>CM044394.1:73315500-74614000 GCA_024322285.1 Musa beccarii
AGTCTCGCCTCGATGCACTGCATCTGCTCCCAATAATTAAGCCATCCGTCAAAGCCAGTCGTCCTCTCCCAACGCATCAGGTGGAGCCGTTGCTGTCATCTCCGCCACGGTGACAACAAGGACTCGGCATTGAGGACAAGCCAACCGAGGCTTTCAGGGCCACTCTTGTCCGCTTGACTATGTAAAAAGCTTTGGGTGAGATTGCGTCGGTTCTCCTCTTGTCAAAGGAAGCCGAGAAAACTTTGGCAGCAGAAGACTGCCAGCTTCTCCACTCAATATCAACCTTTGACTGCATTCCTGCCATCATTACATATTCTCTTCGGATAATAACATTTTAAAACAATAAAAAAGAGTTTGGATATCAGTTCAAGTCATGAAAGATATCCCCTACTTTTCCTTCTGACTTCCACCTAATTAATATCTAACGCTCACACATGGCTTAGAGGAGATACGCGCATGGCCTACCTCGAGTCGTCGGATGAGTTCGCAAGGGCTCATTCTGTATGCTTCCCATGTGCTTTCGGCTTCCTTGATAAGGCCGTGCTATTATATCTTTCTCGGTACATATCACTGCCTACCTATTTTCTTCCCGGGAATATAATATATGCAACATGATTGCATTATATATATCATAATGTACAATGTAGGCGTAAACTTTGTTTCGAGTCTTCAAGAAGGTCAAATAGTTGACCTCGTGCTTTGTGTGTTGGTATTGATAGCTGCACAAGCGCTGTCCATAGTTCTCCATACGTAGAAACAGGAATGCTAATAAAAGAATGCATGTAGGCCTGCGTTTTGCTTCCTGCTTGCCGCTTCCGCGTCCGTGCGGAGCCGAGGAGGTCAACCGAACGTTGATATATGAGTCACTGTTATTTACTCCTACAAATATATTATTAATTTTCATTGGTGTAAATAAGTCATTGCTCGTTCCAAGGTCTTAGTGCATGAGCTTAGTCCAATAGAAATCCATGGGCTTAACCCATTCAGGATGAAACTTTGTCCTAAATGGATCCATGAATCTCTAACAAGAGACGGAACTACTCACTTTCAATCTTGCATGCAAGCCTTTTAGCTGTATGCTTGTTCCTCGATCACTGACAGAATAGCTCACCTCGGTTGATCAGAGCATGTCGTTGTTGCGCGAGTAATTGAGCTGCCGAGATGGATGGAGTTCGGTCGACGAGTCGAAGCTCCCGATCCAGTGAGAGGTGGGAAGCTCTCCTCGAACGACCGAGGTCGATGATGCAGCCCGTCCCAACCCAGCTGGCTGTCACCGATGGATGATGGCGGCGGCGTCGGTGGATCCGAGGTGATCGCTGATGGTGGTAAACAGCTCTGCATCCCCAAAGCAGCTCTCATGGCGGCAGAGACCGCAGAGGCAGGAAGCGGAGTCAAACCGGCGGGCGTTCACCATCCCAAGCCTTTCCGGACGAGAAAGCATGGCCATGTGGGGAGCACGCAAGCTTTGCTTCTGCCAGAGCTGGCACAACTCATGGACACCTGCAGATGCTCTTTGGTCCCCTCCCTTGGACGTCAAGAAAACTCCTCCTTTTGGGAGCTCACATTCTCCTTCCCTCCCCTCCTCCTCCTCCTCCTCCTCCTGCATGATTGGCACCTGTCAAAGCCTGCATCCATAGAAAAGTCACACAAGACGACGCCTCCATGCACGTTACTGATCCTCCACAATCCACAGGCTTCGTCTTCCCTACACGTTACAAGATTCCCCATGGCATGTGGTCTGCAGTCCGTCTTAACTCAACTCCAGCTCTGATCTCTAGCTGTCTCGTTTCATCTCCACGGCCGGTATGATGATGTGCTGCGAGTGATCACAATCATATTTGATGGGTCACTAACAACTCTACTTTGGGTGATTCATCGCCGACATTCTACCTATAGACATGATCGGACACGGGAACTCCACAAGTGTAATTGAGCAACTCTCATCCTTCACACACACAAGATGGATACTTTTCGATTCCTAGTGTTATCTACAAAGCACACGTGTCGACCGCTGCACTCCCCTTCTTTCTTCTGGACCTGCCGTCAACTAGTCAGCATTAAAGCCCGCCCGTTCCAGTGATCGAAGTTGCGCCACGTAATCCCTCGCTGCCCACGCCGTCAGTCGACTCCGTCGAAGTTGACGGCCACCGACGTGGACCAAAAATTAATTCCTCTATTTTCTTAAACCAAAAATTATTGGCCACCGACGTGAACCAAAAAGTATTCCCTCCGCCACATAAATAAATTCCTCTATTTTCTTAGACCAAAACATGAACCAAAAATAGCCATTTTCACGTGGCGTACGCTTATTCCTACGTGGCGGCCGCCGACGTGAAATGGCGATAACAGCCCCCCTTGGAAGGGGGGTAGTTTCGTGAATTCGACACGGGATCAGGGAAGCGATCGATCGCGATGGCCCGCATGGGTCGGTGATCAGACTTGCGTCGAACTCAGATTCTATTAGTACGATCGGGACACAAATTGGAATCCTTGTCGTTGCGCCGTGTGGAGCGGAATCTTGGCATCCGGCTTCGCATCTTCCCGCATGCTTCCGACCACAAAAAAAATAAAATAAAATAAAATAAAATAAATAGAATTATGACTCAAATTCCATTATCCGATTACTGGTTCACAAATACTTGCAGCTCTCAATATTCTACGGAGCAACGAGACAGCGACGGACCGAACTACCCGATCATGGAGTCACCGCACCCGGGTAGGACCCACGCGGTGACGTCCCAACCACCAATAACAACGCAGTTGGGGCGATCGGGAACGCCAAAACTGGTAACCGCGGTAAGCTTACCGAAACGAACGGGTCTGGAGCCGGTGGCTTGTCCCGTCCTGGACGCATGAAACCGGAGGATGTGTTGTGCTGCGTCTGTAGCCGTACGATCAGGGGGGAACGGGACACGTGGTGGGGATCGGAGACGGTGGGCGGGGTGATGAACCCTCGTGGTTGGTTCGGGCGGAATGGGGAGGGGAGCGTTACCGGAAGGGTCGGTTGCCGGGGTCAAAGGTGTAGGAGCGGGGTTTTAAGCCCAAATGTGGATGGTTTAAAGAGGTTCTGACCATCGATAAAAGCAGAGAACGGAAGAGAGGAGAATTACCTATTTGGAGTCGAGAGATAGAGAGGCAGGGGGGGTTTCTTTTCGTTTGGCGAGAGGGATTCTCTGGAGGAGAAGAGGGATTTGGATGCGAATAGCGATCGAGAGAGATCTGGAGCTCCATCTCGTTTCCGGTTTGAATTGAGACGGAGTTTTTGCGATTCGATGGCAATTTGAGATCCTTGCGAGGAAGTCATTCTCATCCTGTTCTAGAAGGTGAGCTGACCGAGTTCTGTTGCATTTCATTTCCAGAAGCTACGATTTCTGCGCATTTTAGCTGACCAAATATGTGAATTTCGCGTGGTTCGCGTCGTTCTCGTCGAAATTGGTCGGTTTCTCCTTTTGTTCTCCTGATCCCGTCGGTTTGTTTCGTCGGAGGATCGATCCGAATCTGTTTGAAGTATAATTTTTGGCGTTTCTCCGTTGGAATTCCATCGCCATCCCATCTGCGCCTGCGCAATTCATCTCCAGCCTCGTGATTTCTTTTTTTTAGCATGCTATCTCGTCAACGGTTTGGATCTGGGACCTGAGTTCCTTAAAGATGTACGGGCCTATGCTTGTGGTTTTTGTCTTGATCGCTTCGTTTCAGGGTGTCGTCATTTGTCAAAACTCCTTCCTCCAGATGCGAAAATTCCTTCTTTTTTTTTTCACTGTGAACCATTTGCTCTGCTTGAAGGCGTTACTGGAATATGCCTCGTTTCCTTCGATCTTAAATGAAATGGGTAAATCTACGATCTGGCAAAGGCGTACCGTTGTCGTATTCCTGATCCTGTTTTTGTTTTGGATTTCCGCTTCCGCTTAAGCATCGTGGCCCTGGAGGTTTTGGGTTTTTGATGCTTGAAAACCATTCAATCATTATGTCATTTGTGATGATGCTTTGCTGATGTACGTCGTGGTTTTCCTTTTCGCTCCTTTTTGTTTCCCGGTGTCATAATTTTGACATCAGATCGAAGGGGTTCGAACCAGAAAAAGAAGGTACAGTATGTTTCTTTATGTGGTGCTTGCCTATGTTTATTTAATCTACGAATCTTTTCGAAAGGCTTTCTTCATATAGAACACCAAACCTGTTCCTTCACAATTAACTCTGAAGGTGGAGCGTTTTGCCAAAGGGTTGATTTGACATACCCCTCTCTCCTTCTCTCTGCTTCCTTCCGTTATGTCATTGTTCTCTCGTTTGGTTAGTCATTTCATTGAGAGAATCAGCTGCAAAACATGATTTTGATTTCCTACCCTTTGAATTCTTATCTAATTATAGAATATGGATATTTCGCAGCATTGGTTTTATGGAAAACTATTTTTAGGAATTTTGGATCTTTGGTTGTCAATCTTATAAGATTACATCTTTTTTTGGATTATCTGAAAATTTGGCAGTTCTTCTGAATTCATGGCAGATTGTGGACGCCCCGTTGTTTCTCTTCTGCATTCGCTCAATTTCATCTTGTAAGTCATTGGGATATGGTTTTGCAAAGGAGGTTGGATTGCGAATCCAGTGGCTACCAGTCCGCTGTGATGCCACATGTTCCAAGATCTGCCAGGGTATATTTGTCATCCCGATTGCTTTCTTCCTTTTGTTGTTATTTTGGCGCCGTGTAACTCGTCATGGTGCGTGCATCAACAGGGAAAGCGTTCGATAAGAAAGAAGGTCGAGGGCAAGCCAATGTGTGCATTTGATTTGCTTGCCACTGTAGCAGGTAAATTGCTATCAGAGAGGGAAAATTCTCTGGCTTCATGTGACAATACTGGAACATCCGACCCTGCTGCAGCAAAGGATACCATTAAACAGGAGCAAATAGACAGTAATGAGAGGTCAATCAAATTTGAAGCTTTTGATTTGCTGAGCTGTAATGAACACTCGAAGTCTTCAAAAGCAACATCATCAGGACCTACTTCTCCCATTGTAAAGTCAGAGGTATTAGATGAGGATGCTATTGGTGGAGAGTCGAAATTCATTGAAGACAGTCGTAAAATTGGATGTGGTGTTGCTGCTGTTGCTGAAAATTTCGGCAATGTGAGGCTTTCTTCTTGTTCCATGGAATCACATGAATGTAAAGATGGGAGCAAGAAACTACCACAAGGTCAACAGCAAACGGCTGGAAATGCTCTATATCGTTTGGATGGTCCTGTGGACTTGGATGCCAAACATTCTGTCTTAGGTAGCTCTGACAGCAGTGTTGAAGTTCCCCTACACAGGAACAACATTTCTCGTAACACTTTGTTACCCAAGCACGAAGATGGTATGGATCTTGCTGCATGTAATGATGATGATGAAAATTCTTCTGGATGCACTCATCCAACTGTTGTTACTGATAAGACCTCTAGGATGCAGCATATAGGTGACCGTAGGATAAGGAAGCTCTTAGCATCTAAGTTCTGGAGAGTAGCTCCAACGATGTTGCAGGACAGTGAAACATCTAATTATGGTATGTGTAATGTTTTTCATCCCTCCTTTTACTTGATTTCTCGGCAGGCAGAAAGCTTGCACTTATAGTTACAAGTCTTGCAGCTTCTTGTTGATTTTCATTGTTCGGATAGCGTATAGACATTCAGAAAAGATGAAGTTTCCTTTGTGTTTCAGATGTAGAACAGAAGCATGCTCTACAAGGCAAGAGAATGCGTTATACACGCCAAAGAACGCAGAGGAACTGCTCCAAGAGAAGGAAATTGTTTGATCGTTGTTCAGTATCAGTTTGTGGTGGAGGGATTTCTGATGAAGATGTGTCAAATTTGTGTGAAAATGGTGGGATCAAATTAGAAACATATGATTCACAAGGCAATTTGTGTGAAGGTCTGTTACATATAAGTTATCAACATGCCCAGTCCACCTGCTATGATACCTTTGGATTTTGAGACCTCATTTTTCTATCTATACAGCAAACGGTGCATCGTCAGCCACAACAGGACAAAAATCACACTATGAATCACCAGAATACCATGGTAAAAACTTGGCCGAATACATTTTACTTTTATGATGATTACATGTCAATTTTATTCGACCTTGGCATTAGTATGTTCTGATGGGTGCTATGCTTTCTTTTATGTTCCAGTGAAACTCAGCATTAAATCTTTTAAGGTGCCAGAACTTGTTATTGAGATTCCTGAAACTGCTACAGTTGGTTCCCTAAAGGTATACATAACCTTTTTGCATTATTTTTAATATTTCTATCATGCAATTCTGTTGCACTACCGGCGAAAGCATTCAGTGATTAGTTAGCATTTTTTAAAAATAAGTACTTGATTAATATTATAGAATTGTAAAAACTAGTGCTTCAATTATAAAGCATTGACATTTTCATTTGTTCAATTTTAACCTGTCTTGGACATCTTATCCGTAGACAACTCCATTTACTCCAGCATGAGCATGTCTGAATTAGATAAGCAACACCTTTTTTCCAAAAGTTGTGCTTTATTTCTGTGTGGTATATTAATGAAATTATCATGCAGAGGACAGTCCTGGATGCTGTGACTGCAATCCTTGGGGGTGGACTGTGTGTCGGTGTTCTTCTTCAAGGAAAGAAGGTTAGAGATGACAACAAGACCTTGCACCAGGTTGGGATATCTCATGGTGACAAACTGGATAACTTAGGGTTTACATTGGAGCCTAATCCTAGACAATCTCCAGCACCACTAACAAGTTCTGAAGACCCAAATTTTCTAAGTATTGGTTGTGCGCCTGAACCACTGGACAGGTAATTGAATCTTTCAAACTTTTTTGCAACTTTATTAGTAGACGTGCTCCGTAAAGTTTATCATTGTACCAAAGCATATCCTCATTAAGACCAATTCCGTTTGGAACACATGATTTGGCTCCTTCACACTGGTAAAAACAAGAAGAAATTGTATTGGCGCAGCAATGAGATTTGATAAGCCAATATATATATTTTTTTACATTTTGACTAAGAAATGGTTTTTGCCTCTGAAAATTGTTTTAAGTTGGTCATCAAATACCTTGTTATTTATGTGCATTTTGCAGGATTTCACCAATAGCCCCTGCTGTTGTGGATCAGGGAGGACCAGATGCCACTCAATTTCTACAGATCTGTCCAGAGAGTGATCATGATTCGGTTCTGTCTCCAACCGATGCTGCATCATCACCAGAAAAAACAAAAGCAAACTCGCTAGCACTGGTAGCTGTGCCACCCATGGATACCGAGGCACTGGCCATGGTTCCACTTCGTAACAAGCCCAAGCGGTCTGAAGCCACTCAGCGCCGGGTTCGTAGGCCCTTCTCCGTTGCCGAAGTGGAAGCTCTGGTTCATGCAGTCGAAAAACTCGGGACCGGAAGGTGTGGTCTGCTTTCGGTACACCAACATGTTAATATCTCACTTTCGCAGGCAGGCTTCCATTATTTTTCTGTGTCCCCATTTCTGCAGGTGGCGAGATGTCAAACTCTGTGCCTTTGAGAATGCAAAGCACCGGACTTACGTAGATCTCAAGGTAATCGATGTGTTACAAACTCAATTGGTATTAGTGTCTTCACCATCACAATTTTAGAGCCAAACCATGCATGCTTGATCTCGTTGGGAAGGATGGCCAACCCAACGGTGACAGTATTGCCTGGTCTTATGACTTCAACTTTTAGACAATTCTCCACCTGCTCTGGTAGTCAATACGCAGGGAGTCGATAATTCTTTTGGATCATGGTAGGAAAGTTAGCTGTATCCGTGTTCCAATAAAGAAAGACTTGTCATTTGAGGGTGGTTGGTGGTGTTGACCTAGGAACATCTTTTCGTTTTCCTTGGACCAAGTCTCATTCTGCCTACCACCTCTTCGTGGGCTTATCAGAGTGAATTTTCTTGGTGGGTGCAGGACAAGTGGAAGACGTTGGTGCACACGGCCAGGATTTCCCCGCAGCAGAGGAGGGGAGAGCCGGTCCCCCAAGAGCTCTTGGACCGGGTGCTCTCGGCCCAGGCCTACTGGTCCCAGCAGCAAGCCAAGCTGCTGCTGAAACCACCGGCTTCAGCTGAGACTCGTCTGCTCCTCTAGCCCCACAGCCTCTCTTCTCTCCTATCCAACCCGGGGAGAAGCCAGTCTACCCCTGTAAAGATCTCCCGAAACACTCGGAAAACAGAAAAACCAAGGTACAAGTAGCTGACGAAGTTGTGTTATATTCACTCACACCATCATTCTTTCGAGCCGCGGGTTCTTCTCCCTGTGAATTAAGAAGCTAAAGAGCTTGCTTGGGGCGAAAAAGTCACAAATGGGTGCAAAAACAATTTGTCTCTGATTGCAACCAGTGACACGCCCTCACCTGTTTAGCTCGATTCTTTCTGTTCGATTGGACCAGTTTGGTTCTCCTTTCTGTTTACTGATTCCTTTCTTGTTTTCTTTTACATTGAAACATTTACTTCATGTAACAACATGCGATTCATTTGATCCTGCAATACAAACATCATTCACTTTCTACTTCAAGTTATCTCATATCCGGACTCGGTTTCAAGCATTCCAACACCAGATTGTTTGTGCATGCCAAGAGGATGGTCACCTACCTGTTGAAGACATGCCAAGAAGTGGGATCTCAGTGATTAGATCCAACACAAGCAATGAATCATTTTGGCCCTTTGCCGCTACGAGAGCATGTCAAAATCTCATCTACCGTGAGAGATGTCTTCTTATTCACTATTACTATTGTTATTGTTATTATCATTGTTCTTCCCGTGCCATAAATGAGTTAAAATTTCAAATGTTTAGTGTTTCACATGTTAAAATTTCAAATCCTTCGTTCCTAGTAAATAAGTGACTTTGACACAACCATCATATCAATATTTTACGTGTAAAAATTAAATATTAATAATCGATGATGTACTAGACTCGCTTATAAAAAAAATTAAAAATTTAAAACATCATGAAATGAAATTTTTTAAAAAAATATCAACTAGCTCGATCGATAAGAACATTCACAGTTGATACCAAAACGATGATAATGAACATTATCATGATCAGAAAAAAATATATATATGTTGGTGATGAAGATGGACATTGGTTGCATGTGAGCATGCGTCGTCCCAGCTTTGCAGCGGTACCTCCCCCTGCAATTGCATTGGCAGGCAGGCAATAGGAGTTGGCCTGAGATATTAATACGGCGTTGGAAGTGAAACGAGAGCCGACAAAAAGTTCACTCTTTTCATTGAATGCCGGGGTCTTTTCTCTTGCAGCAGATAAGGAGGAAGCACATGGCGTCGGTAGACGTGCAGAGCATGGAGGCAGCAGCCAAACTATCCCCCGCCCCCCCCACCACATGGAGGTGGAAGAAGGCATAGAAAAGCTCATGGCTTGCCTCCATGGTTCCCTGCCGGCTCGTGCAACCCATCACTGTTCATCAGGACGTCTCCCGCGAACACCAACACCGCCCATTCCTCATCCTCTCCAACTTGTTTTGATCGCCTCCAGAAATGTACAGATACATTTCTGTATCCGTATGGTGCTCCATCAGCAGTAGCAACAGAAGCAGTCGGCAATTTAAGACCGCATCCCTTTTGCCTCTCACCGTCCCCCCGGCCTCCTTCTACCCTACTCTCTCTCTCTCTCTCTCTCACTACCTCGGTGGCGAATGACAGAGACGAGTCCATGTCTGAAGCCAAGTCAAAGCGAGCGTGTTAGATTTGCAGTTGAAGCATCGCCTGTCCTCTCCCTGTTTCTACGACGTGGCCGACCGATTTAGTGCGCCTCCGTACCGATATGGCCCCTTCGTATCCCCAATCACACATCAGCACTAATATTAATACAATCGTACGTTAATTAACTCATCATGTTAATCCATCTTCGTCATTAAATATTCTAAATTATAATTATATATTTTTTTTTCTATTTTTCTTGATGAGGTCGAAATTAGCAATGGCAAGTGTCCCACCAACCACCGACTGTCCTAGTTGCCGAAGGACCACTTGGTTCATGAACCCAATTGCATGGAATCCAAATCCACCTTATAATCATTTAACATTTTTATGATGCATATCCAATTTGAAAGAGGGAGAAGATGAATGATTGGATGCATGTGGCGAAGGACCTATCGATTGCAGCAACAGATGAGACTGATGTCGCAACCACAGGCAATCTCGCTCTTTCTTCCTCCCTTTCTCCGCAAGCCATCTCGCGACCAACCGATCGTGATCGCCATTCCCATCATTTCGCTTCCGACCACATCGATCGAGTCTTAGAATCGAATGAGTCCATATATAGGTCTCGGGCCCCACCGGGTGGGTATCTCCCACGCGGGTCTCCGTTCCTTTCTTCACTGCCGTCACTCCCTTTGTCTTAATCTTGGCAACACGACGAGCCTTACCATCTCTCACGCTCGCTTCCTCGCACTCGCTATTATTACTCGGCCTCCTCGCTCGCTTTTAAGTATCCCACCATCCTCCGCACTCACTCTCCCCATTCGCTCCTCCACATGGCTTCGATCTGCAGCGCCGTGGCCGCGACGGTCGCCCTCGTCCTCGCGTCGTCCGCGCTCCTCGCCGACGCTCGCATCCCCGGCGTCTACGCCGGCGGCCCGTGGCAGGGCGCCCACGCCACCTTCTACGGTGGCAGCGATGCCTCCGGCACCATGGGTACGTGCCTGCCCTCGCTCGATCTCTCCCCGCTACCCACCTGCATTTCGCCTGGTTGATGGCCCGGTTGTCGCAGGCGGGGCGTGTGGGTACGGGAACCTCTACAGCCAGGGGTACGGCGTGGAGACGGCGGCGCTGAGCACGGCGCTGTTCAACGACGGGCTCAGCTGTGGGGCGTGCTTTGAGATCAAGTGCGCGGACGATCCCCGGTGGTGCAAGGGCGGCAGCCCTTCCATCCTCATCACGGCCACCAACTTCTGCCCCCCCAACTACGCTCTCCCCTCCGATGACGGCGGCTGGTGCAACCCGCCCCGCCCCCACTTCGACCTCGCCATGCCCATGTTCCTCAAGATCGCCGAGTACCGCGCCGGCATTGTCCCCGTCTCCTACCGCAGGTACAGTCACACACGCCCTCTCCTCCTCCTCCCTCGTCTTGCTCTGTTACGCACTTGATCCATGACAGCATTCAATGGTCCTTCGCTCTTGACCACATGACATGTTCTCCTCCCGCACCACTCCAAATCTCGCCCGCCCGTGACTCCTTTGTCCTCGCTCTCTGAGACAATTTAACAAGCACTAACGCGTCGCGAAACCGCGTGAATCGTGGGAGACCGAGGGCGAGACCGCGGCACTTGCCCCCACGCACCCTTGACAGAACATGAATACCTCGGCCCACCGCCTCTATTCTGCCATGTTCCGCTGTCCCCCCGTTGTGCCGGTGCAGCGCCTCGAGCGTTTGGACGTCTTGATGTGATGCACACGCCACCAAACGATGCCGTTTCTTGTGCAGGGTGCCGTGCAGGAAGGCGGGCGGCATACGGTTCACCGTCAACGGCTTCCAGTACTTCAACCTGGTGCTCATCACCAACGTGGCCGGCGCCGGCGACATCATCCGCGCCAGCGTGAAGGGCTCCCGCACCGGGTGGATGCCCTTGTCCCGCAACTGGGGCCAGAACTGGCAGTCCAACGCCGTCCTCGTCGGCCAGTCCCTCTCCTTCCGCGTCACCGGCAGCGACCACCGCACCTCCACCTCCTGGAACATCGCCCCCGCCACCTGGCAGTTCGGCCAGACCTTCTCCGGCAAGAACTTCCGGGTCTGAACCCTTCCAACGTTCTCAGTCGCTCAGTCAGTCGGTCAGTCAGTCCGTCCGTCCTCATATTGCTACAAGAGGTGAAGAAGAAGAAGAAGAAGAAGAAGGCAAGAGAGCAGTGTTCTTGTGTGGGTTCCTCTGTGTCGAGTCGAGTGCTTTAAGGCCTGTAATGGTGTGTTAGCCAGTAGCGATGAAGGCAGCAGCTGAAGTGGCTGCAGACCCAAACGGAGCGTGTAGCCCGCAGCTGCTTAAAGACATCATCGACCTCTTTGTGATTGCAGTCTCATGAATGTGATAAGTCCTAAGCGGATGCGTCATTCTCCATCACCGACCATCCTCTGAGACCTATGGCACCTCACATGGGGGGGCGCATCCCAAGTCAATGAGCGTTGCAGAAGCGACGTGGAGGTTCCTGTACGAGCTGCGGAGCCTGTGAGGACGACCATGGCAGCGTCTCTCCATGAAGCTTCCTCTCGACATACCTCTCCCATCTTACTTCTCTCCCCACAACCTCTGCGGCTGCCACATGCTTCCCTCCACCCATTCTGAAGCTTTATAGCAGCAGCAGCAGTGTTCTCGGAACAAGTGAAACAATGGCCATGGCAGGACACAGTGGCCCATATAACCCATCGCAAGTGACTCACTCATGCAAGTAATTAGAGATTTGTAATGAATATAAATTATTTGCAAAGAATCAATCCAAGTAAACAAGAAAGGAAAATTTAAAAAAAAAGGAATGTAAATCGACAGCAATCGAGTCGTAATGTTACGTAGATCGATAGGTGGATCGGCCCAGTTGCGGGACCGTGACGCCAGAGCGGGCCGGAGCTCTTGCCCTCCTCCGCAAGCTGCCTGCAAAGGATCCGATCAAATCAGTGCACACATCGTAAAGCGTGATTAACGCTGATGCTATCCATCGCAGACGTTCTTGCATGCGGCGCCCATTTGCGGGATCGTGACGGTAGAGCGGGCCGGATCTCTTGCCGTCCGTAAGCTGGTCGCAAAGGATCCGATCAAATCGGTGCGCACCTCGTAAAGCGTTATTAACGTTGATGCTACGTACCGCAGAGGTCCTCGGATGCGGCGCCCATTTGCGGGATGGTGACGGTAGAGCGGGCCGGATCTCTTGCCGTCCGCAAGCTGGTCGCAAAGGATCCGATCAAATCGGTGGACCCATCGTAAAGCGTGATTAACGCGGATGCTATGTACCGCAGAGGTCCTCGGATGCGGTGCCGCTTGATAACAACCACCGCGATCATTTCTTCAAACCCGTTCCCTTTCTCTCTTGTCGGGTGTCGCCGTGGCCGGAAGGGGCGAGAGGCCGATCCCGTCGTGAGGTGGAGAAGGTCCGCGAGGGGCGATGTTCCCCCAGTTCGGGGCGACGGCGGAGAGCCTGAGCAAGGCGTCGTCGCTGGTGCTCCGCATCGGCACCGACGCCCACCTCTACGACGACCCCGACGACGTCAGCATCGGCCCCCTTCTCGACAGCCGCTACGACTCCGAGAAGGTCGACGCCCTCAAGCGCCTCCTGGCCCTCATCGCCCAGGGCGCCGACGTCTCCCACTTCTTCCCCCAGGTCTGGATCCGCTCGGCTCTGCTCTCCATCCCTTCGCCTCCTCCTCAACTTCTCTTTTGTCAATCGATTCTTGGGGAATTGATGTCGATGAATTCCTCGGTTGTTTGACTTCTTTAGGTCGTCAAGAACGTCGCGTCGCAGTCGCTGGAGGTCAAGAAGCTCGTGTATCTCTACCTGCTTCATTACGCCGAGAAGTACGTCTGCTCTACGCTACTGTTCTCGAGAATAGTTGCTTGGATGTTCAAAAAATGACCTCCAGAAGGGACTGGATTCAGGGAAACCAGAACCCTAATGGGAGATGTTTGTTGTTTTCTCATGTTTCTCGAATAGGTTTACTTGTGTTGTTTGTTTTTCTTCTTATCTTGTGCCGTATCAAAATGAATCGAATTGTTGTACTAGAATTGGTGGTGAAGGAATTGCTTCTCAGCCTTCCTTTTTCTCCCCTTCTTGAATTGTCCAAATGTGAGGAGTAGGACCATATTTCAATTGGTTATGATGGATATGCAATGTCTTCATCCTCCCTATCCTTTGTTCTTAATGTGCTTGACGAGTACCTCTCTCGAAATTGTCTCTCGAATTGAATTAATTTCTTATTCTAGAGAACCTTCATGCTTCCCATTTTTCCCTTAGGGAAGTGGAGTCTATAGAAGGGGGAACGAAATCAATTCAAGAGTCGCCTAAATCCAGGAAATAGGACCAGAGTGACCGCCAATTAAGTTTTGGGATTCAAGTTGTAAGCCCAACCAAGAAGGGATGACATTGTCTTCGATTGGCCACCGACGAAGGACATCAACTATTCCTTGCGTTACTGACTCGTAATCCCCAATTTGTTACTATTATTTATCAAGACTGGTGTCTGTTGATAGGTGTGTGGCTTCCGGAATACAGTTTTAAGCTAAAAAGGGCTCCAATTTTAGGTAGTGACAGATGATACCTCTGTTGGTTGCCTTAAATCTTGACAGTGACTTATTTAAGAGTGAATGCTCAGTCATATCTGGGAGAAAATTATGGCTATAGAATCCTATTAGTCCCATTCTGTGCTCATATTAGTACTTTTTCGTGCTTGCAGAATATCACTATTAAAACTCTCTAGTATGATGTCAAGCCAAAGTTGGGCATTCATTGTCCTATTTGCTCTAAAAGGAAGTGTGAGGAAGGATAAGAACTTCTTGAGTTTTTGCCATTGGAGTTTTTTCTATTTAGTATAACATTTAATGGATGCTTAACTTCTTTTCCTTACCGTGGACATATTATGAAATTCTTTTGCCACTGAATAAACATAGCATATTTGTACTCTTCTCTTAATTTACCATTGTCTTTTGATGTTTACATTGGGAGTGAATATCTCTGTGTGTAATGATGTCCTTCCACCTCCCTTCCTTTTTCTTGGCTTCTTTTTTGTCTGCCTTTTCTCCAGATATGAATGGCATGATGTTGATGCAGCATTTGCTAACTTTTTCCATTTAAATCTTTTCTTGGTTCTCATTAGGCGACAGAATGAAGCTCTCCTGTCTATCAACTGTTTTCAGAAGGACTTATCAGATACAAATCCTTTGGTCCGTGCATGGGCCCTTCGTGCTATGGCAGGAATCCGTTTACATGCAGTTGCACCACTTGTATTAGCAGCTATTAGTAAGTGTGCAAGAGATCCATCTGCCTATGTCAGAAAATGTGCTGCCTATGCACTTCCAAAGTTATATGATCTGCACCATGATGAGGACAGCACTGCTCTTGAGGAGGTCAGCTCACTTTGTGCCCTTTGCTCGCAGAAGTGACCTGAAATGAACAAAAAAAGATTTATATCATCAGATTTGATCATGAGGATAGCTGATTCTTCTATGTTGTTTTGCAGCTTGTAGATATCTTGTTAAGCGATCATTCCCCTGGAGTTGTTGGAGCTGCTGCTGCAGCCTTTAAATCTGTTTGTCCAACCAGTCTATTTTTGATTGCTAAAAGTTTTAAAAGGTTATGTGAGACACTCCCAGACGTTGAAGAGTGGGGCCAGATTGTTCTAACTGAGTTTCTTTTAAGATATGTCATAGCTAGACATGGACTTGTCAAAGAGTCCATTATGTTTAGTTCAAATTCAGCATTACATTCCCAAGCTGGTGAGAATTTTGCAACTTCCGGTGATATGTTGGATCACCATCATCATCATCACTCTGTGGTGGACATGGCATGTGATTCCAATATGGTTACCGTAATGTACAAAAGTTACATAGAAGGACAAAAGGAGAGTTTTACCCAGGCTGGATGCGCAAAAGGAGATGATGATAAGTTGGACCTTCCGCCTCTAACGTCCAGCACAAATGATGATGTCGATATTCTCTTGCAGTGTACATCACCTCTACTATGGAGTCATAATAGTGCAGTTGTACTTGCAGCTGCAGGGGTTCATTGGATTATAGCCCCGAGGAAAGAAATTGAGAGGATCATCAAACCAATTTTGTTTATTCTAAGATCATCTCAAGCCTCCAAATATGTGGCAAGTCATGACTTTTTATAAAAAGATTATTCTTAGTGCTTAGATGCTTTAGCTAAATTGGCTTGACCTAGCATCTCATTTTTAAGTATATTTTAGTTAATAAATGCAGTGTCACATGAATTGTCATGTATTCTTTATTTAGCATTATTGTCAAATGTCAATTGTTTATGGCATCGATTTGCTCCGGCTTTAAACTTATGTAAAACAGTCAACCAAATTGAAGATAATGAAACTCTAATTGGATTATTAAGATTTAGTTATTATGGATTTTCATCCTCCAAAGTGAGCTTATAATAATGCAACAACATTAAGTGATTAAGCTATTTGCCTCTTCAATGTAGATGTAGATTTTCCCATGAAAGAAATCTAACATCTAGAATTTGTATATATCTTCAATACTAGTTAGAACTATCATCCGGTGGCTTTTCTCTTTCGCCTAATGTTGGAACAAAATATGCTTGCCATCTTTTGCTACGAAGATTGGTCCTTTTTTGACATTGGCACCAAGATGATATTTTCATCTCTCGTTTTAGTCTGTTTCTAAATCAAGTTATAGCGAACATGCTTATTACTTGGTTGCCTTTCCGGCACACCGGGTGTCAATTGCACATTCTCATCTCAGCTATGCTAATCCTTTTTATGTTCTTTCCTACTTCCAACATTCTTTTCTTCACAAAGTAAAACTTGTCTCTTAAATTCTTATAATGTTCTTCTAATTTTAAGTCCATTTTTTACATTCAAGGATCAATATCACAATATTTTTATTTTAAAATGGTGATTCATTATCACATTTCTAAGGAGCCTGGTAAAAGAAAATGACATGGCTAAATGACCTGGTTTCCGTAGTCTAGCTCAGCCATTATCACATTGCTTTCATCATTTATGACATGAATTCTTGAACATACTTTAGATTAATACAATTGGCACTTGTAGGCCACGGGTATTATAATTCCTATCAATTTATCAAACCAAAGAGATTGTTCTGTCATGGCTTAGTGGCCATTTGACCTTATTCTCCAGGGCTAATTTTTGAATCTTTGATGGAACATGAGGCAGACTGATTTATTACTCTGTTGCTTGTTGCAGATTCTCTGTAACATATTAGTGTTTGCCAAAGCAGCTCCATCATTGTTTTCCCTGAACTATGAAGACTTTTTTGTATTTAGCTCTGATTCATACCAAATCAAAGTCTTGAAGCTTGAGATATTATCCACTATAGCAACAGAATCTTCACTACCAATCATTCTGGAGGAGTTTCAGGTTATCTTTTAGCTTCATGTATCATATCCTTTGTTTTACTGTGTCCTTTTTGCATGTAATCTCAACATTTATTCTAAACAGTTGTATCAAGAAATAAAAAAAGCATTTTTAAGCTCTATGTTTTAACTATATATATATATATATATATAAAAGAAAAATTAATTTGATATTGTAGATTTGTAGATGCAAAGTTCACATGTGAGAAATATTGATTAATCATTGTCTTTCATTTATCTTATTCTTAGTTTGTTGTGTCCGGAGTGCCTTGTTGGAGCTAAAGGATCCATCACTTGTGGGTTGGATATATCTTGTCTGTTGTAATCGAGATATTCTTTAAAAAAGAGGCAGACATGTATTATTGATTGACTGATATACAGTTTTACTGAGCATCAAAAAACTAAAAAGGAAAATAGATCTCGCTAGTGAAGATTGATGAGGTCAAATTTATTTAATGTTTAACATTTGTCTTCCCTAGAGTCTTTAGATTGTGCACTACATATGGACATTAGAAGTCACCTGCAACATTGGTGCTTGCCAATTTTCTTCCTTTTGTTCCATGATTTATTTGAAGCATACTCGTCTGACACTCTTTGGATAATTTGAAGTTCTTCTAATCGGCAATCAAAGCTCTGAACGTTTTGAACTTTGCATTCATGAGAAAGGGTTTATATTTTAGTTTCCCAAATGTTGATTTTCCATTTTGAGTACAATATCATGTTTTTTTTTGGTTGGTCAAGTGGCAATTACACTTTCATAATAGACAGGTGTTCAGTATCTAGAGCAGGTAGCTAAGGACTAAAAGAAAACCTAATGTCGGTTATTGCAACCTTTTGATATTAAATAATTTCTGATGTTCATTTTTTTAGTTGTGTTGTTAGGATTATGTTAAAGATCCAGATAGGAGATTTGTTGCTGATACAGTAGCTGCAATTGGGTTGTGTGCACAAAGACTACCTATGGTAGCATCTACTTGCTTAGAAGGGCTTTTGGGTCTCATATTTCATGGTAACTGAGTTGATTTTTATATATTTGTAACATTCTCTGATGATTGAAAGTCTTAGAAAAAAAATGCTTTGCAGAATCATCCATAAGCAGTTCGAGCCAGCTTGATGGAGAAGCAGGTGTTTTGGTTCAAGCAATCATGTCAATCAAAGCTATAATAAAGCATGACCCAACTAGTTATGACAAGGTTATTGTCCTTCTCTTCAGACCATGATTATGTGTTTTGGGTTGTTCCTTCATAAATTAAGTTCATGGTCAAGTTGTCTTTGCAACCTCAATTTCTCGTGTGCTCTAGATGATTGATATGAAAATGAAAGTCAAATCATACAGCTTGATTTACCTAAACTTCCATATGTGATGAATGGATAAGATCATCATTATCTCTTATAAGACACTTGAAAATGTGGTCCCTACTTCATCCTATTAACAGGACATTCTTGTAGTATAATCATAAAGTCTATAGATGATCTTCCTTTTCAGAGGCAATAATTTAAAGCACCATGTGCACTTTGACATTTTGTGTTTGACAAGCCTGCAAATTTGGGGAACCATGTTAAAGAATAGCTGTAACTTGTGGAAAAATTCATATACGGTGGAGATTATTTTAGAAACACCACTTAGAACATAACTTGTAAGTTCTAAACTGCAAATTATGATGTATCTTCTACATGTGTAGCCTGTTAAGATTACACAGAAATGGAAGTCATCTGAGAATAAAAGGTTGGTTCTACTTGAATAATGGTATTCTGTAGAAGGATATGATGTACATGTTATTAGACAATGTAAGGTCATGCTGTTGGCAAAGGTTGGTTGAGTGTACACTCCGTCTCTGTGCATTCTTGTCATTAGACTGTTTATATAAGAACTTGCTAACCATATAATCAAAGCTCTTGTGTTCCATGTCCACTTCAACTGATTGAATTATATTAGAAATGACATCATAAAGTGTTGTATGAAAAGATGTTGTTACCTGTAAAACAAATACATAGTATAACAACTAGCAGACTTACGCATGCAGATTTCAGTCTTGTTATTCAATGCATTTCATGCACATTCCTTTTGTGAACGTAATTCGAAGCCCCAGTTCCAGTATTCTCAGTGTTCAAAGGAAAAGTGTATCTACATATGCCAATGCATGCTGGCACAGCTGCGTCTCTGCATCCTACACCCCACTGTGCCAGTCGATGGGTTGACTTTTCATAACAGTGTGATGCCAATCATTGCAAGGCAATCATTGTGAATGCCACTTAGTTACTATGTGGAAGGGTTTTTAACATTATCCATATTACTTGGATGTGTCGTACAAAAATATATTGGTCACTATTCTGAATTTAACTTGGTCTTACTCATCTTTGTGAACACCCACATTGATACTGTTCAGAAGATAAATTACACATCATTCTTGGAATTCTAGCATAAAAATATATTGGTCGGTATTTTTAAACTGATTGGATGTTTTGTGTTCTTAAATTTGTCTGATGATTTTAGTTTTGATAAAACCATTGCTCCATTATGTTTTTGGTACTTACTGTTGATTTGTAAAAACATTCTTAAAGTTGTTAGTTTTCCTGCTTGGGCATGGTTCTTCCTAATTATTTTACCATGAGTACTGAATGTATGTTAGACCTTATAATTTCCTGATTAATTTAATTCATGTGTTGAGAATTGCACATTTATGTAGTTACAATTCATTTTCTACTGCCTTTTACTATCTCATATTATGTTTGTGTTGAAGGTGATTGTCCGATTAGCATGCAATTTGGACAGAGTTAAAGAACCTGCTGCACGTGCATTAATTATTTGGATTATAGGAGAGTACTGCTCTGTTGGACAGATTATTCCCAGAATAGTTCCAAGTGTACTAAAGTACCTCGCATGGACTTTTAATTCAGAGGAGCTTGAGACAAAGCTTCAGATCCTAAATACTGCTGCTAAGGTACCTCTTTGCATTATCCTTTTATGCATTAGTTCTTTAAAGCAAGGTATGCAATACCGAGCTGTACCGCGATGCAGGCTGAGGCGATGCACTCGTCCGACAGGATACGATGCACGGGACCGCCCGCTATCGGTCGGTATGAATTTTTTTTTTTTTAAAATAAAAAATTAATTTTTTATATACTCAGCGGCCCCGAGGCTCGTGGTGGCGTCGCCGAGGTTCGGCGATGTTGCGAAGCCTCGGGCGGCGCGCCGAGGCTATTTTTTAATAGATTTTTTTACTTTTGACGACGCGTTGCCTCGGGAGCGGCGTCGCTTGTTATCTCGGGCGGCGTTGCGAGTGCGATGTCGCCGAGGGAAAGAAAAAAATATATATCTATTTATATATATATATAATATTTATAATTATAAATATATATATACTGAACGGTACGCCGGAACGCATTACCGTTCAGTATGCGTGCGATTGGAAGTAGTCGTGTGCAGAACTCTGGCGAAGGAGGAAGTACCCGTTAATACCGTACCGTACCAGAGAAACGTCGAAACTCCGGTACGGTACGGTAATGCATACCTTGCTTTAAAGTAATATTTGTCATCTATATTCATCACCATTTCTTCACCCATCATACACATTTAATGAACCACCGTGATGCACAAGTTATATTGACATGTTTGGTCAAATTTTACATATACAGACTTTGGCCCATTCTTTGATTATTTAGATTAGTATAGAGACTAATCTTAAAATTCTTGTTTGTCTATAATTTTATGCTTATGATATTTCCCTAATCATATAATTTGGTCCATTGTACACAGCCTTTTTTTTTTTTTCAGATTCCAGGCTTTTGGCCCACAAGCCAATCAATTCTTAAACATGAACTTATGACTATGACTATAGCCTAGGCATGCAAACTTCTCATAGGTTTATGCAGATAGGTTTTGTTGAAGTTCTGTTTATCATTCGAGTCAGAAGAAAGAAGTACAGGATAACTATTTTACGGTTATGGGTTTATATATGACTGGCCTAGAAAATCTAGTAGGAACTGTGTAGTGGTAGGAACATTTGAAAGAACTACATTTGACCACCATGTTCTATTTTGCGCATAGCTCCTGTATAACAAATTCTCCTATTTGTCAGTGATGTCATAAATTCAGTGCAGAAATATGCCGGATTGGTGAAACCATAAGATGACATTGAGTTGCTCTATGTTTTGTGTTGGTAATGGTAAACTTCTTAATAAAAATAGTTGTTATGAATTAGCAATTAGCAAAAAAATACTACTCATAATTTTCCCATGATTATATATCTTATAACTAGTCAGTGTTCTATGTGCTTCTTTTTAGTCGCACTTAAGATACTGTTTCATCCTTTTTCGATGGTTTTATTTTTGTAGGTTCTGTTATGTACTGAAGGAGAAGATTTATTGACATTTAGAAAGATTTTGAGCTATGTTATTGAATTGGCAAAATATGACTCGAATTATGATGTCCGTGACCGTGCTCGGTTCATATTAAATCTTATGCCCCGGAATCTAACCTCCACATCTGAGGAAGAGACCACTTCATGTTTCCTGCAGAATGTAGGGATTCATCATGAATTTGCGGAAAACATATTTAGTGGGAAAATACATTCGACAGCATCCTCAGCAAAAAGCTTTCGGATTTTCCTACCTGGATCTCTATCACAAATAGTTCTACATGCAGCTCCTGGTTATGAACCTCTTCCCAAACCTTGTAGTCTGCATGCCAATGATCTCAAACTCCGCATGGAGTTGGACGATGAGACAAAGGAGTCTAAAAAAATGGCAAAGGACAATTCATTTGGAGCAGGTGATCATGATGCATCTTCTGGATCGTCATTTGAAGAAAGTGGCTCTGTCTATGATTCCCATCATTCTATAATTAGTTCAGACAGCGAGGGGAATGAAATTACAAGTGAATCAAATGAAATTGGCCATTCTTCTTTGGAGGTTATGCATGATGACTGGAACAAAACCCTAATTGATGTTTCTGATGCTAGTGTTGATAATGATCAAGCAAGTCCAAGTGCCAAGGGGAATTTATCTGCACTCATCTCTACAGATTTGGCAGAGTTGATGTCAAAGTCAGCACTGGAGTCATGGCTGGACGAGCATCCTGGTTTGACATCTGTGCAGATGTCTCAACAACCTCCTTCTGGTAGAATATCTATAAACAATCTTGATTGTACTGTTACTCCTAAGATCCACACGCTGCTTGATCCTACAAATGGTAATGGCTTGAGAGTGGAATATGCCTTTTCTTATGAAGTTTCAACTATATCACCAGTGATGGTCCAAATCGAAGTTTTTTTTGAGAACTGCTTGTCCGAAGCATTAGTAAAGATAGCCTTGAAGGATGGAGAATATACTTCTCGTGTGGATTCTTCAGATCCAGTGTTGGAAGAACATGAAAGGTGCTTATGTTAGCCATGTCCCTACATTAGTTTTATGTTATCCGATCTCAATTTTAGTTTTTCAGCCTAGTGGAAGTTGCATTAATCTCTGATGTACTTACAAATGCTTTTTTTTCTTGTTTCATCTGTAGCCTGCTTCCAACTGATAATGCACCATCTATGCTTCCTACTGAAGAGATTGCATCTCTAGATCCAGGTCAGAGGTTGAAGAAAGTTATTCAAGTCCATTTTCATCATCATCTTCTGCCATTTAAGTTGGCTGTGTTATGCAATGGGAAAAAGAATTTGACAAAGCTGTGGCCTGATATTGGGTATTTTCTTAGACCACTCTCCATGAGCATGGATGCTTTCACTGAGAAGGAACGACAATTACTTGGGATGTTTGAGTGTACAAAGAGGTCAGCAGACTTGTCTTTTTTGTTGTTGAATATTTTCATTGGTTGTCTAATCACTAATGTAATGATTACATTGGATCACTCAAGTTTAACTTGAAGAAATATCCCTGCATGAAAAGTGGAAAGTGTAGAATTAATACAATTATAGCAACATCTATTCCTTCTAGAAGATGAAAGGTGACTGTAGGACATGGAAAGATCCAAAGATGGGAGAAATGCTTGGGTCATTGAAATGTGAAATAAAGCTGTACATAATATAAAAAAATTATAAATTGACATTAGTTGTGAATCTTGAACTTATAAATTGTCTGCCGATGCATTTATTAAACAGGTCATAATAAGTTTTGGCATCTTAAGCTTGATAAATTGTTGATATTCTCAGGCACTAGAAGGAGGCATGGGTTGTCTTGGTTAGTAGTAGGTTCTGATAAAACATGGAGTCTTACACTAAAAAACAGTATTACAGAAGACCCAAGTCTAAGTTTATTATTAGGAGTATTGGAAAAGGAGTTTAATTCGTGAGAAATTAGAATATGCGGAGAACCTGTACCTTTTGTGGTTGAGGAAAGCTTAACCAATGTCATGAAATCATTTGTAACAGGTGCACCTTCAAGGAGCACATCGACCACGAAAAGGATGATAGTTCTTTCCATTCTGATAAAATTATTTTGATATCTCGAACAATTGCATCCAAGGTTCTCAGCAATTCAAATGTGTTCCTTGTAAGTGTGGACATCCCAGTATCTTTCAACATCGATGATGCATCAGGCTTGTGCTTACGATTCAGTGGGGAAATATTGAGCAGCTCAAAACCATGCCTGATTACGATCTTAGCCGAGGGTAAGTTCTCCGAACCGTTGGATATCGCAGTCAAAATCAATTGTGAAGATACAGTCTTTGGCCTGAACCTGCTAAATAGAGTGGCAGCATTTCTACAATGAAAGCAGAATGTTGATGACCCACTTTTCTGCCTCACTCGAGGTACTACTGATTGCTCGTCCCTTAACAAGGCACATAATTTTGTAGCCAGTATATTTGGATATTAAAGATGTTGTCGGCATTATGGGAAACAAAGAGGTGGTGGAGATTATTCGTATCTTAAGGCTTATTGTTGTGAGCATTATGTCAAATACTCAAGTTTGTAACAGCATATTATTGTTTTCCCTTTTTACAAATTTGGCTACAAACCTCGCATTTTATGCTGTCATCACATAGAACCGTCCATCTCCTTTGTCCGTTTATGTGCCGCTTGTGTGCATGTAGGGCTTTGTCGCAGCAATTTCCTTGGAGGGGCCTCACATTTTTGGGTTTTTTTTTTCGAATGGTAACTTATATTTTTCAGGGAGAGATTTTATTTTTTTCAAATATTCACAATGTTCTCATAGTATTTTGTAAAATGAAGTTATAATGTTTTTTTAATGGACTTGTATCGTTTTGTATTAATAAATAAAAAATTATAATTTTCACATATGTCAAAAATGAAATAAAAATTTTGATTTGTTTATTATTTTGCATTAAACTTATGTTTAAATATTTTGAAGAATCTTATAACATCCGTTCATGTGAATTACATTGGTTCTTAAAGGGAATTTTAGTGTGTTAAAGCATATTCTAGTAGTTGGGAGTGTCGGTCGTTGAGAGCCAACCATGATTCCTGCTTGAGCCTGTAGCAAGCCCAGTGCCTAAAACAAAAATATTGTGTCGAAGACAAAAATACCTTTCAATGCCCAAGTAATTTGAAGTGTGCCCTGACAAAAACTTCTTAGATGTCTTAAAGAGTAATTTGAAAGAAATACGGTGTAAGATCTTGAAGATTCAGAGAGACCTATCGGTGAGTTGATGTACTTGGAAAGTTTCAATAATACTTTTTGTGTGTGTGTGTGTGTTTTTGGTGAAAGATAAATATTGTTAAAAAAACACTAAAAGAAAGCAGTAAGAAGGATGGATCGTCCACTTTACAAAACGAGCATCGAGCGTAGGAAATCTGCAAAGATTGCCACAAAGGAATCATGGGATATCATGTGATTCCTCAATGCTTCCGGGTCTGTTCGAATCCAGATTCTTCTCCATCGAAGATCTGCAGCCAACAGCTACCGTCGTAGACAAAAAAAAAAAAAAAAAAAAAAAAAAAAAACAGCAAGATGAAATCAAAAATTTCCTGGCCCCGTGATAGGGTTCCATAGGTAATGTATTCTCATGCTACTCAGGAGCAGGGTCCAACCTGAAGGGTCTCAGTCATGAGAGCTAATCGATGCCCTGTAAACAAGAAAAGGAGGATTGACGAAATGATTGATTGTAAGATCTGACCAAAGAGCTCAAAAACCATAGTGCAATTAGGGTCAGAATTTGGGTCCTCAAGACTTTATCAAAACCTTACCTTTCTTTGAACCAAAGCACCCCAATACCATCGGTCAAAAAATTTAAAGCGTAATCCAGTTTTGGATTGAAGCAGGTTCCAAAAAGAAACAACCGTAGGGCATTCAAAGAAGTATGTGGTAGGTAGAATCAGTGAGCGACTAGTTTACAGATACAGCATGGTTCAGGTTGACGGTGCAAAATACGTGGCAACAATTCAGAAGTTGGCAGATGATTCTAGGATAATTTCCATATGAGGAAAAGTTTTGACTTTTGGTGAAATAAAAAGCTGCCATAACTCCTTCATCTCTAAGTATCTGCTCTTATATATTGATAGGTACGCACCACTGGGTGTTATAGCTTGTTACAACGTTCAGCTTGGTGTTGGGATCCCACGGCATTGGGATTCTAACATGAACAATCTCGAAAGAGTTACTTGGGTCAAGGCACTTACCATAAATTTCAAACCGAACTGCCTCGATAATGCACGGAATCCTCCTAGCTTTGGACCTGATCTGCTTCACCATCTCCTCAGATCAGACATCCTATGGATGCAATCCATGGCTTTTGATGGCACAAGCAACCAACCTTGTCTGGCTTTCAGGGGATATCCCTTGGTGGAGACTCGATGACGGATACATGGGTTTACCTCCATCAAATTGGCGAGAGCTGAGGTAGAGCCGCCAAAGGTTCCACTTCAACCAGTGGACTTTTCTGGTGGGCGTTTCTGAGTTGCCCACAGGCTGCACTTGCATCGAGCCCACGCGTCTGCCGAACGCTAACTGTAATCTTCTTGGATTCCAGTGTCGCCATGAAAGCTAATACCTGTCAATGTCACAAAGCAATGGTGGACTCAGACGCTTGATCAATAATCTTCGTATGAACATGGTGTTCTAGAAGCTAACTCGGCCGATTTGTCTTAAAGTGGACACAATTAAGGAGCATGATTACATATAATTCAACATATGAAATTGAGAATTCAGAGGGGTACCGCTTTCTTGTATGGCCTTCGGTATTCGGAACCTTCTATTGGATTGAAAGGGATCAGATTCACATGATAACCACGACCACAAGTATGTATTAGTTCCGCGAGTTCTGCCGCATGTTCCACTCCATCGTTTATCCCAGCTGTTCCACATGAAGTGTCAGGAAAAATGTCAATGGATTATAGTTCAAACTATAATCCTATTATATATCCAGCACAGATGCAACGATTCAAGCCAAGCACCTAAAAGTGTATACTCGAATGTTACTCGGCGTCTGGTTTCCGAAAAGTAATGCTTGCAGTCATCGATCAGTGCATTCAGGGGGTAAGACTTTGCGCTGGGGACTATTGTTTCTCGGAGTTTCTGGTTAGGTGCATGTAAGCTGAAGATCCGCAAATCATATCAAACAGATCAGCAGTTGAAAGACAACAAAAGATTATAGCTGCAACAAGGCTCAACTCAATGCATAAACCCAGCATGATGATTGATTTCACAACCCAAAAGTTATGGTACTGGTTAACAGAATAGTACTAGCATTGCTACATGCAAAAGGTGTCAATGTGGTGAGTCTGGTTATTTTGTGCACTTGTGATTCAATTTTTAACTAGTGTAGCCATTAGAAAATTAACATGAAATCTGCAATATCAAAAGCAACATACCAATAAGCAGAGGCGTAGACTTGGTAGTTTATATTGTGTAGTGAAAGAAAAAAAAAATGCATGCACTTTCACTTTTGGGGTAAAAAAGAAATGAAAGATAATATCATACAACTTTTGGAGTTATTCTTCCACAGGAAACTTACCTCACAGCCAACGTTGACTGCAGCTTGTGTGTTGCCAGCATCTTGATTGTGTTGGGTACACCAACTGTTGATATTGTCATCATTCTTTGCCCAATTTGCACATCCTTGAGAGATTCCATAACATGTATAACAATGAAAGAATAAGAAATAAGAACACCTAGACATACACCAAAATCCTTGACTGCATGCAGGATCATAAGAGATTGCACTGATGGGCACAACCCCACTCATTTTAACAACTTTTTCCCATGACTACAATAGATTCAAGAAAGCTGTATTTTAAATTGCATGCATGAGGAGGACACATTTCTGAGGAGCTACATTTAGTTGAATGTAAATAATATATATACATAGAGGGTGTTCATAAGATGAAATGCAACTAGTGTATCACATGAAACAAAAGCCTGATACACATCCAAAGATTGTAAAGCTCCAGCGAAATGAATTGACTGTCTCCATGATAATACATAGGTTATTTGAAAAAGAAAATTTGAAATTGGTAATACCTTTTGTGTGGGGATTTCTCTTAAAATTGTAGAATTCAACCGAAACACCCCTTCCAAGATTTGGGCATCTCAGCAATTCTGATCAATTGTGCAAATTATGGAATTTAGGTTCTTTTTGGTACTCCTGGAACTTGGGAATCATAAGGATAGGTGCCTCAAAAATTCTAGAATAAACACAAAACATGCAGGGAATTCTCTTAGCAACAAAAGAGTAGGTTGGAAGTTAAATATCCCAGATTGAGATTTCAAAAATGCAGCTAACATAAAATGACTTGAATAACCATCTGGAACTCTCTGAGAAATCCTAGATTTCCAATTCCCAAGCCAAATGGATTCATAAGCTATTAAATATTACATAGTTTGCTATTTAATAGTGTATATATATCAAGAGAAAAAGATTCAAACAGTGTATCACAAATCAAAATAATTAATTATTATAAATAATTTTATCATTGTTCTCCTCTTAGATCAGATTCCCTTTTCTTTTTTTATGAACGTGGTGAAAATTACTTGCACATGCAATAATTTCATCAGCTGTTGGGAAGGATGACATGTGATATCAATAACCTCTAACATGAATTTCTTTCACAGGCATAAGATACTTCCTATCAGTGTACAAAAACAAAGAGAATCGAACGTCTGTGACATGCCAGGAACTGCAACTAACAAAAGCATCAGACAACAGGAAACAGGGTATCTAGATACAAAGAGAAAATGAAATACACCATAAAACAGACCAAGCATGCATGTTCTACAGCCTATATTCTGGACTAGATTGTTGTAGCTTGTCTCCCACGAAGATAATTTTCATTTTTACAAGTGGCATGTTAATAGGAGAAGAGAAGTGACTTTTCAAATGTTTGCACATCATACTAGCTTTCAGCTAATGAAGAATATTGTGGCAAATAAGATTATTTGAAAAGTGGAAAGTACAAACAAGAACCACACTAAATTCTGAAGCATGTGTTGATGACATCTAGCTGATGGGGGAGAAAATGATATTGAACATTATTGAGTACCAAGGTCCTGTCCCCTTCATCTAAAGAGAACTATTTCTGTTCCTACTCCTGACATTTTTTTGGTTGAAAATAAAATGGCAGCATATCAGTAAAAAATTATACATGCACTCTTTTGTCAAGCCGCAATATATAAGATGATGGCATATTGGTAAAAGATTACATTGAACCTTGAACTGATGTGCCTTGATTTAAATTTTGTTACTCTAATGCTATACCTAAGCACACAAAAAAAAAAGGTCAAACCTTATTGAGGCATGTGTGTGCTTCCAGAACTGACTTCAGATTCAACATTGGTTCACCCATGCCCATGAACACGACATTCGTTACCCTATGTTTGAAGAGATCCTCAATAGCCAAGACCTACATCCATAACTAGATTGATTAAAAATCAATGAAGCAGCTTCTAGAAACATCTGCGAACAGCATAAAAAGAAAACCTGACAGAGTAGGCAAGAACCTGCTCAACAATCTCATGTGGCAGGAGGTTTCTTGAAAACCCACCCTTCCCAGTAGCACAAAATGAGCAACGCAAGGGACAGCCTACCTATGTCATTTACCAATACACAAAAATATATATATAAAAGAAAAAGGACAAAATTAACTTCAAGACAAAACATAACAAGAAATACAAATTTCTTGGTTTATTCATCAGATGCAGGGTTAGAATGTTCAGTTTGGAGAGAAGAAAGAACAACATGCTGATGTTAGCCATCGATGTCTGAACATTATACCTGTGATGACACACAAGCAGTGAGACGAAAGGAACCATTACCATCTTCAACAGGAATTCCTACCGTTTCAATCAATCTGTTGTCTTCCAACTTTATGAGTATCTGCGAGGTCAAAATTGGATGGACTCTGGATGGTTAACTGAAGTAAGAACATTATGTAGATTGAAAAGTTATAGAAGCATATCATAGTATTAAGGTACAAATAGAGATTGAAAACACTGGATTAAAAGTTCAAGCTTAAAAATCAAGAAAAACACCTACAACATTTGGCAACCATCTCTTTTTGTTCTTAATGCAATGTTAGGGACAATGGCTCTACAGGCATGTTCAAGGTATTTATCTAGAAATTCTATATGAGAAATTATCGGCAAGTAAGAGTGTCAGACAATAAAACCCAATGGACAATGCAATATGGTTCAGATCCAGTCACTTTAGTTCAGTTACATGTCTGCTTTTTAGATAACTGCTCATATTTGCAAGTGTTAAGAAGGCATAAGACTCCAATTTACACATTGGAAAACCTCTTTGTTATGCCAAATATGATATTAGAAATGCAAAAATATCTCAAGCAAAAACTCCTTTTCTTTCAGTTCATTTACTCAATAGGCTTTCCTTCAAGATACTCATTTTCCACATTTATGCCACTCTCTCTACTCAATGTTCAGAACTAAGATGAATGCCACATTTATGACAACCTTATTCTTACAAGCCACCTACAACTAGATCATGCGCAAGTGTGATGCTTCTGAATCTAATAATTCAAATATATCATGGTCTCAAGTCTCAACTTTCAAATGCTCTGCAGAGTCAAATTTGCAAGTGTGATTTGCAGAGTGCTTGAGCATATATCAGAAATTCTAATACATCAAACACCTTTTGCAGCCAACTCAGCAGCGAGAAGCATCAGTTTCTGATCTTGTTGGACTCCATTTCCCAGAATTTGGTGTGAGGCTATGATGGATCCCTCAATTGTGATTTTTATTTCTTATACATGGTATATGTATTTTAAGATGATCATCGAAAAAGATATTATGATTTTAAATCTGCGTTTGTCTATCGATTTTGCATATCTAGATTCTTAAAAGGGTCTCTACAAAGTCGTGCATGTAGGTACCATTAGAAGTCCAGATTTATACATCATATGTGATAAATCTGATTATTATTCTCTATATCTTAGGGAAATGAAGCATTACAGTTATCATGTGGATCAATAATCAAGGTGTATATTCAGTGACCCGATCTAGCATTAACACATTTCGTTGCCGTTGGCAGGGTAACACATTTATTTATGTTTCAAAATTTATGTCCTTGACCTAACATTTATTCTAGTGTCCTTAATGATAGCTTAATTGTGTGAGTTACATGTTTAAATATCAGATAAAAGTCTTTTGACACTAAGTATAGCAACAAACTGGAATCAATAGAACATCAGCAAATGACAACCAACCAGGTCTTAAGCTCACTGTCCAATGGATCATTAACTGGAGAGGGAAAAAAAGGGAGATATTTTCACCTTAAGAGTGCCATCAGCTGCGGAAACAACATGATGAACAGGAGATCTCCCAACCCTCCACCCAGCTTCCCGAAGACTCTCCCGAAATGCTTGTGGCACTGTCACAGCAAAAGATATCATGCCCGGCAAGACATGTCGTGATAGGATACAATGACATAAAATCAAGACAACAAACCTATAAAGAAACGAGTCAGACGATATAGAAACCAAATACCAACTCAAGAGAAGACACTCACGGTGGCTAAAGTCTTGGATCTCTTTAACCTTGGTCTTGTACAGTAAATCATGAAGCTGCTTCCCTCGATAGCTTTGCTGTGCCGAATAATGCCCGATGAGGAAAAAATAGGAAGAGAATAAAAGGGAAAAACACCGAAGTTTCTCATTGAGGAATTAAAACAAACAGGGGGCAGCTACCAATGTCCGGTTTACCTGGCCAAAGTCAAGGGCGAGCTGGCGGAGCTCCGGCTCGGACAAGCCAAGGAGCACGCGGGAGTCCGCCCGGGGCAAGCGCACCGGAGGGGAGGAGGCGATGGAGGCGGCTGCGCGGGCGCGCAGGGCGCGCGCGAGCGGAGCGGTGCACGCGTGCTGCAGCACTGCCATGGGAAGCGACTCAACAAACAAATCAAGCGCAAGCGGATAACGAGTCCTGATATTTATTGCTTATGGGCTCAATGTGAATATTATGGGCCTCTATTGGGCCCACCGTGGAGCTGTTCCAGCACGATGTTGGGCCGATATCAGGCCCAAATCGATGTAATAATACTGACGGCAAAATGGAGGGAATGGTGTGCTCGCGGCAGGCCACGAAGCCAAAATGGAGGAGGGAATGGTGGATTTAAAGGAGAAGACATTGCACAAGCGGCAAGTATATGGTGTCAATTTATTGCAATTAAACCTGGCATTTTTTTTTAATATTTTTCTCAGAGTAATAACAGCTCTATACACAGACAAAAAGTTCAGATTATACATATATTCTATAAATGTTCCTCGGATTTGCGCTACTACTGGCATCAGAAAGCTACATCGATTCTTCTCCTCACTCGGTTGCGCGAGTCGCCTTTCCGTGGGGATGTTCTTCCGATCTTCTTCTTTGATTCGACATATGTGGATAGCTACTGATGCTTTGGCCGTTCGACTTCTGGTCATCGGAAGGGCTCATCCCGATGTCCGTAGCATCCTGAAGCTCTTCTAACGCAGCCACCACTTGATCCATGGTTGGCCTGTATCTCGCTTCCAGCGATAGGCACTGGAATGAGAGAAGCGCAGCCTTCCGTGCTCCGACCGGCGAGTACTGCCTTTCCAGTCGTGCATCCAAGACGCGGAAGATCTTTCGCTTGCTGGCGAGATAAGGCCTCGCCCACTCCACTAGATTGTGCTCTCCGGTTGGTCGGTTGTTGTCCAGGACACGTCGGCCAGACAACATCTCGAGCAGAACAACTCCAAAGCTATACACGTCGCTTTTGGTAGTCAGATGGCCTGCCAAAGACAATGAGCCGTCGGTACATTCTCATGTTTCAGCATGAACTCGTAAATGCAGCAGAAACAAGGAATATATATACTGTCAAGCTGGACAAATTACAAGCTACATCGATACAAAACACGAAATAAAAGACTAGAAGATTAGAGTCTGCACACAAGATTCAGTGGTGGTAGCTCAGGTACCATCAAGTGGCTCATACTATGAGAAGCAAACTGGAGTTGTGTCATCAATCTAAAGTGCAGTTGGTATAGGAGTATCAGGCTCATGTGAAGTATCAGAGTGTAGGAAACTCTTAAATAGTTATTCTTGTAGATTCATAACGAGCTTCGGATCCACTTTTGACGGCTTGGCGGAAAATGGTGGCAACATATTTTAGGAAAGATGCAAAACCCAACATTTCAAAACATCATAGAGCTTTGTAAGTGAGCATAGAAGTGGAGGAATTCATTATCGGTTGGACACAAATTAATGAATCCGTGAAGAATCCACTAAATTGCTATCTCCTGAAGCGAAAACGAAAATGACTGAAAATTTTTTTTTGGATCATTAGGATCATCATGACTATGTGCCAAAGAGATGGTAATTTGAATATATGTATCATAGACCAGACTGAAACTACAGCTGTCTCAAGCATGGTCGCAAAAGATTCAGCAAGTATAAGAAGATCACCTGTTGCAAGATATTCAGGAGCAGCATATCCATGTGTCCCCATGATCCTTGTAGAGACATGACTTTTGTCGTCGGTTGGACCATCTTTCGCCAATCCAAAATCCGAAAGCTTTGCATCGTAGTTCTGTATAGAGATCAAAAGACGAAACGGCGAATTTGAGACACATCATGTCAGGTTGAAGGATCAAAGAAATATAGAAAACCACTTACCGAATCTAGAAGCACATTAGAGGTCTTAAAATCGCGGTATATGACTTTTGCCATGTCACTATGTAGAAAAGCAAGCCCCTTTGCAGCTCCCAGAGCAATCTTCATGCGAAGGTTCCAAGAGAGTGGTTGAAAATATGAACTCCCTGTGTCAGGGAAGAATGATCTACTCGATCACATAGTTCAACAATACTGAACTGTGGAAAGCTTTAAAGAAAGACACTGCATCAATTCAAGAAGGAATGGGAAGGATGTTGATCACAATAAACATACTTCTAAAGAGATGATTCTCCAAGCTCCCTCGAGGCATGAATTCATACACGAGAAGCCGTTGTTCGTCCTCCAGGCAGTATCCAATGAGCTTTACAAGATGAGGATGAGATAGTTGACCAAGGTAATTTACCTCCGTCTACAAGTTTTTCAGGATTCGCTTATCAGGTTAAACAGAAACTGAATAACAACGTGATTTCGGCTGCCCGAAAGCACTGAATAAATCAAACAGCAGATTAATTTATTGTCAAAAGTTTAAAAGCTATGGAAACTTCTAAATTGAGAGGCAAATGATACTTACCAACCATTCCCTGTGACCCTGAACACCTTCCTGGTTAAGCTTCTTCACAGCAATAACGATACCAGTACCGGGCTTGGCAGCGGCAAATGTGTGCTCATCGATCCATCCCTTAAATACCGAACCAAAGCCTCCCTCTCCTAACACGCTGTCTGGACGGAAGTTCCTGGTGGCTGTTTTCAGCTCATTAAACGTAAAACTCCTCACATTCACTGACTGCAAGATCTCATCCTCACTGCGAGGTGTTGCAGGCACAGATGCCGCAGACACCTTGCTACTGGAACCACTTAACTTCTTTCCTTCTCTGCTCTGGCTTTTAGAATTCACCCCTAGGCACGAAAACACGCCTCCTGCCAGATCACATTCCAGAAAAGCAAGATGATAAGAAACAAAATACTTGAAGCATACTATCCATGAAGTTCCCATAAACCAAATCAAGATGAATACCAAGACCCACAGGTTGATCATTAAGCTGACATAGTGGATACGGACCTCGTAGAATGTCTTTAGATTGATGTTTAACTCCATTAAACCTATTGAAAATTATAAAAGAAGTAAAGCATTGTGTTGTTACATTTTAAGTACTGGGAACATCATTCTAGCTGAATCCTTTATCAAACCCCTGACTCCCCAGGAAGCATCAAGGTAAAAGAGCTTATGGAACCGTCTTTAATCATATGCCACAATAATCTCCTAAAACAGAGGTTAAGAATTAAAGAAGATGCAATCACATCCAGTGCAGAAAGGTGCAACTTTAATCTACAAAACAAGCACAAAATTTAGTAAACCTAGTCATGGAAGATAAAGATATCTCTACTCTAAATTAACCAAATCTCTGAATATAGCTAAAAAGGGATCGTGGTTAAAAATATCATTCATGAGACAAAGGATCAAAAACTCAACCATTATCCGATCAATTAATATAGTAGCCACACAAACCCCATTTTTAGGGATCCTAAAAGTGCCAAACACAATAGAAACATACCAAAGTTTCTAACTTTCCATTCCTACATTCGTTTCTAAACCTCAATCAAATTTAAAGCCCGTTCAAAATATCAACTTGTCAGTACCTGAAGCAAAAAGGCTGCGGAAGGTACTCTCCGTCTTGACCGGACCACCCCAGCAATTCCCCATCTCCAACTCCAAAGCCGCGACGAGACAACCTCCGCCTCGTTCTCCAACTACGCACCGGTAGCAACCACTTAAAAAAGCAGGGTTCCGTGACGGAGGGACACCGGAATCCACCGAGGAGGAACTCCTTCCTGTCCAGAAGCAACACCGAACCCGACTGCACCGAGCTCAAAACCTCCTCGGGCGAGTTCCGACCGGCCAAGAACGGCCTCCGCTGCCGGACCCCCAAAATGGAAGCTCCGATTCAACAGCGGGGCGATGATGGCGGCGCAACAGCGAGGAGGAAAGGAGAGCCAAAGGTGGCTCCTTTCTTTCGCCCCTTCCGCTGTGTTCTCTTAAGACTTGCACCTTGAACGCAGGTTGGTTTCATACTGCGGGGAGACGAGAGCGGGGGCCCGGATCCGATTTTCTGTTCCCAACAGACATCATCACAGACACAATTCATCATCGAACACGTAATGCTTAACCAGGACGTGTCAATCTGTAATTGGTGAAACGGATATCCTGTCCCGGAGATACAACTCGAACTATTCCAGATTTGAGAATTAATGGCGGGCGACGGCCCACCGGTTCGTAACGGAGTCCGAGCTTATCCGATATAATATTTATTATTATCGTTATTATCGTGCAGTAGGTGCAGTATCGGATGGCTAATCAACTTGGTTGGAGCGGGCGGTGGATAAGCAGCCGTCGGATCGGAATCGGACGGTGGTGAGCTAGTTGGACGGTGGTCTAAGTGGACCTGCATCCACCGCCGCGGCAAGTGGACCTTTTCCGTCGGTTCCGGCGAAGTTGATTTGCGTGCTTCTTCTGCCCCTTATAATAATAATAGCATTAAGTAGTATAAAAAATCACATTTTTAGAGCATCGAGGCTGCAGTACATGCCACTGCAATCACTTTTGTTCGTATATCCAGCTGAGATTTCGAAGTCGGAACAAATCTGGCAGAGGAGGCTCGTGGACTACTCAAAATGTCTTTTAATTAGAATTTAATTTTAGTAGAACTGAGCTGAGCTGAATTGAGCTGTAACAGAGTATAAAAATAGTTGGAATAATTGATACAAGTGATACAGGGGAGATAAAGCCAGGATAATTGCGAGGCGTCTTAATCCACTTTTGGTTCATGCTGTTCTACGCACCGAGACAAGTAGATCATAGTTTGAACTTGAAAGGTAGATATTTGCGCACCAAATTTTAGAGTAAACAAAGAAGATCGCTTTCATTGGGTCAGGAAATTTCGTGTCAGTAATGTGTCATTCGAGAAGGAGCAACCAAATCTGACCTCTGCAAGCATGAGAAAACAGAGTTCCACGATTGGATACAATTCTTAATGTTTTTTTTTTTGAATGAAGTCTCTGTTTCTGCTTTTAATATGAAGCAAAGCGTGAATCCTCGTGCATTTGGTGTCGGGAGTCGTTCGTTCATATTTGTGTGTACAGGAAGAGGCTCTGTCACATTCCGTCTTCTTGTTGTTGGGTGGAGGAAGGCAGCCACATCTTTGACTATTCTTCTTCGGCGTGAGATCTTCTTCTTCCTCTTTGTTTCCACCTGCAATGTCTGTCGGAGGGCTCCATGACGAGGACCAGCTTCCACTTTTCTATGTTGTGACATTAAGATTGCATTGACAAGTCAAAGGATGGGAAATCTATATAGCTTTGGGTCAAAAGATGTTTAGTGTTCCTCGTTTGAACGTTTCGGGAGAACGAGTCTCGATACTTGTTCGATTTCATTGCATGAAGAGGAATATAACAATAATAGATGACGAGACCTACTTCGACCATTCACCGTGGACTCCATTGAGATAATAGTTGGCCAAAGCGAAAAATATGCTCGGTAAAAATAAGATACCCATTAAGTCATCTTAAATTAAAAATTGATTGTCTGATTGGAATACTGATTCGATATTGACAAAGACTATTATGCATCTAATACTGAATCACATCGGAAAATGTTGAATCTGTCAAACTATCGAATCCTACAAGATTGTATCATACTCATATCCGATAAAATTCATTTGATGCTCAAGTCAATTTAGAAAGTTAAAAGTTGATGGATTCAAATGCACAAATAACTTTTCAATTTGTTAATATAGAGAAACGTATCTAAGGAAGCTTTTTATAGTATGATGTTATGATCAGTATGCTCATAGATACATAATGATATTGGAGATGATTATGTGCATCTCTCAACCATATAGGAATTATATTGTTTAAAATTCAATAATTATAATATGATTAGCAATGTACCAGAGATGATTCCATATCAATCAGAGATGTAGTACCAAGGTATCAATTGTATAGCACTGAGATATCGATCGTGTGATTGTTAGGGTATTGATTATATCATTATTTTCTTCTTTAATTCAAACTTATATTAAGAAATTAATGAGCAAATAAATGTTAATAGAGTAAAATTCGAAACTCGAAAACTTTTATAGCATCTATTTTGATTATGAAATGGATGAAATTCTATTCATGTAAAAAATATTATAATAATAATTAATTTTTTTTATCTATAAAGGATAATTAAGATAAAATTTGATCATGTGACCTTATAATTATTATTATTATATTTTTAAAATCAGAAAACTATTCAATATGCTGATTCGAGACTGCTGAATTATGATCATGCTTACATTATTATAATAATTAATAAAATTAAATATTAATATTTCATTATTAACTAACTATTTTAAATTAATAAATTTGGCAATACTCCTTTATTTATGGTCGCAGCGGCATATACCGTTATAATAGTATCCGGATCGGGTGTAACGTTTCGGCTGTTGCCGCCTGCAAATGCGAAAAAGACCAAATCCTTAATTCCCGCCCTCGAGGAGGGTGTATATAAGTATATTGAGCGGGAATGACCACCAAAAGGAACTAGGGTTTCTTTTCCGCTGCGTTCACCCCCAATCTCCATCCAACCTGCGAGGATTCTCTAGATTTGCGATCAATGGCGGGCCAATCCGATCCCCATCTGTCCGTCTTCTCTCCTCCGGAGGTGCGTATGTCTTCTCATCGCTTCCTATCTCTTCAGTACGAGCGATCCTGATGCATGGGGATTGGGCCTTTTCTTCAGGTGGAGTTTCTCGCGGAGGATGAAAAGGTGGAGATCATTCCCAAATTCTCACTGGGGTCTCTGCACATGATCTGTGTAATTTGATTTCTTTCTTGCCTTCCCCATTACGGTCGTAGATGTGGGTTTTCTTCTGATGAGAACTGTGGATGGCTCTAATCCGTGTAATTGATGGTGATTTTGGTGTTCGTGCGTTGTCAGGGTGATTTCGGCCCTTTCCGTCCGAACATTGCCAGTGAAGTACCGTTGTGGCTGGCAGTGGCTCTGAAGGAACGCGGAAAATGCGACATTCGTGCTCCTGATTGGATGTCAGTTGGTGAGAGTTTATTCCTTTGCTGCTGTTCAAAAAGTTGCTTTCACGAGGTTTGAAGGTTAAATATAATGAGTTATTACTTCAAGTTAAGTCACTGATCGTTCAGTGTTTACTGAATTAGACATTATGTTGTGCTGTTAAACCGAGTTCCATAATAGAGGCGCCTACATCTGCATGCTTGATCAGTATGCATGGCACATTGGGATGTAATTGGGCATGTGTTGGCAGCCTGGCACCACAAATCGTGATACTGTGGCTCTTTTATGCTGGTAAACAAAATTGTGCTAGAATGTGGCTGTAGCTAATCTTACAATGGCATTCTTCCTTGGGTCATGAGACTTTGGCTCTTGTTCCAGGCTCCCATGGTCTAGCTTCCGATGGAAGAAAGTTGACAAATATCATTTGCAACATATTTATCTCTCTCTCTCTCTCTCTCTCTCTCTCTCTCTCTCTCTCTCTCTCTATCTATCTATCTATCTATATATATATATATATATATATATATATATATATATATATATATATATATAACTTGAAATTATTTATGATTCTAGAGGCTTGAGCATTTATATGAAATAAAACTGAAAACCAGTCATAGTACTCTCTAATTTTTTTTTTGTCTGTAATGGTCATGTTTCTATCTCATAGAGTTTAAACAGATTGCTTTATGTTTTATAGTGTTATGCTGAAAGAGTTAAATGTTGTAGGTTCTTAGTCCAGAATACCAGCTGAACCTTTTGATCTTTACAAGTCTTTTGATATACTCTTGCTCTCAACATCTGTATTGCATCAACCACAAAAAAACAGTGCAAGAGTCCCATGTCAACTTTCTTTCAGGACTACACTATATCATCAAGACTTCTTTCCTGAGGGTTGTACTGCTTTTGTTGGTTAATATTTTTAGTGTTTTTTCACTATCAGATTTCTCAATGTCTATATTCATTTCGTGACCTTTTACCTTGTATTTATCCAGCCATAATTAGCATAAGATATAACATCTTTTCCTTCGGGGGGTTCTTTTAACAGACATCAAGCTGATTGCTATATGTCAATGTTTATCGTCTTTCATTTCATCCTTGTTCTATTTTTTTCTTTCTTTTAACTGACTTCTGCTTTAAGGAAACTACTATTTTTTGGCTCAAAATATTGTGGTTCACTCAATTTTTATTTGCAGATAAGTTGATGCAAATCCTAGAAGCAGAACGAGAGTCTCCTAGGGAATTTCAACCTCTGCCTTTCCACTACATTGAAATTTCAAAGCTTTTATTTAAACAGTATGTGATCATCACCATGTTTCGTTTCTCTTGCCTTCTTACATTGTCATTATTGAGATGCTAATCTAATCATGGTCCTCTCCAGTGCCCATGATAATATCCAAGATATATACATGGTGAGCGTTAAATGCACAAATGCAAGTTGTACAGCGATCTATATTTCTTTGTTCTCATTGTCAGTCATGATCATACAGGTGAGATCGTTAATTGAGGATATTAGAGATGTGAGGTTCCATAAGGTGGAAACTGGCTTGCAGACGATATCTGGTCGTACACATGCAGTAAAGGTATACATATGATGAATCCATTTATTTCCATTATTTAAGGACATTATTTTTATATCCATATCACTGTAAATATGACTGTTTTAGGGGAACAATGAAATTAAATATGTATAAATCTACTCCAGAAGATATTACTGGCAGGACTCTTAATGTAGAGAGATTGTCAAATGCCTGGTGAAGTAAACTCTTGACCCTTGGAACCTAGTGTCGGCCAGTCAAATAGTTGTTTAATCCAAGTCTGCAGACCTTAACTGCTCCTTCAGTATTCCCCTTTTTTGCTTGTTTTGAACACAGTATTTCTTTTTCTGCACATGCATGTTTTATAGCTACATGAGAGTTTAAAGACTAAAGATAATCTATAGAGGCTACATGTAGTTGTTGGAGTCACCTTAAGGACCAGGAATTGGTCACTGGTCATTTTTTATGTTGTTGGTGTAGGCAACAATTTGTTGTCACCTGGGTGCCTAAGGAGGCTTCACAAAGAGGTATATATATATGTGTGTGTGTGTGTGTGTGTGTGTGTGTGTGTGTGTGTGTGTGTGTGTGTGTGTGTATGTATATGTGTGTGTGTACTGATGTCTAAGTTGTCCAAATGAAACAAATGTTCTATATTTTCTTCCATGTATGTAACCCTAATTAACAAAAACCAAGAGATTTCTCTCATGCCTTGTTATCCAAACTGAAAATGGTTTTCCAAAGTGGACTCTCTGCTTGTACCCCACACTCTCTATACATATGTAATTTATGTGTGTGTGTACATACACAGACCATGAACAGTCTGCAATAAGATCATGAAAGTTGACTACCCGGATTACATATATAAAAAATTGAACTGTTGCCTTATATGATAATTTCTTATTGCAGCTAAAAAATCTCTCTGCAATGGAAGTAAATATAGTGCGCCCATTCATGATAAGGACCTTACAAGCTTTCTATAAACATGACAGCCCACATATTATTCAGCAACCGGAGAAATCAGGTAGCAGACGGCCACAAGCACCAGACCGTGGTCCAAGAGTAAGTTGTTTAGTGTTTGTTTTTCAGTAGTTGCTGTTCTCGCTCTGCACTATAATCAAATGTCAAATATAAGTCTATAATATATAAGCAGCTTGTCCAATCTTTCATTTGCTAATCTTACTTTTTTATCAATTGACAAGGAAGTCAGCTTGATCATTGGGACTGAGAGTCGAATAATCAATGTATATAATTGGGACCTAGTGTTCAGTGTCTTCACAGTAAATTCTTTTCCGACAGCTCAGGCTAATCTTTTAGAGCCAATATGGACCTTATCCACCCTAGTTATGCTGGAATTATTTGATATCATTTGAATAGCCAATCCTATCTGGAAATTCCAGTACGGTTTCCTTGTACAATTGTATTGGTAGTATATGCTTTTACATCAGGTAACCTTGCAGTGCATTAATGATTTAAGTATTTCTGATTGCTTGATTTGCCTTTAGATGCTTTAGGTTCATTGGAAGAATATATCGTTGCTTGTTTAGATTTGGTCTGATGCCCTCTTTTCTGCACATATGCCAAATCATGTACTTGCATTGGGCAGTAGGATTCTGCTACAAGGTACAACTTGGTGAAGCTACACAATCAAAGCAAGAAATATTAGAAAATGGAATCTAGAAAAAAATAATCAAGCACTTCATGAAGAACCATCATGTGATCATTGTTTAAAACGATTTTGCTAGTAGATACTAGAATTGTTGACGAAAAAAGAACTCTGACATTTAAGCTGTGTTCTTTGCTCCTTTTCAGCGTGATCTTCGGCCGAGGTAGATGCACAAAAGTTATTTGTGTCATAACTGGCAAATGATGATATCAAACTTTTGTCATGAATGCATGTGTATAATGACGAAGGTAAATATTATTTTAATTACTTTTCAAGAGACTTGTTAAGCTTCAGTTTGCGTGCTATTTTGTATAATGGATATTTATGAAGTTACTTATTGTAGATCTTACTGTTGGCCATACTAATATGACAATGATTTTTGTGAACACTAGACGACACCGATATGGATTTGGTGAATTGTATCATATAACTCCAACCATGCTTTCCACTTTCTTTTGGAATCCAGCTGCTGAATAATTAATTATACGTGATCTGGAAAATTCTGGATCGTTGCTTGGTTAGTGGATACTTGTTCGCACAACGACATTATGACAGGGATCAACTACCAATGTAGCTTACTCCCTTCTATTGAGGTAGGTTGTGGTTGTGCTTTTGGCTATCATGTTTTGATAAGTTTGATTTGTCTATAATAGGTTAATTATCCATTATAGTTAGTTATTTTTAATGTTGATTTTTACATCTTAAAAATTTATATTGGTATTATTATAATTATAAAACTAAAATATTTAAGTTTGTTTATCATAATATTATTGGTTTTATTAATGAAAATATAAAAATAAAAATTAAAAGATAATTTAAACATTTTAGTTGGTGATGGTAAATGATATTGGTGGTGGTGGACAATAGTATCGTTGGGGTTTGTGAGTGATTGTTGTGGATAACGAGAGTGATGATGAGAGGTGAGTTTTTTTACATTTGCGTTGATGTCAATAACGTTGTGAGCGATCTTTTTGTTATTTTGTATTTGTATTAGTATTGATATAATTATTGATCGGATCGGTGTTGCTTTTCATGTGTCGTTTGACAATTATATTAGTATCGATGTCATTATAGAACGACATTGTTTGACTTGTGTATTAGTGGTTTTTTCGTTGTTTGATAATTATATTGATATTGACATAGATGTAAAGTATTTTACTTTTATCGTCGTTCTTTTTATCTATAACAGTCATCTACAACTCATAACTACATTATAATTTTTCATCGTTAATTGAAATATTAAAATTATTTTTTATTTTTTTAATTATAAAAATTAAACAATAGTTAACTCACAATTTGTACTCTTGCGGAACAGATCTGCACTATTAATCTTCGCACACCCAATTCACTGATCCGTCAACATATATAACCTTCAATTATTTGTACTGTATGATTTGTCTCTGCCGGAGATGCTACGCTGATGTGTCAATTATCGGTGAAAGTGCTGCTGGCTTCAACGCTTTCCCCTCCATGGTTTTGTTTTTGGTGACATTTTCCTTTCGGTTGCAGGCTCCACAGAAGAAAGTGACGTTCCCAACGTGACAGGGAAGAGCAAGAAAGGCTACTTTTATTCTCTCCGTTGGAGACTGCCACTCGTCGGTCGTCTTCAATATTCTGTCAGTGGAACCACTTTAACGAAGAAATAAACATCGCTCGTCAGTCGCGTAGAACTCGTGCGATCGATCACTTTACTTTCTCTCCTGCGTGTACGCTAAACATAGCTCACGTAAAACTCGTGAGACTGATCCACCTCTCTGTGTTTATCCTCTATTACAGGGGGGAACGAGTCCAACCCAACTTAGCCCTTCCCCAGTCGTGGCACCATGAGCGATGAGCCGTTTCCGCATTGTGGATCCCTCGGCGGGGTTGCAGGAACGGTGCTCCGTTTGTTTGGTTTGTTGGTTTGCGTCCACTCCTCGAGACTCTTCCTCACTCCCTCGGCTTCTCCGTCTCCTCTTATACTCCATCCGTCGTTCGTAGATAGGCCCCGAGAAAGAACGAAAGAAAGGAGCGAGCGAGTGTGAGAGATGCCGAGGAGCGTGCTTGCCGGTTCCATTTCTTCCCCCAAGATCGATGTTGTCATCGACACGGGAAATCCCTTCCTCAACCGCACCGTCGACGGCTTCCTCAAGATCGGAACTGTATCCACTCCACTCCCTCTTTTCTCCCCTTCCCTCCCCTTCGATTACCTTCTTCTCATGCCTCACCGTTTGCACAGGTCGCCGCCTCCAAGGTTGCCGTGGAGGAAACCTACCATTGCATGGATAAAGGTTGTTCTTGCATTTTAAACGAAATTGATTTTGCTGACACGATAAGGGAATGCCCCATTTGCTGCTGCTGCACCTTTTCTTTTCTTTTCATGAAACATCGTGGTACTTTATGACTTCGAGATGCTGAATAGGTAGTTTTCGTCGTGAATGGATGATTTTTAGATGCAGGAATGGACCGCTTTCTAGCGGTGGGATTTGTTCCGGTATCCACTTTGAATTGGAAGCATTTGCGAGAAAGAAGAGTCATGCATCTTTGATATGATTCCCTGGTCGGGGATTGAAGTGAATACTCATCAAAGCCACATGCACTCAATAATTTGTAACTGGTGGGTATGGAGTTAGATCGAGACCTCAGTCCCATTAATAGTGATAATAAGTGTGGGCTAGGATTATTGCTATTTTCCCACAACTAACTAGATTTTTGGTTGTGGCGATGTTCAATGTCGTTGCTAGTGCCTTTCCAATCTGAATTTGAATTAGGAAATTTCTTCAGCAATTGGAACAGTAGGATCTGATACTAAATCTTTATCATTTTGGACTGGTTTGGCTGCTTTTTCGATTTATGGGGTTGGTCTTTCGAATGCACCAATGAGGGAGAACACTAGTACTAGCTTGGCGTATGGGTCATTTTGCACATGTACTCTTTGGACCTCCAGTTTTGTTATGATTGTTCATTATAGGCACACCATCTAACAAAGGGCCACGTTAGGATATCTTAGTACCTCCTCTGGAACTTTTACCTTCTCATAAATATTGCTAAGAGGATGTTGTGTTCCAATATGCAATCTTACCTGTTGCTTTTATATAAATGTGACTTATGTGTCAACATTTTTGCAGGGAGTATCAGCAAAGGAAAACTTGAGGCTGCCGTAAGTACAAATTGATTGCTTCATTTATTAGTGTATCAAGCGTTAGGTACATGTTGATATTTTGATGCCCTGTGATCCTTTTACACAGCATGATGTGAGTAAAATTTGTCAATTAGGCAAATCTCTGATGTCTTGTTAGTTCTTCCTGTTCTGAACGTTTGCTTTTTCTGCAGCTTGCTTTTCAGTAAGTACCAGAGACTATGCATCAACTTCCTTCTTTTCTTGTATACCAGTAGTAGTACGTATCCCCATAAATGTACTGAGAACTCTACTGTAATACTACCAGTAATAGCATGTCTCCTTGACCAATTCATTGGCTAGTTATAAAGGAAATGCCATCTTGACTATGTTGGTTGTAATAATCAATATAATACCTAACACCTTAACTAGTTAGTTCTTGTTTATGTCTAGGATTCAATCCTAGGAAAAAACTGGAAAAGAATATGGGCTACACCATGACAACTGAAAAGCATGCTGGTTGCCTGGGTAAAATAAGCTGGTGTTTGGCATCTTGCCTGTGGAAAAAGAAGTTGTTTTGATACCAACAACAGCAACAACAACAAAACTATTAGTCCTATCTATTTGGGGTGATCTTTTACCTTGAGATGTATAAAAAAATCATATGTTTAGTTTAGTTAAGAGTATTTAAATTCTTTTTGATTTTGGTGTTGCTTGAACATGGTTAATTGGGTATTTCCTTTTTCTTCTTCTATATTCTGATATCTGTATGACAAGTTCAAATATAATAGATGGGCAGCCTTAGTTTCTTTGTTATGTACTAATTATTTGGTGAAAGTGGATCACCCAAATTGGTTATCACAACTCCAAGTGCATGACAAGAAGTTATGCTTTCCTGATAACTATTTGTGTTATTGAAGCATCTAGTTTGACTAATGCAATATTATTTGCTGAACCTAAAGACTAAGTAACTTAGAATTTCTCATAAATTAGTGTTTAGGAGAAATGATAGTTTGTGGAGATTCCATCACAAATCATCGTGTATTATCTGCCATTGTTTATACAAAGAAACTGAACATGAAATTCATGTTCCTTTGTCACTGACCTTGTGCTACGACTGCAGCTGAAGAAGATGTGTAAAGAGGGAGTATATTGGGGTAAGCTTAACGTTTTCAACATCGGCAAAAATAGGCTGCTGCTTCTTAATTGGCGCACATTTGGTGCTTACTATGTTGTATTCTTTCTTTGTAACACATTCTTATAGGAACTGCAGCTGGGGTATATGCGGGAATGGAGTACGGTGTGGAAAGGATCCGTGGTAAAAGAGACTGGGTAATCTTCGATTCCTCTATGCTTGGATGCATCGTCACCTCGGTTCTCAAGTTCATCTCAAATGTTTCTCATTTTCACGTCTTGTTTTTATATTCGAAGGTTACATAAATGAGTAATTTGTGAACTGTGTTCGTTTCCTGCTCTAATTTATTTGCCATCTCTTGGTGAACCAGAAGATTAGATTAAGGTGGCGCAGATTTTGTGTATTTTGTTGGTCGGATTATAGGATTCTCATTAACCTATTCTTACTCTTGCAGAAGAATGCAACGCTTGGTGGTGCGATAAGTGGGTTGCTTATTTCAGCAGCCAGCAATAATGGAAGAGACAAGGTTATCAAGGATGCTATCACCGCTGGTGCAGTAGCTACTGCTGCTGAATTTATCAACTATTTCACTTGATGTGTTATCAGATCGCCTTGTAGTTTACGCAATTAGTTATGTTAAATGATTCCATCACCGTGCTTGTCGCCTCTCATCTTCGCTTGATCAATGATGTTGAGGATCTGGATCAAGTGGAAATCATATATGGGTGACTATCCTTGTAGTGAACATTTCCCTATTTAATAAAATGAAGGCTGGAGCAGAATCTGTATGGTTCGTGGGAATCGTTTCTGTTTTCATATCTGAACTTGTTATCAATATAAGCTTCTGCAGCATTGATCCTGAAATCTGAAACTTGACTGTGGTGTGCAGGGCCGGTCGATGCCTGATGATTAAAGAGGGCTCCTCCGGCAACATGGATTGTGTTTGGAGGGACATTTGCCGGTTCTTCCCATCATTATTCTTGAAGTTGAATCCTTGAACATGCTGCATATCAGAGGTATAATTCTAATGCTGCTGCTGCAATCTCAATTATATGACCAAGTTCCTACATCCCAAGCAACCAACTGGAATCATGAAAGGTTGAATGTGTCAGCAACCGAGACAGGGCTGTGTTTCTTCTCATGAGACTAGTTTTGGTCGATCCTTATCACCAGACTGTAACAAGGACTGTGGACACCCTCTGTTTGATGTGGCTTTTACTTGTACGGATGACAGACGCTAGGGATGGATCCTGTTCGCCTCGCGAACCTTGACATGTACAACCAAAAGAGTCACGTCTGTGCTCGTGACACCGTCCATTGCAGTTCCTGAACTTTCGCTGACCCATGGTTTTGATTCTCATGGCTACAGTGATTCCAATCGTTCAGAGAAGATCCCAAGTTCTTCGGCTGTTCATCATGATTGGATGCTCACAGAAGGTATATTATCTCTTTTGTTCCAGTTGATTGGTTGCTTTAATTGATTTCTGATGTGAACAAACCATAGTCGAAAGATGAAATGGTACATAATATCAATCAGGAGATCAAGTGAAATTACTGTAATTCGATTATCTAGTATTGGTTCTGTGGGATCATACTCCAAAGCACATTATTATCTTTGTTTTCTTTGTCATCTCAATGAATATCCGTGGATAAGTCAACTTTCCATCGTTCTCACGATCAAATCTACCTCTGACAGGCTGACACGGCGATGGCGACTCCCACCCGAAATGCCATTTACTTCAAGCGCAAGGAAGAAGAAAAGTCGCAGAAGGACAAGTCACACCAGGCCTCTTCGGTAAGATCCAACACAAAGCATAGAGATTGGATTCACATAGTAATTATCTTAGAACACAGAGACATGCAACCTAAAACAAGGAGGAAGAGAGAGGTGTTCTCTCATACATAAGCTATATCATCTAATTTTATAGCAGCAGTAGGACTCTCAAACTCCAGACACAACCTAGGAAGCACCACAGAGACCAACACCAGCACACATCTCCTTCCTTCCACCAAACTGCTAAATCTTCTCACTTGCAGTTGCAGGGGTCGCAGGTGCAGTTGGAGCCGCACTTGCACCCGTTCTCGGACCCAGCGGCCATCTCAAGCTCCTCGAAGTGCCTGTGAGCCAAAAACCATCACACGGTCAACATGAAGCCAAAGAGAAATGAAAGAGATCAATCGGAAAGCACAGCAACAGACCCCTTCTGAGGTGCAACCCCCATGATCATGGTCTGCAAGGTGCTGCTCCTCTCCTCGCCCAGGTCAGTAAGCATCCTGCATCTGCACACACCAAAACAGAAAAGGTAAAACATATTCCATACACAACACCAAACCAAGAACAGCTTTTCTTCTGCTCCCTTACCCTCCACATCCGCTCCCACAGTTGCAGCTGGATCCGCACCCACAGTTCCCTCCGTTGCAAGACATTTCTCTCCCGTCTACCTCACAAAACAACACCAACAGAAGCCTAAATTGAATTGGACACTTCACGGGATTAGGCACGAATGCTCGGGTACCTTCCCGAGCCTCCCACTTTATAGAGGAGAAGACCCGTCGTCCACCGACCACGTGTCCCGATCGCTGGCACGGAAATGAACGACGTGTTGCTACGCAACCCACCACCCGTACGTCCCCACGTATCTCCGCCTGGCTCGCGGAAATAAATTACTAGACAGCGACGCCCCACCTAACGCCAGGTTTCGTGGTCCCCCCATGCGCTTCCTCCAATCGAATAGCAGGTGTCTCAACGAGTAACGGGCGTTCATATATGTAATAATTGTATATTTAGATATGCTATCTTATATATTATTAATTCGTAGAAAATTACAAATATTTGATCTGTATATGATTATATTAGAACGGGAGATAATTTAAATTAGATAGCTAAGGACAAAAGGTTGACGATGCACTAAGTTTAGTGGCGTTTGTCCATGTTTAGAGTGATGTGCGTTGGAAAGAGAAAAGGAGATCCGTGGCGATTGGAGCACCAGTTGATGCATGGCGATGAAATTTCAACTTGGATGATCGTGACAGGTAGATGACATTAAAGGATGAATTGAAATAGAGGACTCGAGATATGTTAAGGTGACGCAGGAGGGATGCAATTTTGATGGTCGGAATCTTCGTTAACACGAATACATATGTAACTATTGTTGGAGATGTTCCTTACATAGTGATGGGATGGTAAAATTTCACTTGGGATTGAGTCGAAGAAAAGTTTCAGTTGGATCTGAATCAGTTTTCATCTAACAACAATGAAAATAAAATAAAATTTAAGAAAACATCATCGATCTTGGTTTAACCGAGCTACTGACGGCGGAGAGCACGCGCAAGGCAGCGCTGATACCGGCGGAAGACGATGGTCCTGACGGCACCCAACTCCACCTTAATCGACTCGCCTCCTCCCCTCCCTCCCCACCGCCATCCACAGACGTCCATCACCATAAGAGCCCAACTCAAGCAGCAGCAGAAAAGTAACAGAGCTGTCGCCTCCCTCTCCGTTTCCCCCTCCGTATCCTCCTCCCATGGCTCGCTCCCGCCACCTCCACCTACCTCGCTCCCTCAGCGCCTGGCCGCCCTCTGCGCCCACGGCTGCCTCGACGAGGCCCTCCACCTCCTCCTCGTCGCGGAACCCGCCGGCTTGCCCCTCCTCGCCGATGGCGTCGGCCTCCTCCTCCAGGCCTGCGGTGCCCGGGGCGACCTCGAGCTCGGCCGCCGCGTCCACGGCGTCGTCGCTTCCTCCGAGGACCTTATGTCCAACCCCGTTCTCACCACCCGCCTCCTCACCATGTACTTCGCCTGCCGCTCCCCTTCCGACGCCCGCCGCGTCTTCGACGCCCTCCCCCGCAGGAACCTCTTCCAGTGGAACGCCATGATCAGCGGCTACGCCCGCAACGAGCTCTTCGTCGAAGCCGTCGACGCCTTCTTGCTGCTGATGTCCGCGACCGAACTCAGACCCGATAACTTCACCCTGCCCTGCGTCTTGAAGTCCTGCGCGGGCCTGTCGAACATGTCGACCGGGGAAGCCGTGCATGGGGTCGCCGTGAAGCTTGGATTGGGTTCTGATACTTTCGTGAACAATTCACTGATATCGATGTATGGCAAGTGCGGTTACGTCGACGAGGCAGCTCACATGTTCGATACAATGCCTGAGAGAAACTTGGTTTCTTGGAACACGATGATGTCTGCTTTTTCAGACAATGCCTTGTTGCAAGATGGATTCGATTTGTTCAAAGAGATGCTGTCGGTTGATGAAGAGAGTATGAGACCGGACGATGCAACGGTGGTGACAGTGCTGCCTATGTGTGCGGTTGATGGATGGCTTGAGATGGGGAGAGTTGTGCATGGGATGTCGGTGAAGTTGGATTTGGATCATGAACTCAGAGTGGGCAATGCGTTGGTCGATATGTATGCAAAGTGCGGTTGTTTATCAGATGCACAATGCCTGTTTGGCCATAACCAGCAGAGAAATGTTGTGTCTTGGAATGCAATGATAGGTGGTGTTGCAAGGAATGGAGATGTAGATGGGGCCTTCGATCTAATGCGTGAAATGCAGTCAGAGGAGGGCATTAAGGCTAATGAAGTGACCGTCTTGAATGTTTTGCCTGCTTGTTTGGGACCATCAGAACTACAACATGTGAAGGAACTCCATGCCTACGCCATCAGAAATGGGCTGCAGACTAATGATTTGGTGCCGAATGCTCTGATGGCAGCTTATGCAAAATGTGGCTTGCTGGATTCTGCAGATAATATCTTCAAAGATGTGGAGATCAAGACCGTCAGCGCATGGAATGCACTGATTGGTGGTTATGCACAGAATGGTGATCCAAACAAGGCTATAGAATTATTCCTTCAGATGTCGTCTTCTGGTTTAGAACCTGATTGGTTTAGCGTAGGAAGTTTGCTGCTTGCTTGTGCCCATCTACGAGGTCTTCTTAATGGTAGGTCTCTCCATGGTTATGTCTTGAGGAATGGATTGGAAAGGGACTCGTTCATTTTGATTTCACTTCTCTCGCTTTACATCCAGTGTGGGAGATCACAGGAAGCGAGGCTCTTGTTTGACGCTATGGAGGACAAAGATTCTGTCTCGTGGAATGCTCTGATTGCTGGGTACCTTCAGAATGGACTTACGCAGGAGTCCCTCCAACTATTTCGTCAGATGCAACATGAAGGATGTGAACCTTCTATCATTGCAACTACCAGTGTCTTCATGGCTTGTGCTGAGTTATCAGCCTTGTCGCTGGGGCAAGAGGCACATTGCTATGCGTTGAAGGTTGGCTTCACCGCCGACACCTTCCTCGGGAGCTCAATAATTGATATGTATTCAAAATGTGGTTCCATAGAGCATGCCCGCACCTTCTTTGACAATTTGAAGGACAAGGATGCTGTTTCATGGACTGTGATGATCACAGGGTATGGCATTAATGGTTATGGTGGTGAAGCTATAGATCTCTATAATGAAATGGAAGGCCATGGGTTGAAGCCTGATGCTTTCACCTATCTTGGTATTTTGATGGCATGCAATCACGCAGGACTGGTGGAAGAGGGACTAAGGTATTTTGAGGATATGAAGAATAAGCATGGTTTGGAGCCAAAATTGGAGCACTATGCATGTGTTGCAGACATGCTTGGGCGGGTAGGTAAATTGGCTGAAGCAGCAAGGATAATTGAAGATATGCCAGAAGAACCAGATGGCAGAATATGGAGTGCATTGCTCGCCGCATGCAGAACTCATGGAGACATATGCCTGGGGGAGAGAGTCATTGAGAAGCTGTTAGAATTGGAGCCTGACAAGGCTGAACATTATGTTTTGGCATCGAATCTTTACGCAAGCTCGGGGAGGTGGGATGGTGTTAGAAGAATTAGAAACAGAATGAAGGAGATTGGCCTCCAAAAGGACCCTGGTTTTAGCTGGATGGATGTTGGCGGTAGAGTTTTCGATTTTGTGTCGGGAGACAACAGACTTCCAGAATCTGCTGAGATTCATAGAATGTGGTGCTCTTTAGAGGAGAAGATACGCGGTATCGGATATGTTCCTGACACTAGTTCAGTGCTGCATGAGAGAGGAGAGGAAGAGAAGCTGAAGATGTTGCGAGGTCACAGCGAGAAGCAAGCGATTTCTTTCGGACTGCTGAAGACAAGCGGGAACAAGAAAATAAGGGTGTGCAAGAACATAAGGATATGCAGAGATTGCCACAATGCTGCTAAGCTGGTGTCAAAAGTGGTAGGCAGGGAAATTATCGTGAGAGATAACAAGCGGTTCCATCATTTTAGAGATGGCCGGTGCTCCTGTGGTGATTTTTGGTAATGGTTATGCATCCTGCCATAATTCATTTTTCTCAAGCAGCTGTCATGTTGGAGATTTCAGTTTGGCTGGAATTCTTGGGTTCCAGTCATGAACATTACAAGAAAATGTGGACACTCTTGAATGTGCCTATCAAATAACTCTCATATCAGAGCAATTCCGACACCCAAACAAGCCGTCGCACCCAGCATGAAGATTGGTGGCCGCCAAAGTCTCCTGATGGTATCGAATTCTAATATCTTTTCCCTATTTTTCGATGCATTTGAGTCCATGTAGTCTGACTTACCTGACCTGAAGCCAGAAGTGTGTGATCTCTGCCAGGTCATGCATTCTTTCACCATCCTATTCTGGGTTTTTCTTGGATCAACTGTACATTTGGTCTCTACCATGTGGTTTACCCATCTGCATCCCCAGTTAGCAGGATAAATTTTCATGTCATCCTGTGAATACCAACTCGTATATTCAACCATGAAGACATCAAAAATCACCTCTTCCTTACCGTGTACATCAGTTTATACTTGTTGAGCTCAATTATAGGCTGCATGTCATTTCGACCCATCCCAGAAGAGAAGATGGGAGTAGAGTCCACAGTGAGTTGCATGACACTTTTGGCAGGCTCTTGTTTTTCCAGACTACTGTTATTAGACCGCTCGCACTCGCTGTTCATTTGATCCGAGAGATTAAAGTTGTTGGAATTGCAAAAACTATCATCTACTTATGGAGACGAGGCTGCATAAAATTGTCATATAACTCCAAACACTTAATTTCCATTCATTTTTATGCGGTTGCTGCTCTCATTTTCTTTCCTGATGCTTTGTGTTCGATCCTGCAGGCATCGCTCGTTGCTTCTTTCACACCAACTAGGTTGGCTCCTTCACTGACATCGACGGGATGATCAAAATCGACTGTATCAGACGTTGACGAGAAATCTGCCATGTAGAAACGAAGAACCTGTTGTGATCAGACGTTTCTTGTCCTCCAAGTTCTTCCGAGTTTCCTCACGTCAATCCAAAGGTAACACCAAACTCAACTGTCACTTCATGGTTAGCTTGCTTTGACATATCAAGCGTGCATCCCATCTTTCCACGCTCGTTTCTCGTGGACGTGAAATGAGCTCCTGATTCCTCCAAACTCGTGTTTCATGAGACCGCAGGTCGGCTGCCGATACTTCCGCTCTCCTTCCTCCTCTCGAGGCCGGCGGTCTGGCCGCTTCCTGACGTCAGCCGCTGCGTCAAACTGGTATGCAATTCATCTAATGGGTTCTTTTTATTAATGTATATTCTTTATATATATATATATATGTTTATTTCATTATGTATCGTAATATAATTTGCATATGTATTCTCGGTAACAATAGGCCTGTGCCGAGTCATCAACCAGTTCTATTGGTTGTCGAGCCGGGGTGATGCAACCTTTCCCTGCTTGGTGGCTGGGCGGAAACAAAGGATCCAGGACAGGTATTTTTTTATTGTCGATCGTCCCTGTGTTTCCTCTTCAATGAACAACTGGGCACACAATTATTGCAAATGCAAGTCCCATTGTTCTTAATGACAGTCTTACGGTATGATCCTTCGGATATCCGCATGACGTCTTTCAATTTGTACTATAATTAACCAAGATGGTATGTCAAAAGAAATCTATAAGAAAAACAAAGAAAGACAATCTATTCTCAATCATATGTTAATCGACAAGGGTTATGGTCCCATCATTTCGTGTACAGATGCAGCTCATCACTCGTCAGATATTGAAAGATGAACTCTACATGAAAACGATAAATCTATTCCACGAGGAAGTCGCAGTGCCATGTAATGGGCCAAAGCATAACTCTTCTTGATTAGTACATGGTAGACAATAATCACAGTTTCTTCCAAGGAAAATACAACATGATCACACTTCACATTTGATCATAGACCGTAGGATTAACATGGGGATGCTAAGCTCATTCTGATAGGCCGACAGCCGTCACCTTCGTCCACGTCACCCACTGTTGCTCTTCCAAACCGGGATATGCCTTGTACGTCAGTTTCGAGAGGGAGAGAGAGTGGTGGGTTAGAATATTGGGTAACGCGTGGGCCCCACAACACAAGCGGATGAGACTTTGGTTGCACACCGGAAGGAACCGTCATACAAAACGGGGGTTTACTCATGACGATTCGGGTATAGTTTGACGGTATGAGAGCATAGTGTGGGAATATGCTAAAAGATCCGCCTCAGTTGACGTGTCCAGAATCACAAATACCCGTGCTCTACCCCACTGCCGTGTCACCCGCCATTTCGATTCTGACAGGTGATGCGGGGCCCAGAACAACTGCGAAGGTCATCACCGAGGTAGGTATCTCGGTGGGTCTCCGGACAGGTGCGAAAGGCGCTGGCCCCCGCGCGAATGCACCTACTCACATCGAAGTCGTCACCAAAGTCAGCACTGGGAAGCCCGATCGCGCCTTCCCATCAGCACAAAAAGCCGGACGCCCATCCCGCATCGCTCTCCTTCCTCCTCGAGGCAAAGCGACGAAAGGGAAGTCGGTGGCGGCGGAAACCACGGGAATATTCGGCGACGATGGAGGTGCTTAGCCCGTCGCCGCCACGCAGTCCGGCCGTGGACCGTTACGGCCGGGGAGGCCCGGCCCAGGGCGCGGCCCTCCGCTTCCTCCTTGACCGGGCGTCGCCCGGGCCCCGGGACGCAGGTTCCGGAAAGCTCTACGTGGCGGTCGGGCGATCACCGGAGAAGACCCTGGGGCTTCTCCGCTGGGCCTTTCGCCGCTTCGAATGCAGGGAGATCGGTTTGCTCCATGTTCACCAGCCCTCGCCGTTGATCCCCACTCTCTGTTAGTCTCTCTCTCTCTCTCTCTCGCCTCTAGGAGTATGTCGAGTTCTAGGTTTAATATTGATGGTTTTCTTGCTCTTGTTTCTCTCGGTTGTATTATTGGCTGCGTTGCACTTCATTGGTTCGCCCTTGGCACTAACCATATGGGTGTTATGAGTATCTTAGCTGCAGGTTTATATTTGGTTTTAAGTGCTATTACTGTTGTTGTTTGTTGTGTTGCGAACGTGCTCATTGGAATCTGTGGCTTTACTTGACAAGCATTGTTGAGAGCTTTGGCATGATGCGTATTTTGGATAAATCTAGCTTATCCTGGTTTCTTTTTGTACCAAATGAGCTTTTTTAGGCCTAGTTGATGTCTGATGCTCTGTTGCAGTCAGATAAGAGAGTACAGGAGTCGTTGAAAACTTGATTGTCTAGTTATAGCATGGGATGGGAAGTCATGTAGAAGCTTATATAATGTTCAGACATACAAATTGATCGAATGAAGTAATATAGAGGCCCTGTTGGTTGTAGGATCTTATTCTTCCTCGAGGTACATGTTCATGAGTTAATCACCTACACCTGTTAGATCCAAATGGCTTGTAGGGGTAGGGGTGGCTGTCACTAACATGAAATTGGTCGGTTCGAACAATTGAAAGTGTATCCAAATCTTGGCATCATAAAGTCCTGATCAATTTCGATGAAGTGGGTTAAACATTATGATGGTGGTGTACATGCTTAATCTTCTTGAGCAGTAATTTATTCCTGTTCTACTCTTTTGGTATGAACTATCTTTTATCCTCACAGTGATGTAAATCAATGTTCAGTAGGAAAAATTCCTGTTAATCAAGCTAATGAGGTGCTGGTGTCCTCGTATCGAAGAATTGAGAGGGACGAGACAAAGAAGATCCTACTCAATTATCTGAGTTTCTGCGATAAGGCGCAGGTGTTTCTCTTTTCTCATTTTTGTTTTCTTTTTGTAGCCTTCATGGGTTCAGCTTTTGGGAGTCAACTTTGCTGAATTCTGAGTCATTTTTAGGTCTTGTTTGGTCTTCAATTGACAGGATAGTACCAGAATCTTTTCTCTGGATACCTTACAAGTCTGCACATTCCTTATTTTGAAATAGTTAGGGCTGTAAGTTCAGCACCTTGATGCAATTCTTGCAGACAGTCACTTGGCTATTAGGGTCCTGAGTGCAACTCATGTGCTTGCAGCATCACCTCCAAATCCTTGAGCACTTCTTAAGGATTGGTGCACCAGTTTTTTAGTGCTCTAAATGTCTTTTGGAGTTTGTAAAGTTAGAAGCCAATTCAAATTACTCTCTTAGTCTCTGAGAGAAGTGGAAATTTTATGCAACAATTTATGTGTTGTTAAATATTGTCATTCTAGTGTATGGAGCTAAACGTACTATGGAATATGCAGGTGCATGCAAGTGTTATTGTGACTGAAACTGATCAAATTCAGAATGGAATTGTGGATATCGTGACTCAACATGGCATTAAGAAGCTTGTTATGGGATCAACTTCAGACAAGTAAGTGGTGATTCCTGGTATTTATTCTTTCCTCTATATCCACTTTTATATCCAGCTAAACAATTGTGTGTCCTCCATAGAGATTTTTGGTCATACGATTAACTTTCTTCATCAGCAACTAGTTTTAGGCATCAGCCAACCCGCAACTAGATTTCAGCATTGAGTAACCATTGGAACTTAGTAAACAATGTAACCTTTTGAGGATTTTTATTTAGTGTTTGGCAGGTGAATGCACCATTTTCTTTTTTATAAGGTAACCATCTTAGTATAGAAGTCAGAAATACTTCGATTATTAATGCTGGGATATGTAAAAGGAAACTCTGAAGGTGCATTGAATCTGATATAAATCAAATTTCTAGCTACATAAATGTTTAGAACGTCTTAGAAACTAGAATTCTGTTCTGTGTCATGTGGCATCAAGTTATAAAAATGTTGATGCTTTCAGTGTTTATTAGAATTGAGGTCTGAAAGTACCAAAACAGACATGATAGAGGCGTAGATTTTTGGTATTGTTCAAGTGTTGAGTTAGGTCTTAAAAAGTTAAGAATGCTCTTGTATTGACCGTATATATGATTGGCCAACATGATAATTTTATATTGTGTTATGCCTGTAACCTTATTTTTTGTGCTGGTATGCCTTTTTTTTGGGTATTTTCCTTTTTCTTATATATTCTAGGCTGTGCAAATTATGTTTTTATTACTTAAAGTTTGCTATGCTTTGTATTTTGATACTATTTCAATTCATTAGGCTTCTTATATTTCTTGTTCCTTAGCTTCCTTTAATCTTTGGGTTTCCTGTCCACCAAACATTGTTCCAAGTTCACTGTATCACCATTTCCTTGCACATCCCAACTTCAGGAACTTTGGTCAAATTCAAGGTAGAACAAGTTGTAATAGTTCTGAAGAGTTATGACTGGAAAATGCAATTTTGTTGAGTTGCTGTAAATTTTCTGGTTAAGTTGCAATAACACGTGTTATGTTGTGCTTATTTAACTAGGACTGAAGTTTCCCAGAAAACATGTTTCAAAAAGATAGTTGTTGTGCTTACAAGCAATGAAATTTTCATTCCATTTATTCAGGATCCAGAATTTATTTAGATACCTAATAGCTCTAGGGTAAAATTTTAATGCTTAAAAGAATTTAATTGCTCAAGCGGGTAACTGATACTAGGTTCCAAATGCTAATATCATTTAAAGCTCTGTTGTTCCCTACCACTAATTGTGCTTTGTCTCATTAATGCCTCCTGTGCTGCTTTGTATAATTTAACTGCAACCAGGGTAAGTGGGGTCAGCATAAATACAGCTTTTAGGTTACACTTTGATATAATAATTTTGACATCACCTTGAGTGCAAAACTTTACATTTGAGATCTTTTGGATAAATAAGGCTGGTGATTTGCATTTTTCTTGAGAATGACTTGGCATATGCAGAGTGTTTGGTGGCATAATAGATCAGCTTGATGTGTGAAATGACCCACACACATTTCTATCATACATTTTACCCATACTATGTTGCATCAGAGTGAATCAAATATTTCAATCATCATGCATTGCCTCTCTGATAGTGAACTTCTTGTAATGGACTGATTACAGTTGCTTCAAGTTGATTGGGAGCTCCAGCAAAATAACTTTTACTGCAAAAAATGTACCTCCATTCTGTGAGATATGGTTTGTTAGCAAAGGTAGGCATATCTGGACAAGGGAGGCTAGTGAATTTACAGATGACTTACTTCCGGTTCTTAGGCCTGATGAATCTGTTAATGGAGGGATATTCTGGTTAAATTTACAAGATCACAATGTTGAGCCATTGCTTCATCCAGAATGTCCACTCGATGGCTTCTTTGGTGCTGATCTGCAAGGAAGTAGAGGCTTGAATCAGAATGAATCCAATAATTCAGTTGTCATCCCAACTGCCGAGTCCTGTGTTACTCGTACAACAAAATTTTGCAATTCACAGGAACCTTCACTTGCTGCAGCTTCATGGCATTCTTTCCCATCTGTTATGGAGTTTCTATCGGAAATTATCTCCAAGGTATTGACACAAACACTTCATTGCTATCTCGTGAAATTGCTCAGACGTAATTTTGACTTCATTTATATATATAATAGGATGAGCTGGATCAGGATATCTTGTATGATCAGCTCAAAGAAGTAGCAGCAGAAGTTGAAAAATCTAAAAGAGAAGCATTTATTGAGCTTGCTAAACGGAAACAACTGGAATCTGAAGTTGCAGAAGCTGCTAATAGAGTAAGCAACAATAGCACATACGTACTATATTTATTTATATCAATCAACTAAGCATCGCTAAAGCTATCACGGTCATTTTGTTTGCATTAGTTCATATTCTATTCATTCGTGTATGAATTTGACAGTTTGCATAAGATGTTAGTGTAAAACATCTTTAATTAGATTTCTACTGAAGTGTGCACATCACCAAAAGCAGCCAAAAATGATGGTTGTCATATAGTTTCCTTTTAAGTTGTTGGGCTGTAGATAGCTAACTTATATGAGTGTTCCTGGTTTTGACTAGGCCAAAGCTCATGAAGCTGCCCATGAACATGAAGTCAAAATTAGAGAAGAGCTTGAAGATATTCTTAGAACTATCAAGTTGCAACATGAAGAGATTGTAAACCAAAGGGATGAAGTCTTGAGGGAGTTGCAAAATGTCATGGAAAACATAGCCCTCCTACATTCTCGTGCCGAAGAAATGGCCCTTCTCAGGGATGAAGCTGAAGGGGAATTGGAGATCATCCAATCGTCAATAGAGATTATTAATAGAGGAAAGCGGAAGATCAACCAGAAAGATGACATTGAGGACAACAAGTTTGAAAATTTGGGATCCAGTGGGCATGACCCATCTCCAAATTGCAGCCAGCTTATTGTTTATGGTGATGATGTACATGATTGTGCAGAGTTTACATTGTCAGAACTGCAAACTGCTACTTGTGAATTCTCAGAGAGCTTCAAGTTAGGACAAGGAGGCTATGGTTGTCTTTACAAGGGAGAAATTATGAATAGAACTGTGATGATAAAAAGGTTACATCAGCATAATGTTCGAGGCCTGGTGGAGTTTCAACAAGAGGTATGCTCCCTGTCATGCACACACAAACATACTAATGCATTGTGACTATCCAAGTAAATTTTAGTTACAGTTACATCACAAAAGGGTAAGTTGCTCCTCAAGCATATGATTAAGTTGTGATTTTCTATTGTCTAAATCCTATAATTCTATGATCAATTCAATGCAATGGGACATTTTCCAAAAGGCGCAATAACATATTTCATGTTGGTTGGTACCAACTGCAATGAGGATTGGATATTCATATTTCATTAAAGATATATCCAACAATTTCCACTTGAAGATATAAGAACCCTCTATTCAGGACTACATAATATACTAGATGTCTATGAGATGAAATGTTGGTTCAGATATTTTATCCAATGCTGTCAATGTGAGTTTTCAGGACGAACACAAGGTTCATAAATGAAATATGCAATATAGAATAGCCCCTACATGTTACATGCGAGATCCAATGCAATATATTCCTAGGAAAGAATTCTTCGTTTGGTTATGTTTCTAGCTTGTATGGAGACGTTGGTTTTGGTCTGCCTGGTTTCTTTGCTGTTGATTGTATAAACAACCAATAGTATTTACAACAGTCTCTAGGGTGGCAGACTGGGATGTTCTTAATGGATTAGTTGCAAAAATTCAAGTCGGAGGGCAGCAACATGCCTAAACTTATCTTGCATTTCTTTTGTAATCCAGGCGATGAGGGTTTGGGTTATGGAAGCAGACTCTTTATGTATGTTGACCCTCTAGCAATGAACTGACAGGTGTTTCATGCAATGGGCTGTCTTTTTTAGCTGTAACTCCATTTTATAGATTTCAAGTTTCATGTAGGTTTGAATCTTGAGAGCCCTTATAATGTCAAAAAATCTTTGGAATTATTTATCCTTTTCCACTTTACAACAGCTTGGTTTTCAGCCTGTAAATTATTGAATTTTACCATCCTTAGTTCTTTACTGGATATTATTTTTAAAATCTTCTTAGCATTCCAAATTTTACCATAGTTGTCCTTGGTTAACATGATAATACTTGGTTCTAGAAACACCAGGAAGTTGTGCATGTATCATAATTCCTTAAAGAAAATTAGTACATTCTTGCGGTACTTCCATATATGTCGAACAAGTATCGTCAATGACTTACTACATACTTTGGGTCACATTTAACCAACATACTTAACTATAATCAGGCAACAGTTTAGAGTGGACCAGATTATCTAAGAGGATCATAATACTGGAAAATATTGATATACTGCACATCAATATAACTATGATCAGCAAATTGGGTTTGGATTATCGTAGTTGATTTTCTAGTTCAACAAACCAAGATGTGAAAAGAGTCCTTTAAATGCTTATTGTGAGGATGGCTTTGAATGTAGTAGTAGTACAAGACCGCTACGTAGTTCTGCATGTGTTAGTTTTGTGCTGTTGCCTAAACCATTCTTGTATCCTATGTTCTTGTAGATCCATGTCCTCGGCAAAATTAAGCACCCACATCTGGTCACGCTGATTGGTATGTGCCCGGAAGCCCTGTCCGTTGTTTATGAGTATATGCCCAATGGAACGCTCCAAGATCGCCTCTTCTGCAGAGCCACTCCAATGAATTGGAAGATCCGAGCCCGAATAACAGCTGAAATCTCAAGCGTGCTCCTCTTCTTGCACTCCTGCAAACCCGAGAAAATTGTTCATGGTGACCTAAAGCCTGAGAACATCTTTCTTGACTACAGCTACAATTGTAAACTTGGAAATTTTGGAGTTTGCCGGCTCATCCAGCAGGATACAGGGCACAACCCAACGTTATGCCGATACAGAGAGCCCCAGGCAGCATTCCCTTATTCCGACCCAGAATACCAAATGACTATGGAATCAACAATGAAGTCTGATGTATATTCCTTTGGAATCATCATTCTCCAGTTACTCACCGGGAAACCGGCTAGGGGGTTGTCTGGTGAGGTTCGCCGGGCTTTGGTATCTGGAAATTTGAAGTCGATCTTGGATCCAAGTGCTGGTGACTGGCCTACCGATGTAGCAAGAAAGCTTGCAGAGATTGGTTTGCAATGCAGTGAACTGAATGCTCAAGATCGACCAGAGCTGACACCTGAGATGGTGAAGGACCTGGGGTGCCTACATTTGATGGAGGAAAGACCAGTACCCCCGTTCTTCCTGTGCCCAATCCTTCAGGCAAGTGTAAATGAAAATGGTTACTTGTTCATTACGAGCAAAATTTTAGTTGATGTTTTAGCTGCTCAATGTCTGGTAACCTTGACACCGTATGGTCTAAATGCTGCAGGAGATCATGCATGATCCTCAGGTAGCGGCAGATGGATTTACCTATGAAGGAAGGGCCCTGAGAGAGTGGTTGGATAGCGGACGAGATACTTCCCCTATGACCAACTTGAAGCTGAAACACCTACATCTCACTCCCAATCACGCTCTCCGTCTCGCTATACAGGATTGGCTGTGTCAGCCATGAAGATGTGCAGCAAGATTGTTTGCGATGATTTGCACAACAAGGGTGCCATCAGAATCTCGCATAATTCTGGTGTATATGACATCGTATTCCCGTGTAATACTGTACATACATGTATGGTGGGGAGCAGTCAGAGTGTCAATAGGGTTTTCACTGTAATGTGTCATAGATTTCAATCTACGTCCTGGTCACAGTAACGGGAGAATATTTGTACCATATGATGAATGCTGATTTATTTTTATCTAATTATGATTCTTTTGTGAGTTTGTCTCCCATCCTATGAGCATCCAAAACACACAAACCTTGATGAGCAGTAGGCAACCCTTGGTTTTCTTTTATATTCTTTAGTATTTCCAGGGAATGAATTGATTCTTGTAGTCCATCAATTGGCTGAGACATTTTTTATCAATCTGATCGGAAAATATATCAGATAGACTATCAAATGCTGAAGTAGCTGTTTATGCTTGTTCCAGTCTGCTTTTTTCCACATCTTTTTTCTCTATTAGCAGCAGAAAGCATGTGTGTCATATCTTTGTGCATATCAAACTTTCATGACATTTTGAATATATTGTATTGTATGGCTTCTGCTCTGTGACTTGGAGTACCATGTTATTTTGAATATATTGTATTGTTTTTAAGAATATTACTCTTAATAATCCATCTAGATTTCAGCCATGATGTCCCTCATCTTTGAAACTTGTTAGGTTGAGACCCAAGTCTAGTAGCTCAAGCAGGTACATGCCATGTGACCCTCCTCAGATCTTTGTTTCACTGGATCAACATAAAGAGACATACCTACCTAATCCTGTCATGGACTGTTAAGTTAAGAAAAGGTAATGTGAGTGGTCAAAGAAGAAAAGCATGCAACCCCCTCTTTTTCCAACAGTGCATTGTCTGCTTCTCACTGATCTCCAAGGAGATGACATAAACAATCTGATGACAATGAGAGCTCCTCAACTTCATCCAGTTCTTCTCCACCATGGTGCCTCTTTCACATGCAGATGGGACTCAACCCAAAATGGCCACCCACCTAACAAAGTCCAAGCCTCTCTCTTATCCCAATCCCAATGAATTGTTTAGGTGGATACTGGAAAGAATGGGTCAATAATGGCAAGCCCGCATCAGCTTCAGGGATGAAGGTAACAAATGACAGTGACAATTCCCAGTCTGAACCTGCCAACTCATCCCTACCTGTGTGACATTATGAGCAGCTCCCAGGCAGCAACAAAATTGAGAAGAGAGATAAATGTTAGTGATCTAAATAAAAAAAACAAAAGCTTCCAGTAGGTGAAATGATGGAGAGTGCACACTGCCAAAGAAGGGAGAGGACCCCCCAAGCTCACATTGATGGGAGACATGCTCTCCAAGCAAGAGATGCAACTTTAGCTTTGTCCACAGCAGTTTGTCCCCATACAGAATCCATGTACTCACACCAGAGGAATCCACAGTACAATCTCACCTCAGCAGCTGGTAACACATGGCTTGAAACAGGGATGTGACCACTGACAAGAAGCTTGCATAATTAAAAGGAGACTACTGAGCAAATGGAGCCCATCCCCATAATCAATTACATGGCAGGCAGCCACATGATGGCTAACACCCAAAACACTCTCTTCTGAATCACTCTGCCCATGCACATTGATACCCAATTCCCAAAAGCACTCCCTTGCCAATCAGTGTGCCCATGTACATTGCATCACCATGATTCAAATCAGACACTCAGCCTACAGCTTCTTCCCCTTTTGAAGGACATTGATGAGTTGTAGGATAAGAAAATTCACCCACACTGTCCTTCAGAAGATATGACATCATCCCCCTATATATATATATATATATATATATATATATATATATATATATATATATATAACTATGTTCTCCTTTGATCTCAGAACACAAGAATCTGCACCAGCCTCAAGATCATGTAATTTGATACCCAAATCCTTATTTTTGTTTAACATTCCTGGATGTGGCCAGTAGTCATATGAACTGCACTGTATGTTCTACAGCTTGTCTACCATGTCACTGCTATCAGTTATTCTTCCTGAGCCACAGCCCATCATTCCAAATGATCCCACAGCTGAAGACAGACCTTTGAAGCTACTACTACCCTCGCTGCTGCAATGCCGGAACATCCTTGGCTTTGAGGTGGTGTTCTGGTCTCCGGTGGCCCTGGCCTTGGTGGTTATCAGCCGAGATATGCTGCTGCGGCAGAAGGGGCAGGCCGGTGAAGGCATGAACAAGGTTGTGGGGTTTGGCTTGCTGTGGCAGCACACAGCCAACGTGCATTGGGCACACATCTGATGCCGGCAGTCTTGGACCTCCACGGTGCAAACCCGGTCGAAGCAGATGGAACAGAAGTCTGCTTCACTCCCCTGCAAATAACAACTATTTTTCATGAGATGGAAGTGAAAAAGACATTACATTTGATGTATTCTATGAATTGGTATAATTTCTCAGAGGCAGAATATCATCAAACAACTCCTTGTGCTGTTGCTGTTATCCTCCTATCATCTTGACATTGTTTAATCATTAGCAATAAGAAGCAAGATGCTCTTTCTTTGGGGGACAAAAGCAGCTGTGAGTTCAGTAGGTCATATGAGTGTCAGTTTGTAAGTATTGTGGGATGTCCCCATCTCATGACTCACAGTGAAATTGGTCATGTTCAGGGGTTAAAACTGGAGAGAAGAATCATTGCAGCTGTGGCCCAGACCTGAACAACTAATTGAAGGGTGAAATCATGGTGTCTTAATCTACTACTTAGGTTTACGGAAATAATTTGCAGATTCAGTAAGCAAAAGCAGCATAATTCTTCCACTAGATTCAATAACATGATCATACTGCTTCACATGCAGTTTTAGCAAAATATAGACAACAATGCTAAAAGATGCTGCTCTTTCTTTCTTTCTTTCAATCGAAGACTGAGTTTGCTCCATGCAAACAAAATGCCATTGGCTTAAATCTCACAATTAACAAGAGGAAAATGACATTGATCTAATTATGGATCCCAAAAAAGGGTTATCATAAGCAGAAGAAAAAAGAAAGAAAAAGAAAAAGATATCTTCCTTCAATAAAAAGATGTAGTACCTCAGAAATATCATCATCAAATGCTTTATCTGAATGTGCAGGAGATGTCAACGAATCTGCAGTTCCTTTCAAGATCTTCATTTCCCTTTCCCTGTTACCCTCCATCAGAGCTGCCTCCAGCAGAGCCTTTGTCTCTGAATCAAGTTCACTGATGAACTTCAGTGCAGAAGGCCAAACCAGAGGCTCTGCCGCAGTTGGGTTCAATAGAGCTGCACATTCTCCATGATTCTGCTTCAGTGCAACCTCATACGGTATTCGCCTGTAAATCCAAGTGCCAACAAAGAAAAAGGTCATTACGCAGCCGCATTGAGATGATAAATCGCAAACAAATTAATGAACAAGTCGGCATATCCAATCACGCAACCGATATTTAGTCCCAGTACAAGAAATTTTTCCGACAAAGATGGCGGCTAGAATGCACATTAGAGAAGCTAAAAGGAAGCTGGATTGAAAAATCTGACATTTTCGCAATGCATGAGCCAACAAAAGATTTCCTAATAGCTTATCCTAAGTAATTTGATAGCATAGGAGTAGCAAAATTGCCGAGCCATATCAAAAGCTGCACCTCGATCTGTGAATTGCAACAAATAAAAACCATTTGATCGAAAAGCTCCTGGACACTAACTAGCTTGGATGGAATCATCTACACTAATTTCATCCTAAGTTGTGATCAAGCAACTCCAAGCTTGGAGTAGAAACAATGTGCAAGCCGAGACACATCCTTACCCAGATGAATCCCGTTGAAGCCGATCAGCACCGCGTGCAAGCAACTCCCTGATGCAATCCAAGCTTCCCCCCCGAGCTGCCAAGTGCAGAGGGGTGCTCCCAGGAAAACTGCAATTTGGGATCTCTTAAGCTCACAGCTAAGTCACAATCTCCAGGCTTGGAACTAACACCACAGGCATGTGTGTGACGGAGAAAGAGTCAGTCACGGCATAAACTTACCCATATCGGCCAGTCGAAGCACAGACGAGAGCGCCACTGTCTACAAGAATATGGACGCAGCTGGGCCTTTTTTGCCTCGCCGCGAGGTGCAAAGACGTCGCTCCGGTGCCATCCCTCACGTTTACAAACCGGGCAAATCCCCTGTCAGTCCACAAAAGGAAGAAGAGGCTAAACCTTGACTCGTTCAACCACAGTCAAGCCATGAATCGGTGGATCTTTTAGAGCCCTACCAAGAACTTGCAACATGTGTGGATTTGGCAGCCGACAGAATTGCTCGCAGACAATCGGAATGACCATAATAAGCAGCATGATGGAGGCAAGTTCTTCCATTTACCGAATCGAACATCAAGATCTATCCACACAGATAACTAGAGATCAATCTCAGCACAAAAATCCAAGATTCCGGAGAAGAGAGTAACAGAAAAAGGGAATCTTGAGAAGAAGACAGTGGCTCGGCTCACATTTGCTCCGGAATCGAGTAGCTTTTGCACGCACTCCATCTGTCCATGCATCGCGGCCAGCATCAATGGGGTCTGATTACGGCAACCAAATTCCATGAAAATGAAACGATTTTTGAGTAGGAAGGAAGTAATTCACGACAAAACAATGTCTTTTTCTGGCCTCTTCACCTGTTTATCTCGATTCAAGACATCGGGGCTAATAGATCGATCCAAGATCATAGTCAAAACCTGCAAACACATCGCAGATCAGACCAAAAACCCGAGCATCGACCGATCCTCGCCAGAAGAAGCTGGGACGGAGGGAAATGGGCTCACCTCAACGCGGCCATTGGCGGCGGCGATGTGGAGCGCGGAGAGGCGGTCGTAGATGGTGGTCCGGAGAAGCAGTGACGGGTCGCCCTTAAGGGAGGAGTGCACCGCCTGCAAGTCGCCGGCTTGGACTGCGGCGAAGAAGTCATGGTCGTAGCTCGAGCTGGCGCAGCTCAGTCCCTGGCCCATCCCCGCCCTGCCTCTCCGAGCTCCACCGGCGGTCGATACGACAGCTCCGGAGGCCTTCGGACACCCACCGGAGCGCGGCGGCGCCGCCGGGGAAGGAGAGGCGAGCGTTGGACGGGAAGGAGGGAAGCGGTCGTGTCACGGCAGCGGTCTTCGGGTCTTTAAAATAATACCAAGTCTTGAGGCTGCTTTTATTATTTTACGGACCACAAAGTGGCGCAAACGCGGTCAATATTACAATAATTAAGTTACATCTAAATATATTTTAAAATAGTAAATATCGGGTCCTTTGATTTTTTTCTAATAACAATTTAAAAATTACTCGCAAAACACTCTAATAATACAAAAAAAATATTTTATCCTTAGCACTTAACTATTTGACCTATAGAGTCTTGTCATGATCGATCACGACTATCACATGAAGATACATATAGCTAGAGTGATTTGTTATTGTCCATCCGTTTACAGAAGTGATGACGATTAAGCGAGAGGAAGATGGAAACTAATATTACTTACTAATTCACAAGCGATTAAAGAAGAGAACGAGAGGGAGTCAACTTCTGAGGTAAAAACATAACAAGTGTCGGTGTTGGTGAATGCATGACATAGTGTCGGCATTGTTGTTGTGTAATGCTTGTGCTTGTCAGTGTCCTTTTTGTTGGTTGTCACTTGTAAAGCTTGTAAAAGGCGTGCACAAAGGCAAAATGCCCTATTTGAGTGAGTTTGTGATCATTGTAGGCTTGTACATAAAGTGCAGCGTCGAGGATTACTTGTAATAGAATTCGATCTGTAGTGGACCAATTTTATGCCTTTGTTGTGCAAACTGCAGATTCGAGCTTATGATATCCCTTGTTGGAATGTGCATTGGCTATAAAGTGTTTACTAAAAGAGTGGCTTGCGGATCCGTGTGAAGCGCTTTCTCTGTCCGTCTTCTCTTTTGTAGGTCCTAAGGGATTGTAGGAGATTTCGGGTAGGTGACCTTTGCGGTGATACGCATTGGTGCGCATGCACGGCCAAAGCAAAACCACTAAGTCGTGGCGGTTGGTATCGAGCGGGACAAGCTCACTTAGAAACACTTAGCATGCAAGCGTGGGGACCTTGTCGGCACCACGAGGACAAGCTAAGAAAATTGCGGAGCGCCACAAAGGTGGGGATGGTGAGTTCGAGCGGTGGCTCGATCATTGACACCAAACTTAGCGGTGCTCGAGGCAAGCGGGGTGCTTGGCCAAGGATGAGACCGTCGAAGTTGCGGTGGGTTGCTCGATGATCGAAAGAGTTGTGCAAAGCTCACGAGAGGTGAGAAAGTTGCAAACTCAAGGAATTCGATACTCATGCGAGGTCTTGCGTGCGGACGATGGATTGTCGTGGCCATCAAAGCGGTGAAGGTCGTGCGCATTGGAGCATTGAAACTTTCTCTTGGCATATGCGAGGATACTTTTCGTATTTGAAATGTGCAGCAGTGCGACATGTTGCTAGACCCGAGAGAGTGCGGTGCGAAAGTGTATTGGTGAGTGTCACAATCTAGCAAAGTGCATTTGCGAAAGCGATAGCACGATTTGTTTGGCGGAGTAGTCAAGGGGCGGTGGTCTCTAAAACTTCCGAGAGGAAGGATCAAGAGAAATGTTGCTCGGCCAGGCGGATATCCGGGAGGGATAAGTCCGCTCTCGAATGTGAATCGGTGCAATGAAGCGCTTGAGGAGTACCTCAAGGCGAGCTCGAGGATCGAGTGGCGATGAGGAGTCATCGTATGATCTCGCAAGTGGCAATGCGTTGGTGGGCGCATAAGCGAGATCAAATGGGGAGCAACCAGGGCAACACAAAGTGAAGGCACACTAAGAGCCGGCCGTGAGTTCGGACTCAATAGAGAGGGTGACAGTGGAATGGTGGGCGGGCCACCATTAATCCAATGCTAATCGAGAAGCGAACAACTTGGGGAAGACTTGGTGAAGTACCCAAATCGCGTGAAGGAGTTGGCTTTGAAGCGGAACATGGAGGCGGAGGCTTAGTGCTTTCCTTACACAAGGTCAAGGACATGGACTCTTGCAGAGGCAAGAATCGGATCATGTCGTTCCATGGGTTTCATATTCGGATGGAGCAAACTCATCTTGCATGGTGCCAAAGCGAAGGAAGCTTGAGGCACAAACATCTTATCTCGATAAAGCACTTGGTGGAGATTCTAAGGTGGCCTTGATTTCTTTGAGGCAAAGTTGGTGTCAAAGGCCTTAGCAGGGCAAGAGGATGCAGAGACGGCTACTCTTGAAGAATATGCCCGCAGTGTTGCTATTCAAGTTGCCATGAGGAAGCGGTGCGCGTGGAGATTGTCTTTGGTAGAGGCGAGTCGGGATCGAGACAATGGTGCACCTATTTCAGCCGAAGTCGGGAGACTTCGGAGGAGGCTGCTAGGCGATGGGTATCCTAGAGGCTAGCCGTCCGAGTGTGACCCGAAAGTGGGTGGGCGAAGGTCGATTGCCAAAAAGCGAAACAGAATCGAAGTTGGCGAAGGCCTGCGATGTGTTGGCGGAGTCCACACATGGAGATATCGCAGATTCGAGTTCATACCACGAGGATCGAGAATGCGAGGAGATGTCACGGAGGCGACATGATGCAGGGATCGGGTGGAATGGTTCGTGGCAAGACGACACACACCATATCCGTGAGGACATGGTCATCTGGAGATATGGCGACGGGAGCGCGACAAGGAGCTCAAGTTGGTGAACAACACGACGGTAAGAAGAGCTATGGATTCAAGCGTGAATGCCATGGTACCGCATGAGGCGGGTCTTCCGTGCGTGCACCGAATGTTGCATTGAATGGAAGCCTTGGACATCAGCTTATGGGGGCTGTGCATTATCAAGGAAGAAGTTCAGATGCAAATACCGGGAAGTCCCATTTGGGGTTGGATCATCTGAGGTATGATCGAGTCTGCTGAAAAGTGGAACTACTTGAGCTCACATTCGCTAAGGAGCCGGCAAGTCGGAGGACAAGGCCGAGTGCGAACATTGCAGCCAACGAAGCTAAGGAGAAGCAGAAATGGTGCAAGTCCTTCAACATGTGTGGCGGTGGCCATACATGGGAGTTGAATCTGTATTTCCATCGACAGCCGGGCTGCTTTCGAGAGAACACAGAGGTGTTGAAGCGGGGGTCGGAAAAGGGCATGGAAGCAATAGCGAGTCAAGAGGGACTCGGCTACCCAAGATCAATCATCGAGTAGATTGAAGGTGAACTCGGAGGAGTGTCACAATGCCAGTAGTGGCGAGATCTACCGATCATGAAGAAGGGATGAGAGATGCGAGACAACGGATAGTAGTGCCATGGGCGTCGCGAATGCCATGGTACCGTGGCGGGACTTCCGGGAGTCATCAATCCCTTGCTCTCTTAGAGGAGAGCACTTGGTCGTGATATGGGCCGTGGAGGAGGAGAATGCTTTGGCAAACTCCATGTACCAAGACAAAGGTGAAGGTCGAAGGCGAGAGAACCGTAAGACCAATGTCAGCAGACTTTCCATCAAGATAGCCGTGAGTGAAGGACTTGGTCGATGCAAGAGTGCATGACCAAGGATCGGGCAGGAAGATCTGTGAGGTCTTTGTACCTTTACTACTCGGAGAGTCGGCGACGAAATGATGGAGAAGCGGTACAATCCCAAAGGCGACCAAATCTATCGGAGACTTACTCCAAGTTGGAGTGATAACTTCTTGCATTCGAAGTTCAATGGCAATGAGAAGGTGAATCACGATGGTGACTCGGTAGAAGGATTGCAAACACTTCAAGTGCGGAAGTGTGAGCTAAGAGCGGCGAATTCGAATGTAACCGGACGCCTTGAAGTACAAACTCGAGGAGGCGGGCGAAGACAAGTAACCTTTGCCTTCTCAACTCCCTAGAGAATGGCGGAACTCCGAGTACCCAGCTCTCTTAGTTATCCAGCCGAGAGGAGCTCGCACAGATGTGAAGACCCTTCGAAGACAACTAAGTGGAAGAAGATTCGATGGGCAAATTTTACGGAGGAAGGACTCGTAAACTTCAAAGGTTGCGAGGTGATGCTCGTTAAAGCTCCAACAAAGCATCTATCCGTTCAAGAGACAAGAAGAATTTGAAGATGGCGCGATATCAAAGATGGTCTTTTCCTTCATGAGATGAATCGCAAGAACCGCAAGGATCGCCGACAACTTTGCCAACCCCACACCAAAGTCGAGTCATTGGCGAGTTGAAGCAAAGACGGCGGATTAAAGTTCGACGTCTCAACAACAAGCGGAGAACAAATGGGAGCCAAGGCGCATCGCGGCGGGGAGGAGCGGAAGATCGAAGATCAACAAAGAAAAGAAGTTGCTGGCGTCAAGAAAGGCCGACGGGCGTCGAAGGATTAAGTGGGGAGAATGTCACGGACAAAATTGTAAAGCGGCTTGTTCGGTGTAATGCTTGTGCTTGTCGTGTCCCTTTTTGTTGGTTGTCACTTGTAAAGCTTGTAAAGGGCGTGCAAAGGCAAAATGCCCTATTTGAGTGAGTTTTGTGATCATTGTAGGCTTGTACATAAAGTGCGCGTCGAGGATTACTTGTAATAGAATTCGTCTGTAGTGGACCAATTTTATGCCTTTGTTGTGCAACCGTTCGAGCTTGTGATATCCTTGTTGGAATGTGCATTGGCTATAAAGTGTTTACTAAAAGAGTGGCTTGCGGATCCGTGTGAAGCGCTTTCTGTCCGTCTTCTCTTTTGTAGGTCCTAAGGGATTGTAGGAGATTTCGGGTAGGTGACCTTTGCGGTGATACGCATTGGTGCCGCACGGCTTAGGCAAAACCAGCTAAGTCCGTGACAATAGGGTGATGATTGATAGAAGTAAAATATTTTTTTTCTAAAAAAAAAGTGCTTTGTATGAGTTTTTCAAACTTGCGATGCTATATTCAAAAAGTTCAAAGTTATAGATTTGTTTTTTCGAGAATTTGTACCCCACTACTTTTGTCTTTGCGTAACTTCTCCTCTATCGAATATTAACACCATTGATTCTCTATCAAATTGATAGCTATAAATAAAGATGGGAGGGGAGATGAGGGTGACGAGGCACAGGCGAGAGGTGATGGTCATCATGATGACAAAGTGGAAAAAGATCGGAAAAAAAAGAGAGAGAGAGAGAGAGAGAAGAAAATAGGGTTTTTTTAAAAGAATTTGCCCGATAAAAATAAGTCAGGCAAATCATCGAGCAGTTCACGGGCAAGAGGAGTGAATCCCCCAAATGGGAGTCACGCACATTGAATGCTCTACCCAACTCTGACGTAGGTCGCCGATCACCGTCGTGGCAACCGTTTATTAGAGATGGGCCTCACGAGACTCCGCCCCATCAATTTTTGACTCGGGTTCGGTCTTCGCCTCCCATAAATAATTGACCGCGACGTTGCGGACAATGGCCAGACCTCATCGGGAATCGAGTCCCTCGCGCACGGTTTAACCCGACCACGACAAGTCGGCCCGACCGGTTCTAGTTTGACCAATGTTTGACCGAGAGACGACGTGGAATCACGTAATGGAACCCAATGTGCGATGGCTTCAATCTAATTACGGTCGCGATCCAAGGAAAAGGGCATTTCCGTAAATAAATTTGTCTCGGGCACTGTTTTAGGTCTGGCGTGGCGCCTTTGTTAGGCGTCATCCTGCGCCATTAGGGTTCTTCGGCGGCCGGTAGAGTGTGTTCGGATCGGTGGTACACGGCAATTCTTTCTTCTTCTTTGTGTTTTGGGAAAAGATTCTTTTGTTTGTGCAATCATTGCAGCATTTGCTTCTTTGTCAAGTGGAGCTTTTTAACGTGATGGTTAAAATCCTAACGGAAGGGCCAAAACGTGGGATGTTTTTCTCCAATTTTATTGTTGAGAAAGAGACGTGGTTGGATCTGCCTTAATCTGCGATTTAGTTTGCTTGTCTCTCGACTTTTGATACTTATCCTTCTTGTTGTGTGATCGAAACGATGAAAGATCTTTGCTTTGTAACCCTGATGTTCTTCTGAACAGTAGGAAGCAATGGCTCCTCCGCAGCCGAACAGCGGTCTCTTTGTCGGGCTGAACAAAGGCCATATCGTCACCAAGCGGGAGCTGCCCCCTCGCCCTTCCAGCAGAAAAGGAGTATGAATATTTTGTATTTTTTTTTTTCCATTTGCATACGGTCTGACTGATCTCTGCAAACTTGAGGGATGAAATGTGGAATTTGTGGCTATCAGCTTCTGATGCATGAAACAACATTCTTAATCCATGAAACCACGCATTCTTTGTTTCGTTTCAGTTTTGATGTATGTTAATGTGGTACTTGATGGCTGAACAACATTTTTGATCCATGGGACTGTGCATTCTTTGTGCTATCCTATTTTTTTATGTATGTTTAGATAATTTGAGTGAATCCTAAATTTAATCATGTGATAGTGTCAAGAAATCTATCTATTTCTTCTCCCTACCATGGGTCTGGCGCATGATAATTGTTGGTGTAGTTAAAACACTTCATGTGGCTCTTATGAGTCGATTTGGGTATAGTTATAATTTGTTTATTCAAGGGCTTTTGCATCCTGTACCATTCTCCGGTATTATATAATGTGGAAGCGTCGATAAAGAAAAGACATCTTTCCGAGGCTTTTACACCTTGATTTGCTACGTCTCTTGTGAATTTTCATGGATATATAGGAAGAATCTGGGAAATTGTTCCTTCGAATTACTTCCGAAACATTTCCCTTGTGCTGTTGACTAGATATAATTCAGATTCCATGTAGCAAGAATATGCATTCGAAGATTATCACGGTGAATCCTATTATATTGGATTGATTTGAGCATGTTAGAGCAAAGTCTAGTGATTCGCTATGAAATTGGTCGGATTGAGATGAGTGGTCTGATATAGTTAGTCATTCATTTTGGTTTTGAAAATTATTGAACTTTGGTAGTTTTGATTGTTTAATCTACTTGAATATGAATTTCCATTCTTGGATGGAAGTTCGATTGTTGGTAAATACCATTGCCATTATAAGTTCCAAACTTGATGTTGTGCTTGGATGTTTTGATTTATCATATGATTTTTGATTTTTTTTTTCCAGAAGACGAGCAAAAGAGTGCATTTCGTGAGGAATATAATCAGGGAGGTTGCAGGATTTGCTCCTTATGAGAAGAGGATCACTGAGCTTCTTAAAGTTGGGAAGGACAAGCGTGCATTGAAAGTGGCAAAGAGAAAGTTGGGCACGCACAAGCGAGCCAAGAAGAAGCGTGAGGAGATGGCCAATGTTCTCAGGAAAATGAGGTCAGTGTTCAGATTTTCCCTTTTTATTATTGTTTTCATTACTAATTGTACTGTAACAAATTTCTCAGCATTGGGGTCCGAGGCATACTTCATAATTTATATTATGAATTCATGATGGAAATATATGATAGGTACCTTTGTGGCTAGAAATTGAAGTATCGTGGACTTAGCAACAAGTACAATTAGCGATAAGTACTTTTGTAGGAATGGTTCTCTGATGGTAGGCTGCAATGATAGTTCAAATACAGGCGCCTGTTCCACGTAAATACCGAATGACAAAGATACAATGTGGGCCAATACGTAAAAAGACATGATTTGGTTAATCGTTTGCTGTTATGATATACAAATGAGAAAAATTGCCCACTGTGTCGATACATGCATAATTTTCTATAAATTCTATACAATTCTGTCGTTTACGGTGATTCTAATTACCCATTTGTTGTTCCATGTGGTCATGTAACTTGCAGGTCTGCCGGAGTTGGCGATAAGAAGAAGTAAACGTGGCTTACGGTCTCATGTCATTGGCAGGATCAGATGCACTAAAAATCGAACTTTTTAGGATGTGTTACTTGTGAAAAATTTTATATTCCCTGTGCCTTTTAACGCCAGGATGTGTTTTTTCTGAAGAATATTGAGGCTATGGATTCATGGTTGAACGTAGCAACTTTAGTTTTGACGTTGATTTAGATTTATCCGTGTTATTAATATTATCAACGTATCGCTTCTTGTTCTGTGATTGTTAGTGCACAAATGCTCTGTCAACAGTGTGATTGATTAGATCTGTCGGTGTGTATTTTAGCGGCACCTTTAGCATCTTTATGCATCAGCCAAATGAAACGTCACAATCGGAAATATGAGGCTTTTCTATCCATCTACACCAAGATTCTCAAATTGATATCAGCATGATCTCTTCGAGATTTGTGACTTTGATGCTGTTTACATCCCGTCACGGTCAACGATGCTGTTTCTTCGACGTATTCTTGATGGTCAATGGGTCAACGCTGCTGTTTCTTCCACCCATGCAGGCCACGTTATTTATTAAGCGTGCGGGTAAACAAGATGTTTCACATTCCACATTTTTTTGATTGATGGGATCGACGGTCAGGATGATCCGATCCGTGGGTGCACAAAACGTGCGCGGCTGAATCGTGGGACCCACCTCGTGCGCTCACCGAACGCGACAGTAGTCCTCGAGTCGACACGAGGGCACGTGGCGAGCGACAGCGACCGCCGCGGCCGGGTGCGTGAACCGGCGGTCCTCGCAGCCCATCCTATCACCGCCGCCCGCCCGCCCGCCCAGATCGGACGGTCGGGAGGGTCCGCTTGTCGGTGGGCGTCGCCGGTGGGGACGCCCGCCGCTCCCCGGCCACGTCGACCCATGTGGCGGCAAACGCCCTCCCACGGCGGCTCGACCTCGGCTCCAAGCCGAGCCCCACAGTCTCCACTTATTACCATATTATCACACCATAATTAACACCATTAACATTAAGCTGCGCCCATTAGTGTGACAGTCTGGGCTTCTACTCTTTTGCATCATACACCTTGTCCATGTGCATTCACTGCTGTTCCTTCCTCGTCTTCCTTTTAATACCCCCTCGTAAATAGGAGACACCCACAAGTGTTTTCCTTGGGTTACTTCATTGTTAATTCGATCTTGTACATGCTTCTACTGTGTCTTTGCCTTTTGGTCCTTTTTTGTTTTGTTTATATCCACAAGAACAATCATGTAAAGGGAACATCTCTTGCTGCTGCTAGTTGCAGTGTGGCAATCTACCAAGTGCAGCAGTTTGATGCTTTTTACCCAAGGAGCAAAATTCTCACTCCTACATTAATCATGCAAAGAAATTGATCTTTGAAGATGTGGATGTTGTCTGAATCGCAGGTCAGCAACTGCTAACAATCTTTTGCAATTTCTGAAGATTAAATTTTGGTTTCAGTACTTGCTCAAAATTTTGATCATAAACATGCAGATGTGACGATCTGCATATTTATGATAAAAAAAACATTCTCATCAGAATCATTCAACCCCGTATCTCCATTCAACACAAGGTTTCAGCAATAAAGGCATCCTATATGTATACATATCCCCCGCATCTGTCAACTTTGCCATCCCATTGATCAAGACAAGATTGAGACAGTGGAATAGCAATTGGAAACAATGGAAGCATTTAGTGCCTTGTAATCTCCAATTTATATTATTTATGAGCTTCCAACTTGGCTCTTCTCACGTCCACACTGCAGCACCGACTGGACCATTAAATCATTGGAACTTTCATCCCCCTCGGAGCCGCGGCTCCAAGCCGCGCCGATTTAAGAAAAAGGGCATATAAAAAATAAGAAAATCGACAAGTTGCGAGGAAAAATAAAGAAAGAACGACGGGATGCGGGATCGCCTCCAACGATTGTAGCTTTCCAACTTTGATTTCTGTAAAGTGACGGAGGATAAGTTAAGGTTTGTGAATTTGATGGTTATTATAGGAATTTTATGCTTTTGGTAACAATGTATGCTTGGAAAGGATCCTCCACCGAGACCAACTATAGCGGCAGCTACTGCTGCGGCTACGCTCTTCATCCCCTTCCCTGCGATTCTCTTCCTCTGCCTCGAATGGGAAAAAGGCAGCTCCTTTTCCAGTCTCTTTCTGTGGTCTCCTCCAAGCAAACCTAGACGCGGAGCTAGTCCGTCCATCTTTCGTGGAATTGATCGCGGCGTTGAGCTCCCCGCAAATCAGTTGCTGGAGTAGAGGCCGATTCGTCGACCTGTTGGTGGAGTTATAGATAGAAGAGCGATGGACCAAGGAGCCAAGGAAGCGGCAGCTCCGGAAGTGCCAACGGCGGCGGGGAGGGTGGCGGATAGGCTGGCGGAGGCGGTGGAGGAGATCGCCGGCATCTCCGACTACAGGAACGCTTACAAGAAGCAATTTTGCAACCTCTCGCGGCGGATCAACCTGCTCGCGCCTATGTTCGAGGAGCTCAAGGAGAGCAAGGATCCGATTTCGAAGCCGGCGGTCGGCGCCCTGGAGAAGCTCAGTCGGGCCCTCGATTCGGCCAAGGACCTCCTCCGCCTGGGGAGCGAAGGGAGCAAGATCTTCCTGGTATGTCGAAGCGGCGTCGCCGAAGCTTGTCCGCTTCGTTTTCTCTCATTTCTTTCCTCTTTGTGTGAAATGCGGCACCTTTTTCTTTCTGGTATCCCGTGAGCTCAATATTAAGTCTTTCCTGGAAATCAAGACCCTTTTTTTTCCTGTTCTAATTTTTCTATTAGATCCTGCACACTTACTGCCGTTGTTTGGAAGATCGGCCGCATCCTCGACCTCGAAATTGAAATTTGTTTTCTTAATCTTTTTGAATAATGCTTTGATTTAGGAGCTGCGTGGTTTTCCTCAGCAGACTAATTTTGTTCCGAAAGCAATATATAAGCATTAGGTTTATGTGGTGTCATGAATGGCTATAAGAAACTAGGTTTAGAATGAAACCCATCAGCTGTTAAGTTTCAAGCAATTGTTTGTCTGGGAATTTTCTGTTCTTTGTTATCAAAATTATGGAGCAAGATTCAGTTTGTCAAAAAGATTAATCAAACAGATTTATTCCTTTATTTATGCACAATATTTGCAATATCTTTTCCCTTCACTTAAGGCAAATCTTTGATAGGTATATGCTTAAAGAAGTAACAAATTGTTTCTAGCTTTGGAAGATAAATTTTGTTCCTTTGATGTGATTAAGGGATTATGATTTGATTTCTTGGGAACTTGTTATGAGTCCCAACTCTTGAAGTACATTTCAGTGACATACATTGTCCACAGTTCGCTTGGAGTGCAATAGGTGAACAAGAAAATTAAATGATTGCTATGCTGTGTATGTGTTTTTTATGGGTATGTACAATAATACAATGTCACTCGGAACCTTTCCGTTAAGACCTTGGTTGATAAGGAAAAGAATCGTGTTAGGTGAATTAACATGACCATATGAGACAGAACTTGTACTATACAAGTCGGGCCATATTCACAAGCATTCTAGGAGATCGGCCACCATGCTTAGTAAATGCAGGTATACATTCAATGGACAAATTGATTATATTATATGTTAGCACACTATCAGTAGCTTTAAGTGGCTCTAAGTAAAAGATGACTTAATCTTGAATAATCATAGAAGTGCAGCCTAGTGCATGAGGCACTTTCTGCCATTGCTGTCAGATGGCCAGAAGGATAAGAACCAACCTACCCATATAGGGTCACTTATCCACCAAAAAGAAGGAAGAAAAGCAGCACTGTCCAAGTTGAGTTCAACAATAGCAAGGTTGTCCATATCTGATGCTTTGAGATTCCCCTGTCAGGTTTTGAACAAGCCAGACATTTCAAAGGTCCAGTTTTTATAATCACAGTTCCCAGGATGATCCTTCTTGGGTGGCTTTGCTAGCAGATTCTCGTTGTCCATAGGCCTAAACTACTCCCACATGTAACAAAGTCGTTGTCAATCCCTGCACTTACTGCTTAAATTCTTTAGTTTTGCTTGTTAGCTTTGGCATGACAAATCTGATCTTGACACTTCCTTTGCAATTGTTGGGATTCTTTTTCCAGATCTTCCTTGTGATTGCTTTCAAGAACAGATGTGTACAGTTCGAGTAAGTTTGTGGTGTCTAATCCATGTATGCTTTGGCACTAGTAATTCAGCATGCACCGAAAAAGAATTTCCAGTATGTTCAGTGTTTTATGTCCAACCTCTCAGACATGCCATTGCTACCAAGAGGTTCACCAGACTATCATCTTTTAGCTGTTGGACAATTTAATAAGCGGAGCCAACATATAATAAGTAAAGAGACATCTAATCTGTACATGTGAATGCAACTAAAGTGGTACTTAATATGTAAAAAAAAAAAATCAGAAATGAGAAAGGAAGGCACCGGATAGGGAACTGAATAGGGAAACTCATGAGGAAAAGAGCAAATGGATCTCCCTCATATCATCCTAAGAACTGGTAAATATAATGTTGAGGAGGATCTCTTTCAGGGCTCAAAAGAGCTCGTGAATATAATGTTGACGAGGCTAACAGAATCCAACCTTAGACGATGTGAAAGGAGTACTGAACAAAGAGGGGTTGTCATGATGCAATTGACAGGGTTAACATACTAACCCTGTTATGAGGTTATTGGAGAATCACAATCTTCCTCACTCGAGATGTGAGATTTATGGCACCAAAATGCTGACTTGTGTGCGCATTAAGGTTCTACGTGTAATCCAAAATCATGCATTTGTTGGTGGCATAGGTTTATGCTATGATGTGCCTTTTGATCTCCGTGAATAAAGGTTTGTTTCTTGAAGGAAAAAATGATCTTCACATCCAACACTTGTCATGAAAAGATTGAATGGTGCTTTCTCCGCCTTACAAAGTATAATTCATGTTTCCTAAACCTCATGTAAATATGGCAATTTTCGTGTATACAGTTGATTTTCTGAACTATGCATCAATTATATTGGAAGCATGAACTGGAGAAACCTATCTGGTATCTGATTTCTTCCTGCGGCTAAGCATGGATTTGTACTTGTGTGAAATTCTTAGTGGTGTCTTCTTCTGTCTGCAGTCACCAATTTCTGCACTTCTGTTTCCAGGTCTTGGAACGAGACAGAATAATGGAAATGTTCCAAGTGGTTACATTTCAACTGCAACAAGCTTTGGATAAAATTCCCTTTGATGAGATTGACATATCAGATGAAGTAAAAGAACAGGTAAACTATCAATAATGATATTCTCTCCTTTCAGCTTAATTATTAGTGTCATTTAAGAAACTATATGTGGGGTTAACAATTTTATTGCCCTTGTTCCTCCATCATATCTGAACAGCGTTTATATATTAACTTTCTAGTTCAAATGCCTACAAAGTTCAGCATTTTGTGCAGGTTGAACTTGTGCATTCTCAGTTCAAAAGAGCCAAGGAACGGATTGATGCTACTGATACTGAGCTGCACACTGATCTATCGTCCATCTACAGTATGAGTGCTGATGCCAAAGTAGATTCGACAGTCCTACAGAGTTTGGCAGAAAAATTACAGTTGATGACCGTATCAGATCTCAAACAAGAATCAATTGCATTGCATGAGATGGTGGTCTCCAGCAGCGGAGATCCTGGAAAGGTTATTGAAAAGATGGTAATGCTGCTAAAGAAGATAAAGGATTTTGTGCAGACGCAGCAACCAGAAATGGGCACACCAACAAATCCTAGGGTTCTTCCATCTCATGGAACAACTAAAACACCTATTATTCCTGATGACTTTCGCTGTCCTATATCCCTGGAGCTGATGGGAGATCCAGTTATTGTGTCCACTGGACAGGTATAATAAATATCCTAGATTTGGACTCTACTAGGTCGTATCTCTCATGCCCTTGAAGATAACTGTAACAATTTATATCCTCTTCTACAGACTTATGAACGGGGATACATCAAGAAATGGCTGGAAGCAGGGCACAACACATGCCCCAAGACACAACAAAAACTATCCAGCACATCATTGACACCAAATCACGTCCTTCGCAGTCTCATAATGCGGTGGTGTGAGGAACATGGGATTGAACCACCCAAACGCCCAGCTCAAACTGGCAAGCCTCCATCAGGCTGCTCCGCGAGTGAACATGCCAAAGTCGTTGATCTTCTCCACAAGCTATCATCACAGAACCTTGAAGACCAACGATCAGCTGCTGGTGAACTTCGCCTTCTTGCCAAGCGAAATGCTGACAATAGGGTGTGCATAGCTGAGGCTGGTGCTATACCTCTTCTGGTGAGTTTGCTCGTTACACATGATATACGCACACAGGAGCACGCCGTTACTGCACTTTTGAACCTCTCTATCTTTGAGGAGAACAAGGGGAAGATAATCGTCTCCGGAGCTGTGCCCGGGATAGTGCATGTTCTTAAGTGGGGCAGTATGGAAGCAAGGGAGAATGCGGCAGCGACACTCTTCAGCCTCTCCGTGGTGGACAGAAACAAAGTCATAATTGGCGAGTCGGGGGCAATCCCCCCTCTTGTTTTGCTGCTAAGTGAAGGTAGTCAAAGAGGCAAAAAGGATGCAGCAACTGCTCTCTTCAACCTGTGCATTTACCAGGGTAACAAGGGAAAGGCCGTAAGGGCTGGGGTGATTCAGACGCTGATGGGGCTCTTGACAGATCCAGAAGCTTCTATGATGGATGAGGCGCTTGCTATCATGGCAATACTCTCAAGCCATCCCGAGGGAAAGGCAGCAATCACGGCTGCAGAGGCACTGCCAGTGCTGATAAAGGTGATAAGAAGCGGATCACCGAGAAACAAGGAAAACGCGGCGGCTGTTTTGGTTCATCTCTGTAATGGGGAGCAGCAGCAGCAACATCTGGCTGAGTTGCAGGAACAGGGGATGATGGAACCATTGTTTGTAATGGTAGAGAGTGGCACCGACCGAGGCAAGAGGAAGGCTGCGCAGCTGCTCGAACGAATGAACAGGTTTCTGGATCAGCAGAAGGAAGCCCATGGTCGAGCTAAGGCTCAGATTCAAGCTCGGATACAGGGTCTGGTGGACGAGCCAAGAGATACAACCACATCAGCTTCGACCGACACATAGCTGGTTTTTTAACAAAGGTGAAGTAACCTGTTGTCATCTAATTATAAGACTGGAGGGGTGGAAGATCACCTGCCTCGAAGGGTTAATTGGCTTGTTATTATGTTTGAGTCGGGGAGATAGGCGGGATGCGTACAATCGCGACCGCCGTAAGCAGGAAAATAGGTCAGAAAGTACCGAAAGAGTTGTTTGTAACGTGTGCCATGGCGATAATTTAAGGGTATCTCATCCTCAAATTTTATGGAGGAGCAGCATTTGTTGGACGAGACACTAAGCTTTGAAAATTTTCAGGCATCATGATTCATTATTTATTCTACTACCTCTGTGGCTGCGTTAGGCTGATCAATTGGTCATTTGTCTCAGTTTTTGTATTCCATTAGATGGCTACGCTTCTTGTTCATGTGTATCTGAAGGCACAGCATCCGAGTAAAGAGGTTGTGCCATCGATATGAACATGGAACGCGTCTCTTGCACTGTTGTGCCATCGATCAAGAGGTTGTGTTCACCACCAAGATGGGCATCACCAGCACTAGCCCTGACGATTGTAAGAGAGACATCAAAACTAAGAAGAGAACCAAATATTCTAAAATGTTTAATATTTGGTTTCTTACTAAATATGAGTTTAATACCAAACCTACTAACTCAATTATTGAAATCCATAATAAAAAAAAGATTATTTAGCACTGATACCATGTGAAAAAAATGAAGAGAGATATCATTAACACCGCCTCCCATCTCTGATTTTTCAAACTCTAAAATTTTATAGTCTAATGGAGTTAATTGCATTTTATTATTCTAAATATGGTCGTGGGATTGTTATGATTTCTTGCCCATCTTTCTAGGGTTCAATTTTTTTGTTTTTGGATTATACAATCTTGATACTTTCATATGATTATATATATATATATATATATATATATATATATATATATATATATATATATATTAGATTATTGTGCCTGTCCCAATTTTTAGGAAGAGATTCTTGAATCATACACTCAAATCATGTATATAAATCTGACACTCGAATACGTGATTGATCCTCAGATTATAAATTGATTGATGATTAAAATAAAATAAGGAATATAAAATTATGATGCATTTAAACCGATCTTATGTGTTTGTATGACAATAGTACAATATAATGGTCTAAATATCTACTTTATATCTAGTTAAAACAAGAGCATATAATTCTCTATTTATCTATAACAAAAAAAATCTACAGTGTTCTTATATGATACATATTAACCAAAAATTATTAAATTTGAACAACCATAGATGATTATTAGTGATAACAAATTAAATTTTATTATTTTCATCATAAGATGATTATTATTATCGGAAACAACCCAAGTCTTCAAAGTCTCGAGTTGTTGGCTTGATCCTGTTATTAACATGGGTTAATTACATATTAGCTCATCTTTAGTATTTTAATTTTTATATTTTAAAAAATTATATTAGGTTCTTTATATTTATAGAAATAAAATATTTAATCTGGTTTCTTCTCCCGTCAATAACTCTAATAACGAAGATAGAGTTTGTCTAACTTCGATTTATCATTGAGCATATTCAATATTTTTATTAGTAAAATTGACGACATAAAGAAAAATGAGATTAAATGTTATAAAGATTCTAATATAATTTTAAAAAAAATATAAAGATCAAAATATTAAAAGTAGTTAATCATAAGTGATAATATGTAATTAATCCCGCTAATATAATATGATATATACATATTATATTAAGAATGACACGGGTAAAGAAGAAAACAAAAAAAAAGATATCTCTCGTCCGTCGGAGGGGATGAGCCGAAGAAGGCGAAGGCGGCATTGAAAGCTCTCATCAACCTCGTTGGTGTGGTTGATCCGCCCCACCTAAATCGCATCGATGGAAGCGAGCCCACCGCCCATCTCCTCCTCCTCCTCCTCCTCAACCTGAGCTTCTCTAACCTACACATCCTCAGACCCCTCACCTCCCCGTCAATCTCTCATCCCCATCCCACCTCCGACTTCCCATGGCCGGTTTCCTCTCCACTCTCCGACGGATCTACCTCTCCCTCTACAACTGGACCGTGTTCATAGGATGGTAATTTCATCTTCCTCGACCTGTTCTTTTTTTGGCCCACGCCGTTTTGTGGTGATCTTGTTCTTCGCGATGTGTATTCGTTCTAGGTTCCAAGTCCTCTACTTCGCCGTGATGGCTTTGAGGGAAGGCGGGCCTACCACGGTGTACGGTTCCGTGGAGCGGCCTCTGCAGCTCGCACAGACTGCCGCGGTCATGGAGGTTAAGCATACTTTCTTTGTAAGGATCGTTTCTTCTTCGGCTATTTGCTGGTATCTCGTGTTGATCTAGCTCCGTTTGCTTTCTTTCTTCTTTCAGATTCTTCATGGCCTTGTAGGTGAGGAACTACTTCGTTTGATTTTCGTCTCACTGTGAGGCCATATTGTTCTTTAAGATGTGGACATTTCTTGCCCTAATTCATTTCTTTTGCTGTAGGGTTGGTCAGGTCACCGGTCTCGGCAACTTTGCCACAGATTGGATCAAGATTGTTTTTAACCTGGGGCATATTGTGGAGCTTCCCTGAGGTAATCATGCATCTTTTTGCCAAAAAATGCATTCAATTGGACCACAGTTTTGCTTTGAATCAACGTCTGGAATTGGCTTACAGACGAGGGCACATATTCTCGTTAGCTCCTTGGTCATCAGCTGGTCTATCACAGAGGTACGTTTCTTTATTCCCTTTTTATGGTGTTGGTAGGTTAAGCTGTTCCTTTGAAGTTATCAGGTTTTAAATGGATCATGTGATGGCTGAAACCCAAGTGCACATATCTCTGACAATTGATGTAGAGATCGATGTGCAAACAGTTGGGTGGTACTCTGTAAGAAAACATAACTACAATCATGTAGTATCAAGTTATGCAACTCATGAAAGAAAGATTCTTGTGCATCTTTTCAGCTGATTGTGTACTACCAAAAGAGAGAAATTGGCCTTGAAACATCCTTTTAGTTGCTTGGGATGGATAATAAGGGGGGGAAAAATGCTTTGCTTGCTTGCATCGTTGAATGTTAAATGCATTTCAGATTTGAGGTTAACAAAAATTTGCACTGTTTTTGTGGTCCTTGGTTCATGGAGAGATTATGTGTCTAGTCACATATAAATTGATAATTCCATCTGCATTGGGATGCATCTTTTTTTTTTTATGCAACATTTTTATGTTATGATCTGCCAAACGAAACCAGAGGCATGCTGTTCGGTGCCTGTGTTATTTGGCATGTTTGACACATCTAGTTCTATTCACCGTGCAATTGTTCACAAAAGCTTGATTTATTCCATTACTTATTTGATGGGGCTATTTTTGTTTCTTTGCCTTTTGATACAGTCAACCAGAAGACCAGATTGATTTTGCCTCTTCACAGTTGTCTTGGCGATTGGAGTTGGTCTTTTGATATGGAACTTTTGTTTGCAAAGATTTAAATTCTGGTATGATATCCAATTTGCTAACCAACCAGACTAGCGTGATATTGGTATATCGGCAGTATGCTGACATATATCATCCAACATCGTTAGATAAAACAATTAATAAATGAATGACTGGGTCAATAAATACAAGTTTGCTTTGAATGTGACCATTGAGATTTGAGACCTTGTTCGTCTATTAGGGAGCTGTTGGAAAGTCATTCTTTGCTAGTTCTTCAGGCAGAGTAATACTCAGCTACCCTGCTAAACTTGATTTTGTCTATTAATGATGTGCTTCTTTTGGTAAACAAGAGAGCCTGGAGGAAAAGTTGAACCGGTTGGAAAGGCAGCAAAGAGGGATGGGAATAACAACAAACCTAAAATCTGAAATAGTCCAAGGTTCTAAGCGTTGAGTGGGTGGTGTAGTAAAATGGATTTCTGTTTTGTTGAATTTTACGTCTTGGTAATAATGAATGGCTTCTTTTTCCTATTAGTTAACAACTATCACTGACATAATTGTTGCCTTCGATCATCTTTACTAATTGGTTCTTCTAAAACTATGCAACTGTATGGGCCAAAGTTTCTCTGCTGAATACTACTTCCATCTGTAGATTTATTTCTTTTTTCTATACATGATATAGTCAGTAGTTTCTATAGCGTGTCCTGCATGTTGCGTTTTATTTTTTTGATCAGCGTTCACATTGCTTTAAGAAAACTATTGCTGTATATATGAACATCATCATTCTTCATGATATTGATAAATGAATGGTCCTCTTTCTTCACCTGAGGGATGCCACTTTAATGTGGAAATTGAAATACTATTTCTGTTTTCTGTATTTTGCAGATCATTAGGTACTCTTTTTTCGGAATGAAAGAGGCGTTTGGCTTTTCACCTTCCTGGTTGTTATGGCTTAGGTGAGTGGTTGCTCCAGATGACAGAACAATTACTCTTTCTCCTGACAAAAAAAACAGACCTTTTTTTTTTCTTTTTCCGTGTCAAGCATCTTATTTGGGTGTCATTTACTGTGTGCAGGTACAGCACTTTTTTGATACTGTACCCAACTGGAATCACCAGTGAGGTTGGCCTCATATATGTTGCTTTGCCTTATATTAAGGTATCCAAATCAAGCACATGCACTATAATGTTATTAGTCGCATTGTTTCTGATTTCTTTGTTTCCTTTCTCTCAAACGTGATGTATCGTTAAACTGTGTCATCGTGCAGGCATCTGAGAAGTACTGCATTAGGATGCCCAATAAATGGAACACCTCTTTCGATTATTTTTCTGCGTCAATTCTTGCGCTTGCAATTTACATACCAGGCATGTTTATCTGCATTTTCTTCACATATCCTAGTCAAGAAGAACTTTTGTCTCTCTCTCTCTCTCTCTCTCTTCTGATCATGTAACAAATACTGGCAGGAAGTCCACACATGTACCAGTATATGCGCGGGCAGCGCAGGAAGGCTCTCTCCAAGTCAAAGACGGCGTAAACCCGATCAAGCAAGGATGTAATAGGAGTTCTTTTGTTGACTTTTAGTTCCTTGTTGCTGCAATGTTTCTTTATGACAACTTGCTATCCGGAGAGATGTGGTTAGGAAGTGCTGTTGTTCCGTTTAATTAACACATTCTGTGTCTCTTTGTAGTGCGCTAGTTTTATTGTAAGAAACACATTGTTTCATGCTAATGTTATCATGCGACCGGTAGGGTTTGCAGTCTTGAAAATAACTTCGAAGTCAGAACTTCTTGGTTGGTTGGCCTTCGCATCTTCGTCGGTTGATCTGATGGTTTGCAGATATTACTTGTTTTAGCACAAGTGTAGTAGTAGGTCACATTGCGGATCCACACTTGGTAAGTTGACAAGGAGGATATGACACTTGGACAACATCTAATTGATGGAGGTGCCTTGTCAACACCTCAATGTCATTTGGGTTTGTGTGTTCTTAGCAATGGAATAAAAAAAGTCTTGTATGATACGTCCTCATTGTAGTTTGTTTTTATGAGTCCTTGGACATATGAAGAGCGAGTAGCACTAGATTAGAGGAGTGTGAATCCTGAGGTGCAACAACAAATTATCAAGCATGTAATAGTAATTTTCAGTTTTTTTTTTGAAGTATAAAAGCACTAACACTTTACTTATTTAAGGCCTAATATACACAGAGCAAGAAAATCAACCCCATGATGGCACTTGTTTCTCATGTGGGATGTAGTGGGCACGGAAGTTTCATGGAAAAGTTTTGCTGGATGTTGTCTTCAAAGTTCCTACCAACTAAAGAGATGAAGTAGTGCCATGAAAGCACTTTTTGCAAGACTGTTGTTGACATGTCCAAAGTCTTATCTTATTGAATAAACAAAATGATTGTGTTTTGTCTGGAAAAATATTCATGTGCATGTGCATGTGAGTACAATGGTTGTCGGTTTTACATATAGGTATTGATCCGTAGTTTAATTAGTTTTTTTTTTTTTTTTGGATTTTGACAACATTAATCTCCATATATGATATTCTTGGCCAATCTGATGGAGGCGATGCTAAAAAAGTTCTAACATTTCGTATCTCCAGCAAGCAACTTGCAAGAGTTTATTCCTTGGAAATGCTTTGAGCTTCAATTAGCTAATCAAAGGAGATTCCCTCGAGTACACCAACTCATTCCATCCTGGTTTACAGGATAGACCCCATCTAATGGAAGAGACTAAAATCAATACAAAGATGATTCATATATTGTAGGCAAGGAACTAGTCAAGAGCTTTTAGGCTCCTCAAAAAAGGCACAGAACTAGCTTGTTTGAATGAAAAAAAAAAAAAAGAGGGTAATGTAGTCTTCGACTGTGAAACAGAAAGCACAGATGGGATCATTAATATAGGCCTATGCATTCTTCAAGTGTCATCCATGGAGGAAAGATTAAGCATCTTCTGCAGCAGCACTGGCAGCACTCAGGTCCACAGTCAAATCAGGCTCCTGTGCCATGAAACCAATCCAAAGAACATGGTTAGCACTTAGCAGTGCAACTACACTTTTCTTTCTGTTTCACCTTCACGTTCTTGGGAAAGCCTATGCCTGTTCATCTCTTTCTAATTCCAGAACTCTAGAAATCTAAAGCTCTCTGAGTATGGACTTGTCATCTTTTGATTACGAGATAAAGCATGCATTGCAAACTAATGTTAAGCCGAAACATATCTCATGCAGCATATGTAAAATTAGCTTGTAACGTTGGTTTCAAACAGTTCAAATTTACCTTTCCAGTTATCTTTCTGTACATGGAGATGACATCTTGTACGGTTGACTCAAAGTGTGTCGTTGCATCATAACTCTGCAAAGGAATATGTTTTACCCTCAAAGCTTAGTGAACGATGACTTGAATTGTGAAACTGTTTGCAGGAAAATTCAGAAGCTACGCGTATACATACGGTGGATATGAAGCAGTTGTCATGCTCATGGTTGTTTGTAGGTTCATATCTATCATAAATATCAAAGAAGGTCTCATCTACAGGCCCAAGCAGATCGATCCCGGGCTTCAGTTCCATCTCAGGCTGATCCGTTTCAGCTTCAGTCGAAACAAAAGCAATATATTTTCCCTTTGGTGCAACATTGTGAGTATAAGAGCAACAAAACACATACCTGTAGTTAAAACAAGAGTTAGAATCTATATATCAAGTAATTCTTATACAGTTATTAGATAGATTATATCGATTGGCAAGTAATCAGGACATATCATTTTCTTAGGAGTAGCTTCATGCAGCAGAACAGGCACTTCTCTAAGAAAAAAAACTAATGGTAATAGTCAATCTTCTTTCTTGCTTTCTTCTTTTTAGGCAAAATTTAATGCTTTCTTGTTGTACGTGCCAAAATAGTTGTGATAAGAAATAGAAAATACCTTAACAAAATATTGCAAAGATATAAAACAGGTCTCCCAGCTATATTTAACAAATGTAAAGCTGATTTATTACCACAAGAATCCAGCAATTTTGAGTGAGTCCTTTTCAGTAAGGCTGATTAAATCTTGCTCTTTCATTGTTTGCCAGAGTAGCTAAGGATTAACAATGAAAAAATCTTTACAAACTAGAGCAGTGAAGTATTTTGTCAAAATAATAAAAACAGAAAGAAGATCGTTAATTATTCTGTAATATATTAGCTGAAAATGTTGGCTCAATCCACTATAACTTGCCAACTTATCATTAGGCTTTTTGTGGAAAGTTAAATAATAAGTGATTATATATATTAGAACATTTACTTGCATACCTTCACTTGCAAGAGAAAGATAAGGTTAGTGGTTAGTGCATTATTGCATAGTTGATGTCTCGTATTCAAGTTCACCTAAAAGCCTTTTTTTTTTACATTGTTGAATATAATGACTGAAAAATATTCTAAAAAACAAATTAAGGAACACATACATGTCTGACTTGCGGCTTAGTTGTTTCTGTGGAAGTATTATCTGCACTGAGAGTGAATCATTGGTATTTGGGATTGGGTGACTCATTATACATATAGCACGTGCCACTCTCCCAACCTTCTTTACCTGTTACACATTCTGATTTAGACACCAAAACTTCAGTATGTGCTAATTGACATACACTTAAAGAGATCTTACTTTATCAGGCAAGTAAGAAGGATCACAGACTACTTTTTTGCATTTAGCAGTCTCTCCTTCAGATGTCACCCCATAGGCTTTTCCATCTGCATCAAACTCCACCTGTCTTACAGAACATAGCATATTTTAGGTTTGTTTTTGTTCTTCTTCACCAACTAAACATATGGATCAGAGGTTATCACCTTGCATTCTGGCTTGTTAAGCATATAGGTGCCACCATAAACAGCGCTTAGGCGAGCAAACCCCTATACCGAACAATAATTGTTATACTTCAGATTACTTGGAATTGTGCTTCAAAAGTTCAACATTGTCATGGTGAGATGGGAACAAACCTGAGGAAGCTCTCCCAAACCATAAAGAGGATATATATAAGGAGAACCTCCTTGAAAGCGTGCCAGTGAATCTGAATATAGCTATTCAGAACAAGATCGATGATGAGAACTTCTACATTTTTCATATTAGTTAAAGAGTTGAATTAGAATAGCTAGTGAAATTACAAGAAGAAAATAAACTTAATGTGTACCCACTTAAACACATAATGAATTGTCAGTAAAACTAGTAATACTGTGAAATACAGATTACAGGTTGCAGGCATAAATTGAGCAGTTAAGATAATTACAAGGCAACTAAGTTCATAAATATTAGAGTAGGTAGGGGTTTCACAACTCAAAGAGGAAGTAGTTTATAATAGACTGAAAATGCGATGAACAGGTAGGTGTGACAGATTCTCAAAAGACCATCATGATCTAAGATTGCAGTGTAAGGCAGCAATGGTTTTACCTTCATTCTCTTTATGGTATCAATTGCAGGTTCATCCAAGTAGCCATCGTCTCTATGAAGTGCCAATGCATGCCCAATAAAGTCAATGGTGTTGTCTTCCAGTCCATACTTGCTGCAGCAAAGAAGGCAAAGTTTTAGGAATCAGTAACTTATATGCAATTACTTCTAATATTTGTCAGAGTGAAATATCCAATGGAGAGAATATTAGATGAAGGGAACACTTCCGTGAAGGATAAGCAAAACAATGTGCCTACTTGTGTTGATAAGATTAATATGGTTGGAAAATTCAGTGAATTGTACCATCCCCACTGAATAACTTTGGTACCAGTTGAAGGCCCTCAGTGCCCTATAAAGTCAAAACCTTACACTTGAAACTCTATTCTAAAGGTATTCTTTCTCATGATCTCCCATGTTTAGTTCTAACATATGATACTAGAATAGAGGGGATTGTGATCCTTGTGCATACATAATAGCTTTCTGTATTTATTTATTTTTGTTTGTCAGCTATTTGAACCAAACATAAATTAGTTATTAAAAGACACATCTGTGAAGGATCAGCATGAACGCAACCTTGTCATAAAAAATGGCCCTGATTGCCATTGGAACTTAGACATGAACTACCTGTGGAATCAGTAATCAAATGTGATTTAAGCTACTTTTGCCCATTTAGACAAAAACAAAAACTTGGAATGACAAAGATAAGGACCTACGAAATGACTTCTTTAGTTGTAACTTTATGCAAATCCAGTCCTTCATGTGACTTTGGATCATCCTCTGCATAATCTTGCACATAGATAAAAAACTTTCGGGCACGGCGTTTCTCGAAAAGTCCCATCAGTGTAGATTTCAGTGCTTCAACATCAGTAGCTGGCACTTTGTATATCTAGCAGAACAACATGAGAAATCAAACGAAATTTTTTTGAAATGGATCACAAACACTAGTAGTAGATGATGAAAGAAAAATACATTTGTACCTTCCCTTTGTTGTACACAAAGCTACCATCAACTGCTTTGAAGTTCAAATACTTGGTAACACTGGTGTGGATGAGAACACGGACCAGAGCACCATTTGCCATCATGAACTGCCAATTAATAATATGGTATAAATCATTTGAAAAATCAAAGTACAAACATTTGTTTGAGATCTCTTAATCCCAAATTTGCAAGACTAGAGAGGGAAAAGAGGATCAACAAAAGACCATGGTACCATTATAGTTGTTGTTCAGCACACTTTCTTAACAGATGACTAGTTTCCATAAATGATATTTTTCTCCTGCCAGGTGCATATAACGATATGTCTGCTTCATTGCATGGGGAACATGAACAACAAGCTCAATCTTGATAGAGTCTGAGGGATTCCTCTGAGGAATCTGTTTATAAAGCAAACTCAATTCACATTCTATCAGGTTATTACATCTTCCTAATTTCTTAACAAATTGCAAATTCTATTTCGGCAGGAAATAGATAGATGAGGCGAAAGATGACCAATCCCTCTAAACATTTGATAACAGAAATGAAAAAGAAACAAACTTTTGCAAGGACAGAATTGTGGAAGAGCATGGTGCACCATGTTCCACAATAATCATACACTAGATTGGGAAGAACTCACCTAAAGACATTAACATAAAAAGATCCCTGGTGAAGAGAGAGATAGAATACCGCTCTTGAGTTGCTTCCACCCTGATTCATTTTGTAGACATTTTTGAAATTTCATATTTTTTAATGTGGTTAACCAACATAAATTCGTCACGAAATCTAGCTAATACCCATCTTCCAAAACTAACTTAGAACAGAGCATCCTTATATGAATTACTAAAAGATATTACATCCTTTGGTGCATTTAGTGATAATGAACATAACTAAATAAAAAGATAGTAGTAAAAGTACACTACACCTTTGGGACCATATCGACATTGTACTCCTTGCTCGAGCCCAGATGTTCTGGAGGCTTGTCGTTGCCCTTGAATCGCTTCCAGAGCTATTATATCAAACACGTTCAGTGCAAGAAAAATAACGTGAATATGTGGATAAAACTCAATGAGATTACGAGACAAAGGTTCCTCCAACAATACCTGAATGAGATTAAGAGAAGTCGACTCCCCGCCATAATAGTCATTCCGGTCCATATGAAGCACCTGTCTCACCATTCACAACCAATCAATATGCACCGCACGATATTAAGCGCCAAACACATCAAGAAAACACGAAGCCTTTGTTTCCACCGAGTGCTAATGATGTGATGCGTTAAAAAAGCAAGGGGAGAGGAAGGACCTTGAGGCCATCGACAGAGAGAAGGCCGCTGAGGATGCATTCCTTGAGGCCGGTGCCAAGGACTATAACATCGTATTCCTCATCCATTCTTCGACTGAGAGCTGATAGAGATGAAGGAAGAACGAAAGCGGAGTGGGGAGGGAGGGATTAATTGGGAGGGTGGGGAGGGAACAGGAGAAACGAGAGTGGAGAGAGCAGGTCTTCAGGCGGGAATGTCGTTAAAGCCGTTATGCTCAGCACCGACCGGATGACACGTGGTCGGTGCTGATTCCACCTGCTCGTTGGTTCTTGGCCGTCCGATCAGTGGACGCCGAATTGGTTCTGCGTCTCTCGTTCGCTTCTTTCTCCCCCCCCCCGATCTGTCTCGTTCGCATCCTCTGCGTTGCCGTCCGTCGCGGATGACACGCCCACATGAAGACGGCGACCGCCGTGTGAGCGTCGAGGCGCGATATTCTTCCGCCGCTCGAGCCCTTCCCGTCTTCTTCGAGCCGCATAAGGTAAATCGTCTGACAGGGAGACTCGAAATCCGTTCTTTTCTAGGGTTAGGGCAAGGTTTTGGGTTCGTTCTGCCCCTTTTCGCCCTTTCTTTTTCTTGGTTCGCCCCCTCGGTATTCTGGGGTGGGGGATGATAGTTTATTAGGGATTTGGGAATGGAATTGGTGAGGGTTTCTTTTACGGGATGGTCTTGTGGGGTCTTCGACACTACCAGATTGGTAGCAGCGGAAGAGGCGAGGAGGTGATCGAGACCATGGATTCGCCTCCGCCCGCGACGATCGCGACCATGAGCTCTCGACCGAGTCCTCGAATCTCCAAAGGCGGGTGCCGTTGGTGGCGCCATCGGGGCTGGGCAGCGTATGGTGTGCGCGATTCTTCCATGCTCGCTGAGAAATCGAAGGGCAAGTTCATCCATGGCGCGAATGGCGTCTCGTGGCTTCGCATGTCCCGCCTGCAACTTGATTGTGCTGCTTGTCCGTGACACGACTTGGAGAACATGTGCATGTCGGTGTCCGAGGAGTGGCCAGAGAACACACACGGTGAGGAAGACGGAGATGTTGAGCCTCGGTTTCCTCTTAGCATTGATGAGTTCTGGTCTCATCGGATGCATGAGAAGCAGTGCAGGGGATCGGAGCTTTCGGTGGTGAGGGAGCGTTCCCGAGAACTGGGTGAAGCCATCAATGGCAAACGGGATTAGAGGACAAAGAAGGATACTTAATCATGGTTAGCTTTGCCTATCTCCGATCATTAACATTCAAGCTCACGGATCCTTCTCCCAATTTAATATTCAAGCAACAATATTAAGTCTTAGGGGAAAATAGAAAAAAGCATTCATTTATTGCTCGTCGTCATCTTACAGGGAACAGTCGGAGGATGCGTCGAACATGACCAGACACCAACGACAAAAACACACTTGATTTGATGGCGGAAACAGAGGACTCGGTACCCTGTCACACTTAGTCGACCTCCTCGATCGTAGGTCCTGCACCGCCGGCACCGGCGGTGGCGCCGCCCTTGGCACGACCCTCGTCCGTGCCAGCTCCGCCACCCTGGTACATCTTAGCGATGATGGGGTTGCAGAGGCTCTCCAGCTCCTTCATCTTGTCCTCGAACTCATCGGCTTCCGCCAGCTGGTTGTTGTCCAGCCACTTGATCGTCTCATCGATCGCGTCCTCTATCTTCTTCTTGTCACCCGGCGAAAGCTTGGAGCTGATCTTGTCGTCCCTGATGGTGTTCCTCATGTTGTAGGCGTAGTTCTCCAGGGCGTTCTTCGCGTCCACCTTTTTTTTGTGCTCCTCGTCCTCCGCCTTGTACTTCTCTGACTCCCGGACCATCTTCTCTATCTCCTCCTTGCTCAGCCTCCCCTTGTCGTTGGTGATGGTGATCTTGTTCTTCTGCCCGGTGGTCTTGTCCTCCGCCGTCACGTTCAGGATCCCATTGGCGTCGATATCGAAGCAGACGTTGATCTGAGGCACGCCGCGGGGGGCGGGAGGGATGCCGGAAAGCTCGAATTTGCCGAGCAGGTTGTTGTCCCTGGTCCTCGCCCTCTCGCCCTCGTAGACCTGGATCAAGACTCCCGGCTGGTTGTCGGAGTAGGTCGAGAAGATCTGCTCTTTCTTGGTGGGGATGGTCGTGTTCCTCGGAATCAGGACGGTCATCACGCCGCCAGCGGTCTCCAGCCCGAGGGAGAGAGGAGTGACGTCCAGCAGCAGCAGATCCTGCACCTTCTCGTTGCCCTCTCCGCTCAGGATCGCGGCTTGCACCGCCGCACCGTAGGCGACAGCCTCGTCGGGGTTGATGCTCTTGCAGAGCTCCTTCCCGTTGAAGAAGTCCTGCAACAGCTGCTGCACCTTGGGAATCCTGGTAGAACCCCCGACGAGGACGACGTCATGGACGCTGCTCTTGTCCATCTTGGCGTCCCTCAGGCACTTCTCCACTGGCTCCATGCACTTCCTGAACAGATCCATGTTGAGCTCCTCGAACCTCGCGCGCGTGACGGGGGAGTAGAAGTCGATTCCCTCGTATAGGGAGTCGATCTCGATGGTAGTCTGAGCGGTCGAGGAGAGTGTCCGCTTCGCCCTCTCGCACGCCGTCCTCAGCCGCCGCAGAGCCCTCGGATTGCCGCTGATGTCCTTCCTGTGCTTCCTCTTGAACTCCTGCACGAAGTGATTCACCATCCTGTTGTCGAAGTCCTCTCCGCCGAGGTGGGTGTCGCCCGCGGTGGCCTTCACCTCGAAGATGCCCTCCTCGATGGTGAGGAGCGACACATCGAAGGTGCCCCCGCCGAGGTCGAAGATGAGCACGTTCTTCTCGCCCGAGCTGCTGGCCTTCTTGTCGAGGCCGTACGCGATGGCGGCGGCCGTGGGCTCGTTGATGATCCGCATGACGTTAAGGCCGGCAATGACACCGGCGTCCTTGGTGGCCTGGCGCTGGGAGTCGTTGAAGTAGGCGGGGACGGTGACCACGGCGTTCTTGACGGTGGTGCCCAGGTAGGCCTCGGCGATCTCCTTCATCTTGGTGAGCACCATGGAGGAGATCTCCTCTGGGGCAAACTGCTTCTCCTCGCCCTTGTGCTGCACCACGATCATGGGCTTGTCGCCGGGGCCGGCGATGACCCTGAAGGGCCACAGCTTCATGTCGCTCTGCACGGAGGGGTCGCTGAAGCGCCTGCCGATCAATCGCTTGGCATCTGCACCAACAAAGAGATCAGAACTCGCTCCTTGTTCCATCCATCAAACACAGATCGAGACCATCGAACGACTACAGGTAAGCATCGGACACAAACACGGCATGCTCGAAGCAGGGACAAGGAGGGCCTTACCGAAGACGGTGTTGGTGGGGTTCATGGCGACCTGGTTCTTGGCGGCGTCGCCGATTAGGCGCTCGGTGTCGGTGAATGCGACGTAGGAAGGGGTGGTGCGGTTGCCCTGGTCGTTGGCGATGATTTCCACCCGGTCATGCTGCCACACCCCGACGCACGAATAGGTGGTGCCGAGGTCGATCCCGATAGCTGGCCCCTCGCCCTTCGCCATCGATCGCACAGCTAGAAAATGCAACAAACGAAAGAAGAAGAAGAAGAAGAAGAACAAGAAGAAGAAGAAGAAGACGATTAAGCTTTCCTTTCAACGCGAGCTTTCTCGGTTTGTCTCTGCGGAGGCAAGGCAAGGGATGGGGGTCGTTTTATATCGGAGGGCTGTGGTCTCGGGAAGCTTCTGGCCCTGAGCTTTTGACCGTTCGATCACCCGTAAGGTGCTTTGGGTTGGAAGGCGGGAGACGATTCGTTCAGCCACTGGGCGCTTCGAGAACCGTCTCGCCGGTTTATTCGAACATTCCAGCTTCCGTCACCTTGGTTGGATGGGCAAATTTGTCAAATGGAACTTTATAAAAAACAGAAAAAAGGGTTTGATAAATTTAGAAACTGATGGTTTAAATATATTCTGCTTCTTTTTTGAATAATAACTTTTTTGCGGTTAATTGTGAATTTATTTTCTTTCCCATTGTTATATATCATGAGTCGAGCTTATCAATCACAAACTAAGCAAAAAAAATATGATCAGCATAAGACACCGAAGTAAATACACTATTTCATTTTAGTACGGTCTTGCTAAATTATATATTACTTTCTTTACAGGTGATCTTTGGGTGTCCAATGATTATATTAAAATCCTAATTACCTGCAACCTGGTTTTTATTATGCGGATCAAATGTTCACAGTAACTCATAATTTTTTATTACACGATTTCCTATTAAAAAGATAAAATTTAGCAGTCAATCTTTATACTCGATTAAATTCTAGAATCTTGATTCCGTAGGGCAACTCACTCTAATCTTTTAACATGACATATAAATATGATACATGTTTATAATAATTTCATTAATTATTCTATTTTTGAATAATTTTGATATATTTTATTATGCAATCGAATACGACACGCTCTTAAAGAACAATGACATACTTTGTTCTAGTGGCACCCAGGTAAATTAAAGAAAATAAAAAAAGAAATGCTCCCTGTTGGACTTTTTCTAGATAACCTTTGCCAAAGATAAATACCATAATCCATTAGAGGGATAAATATGACCATCGAACAGGACCAGGCTTCGCTACGTAGGAGGACGGGCATCCACCGAGCAGCTCTTCCAGCGAACCACGTTGCCATCCATGTCTCGCACGAAGCCCAGCATTTGCCCCGAGTTCTTTGCCTGGGGCGGGCTCACCGGTACCGCTCCGTTTGTATACCGCGTCCACGTCCGCGTAGGCGAAGGACCACGGGGCCCCGGTCCCCCGCCGAGGCCGGCGATTGGACGGCGCTGGTCCTTCTGTTGGTGAAGCGGCGTGAACGCGATGACCGTCTGCCCGCTCTCCAACTCTCCCCTCCTGGCCACGGAAGCATGAGATCAGTGTGATGTAGCGAGCAGAGAGTTCACCGGCTGGAGAATATGAGACGAGGAAAGACCTGTGAGAGTGGAATTCGCTCTCCAACTTCCTGCAACAAGCGTGCTCCTGTACCAAGATACGCCCTGAAAGAAAATTAAAATTTGTTGTTTTATTGCACCCCAAAATTTAAAAAAAAAAAAATCTAAATTTACCTCGTCGGCCACGATCGTCGAATTCCACCCGGTCGAGAGAATTGCGTCCAATGAGGCATATATAGGTTGTTGCTTTCGCAGATCTGTACTACTTTCAACATAATATATCTGACTAGCATAAGATAAAGCTTGATTACAGCTTCAGTCTCACTGCTGAAATCTGGATTTGCAAAAACAGAATGTCGAACATGTGATAAGACGAAGATATGTTAACTACCTTTATACTTCAAAGGCCCTCAAAAGGCAAAGTGACCACCAAGAAACTCGCCCTAGGAATGCACAGCGGCCATCAAGCGAAAAACCATTGATCCACCGATCGTACTACACACTGATCGGGCGATCCATGTGCCGCCTTGTCCGACCATTAGATAGGTTCCTCTATGTTACCGTGGAAACAAAGTTGATTAGGAACTCTGGAGACCTGGTATGCTATAGTTTCAGCCGAATCCGGCTTGTAGAATGTCTGAACTCGTACATGTTTTCAGCAATCCTGCTCAAGTTAGCAAATATTAAATCTGAACGCCTGTCGGTTAGGCTTAAAACTGACCCGTTGACTTCTGCGCCATCCCAATAATTCTATTCCTTTGTGGCGGACTAGCTGGACATCTCTGATTGGTTGAGACAGGATCTTTTCTTCTCTAAAACCATTCAGCTGCAAAACTCAGATAAGCTAAGCTACAACAATAAACAGCACAGTCGACACTGCTGAACTTAAGAATGATGAACGAAAGAAAACTGAAAAAGGTACTGCCGCACCAGAAAAAAAAAACAAGAGAATGAAACTGTTTTTATTACCAATGTAAACCATCTGCAAGTATTACCACTACCGGATGCATGCGAGTGAGAGCAAAACTATCCATCTGCTTCCTGGTTGCTGGCAACTGCTTGCAGTCCTACTTTCTGTTTGCTGGCAACATCACTGTCCATATTATCATATATCACATCATGATAAAATTATAGGCTATCATTTGACCATACTACCATGAAAAAACAGAGTTACCATATTCAAGAAATAAAATTTAAATAAGACCATTATACTAGTCACAGAGGGTTCTCAACATATCATCACCAAGTAATATCATGAGCATCAGATTTTAGCATCAAATGCCTGTGGTCCTGTACTTTGCGATTTAGATAGACACTATATCATCATGCAGTGCAACATCATGGAATATATCTAGGCCATCACCACATCCATACCACGAGGAGGAAACAGTCACCACATGCAAGAAATGAAAGCAGCTATTTGAATATATCCTTAAACTAGTTACTGAGTTTAACAACAGATCATCACAAAGTAACATAACCAGTTCACCATAAATTCTAAGACACCATCTGTAGCATCAAATTTTACCATCAGTGATTTAATTGAAGATACAATATCATCATATAGTATCAGATCATGGCAAAAATATACTCATCACCATTGCCATGACAACATGAAAAAAGAGCTACCATATGGAAGAGACAAAAACTGGTGTTAGAGTAAGACCAGCAAACTAGTTACAGAGAGTTTTCAGGATGCATGGTAAAATCTAGGGCACCACCATGTGTAACATCAATATTTACCATCAAATGCTTGTGGTCCTACTTTATGATTTAGTTAGAAGACAAATGAAAATATCCATCATTGACACATGGAAAAATCTAGGACGGCACCACATGTAACATCAAAATTTACCATCAAATGCTTGTGGTCCTACTTTGTGATTTCGTTAAAGACGAACAAAAATATCGAAAACATGACAGGGAGACAGATGCTACAACGATCGCAGTGGGATTCGAACCCACGACCTTTAGATCCGGAGTCTAACGCGATATCCACTCCGCTATGCGATCCTTGTTATTGTTTATGCAGTATTCATGTGATCTTTGTTATTAATATTGTGTACAAGATTCACATAGTAAAATGATATCTGCTTTCTACATAATACTTGGTATTAGTGAAGTCTCAAACAGAGAAGAAAGGATATAATACTGTTCAAATTATAGTCAGTCTAACAGACTGATGACATCAAAGTTGGAAGCCGAGCATTTAATGAGAACTAAAAATACGTCAGAAAGTTCAACTCCAGATAAAGGAAAATATACCTGGGAGGACTAGTTTGATTAAATTTGCAAAACATCCTTTTAAATTTCCCAACTTCTCTAGGAGGTGCAATCTGGCTGACATAACCTGATGACGAAATCACAAAGTAGGTAATGACTGAAAAGAAAAGTAATATTTACAAGATTTACTTGCAGACTGCTGCTTTGCTTTGGTCATTTACGTGAACAAATAAAACTCTCCAGGTCTGAAAAACACTTGATAGGGTTTAATAAGTTTTTGAGTATAAGGGTTGTGTTAATATCTTCTTAAGAATTTTACGTTACCTTTGCTGGGTCAATTATATGTGGGAATCAGGTCAAACAGATATCTAGGAGGCCTCTGTTAGTCTGATACAATAATATTGTGATAGATTAACAAGCCTTTAAGAACCATTATGTGATGATAAGAAACTGTTCAGAACTAATTTCAACATTTCATTAGCCAGAAGCCACATCTAGATCCTGGTACCAATTTTACTAATTTACACATCTTTGTTTCCTAGACCTGATAATACAAAAGGATCTATCATGCAATAAATTCAATCTTTCCAAGTCATTACTATGCTGATCTTATCATTTACCCCAGTAAGTAGAAAAAGAATGAACTTCAGCATTCATTAATTTGCTTTGTTTAACTTCTTCCACCCGATAATATTGAATGAAATTGAGGAGAGAGGTGAGGAGGTAAAACCAAGCAGTACAATCGAATAACTATATCCAAACAACTTCTTGATCACATCTTCACAGACGCTTATGTTGGACTAGCCAATTTCTTTGAAGACAGAGGAAATGAGTATTTCCTCTTCAGCTGAGGTGGGGCCTTTACCTTTCAGATAGTATCAACTGATCACCTCTCTGCCATCATCCATTCATTACTTCTCCATCGACATTCTCAAGATGGGCAAGTTCCCTTCCCCTATGACTAGAACAATGACAACCCTTTTGGTTTATCCCCACCAATAGCAGAGAATTTAGGACCAAAATAGATATCTAGCACTGATATGCTGAGCCTGGGCATAAGCACATTGCATAAACACTGGGGGTTGTTTTTGCATTTTGAAAAATGAACTTTTCAGTAAGCCCTTGCATTTCAAAAAATATCACATGAAGAAACAAAAATAGATCCATAAATAAATATAAAACTCGAGATTAAAGAGCAGTAATATTTGCACAATAATTAAACCACCTTTTACTTACAGTTCAGAAATACTATCTCAATTTACAAACTCTGACACTGAACAAACCACATAATGATACAAACTTGATGAAAATAACATGAGGATGAAAATAACAGCCAAACCATGGTCCCGGACATGACAAACTTCATGATTGGTCAAAGCAAAGGCCAGAGATGGTTAAATCTGGAAGGAATTTGCAGCTAACATGTCATGGTGTACCTGAGGCTTGCCGATAGGTATGTGGTAACAACAGTATATAAATTCCACATAGAGGTCTTCGAAGATAGATATGCGCTAACAGCATTATATAAGCCAACTTTGTTTGTTAATAGTAATCAGGGCGAAAAAAATCGAGGAACAGAAGAAACCGAAGATGGAATTTAGTAAGATGTAACAAAAGGTGAGACTAAAGCAACTATTATCACACATTCATCGCACTAAAGAGGTCCTTGCAGTCAGATTAATGATATAATGGCAGAGACCTAAACACCGGAACTAGTTTGACTATAGATTGATCTTCCAAGAACTAATCTACGACAAGAATCCCATCACACACGCATCATCCATCTCAACTAACATATCCTCCGACGCTTAACCAGATTGGTCTCCTTGGCAAACATCCCAATACACCGTCCCGATGGAAATCGCGATTAGATCGCATTGGGAATCATGCGACCATTATTAGGGTTAAAGGTCGGAAGATCTGCTCACCTCCGATTGAGCTCCTGCACAAATCGGGAGTTCTTGGCGTCTTCATCTGCGGATCAAGAAAAAAAGAAGAGAGTTAAAGAAGGATCATAAGAAGAAGAATAAGAAAAAGAATGGAGAGATCGGAGAGGAAAGATGGGCGAACCAGCCGGGGCGGCGGTGAACTTGACGATGAGGGCGCCGGTGATGGCGAATCCGACAAGGAAGGGCCAGTGAGGCTCTAGTCCCTGTCGATGAACACCGGCCACGGACCGGACTTCTTCGTCTCCCCTTCCCCTTCTCGGTTCCCCGTGCGATATGTATTCCGATTCGAGGGTGCAGTCTCATCATTCAATGAAGTACCCCCAACGACGGTTAGATGTGGGCCATGGGGGCCACGTGGGCCAGTTTATTGTAGTGTTTTCAAAAGATTGATCATTAATCAATTGTATTAATAATATCTTATTTTTATTTCTCTCTGGTATGGCAGATTAATCTTTATCTTTGATGCACCGCTATGTAATTTCTAGGTCAGATTCCTCACTTAGCCAATCAGGGTTCAGATTTGTCGTGCAGTTGCATCCATCTGATCTGGTGGGGTCGGCTCCGGAACTCGCCATCGTCATGGGAAACTGCAGGTCTGTGTGAAATCTGACATAGAATCCCACAACTGAAGTCGCCGCCGCGACTTGGTTGCCCATATTCGCTACTGAGCTCGCTTTCTCGATCGAACTCTCCGCCATTTGGGAAGGCGTCGGATGGAGTCGCACCGACCGTTCTTCCTATTCCTCCTCCTCCTCCTCCTCCTCCCTTCTTCTTCTTCTTCTTCTTCCGCTACCCCGAACCGTCACCGAGCATATCCTCGTCAACTGTTGTGGTCGGCAGAGAGCCTCATCAGGGACCTCAACCTCCTCCCGGGAATCCAAGAACTCGGAGTGGGAACTGAGGCGGACGATCGGTCGAGCCCTGGCCTCGTCGAGCGAAGGCTCGATCTCCGAATCCTTGGACAGAGCGGATCGGAGATTCCCGTCGAGCAGCTGGGCCATCACGCCGGATACTATCGCCTAGAACACACCCATGCCGCCAAGTACTGAAGCACTAAACCCTCTTCTTTCAACTTAGGAAGTGCTTTGTGTTGTGTTAAAAGTTCTTTAACTGAGCAAAGGCTGTTTTTCCTTTGAATTACTATGTGGTAAAATTTAAGCTTTCTTTTTTTCTTGGCCGTACATATAACACCGCCATTAATCCTATATCAGAAGTGCATAAGACTTGGATTGAATTAGGGTTTGATTAGTGTATTACTATCAATTTTAGCTTAGCATTTTGATAAATAATTTGGGTTCAACGAAGTTGATAATAACCCAGCCTGAATCGATTATCCGACCTAGAATTGGGGCCTGATGAGAGACTTGAGTCGGAAAGGATTACTTGTGGATGGTCAGTGGTTTGGGTTTATTGAAGTAGATGCACTTATTAGCTCATCAGGCCTCAGTCATGACAAATGATATGGAGTTAGAGGACTCGTCATAATATGTAGCTATCATTAAGCTATGACTTACATGCACCATAGTAGGATTTGATCTAGGATATGCTAGGCCTTGAGGAGGACCTCCAAAACCTTGAGGCTCTCGCAAACAACAAATAGTTCTTCAAGCTCTGTCCAAAACCTTTTAGTTTTGCATATATACCAACCGACCCCACCGACAACAACAACATTTAGACAATTCTTATCTGAGAATATATCTAATCATATCATTAGGGCATTATAAGTTCAGGATATTTGTTTGAGTGGATTGGAAATTTTGGAATGCTTGGGTGTGAGACTTTTCTATATCTACTTATGCATGTGCATTTATGTTTGCATCTGTGCTTGTGAAGCTTGTATTCCCCATAATGCTGTGCTACTCAGGCATCAATGGTACTTGGATTTCATAGGCATCTTCTTGTTGGCTGCAGGATGTTCTATTTCTTCTTTGAGTCTCGAGGCAGAAGTAGTGACCCGGTTGTCATTTGGCTGACCGGTGGTCCTGGATGCAGCAGTGAACTGGCCTTATTTTATGAAAATGGTCCCTTCAAGATTGCTGATAACATGTCACTTATATGGAATGACTATGGATGGGACAAGGTACTGTATCTATGACCACTATATTGTTGTCTTCATTTTCTTGAAATGTGTACGTTATTTGCCAAAGGAATGAAATCTTCTAAATGATTATCCATTAGTTACCTGCTGTTCTTCATCTGATTGAGTGCTTGAGGTTGAGTGCATTGCCTGATGAAGCTCTTAGCATGTTTGGTCACTGTGTCACCAAGTTTGGTGGTAATATTTAATTCCATTTACTTCTGCACTGTAGATTATCTTTCTTGGTGACATTTGCTAGCTGCATATTCCTTTTTCACCTTCTCACTAATATCTGCTGCTGTGTGCATAAGTCTACATCTAAGCTGCATTTAAACTAGAATAAAGACAATTTTCTGGGAACAAGGATGGCCAATAGCCAAAGCATAACAAGGGTTACCAGAGTTCCAAAGAACCATGGACGATTTAAGAACTGATAGCACATTATTAGTTGGAAAGATCTAGTGAATCTTTACAAACATCTTCCTGTTATGACCAACAATTTTATGTCTCAGACTCTTCACTTGCATGGCATACTAAGCCATCCTGATATTTGTTTATCTATGGAGTGTTCCATTTTATTGCAGGCATTTCTTCCTACAAATTGAATATGCGGCAACTTTTCTGGAAGCTTTCTCTTTTGTGAAAGAAAAAAAAAAAAAAAAACTCATAAACAGATGGACATCTATAAACTGAGAAACTGAAGCAAGGAACTTTGTGTTGAAGTACAATGTCTAGCCAGTACTCCTACATTAACCTGTCGATCATCGTGCTAATTTTTCTGTGAAAAAGTCAATAATCTATCATAGTTACTCTACATATCTTTGCCACACACTACTATAACATAATACTCTTTCCTGATTTTACCATAGTATTCCATGATTGTTTAGGTGTTCATCATTCTTTATCTTTTCTCCAGGTTTCAAATATTATCTTCGTTGACCAACCCACTGGAACTGGCTTTAGCTATAGTACAGACTTAAGAGACCTTCGCTACGGTGAGAAAGGTGTTAGTGATGACCTATATGATTTTTTGCAGGTAAATAATTTATATTATTATTATATTATATTATATTCTATACACACACACACACACCAGAGAAGGATTTGATTGTTGATATTCTGAATACACTATTATGTAGGCCTTTTTCAAGGAGCATCCAGGTTTCCTAAAGAATGACTTCTATATAACTGGAGAATCATATGCGGGACATTATATTCCTGCTGCTGCTGAAAGAATTCATAGAGGAAACAAAGAAAAGCAAGGTCTTCTGTTAAACTTAAAGGTAAATTGCAGATACTCTTTTTAGGGTTCATGCTTGTAGCTATATGGAACACTGCATTAGAATAATACTTGATCGTGAAGTAGTTTTAGTATATAAACAGATGATTTTATGACATGCTTTAGCATGATCATCGTCTTCCAGAATTATCATGTGTCAGTTGTGTCTAGTACGAGAACTTAATCATAATTGAGCAAGTATATTATTTACTTTTTATGTAGGGATTTGCCATTGGCAATGGGCTAACAGATCCTGCTATTCAATATGGAGCTTATGCTGATTATGCACTTGAGATGGGTATTATCGGTCAAAGAGCACATAATAGCATCACCAGAATATATCCTGTTTGCCAACTTGGAATAAAGCTCTGTGGTAACTGGCTCTTTCTTTTGTCATGCTCCTTCAATGCTGCAGGAAGTAAATGAGTAACTTTCTAAGATGAATTAATGATCTCCAACTGTTACTTGTGCAGGTTCTTCTGGGGTTATATCATGTGTTGCTTCTCTAATTGTCTGCAACTCCATATTCAATGCAATTTTGCTTCTTGCTGGAGATATTAATGTAGTTTTCTGTCTATCCTCAAATTGGTTATAATGTACTGTATTTAATCTTCCTTGTCTAAGAAGCACCTTCTTTTCTACAGTACTATGATATCCGGAAAAAATGTGAAGGGAGTCTTTGTTATGATTTTTCAAACATGGAGAAATTTCTGAACCAGGAGTCTGTGAGGGATGCTCTTGGTGTTGGAAGTAGGAAGTTTGTATCATGTAGTCCTCTTGTGTATGAAGCCATGATTACTGACTGGATGAAGAATTTAGAAGTGGGTATTCCTACACTTCTTGAGGATGACGTCAAATTGCTGGTATATGCTGGTGAATATGATCTCATTTGCAATTGGATGGGTAAGCACATTCTCCTAAGTAAATCCATAGCAAGTTGGTGTTTATTGTTCTAACTGTTTTAATACATTTGAGTAACTTAAAGACAGTGTTACTAACTATGCATGTAGCATAATAACATAAGCCTTTATTTGATGATAGATACATGTACATCCCACTGATGAACATAAATGCTTAAGTGTATCAGTCTGACTTATTTTAATCTGTTTATTTATTCCCCAAAAAGTTGCCTTCTTCAGTTTCACATGTAATTTATCTGATATATGATTTAATATGTTCAAAATTCAAGAACAGAAAAGGTAATGTGTTTATAAGTAGTATTTTTATGTTAATTAGGCATAAAATCCAAGAACACAACTTGTCATCTAAACTCCAAAAATACATATTAGAGACTAGTGTTCTTCAACATTTAAGATGCTTCATGAAAGTTGGCAAAATTTTATGACCTGTTAGCTGTTTTTCTTGAGTTAGTTAATTATCCTTGTTGTCATGTTCTTGGCTAAGCCTTAATTCACAAAGCTTTAGACAGTCTTCCAACTTGCTGCATTTTCCCACAGTTCCTACTTCAAGGATTTCCTCAAAGGTGGCTGAACAAGTCACCCCTTCATGTTAAGGTTTGGTTGCATCTTCTAGAATGACTGGCGCCTTTGTGTTGAGACTTTACAGCTTTGTTGTTGTTGTATCTTGGGATTAATCATTTGACAAATAAATAGTAGAATATGACTTCAGCAACATGCTGAGTAGAGGGGTTGCTGTCCTGAATTTTTCTGCTGCTAAAGAGAGTCAGATATTTCTTGTCTATACTACACGTAAGAGAGTCTGACATGTAAACTCCTGTATAAGAAACTCAAAGAGCTGGAACTGATCTATGTCCAAGATACCAAGATCTGTGTTTGAATGTGAATGTTAGCATGATGTAATGTGTTTACAATGAACTAGTAATTAATTTGCAGATGTGGTTTTGTGCAGGAAACTTAAGATGGGTTAACTCGATGGAGTGGTCAGGTAGTCAGATTTTTACTAAAGCTCCATTCATACAATTTGCTGTCCGTGGCAAAGAGGCTGGAATCTTAAAAACACACGGGCCTCTGAGTTTTCTAAAGGTTAGAACTCATGAATGGTTATATTGATGTCCTTTTCCTTCCATTCTAGCATTTGCTGATTTGAGCTGGGGTCAAGATTGCTGAATCGATGCAATAGGTCCTAAAGTGTGAAGTGAACTGCATCTTGATTAGGATTTTTCTTTTACAAAAATCGAAGTAGTTCACATTGATTGGATAGTATTCCCATCCATCATGAATTTTCCTTCTTATTTGACTTGCATGAACCATTCAACTTGCTATAATTTACCTGTAGTTTTAGAAAGATCAATGGTCTATTGCTTGTCTAGGTCCATGATGCGGGTCATATGGTCCCAATGGATCAACCTGAAACAGCACTGGAAATGCTCAAGAGATGGATGAAAGGAAACTTAAATGAAGAATGGAACATCACTGCAGTTGCGGTAATGTGATACTAAACAAAGGTGTTGATGTACAGTAAGCTGCTCTTTTTTGTGTCCTATAGAGACAGCTCCTTACGGTGGTGTTCATGGATGCATGTTGTGTATATGTTCATGTACACATGCAAATAGTTTTCTTATGTAACTTAAAACAGCCAAATGCTGGAAACATCTACAGCAAGATCAGTGCAAACCTGCTTAATGAGCTTGTTATGTCTCTAATCGTCAGGTCTGGAGCTTTTTATATTGTTTATGTTGTTGAATGATCCCTGCTTCAGGTAACTAAATGGCTGCATCACCTTTAATTTCCCACCTGATTCTATAATTATATGTTGTGAGCTCCAACTATATTAATGCTCTTCTTGCTTCATCCTTGACTTGTGCTATTTGTTGACTGTTGATTGCATAATAGATTGTATGATATCTCGTGCTTGGAAATTTATGATGATTTTTGTGATGACATCAATCTCTCAAGCAGACATGAGAAAAAAAAAGAGAGTCACAGGCAGGATTGAAGCAGCCACTGCATGCAGTCATCAATTGGTTCATGCGACAGTATTTACAGCAACAGTATACTGTGGTTTGGCAGGGGAAGAGAGAGGCTCCCTCAGGTCCTTGGCCTGTATCAGACTTTGGAGCACCACCACCTGAGCATGAAGAAGAGTCGATCTTCGATGCCACCAGGCTTAGCTGGATGTCTCCTCCTCTTCGTCCTCCCACAGCCCGATGGCGCGTGTGACGCAGACGGAGGCGGCGACCACGACCACCGCGAACAGCGGGGGGATGAGGACGTCCATGCCGGAGCGGTCGAAGAGGTAGGCCGGCACGCACACCACCTCCCCCGGCGGCCCGTCTAGCGGGAGCCTCACCGAGGCGGCGCCGCACGGGCGCGCGAAGGCCGAGGGCGGCGAGACGGCCCACACGAAGGCCAGCTCCGGCGAGAAGGCCGCCACCGCGACCGTCGCGGTGATCATGGCCGTCCAGGTGGCGGCGTACACGAGGAGCGGCCAGCGGTGGAGAAGCGCGACTCGGAACTCGGCGGAGAAGAAAGGGAAGGCCATGGTGGCGGAAAGCTGCCTGTCGGTAGAGCGCGCGAGCACAGTATATAATAGTCGCAGCGGTGGAATTGAGAGAAGCAGAAATGGGGGGTGAGGTTTAAGCGGCCGAGGAGTCGGTGACCGGACTCGCTGACGCATCTTCTCAGCGACTCCTCGTGTTGATCTGGTTCGGTTGGGTTCCTCCGTTTCTTGTTTTCTTGAATTCTTTTAGTTGGCGAATCAAAAGGGAATTGAACATAGATTTGAAACTTTAATTCCTGATATTTTTAGAGTGTTAATTTACGGATTAATAATTTTAGCGATGATTTCTTACCTAAACTAGGATGTGACGAACGAAAGATAGATTGATGTTTTTATAATCTTTTAAGAATTGTATATTCGCTTATAGGGATTCCATACATATACAATTAATTCTTTTAACTATCAATGGTTCGGTTCAAATCCGCCTCGAATCAAAACCAAACCGAATCGACAACTTAGCAGCGTCGATTTGAATTAGAATGACGATATAGTCTTCATAGATGTTAGAATTATTCCTCAAAAAGCCTCGTACACGCGTCTTTGGTTCAGGACGGTACCAACACTAGATCGAATTGAACTTGACTGTAGAACACTCGACCTGTAGAAGCGCATGTGACCTTTGCGCCATTCATTCAAACAGTTGGTGGCTGAAACAGAAACACTACAAGACCCCTTTTTTCCTCGTTAACACAGCTTAGAAAGTTGTACAGAACACACATCCTAGACCACCATCAGAGAAGCTCGCCATCAAGCAGCAGCAACAGTTCAAGAACTGGTGAACTTGGTCACCGCCTTGGTCCCTTCCGAGACGGCGTGCTTTGCGAGCTCGCCAGGGAGCACGAGGCGGACGGAGGTCTGGATCTCGCGGGAGGTGACCGTCGGCTTCTTGTTGTAACGGGCGAGACGGGCGGCCTCCTGGGCGAGCTTCTCGAAGATGTCATTGATGAAGGAGTTCATGATGGACATGGCCTTGCTCGAGATGCCAATGTCCGGGTGCACCTGCTTGAGCACCTTGAAGATGTAGATCTTGTAGGTCTCGCTCCCCTTCTTGGCCTTCTTCTTCTTCTTCTTGTCTCCGGCGACGCCGTCCTTGGAGGGGAGGCGCTTCTCAGCCTTGGGCTTCTTCTCGGCGGGGGCTTTCTCCGCCTTCTTCTCCTTCTCCTCCGCCGGCTTCTCGGCGGCGGGCTTCTTCTCCGCGGGCTTCTTCTCGGCCTTGGGCGCCATCAGGGAGACGGCTTTCGGAAAACAGGGGGGAGTTGCGTGCGCAGTAGAGAAGGAATCGAGCCGTAGACCGCAAGCGACGACGGGGGAGAGCGGAGGCGGAGGCAAGCATATATAAAGCGAAAGCGGCGGATTGTTATTGGAGACGGGGTTCCATTACGGATCGTTGACGTGGGACTTGAATCTAACGTTAGATCGATAGCACGAGAAGTGTAACTGGACGGTCAGGATTCGATGTGCTTTGTCGGAGCGGATGCTGCGACCCGATTGCAGTCGATGGACAAATTTTGACCCGAATCCGATTTGATGGCCACATTTGTTTGCACTTGGGCAATTAAATTTAACCCGAACCCGATTCGGTGATCATCGGACATCGGATCTCGACCTTCCCCTCTCGCTCTTGAAATGGTACGTTCTTCGATCGTCTCTCCTCACCTCAAGTCAAATTCCATGGTCTTAGGGTTCTACGGATCTACAAGTTTCTGCTTTCTTAAGGATTCTGGTGATGTCGATGTCGTGATGGATCTAACCGAGGAACCCTAAGATCTAGATCTGTTTGACGATGGTGTGCTGGTTTTTGGAGACATTGAAGAATGCCATTAGAATGGACGGTAGGGAGAGAATTCGAAGGAGATGCTTTTTTTTTATGTGCAGTAGAATCAATGAAAAGATTAAGAATCAGGATCTGCGAGCCGGAGTTATAATATCAAGAAAATATATGGCATCTCCTTTCTTCTTCTCTGCACTATAAACGTGTCGATGATGCATTTGCCAATGTGGAAGATTGTCATAGGAATTGTTAGGTTTGAAGCTTTAATGCTGCAATGTTTTATGTTAATGCAGCTAAGATCAACCTTCGAGGGCACACTACAAATTAGGATTTATATCGAGCTAGATTGGAGTGTCAGAGATCTGATCTGATCGGTTGTTGTCTGTTTTAGCAGATATTTATCAGGATTCTGTGGGGTCTAAATGCCGATTGAACAGTTATTCCGATTCATACTCTCAGTGGTATTGGAAGTTTTTAGTAAGGAGGACTTGCTCGTTTTTTTCTTAGTTAGACTGATGCATCATCATATTAAATTGGTCGCTGCAGTCTATCTAGGGCATGTCACTCAGATTTTATAAATCTGTTTTTGGCACAGGCAATTTTCTATATGTAAGTAGGTAATTACATGTGTTTCTTGTTCTGCAACTGCTTATCCCACTTAATATTTGATCACACTTCATCATTGGATATTTTGTCCATGGTTCCAGATTCAGTTTAATATCTTTGGTCATTGTTCTAATCTCTATTTGTCTGCAAAAGTCCTTAGCCTTCGCTTTGCAATGCTTTTTTTAGATTGAGATGAGTTTTGTTGTTCAAAGGTGGTAATTGTTTTATCAAATGACACCTAGAAATTCACTTGACATCAACTGGTGAGATAGTACACTCATGCCCACCTAGAATTCTCTCGTTATTCTTTCGAGTTATGTTTTGTTCATTATAGCAAGTTTTCAGAAACTCTTTTTGGAGTCATTGAATATTTTGTTTCTCATAATACAATCTTCTCTGTATCTGTTTCATTTGCAGGTTTCTTGTCCATCCATCAAGAATGTTCTTCTGCTTGATTCTGAGGGAAAATGAGTTGCTGTTAAGTACCATGCAGATGATTGGCCAACTCTTGCTGCTAAATCGGCTTATGGGAAATCTGTATTTACCAAGACACTAAAAACAAATGCTTGCACTGAAGGTAGCATGTCTGCTGTTAGTTTGTTCTACTTTCATAATTTAGTGTTTTTACCCTCGAATGCATTTATACCACATTATTCTGGAACACATAATGCTTGGTAAAGCCACTTTCTTTCAATTGGTGCATAATCTATTTGATTTTAATTATTTGTTTTGGTCAAAATAAAGATTTTATATATTTGAATTTTTGTTTTCAGATCTTTATTCACATAAGATGCTTTAAAATTTTGACTACGCATTTACAGTCCCAAGGCTCGTTTATTCTAAGGGTTGTTTTAGGTGTCTCAGTCATCACTGACCACTAACAAATTTATCTATGCTGAACTTTCTTTTATATGCAATCCTATCCATGAGTATAAGCATGTTGGTTTTCAAGGGAATAATTTAGCATTCTTCATGATTACTTTTCCTCAATTTCATTATCTTGCAATTTTATTAGCCTTGTTGAAAGATAGTTATTATTGTATGCCTTAACAGGGAGAGGGTTTATGTTATTTAATCATTTCCACAAAGAAATTTCTTTGAATCCCTGTGGAATATGTTTGAAAAGGGGTAGTCCTCATTCTGCATTTACTGGCTATCATGTTAGATGTTGTACTTAAAAATATATGGAAATGAAGAAATTTTATGAAGATATTGAGATGACATTAAACATTTTAACCTCCTGCTTGATTGGAGAAAAAACACATCCTGATGAGTTGTCTTTTTCTTTTTTTGGATAACTCAGGTAATAGTAGTGATTTAGCAAAACACCATTGGTCAAAATGTTTGGTAAAATAACTAATATATTGACCAATTCTGTTATTTTATTTGTAAATAAACAGATTTCTGCCTTTTTTACTCTAATATGATGTTTTCTTACCATTCACAGCTGAGATGGCAATACTTGATGGTTACATTGTCATCTACAAATTCATTCAGGACCCGCACTTTTTTGTTACCAGAGGAGATGATGAGAGTGAGCTCATCATAGCAACCGTGCTTCATGGATTCTTTGATGCAGTTGGCCTCCTCCTTAGGTCTTTCCAGCTTCAAGCTTCAATTTTACTGTTTCATACGAGTAAATGCTGAGTATTTGTCTTTCAATTATATCTGCTGATTCACAGCTTTAACTGCATTGTTCCAGGTACAATGTAGATAAAAGATCAGCACTTGAAAACCTGGATTTGATCCTTCTTTGCCTTGATGAAATTGTTGACGAGGGGTAGGATACTGCTTTGTACTCTCTTTGCATGACTTGCATGAAACGTTAGCACTTATGACATTTTTCGGTATTGCCTTCCACGTATACTGTTTGCAGGATCATACTTGAAACCGAAGCAAGTATTATTGCTGCAAAAGTGGTAACACAGTCTTGATGGAGCCACACCTTTGTCGGAGCAGGTGACAGTTATACCGGTTATACCATAACTTATATTATTCTGGAGTAGGATAAACATCGACATGCCTTAAACACTCGTTAAACCATGCACATCCCTCTATCTGCAGACTATATCTCAAGCCCTAGCGATAGCTCGTGAACACTTGGCAAGATCTCATCTCAAATAATGCCTTTGAGGGTCTACCTATTTCTCTTCGGTTCGAAAGTTTAAACCTTTATTTGTTTTATCATTCTTTTGCTTTTTCTCTTTCTATCCCTGATTCTGTTTTGGGAGCATGCTAAAGGGATAGTACATTCTCTTTGTTAAATAATTACATTTATGATGCCGAAAATAACTAATGCGGATGAGAAGAACTAATAAGTCCACCATCTGCTGATGGACTCGATGTATTTTTTCAGGAATCGTAAGCATAAAATCAAATTAAATTACTTCTCTAGGAAGGTATATCAATCTTTTTCTTTTCCTACAGTTATAGTTCTCTTAAAAGTTCAACTAATCCTATCATGTTGGTATTTACGAAACCTTATTGCACAAGACATCATCTGCCTTGTTCATTTTCCCATAATGGTAAAAGCATACTGGCTGAACATGGTAAAACCGAACACCATCTCCTTTTTCTCTTGCAAATGTCAACTTAAAACTTGGATCAAATTCTGCTGCCCCTTCAACTTATGCTTTCTTCATGCTTTTATCTTTGAATGATGAGTACATTAGTTCAAGACAATGAGCATTAGGAAATAGGATGCACAAGAAACTACCATATTAAATTCACTCTGTGACAAATATATCAAGCTAATCTCCATCAACTCTCTCATGCTTGCTATCTAAAGCATATCATTAGATAGATGTTGGGACAAACTGTTGTATGTTCCTATTCTGCAGTAACTCAAACAACGTCAAGTAGGTGAAAACAATCCCAATCCACATTAAAAATATATATATCAATAAAATAAAATAATTGTATTTTATCAATATTTTTTCCTTCGTTAACATAAAGTTCTAATATCTTATAAGTATTTAAAGATTTTTTTTCTTTCACATCCCATTCCTAAATCTTTTTTTTTTCAAAGATATCTTCTTTAAATAGATTTTTTTTTAATTTGAATTTCTCTTTCTCCAAATTTCTTCGTTACGAACTCTCCCGACATTCGTCTTCTCACTCCCAGTTCAATTCCCCATATCCTTTGAGAATGGCAGCAGCTATATGTAATTCTGAGTAAACAAAATTAAAAAAGATCTCATGCCTATCAAACCCTTCCATGATTCCATCGAGATTCAATCACGGATCTCAAAGAATAATTTTAAGATCCCTTTACGGTGTTATGGAAGAAAAACGAAATTGAAAAAGGATTCCGGTAAAAAAAAAACTTTCCTTATCAAGTGTTTTGAGAACGGAGATGAAATTCTTACATCATATTTTTCTTACCATTATGAGAAACATGTTTCCATACAAACTTAACACCAATTCCAAATATTTTCTTCTTTCCTAACCCAAGTACATGTCTTATATATAAAGCAATCGGCTCATGAATCAGAGGGGGACAGAGAGAGCGCGCGCATGGCGATGGATGTGAATCCTTGGTCCTTTGGAGACACTTTGGCTACAGGGGATTGCATGGCTGCTACTTGGGATTATCACGAGATCAGGCGCTGTTCATCTATCTCTCTGTCTCTTAGCCTCTTTTTTGTGGAGGGTTCTCTTTGGAGTTCACCGGAGTTCTCTCTCTATATTTGTCTCATCAATCAAGCGTGTTGCAGATCTTTCTCCAACAGACGATCGAGGACTTGAGGCACAAGCTCACCTGCACCAACATGGAATTGGAGGAGCTACGGACCAACGCCCACGACGAGCAGTAGGAAGCCAAGGAAACCATCCGGCAATTGGTCGAACTCCTCGAGCTACGAACCTCCGAGAGAGACAAAGCGAGAAACCAGCTGCAGCTCCTGCTGAACCAGATCGGACAACCGAGCATCGCCGGTCTCCCTCGAGTGCTTCCCCATCCTCCAACCGATGCTTCTCCGTTGTTGCAAGTGATCGGCAGCTCCAACATCTCCGACGACCTATCCGAGACAGCCCACCCTTCCCTACGGTATGTTTCGTCTCCGGTCGAGTCGTTTGTCGGCGCCACCGCCGTCACTTCTCTCGAGCTCTCGACCGGGAACATAGGCGGATTCCTACGCATGCGAGTGTCGTCTTCCAAAGACGTGGGCAAGCATGATCAAGCCCTCATCAGAATTGATAGCCTCACCGTGAAGGGGAAATGATCGGAAAGCGGTAGGTTTGTGTGTAAGTCGGCCGCAAGCAGCCCGTTCTGTCGCAGACTCTTATGGTGGTAGGGAAGCGCCAGTAGGCGCTAATCCTCCCCACCCTCGCAAGATCTTCCATTCCTTCGGTGGCCATCTTCATGAGCCGATTGCTTTATATATAAGACACGTACTTGGGTAAGGAAAGAAGAAAATATTTGGAATCGGTGTTGAATTTGCATAGAAACATGTTTCTCGTAATGGTAATAAAAATATGATGTAAGAATTCCTTATCCGTTCTCAAAACACTTGATAAGGAAAGTTTTTTTTTTTTACCGGAATCCTTTTTCAATTTCGTTTTTCTTCCATAACACCGTAAAGGGATCTTGAAATTATTATTTGAGATCCGTGATTGAATCTCGATGGAATCATGGAAGGGTTTGATAGGTATGAGATCTTTTTTAATTTTGTTCACTCAGAACTACATATAGCCGTTGTCATTCTCAAAGGACATGGGGCATAAGATCTTTTTTAATTTTGTTCACTCAGAACTACATATAGCCGCTCGGTTGTTCGATCTGGTTCAGCAGGAGCTGCAGCTGGTTTCTCGCTTCGTCTCTCTCGGAGGTTCGTAGCTCGAGGAGTTCGACCAATTGCCGGATGGTTTCCTTGGTTTCCTGCTGCTCGTCGTGGGCGTTGGTCCGTAGCTCCTCCAATTCCATGTTGGTGCAGGTGAGCTTGTGCCTCAAGTCCTCGATCATCTGCTGGAGAAAGATCTGCAACACGCTTGATTGATGAGACAAATATAGAGAGAGAACTTCGGCGAACTCCAAAGAGAACCCTCCACAAAAAAGAGGCTGAGAGACAGAGAGATAGATGAACAGTGCCTGACCTCGTGATAATCCCAAGTAACAGCCATGCAATCCCCCGTAGCCAAAGCGTTTTCGAAGGACCAAGGATTCACATCCATCGCCACGCACGCGCTCTCTCTGTCCCCTTCTGATTCATGAGCCGATTGCTTTATATATAAGACACGTACTTGGGTTAGGAAAGAAGAAAATATTTGGAATCGGTGTTGAGTTTATATAGAAACATGTTTCTCGTAATGGTAAGAAAAATATGATGTAAGAATTCCATCTCCGTTCTCAAAACACTTGATAAGGAAAGTTTTTTTTTTTACCGGAATCCTTTTTCAATTTCGTTTTTCTTCCATAACACCGTAAAGGGATCTTGAAATTATTCTTTGAGATCCGTGATTGAATCTCGATGGAATCATGGAAGGGTTTGATAGGCATGAGATCATTTTTAATTTTGTTCACTCGGAACTCGATGGAATCATGGCCATTCAACCTCACAAGATCAGCACCAAGCCCAACCTCTCCTACCAGGGGAAGATTTTTGGTGTTCAGCACCACAACACAGCCCCCATTTTTTATGTCGACATCCAGAGGTGCCTCCAAGAAGTTGACAACTATGCCCTCCCTGTCTTTGGTCGAAGGCTCAGGCATGGCTTGCCCGTCCTTCACCTTGACAATGCCAACATTGGTTTGGTTGTGGACAAGTTTCTTTGCCTCATCTTCAGTGAGGTCCCAGGCACGGCCAACAAACTCGGTGGTAAAACCAGTGAAGATGCCATTGCCACCAGTGATTGGAAAGTTGGTGAATTGATCGGCCTTGTGGCCCTTTGAAGTGTCTCCTAAGAAGAGTACCACGAGCTCGGCGTCACTGGGGTTGAACCACCAGGTCACTACTCCGAAGGGAAGGGCAATAGCATCACCCTTCTTGATTGCAATTACCTTCTCTTTTGTGGCCTCTGGGAGCACAATTCCATAAGTTCCACCACCTATGAACAAAAAACTTGTCAGGCAAAATGGGATGAAGGATCACAGTGGCCCTACTTATTCTCATGCATAACTGATCATAGATTCATTTACGGTGTTATGGAAGAAAACGAAATTTAAAAAGGATTCTGGTAAAAAAAAACTTTCCTTATCAAGTGTTTTGAGAACGGAGATGGAAATCTTACATCATATTTTTCTTACCATTACGAGAAATATTTTTCCACACAAACTCAACACCGATTTCAAATATTTTCTTCCTTCCTTACCCAAATACGTGTCTTATATATAAAGCAATCGGCTCATGAATCAGAGGGGGATAGAGAGAGCGCACGCGTGGCGATGGATGTGAATCCTTGGTCCTTCGGAGACACTTTAGCTACGGGGGATTGCATGGCTGCTACTTGGGATTATCACGAGATCAGGCGCTGTTCATCTATCTCTCTGTCTCTCAGCCTCTTTTTTGTGGAGGGTTCTCTTTGAGTTCAGTTAAATATGGAGATAAAGAATTATATAGAATGATTTTGAAGTTTATGTTTAATTCTGGTCTAAGATTCCAAGTTGTTCTATATCGTAATGCAAAATCTAATGCAGCTTTGGCATATTAGAGAGTATCCATTTTTAAAAATAAGAACAAGAGCATGGTACAGTTATGAAACAATTTTATATGATCTTAGTTAATTGTAAACTTGTTTAGTTTCTTGCTTAAAAGCTTAAACTAAATTGTGTTGTGTGGTTCACTGGAGAATGTAATTATTTAATTTTGTTTTGCCCTATATCTTTTCTGTTTTTGTTTAAACTAAATAATAAAATTGGTGTATTAATTACACTCTTAGATTTTTGTGCTATTTTCTTGAGAATCGCCAGCGGAGCATGAGTTAAGCAGCTCTTGTGAAGGTAGGCTTCCTCCACTCCTTTCTACTTAGTGTAGTAACAAACACTGGAAGTGAACTACCTTCAGTTTTAGTTGACCTTGGTGGTGCCATTTTATCAAACTAAATAGGCATTTGAAGTCATGGAATTCTCTATGAGAATGATGTCTGTAGGTTTTAATTTGGGCGCCCTGAACTGTTATGTATGGGTACAGCCATGTATTTGGAATGGATTATTTCCATGATGGCCACCGCAAACCTACTGCATATAAAAGATATGTTGGCCTATATCTTGGCATGGATGGGATGGGTTCACTGAAACAAGACCATTGCAGGGTTAATGCCTTCTGTATTTTTTGTGTTATTGAAGGATTCTTTTTTTGGTGGTTGAGGCACAATCCAAATTGGTGGCGAATGCATTCCAATCCAGCTTTTTCATATTGTGATAAAATACTGCTGTCTCAGGTGGGCCATGAGTTGAGAATATGTTGTGGTCATGACTTTTTCAGTTCTTGTCTGCCTTGTTTCCAATTATTTAACCAGATTTTTTTGTTTTCATATGCTGTTTTATTTTTATTTTTTAAAATTAGTTGGGAATCATAATTTCCCTCTTTACATTTACTGCAAATCTCATTGTTAGGTTTGGAACTGGGTCAACGTTAAGTGGAGGGAAGAATGTTGGACAGCTAGAGGAGCAAAAAAAAAGAAAAGCTCGGGCGGAGAGGTGCTTACTTTTGGTGGACACTTTTTTTCCACTCCGAGAGTGTGAACTTTGTGAGGGAAGTTTTAAGGCCTCTTGTTCTGCCATTTTTTAGGTTTGGGCTTAAGACTCGCACTGTAGCTGATGAAGCCGCAAAGAAGAAGATGGATACTTCAGAAGATGAGAAAAGAAAGGCAAGAGCAATCGGGTGATCGATTATCTTTCATTTGCTGTTGTTATTGTTAAATGGTGCTTCCAGATATAACAGTGTGAACAAGTTGTTATACTGTGAGCTGATTGTTTTTCTCTGTGTCTTCTTTTCAGGTTTTCACAAGTCCCCACCCCTAATGTCATGGGACAAGCGAACTCTGACCTGGTAGGTCTCTGTAGCTGAGTTTCATTCTCGATGCAAAGAGAACAGTTGCACATTTCCCTTTAAGCTCGACTTTTTTTTTTCTTTTTTGGTTATTCTATTTACTGAAACCAGAATGCAAAGATTTGTGATGGAGGTTTTTAATGATTTAGAGCTTTTCATGGTAAGTTACCATGCAATTTCTTTTTCGTTTAGGATCTCCAAAATTATATTGGCAGGAACACATCGCATCACAAGTTACTTCGTTACGTTTTATCAACCCTATTTGGCAGACGTTCGCAACTCCTTGTATGCCCCTCCGTCTCCCTGAGCTTTGGTGGTTATCATACGAGCGCGCAGAGTTCAACGAGCTGAAACAAGTTATTGATAGCACCAATGCGGTTTCCCTATCTCTCTCTCTCTAATGTATTAACGGTGTGGGATGAATCCAACACTACCGTGATTAGGAACTATCATAAATAAATAAAACAAAAAAAACAAATTTTTGTGGCAACCCTATTCATTAAAAATTCTTGTGAACTCAGAGAAAAAGATACATGAAGTATCTATCATTCTTTTGGCAATTAAGTAGAATGAAAGCATCAGTTAACTTTAGGAAAAGTGTTCGTGAGGTATCTCCGCAAAATCAAATTCCAAAACATTTCTGAGATATCTCCGCATCTATGTGCGTCTCCAAAGGCGCAGCCAAATGTTCATGAGGCCGTGCATACTGGAATAGATCTCACAACAAAAGAAATTACTGGACGCAGAACAATCCAGGAGTCACATTGTCATACTTCTTCTTCGAGTGGAATGACTTGCAATCTTCAAAACCGCCTATTCTTTGATGTTTTTTTTCAGAGAATAAAAAATAAAATAAAAACCCCAAACAGTCATCATGTGCACTCTTTTTTTAGAATGAAATCAATAGCCTCTTCAACGGTATCCACAACCTGGGGAAAAAGGCCATTCGGTTATCAGTTGTTACATCGAGTCATGAGTTCAAGCAGCATAGCATTATGCATATAGCATGATGAAAATACAGCAAGCCTTATACTCCTAACAACTCAAAGAGTCAGCTACTACACTTACTGTTCAAAACCAATACTCATGACAGTATCACCTAATTAAAATGTGTATTCTCAACAAATCTATTCTTAAAAGAATAGGTTTGTAGAGTATGATTAAATATAAAAGATACATAATTTCGAAAATAATTGCACCTACCAAGTCTGCTGGATACTGTTCATGGTTGTCTTTACCCCGGAATACCCCAGTCCTTGTGAGAATAGAAAACCATGGATGTCCCACCTGCAACAGAGGATAGTAACTAGAAAAATCAAATAAATTATAATAATAAACCAGGTCTTGCAAAGGATATTTTGAATTTTTTAACGCATCCATGATAGCAGCAGCAGCCTTAAACAGGTTAGAAAGTGTTTGTTAACCTGTATGTTAACATACACTTTCTGGGGCTTTGTTAACTTGTATGTTACAATAACCAGATACCTCGAGGGACCTTATAAGGTAGACAATGGTCCAGTAGTTAATAGCATGTGTTGTGAAGACAATGGTGGACGCAGCAGCAGCCTGAAGCGCATGCTGGTTATTGATCTACAAAGCATGAGCAGCGGAATGGAGACATGCTGATCATTTCAGGATATTACAGCCGACATGTGGTATCATGACCACCACATGCTTAGGAGTTCAGGTCTTAAACATGGTAGAATTTTGATTCACAAACATATTAGGATTGTGCTTCTATAAATCTAATTGCAAGCTAGCACAATTTGCATACATCAGTTAATGCCCCTGATGACAATCAGGAATCTGATTCTTTTTTATGGAAGAATTCTGAGTCCATTTTGACATACCTTCTTGGCACCATTAATGTCAACCTTAGGATTATCACCAATCATATAGATGGTACCGAATGCACATTTCTCGCCCAACATAGTCTCCTTAACCTGGCACTTATGTGTCACTAGTTTGGTCAGGATGGACTCTGCATTCTTGAAAACAAATGGATTTGGTTTCCCAAAAGAAGTATACTCCAGAGGACTGCTGTGGATACTGCATTTTGAGTTAAGCAGATGAGGGTTTGGCACAATTTCATGACCATTGACGTGGGTAACCAGTGATATCTAGTACCAGTTATATATGCTTTCCAGTGCGATCCTGAAAGCACCCATCCCAAGGCGCTCAGCAGGAAATACAGCCTACATAAGATTAGCATGAAGTCAATTTCCCTCGTGTTCTCCAGAGATATTGCAGAATATTACACATATAAAATCGAATATTTATCAGCAGCCAGAACTTGTTCAAAAAGAAGATTCTAATCTAAATTTTATCTTGCCTGGTATTCAAGATCATCTGCTGCAAAAAATAAAGGTGGTTGATGTCCATTTTCCTTTCCAGGAAGACCGCCACATCTTAAAATATCACAAAGCACCTGCATCCATGCAAGTTCCATATCAAAATTTGTAGTTTGTGAAAGTCAAATTGCCAACTCAAACCTAGACGTCATCAGCTATCATTTGAAGCCTGCAAGAAAAACAGTTAATGTAACATTTTCTCAGCGTAAATTGATATGTATCATTTGAAGCTTGTAAGAAAACCAGTTCATGTAACATTTTCTCAACATAAGTTGATAGGCAGTTTCATGAGTATATAGTATTGTAATTTCATATACATACTTGAGCAGTTAATGAAAATGGTTCAGCTATTAATTAATAGTTTGTCTTACTAGTAGTCAGCAGTTTAGCAGGATTATCCAATAAACACGTTATACAATACCAGGTGTTTCTTTGTCAACTTAAATTTATACTGGTTCATAATGCTAGGTACATGCAAATGAACAAGGAAAAACATAAATTGCAAGAAGAGACTTTATTCAAAGAAATAAATCAGCAATGATCTAATAAATAAGGAACAGAGAGGCACTTATTATGAAGCAGCGAGATTAAATCACGAACTTAATTTCGCATAACCAAAGAGATCAACACGCGAGAACCAGAATCACTGTTGTTTCGCAATTCACTTCTCTTCTAATCCAATATCTATATGGTCTGATTCTGACTAAAAAGAAGCATCAAGATATCATAATGTCTGCATAAATGTTGTGTCTCATCATCTAAATTTTATATGTTACCATGAGATCTGCACAAGTGCAATACTTGTATCAATAGGTGCTTGATAGTCAAAAAGGCATGTAAAGAATGGACTTTGATATGTCGACATATTTGCACATACATTCATATAAGAAAACAACTTACATTCTCTAGAAGCAATGGGAGAAAATAAGTACCTGAATGTCCCTTCCCCAATCAACAGGGTCACTAACAACAAATGCACCTTTTACTCTCTCTGAATACACATCATATTTTGGTTGCAAACCCTTGGAATTATAGTCTCTCATACAAGTGCTTGAGACCCCAACTCTTGTACTGAGAGAGGGGATCGATGTCATTGAAGTATGATGCATAATCATCAATAGAAAGAACTTTTCTGCACATAAAGTAAGATATTGCCAGGAAACAAGTATACAACATCCAATACTAATGCAGTCTATTTTGGAAAATCTGATTGTTGTAGGTTAGAATATTCAAAATTAATAATAATCCTTCATTCTTACTTGAATCCATACTCCAACATCACTGCAGCAGGTTCCCCTTTTCCAATGGCAACGATAAGCTCATTCTCGAATCTGCTGATTATAAGTAGCAACAACCATGCAATAATGTTTTGTCCTTAACAAAAATTACAAATTGACTTATGATGAGTTATCACAAATTCCAATAATATATAGATTCTCCTAAGAAAATTCATGAATGGGAAGAAACAATAACAAAAAAGTACACATATCCCAAAAATTAATGAAATTCTTTAGTGAACACCCAAATATTTTGAAATTTTTGTGATCTTCATTTCAGTACCTGCTGACCAACAGTCGGAAAGGAGAATGTCCCTGCACAACCTACATCATAGTCACATAAATTAGCAAATACCTTGAGATGTTATAAGCTAATGAGAAGAACAGAATTAAATAAATCAATTACAGAATGACGTGCAATAATTTAAGTTATCTATTACAGGACTCCTTAGTTATCTGCTCCAGCTAGTATACACTAACATGGTGGAAGAAATTGAAAATAATATCCGATAATGCTATCCATATTTACGTTAGATAATTATCTTTTGTTCAATATTCAAACAAGTAACCAGAAAAAGAGAAAACTTCTATCATGTTTCTTAGCTTAGCAGGCAGCCGTGCATGTTAAATCAGTAGAAGTTATGGATCCTAGACAGATGTCCTTGCAGATAATTATGCAGATGATGCCTGTAACTTAGGAACGTAAAAACTTGTCCAACAGCAAACAGAAGACTATCAAATTTAAGCATTCCAGCATACATTTTTCAAACCCCACACTAACATGCTAAATGTATAAAGAAAAGATCAAAAACAGAATACATATTTTAGGAACACTAGAACAAGTTTGTTCACGATACCAAAAAGTCATCCAATTTATCATCAGGCTTGTCAAGGAAAAGATTTTCAAAACTCAAAGTTCAAACTCAAATCTTTGTTTGTTATTTGAAATATGATTTTCAATACTACTAGCAGCAGCCTTCTGATGTCTTTGAAACAAGAGAGGATAACATGGATGCCATTCGGTAGCTTTGCCATACAATTGTTTCAATTCATAATTGGGATGTAGTTAATAAAATAGCTTCATGTAATCCTTAACTGGTAGGATAGGAGCTTTGCCAAATCAATCATATTTGAATATAGATAAGTAAATAAACAGATATATATATATATATTTATTTATTTATATATTACCTGTAGAGCTGAAATCTGAACTTTCAAAAGCTCACTCAACTCCAAAGCTCGTTTGGTTTCTGGGACACCGCCTCCTATACATTTACAATGATATCAAGAATCAAGCTTTAGGTAAACTCCTTTCAACATCACTTATAAAGACTCCACTTCATATTGCAATGAATTATATATATGTGTGTATATATATATACACACATATATATGCATGTATACACACACACATATATATACATATATATTTATACACATATACATGTATATACATATGCACATACATACATACATACATATATACATTATAAATATATACATGTATATCAATGATTTAAAAAGCGCTAGGTGCCAAAAGGCGCCAAGGTCTAAAATCGCCCGAGGCGCTAGGCGCTCACCCAGGCGCTAGCCTGAGCGAAGCGAGGCGCTAAAATATAAAAATATATAAATATAATAAATAATAATTATTTAAATAAAAATATACTATTAAATTAAGAAAATATAAGGTAAAAATATTTATTAATTTAATAAATAAATATACTATTAACAATAATTTTAAATAAATAAAAATTAATATTATTAAAATAAAATTAATGTATTATTAATTTAATAAATAAAAAAATTTGTTAACACTTGTTAACAATATACTGTCGAAGGCTCGAAGCAGAAGGAAAGAAGGAAGACCAAGCCTATCGACAATGCGGCAAAGAGTGACAATGGCGGTGGGAGCGGCGAGCGACGGCGACAATGGACAAAGAAAGCATACCGAGCGGCAATTTGGAGCGGCTGCAATGGCTGAGCAAGTGGCGGCGGCGATGGAGCAAGTGGCGGCGATAGCGGCGAGTGGAAGATGCAAGCGGCAATGGCGGTGGGCGAGATTTGAGCGAGCGACGAGCGGCAGCTGAGCGGAAGCGGCGAGCGAAATGAGCATTTAGCCAGCGGCGGCGAGCAGCGTGAGCGGCGGCAACGGCGAAGCGAGCGGCGAGCGAGCGAGAGAGCGAGCAATGATACGGCGGAGCGGGGCAATGAGCGGGCAAGCGGCAGCGGCAACGCAGCAGCAGTAGAGGCCAATCGCCGGGTTAGGGTTGGGGAAAGAGGTTGTTATCGATGATTTAGTTGGTTCAATCGAACCAACTAAATCACCGGAGACCGAACCAGAACTAAAATTCTGGTTCGATCGCCCGAAGTGCCCGACGCCTGGGCTCGGGCAAGCGCCCAAGCGGCACCTCTATGAAGCGCGCCACCTGGAAGTCAAGCGAGGCGCTCGAGCCTCGCCTCGCCTCGAGCGAGCGCCTAGGCAAGCGCCTTTTTAAATCACTGATGTATATACATATGCACATACATACATACATACATACACATATACATATATATGTATACATATATATATATATAGACACATACAAATATATATGTTAAAAAGAAATGCAATGAACATACATGTCCTCAAAAGTCAAAACTATCCCTACATACACATACACACATACATGTCCTCAAAAGTCAAAACTATCCCTACACACACACATACACATATCATGGTCTGCAATACCGAATAATATCACCCGATACAGGCGATACATACCGGTCCGACAAGATACCAATATGCGGACTGCCCGCTATCGGTCGGTACAAATTTTTTATTTTTTTTAATAAAAAAATCAGTTTTTTATTTTTTAATATGAACATCACGCCTCTTCCTCGGACGACGTCGCTGAGGTGACTTCTTGGGCAACGCTGCCTCGACGACATCAATTTTTGTAATTTTTAAAAATTTTTTTTTTTTACTTCTCTCAACAACGTCGCCCGAGAAGGGAGGCGACGTCGCTCGATGACTTCTTGGGCTTCTACCATGCGACGTCACTCGAGAAAAAATATATATATAATATATATATAATATAATATTTATAATTATAAATATATATACCGAACGATATGCCGAAACGTACCGTTCGGTATACGGTATCATACCATACCGGAGAAGTGTCGAAACTCCGATACGGTACGATATTGCAGACATTGATACATATACATATACACACATACATACATATATATATATATATATATATATATATATATATATATATATATATATATATATATATATATATATAGACATACAAATATATATGTTATAAAGGAATGCAATGAACATACGTGTCCTCAAAAGTCAAAACTATCCCTAAAAGAACAGTCATGTAAGGCTAGTTGACAGTATAAGATTCACAAATACTTAGGTGGCTAACCTTCAAAAATAATTGCAGAAAGGGGTAGGAAGACTTACTTGAATAAAAATATATATCGTTTCGAGTTGCAGTTTTATCATTAGTTGAAATGAAGTATAATGAACTTCAAAGAAACCAAAGAGGAGGCTCACCGTTTGTCAAGAACAGAAATGGAACCTTCAACGAACCTGCAAAGAAGAAAATAATGACAATTTACAATTGTAATAGCAATAACCGTAGAAGGTCACACGAGACAACATAGTGTCCACAAATCTTTCTAGAATTCCTTATTAGATGTTATGTACTTGAGCAAAAGGAGCATTTATTGTATATTATAAGTAACTGTGATTGTATGTTTAATATAATTCTGTGTTACTCAGCTGCATACTTCTGAATATGAAGAATTCAGAAAATTACAGCTCATGATCAGCATGGCACAACTGAAGATGAAATATTCAAGAATGACCAGAAGAAAAATGCCACATATGGAATAGATATGTACAAATATTCCAACTAAATATTCATGGTAGAAAAGAATCAACCAAAGCATAAAGGATCATCTAGCTGGCCATGAAAAATAACCAAAATCATTTTGACTCATGCCTATTATGAGCACTAAGGCATCTAAATAGAATATTTGAAATAAGCAATCAAGCACTGTATGAATTTTCAAAAGCATTGCATGTATCCTGTAGGAAAATTAAAGAATGTGCTTCACAACTGCGAAAAAGTGTCAAGCCTTGTGGTCTACATCATTGAAAATAACAGCAAGGCACAGACACAGACACAGACACAGACAGGAAAATCGTGTTGGATAAAAGTGCAATGTTCAAAAGCATTTCTGCTATTAAAGCATACTAAACGCATTCTATGAATGTTCTTAGGAACAAGCACATGGCAAATGGGTGGCTGGCAAGAAAATCATACCAAAGTTCACATAAGAAGTTCTATTACATGATTATGAAATCATGCGAATCAACAATGTGGAATGGATTCACGATAAAATCCAAAAAAGGTCAAGCAGTGAGAAATCTTGACAGAACTGGAAAAACAGCATGTCGACTATTCTCAATTCATATGTAGGTGAATGCCTCGAATAATTAAGCAAACATGGCAAAAGGTGATCATACAATCGAATGACTATGCAAGATCTGGACATGAAGAAAGCCAAATGTTCGTGACTCTTTTGTTCAAAGCATCAGACGCCTGCTCAAGAGCGATGACCATCTCCAAGATGGGATCGATGTTGGAGGAACTTCAATCGAAAGTTCCTTGGTCAAGATGCCTACATTTTGTTCATAGTAAATTGCCCATTGCAACTCTGCTTCAAGAATGATATTATTTATGAGAAATTTCTGATACTTTGTGTGTCAATCTTGTTCTAATGTTGTCATCGCAGAATTAGGTATATTAAGGAGGGATGTGCTGCCTATTTCTTTCGAGAACACTTTAACCCTTCACCAAATCCCCCACGATCAACTTATTTCAAGAAAAAGAAATGGGACGACCACGCAAGAAGATCTCAACGGGAACACCAGATTTCAAGAAACGAGAACACGAATAGCGATACCGTCGGCGTCGTAAAGCCTCCGGAGGGCCTGCGGAGACCCTCCGATGGGAGTGCGTCCGCGAAGAATCACGCCATCGATGTCGAACGCGATCCCAAAGGAAGGCCTGCGAACCCCAAAAGAAAGACAGCGAAACAGAATCTTGGGCAAATGGAATGAAGAGTGAATCGATAGGCAGGGAGAAGCAGCACGCGCGAAGAAAGAGACCTCTCGGAGTCCGGCCGCTGTAGATGCGAGTAGGTGCGCCGAAACCGCTGCTGTTGCGCCATGAGTTTTGAGTAAACAAAATAAAAAAAATCGTATACCTATCAAGATTCAATGACGAATCTAAAAAAATAATTTTAAGATTCTTTTACGATGTTATGGAAGAAAAATAAAATAAAATAAAAATCTGATAAAAAAAAAACTTTCCTTATAAAAAATTTTGACAACGAAGATGGAATTCTTACATCATATTTTTCTTACCATTACAAGAAATATGTTTCCATACAAACTCAACATCGATTTCAAATATTTTCTTCCTCCCTTACCCAAATGCGTGTATTATATATAAAGCAATCGGCTCATGAATCAAGGGGGACAGAGAACACACGCGTGACGATGGAGGTGAATCCTTGGTCCTTCGCAGACGCTTTGGCTACGGGGGATTGCATAGCTGCTACTTGGGATTATCATGAGGTGAGGCATAGTTCATCTATCTCTCTGTCCATAAACCTTTTTTTTGTGAAGGGTTCTCTTTGGAGTTCATCGAAATTCTCTCTCTATATTTGTCTCATCAATCAAACGTGTTGTAGATCTTTCTCCAACAGACGATCGAAGACTTGAGACACAAACTCACCTGCACCAACATGGAATTGGAGGAGCTGCGGACCAACGCCCACGACGAGCTTCAAGAAGCCAAGGAAACTATTCGGCAATTGGTCGAACTTCTCGAACTACGAACCTTTGAGAGAGACGAAGCAAGAAACCAGCTGCAGCTCCTGCTGAACCAGATCGGACAACCGAGCGTCGCCGGTCATAGAGCTTCTCCGTTGCTGCAAGCGATCGGCAGCTCCAACATCTCCGACGACCTAGCCGAGACAGCCCACCCTTCCCTGCGGTACGTTTCGTCTCCGGTCGAGTCGTTCGTCGGCGCCACCGCCGTCACTTCTCCGGAGCTCTCGACCGGGAACATGGGCGATTCCTGCAGGCGGGTGTCGTCTTCCAGCATGGGCAAGCATGATCAAGCCTCTGCTGTAATTGATAGCCTCGCCATGAAGGGGAAACGACCGGAAAGCGGCAGGTTTGTGCAAGCTGTGCTGCAAGCAGGCCCGTTGCTGCAAACTCTTATGGTGGCAGGGAAGCTGCCGCAGTGGCGCAATCCTCCCCCACCCCTGCGGCATCTTCCAGTTCCTTCGGTGGCCATCATCCCAACAGACCATGCCGGTCATAGAGCTTCTCAGATTTGTTCTGCTCTTCCTGCGTGGAATTTTTCATGATGCAGCTTGATTCACCTCTCTCTCTCTCTCTCTCTCTCTCTCTCTCTCTTCTGACGGAACAATGCAGAAGTTTTGATTCATTGCAAGAGTGTTTCTTTTTTGTTTTTTTTTGCTTTGATGGAGAGCCATGCGAGTAATAAATATGTTTAACCACAATATACATGTAAGTAATAAAGTTTTTTTGCATTCTGTATGATTCGATCTATTCTCCTTACTCTCCTCAATCATAAATGTTTCTTGTGCAACCTGGATAGCATTACCTAATTAGAATCATGTTACTGAATCAAGAACCAGGGAAGCTAATCTTGTAAAATTTCCTGCCATTATTAGGGTGGAAAAGGAACAAGCCATCCAAGTTGAAAGAGGCAGAAAAAGACTGCTAAAAACAGTATCTAATTATACACTCATGATGAGGTTTTAGAGCATGCCTTGAGCATTCGAAGAACATGTCACCTTTATTAGAAACAAAGATTAGCACAAGCTTGACATGGTGTCGGACCGAACTTATTTAAAGGCGACGCAGCCAAGTTCTGCTGGCTTACTTAGGAGGAGGGAAGAAGATTTCATCAGAGGTCCTCTTGGATCTGAACAGCTTCTCCATCTCAGGGGTGGTATTGAATGCAGCCTGCAGCACTTCCGACGATATTGCCTTCCACACAGATGTCTTTCCGGCCAGATGAGTGAATACCGGGCTGCAATATTCCACAAACAAGACATGCATCAACAAAAACAAAGCCTAATTCCACAATGGAGCTACTATGTCGAAGGTGGAGCTCCAACTTACTTTGGAGTGGTGATGATGGAGAACCATTCCAGTCCATCAGCATCAGCAATCTTTGACACGACAAAGAACCTTGGCACGATGAACAGACAACCACCTTTCACAGTTGTCTCCAGGACGCGCTTGCCATCGACACCAACAACCTGCACGCGACCACTCCCTCTAACCACATAGGTCACCTGGTATGCAGAGTCGCAGGAGAAGCCAGGGGAGCACATGGCATGGCCATTCAACCTCACAAGATCAGCACCAAGCCCAACCTCTCCTACCAGGGGAAGATTTTTGGTGTTCAGCACCACAACACAGCCCCCATTTTTTATGTCGACATCCAGAGGTGCCTCCAAGCAGTTGAGAACCATGCCCTCCCTGTCTTTGGCCGAAGGCTCAGGCATGGCTTGCCCGTCCTTCACCTTGACAATGCCAGCATTGGTTTGGCTGTGGACAAGTTTCTTTGCCTCATCTTCGGTGAGGTCCCAGGCACGGCCAACAAACTCGGTGGTAAAACCAGTGAAGATGCCATTGCCACCAGTGATTGGAAAGTTGGTGAATTGACCGGCCTTGTGGCCCTTTGAAGTGTCTCCTAAGAAGAGTACCACGAGCTCGGCGTCACTGGGGTTGAACCACCAGGTCACTACTCCGAAGGGAAGGGCAATAGCATCACCCTTCTTGATTGAAATTACCTTCTCTTTTGTGGCCTCTGGGAGCACAATTCCACAAGTTCCACCACCTATGAACAAAAAACTTGTCAGGCAAATTGGGATGAAGGATCACAGTGGCCCTACTTATTCTGATGCATAACTGATCAAAGATTCTTATCAAGAATTTGATGAGGAATTAGTGACAGAAACAGCCTCCTTGAATGTTTATAGCTGACTGGACTACTAAAATTTCAATGGCAACATCAAGAATGCTACTATCATAAATTTGTCAATGTGCTACTATGCTTTACATAGATATTTTTTGAAAATAAGAAAATAGCTCAGATAAACATCTATATCCAGTGCAGGAGAAGACAAGGTTAAAACATAAAGTACATTCCAAACCTAATACAATTAATTCCACACAACAAAATTATTGCACTAAGGATTGTGAAAATATTGTCTTAGAAGAGAACAATTTCATATTTTGGTTACACTTGAAACAAACCCAAATGCAAACAGGCATGGCTATAATTCTGAGCCTTCTTATCGCAAAAGAATCTAGACTTTTATCCATTATCAGTAGATCAACACAAAAAAAGGGATCACTGTCTATTACAGCCATGCCTGTTTGCATTTGGGTTTGTAATACAGAAGATCTGTGGCACTAGGCATGTAGATCGATGCCAATACATCAAAATTTTCACTGAGTGAAAAATACCTGTAAAACAAGTCAACAAAATCGCAAGGTACAGTATAACCTAATCAAACCAATACAAAGAACAAACTTTTCATGTAGATGCTTAGAATGTGTTCATCCCCATTATTGGAAAGCCAAATATGGAATTTGGATTATGTCAAGGACAAGATGAATAAAGTAGATTGCACCAAACCAATCAAAACAAAAAGAAGATTCAATCTTCTAATTCATTGGAGACCCTTAGATCATCCACAAAATCTAATTGCATCTCAACCGGCAGACGTTACCATCTCGAAAAATTTTAAATCTATTTCTTTAAAGTTAAAGTTCGAGTAATTCTCAGTGAGCAGAGATTAATTTCAGCACGAGGATAGACACAAATAGGATCCAAATCTCAAACGATTGCCAACATAAAATCGTTCACCACAACACGCCACACCAACTGTTCCTATAAAACGAACATCTAAAGATAAATCAGGGCAAAAATTCTCGGGATCCGGTCACACACATTCCATATATAAAAGTTTTCAAAAAAAAAAGAAGCCAATTTTCGCAGAAATCTGACGTCGTAGAAAACAGATCGTAACCCTGAACCCAAAACCCCGATCACCACCCAAAAACACATGAACTACCAAGCATCAAGGAGGCCAAAAAGAAACTAAAAGTCGAATCTTTCTATGGTATACCTTGGAGGACGTAGGCGACCTTGGAGGAGTCGGAGTAGAAGGGGAGGGCCAAGCCACTCTTCTCCAGCGCGAGCTTCCCGGCGCCGATGCCGGCCGCGCGGAGCATCGGGAGATCGTCGCTGGACCACGCGTAGTACGCACCCCCATCCCCGCCGTTCGATTTCTTCGACAGCTTCGGCGTCAAGTCGATGTCCATATCGCCCCACTTAACAGACCGATCGTCGATGTGAGAGAAAACAATGGAGCAGAGAAGAGAGCGATTGAGAGAGAGAGAGAGGTGGTGAAGGGGGTTGCTACTTATAGGATGGCACCGGAGAGGAGGAAGAGATGGGATAGGAAAAGACATTTTGAACGGGTTTAATGCCCAGGGTATATCTTTTTCTGTTGTGTGAGGTGTTAATGGGAATGATTTAATTTGTTGTAATCATCCACAAATTTAGTTTTATTTTTGGGCCAAAATTATATATATTGTATTAGGAGGACTTTAGATTTTTATTTTTTAAATTTAAATTCGTCAATACTTTTTTTGTTTTCTGAATGAATTTTAGCTTTAACATCCATAATTCAGTTGTTTTGGTTTTTTTTTTTTGGGCCAAAGTATATATATTTATTTTTGTTTATTTATGCATCGTTGCAAACTCTAATAAATGAAAACTATGTCATTGTCATTTTAATTTTCTGAATAATAAATAACAATTCGCTATAATTGTTGTGGTATTGGGAGAATCTTATACCCATCTTAAATTGATTTGGTCAATATTAATCATTCTTTAAAATCATTAACTTGAGTTTTTTTTATATACATTAATGGGAGGAGTATATACGAAGGATCTTAATGTGCTTAATTAAATTTTGTAACAACAAAAAATATCATATATATATCCCCTGTTTTGAATTGAGATGGAAATATTTTGAATTAGAAATATAAATGGTAAGGAGATAAAATCTTTCTTTACTTTTTTTTTCTTGTTTACCATTAACTGTGTCATTTTCTTGGTCTATCTTCTGCATCAGAATAATTTAGAGATAAGCTTCTTTACGTGGGATGATTGATAAGGCAACCATGATTGAATGTGGGATGGGAAAGGAGCATAAATCAACAGTGGTAGGACACGAAATGGTGGCCTAAAAAGAAGATTTAAAGATGGAATCTAATTCCATGCCTTTTCTGCCCCACAAAACAAGCTCAAAGATATGATTTATCCTACAGATTGTATCGTATCTATGCGTTATGATTTATCCAATCCAGGGTTGCACACAAGGCTTAATGATTCGCTATACGTTAATCTAGATTTCCACGTAATTTTGATGCATTTGGAAGTAAATTCAAAGCTAATCGGATGACTAATGATGCTTGGTCAAGCACAATTACCGCTTTTTTTTTTAGTTCATGCTTTAACCAATTGGGTGTAATTAAGTGGATAATAAACCCATATATTACAACATCTACTTACGTTATCGTACCAATTTCCGTGATGGATTGTAGGGTGGGCTGTAAATTTTTATTTCACCAAATCTAATATGTATGAAATAATTCTGCAACATAACAAAAAAAAAATTTAAGGATCATGAACAAATTTAACAGTGTTGGTGGATTCGTAGCCAACAATATTATAACAGATATAGGCACGGAGGGACACTCAATTTCCACACTACAACTAGTGGCACATATCGTTATCACATAACAACAATTGATGATTCACAACACAACTCTACTATTTATTCATAGTTGATTATTTTGTATAATCATTTCTTGAGTTATTAACTCACATAGATCTCAACCCAAATGTTACTTAATATATTACAAAGCCATCCCCTATGTATATTGATCCATCTAAGAAATCATATTATTTTATATTATCTTAGTTATCTTAATTTAGGTATGAGATGAGCATTTATCAAATACACCCATAACGTAGTTTTCTATATGGTTAGGATTTTAATCTTCTCGATGTCTAATATATAATAAGCTTGAAAGTTGAATTGGATTAGACTGGAGACACCAAAATTTAGATAAAATTTTATGATGGTATCAAAACTAATTAATTTTGCTTTTAAATCTTAAACAAACCCTCGGGTAAAAAGGAAAAATTGTTTATTATATCCTTCATTTTTATCACATTGAAGATGCAAAATACATTTTAGTATTGGTAGAACACTTTATGAATATTAGTTTGTCATAATAAAAAAGTGATGTAGCTAAATTATTTCAATTGCATACTCAATTAAAAAAAAACTCATTTTTTCCTGAAAAAAAATATTGAAACAACACTCTGAAGAGGTTTTCAAGAAGTTTTCCTTGTCATTTAAAAAAAAAATAAAAGGAAAATATAACTTGGGTTTTTCTCTTAATAATTTGGATTTATTTGAAATATTTATGTTTATGAGACTTTACTAATACGCGTAACGTAACTCGCGTATCATGTCAGATCCTTGTTTCTGGTACAAGGTATCCAACGCTGAAAGTGCGCCCACGTCACCGCGTGTAGTGTGTGCGTAAGATCGGTGTGTTACTTTAAGAATCCTCTTTATTCTTTGTCAGGCTTTTGGTCTTCTCCCGCCTTCTTCTGCCTCCACCCACCGCCACCCGCTCCGCCTCCCTCTCTCGTCCAGGCCCCTATCTCTTATCGTCTCCTTATTAAGCCCTTCTCCTCCTCCTCCTCCTGACCCGAACCCCCTCTCCGCCTTCGCGGTGGCGACGGCGCCTCCAAATCATCGTCGAACTCTCACTCCCTCCTCGTCAAGTCCACTTTCATCGCCTCCGCCGCCGCCCAATCCGACGAATCCTTCGAGGCCACCCCGCACCGCGTTCTCGAGGAGCGCCTGGCCTCTCACCCCAACCAAGTCCGTTCCCTCCGCGCCCGCCCCCGTGGAGCTCAATATCAAGGCTGGGAGGCTCGTCGAGGCTAGCGACATCGTCGGCCGGCTCATCGCCCTCGATGCGGAGAGAAGGAGCTCCCCCTACCGAAGTCCCACTTTCAGAGTTAAAAGACGCGACACGGGGACCGGGAAGCGTGCGTTTGGAGGAGGAGGGAGAGCTCGACGGCATCTTAAAGAGGGTTGAGGAAGCAATTGAGCTGTGCAAGAAGGCGAGGAGGAAGGAGGTTATGAAGAGAAAGCACGATTCCTCGCTTTAGCTATGTCAAGGAGGAGCCGATGGATTTCCGGCCCTATCTCTGTTAGGGCATCATGTAAACTTTGTCGAGGAAGAAGGATGAGGCGGAGTCGTTCCGAAGGGCCAACCTTATGCACAGTATTGCGACGATAACATGATTGCACTGAAGGCTTTTGGGCAGATGGATGAATACAGAAGAAAGACTGCTCTGAAACATTAGAAAGGTTTGTCGGTAAGATATTTATACCAAGGAATTTAAATTACAAAGTAAAATGTCATCCTTTGACAAATGCCAAGCATTCTATCGAGTCCTACTGATTCCTGCGTTGGTCAGCAAGCTTCATCTTGAGAATTCACCAGTAAAATCGTGAGTTTTGTTGCATTGGATTGTCCGAAGATGGGTCTAAAAATGCTGCTTTAATGCACATGGTTAGTATTCTTTTCCAGCTGCATAACTTTCACTGATGTAGCAGTTCTTGTTAAGTGCGGTTGAGTTCTATCAGGTGCATAGATTGATCTGCATTCAGTAATCATGCCTTCTTTCACGTTTGTTTCCACTCACTACCATCAGTGATTTTGGTAATATCATGTCCACCTTCATGTATCTGCCACTAATCTATCATCAAACATGACATTTTGTCTTAGTGTCAATCACATACCAAATTTGTTAAAATAGGTTTTGAAAGATCAAGTAGGGAGCTGCAGACTTTTTCCACCGGTTCAATTTATCATGATGACACTAATGTTAATAGCTTTTCATTACTGAATCTTCTTATAAGACGTACTCATCAGATCCAATTCGCCTTTATAATTATGTTTCTTGGTGAATCCAACCTTTAGAGATATGTATGAATTTGATAATAATTTTTTAGAGGCATCCTTTTGTTCTTTATCCAGTTCTTCTACAAGGTATTTGTTATACCAGCATGGAGTGCAGTAGATCACGCGACCGCTTCTGCATGGCTGCTTAGGTGGGGAACTTAAGTGCCTAGATTCCCCAGTACTTTAGTAATAGATTAATAGTCATCACAAACTTTTATAATATTTCCTATTCCACCTTCTCTTAAAGTATTTGCCAAGGTATTGGAAAGGTGCATTTGTGTTAGTACAGAAATTAGGATATTTGATATGAATGCAAATTAGAGAACTGTATGGGTGGAATAATCTGCCACCTTACTCGGCTTTCTGGCTCATGTAATGTCATATTTCAATAATTTTATGCAATTACTGCATCTTGCAAATGAATGTGAAAAACTCGCTGCTTTGGTTTATTACAGGTGTTGAAAGATCTTCTCCAGTGTAGTACAGTATTTTTCTTTTAGGGGGGCAACTCATGGAAAAGTCTAAGGGAGAGCTGATGCTTGTAGCTCACTCTTCAATCTTTAATTTCCACACTGCTCATGAACTTTGCCGGAAATTTCTGCAAGCAGTTTTACCCAAAGGTGGCAATCTTTGCACTTCATGCTTAAATTTTGGGTGAGTTGGCTTTCCACGACAATTTTCCTGGTGCATGCTATAATACCTTTTTATTGTAGGCTGGAGTTTAATTCTATGAAAAGTGTGTTGGTTTGTTCGTCGAATCGACGTAGACAAGTAGATATATACAAGGTCTATGACATTGGTTCCTTTATTTCTTGTTGAGCATCAGCACCATGCTGTAAAAAGCAATATGTGCTTGGAAGAGATAATTAGCAAGCGAGCTCTATGAACTACACTTTTGATTGTTGTAGTAGTTCAGCTACAATGTTGACTAAAGGTCTGTAAAAATAAACTATATCAATTGTTTTGTGTTTTCTTTAAGGCAAAAGTTAATATTTTTTAGAAGGCTAATCGCTTGCTTGGTCGATCCAGATACTTCTCCCTTGACCGTCCAATCCTTCTTTGAACACATCTTGGTTGTCTGTTCCCGGAACTGGTAATAAGAAAGGAGATTCTGATTCTATCATATGGGTGAGATCTCAACTCAATTTTTTTTTCTCCCTCTGCTCTATTAATTTCTTTAGATTATTTAATTTGTTATTATACAGATCTAACTGTTTGGGCTGGTTGACTTACTGAGTTCTAAATCGTTGGAAGAATAACTCCTTCCACAACATTTTTCTTCAACTAATTTTTTTTCTTATTATATATATATATATATATATATATTGATTAACATCCGAGTCTGCTCAACTGGATAATAAAGCGCTTATTTAAATATAGAAAAATGGAAATTATATATATTTTTAGTTTTATGTATTCAGATTTTTTTTTTGAGATCTTGAGAAATTTTCTTTTTAATTTCGGACTTATAGAATCTGAGAAATGAGAAGAAATAGAAAAAAAATCTTTTTTTTTTCGAATTCTCGTATTTTTCATCAGACAAGCATTGGAAAAAATTGTAAGAAAAATAATATTCATTGCGATTTTTTCCAGTGACAAAACTCCACCTAAACATATCACCTGCCATAACAAGAGAAGACGAAGCGGTTCAAAGACTTCGACCGCTGTCCCACGCAGTCTCGCACCCAATTCGGTTTCCTTCATCTCTCGGCCAACCTCGCCTCCGTTACGGTGCCTTCGCCCCTCTACCTGTTCATTTGCCTTTCTTTCTGTCTCGCGACGTCCAGGTTCTTCGTCTCTCTCCTGCTCAGATGTTGATCTATCATCGATCTGTTGGTTCTGTCTTGTTTGTTTTCTCAAATGCCTTCTGTGTCTTTTGGATGAATCGTATAGACCAAGAGAAAAAAGGAACATCGAAGAGAAGGTAAGTGGAGAGATGCCCAACTGGGAACTCCAACACTGCTGCGACCACGACCAGGCAGTCTTCATCGTCACCATTGGCGTCTCCACCGTCGTCATCCTCGCCGTGAGTTCGTTTCCTTCTTCCCAGATATCGTTTCTGCCCCCTTATGTTTCCAGGGCAAAAGGCATTTTGTCTTGTTCATAGAATAAAGATTCTGAACAGTTCTGCTATCAAAATCTGTTCTTTTGCTTGATCTTGTGTTGCTATGATCTGTTGGTGTCTCTGCTTTTGATCTCTTGTCGTTGTGGAGGACAGTGCTGCCGACACCTTTCAAGCTCATTATTGTGTTTCTACACGAGACCAGCCATGCTCTCGCCTGCAAACTAACCTGCGGTGATGTAAGGAACTCTGAAACTTACAGAGAATTTATGATGCGTGAACATAAACTTAACATTGATTGGCGAACCGTTGCATAGAAATTTCTTCTGGTTTATCATAGATAGTTCGTTCTCTCAGCTCTTACCATATTAGGTTACTTGAGCATGCTATTATATCCCTTAATTAATCATGTAAAATTCTGTTTATTTTGGGCTCTAGCTCAATATTCTTTAGTGTTAATTTTCATATGTCAACTACTTGATCTGGTGAACCTCTTTCTAGCCATTTCTTTTGTGCATTGATTGTCTGAAGAAAGTGAAACAATCAGAAGCTTGTTGTTCGCATTATCAGCATTAAACTTTTGCTGATACTTATAAAGTGTGACCTACATTTCTCTTCCTATAGAACTTGCAAAATTCAGGTGCAGTAAACAAATTGGAACTACTTGACCAGAAATGGCTGACACTGGAAATGCCCCAAACATGGTCGATTAGAGTTATAGATTCTGTGGCGACTGACAAGTTCTTCTATAAAGTTGCTTCTTCACCAAGAAAATAAAATCTATATACTGTGCTGACCTTGTCCTGACAACGAAGTCTATATGCCAATGGAATGATGACAGAATGGTCACTACTATTAACTTGTTATGCAATTTTTTAAAATGGATTTTATTCAGTTTCCATCTCCCTTATGCCTTTTTCTTTTTTTCTTCCTCTTGTCAGGTTATTTATGTTTAAAATTGAAGTAACACTAACCTTCAGTCTTCTGTTGATAACATTTCTCCACTCTTGGGAGACTATGAATGGTTGTTCAGATTCAAGACCTAAATGTCAGTCCCATGTCTTGTGTGCTGTGGTTCCTCTTCAACTGTTAGTCCTCTATTGGTGAACATGAATCTTATCATTATAGTCATTTTCTATTTATTTCAATGGTATAAGCATAGTTATTTATATATGCTTGATGGTTTATTAAGATACTGGTCAATGTCATCTAATATGGTTTAACATAATCTGATGTCTACCCAGGGACTAATCTTGTCAATTAATATGTTTTGTGCAGGTTGAGAGCATACAGGTTGCATGATAAATGAAGGTGAGCAACTCAATTGGAGCAAAACAATTTTTGGAACTTTTTTGTGGTGGCATCTAGATTTTCTTCATTTAATAGTATGTTTTTATTTATATATATTTTAATTATATTTATAAATTTTTATATTTTAGCGCCTCGCTTCGCTCGGGTTAGCGTCTGGGCGAGCGCCTAGCGCCTCGGGCTATTTTAGACCTTGGCGTCTTTTGGCGTCTAGCGCTTTTTAAATCATTGGTGTATAAGCATAGTTATTTATATATGCTTGATGGTTTATTAAGATACTGGTCAATGTCATCTAATATTTCATCTGATGTTTAATAAACAAATGCAAATTGGCAACACAAATGGCATCTATCGTATCATTTTGCCATGGATATATATAATATATAAACATATATATTATATATATATATATTAATTACTATAACAAATGCTTTCAGTGTCATGGTTCTTGCGGCCTTGTTATTAGATGTTGTTGTATCTCCTCCCAGATCTTGGCTCATCATTTTGGGGAATGGTTTTCATACTCGCATCTACTAATCTTCTCACAATGAAAATTGCAGCTGGCTGCTTCCTACTTGCATTGGTGGTTGTACTATTTGTTGCCAAAAATGTAAGCAGTCTCCTTGCCTGGTTGTGTTAGTTAAAGATAATCAAGTTTTTAGTCAACAATTTTGTTTTATGTTTATGTCTGAGTCTGTATCAATGGATCATCCAGTGGTTGCTTCGAGGACTTTGTATAGGTGTGTATTAGTAATCTGTTTATTTAATAAGTCATAAGTTGAATGGGAGATCTGAATAAAAATTTCTTAGCTCCTATTTTGTCTAGGCTTTATCATATTTCTTGCTGTTATTTGGCTTCTACAAGAAACCACAAAGGTTGGTTCACATTCTTCGCCACATCATTCTATTTATAGGTATGAATTTATCTTCTTCCTTACTTTCTTCTGTTTACGATATATAAATATTGCCAGAACCTATCTAGACAATAATAATCCATGATTTTATCTTAATGCAGGTGTCATGAACAGCTTATTTTCTGTCTATGGTAATGTTTATCTTTTATATCATTTTATTATGAGGAAAACAAAGTAACTAAAATCTATAGTGTAATGATTGTTAAAAATGGCTGCTTGATACTATCTGAAGCATTCTCTAATACAGATATCTATGATGATCTAATATCTCGAAGAGTTCACTCGAGTGATGCTGAGAAGTTTGCTGAAGTTTGTCCTTGCCCTTGTAACGGTGTGGCATGGGAGGTTGTTTGGTGAGATTTGTTGTTGATAGACGAGCTTATCATGAGAGAGTATTTTTAATCTACTTGTGTTGTATATTCTCTTTGGTTCATAGGATGATTTTTTTTTTTCATATTTTTGTTTGTAGGGGTTTGATATCATTTACATTTCTTTGTTTGATCCATATACCTTGGTCTTGTTATTCTATCTCGAGGTATACTTCTGTCAAATGCATTTTTTTGCACTGCTTGCCTTCTGTTGCTTGGTTTTTTTTCCAAATTCTCTATATGTGGTAATTTAACAATTTCTTTAGTTCTGCCTTGACCAATAACGAATTTTGCAAAGAGAACCATGCACCCATGTGGGAGATGGATACTTTTTAGATACATAGTGATTCGCAAGAAACCGATCTCTTCTTAATGTTTTTCAAAACACCTAGTAACGGATTGTAAATATGTATTCTCTTTCTTGGCATTTAGAACATCATATATTCTGCTAATATCAGAGTTCTCTAAAAGGCTGTTTTGGGCTGCTTCTGCGGTGTAGTAAATGAAGCAAAGGAAAAGAGAAGTAGTTTATTTCTTCAGATTCCTGTGAGCCACAGGTATAGTGAAAATCTTTTATTTTACTCTAGGTGAGGAAAGAACCTCAAGGAATCAGTCGAGTTTAGTAGAAAGTGTGAAGGAAATAAAATTAACAAAGTTATATGGTCTTGAAGGGTATGATCAAGATGCCCAAAGTTGTAGGGTCTCTGCCATGCAGGGTGTAAATAAATGTCTATGCCTACCATCTAGTGAAAGTCAAACGCAAAGATGGCAACATTGAAAGATATGATTGCATATCATATAGTAGTTTTGGTGCTTGGGTTTTTTTTTATTTCTTTGATATGACATTCCAGTTTGATATCCCACAATTTCATTCATAATTGTGCTTGCTATCTTACAGTGCTCTCTTTCTTACAACAGTTTCTATTTAATTCATTTCAATATATTAATATAACACTGGATGATAGATAAAAGAAAGGACATGCTCAGCAGTTTTACCTAGTCAGAGAAGTGATCAATCTTTTGAATCAGCAGATCGTTCTTTAAATGTGTACCTATATGATGTAATTTTGTAATAATGCTTGTGCTGTCTTCACTGAGGCTGTAAACAAATTGCAACTTTTTCCCTTTTCTGCTCATGTGATCTTGCAAGTGGGTGGGTGGAGATGCTATTGAATGCGTAACTAAGAGTAGAAGGCTATTGAGTATAGACCTTGAAATTGTTGGACCCAATGAGATCTTTTATTGTCTATCCTAACAAATTTGGTTCTGTATGCTGTGTGCCTTGTCTGATCCTCATTGCTTGACAACCCAATTCTACTCACTATAACAATGACTTTCATCTCTATATTAGTTGAGCGACAGTCTATGGTATCTTGTTATCTTGTGTATGTGAAGGGTTGATCAAAGCTCACATTTAGGTATCTTACTGCATTGATCTATGAGTTCTACATTGTCTCAGCAGCATCCCTTGCCACTTGTACTTTCAGTTTTTGGGATTCTAGCTAGGTGGTAATATAATGTTAAAGTTACATTGCTGCTATTCTCTTTTCCACATTGTTGCTAGCAGTTGCTTGGTTTCTTTAATTCATCTTGCCATGGATCATTCTCATGTTATTCAGTGACCTTCAAGATGGTTGGAGGTTAAAAGCACTTATCTTTTTTCCTTTTTCTTTGTGTGTTTTTTGTAGTTCTGAGCTGTCAAACTAATAACTTATTTGTCTTTATCAGTAACTGACTTATTGTTGTGTGCTCTCTCTTCCCAACCTGTGCAGGTTTCTTGAATTTGTGTAGACCGAGCATACTAAAATCTTATCAGATCGCCATTGCATTTGTTGATCCAGGAGCTGTTAAGACCCAACTTCTCTGAAACATCCATGTGTTATTATTTCAAGAGACCTAAATTTTCATGTATACTACATGACAATTAATAATCTTCAAATCATGGTATCTATAGCATAAGATAGACATGCAAAATGTCATGTCATATTGTCAGCTAAGTCTGTGGCGAGAATATGGGCGATACTTGAGCTTAATGGCGACCAGGCAAGGTGTGTATGAGGATGTCTTAACTGAAGAAGGCCAAGGTGATGAGCAGTGACATTAGCAGCAGCCAGCTTCAGCAGGTCTGAGAGAGGCCTCTCTACTCAAAGATTGTTAATTTCTTTGCTACTTTGCATAATTTTTTACTTTTGACTGCTAATTTATTTGCTACAGGTATGATTGCACTGTGTGATGGCTGGCTGCAACCGTTGCACAAGTCATCCCCGAAAGGTTCATAACCAGCAACATTAAGGGGAAGGATCCAATGTTGCACAAGTCATCCCTGAAAGGTTCATAACGAGCTACAGATGGATGAATGTCTTTATTTGCATCACCCACGTAACAATGATGCCGATGTCCTCTTCTTCAATGTTGCCTCTGCTATCCTTCTCATGAGAGTAATGTCTGGCACCGAGGGAAGATGAGAACATACCATCACGAGAGAGGTTCTGATCTGAGCCGTTCATTTTTCAGGTACAAAAACCCTCTGCCGTGGTGCCGTGGAAAGCCTTCAGTGTTTGTATTGCACGCAACTGCGTCTTCTTCTTCTTCCCCATTGTTGTCTTGTTGCTGCCTTTAAGTTGGTGTCCCCATGTGGGTGCGTGTGCTGGGATTTGCTTCTTGTCTCACCTCGATTGTGGACTGTACACGCAATCGCTTTGCCATCCTATTTTTTATTCTTTCTCTATGGCAGTCGGAACTTTAGCTGATGTATTGTTCACAACGATGTATATTTATATACCATTCTCTTCCTCTTAAAGATAACTCTAGGAAACAAAGACATCAAAACGCAAACTTAATTGGTAATCATTTGTGACTACTAAAGCTATCTATTGTTGCTGGTAGTGTGTTAGATTCACCCATCTACATCGCTACCTAACCTAAGCTATGTTAGACTCCCATGTGAACGTTTCTTAGTAGTTCTTGGTTAAGACGCTTGTCCTTTAAACAAATGATCGATGATGAACCGTCACATGTCACATTAATGTCCGCAATGTTTGCTTGTCAAAGAGGCGCAAATTGGAATCACTGTGAGTCGGCAATCACAAGCTTCATAAAGAATATATTCTTGACATGATTGATTGAGCCAACTTCTGCTGAGTTTAAAATATTTTGATTTGATTTATGTTTACATAGAGACATCCGAATTGATTAATATATTAGTATACAAATAATAAATTTATGTAATTAAAACTTATTTTAATTTTATTAAAAACGATCATTAAATCAGTGTCGGGATAAAACATCAACCGATCACAGAATCCTAATAATTGGTGGAGAAATCGATGTCGACTCCCATGTGGGTGGTGGTGGTGTTCATTGCAACCCGTGATCGGAGGAGGAGGCCATGTTGCGTGCTCTTTCGATCGTCCACGTCGTGACATCCTGCTCGTCTACCTTCTATTCCTAAATTAAATTTTAATTCTCTTAGCATTTATTTCGTTTATATTTTGTCATGCATCGATCGATACAAAACTATCTCATACATTAATAAGTAGATAAGTCCGCGAAGCGGCGCCCACTCGTCTTCTCCGTCCCCCACCGCCGCTGCAGTACTGATACGAGCCACCGGCGAGCAGTAGCGGCCGGACGCACGTGTCCATCCCCTGCGTCTGCCGGCCCCGCCGCTCACATGCCTCCGCTGACCACTGTCTGTTCTACGCCATCGTTTCCCAGTTTTGGTACGGACTCGTACTCTACTGGGTTGCTTCCGTCGTCGGTGTGTGAGAGTCTGCATTATATATGATATTAAATTTGGCCCCAAAAAGAAACCTCGAATCCCGTGGCCGGTGTTCCGTGGACCCCGCTTCAGCAGGTCCTTAGTCGCGTAGCGTTTCCCCGCATACAATTTCCATGCGTCGTGTGATCGCACGTGCGACGCCTCCCTCTCGTTTTGAACTTTCAAAACCCAACAAAATAATAATAGTAATTATTAATAAATAAATAACATATAAAATAATACGAAGCGGAGTGCGATTAGCGCTACCCATTACTCGAACCCAACCTTTTCCCTCTTCGCCTCCTCGACCTCCTCCCACCTCTTCTTGCCTCCTCCTTGTTTCTGAGATCTGTGGTTTCGATCATCGGCGTCTCCTGGCAGGAGTTGCCGGTTCGTGGGGTTCCATCCATCCGCCCAAAACAGCTTTCGCATTCCACTTTCGTGGTTTTTGAGTTGCTTCCCTGACGCCTCTGATCTCCCCCGCGAGTTCGTGGACGTGAGAAATGTACAAGAGCGTCGGCAGGCCCCGCCGCTCGGAGGAGCCGCAGCTCGGCTCCGGCCGGCTCGCCGCTGCGACGTCGTCCCCCGGGGATGGTCCGCCTCTTTTCCCTCTTCTTGGGTTCAAATTTTGTTTCTTTTTTTCTCGACTAGTGTTTTCTTGAGCTGCTCGGAACGTGGGATACTGTGGATTTCTAGGGTTCTTTGTTGTTGTTGTTTTCTCGAACGGTTCTCGGGACGCTTTGGCTGTTCTGGTTCCTCATCGTCTTCAAAGCGATGCAACGAGGGCGTGCTGCTCTGTTTCCTTGTGTTTAGTCGGTTTGTTTCAAATAGTAACAGTAAAAAGTTCGTTCTTGTGAAGTTGTGATCACCCGACCAGGTCTTCCAAGTGGGTTCTATTCTAATCCGGACGCGAGATCTTTTTAGTTTTTTCTTCTTCTTTTCTTTTCTTGTGCTTTGATAAGTTGATCTACTGTTTATTTCGTCTAATTAAGAGAGACAAACCAGCACTGGCCAGAGGCTCTTCCGGTGAAATGGCTTTTGTTTGAACTATATGTTTCTGATGATCCGTTTTATGACCTCCATTTCTGCATAGTTCTTTATGGTCCATCTCAGTGAAGTGGACGGTGTGGGTGACGGTGTCCCCAACTTTCTTCGTTTAAAGTCATACTATGAATGATTGCCGCATTGATTTAGGGCCTTAGTGTTTTTTTTTTCTTTTTTTTCGATTGTCATTCTTGAGTTCCGTAGGTCTTGGATCGAATGTGTGGATGATCTTCTGGTGGAAGATAGTGGTCTCTCGAATGAGTTCTTGGTATTAGGTTAGCTCCTCTTTGGTCATTCTACGGGATGGACAACTGTCCTTACCCGTATAGGTTGAGATGTACAACCTTCGTCACCTGATTCACCTTCTGTAAGTTATCTAGAAAAGCTCAGTTGGATATGTAAATGAACTTGTTCTGGTTGTGCGAAAACCAACTCCGTCTTCAGGTATTGCTAAAGTCAAGTTTGTAAACGGCAAATCATGCTAAATGATGCCTGGAAGTCAAGGATTAATTATGCTTACTACATTGGTTGTAGCGCTTATGGCAATTTATTTCTTTAATTATGGATAAGGTCATGTTTTCCATTATTGTCTCTCAAATGCTGAAATCTATATTTCTTTTCTTCTTGATATATAATATCTATTTCGCTGTCCCATGCATATGCTTTGAGTGTCTAAGCCTGTCAGGTGCATGTGAAGTTGTGAACTGCAAGGAAGAAATGAAAAGCACCAAACCCAGGGGACGAAATGTGCAAATTTGTACTAGAAGAAGTAACATTTGGGACATTAGAAGTTATTTTGTATTATTTTCTTCCATAATTGGATTTGTCGTATTTGTGTTGGATGTTAGTTTCTAGAACAGAGTTGAGTAGATGGTCTGTCATTATGAGCAGAGATAGGTGTAGCTGTGGAAATGCATGATAGAATTATCGGTCAAGGGAAATGCTTCACAGTCTTTTCCTTCAAGTAGATGGTCTGCCTAAGAAATGCTTCAGTCTTTTCCTTCAATTACCTGTTTTATATATACCCTCATGTTCCGTCTGATGTTCATGACCATACATATTTTCTTTACCAAAATTGAGTTAAAAATAGCTACTCTTTTGCACATGTCATTCACGTAAGTTACTTAAGGTGATGAAAACCATCTTGCTTGGATGTGAAATCTTGACATTGCATATAAGTCGTGTTGATCTCCTCACAAGCACAAAAGTGCCTTATGGATGAATTTTCTTGGTTGTAGTACATACCTTATGGATGACTCTTTTACAGAATGCATCTTTTGTTGCAGGTTTTGTTCAATCCAGAAGACGAATGGATGCCTCAAGGATCACACGTGGTTCTTCTCATAAAAGCAACTCCTTCGCTGAAGAAAATTCTGTAAGTGTATTTTAAATCTGTAAGTTCCATGACATCCGAAATTTTCATTTATTTCAGTGATGAAGATGCATGTGAAATTTCCTGGTATCAACGACATAATTGGGTTGTTAAGAATTTACTATATCTGGTGTTTAGCTGAATGCTCCATAATGGTCAGCAAGAGTGAGATTCCCAGAAGATATCAGTGTTATCCAAATCTATGCTGCTTGTGTTTTTGTTTTAGTTGCACTCGATACTCACTCAATTTTCTATTGAGCGTTCTTAGTTTAGCTTTTTATTATTCTTCCAATTTTACGAAACGTCAACTGTTATTTTTTTAGCTTCTAAACGAGTTCACTATGCTAACTAACCCATTCATGGCATTTATAGTTTGCCCTTGAGTTTGGGCGAAGCTCATCTAAGGAAGCCAATCGGAAGCCTATACAAACATTAATGGATGAAGATATGTCAAAAGAAATGGAAAGTAGGCATGCCTCTCCAAGTGTAATTGCGAAATTGATGGGTCTCGATACGCTCCCTCCGCCGCCTCCAATAGCGCATAAAGAACTGAAAAATGTTAAAGCTTATTTTCAGCCAGAATCATCTACTGGATTTCAGGGAAATTTTGTGCCACGAAAGGTGCATTCACACCACAAATGCATTAATGAGGATCAAGAATTCAAAGACATTTTTGAAGTGATGGAGACAGCAAAATTTAGGAAACATAAGAACCGATCAACCAGGAAGACGATGCTAAGTTCTAAAAGAAGTGAGATTGGCATGAATTTTGTAAGGCAAAAGTTCATGGATGTCAAGCGTCTGTCAACTGATGAAGCACTTCAGAACTCTAAAGAGTTTGATGATGCACTGGAAATTCTACATTCCAACAAAGATCTTTTCATGAATTTACTACAAGATCCTGACTCTTTGTTCAGTAGACATCTCAAAGATGTTAACCGTGTACCACCCTCTTCTCATCCAAGCCAGATTACGGTACTAAAATCGTCTATTGTTGAGAAGCACAGGAACACTGAATGGTCAAAATCGGAAAGGAAATATGGAAGGTACTCTCATATGCAAAATGAAATTACAAGCTCTATTAGGAAATCTACACACTTTACCAATCGCTCTCGTAGGGAATACAGTAATTTTGTTCCCCACAATTCTTCAACACCACCATACATGGGCAAAACTGAAACTCATGTACATCCTTCACGGCGTACACGCATTGTTGTTTTAAAGCCAAGTCTTGAGAAGACCCAAAAGATGGTTGGTCCTGTTTCTTTTTCACATGAGAACTTACATTTTGGATCAAGAAAGCATGGAGAATTTGCAGTTTCTGCAATTCAGAAGTTACATAAGGAAGGAACAGACAGGCAGAAGTTTTCGGAAAATGTGGAGTATTTGGGGCACACAACAAAGGATTCCAGAGATATTGCCACAGAGATTGCAAGACAGTTGAGTTATACTGTAGGTAACCATTCGAAAAGGCAGATCGCCTCAGAACTGAACACACATATAGGGAGTGGAAGTCCTTTTATCCCATCAGATCTTGCTAAACTCAACAATACTGAATCATTTTGCCAGTTCCCTAACCACTCTGATGAGTGGAGTATTGACTTCAGCTCTCCATCTTCACACTCAACTGAATCATCTGTGAGCAGAGAGGCCAGAAAACGCATGTCTGAGAGATGGAAAATGGCCCACCAGTATCAGGATGTTGGGCTTGTTGTCAGAGACATGAGCACACTGGGTGAAATGCTTGCTTTACCTGATAGAGAGACACCAGATGCCACTGTGGTCCCATCAGGTACAAAGAAAGTTTCAGATGACAAATTCTCTGGAAACAGGTCATTTGGAACCTGGGGATTTTCTTTAGGTAGTAGCAGCAAGAACAGATCTACAAAATTGCAGAGGTCCAAGTCTCTTCCTGCTAAGTCCACTACTTATGGAAGTCCTAATGTAAGCTACAGAAAACAAGGTGGTGATAGTGCTAATGATGACTGTTATATGCTCAAGGATGTACTGAACATGGCTCCTGATGATTTCTCAGTCGAAAACTTTGGTAAGAGGCAAAAGTCACTCGCCAGAAGCTCTAGGTATCGCACCAACAAGAATCGCCGGTCACATTCTATTGGCGCGGAAAATGAGCTACCTGAGCTGGATATTTATGTACATTCAGAAGAATCCAGGAAGAGCATTCATCTAAGAGACCTCTCAGAAGAACAGCATATACATCTAGCACACCATGATGAGCCTCAGGTTGACATAAAGCACCCAACAAACACCCCCTCGCTTCTCACTTGTGAAGACACAACAAGTCCGACTGCTCCAGGAGAGCATGTGAAGCAAATTGTTAAGCAGTTGACACCTGAGAATGAAGAATTGTCTGCCCACAATCATAACAACAATATCAATAAGGTGCTTTTATATCATGTTCATCTTGTGTGCACACAATTTTTTCTAGCATGACAGCAGCAAAAGATTTGATTGCTTGATGAAACAGAAGGATATTAAGTCTAAGATAATCTGATCTTTTGCTCTGATCCTACTTTAGCATCTCACAATCTCTTCATTTATCTTCCTACACCATAAATTAGAAAAGATATGCCTGTTGGATATGTAAGTTATCTTGCAGTATTCCCTCTATTTCCATTGGCACACTCACTGCATGATAGCCATCTTCATAAACCAAGGTAATGACACAAAATAAAGTCAGCTTACTGCTGAAATTTTTTTGTGCCTCTATCAGTTTAGAGTGCCTGACAATGTTCACAACATAATTTCAAACCTCAAAGAACCTTTTTCTTTTATATAGCATATTTCTTTGATATTCAGCGTGTGATTTTCTAATTTATCTTAGACACTCCAGGAAGATTCAGCCGACCATCCCCAAGTAGATCCCCTGCTATCTCAATCAGAGACATCTGAAGCAAGCCCACTAAGCTCCAAGGAGTGTGAACAGCAAAGTCCAGTCTCTGTCCTAGAGCATCCATCTGAAGAAGAAAGTTCATGTTCAGGATGCTTCGAGAGAATAAGTGCTGATCTTCAAGGCAAGTGAATTAACCATGCCATTGTTCTGATCTTCTAACATCTTTAGGTGACATGTTGTAACACCTATGAAATTCACTATATTGCAGAGCTCAGAATGCAACTCAATCTTCTTAAGCTGGAGTCAGCAGGAAGGTATGACGAGGAATTAGGCATCAGCATATCAAGTGATGAGGATTCTGCAGGAGATAGTCTGTCAGTTCTACCAACAGGGGAGATATTTCAAGCCTTCAAGGATGAAGATGACAGAGATTTCTCGTACTTACTCGACATGGTCATTGCTTCAGGTATTCATGGTGCTGACCAAGACAGACTCTTGGATGCCTGCTACTCGCTCGATTATCCAGTAAGCCCACATGTTTTCGATGAACTTGAAAGGAAGTACGGTGTGATGGCATCATGGTCAAGATCAGAAAGAAAGCTGTTGTTTGATCTTGTTAATTGCATTTTAGCGGGTATCGTGGCCTCAGGCATTGGTCCCCGCCCATGGGCGCCATCAAATCGGTCTATGCACACATGGGAACACGAGGATCTCCTTGAAAGGCTGTGGCAGATGGTGGTTAACCGAAGGAAGGAGATGGATTGCAATCTGGAGGAGTTTCTGTATCCTAGGTGGTTAGATATCGAAAATAGCATTGAAGTAATTGTTAAAGAGATGGAGAAGATGTTAGAGAATGACTTCTTGGAAGAAATTGTCACGGAGTTTATCATCATCGAGTAGGTTCTTCTACAGCTATATTGGTAGCCCTATATTATGCAACTGAAAACAGAATAGCTGATGGATGACCAGCAAACAGATGATTGAGGAATCAGTGTTGAATGGGAGTTGGGATTAGCTTACTTCCGACTTCACCCCCTTCCATTGCACAACAGGACATTGATGAATCTCACAAAATGTGGCATCCCCTACTGCTTTTCTGGCAAATACAAGCTGCAGCCATCATCCAAAGGCCAGACATGGTCAAGTAAGCTACCTTGAAAGCATCGGTCATAAGTTGACTACTATTGTGTAGCCTTCGGGAAGAACTTGCAAAGCAATTTTCTAAATACAAACTTCTTCAAGGTAGCTGCCTGGCCTGTGGGCACATGATTTAACTTTATTGTACTGCCCAAGTATTATTGCATGGTAAATCTTGATGTGGAAATTTAATTACCCACTCTTTCTTGTATGTATCAACCCTAACAAGTTGGTGCCATACTTTGCCTTAAAAGTTATATGATATTTACCATATTAAAGATTGTAACATGGTTGTTCTTGGGAACTGTTGGACAGCATGTTCCTTTTCATGATATTTACATTTTAAAGGCACAAGGAAGAAGTGCCAATTGGCTATCAATTTATAGCTCGCATGACTTGAATGTGGATTAAGATATTTGGTAATGAAGTCACATGCTTAAGCCTTAAGAACGTTGACATGTTGCTCGTGATGACTGCTATAGTTTTATTAAGGAAATCATGCATTAAACTATTAGTTATGCAATTGTGTTGGAAAAAAATACATATATATCCCTACAAAGTCTCTTTTATTTTTTTTGTATTTATCCTTGAAATTTTAAGTGTTATATATATAATCCCTTCAAAATCTGAAAACTTGCATATACCATTTTTGATCAATGTTAATATCAGTTAAAACTCATTATTGTACTAAAAATATTAGGAATAATTTATATGTTTGTATCTTTGTCCGTTTTAAGTTAAATTAATTAATAACCACCATGTTATTGTGGCTAATTTGAATTTTATGGATGGGTGATAAGATAGCAAGATAGCAACAGATGTGCAAGATCTTAATATTTGGAAGGATATATAGATATATGTATTAAAATTTGTAACGGTAGGTATTGGTATTTTCAAACTTCCCAAAGACATGTATTGGAATCTAATTATGTTTAACTATAAGATAATGATATCTTTTTTTTTTCTTTTACAAATAGTTAGTGGTGATGATTCGATCCTTGAATCCTATTATAAGAGAATCAAAATATTTACCAATTAAGTTACCTCGTATCATTAAAAATTTAGTAACTAAAGTTTGAATCCTCAAATATAATATCTCAATTTGAGATTCTTAAATTGCTTCTCTTTGATGTTGGATATAACATTTTATACAATGATAAATAAATTTGTATCTTGACAATAATGATTTTGACCTTTCATGTGTTGGTATGATGAGAAACTTTATTTTCAAAATTCAATCCAAGAAATCCCATAGGCCAAATGTCAACCCCAAAATTTCCTATATTATATATTTATAACAAAAAAGTAATTTTCATATGCCAAAATTACACACATATGTATTCGTTCATATTTACCCGTCATATTTATTACACACATATCCATATAAAACTCAAACTTAGTTGACTATTATTACAAAATAACACTAATGTTAAGACTCTAACTGATATTGTTATCCTATTAAAGTCTTGCTTCTAAAAGTATTTAGATACATTATATTTTTTTAAGTAAAATTAATCATTGAGAATTATGATTAATTACTAATATCAAGATTTATTATACCATAATATATCACCTAATATACCTGATGCTTATCGGTCCAATAGGGGATCGATACGAGCTATATATTATATATATATATATAATATTGATAAGTTTGTATTCGATGTGTCAATATATCAATTGTCGATCGAGATATATATATATATATATATATATATATATATATATATATATATATATATATATATAGAGAGAGAGAGAGAGAGAGAGAGAGAGAGAGAGAGAGAGAGAGAGAGAGAGAGAAGACCACTCGTTAATACCAAGAGGAAGTAGTCTGGACGTGTAGTGCACTGCCGTGTCCCCCACCGCCACCTTTTGCCGACCATTCCCATCTCTTTTCTTTCTTTACCCAGCGAAGACAGCCGGGCATGGCGAGGATGGGAGGTGACGCCACCGCCTCCTCTTCACCCTGATCGCCTCCCCTCCTTTTGATTCGGAGTCGCAGCCCGCCTTCGGCTTCCCCCTTTACAGCTCGCCGATCACTTCTTCTTTACGCTTTCCACCACCATCTCGTCCTCCCCGTCTTCCTTGTACCTGTTTCTCACATCGAGTTCATCTTTTTCTGAGAAGAGAGCAGAGGGGTTGGGAGGGGAGATATGCTGCAGAGGGCTGCCAGCAACGCGTACTCGTGGTGGTGGGCGAGCCACATCCGGACGAAGCAGTCGAAATGGCTCGACAGCAATCTCCAAGGTTAGTCTTTGATCTATACTCTCTCTTTAGCTCGTCTGTTATCTGCGATCTTGTTGTGTTTTGTCGTTCCGTGGCTTTTATGCTTATATTTTTAGAACTGAATCAAAATAAACATGTGAAATAGTTGTTTGCAATCAAAATCGACATCCTTTGTCTTTACCACAGACTCGCAGTAGCGCAATAGCTACTTTACTGATTCGATCGGGAAGGGTTAGAACAACATGTTAAGAAGAGAGAAACAGAGGAAAGAATAAAGGGAAAAGCGAAGTGGTAAAGAAAAGGGGACAAGGATTGGTGAAATAACCACAAAAGAACACAACCAAGAAAAATTCTGCTGTTTATTTGATTCAGTCAGTAATTTTTGACCATCTTGAGAACAAGGAGATGAAATCGCAATCGATGAAGTTGATTCGCAACTATGTGCAAATTCGTGATAAAGATCTTGTTTAAATTGGATTGTAATTTTAAGGAAAAAGGGCTAAGGTTGTTTTACACATTCATTCAAACCCTAATGCATGTGGACTTTGGGGAGTTGTAGCATCCAAATATGGCAGTTGGTACTTGTGGCATATTAGGACTTGGAAGTACAGAAGAAAAAATAGGAGAGTTTTCAAAGGAGCATCAGGGTTAGGGCCTAAACTGCTTGGTTCAAAGCTGGAATTTGTCTTTAGGTTTGGAGCTGTGACCAATAACTTGAGGCAGTTCGTGTCTTTTGTCTTTGACATAGGTTATTGAAGCATTGGCACAACTTTCTTTGCTTCAAGCAAGGAAATATGTGGTCAACTTGAGTAATATATATATATATTTTTAATCTTTGGTAATCCTCATCTATCAATTTTTAAAATTATTTTATTATTGTTATTTTTATTCCTCATCAATCAATTTTATCTCTGTGAAATATATGATGTACTAAGTTATTGAGCAAGTTTCTTTCTGCAAAGTTAGAAATGAGTGAACAATTGGAAAATTATCATAATCATTACATACACAGGATGCATATTTGGTTTCCTTTTTCACTTTGAAAACCTTATATCTTGAAAGAAGTCATCAACGAGCATTTTTATTCTGTCAAAAATTAATTTTCTTGTTGGAACTATATGTTTAATCATCACTTGCATATTGGGCTCGAGAATATATTATTTCAAAAGTAGAAATCCAAGTAATCAGTTATGAAAATTTATATTGTGACTACACTGAACAGTCTCTTTCTGGAACAGATAGTATGATGGAATGATAGACTATTTGATGGTTGGTTGGTTGAATACTTAAGACACGCACAAGCAATTGCCCACAAATACTTCATTGAATTTTAATTCCAATCGAGTCTCCAAATAAGAGGGGAAGCCTTCACGCCATTTCCAGTCGAGTCTCCAAAGCACCGTACTTATCAGTCCTATGAATTATTTTCAACATTTCCAAATTAAGCAAATCATGTTCTTTCACCAAAATTTTCCATCGCTTGAGACTGTTTATAGTGTTCCAGATACTGAATGACCTTACCTCACAAGATAAATGGAATGTCAAAGTTCTCTGAACCATTCGTTTCTTGGACCTTTGTTCACTGGTATCTGGGTGTGCCTTGCTTCATTTACAGGTGCAACAATTTGCTTACAGAAATGAAGGGCTAAGACAGACTTGGTACCTGATTTGTGTACATTGATTGCAGGTTTTATAATTCTGACCTGTAATAAGCTAAATTTATACTGTAGAACATTTTCATAATGAACATTCTAGTGTAAAAGAATGTGTGCGATCCATCATTGTGCCTCTTGTTTTTCTTAAGGTGGTATTAACTTTGATTGCAGAGATGGAGGACGTAGTGAAAAAAATGCTCAAGCTCATTGAAGCAGATGCAGATTCCTTTGCTAAGAGGGCAGAGTTGTACTTCAAAAGGAGACCTGAATTGATAAGCTTCGTGGAAGATGCCTACAGGGCATACAGAGCATTGGCTGAAAGATATGACCACGTCTCAGGAGAATTGCACAAGGCCAACCACACGATAGCAACTGCTTGTCCCGAACAAGTCCAGTATGCAATGCTAGAGGAGGATGATAATTTTCCAAAAGCAATTACCCCAATTGATCCAGGTAAAATTAACAAGCCAACAGTGGAGGGATTAATGAACAGAAGAAGAGAAAATGAATCATCCACTAAGAGAAAACAGAAGAATAGTAATGTACCTCAGATTAATAAAGAAAAGGCTCAAGAAGAGATAGATAAGCTTCAGAAAGGAATACTGGTTCTGCAGACGGAAAAAGAATTCATCAAGAGTTCATATGAGACTGGGATAGCCAAATACTGGGAGATTGAGAAGCAAATCATGGATATGCAAGAAAAAGTTAGTTGCTTGCAAGATGAGTTTGGTACCTGTTCAGTCATCAAAGACGATGAGGCACGTGCCTTAATGACAGCGACAGCTCTTAAATCCTGTGAGGATGCCATAATCAGTTTGCAGGAACAGCGGAAAAAATCGTTGGAACAGGCTAAGGTAGAGTCTGAAAGGATTGAGGTTGCTAAGGACAGACTGAAGACTCTCAAAGGTGAGTATTGCCAATCTGAAATGGAAGATGCGGAAATGTCTGGTGAAAATACACAAATGAGCTTCACAGCTGAAAAAATGGAGGAAGACCTTTATTCTCTAGACAATGCAAGGCTCGAGTTACAGTCCATATGCGAGAAAATTAAGACACATTTTGAAATGAATCCTGAAAGCTCTGTGATCGAAATTGCAGAGAAGATTAATGAGCTTGTAGATAAAGTTCTCACATTGGAACTGACAGTTTCATCACAGGCTGTACAAATAAATCGATTGACTTCAGAAAACAATGAACTTGATAAATACCTTCAGAAATTGGAAGAGGAGAAGACGATTCTGATTAGTGATTCAAATGCATTGTCTGAAAGACTGAAGGAAGCTGAAGAGGAGCTTAGCAGTGTTCAGGCAATCGAGAAAATTGTCCGAGATGAAGAAATAAATTTCTATGAAAACTTTAGCGAAGCCTGTCGCAGCCTCAGTGGTATTTCAGAGAAGCTGCAGTCTCATAAATCACCAGATGATGAGTGTGTTGCAGATGCATCCACAGAGGATGAAGCTTCCACGTTTAGCACTGTACCACTGAGAGAGTGCCAAGATAAAGAAGTAACCGAAATCCATGACGTCAAGATGGATATGGGAGAGGAGATTCATACAACTAAGGAACTTGGTCATCGCCCGGAAGATCCTTCCCAGATGGAGACTGGTTCTCAGCTCAAGAGTGCTTCGGATGAGATTGAGGACCCAAAGAAAAGAAATGAACTGGGCGAGAAAGGCTTATCACAAGCGGATCTTGGGATTCGTCAATCTGACAATGAAGAAATCCTGCTTGATGAAAAAGAGCATGCTCTTAACTTTCAGCAAGTAGTTCCAATTGGTTTAGAAGGTACAGAAAAAATTGTGCTTGCTGAGTACACATCAATCTTACAAAATTACGAAGAGACAAAGAGAAGGCTCTCTGAAGTAGAGAATAAAAACAAAGAACATCTTCAAGAGACAATGGCTTTGATAGGGGAACTGAAGAATGTCATTGCACTGAAAGATGAGGAGATACAGTTGCTGAAACAACAATTGGCCTCTCTAAAGATGAGTTCTGATATTGCTGCAGATGCACCTTCCATTGGAGACTCTTGGGATGGTCAACAGAAGGTTGAAAGCACATCCAACTCTGTGATGGTCACAGAGAGTACCAACCCTCAAGATTCTGAGATGCTTGAAGATCTAAGTATATCCGCTACAAAAAGAGATTCATATGATGAGTTTACAGAAGTACGTGGACCCCTTGAGGAAGGCAGTAATGCAGATTGCATCAATGAGCCAAAGAGCATTTCACCAGTGGAAGAAAAGCTTAGAAGGGATATTGATGCTTTGCTTGATAGAAATTTGGAATTCTGGCTAAGGTTCAGCACGTCATTCCATCACATACAGGAGTTCAAGGCCAAATATGAAGACCTACAAGCTGATATTGATAGACTGAAATACAACAAGACACCAGGGGGCAATGATGGTGCAACTGGCAATCAGGATGGGGAACGTGAATCAGCGGTAGTAGCCACAAGACTGAGAGAATTGAAGACTGAGCTCCAGGTGTGGTTGGAACAAAATGCACTGTTGAAAGGTGAGCTGCAAAGTACAATCTCATCTCTTGATGATATGCAAGAGGAGATATCAACTGCTGCCAACATGAAATCAGAAACAGGGGAAGCGATGTGCACTCCTTATCAAGCTGCAAGGTTTCAAGGTGAGGTGATGAACATGAAACAAGAGAAGAATAAGGCTGCAAGTGAATTGCAGGATGGACTAGATCAAGTCAGGAGGCTTCAAGCTGAAATTGAGCAGCAGTGGTCTAAGCTACGTGAGAACTTTGAACCATTTCCATCAGCAAGCACCCCTGATGCTGGCTTCGAGCATTCTCCCAGTAGGACCAGGGTACCATTGCGGGTCTTCCTTTTCGGTGCCAAGCCTAAAAAGCCATCTATATTTGCACGCATCCATCCGGTGTTTCAGAAACAAAACAGTAAGCTGAAGGCTGGGCGTCGGTAAGTCGATGTCAAACACTTGATATTCATCAATAGCCACTGACCCGGCTAGCTTTCTACCGTATAAACTTGCGAAATTATTTTGAACAGGTCTAAGTGGTTTTCTCAATCTGATGAGTAAATCATTTCTTGTTGGATGAGAGGGACTTTGACCCCATCATCTTGTGGGAGGCGCTTCATATTTTTTGTTGAACTTTCCGAGGATACCTTTGGTTTGCCTTGTGTGCCTTTTGCTCAATGGCAGCAGCTTTTCTCAGCTTTGTTCCAGATGAAACCAGTAATCTTCTTGGTGAAAGTTGTGTTGAGGTTGAATTTTTTATTATACGAATCCAGTTGATACTTTATTCATTGCAAAGAAAAAAAAATTTATCTGTTTATACGTGCAATAGCAATCTAAAGTTTTCCCTTTTTTTTTCTGTGCCCATTTTGGTATCATCCTCCTGGCTTGTACAAGATATTCTCATGCATATTGTAATCAAACACTTCAAAATGTATTCTCATGTATATTGTAATCAAACATTCCGAAATATTTTGAGATTGTCATTGTGGCATTATTGATACATATATATGTTTGAATCCTAATTGCGATTAGAAGAGCCTAATACATCAAAATTGAGTTGGTGTGTTGTTGTGTTCAAATTGATTTAATATTTGATTTTATATATATATTTTTAATACAAGTATTGTAATGATTATCGTATTATTGTCTTCAAATTGCTGCAAATATTTAACATGGTTCACAGCTGAGCCATTCACAGCTGAGATGGCAATAATACTCTATCTGCAGACTATATCTCAAGCCCTAGCGATAGCCAGGGAAGCTAATCTTGTAAAATTTCCTGCCATTATTAGGGTGGAAAAGGAACAAGCCATCCGAGTTGAAAGAGGCAGAAAAAGACTGCTAAAAACAGTATCTAATTACACACTCATGATGAGGTTTTAGAGCATTCGAAGAACATGTCGCCTTTATTAGAAACAAAGATTAGCACAAGCTTGACATCATGGTGTTGGACCGAACTTATTTAAAGGCGACGGCCGCCGAGATCTGCTGGCTTTACTTAGGAGGAGGGAAGAAGATTTCATCAGAGGTCCTCTTGGATCCGAACAGCTTCTCCATCTCAGGGGTGGCATTGAATGCAGCCTGCAGCACTTCCGACGATATTGCCTTCCACACAGATGTCTTTCCGGCCAGATGAGTGAATACCGGGCTGCAATATTCCACAAACAAGACATGCATCAACAAAACACAAGCCTAATTCCACGCCGGAGCTACTAAGTCTTTCACAGTTGTCTCCAGGACGCGCTTGCCGTCGACACCAACAACCTGCACGCGACCACTCCCTCTAACCACATAGGTCACCTGGTATGCAGAGTCGCAGGAGAAGCCAGGGGAGCACATGGCATGGCCATTCAACCTCACAAGATCAGCACCAAGCCCAACCTCTCCTACCAGGGGAAGATTTTTGGTGTTCAGCACCACAACACAGCCCCCCTTTTTAATGCCGACATCCAGAGGTGCCTCCAAGCAGTTGAGAACCATGCCCTCCCTGTCTTTGACCGAAGGCTCAGGCATGGCTTGCCCGTCCTTCACCTTGACAATGCCAACATTGGTTTGGCTGTGGACAAGTTTCTTTGCCTCATCTTCGGTGAGGTCCCAGGCACGGCCAACAAACTCGGTGGTAAAACCAGTGAAGATGCCATTGCCACCAGTGATTGGAAAGTTGGTGAATTGACCGGCCTTGTGGCCCTTTGAAGTGTCTCCTAAGAAGAGTACCACGAGCTCGGCGTCACTGGGGTTGAACCACCAGGTCACTACTCCGAAGGGAAGGGCAATAGCATCACCCTTCTTGATTGAAATTACCTTCTCTTTTGTGACCTATGGGAGCACAATTCCACAAGTTCCACCACCTATGAACAAAAAACTTGTCAGCCAAAATGGGATATAGGATCACAGTGGCCCTTCTTATTCTGATGCATAACTGATTATGGATTCTTTTACGGTGTTATGAAAAAAAAAACAAAATTGAAAAAAGATTTTGGTAAAAAAAAAACTTTCCTTATATCATATTTTTCTTACCATTATGGGAAATATGTTTCCATACTAACTCAACACCGATTCCAAATATTTTATTTCTTCCTTATCCAAATATGTGTCTTATATATAAAGTAATCGGCTCATGAATTAAAGGGGACAGAGATTACGGGCGTGGCGATGGATGTGAATTCTTGGTCCTTCGAAGACACTTTGGCTACGGGAGATTGCATGGTTGCTACTTGGGATTATCACGAGGTCAAACACTATTTATCTATCTCTCTCTCTCTCGTCGGAGTTCTCTCTTTATATTTATCTTATAATCAAACGTGTTTTAGATCTTTCTCCAACAAACAATCGAGGACTTGAGGCATAAGCTCACCTGCACCAACATGGAATCAGAGGAGCTGCGGACCAACGTATACGACGAACTGCAGGAAACCAAGGAAACTATTCGGCAATTGATCGAACTCCTCGAACTACGAACATTTGAGAGAGACGAAGCAAGAAACCGACTGCAGCTTCTGCTGAACCAGATCGGACAACCGAGCGTCGCCGGTCTCCCTCGAGTGCTTCCCCATCCTCCAACCGATGCTTCCCCGTTGCTGCAAGCGATCGGCAGCTCCAACATCTCCGACGACCTATCCGAGACAGCCCACCCTTCCCTGCGGTACGTTTCGTCTCCGGTCGAGTCGTTCGTCGGCGCCACCGCCGTCACTTCTCCGGAGCTCTCGACCGGGAACATGGGCGATTCCTGCAGGCGGGTGTCGTCTTCCAGCATGGGCAAGCATGATCAAGCCTCTGCTGTAATTGATAGCCTCGCCATGAAGGGGAAACGACCGGAAAGCGGCAGGTTTGTGCAAGCTGTGCTGCAAGCAGGCCCGTTGCTGCAGACTCTTATGGTGGCAGGGAAGCTGCCGCAGTGGCGCAATCCTCCCCCACCCCTGCGGCATCTTCCAGTTCCTTCGGTGGCCATCATCCCAACAGACCATGCCGGTCATAGAGCTTCTCAGATTTGTTCTGCTCTTCCTGCGTGGAATTTTTCATGATGCAGCTTGATTCACTCTCTCTCTCTCTCTCTCTCTCTCTCTCTCTCTCTCTCTCTCTCTCTCTCTCTCTCTCTCTCTCTCTCTTCTGACGGAACAATGCAGAAAAGTTTTGATTCATTGCAAGAGTGCTTTGTTTGCTTGCTTTGATGGAGAGCCATGCGAGTAATAAATATGTTTAACCACAATATATATAGAGAAAAACACTATTCTCCCAATTTATTTGAATAAGCTGTTGACTTTTTGCTTTGTCATTCTGTATGATTCAATCTATTCGTCTTACTCTCCTCAATCATAAATATTTCTTGTGCAACCTGGATAGCATTACCTAATTAGAATCATGTTACTGAATCAAGAACCAGGGAAGCTAATCTTGTAAAATTTCCTGCCATTATTAGGGTGGAAAAGGAACATGCAATTTCATGGTAAGTTACCATGCAATTTCTTTTTCGTTTAGGATCTCCAAAATTATATTGGCAGGAACACATCGCATCACAAGTTACTTCGTTACGTTTTATCAACCCTATTTGGCAGACGTTCGCATCTCCTTGTATGCCCCTCCGTCTCCCTGAGCTTTGGTGGTTATCATACGAGTGTGCAGCGTTCAACGAGCTGAAACAAGTTATTGATAGCACCAATGCGGTTTCCCTATCTCTCTCTCTCTCTAATGTATTAACGGTGTGGGATGAATCCAACACTAACATGATTAGGAACTATCATAAATATAATAAAAAAAAACAAATTTTTGTGGCAACCCTATTCATTAAAAATTCTTGTGAACTCAGAGAAAAAGTTACATGAAGTATCTATCATTCTTTTGGCAATTAAGTAGAATGAAAGCATCAGTTAACTTTAGGAAAAGTGTTCGTGAGGTATCTCTGCAACATCAAATTCCAAAACATTTCTGAGATATCTCCGCATCTATGTGCGTCTCCAAAGGCGCAGCCAAATGTTCATGAGGCCGTGCATACTGGAATAGATCTCACAACAAAAGAAATTACTGGACGCAGAACAATCCAGGAGGCACATTGTCATACTTCTTCGAGTGGAATGACTTGCAATCTTCAAAACTGCCTATTCTTTGATGTTTTTTTTCAGAGAATAAAATAAAATAAAAACCCCAAACAGTCATCATGTGCACTCCTTTTTTAGAATGAAATCAATAGCCTCTTCAACGGTATCCACAACCTGGGAAAAAAGGCCATTAGGTTATCAGTTGTTACATCAAGTCATGAGTTGGAGCAGCATAGCATTATGCATATAGCATGATGAAAATACAGCAAGCCTTGTACTCCTAACAACTCAAAGAGTCAGCTACTACACCTACTGTTCAAAACCAATACTCATGACAGTATCACCTAATTAAAATGTGTATTCTCAACAAATCTATTCTTAAAAGAATATAAAATAATTGCACCTACCAAGTCTGCTGGATACTGTTCATGGTTGTCTTTACCCCGGAATACCCCAGTCCTTGTGAGAATAGAAAACCATGGATGTCCCACCTGCAACAGAGGATAGTAACTAGAAAAATCAAATAAATTATAATAATAAACCAGGTCTTGCAAAGGATATTTTGAATTTTTTAACGCATCCATGATAGCAGCAGCAGCCTTAAACAGGTTAGAAAGTGTTTGTTAACTTGTATGTTAACATACACTTTCTGGGGCTTTGTTAACTTTTATGTTACAATAACCCCTTGAGCTACCAGCCAACCAGATACCTCGAGGGACCTTATAAGGTAGACAATGGTCCAGTAGTTAATAGCATGTGTTGTGAAGACAATGGTGGACGCAGCAGCAGCCTGAAGCGCATGCTGGTTATTGATCTACAAAGCATGAGCAGCATGTTCTGATCATTTCAGGATATTACAGCCGACATGTGGTATCATGACCACCACATGCTTAGGAGTTCAGGTCTTAAACATGGTAGAATTTTGATCACAAACATACTAGGATTGTGCTTCTATAAATCTAATTGCAAGCTAGCACAATTTGCATACATCAGTTAATGCCCCTGATGACAATCAGGAATCTGATTCTTTTTTATGGAAGAAATCTGAGTCCATTTTGACATACCTTCTTGGCACCATTAATGTCAACCTTAGGATTATCACCAATCATATAGATGGTACCGAATGCACATTTCTCGCCCATCATAGTCTCCTTTACCTGGCACTTATGTGTCACTAGTTTGGTCAGGATGGACTCTGCATTCTTGAAAACAAATGGATTTGGTTTCCCAAAAGAAGTATACTCCAGAGGACTGCTGTGGATACTGCATTTTGAGTTAAGCATATGAGGGTTTGGCACAATTTCATGACCATTGACGTGGGTAACCAGTGATATCTAGTACCAGTTATATATGCTTTCCAGTGCGATCCTGAAAGCACCCATCCCAAGGCGCTCAGCAGGAAATACAGCCTACATAAGATTAGCATCAAGTCAATTTCCCTCGTGTTCTCCAGAGAAATTGCAGAATATTACACATATAAAATCGAATATTTATCAGCAGCCAGAACTTGTTCAAAAAGAAGATTCTAATCTAAATTTTATCTTGCCTGGTATTCAAGATCATCTGCTGCAAAAAATAAAGGTGGTTGATGTCCATTTTCCTTTCCAGGAAGACCGCCACATCTTAAAATATCACAAAGCACCTGCATCCATGCAAGTTCCATATCAAAATTTGTAGTTTGTGAAAGTCAAATTGCCAACTCAAACCTAGACGTCATCAGCTATCATTTGAAGCCTGCGAGAAAAACAGTTAATGTAACATTTTCTCAGCATAAATTGATATGTATCATTTGAAGCTTGTGAGAAAACCAGTTCATGTAACATTTTCTCAACATAAGTTGATAGGCAGTTTCATGAGTATATAGTATTGTAATTTCATATACATACTTGAGCAGTTAATGAAAATGGTTCAGCTATTAATTAATAGTTTGTCTTACTAGCAGTCAGCAGTTTAGCAGGATTATCCAATAAACACGTTATACAATGTTCAACTATGGAGTAGATTTTGCATACCAGGTGTTTCTTTGTCAACTTAAATTTATACTGGTTCATAATGCTAGGTACATGCAAATGAACAAGGAAAAACATAAATTGCAAGAAGAGACTTTATTCAAAGAAATAAATCAGCAATGATCTAATAAATAAGGAACAGAGAGGCACTTATTATGAAGCAGCGAGATTAAATCACAAACTTAATTTCGCATAACCATAGAGATCAACACGCGAGAACCAGAATCACTGTTGATTCGCAATTCACTTCTCTTCTAATCCAATATCTATATGGTCTGATTCTGACTAAAAAGAAGCATCAAGATATCATAATGTCTGCATAAATGTTGTGTCTCATCATCTAAATTTTATATGTTACCATGAGATATGCACAAGTGCAATACTTGTATCAATAGGTGCTTGATAGTCAAAAAGGCATGTAAAGAATGGACTTTGATATGTCGACATATTTGCACATACTTTCATATAAGAAAACAACTTACATTCTCTAGAAGCAATGGGAGAAAATAAGTACCTGAATGTCCCTTCCCCAATCAACAGGGTCACTAACAACAAATGCACCTTTTACTCTCTCTGAATACACATCATATTTTGGTTGCAAACCCTTGGAATTATAGTTTCTCTCATACAAGTGCTTCAGACCCCAACTCTTGTACTGAGAGAGGGGATCGATGTCATTGAAGCATGATGCATAATCATCAATAGAAAGAACTTTTCTGCACATAAAGTAAGATATTGCCAGGAAACAAGTATACAACATCCAATACTAATGCAGTCTATTTTGGAAAATCTGATTGTTGTAGGTTAGAATATTCAAAATTAATAATAATGCTTCATTCTTACTTGAATCCATACTCCAACATCACTGCAGCAGGTTCCCCTTTTCCAATGGCAACGATAAGCTCATTCTCGAATCTGCTGATTATAAGTAGCAACAACCATGCAATAATGTTTTGTCCTTAACAAAAATTACAAATTGACTTATGATGAGTTATCACAAATTCCAATGATATATAGATTCTCCTAAGAAAATTCATGAATGGGAAGAAACAATAACAAAAAAGTACACATATCCCAAAAAATAATGAAATTTTTTAGTGAACACCCAAATATTTTGAAATTTTTGTGCTCTTCATTTCAGTACCTGCTGACCAACAGTCGGAAAGGAGAATGTCCCTGCACAACCTACATCAAAGTCACATAAATTAGCAAATACCTTGAGATGTTATAAGCTAATGAGAAGAACAGAATTAAATAAATCAATTACAGAATGACGTGCAATAATTTAAGTTATCTATTACAGGACTCCTTAGTTATCTGCTCCAGCTAGTATACACTAACATGGTGGAAGAAATTGAAAATAATATCCGATAATGCTATCCATATTTACGTCAGATAATTATCTTTTGTTCAATATTCAAACAAGTAACCAGAAAAATAGAAAACTTCTATCATGTTTCTTAGCTTAGCAGGCAGTCATGCATGTTAAATCAGTAGAAGTTATGGATCCTAGACAGATGTCCTTGCAGATAATTATGCAGATGATGCCTGTAACTTAGGAACATAAAAACTTGTCCAACAGCAAACAGAAGACTATCAAATTTAAGCATTCCAGCATACATTTTTCAAACCCCACACTAACATGCTAAATGTATAAAGAAAAGATCAAAAACAGAATACATATTTTAGGAACAATAGAACAAGTTTGTTCATGATATCAAAAAGTCATCCAATTTATCATCAGGCTTGTCAAGGAAAAGATTTTCAAAACTCAAAGTTCAAACTCAAATCTTTGTTTGTTATTTGAAATATGATTTTCAATACTACTAGCACCAGCCTTCAGATGTCTTTGAAACAAGAGAGGATAACATGGATGCCATTCGGTAGCTTTGCCATACAATTGTTTCAATTCATAATTGGGATGTAGTTAATAAAATAGCTTCATGTAATCCTTAATTGGTAGGGTAGGAGCTTTGCCAAATCAATCATATTTGAATATAGATAAGTAAATAAACAGATATATATATATATATATTTATTTATTTATTTATATATTACCTGTAGAGCTGAAATCTGAACTTTCAAAAGCTCACTCAACTCCAAAGCTCGTTTGGTTTCTGGGACACCGCCTCCTATAAATTTACAATGATATCAAGAATCAAGCTTTAGGTAAACTCCTCTCAACATCACTTATAAAGACTCCACTTCATATTGCAATGAATTATATATATGTGTGTGTATATATATACACACACATATATATGCATGTATACACACACACACACATATATATACGTATATATTTATATACATATACATGTATATACATATACACATACATACATTATAAATATATACATGTATATCAATGATTTAAAAAGCGCTAGACTCCAAAAGACGCCAAGGTCTAAAATCGCCCGAGGCGCTAGGCGCTCGCCCAAGCGCTAGCCTGAGCGAAGCGAGGCGCTAAAATATAAAAATATATAAATATAATAAAAAATAATTATTTAAATAAAAATACACTATTAAATTAAGAAAATCTAAGGTAAAAATATTTATTAATTTAATAAATAAATATACTGTTAATAATAATTTCAAATAAATAAAAATTAATAGCATTAAAATAAAAACAATATATTATTAATTTAATAAATACAAAAATTATTTTAACGATATCTTTGTTAACACTTGTTAACAGTATACTGTCAAAGGCTCGAAGAAAAGGAAAGAAGGAAGACCGAGACTGTCGACAGCGGCAGCAAGTGACAGCGATGGGAGCGGCGAGCGACGGCAGCAGTTGAAGCGAGAGCGGCGAGCGACGACGGGAGCGGAAGCGGCGAGTGACGGCGAGAGCGGGAAGTGACAGCGGGAGCGGGAGCAACAAGCGACAACGGCAACGCAGCGATAGCAGAGGCCAATCGCCGGGTTAGGGTTGGGGAAAGAGGTTGTTGTCGATGATTTAGTTGGTTCAATCAAACCAACTAAATCACCGAAGACCGAACCAAAACTAAAATTCTAGTTTGGTCACCCGAAGCGCCCGACGCCTGGGCTTGGGCGAGCGCCCAAGCGACGCCTCTTTGAAGTGTGCCGCCTGGAAGTCAAGCGAGGCGCTCGGGCCTCGCCTCGCCTCGAGCGAGCGCCTTTTAAATCACTAATGTTTATACATATGCACATACATACATACATACATACATACATACATACATATACATATACATATATATATGTATACATATATATATATATATACACATACAAATATATATGTTAAAAAGGAATGCAATGAACATACATGTCCTCAAAAGTCAAAACTATCCCTACATACGCATACACACATACATGTCCTCAAAAGTCAAAACTATCCCTACACACACACACATACACATATAATGGTCTGCAATACCGAATAATACCACCTGATACGAGTGGTACATACCGGTTCGACAGGATACCAATATGCAGACCGCCCGCTATCGGTCAATACAAATTTTTTATTTTTTAATAAAAAAATCGTTTTTTAATAAAAATTTATTATTTATTTTTTAATTAAAAATTGTTTTTTATTTTTTTAATTAAAAAATCGTTTTTTTATTTTTTTAATATGAATATCGCACCTCCTCCTCGGACGACGTCGCCGAGGTGACTTCTCGGGCAATGCTGCCTCGACGACATCGATTTTTGTATTTTTTTAATATAATTTTTTTTTACTTCTCTCGGCAACGTAACCCGAGAAGGGAGGCAACGTCTCTCGAGGTGACGTCGCCCGTTGACTTCTTGGGCTTCTACCATGCCACATCACTCGGGAAAAAATATATATATATATAATTATATATATATATATATAATATAATATTTATAATTATAAATATATATACCGAACGATATGCTGAAACATACCGTTCAGTATACGGTATCATACCATACTGGAGAAGTGTCGAAACTCCGATACGGTACGGTATTACAGACATTGATACATATACATATACACACATACATATACATACATATACATATACATACATATACATATATACATATACATACAAATATACATATATACATATATATATAAATATATATATATATACAAATATATATGTTTTAAAGGAATGCAATGAACATACATGTCCTCAAAAGTCAAAACTATCCCTAAAAGAACAGTCATGTAAGGCTAGTTGACAGTATAAGATTCACAAATACTTAGGTGGCTAACCTTCAAAAATAATTGCAGAAAGGGGTAGGAAGACTTACTTGAATAAAAAATATATCATTTCGAGTTGCAGTTTTATCATTAGTTGAAATGAAGTATAATGAACTTCAAAGAAACCAAAGAGGAGGCTCACCGTTTGTCAAGAACAGAAATGGAACCTTCAACGAACCTGCAAAGAAGAAAATAATGACAATTTACAATTGTAATAGCAATAACTGTAGAAGGTCACACGAGACAACATAGTGTCCACAAATCTTTCTAGAATTCCTTATTAGATGTTATATACTTGAGCAAAAGGAGCATTTATTGTATATTATAAGTAACTGTGATTGTATGTTTAATATAATTCTGTGTTACTCAGCTGCATACTTCTGAATATGAAGAATTCAGAAAATTACAGCTCATGATCAGCATGGCACAACTGAAGATGAAATATTCAAGAATGACCAGAAGAAAAAAGCCACATGTGGAATAGATATGTACAAATATTCCAACTAAATATTCATGGTAGAAAAGAATCAACCAAAGCATAAAGGATCATCTAGCTGGCCATGAAAAATAACCAAAATCATTTTGACTCATGCCTATTATGAGCACTAAGGCATCTAAATAGAATATTTGAAATAAGCAATCAAGCACTGTATGAATTTTCAAAAGCATTGCATGTATCCTGTAGGAAAATTAAAGAATGTGCTTCACAACTGCGAAAAAGTGTCAAGCCTTGTGGTCTACATCATTGAAAATAACAGCAAGGCACAGACACAGACACAGACACAGACAGGAAAATCGTGTTGGATAAATGTGCAATGTTCAAAAGCATTTCTGCTATTAAAGCATACTAAACGCATTCTATGAATGTTCTTAGGAACAAGCACATGGCAAATGAGTGGCTGGCAAGAAAATCATACCAAAGTTCACATAAGAAGTTCTATTACATGATTATGAAATCATGCGAATCAACAATGTGGAATGGATTCACAATAAAATCCAAAAAAGGCCAAGCAGTGAGAAATCTTGACAGAACTGGAAAAACAGCATGTCGACTATTCTCAATTCATATGTAGGTGAATGCCTCGAATAATTAAGCAAACATGGCAAAAGGTGATCATACAATCGAATGACTATGCAAGATCTGGACAGGAAGAAAGCCAAATGTTCGTGACTCCTTTGTTCAAAGCATCAGACGCCTGCTCAAGAGCGATGACCATCTCCAAGATGGGATCGATGTTGGAGGAACTTCAATCGAAAGTTCCTTGGTCGAGATGCCTACATTTTGTTCATAGTAAATTGCCCATTGCAACTCTGCTTCAAGAATGATATTATTTACGAGAAATTTCTGATACTTTGTGTGTCAATCTTGTTCTAATGTTGTCATCGCAGAATTAGGTATATTAAGGAGGGATGTGCTGCCTATTTCTTTCGAGAACACTTTAAGCCTTCACCAAATCCCCCACGATCAACTTATTTCAAGAAAAAGAAATGGGACGACCACGCAAGAAGATCTCAACGGGAACACCAGATTTCAAGAAACGAGAACACGAATAGCGATACCGTCGGCGTCGTAAAGCCTCCGGAGGGCCTGCGGAGACCCTCCGATGGGAGTGCGTCCGCGAAGAATCACGCCATCGATGTCGAACGCGATCCCAAAGGAAGGCCTGCGAACCCCCAAAAGAAAGACATCGAAACAGAATCTTGGGCAAATGGAATGAAGAGTGAATCGATAGGCAGGGAGAAGCAGCACGCGCGAAGAAAGAGACCTCTCGGAGTCCGGCCGCTGTAGATGCGAGTAGGTGCGCCGAAACCGCCGCTGTTGCGCCGGAGTTCCGAGCTTTGCCCTCGACGCCGCCCCAAAGAAGACGGAACGGAACCTCATGCCCTCCTCCAATTCTGTTTCCCCTCCCCAACAAACCAAGCCTAATTCTGTTACCCTTCTTTTCTCTTCGCTTTTTATTTATTTATTTATTTTTCTTCTTGCTTTTTGAGGTCGCGCTTGCCGTTGTGTTTTCGACCTTTAACGAGAGAGAGAGAGAGAGAGAGAGAGAGAGAGAGAGAGACCACTTTGATTCGAGTTTGATGAACCGGAATTCGAGTTTGAATCGGGATGTTTAATTTGGATCTCCATTTTGGATCCAATAAGCTTATGGTTCTATCGGGCCGATCCAATTCCAAGTTCGGATCCTTTCCCGATAGCAGAACGACACGCGGTGATCCTTTCCGGTCCCCAAATTCAAATTGCCCGCTCTCGTTTATTTCCCTGTGTAACGTTGTGAGATCTGATAACTTCACCCTTCTTTTCGGGACCATGACCAAAGACAACAGAGAAAGGGGAAGTGCATTCGCTGAAAAAGAGGAGTGTGTATATACAAATCAAATTATATTATTCCAAATGAAATCATTTCATTTCCCGAGTCGGCCTTTTCTGCCTTGCCTCCGTACTCCGATCGCCTCTTCTCTCGTTCGCTTCCTTGCTTCTTCGATTCGATTAGGGGGTGCTCGCGAGGCGATCAGGCCTTGGAGGAAGCATGGAGAGGCTCTCTCTGATCGACGTCGCGTCGGAGGATGATCTGCTTACGTCCTCCCCTTGCGACGGCTTCATCGGTCAGATCTCGCCAGGTGCTCATCGCGTTCACTCCATTCATTTCTTTCTTTCTTTCCTTTTTGATGATATCTTGACAAATCTTGATGTGGTCGACGGTGCTTGCGCCTTTGATCCGTTTGATTTGATGTGCTTGGGTTTGATCTGCCCCACATGTCAGATATGTCGATTGTGGAAGTTTGATGTATGTGGACTCATAAAGAATCGATTTGTAATGCACAAGGCTAAATATTGATCACTAGAACAATGACAAAGCTTCCATGTCTTGCATGTCTTGTGTTTGTAAATATGTTTCTTTGATTGATGCAAGTTTCTTGATACAAATTCGACAAGGAAACCTCTTCACCTTTGGCTTATATCGTTAGTCATACCAGATAAAGCTGAGATGAACATTATGGTAATCGTTGACAATGCTTGTCAGTCAGAATCACAATCCCTGAGAATTACATGTCCAATTACAAGTTTGGGATGGCCTTTTATGCTTAACTTCCAACTCGTATGATTGTGTTTGTTATGTTCAACATAGCGATTACCATATTCCTGCATGCTCTTCAGCTACCTGTTTATGATGCTATGATTGTCTCTGCATCGTTGTGGACTTCGATCAGTTTTTTTCTTATTTGTTGAGAGCCGTGTTACATTCATAGTTGCCTGATCTAGAGCTTGTTTTCTGTATCTAGCTTGTTATTTGTCAGTGGGCATCTATGGTTCTTACGTATTGTTCTAGTTCTTTAATCTTAGAGGTCTTTCTGAATATCATGTTGAGAATTACTGTTTTCAATCAGTGATTGTTGGTTCGGAGGAAAGCGGGAATCAAGTGAAAATAAACAAGCAAATAGAACAGGCCCTCAAACTTTCGGAGTCCCCAGAGCATAACAAAACAAAGACCGGCAAATGCAACTTGCGGAAAAGTTTAGCCTGGGATAGTGCTTTTTTTACGAGCGAAGGTACATTCCATATCTTTGAACTGAACTATATAAGCTTGATGAATCTTATCCGCTGTCCACAGGAGTTCTGAATCATGAGGAACTGGCCATCGTAAACAGCACGTTTAAGAAGACTGAAGCATGCTCACTTCCTATAATTCTGGAAGATCCAAGGAAATCAACAGAATCAACATCAACTTTAGATAATGATAGCTGGGCACTGGAGAATCTTGAGGTAGATTTGTTCGAAAATGTTCGAGCTTCCATTCAGATGACCTTTGGTACCGGAGAGAATGCTTTGACTGTGGCGCAGCCCATCAAGAAAAACAACCCGGCGAGGCGAGGTGAACCCTCCCTTGGATTTAAGAATGTTCTTAGTTAGATATTCGAAACACTGGTTGGTAGATTTTTGCCATAGAAATGCTCACTGGTATCATACTTTATTTTGATCCTAGCATCATTTTGCTTCTGTTTGTGTGGCTTGCAATTCTTCTAAATGGGTAAATCATACTGCTTTGCAGCATCAATGAAACTCGAACCATCTTCCCGTAATAAGGTATGCTTTCCTTATACATATTCATGTCACTGGTTCATGTTGCCGATGTACTTGAGTTCTTGACAACTCTTATGACATCAGAAGAGCACTCCTGTGGCATCAGAGCGACATGGTGTTAGCAACCATCTTCATGAGAGTACCACCAGAGCGGCCACCGTTGTTACAAATGTGGTATGCGCGTGCTATATACTAATTCCCTTAGGCTCTAAAATTTTTCATACTTCAATAATTATGGCCGTCTAATTATACAAACAAATCGAAACATTTATCGAGTCGAGCTTGCATTTCATGCTTTTATGAAGGGTGCTGATGGAGTTACTAATTCAAAGATGTTAAAGCCACCGAGGGTTTTGTCCAGAGGAACTCTTCCAGCAGTGCCAACCAAGATAAATCTTGTTTCTGGAAACAACCAGATAAAAACTAGTGGTAAAAAAGATATACCAGGTACAATTTCATTAGGCATCCTCGTGCATCTTTGAGCAATGCAATTACTTTTACTGTTTAATACATGCTTTGGTACTCGGATTCTCATTCGAGTGTGGGTTTGGCAGGCAATGCAGCAACTCAGAAATCTGCTGTGGTTTCTAAGAAAACAAAAGGAGGTTCTTGTGACACTATAAAGTCCTCCCATTCACCAAAACCTACTCCGAAATTGGTCGACAATTCAAGAGACACAGCACGTAACTCTCCTTCCGAGACAACAAGATCGAGAAGTACTTCCAGAGCTATCAATCGCTCTTTATCTGGATCGGTCACCAATAAAGCATCCATGAGGACAAGTGGATCTAAAATTAGCAGAAATACAAGTAACAGTGCAGTATCTCCAAATTCTTCTGTCAAGTTATCTTCAATTGCTTCTCCAAGTAGCTCCTTCGACAGTGTCGCTTCGGGATCGTCTTCGTCGACGTTCTCTGCAGTTAAACCATTGATTGATAGCGTTGAACCTGGTGCTGACAATGAAGAAGTTCATTCTCCAGGTCTCCATTCAAATCTCGGTTCTGAAGATATTGGACACTCAAACAGACAACATGTTACCAAAGTTCATCCAAAAAGCTGCCCTAACGATAGCTTCATCGCAAAATGCTACAAACCTTCAGGACTCAAAATGCCAACTCCTAAAATTGGCTACTTCGATGCAGTAAGTCCACATTTCTTATCATAGCCACCTCCATTGTCTTTTGTAACTTTTACCTGTTCTAACATTGATTTTTAATTTGGATATGCAGAAGAAATCTCTTGCCTGCGACGTCAAAACAGTTTCAGAGCCTCGGCAGCAGCCCAGTTTTCCCAAACCCACCACTGGAGTCCCCAAGTCTGATTCAGGGAACAAAACGAAACCCAGAAAGATTCAACATGTGACACCTGCAAACCAGGACATGTCCGTCGATTCTTGTTCTCCACCAAGTCGATCGACAGCTTTATCTCGGAGTCCAATTGCAGAGTCCCCGTCACTTGAACGACCACCGAAGCTTGTTGTATCGGGTGGCTTGACTGATACATCAGAAGCACAAAAGGAATCAAGTCCCATCGTCAAGGATTTCCATAGCCCATTCAAGGTTTTCGATGCATCGGTTGTCAACAAAGCCGAATGCGATCTACTGCCAAAACCAAGCACGAAAGAGCGAGATGCTGATCCGTATCCAAAGCATGCGGCCAATATCCCAGTGGAAGGTGAATCCGGAGTTCTTTGGAAACACTCGGAACCACAGGCAACAGAGAACCAGAACAATTATCACTGTGATCCCCCTACCATCAACGTTGAAAAGGAAAACATGTCTCCTGCAAAATGAACAACTTTCAAGGACAAAATATGGGCACAGCAGCGGCGGAAGAAATGACACTAAAGTTAGTTCTCTACTCAACTTAGGACGAGAAGGTTCTGTTTTGGACATTGAGCAATGTCTGAGATCTGTAATTGTTGTCCCTAATCAGAACCGAAGCTTCATTCGCAAGATTAACAGAGAAAGAGTTGTACTTGCATGACTACATTTCAATCAATCTTGAAGGGACCCAAAGTGAATAAGTTATTATAGCAGGAATCGATTATAACGTTGATTCAAATTTGGCACTTCGATTCTTGACTTGGAAGTCACTCAAGATGGTGATCGATAGGATGATTGAGATCATGATTCGTTGAATTGGTGTACCAACAATACCACCGCTGCTTCTGGTGGTCTCATCGGCATCAACACATGCAATGGCTGAATGAGGTGTTCAGTTGTTAATTTGCAGGCACAGCAACAACAGGGAAATGCGAATGGGAATTCAATACCACTTGCGAAAATAAAAGAAAACACAAGCTTTATTATAAAGAAAAGTGAGGGTAGAACATCGTTTATCCTCGAAACATCTTCATGTCTTCTTCTTGCTGCCACTACTTCTATGTAATGATCCCACCTCCATCTACATGCATCACTATCCTACCAACACATATATGGCGTAAATTATTCCCGGTATGTAACCCAGTATCGTCAACAGCAGGTCGATCCAGAACTCCACCTGCGAGATCACCCCATAAATGTACGATTCAGATCACAGAGAGAGAGAGAGAGAGAGAGAGAGAGAGAGAGAGCTTACACCACAGCCATATCGCAGGAAGACTCCCACAGGTGGTAACAAGATGGCCAAGATGACTTCCAAGAACGTCTCCGACCCCATCTCTCTCTCTCTCTCTCTCTCTCTCTCTCTCTGTGAAACCGGTGGAGCTTCACGATGGTCTTCTCACGGAGAAGAAGCCGAGTGACTCCGAAGCGGAAGGTGTGGAAGAGTGGGGTAAAACGTGGCGGGCTGTAACAGTCTGACGCGTGCCGCGTGTTCCACCGCCAACGCCACGTACTTCCTCTGAGCGTTACTGTAGCAGAAATCCACACTAAGAGGAGTTGTTTTGGACTTGCCGTATGTTCGTGAGACGTGCATCAAAAGACGTTTGTTTAGCAGAAGAGAATCATATTGTTTCTTGATTCCATTAATTGTTATGTGATATCAGATGGCATTAGTTATTGTGTGGAAGTCAGCAGATTATGATCAAATGACGCTAATTTATCTACATATATGCTTTTATAGTATAGCTTGTCAAGCTATTATAGGGTGAGAAGGTACTTCAAAAATAATTAATAAATAATAATATAATTTTTATATATCACAAGATGATATGACTTTCTCGAACTTAACTCATAATACTGTTATTCTCGTGATATATCTTAGTTATGAAAAAGGTTGTATGTGTCTTCGGATCTAAGATGCAATAATGTTTAATCTATTTAGTATGATAAAGCTAAAGTGTCAGCCACGTTATCATAGATAAATGTATACGAAGGATATTTAATTTAAATATTTATGTATATTAATGTCTTTCAATTTTATTCATATTTTACACAATATAAAGAGGGCTTGTATTAGGTTTGACAGTCCCATTTTGATTATTCTATAAACACAGGTTATAGTCATTTTTTGATTTTTATTAACTTTATAGAGTGATGCGAAGGGTCTAATAATACAATACTTGTAAAGACTTTTGACTATAACAGATGAACCTTTTGTCGTGTGATCATCCAAAGCTTACGAAATTTATGTGTTAAATTTGTATTATCTATCAAGTATTTGTTGAAATATTTGCTTGTGAGATCCCGAGTTAAATACTTCCTCTAACTTATCTTCTCTTTTGTAGATCTTTAAAGAATCATAAGAAGTTTTAAGAAGACAGACTCTTTGCGAATAGATATGCAAGGGTGTCGCATGACTTAAGCAAAATCAATTAAATCTATGACAACGTAGTACGATCGTCCAAAGTTTAATATTAGTCATGTAGGCACTTGTGGAGACTTTTGATCACAGCGGATCACCTTGGACCCTTTGTCATGCGATCGTCCAAAGTTTACGAAATCTATGTTTGTAATTGCCTATCAAGTGTTTTGTGGCAACAATGAAATATCTCAGATTGTTGTGAGAAATTGTCGAGAAATGTCAACTTCGGCGATGTGGCAACTCAAGATGGAGGCCATTCTCGGTTCAAGACGAGTTGTGATATCTCATGGTAGTTAAATGTTAAGAAGGCCCTCTAATTTATTTTTTCTTTTGTAAGCCCTTAAAGAACCATAAGAAATTTTAAATGATTAATCATTAGTTATGGATTGGAGAATATAGATGTAAAGACGATGATGAGGATAAGGTGTGTTCTCTCCCAATCTTTTAAGTATGACAATTTCAGATCGTAAAATTTGCATTAAAGGCAAAATCAACGGGTAGAACTCGATAAAAAGTCAAGAGTAGATCTAAATCTAATAAAATATAATGTCATAAAATGGGGCATATTAAGGTCGATTGCTTTAAATTAAAAATAAAGTATCGACCATATTATGTTGAGTACGAGCATAGTTTTGAAATATCGATCATAGCGATTTATCCCATATATGATATGGAATTGTTTTATGTGATGTTATTGGTAAAGGCACAATAAATGCAATATATGAATATATGGTATTGTGAGGACGCTCACTAATGTTAATATGAAAAGAATTCTATTTAATCTTATAAACCTAGTCAATTTTCTCCGATTTTGAGTATTGATCAAATATAGTTATCCTCATCATCGATCCATCAGGTAGAATTTAGAAAAGAGATGGCATTGAGGAACGAGCAATTGGCTTCTTGAGGTGCTTGCTTACTCGCGAAGCTACCTCCGACTGCCCTTTCCTATTCATTGGATCGACTTTTTGAATAGGACATGGAAGGTTATTGATGCTATAAAAAGGGTCTAAGTCAAGACAGATGCACCAGATGCATTAAGCATTGTGGATTTAATCTCCATTAAGTCCATATTAAACTTTTGGGCTTTTCTTGTTTAGTAGTTGAAGTTGTTTTATGGCCAGGAACAATTTCCTAAGGCATTTGTAATTGTCTCTCGTTAGTAAAGATTTGCTCCTCCTTTCGTCCGTGGACGTAGGTCAAATGACCGAACCACGTAAATTTCCGTGTCCTGTTTATTTTATTCTTTTGTTTATTGTCTTTGTTGCGTTGCCAAATTCGTGTGGTAATTTCGGGCTAGCTCTAACAAAATTGCTTGCTGTGTTCGTCAACACCATTGAGATCACTTCGCTCATACTAATTTCTCATCCAATCAAGTCAAAGATGCATGGCTGTTCCATCTCCATCACAAATTCTGGACAAAAAGGCAAACAACTCTCCTTGATGAGTAGACACACAGAAAAGAGCTCCTTAAGGCCACTCTGCAAATCGAATCATGAGATGAAAGAGTACTTTCGGTCTGTCCGTGACATGCTTAGCACCATTGTGCTGTGGGTGACGAGTCACAGTCCTAAAAACCAGCCAAGGAGAGAAGGATTCATCTCTATCCTCCTCCTACTCTCTCTTGAAGTCACGCAGCAGAATGAAAAGCCATTCAAAAGCCTCATGCTTTATGGAAAGCAGTTTGCCTCTTTTCGTAGAACCACGCAAAGGATTGAAGCAGAATGGTATCAGAATTCACTGCGTGATTCGCTTGTGATGTGTGGCTGCAGCGGCTGTGAGATTTGCTTGCTCACATCAGAAATATTCCCGTGATCGCTGTGCACAGTTCTAAAGTATACTCCCACAAATGAATATTTCTGGATCCGTGAAGATAATAAAAAAAATTTTAAAACTAGTCGAAGCCTACGTGAGATGATGCATAGTTTCATCTCATACGATGAGTAATTTGATTTTTCTTTACGGCCATAAAATAATGAGATTCGAATCATATAAATCTAAAATCGATTTTTCTCAATTATGGCCTATCGTTGATCTGAAATTTCCATTTATTATCAAAGATCTTTTTCTCCCCGATATTATTTTTATTATACTTTAAGCTTTTGAGAGGATAAATATACCTACTTTTTTTTTTTTTCTTTTGCTTTTGAGATGTTATGTATATTTTCGGTCATTTTCATGTGGCCAGAGGAGAAGATTCATGCAGAGTGGTAGCTTTTTCTTTTCTTTCCTGTGGCCTTTATTCATTGGAAAGAACAAGAAATAGAGGTTGCATATGGACCATTGTAAAGTGACCAATAAATCATTGTGAATGACGATGACCCACGACATGATTATAATTATTCTTCTCCCTGCGTTTAAAGGTCGATATTTAATTTACAAAATACAACAAAAATAAAGGAATTATGATGCAAAATGTGCATAGTTGATCCTAACTAGTCGTTTACAGATTCGATGAGGCACCAGCATTATATCATAATTATTCAGTAAATCAATACCATATCGAATAGATTATCAAAATCAATATCGAATAAACAATTAAAATCTATAATACAAATATACCTATTATATGCAATAATATATATATATATATATTTAATAATATTATAGTATATATTTTTTACGATACTAATTAGCTTGATTGGTGATAGGAGATACATTATTAATTAATCATTTAACACATCATTGTCGGAAGAGGACAATTGCATTTATGATGATAAAAATAATTGTAGACTTCATTCTCATCATTTATATTGAGAAAGACAATCGAAAACTTCCTTCGTATCTATTACAACCAAGTATAAAAAAATTATTTTTAATATAAAAAAATAAAAAAATTTCTTATTCTTGTACCTTGAGTTACTAATTTAAGCATCAGAAAGATTAAATTGAAAAACATCTTTCGATTTCGATCTTTACGTAGTTGATACAACGAAAGCTCAGTATTTTTACCTTAAAAACATCTTAGATAATCCTATACACGTGAGTCTATATCACATCGAATTAACTAAAACATTAATGATATTTTCTCTGAATAACTAGTAGGATATATTATTGAAAGGGCTTGTTCAAATCTCATATTTACTATTTATAATAAAAAATAAAAAATATTTTAATGATTAATATTTATATGTATTTTAATGTAACTAAAAAAATTAATTGAAAAAAAAACAGAGATTGAGTTTTAGCTCAAGCTTTGTTTACAAAACAATATCAAGAATCTTCTTCTTTCTCAGAGCAGCAAGGGGGGCATTGTGGCCATGGCACAAACTCCCTGTACCTGTAAGTCCCAAAACCACATGAATGCCACATGACGATGACTTCATTGATGGCTACTCTCCTCCCCTACTCATATTTATCTTTGCATCACCACTTCGATGGAAGCAGAACACCGAGAGGAGGAAGGTAAAAGCACTGCCTTTGCACCAGAGGAGAGGAGGAGAGATGATGCGGGGAAGCACAAGCCTGATAGGGGCCGTCAACTTTGTGACGTTCCTGATATCGATCCCCGTGCTGGGCGGCGGCATATGGCTGACCGCCCGGGCCAACTCCACCGACTGCCTCCGCTTCCTGCAGTGGCCGCTCATCATCATCGGCATCACCATCATGGTCATCTCCCTCATGGGCTTCGCCGGCGCCTGCTACCGCCTCTCCTGGCTCCTCCGCGCCTACCTCTTCGCCATGTTCGCCGTCGTGGCCGCCCTCCTCGGCTTCATCATCTTCGCCTTCGCCGTCACCGACCGCGGCCGCGGCCAGGTCGTCCTCAACCGCGCCTTCCTCGAGTACCAGCTCGTCGACTACTCCGGCTGGCTCCGGGACCGCGTCGCCAACCCCGGCTACTGGAGCAAGATCAGCTCGTGCCTGCGCGAGGGCCACGCCTGCGCCGGCATGGCGCGCTACGTCCGCGACCCGACCACCGGCGTGCTGGTGCCCGAGTCCGCCGATATGTTCTACCAGAGGCAACTCTCCCCCATCGAGGTAACCGCTTGCGTTCCCCTTCCTTGCCCTTCTCTGTTTGCTTTTAGGGCAAAAGTCTCTGAACAGGGGACTGCAAAAAAATGGCGTCTTTGGGCGAAACAGATTTGAATTCTCAGCAGCAGAGAACATTAAAGATGACAACTTTAAGCCAAAAGCTACTTCTCTTTATGCTATGATTTCTATTTCCTTGCTCGATTCTTAGTGCCTATAAACGACTCTCTTTTGATGGATGAAAGCTTATGCTTTTGGAGTAAGAACAACCGTAATTAGTAGGCCAAAAATAAGGTTCCTTTGCTGTTTATTGTTTATGCTCATCAAATGCTTCTAAATTAGTTGTTGTCCAAGAGAAATCTGCTTTCTCTGTTCTACATATAGATATCAGGATATCTCTGTTCTGCAAACATGAGTTCTTTCTTTCTGCTTTGTTCTAACGATTAAGAAGGGGGTGCGTTTGCTTCATTTATCGACTAACAAAGGCGACCACCATGGCTGCATGATTGAGGACCGAGATCTTTTTCTATGCTACTGCTTTTGGGACCCGAGCTTTGTGCCGATAGCCCAGAGACACAAGGAGGACTTTTGTCTCCTGCAACAGGATACTAATCCTGGCACCACATATTCCATGGAGTGGGAGGCCATGCCTGGTCTTGAATCCTCCCTGCATATCCTGCACTCAGACCTCTTGTCCAAGGGTTTATGATTCTATGTGGTTCTTCATCTTTACCTGATCCAGGATTTGTCATGAAGAAGGCTGAGTTCAGTTCAAGTTGCAAACAGTATTACTGTAGATTTGACGTAAAAAAACATATCTGGCATCAACCATCACCGGCTGTGCCAGTCTTTGATCTTTTGCATGTCCTGCTGTTGTATCACTCCACTTGGATTATCTCATCATCAACCTTTGCTCTGTGCCAATTCGGCACCAAAACCCTAGCAATTAAGGTAGAGTGTAGTGTTCCAGATTGTTTTGCAGAGCTAACCTCGTGAATTCTTACTGAAGTAGCTTTGTTTTTGCTAATTCTTTGCATGATTGTGAATAGACCTTGCTTACGGTAAATGGTGAAGAAATCCTTAGAACCACCAAACATGAAGTGGATCATGTTGATCCGTGGAATGACTAAAGCTTTTGAAAAAAGCAAGAAACCTAACCTTGATTTGCTCAGCTTCTTTGATGCATTGATTCTTACTGAAACATGAGTATATCGCTCTAGATTTTGTTTTGCGGAGCTAATCTCGAAACATAGGAAGCCCCTTCTCATCAATTGTTACTGAATTAGCTTCGCTTTTTCTAATTATTTGCATGATTGTGAACATAGGCCTTGCTTTTAGTTGATAGCAAAAAAAAAAAATCTTAGAACCTGAACATGAAGTGAAGCATAATCGGCTCAACTTCTTTGATGCATTGACGATGTAGTCTGGATGCTGCAAGCCACCCACCTCATGCGGCTACACCTACGTGAACGAGACGTTCTGGAACCCGGTGGCAGGGTTGGCGGTGGATGACCCCGACTGCATCCAGTGGAGCAACGACCAGCAGCAGCTGTGCTATCAGTGCAACTCGTGCAAGGCCGGGGTTCTGGCCAGCCTCAGGCACAGCTGGAGGAAGGTCTCAGTGATCAACGTCGTCATGCTCATCGCCCTTGTCGTCGTCTACGTCGTCGGATGTGCCGCATACAGGAATGCCAGAAGGGTCGACAACAACGAGGCCTTTGGAGCGACCAGGATGACCAAAGCCAGGCCAATCAGGTTCCAGTTTTAGAGCAGATCTTGGGTTTACTCGCTTTCCTCTACGATGGAAGCATCAGGTTTACAAGGATCTGCTGGCATTTGTACATTTAGAGGTTATTCGCATTGCTCCTCTCACTGAACAATATGTTTCTCATCGATCTTAGTGAAATTTGTGTGAAGGGAATGAATCAAGAAGACTAAAAGTGAGACCTAGTTGTTCTTTGAGGTATGTTCACTCAGATCACAGCAGATGTCATCTCTCATGCTTTGGATTCTACTGGTGCAGTTTGAATGACAAGTTCTTGCAAACAGCATGACCAGCATAGTGCTCAAGATGTGTAACGTTGTAGGAAATAGCGAGGATCAAACACACATCCAAACTAGATTAATCTTAGACTTAATTATAGTGTCAGAACACATCCAGAAAAGAGAAAAAGATGGCTGCACTTGTCAATTGGGCCCTGAGGTGGATTCCTGAGGGAGTGGCCTTTGACAGATAGGGCTGTTCTGAGCATGTAGAAGCGATAAAATGCTCTGAACCCAGTCATTGCTATCCCATAAAATGCTTCATGATATCTGTTCAGCAGCAGTCTTTTGATATCTGAAGCGAGCCATGTGATTCCAATCCAAATCTCCCTTCTCACGGAAATTTAGCTGACTGATACCATTTTACTGGTTGTTGAATGGTGGTTCCTCAGACCTGAAGAAGAAGAACAGCCTTCTTCTGTTTCCATGGTGCAAGTGAGAAAGCAAGTCGCCGGAAAGCTCCTTCCGGCGTGAGAAAGGGATCCGCCATGTCCCCAGAGGTCACGGCTGCTCCATAACGTGAGATCAAGCATCAAGTGCTGGTGGGGGGGGCCCCATGCACGCATCCTGGAGAGAGACCGATGAGACCAGTTTCCATTTGGCATCCCATGTCATGCTAAACCTCTCCACGAGCTTGTGCTGATTTCCATTGATTGCTCATACGCACTGTGGAGCCAGTGGAAGTCATCGGAAGTCCCATGAACTGACATGATGTGTACCATAAAATGGACGCTTCTCCCTAGATCGACACCATTCCAAGTGGTGCATTGTGCCTCTAGATGATCATGACACGCAACCTTCCGCATGCCAATCGTAAACTTAAACTATCTATTAATTTACCACACATGGGAAAATTGAGTGTACTAATCATTGACACGAGATTAAGCATTCTGAGCTAATGATTTATTTATGTTACATATGTCATCATCTCATCATAAATAATAAAAAATAATAATAAATAATCAGAATAGTCGTAATTGGATTCAAAGATATATATATTACATCACCATCATTATATTGTTTTTAATAAAAATATTTTAGATCGATGATTCAAATTCAACGAGATCAATATATCGGTCTATCTCATCGGATCGGATCGTAACATGAATGCTTGGCTGGAAAGGTCGGACATCTACTTACAATTAAAAACTCTTAAAGACCACCTGCCATCCACTGCAAGTTGGTCGTCACTCCTCTCCCCCACCTTCTCCGCTAGGCTACCGGAAATTGTGTTCTCACCGACTCCCATCGACCCCCCCGAGTGGTACATCCACAGAGGAACAAAGAAGGAAGTAGAGGCAGACATGAGTCGAGATTTTGGAGCACTCCTTTTTTTTCTTCTTGTAGGTTTTTCAATGGATGCTTTGACTATGCGAGCAGTGGGACCTTTCGGAGTCAAATCTACAATAAGCAGTTACGTACGACACAGTGGCGACTTTGCCTACTCTTGAAGGATTTTTGTATTGTGTTCCGAGGCTTCTTTGTCTTGGTGGTGATATTTAGTCAACCTCCGGCATCGATCTCCATTTGGCTACTTGCTGACCGCAGCCGCCCGGCTCGCACATTGGATACCGTAGTCAACCTGCTCTCCTAACTCACAAATGTTGACACGTTGACTAGTGTTTCAGGCACCACCGTTTCCTGCGCTTCCACACTGGAGCTTATTTGTTCGGTGAGAAACACCATTAAAGCGTGTGTGTGTTAGCTGCAAGGTTCGTCAAAGGAGATCTGCGTGGAGTTTTGTACAGCTAAGATGGATTGAACTTGCACCCAACTCCTTGTTCTCACTAGATGGGTGCGCGATGAAGAAAGTCTACGAGCTTTGAACTTTCCTTGCCGCTGTCATCTAAAGTTAGTGGGAAAACGAAGGACTCTTCCGAGCTTGTCCACGTCAAATTCTCGCGTTGATGAGGAACTCATAATTCACGGAAATTGACATGCATTATTACATGGTAGAAATTGCAAGGACTACATGAAGTAAGTACGCAACTCTGATCTTGTTGGCAGTGTCAAGGGGGATACAACAACGAATGGGTTCTCCTACGGGATTAATTACTAAGGAATTATTTGCTACTGAGGTGCTCGCCCAATCTCGAGTCATATCCAGAGGGCTTCGTCCCAAACTGAGCCCTCCTGGTTGATCTCATCGAGGAAGTATGCATCATTCTGAAGCAGGTAATTGCCGGCGGCGAGGGCGTCGGTGGAGCGAGGCGCGCGGTCCTGCTGCGTCTGGAGCCACTTCCACGCAGATTAACGCGATGAGGTTCTTGTGCTGGGCTTGCAGGTTGAGGATTTCCGCCTGCGCCTGCGCCAGTTGCGCTTGGAGCTCGTTCACCTGCTTCTGAAGCTGGAAGATGGCACCTGCACACCCGTAGACGGGATCCCGGATCCGGGCGTTCGCCTCGTACACCATGCTGCTCACGGCGTCCGCCCTCTGGCTCTCCGGGAGATCCTGAAAGCGCATGCGATCATTAACGCTACCTTGCGGTGGGATGAGTCGAAGATCTTGTAGTTGATGCGGATTGCTCACCTGCAGCAGCTTGATGATGTTGCTAGCACCGAACACGCGATGCGCGATGGTGAACTTGAGCGGCTCGGTGGGCGGGAAGTAGGGCGCCAGGACGCATTTCCCGGCGCAGCGGCGGCGGAGGATCTTGCAGGCGGCACAGGGGCTGTGAATGACCGGCGGCGGAGGGGCCGTCGGGGGAAGGGATGGAGGAGACGACGAGATGGGGGAAGATGTGGGGGAGGAGGAGTTGGAGGAGGAGGAGGAGTGTTGGAAGTTAGCAGTGATGGTGGTGGTGGTGTCACTGGACTTCATGACTTTGGAAGAGGGAGGAGGGAATGAGTCGAGACGGTGGTGGCTTGCTTCGAGTCCTTGAGAATACATATAGAGAGCGAGGGCGGATGAGCATGACGCCATGGATTGACGGAGTCGAGGTCAGCAGCAGCTTGGACCTCCTCTTGGCATTGAAGTCTGAGTCTCAGCTGGCAGAGAGTGAACACAGACAAGAGGAAAAAACGAAACTTTCGGATTGAATCTGAAACCACAACATGAATTTAATACCAGCTAGTCTTTGCAGTACAATGATTGCCAAACACGATCTAAAGCTTCTTATCTTGTCTGCTGGTATTGCGCCCAACAGAGTGAGAAAAATAGCGGAGACAATCTTATCCATACAAATTAGATACCTGTCCACAAGCAGCAGTGCACGTATCTATCTATACATGGTGATATTTTCCTCAGGTTGTGATTGACACTGGACAGGCTAAATCGCACATGAAGGAAGGATGGCAGGTGTTGTGGGTGTCAGCATCAGTTGGATGAGGGCTCTGGGCACATGGCAGCTCCCACCCCTGTCGTCACCGAGCAGAATCGACCACCTTATGCTCACCTTAGAGCAAGTGCATCAGAGATCACTCCTCCTTGTCCTCAGAATCCTCAATTTAAGGAGGAATCCTATGTGCAGTCTTTGCATGCATGTGAGAGATCAAACGATTACTGCATCTAAAATGAGCTATCTATCTAGAAACTCGTCCAAAGAGTTTGACTTCCTGCCCCTCCGGTGAGGGACTGACTTCATCCATGAGCTGCATGCACGCAGAGCTCATGAGCCTGTGTATGGTTCCTCACCACACACAGACTTGCGTAGACCTTTCCTGTAGACTGCGGAGGAAGATATGTGATGGGAGTCTCGTATATTCTAGGATGCATTGAATATGTCACGGTTAGGCAAAATGCAGTCAGGAGAATTTAATGGAAGTCACCACAATTCACCATCTCATCTTCCTTGTGAAGAAAAATGTTAGAGATATGCTGCCAACCAACTTGAATCCAATGATGAACCATGAAGTGAAGTGATTGATACTGCTATCCGGAGATGAATCCTAAGGATATGTCATTAATTATTGGAATGGGAAAGGCTAGCTAATCCAGTAGTCAAATTAGGAGCCTTCTACATCGGCAATGCCGCTTGACCAGGGAATGGCTTGTGGTAGAGCTGAGTTAATGATGCAGTTCCTATTTATTATGTTGACGATTCCTCACTGTTCGGTCAAAGAGAATGATAATTAATGGCGGAATGAGGGGGTTAGCACGCTTAATGAATGCAGCATTGGCACTCCTGGGGCCAGCTCAAGATCATCGTCTTCTTCTTCTTCTTCTTCATGAGAACATCAAGGAAAATATAGCTTACAGTTTCGGTGTAGTGCACATCAAATCCAAAACCAATGCTATCTGCATGCACACGGCCCCACACGGCATCCATCTTTTGCTTGGATCTGAGCGGTTCCCCACTAGCTTTCGACTCGGAGATGGTTGGGGTGCATAAGCTGCCAAGGGGGAGCAGCCATGTAGAGCTTTTCTCCATCAGCTTCTTCTACTGCGTTTTCTTCGAATTCCAGCAGCAACTCTCTCTCTCTCTCTCTCTCTCTCTCTCTCTCTCTCTCTCTCTCTCTCTCTCTCGCTGATGCAGACAGGTTGGTGTGATGTGACGACGACGATGATGACAGAACTTTTTCCTTTGCCCACCTCGTTTTCTCTTCTTCTTCTCCCTCGAGGTCTCGCTATCGTTGGACGAAGAGAGGGACCGAAGTGTCAACTGGGAGGGGTTGGCCGGCACTCCTCTCGGTTAAAGCCAACCCATCATCATACTACCGTGGACTTTATTGTCGAGGTGGTGATACTTGAGACTCCATTGAGGAAAACATACGACTCCTATACTTTCTTAGATTCTTATAAGATGAACATATGTTAGTGGAAGTTAGAAGGAATTGGTGTATTAATCTTATATTTAAGATCAATCTTAATTAGGTCTTATGTTCTAAACCACGTAAGAGCGTTTCTACGTGCGTCAACGTTTCATAAATCTTACAAGTTGAAGGTTTTTATTGAGACATTCGAGTTGCTGAATTATTACACAAGTAATATGTCTCATGTTTCGAGTCCATATGTGTGAATGATATGTACATACATGTTAAAAAAAATATTTTTTTTTATTTTTTTTATTTAAATATGAATCTTAACTCAAACTAAGGCTAAGCAAACAATAATTTCCTCTTAATTTAATGGGTTGGGTTGGGTTGGGTTGGGTTTGGTTGCATCAAGCAATAGTAATCATAAATTACAAGGTGTTGGCAACCAAAGCCCATATTGATCTCTTGTCCATTATAATCTAATAATTTATCCTTTTAAATTATCAAATATTATATGTAAAAGATGACTAATTAAATTCAGACCCATTCATTTAAAATCATAAGATTTTTAATTTGAGAGTTTTTCTTTACTCAATCAATAGTTCTGTTGTTCAGCAAATATAATTATTATTTTGTTTTGTTTATTTATACTATTATATGTATAATAATAATAATAATAATATATTATTATTATTATTATTTCCTCCATGTGTCTCAGGGAAACGGTTGCAGCGTTTGCTGCACGCAAACACAAAGACACGTGGTCGGACAGAGTCCGTTCGATCTAAATGTTCGGCTCAGTAAGCACCGCAAACGATCACCGTCAGATGCTTCGATCCGACGGCGAGGATAGAAACCCTAGTCTTGGCTTGGGAGATCGCCGTATAAGATGGGCGGGATGGCATGCACGCTCCTCCTCCAGCGCCGGTCGCTCGGCTGTTGTTTCTCTGCTCTCGGTGCTCCAATCTTATCTTCTTGAGAGCATCGTCCGGTGAGTTTTATCGTCTCTTTCTTATGATCCTTGGTAACTGCACTCTTTGTGTTCTTGGTACCTGTGCTATGATCAGTTGCTCAATGATCAGAGCCTTTGTTTCCTCCATTTCCGGATTCTGGGATGTAGAATTTGGTTATTGATCTGAAAGTTGTAATTTTGAGCTTTTTGCAAGTGTTGTGAAATCCCGTCTTAATGTTTCGACTGCCTCTATCATAGCGCTATTGTTGCTACTGGTGATGGACGGTCTTAATGTTCTTTAAATACATTGTGAGGAAAAAAAGAGTCTTTTTTTAAATCTCTTTTAGTATACTTTATAACGTTTTCATACTTTTAATCATATAAGTTGATCTCGGGATTATTTGCCTCTGCTTTCAGCTATGAGTAACTTAAACTGAGTATTTCTTAGTAGCTTTGTCCTGGAGGCATATAGTGACACTCGATCGAGGGGATATCATGTCCTCAGTTACTTCCTGGTTGACTCGGGATATCCCTTCTCCCTGACATGTTGGCAGCAATGTGTCCATTGTATACTTTGCTTGATTGTTTTGTGACTGGTTTACGAGTTGGTATCTTGCCCTGATCTCACATATGCAATGGAATAAAACATGTGAAATGCTGGGAATTATACATCTGTTGTGCCATTGAAAGTAAACAATCTGAATTTTATCCATTTTTTCTCTTTTTCATATTAAGTTCAAATCATTTTGTGACATAAATTTAAAAGTAATTTTTTTTTTCTATTCCTTTGTTTGTACTGGAATGGACATTCTTGAAGTATGTGTAAAACTTAGGGTACATAAGCTCCTCATATTTCTGGAAGCCATCTTTAAGTAACACACTTTTTGAAAAGTTGTCTATGCTATCTTGAAAATTTGTCTGTTCATTTTTTTCTTTGTATGGATTAAAGAACTAGACCAATAGAAGTCATGGTCTCTGGTGTGCTTATTATATTTCCATGTTGTACTACTATGGTAATTTTGACATTTGCTTTTATCTTCTGGGCTCTTGGTTTGGTCGTGATTTGTGATGGTAACTTATGCATTCTTCATTGTTTACTGTCTTCTTTCTCATATCCTTCATTTTTTTTTATGCATCAATCTATTAAATTCTGTAGTTTTGCATGATTTGCCTTATTCAAGTTAGTCTTTAAGATGAAGAGTCATCTTCCTTTAGGATTTGGACCAAATACTATATGTTTTCTTCAAGACTTATTGTTTGTGTTGTTCCTCAACGAGCACCTAGTTTGTGCTTTTCTTGAATGTGCTTATATGTTCTAGATGTCTCAGTTTTTTCCTATCTAGTACTTCTTTATAACTTTTATAGTGTTTTCTTCCATTCAGGCACCATGGGTAAGGAAAAGGTACACATAAACATTGTGGTCATTGGTCATGTCGACTCTGGGAAGTCGACCACCACTGGCCATCTTATCTACAAGTTGGGTGGCATTGACAAGCGTGTGATCGAGAGGTTTGAAAAGGAGGCTGCAGAAATGAACAAGAGGTCATTCAAGTATGCTTGGGTTCTTGACAAGCTTAAGGCGGAGCGTGAAAGAGGAATTACCATTGATATTGCTCTTTGGAAATTTGAGACCACCAAGTATTATTGCACGGTCATTGATGCTCCTGGACACCGTGACTTCATCAAGAATATGATTACTGGAACATCCCAGGCTGACTGTGCTGTTCTTATCATCGACTCTACCACTGGTGGTTTTGAAGCCGGTATCTCCAAGGACGGTCAGACTCGTGAGCATGCATTACTTGCTTTTACACTTGGAGTCAAACAGATGATTTGCTGTTGTAACAAGGTAAACATCTTTGGCTACTCAGTGAAACATATTTCTCAACTTTCTCTTGTTAATCATATTTGGAATTGCTTGTCTCGTTAAATTGTATCAGTTGCATCTCCATTGTTCTCTGATACGCTGTCTCTGCTTAATTCTTACATTTGAATTTATATTCCTTTTCCAGCACTTTGATAAAAACCTTTTGTCTAAAAGCTCTGCTTATCTTTCTCTCTAAACTGGATTATTTTGCATACTTCCGTTATTTGACAATTTTGAGTTTCCGTAATGCCACATTACAGATGGATGCAACAACCCCAAATATTCAAAGGCTAGGTATGATGAAATTGTGAAGGAAGTTTCTTCTTACCTCAAGAAGGTGGGCTACAACCCAGAGAAGATACCCTTTGTTCCCATCTCAGGGTTTGAGGGTGACAACATGATCGAGAGGTCTACCAACCTGGACTGGTACAAGGGCCCGACCCTTCTCGAGGCCCTCGACATGATTCAGGAGCCAAAGAGGCCCTCGGACAAACCTCTTCGCCTCCCTCTCCAGGATGTGTACAAGATTGGAGGCATCGGCACTGCTCCAGTTGGACGAGTTGAGACTGGTATTCTCAAACCTGGTATGGTTGTTTCCTTTGGTCCCACTGGGCTGACGACTGAGGTTAAGTCAGTTGAGATGCACCATGAAGCCCTCCAGGAAGCCTTACCTGGTGACAATGTCGGTTTCAACGTGAAGAACGTTGTCGCCAAGGATCTCAAGAGAGGTTTTGTTGCATCCAATTCCAAGGAAGATCCCGCCAAGGAGGCCGCCAGCTTCACTTCTCAGGTCATTATCATGAATCACCCTGGTCAGATCGGCAATGGCTATGCCCCTGTTCTGGACTGCCACACCTCCCATATTGCTGTCAAATTTGCCGAGATCCTCACCAAGATTGACAGGAGGTCAGAAAGGAACTCGAGAAGGAGCCCAAGTTCTTGAAGAATGGTGATGCTGGTTTTGTCAAGATGATTCCCACCAAGCCCATGGTCGCCGAGACCTTCTCTGCATACCCACCGCCGGTCGTTTTGCCGTGAGGGACATGCGGCAAACTGTGGCCGCCGGTGTCATCAAGAGCGCCGAGAAGAAGGATCCCACCGGTGCCAAGATCACCAAGGCTGCCGCCAAGAAGAAATGAGTTTTCACAAGCCTTTTGTATCAGAGTGTAAGAGTACACTATGACTTTCTAATTTGTTGTTTGCAAGTGTTTGATTTAGGAAGCCCTTTGTCATTTATGCTGATTTTGAGGCTTATTTTTTTGGGACATATGTTTTCCTTGTTGTCATACATTTATCATCTTGCAGAACTTCATCACCAAAATCGTTGATCTTTGATTCGATCTCAAAGCTTATCATCAGCAAGTGGTATCTATCTGATTGTAACATGTTGTTTGATGCTGCTTTCTGCTAATATTATAGGTTGGGGTGATAAGACCAGATAGCACATTTCGATTCAGCTATCATATGCTTTTCTGAACGCAATCGATCAATATTTTTGATTTAGACTCGATGTGTACAATGATGGATCGAGTCCAGTCCGGTTCGGTTGACAACCACTCTGGTCTTTGAACCAACCCAGACTGGTTTATTGCCGTGCGTGTGTCGAGTAGTAAGCACTGGCGTTAATCTGCTTTCATAGCCGCCATTAGATTCCTCCCAGCTACTGCTGCTTCCTGTCAGTGTCAGTGACAGCATCCCCATCTCTCTCTCTCTCTCTCTCTCTCTCTCTCTCTCTCTCTCTTGTCTGTATCTTCTTCAACTGTCGCGAATACAGAGATCTCGAGGAAGGAAGAACGGAAGTCATGGCTTCCAATGGCTCTCTTTACAGAGTCTATATTGACAGCAGCTTCATACCTCGGATTCCACCGAGAGAGAGCAGAAGAAAAGGAAATAGAAATGGGAACGGAGAACAGTAAAGAAACGCAAAGTGACAAATGAGCTCCAGGTGTTGCTTCGCTGACGGCTACGCCGCCTCCTCCTCCTCCATGCCGGCTCCGACCTGCTTCGCGTCAATACCAGTGGCCGCTGCGATTCCGACCCCGTTGCCTCCTCCTCTTCCTCCTCATCCTTCTTCTTCCTCGTCCACCTCCGACAGCTCCGCCGCAGCTGCCGCCAGGTCGCGCCACCTCTCGTTGCTTTTGTTCTTCTTCTTCTTCCTGAGTTCGGTATGGACGCTCTCCGCCTCGTCTCCGCGTGCAGACGCCGGCGGAGGTGCCAGTTGGTGCTCCGGAAGCGTGGAGACGGCGCACCGGGCGGTGGTGGCGAGCGAGGACGCGCTGTTGTGCGGCGCCGACCGGCACCTCATCAGAAGGAGCGCGTTCTTCGGTGGCGGCGCCGCGGCCACGAACACCCTCGTCGCTTCCTCGTGCTCCTCCGCCTCTCGTCCTCCTCGTCTGTTTTTACTACGATGAACTCCAGCGGCGGTGCTCTTGGCGAATCCGCTTCCCGCCGTTGGTACCCGCCAGATCGGCCGCCCAGGGGAACCCACCTCCGCCACAGCGACCGCCCTCCGCCGCCCTTGGGCTTCTTCCGAGCCGGGAAAAGACTGCAGAGCAAGGCCTTGTGGAAGCACTGGCAGGGCGGTTTCGGGTCCTTCGGCCGAGGCGTTTCGGGCTGCGCCGGTTTCTTGTTCCGGATTCGAACCTGGCCGATACAAGTCACCTTCGGTGAAGATGGCTCTCCTTCCTCCCCCGCCGCCGCCGCCAGGGCTGCTTGCGCTGCCACGGACGAGCGGCCCACGCTCTTGCTGCGGGAGCTGAACATTGGGCTGGAGCGGCCGGCGGGCGGCCGCGGCTCCGGCTGCCACTGCCGGTCAGGATCCGGGCCAGGCCCGGGGCCGGGAGCTTCCCGGCCGGGGCTCGACGACACCATGGCGGCCGCCGGCCTCATCATCTTGCTTGCCTCCTCGCCTTTGCCTTGTTTGGGTAACAGAACACGAGGAACAGATATAATGGCGGAGGCTGCGGAGGTCTGTGCATCCGATCATGTGATCGTTCCCGCCTCAAAATAACGGTAATCGTAGCGGTTTCGAACCCATTTCATAAAACGTTACATCAATACATCACTCAAATATATAAACATATAAATGTACACGTATATAATATTTGAATACATAGATAAATTATTATAAACGATTTTTATTTAAAATTATCTTATTTTTCATGAAGTACCTCATTTTCAAAAGTCTCTAATACCTTGAAAAAAAGGTACATATTAGATGAAAAAGAAAACGCTATTGAGAATTCATAAAACGGAGAACGTTGCCCGGTTTCAAAATCCATAAAGGTTATCCGCAAGAAGTCCCTTCAACACTACAAAACTTAACCCTAAATAACTCAAACTTTATAACTTGTTGGATGTACAATGATTGCTGCTAGAGAAAGTAGTTGTATGATGACTATTATTTTATACATTATGTGAAAAATCATAATGTATTGTAGCATCATTTATAAGATGATTACATGACCTACTCTAATACAGTGGCACATGGTCCACGTATTTATACTCAATATGGGTTCACATGGAACTCATGTAGGCCCTACCACTGCAGTCCCCATCAAAATACCACCTCCACATTGAATGCATCTCGTGCAACGTTGAGTGTCACTCTGTAGCACGTGACTCACTCTTCCCCAGTATGACCTGATACTGATCGGGTAACTTTACCCCACTGAAAACAAGATCCGGAAGAAAGAGGTCAGAAATTTCAAGTAAACATATCCATGCCAATCCTGCATCAATTTTTGTGCCAAACCTCAGTAATTAGGGTGGTCATGCCTGAAGATTAATCAGAAATCAGCATCACGCAGTGGTGCTAAAAGACACAAAAATGTAGACATGCATGGGAATGGGAGTCAAAAAGAGTTTGGCACAGCAGAGATGCAGCAGCTGGACAAAAGAGGATCCAATGTCCAATCGTCCACTTTCTTTATGCCTATTGTGGACGTGTATGAGTTCTTACAGCTCTCCAATGTTTAACAGTTCAATTGTTCATTTAGATGAGGTGCATAAGTTTAGAAATTTGAGAATTAAAACAACTATATATCCAGGACCACAAATGCTGAAGAATGTTAAATATATTTCACATGGGTTACATATATATCCACATTAATGAGCCTTGTTTCATGTACAAGTTGATGTCATTTTAGTAAATCCCTAATTTCAGAAAAGAATGGACATGAACTACTGTGTGTTTGGTGTCTCTTTGACGACCAAGGTGGAGATGCTCAACTGATGCAGTGGCGAAGAAGTTTGAAGATAAAGATTTATACAGTATTTGAAATTACAAATATTCATGATAATGGAGTGCAAATGCAGAAGAGTCATCAAGCCGGAAAACAATGTCGGAATAAACCTAAGAAAATATGATTCTCTCATCTTTATCACTTAACAAGCAAGCAACAGATAGCAGGAGAACAGTACCAGGAGCAAGATCATCTTTCAAGATCTTCTGTATGCCTGGCTTCACTCTGAATCAGGATATTGACGCCATATTTGATCTTAATATTTTTCCAAGAGATAAACCTGCACCAACGGTCGAATCAATTTAAACTAATACATCGACTGACCAGGCTTCATCAAATATGTAAGATGGGCGGAAGACACAACTGCCATACCTATGCTCTAACAAATATTGGTCCATAAAACACACATAATGTCCTTTTTTCCTACAGCTAATCTATATATTAAGAACCACACTCACAAGACTTTGAAGTAAATTCCTGCACATTTTTGTCACTAGAAAGCACCTGCTGATTGCTTTTGTAACCATCTCGCACATGATTTAGGCTTTGAGTCATATTACTATATCAAAATTTCTATTCACAAGCTGATGTTTTGATTATGAGTCAATGATGAACATCACCATAAATGAATAGTGACCTAAATCCTGAAAGTATTCAATTACTTGGGCTCATCGTCATCACTTTTATATTCATCAATCATTGACAAAAGGTTACATACTAAAAACAGTTCAAAGTATTATTCTAAATCTTTCCTGATGCAGGTTTTACTGTATGTGTAGTATGACTACTACGGCTAAGAGCATGTGGGACAATCCAGTGGAGAACTGTCTCTACTTAAAGCGAGCTTGTATATGCTTGGATGATGAAGGTACATCTATAATCTCACATCTTGATAGATTCGATTCCTTAGTTATGGATTTGGAGAATATAGATGTAAGATTGATGATGAGGATAAGGCCCTATTACTTTTGTGTTCTCTCCCCAATCTTTTAAGTATTTCCGTGATACAATGATTTATGGAAAAGAAACAATTTCAGACGTATCGAAAATTTGCATGATTAAAATCTAAGGGAGCAGATTAATAGGGATATTTAGTTCATCGAGGGGTAGAAGCTGATAAAAGAGAATTTGACAGTGGTAGATCTAAATCTAGATCTAAATCCAGATATAAAAATTTAGTCCCAGATATTGTCATAAAATAGGGCATATTAAGGTCGATTGCTTTAAATTAAAAAATAAATTAAAGCAAAAGGAAAAATTGTCGATATCATTGAAGCTAGTGTTGTAGGCTGATGAGAATTTTGGAAATATTTTCTTTGCTATTGATGACAGACAAGGTCTAAAAATGAATGGAATGTGTCCTGATAATAGGATTTATTTTCCACATATGAATCTTGTAATGGTGGAATTGTTTTGATGGGCAATAATGCAGCATGTGATGTTATTGGTAAAGGCACAATCCAGAATTTGGATGGTATTGTGAGGACGCCACTAATGTTGAACATGTTCTGATTTCAAAAAGAATCTATCTCTAGAAGCGCCTACAGAGGCTCTGGAGTGCAAATACACATGTGAAGGTGGAGTTATGAAAGTTTCTAGAAATGCCCTTATTGTTATGAAAGCTTGTAGGTCTGGCTTGTATATTTTGCAGGAACTACCGCCATGAGCTCATTTCTTGGTCATCATCATTGTCTAATCGAAAAAAGGTTTGAGCATATAAGCAAAGGGTCTTCTTTGCGGGCGAATCTTTGGGCCATTAGATTTACGTGAACACTGCATTTTGGGAAGCGAAAAGAGTCGCCTTCGATTCTCTGAGTCTCTTGATAAAGATATTCGGAGAGGAAGAGCAATATTCCATACCAAGGATAGATCACGGAGAAATATTCGACCACCACAAAGATATGCAAATTTGGTTTGCATATGCTTTGTTTGTCTGCGTAAAGAAATTGGTGGAGTTAGTGAGCCTACTACCTACTCAAATGCAGTTTGTTGTGATAATACCAGTTGAGGAAAGGTCCTTGTTCGAAGAAATTCATAACGAAGGACAATCCGGTTGATATACTTACGAAAGGTTTACAAGTTCAAGCAAAGTGCTTGGACTTGATTGCAGTATTCATTGATGATGATTGGGGCTTTTATGAAGAAGGTGGAGCAAATTTTGTTGGGACATGCCAAGGTGGAGATTTGTTAGTTTGGCAAGTCCTTTAGTCACAGAATTCCTATCCCCTATTGATGCTATAAAAGGGGTCTAAGCTTCAAGACAGATGCACAGATGCACCACAGGCACCACAAGAAAAGCCGCTTTGGATTTAATCTCCATTAAGTCCATATTAAACTTTGGGCTTTTCTTTGTTTAGTAGTTGAAGTTGTTTTATGGCTAGAACAATTTCCTAAGGCATTTGTAATTGTCTCTGTTAGTAAAGATTTGCTCCTCCTTTCGTCAGTGGGCGTGAGTCAATGACCGAACCACGTAAATTCTGGTGTCCCTGTTTATTTTATTCTTTTTGTTTATTGTCTTTGTTGCGTTGCCAAATTACCGTGTGGTAATTTCCTGGGGCTAGCTCTAACAAAATTGCTTGCTGTGTTCGTCAACACCATTGAGATCACTTCGCTCATACTAATTTCTCATCCAATCAAGTCAAAGATGCATGGCTGTTCCATCTCCATCACAAATTCTGGCCAAAAGGCAAACAACTCTCCTTGATGAGTAGACACACAGAAAAGAGCTCCTTAAGGCCACTCTGCAAATCGAATCATGAGATGAAAGAGTACTTTCGGTCTGTCCGTGACATGCTTAGCACCATTGTGCTGCGGGTGACGAGTCACAGTCCTAAAAACCAGCCAAGGAGAGAAGGATTCATCTCTATCCTCCTCCTCCGACTCTCTCTTGAAGTCACGCAGCAGAATGAAAAGCCATTCAAAAGCCTCATGCTTTATGGAAAGCAGTTTGCCTCTTTTCGTAGAACCACGCAAAGGATTGAAGCAGAATGGTATCAGAATTCACTGCGTGATTCGCTTGTGATGTGTGGCTGCAGCGGCTGTGAGATTTGCTTGCTCACATCAGAAATATTCCCGTGATCGCTGTGCACAGTTCTAAAGTATACTCCCACAAATGAATATTTCTGGATCCGTGAAGATAATAAAAAAAATTTAAAAACTAGTCGAAGCCTACGTGAGATGATGCATAGTTTCATCTCATACGATGAGTAATTTGATTTTTCTTTACGGCCATAAAATAATGAGATTCGAATCATATAAATCTAAAATCGATTTTTCTCAATTATGGTCTATCGTTGATCTGAAATTTTCATTTATTATCAAAGATCTTTTTCTCCCCGATATTATTTTTATTATACTTTAAGCTTTTGAGAGGATAAATATACCTACTTTTTTTTTTCTTTTTGCTTTTTGAGATGTTATGTATATTTTCGGTCATTTTCATGTGGCCAGAGGAGAAGATTCATGCAGAGTGGTAGCTTTTTCTTTTCTTTCCTGTGGCCTTTATTCATTGGAAAGAACAAGAAATAGAGGTTGCATATGGACCATTCTAAAGTGACCAATAAATCATTGTGAATGACGATGACCCATGGCAAGATTATAATTATTCTTCTCCCTGCGTTTAAAGGTCGATATTTAATTTACAAAATACAACAAAAATAAAGGAATTATGATGCAAAATGTACATAGTTGATCCTAACTAGTCGTTTACAGATTCGATGAGGCACCAGCATTATATCATAATTATTCAGTAAATCAATACCATATCGAATAGATTATCAAAATCAATATCGAATAAACAATTAAAATCTATAATACAAATATACCTATTATATGCAATAATATATATATTTTTAATAATATTATAGTATATATTTTTTACGATACTAATTAGCTTGATTGGTGATAGGAGATACATTATTAATTAATCATTTAACACATCATTGCCGGAAGAGGACAATTGCATTTATGATGATAAAAATAATTGTACATTTCGTTCTCATCATTTATATTGAGAAAGACAATCGAAAACTTCCTTCCTATCTATTACAACCAAGTATAAAAAAATTATTTTTAATATAAAGAAAAAAATAAAAAAAATTTCTACTCTTGTACCTTGAGTTACTAATTTAACCATCAGAAAGATTAAATTGAAATACCTCTTTCGATTTCGATCTTTACGTAGTGTTTTCATCTTAAAGATATCTTAGACAATCCTATACATGTGAGTCTATATCACATCGAATTAACTAAAATATTAATGATATTTTCTCTGAATAACTAATAGGATATATTATCGAAAGGGCTGGTTCAAATCTCATATTACTATTTATAAAAAAATTTAAAAAATATTTTAATGATTAATATTTATATGTATTTTAATGTAACTAAAAAAATTAATTGAAAAAAAAACAGAGATTGAGTTTTAGCTCAAGCTTTGTTTACAAAACAATATCAAGAATCTTCTTCTTTCTCAGAGCCGCAAGGGGGGCATTGTGGCCATGGCACAAACTCCCTGTACCTGTAAGTCCCAAAACCACATGAATGCCACATGACGATGACTTCATTGATGGCTACTCTCCTCCCCTACTCATATTTATCTTCGCATCACCACTTCGATGGAAGCAGAACACCGAGAGGAGGAAGGTAAAAGCACTGCCTTTGCACCAGAGGAGAGGAGGAGAGATGATTCGAGGAAGCACAAGCCTGATAGGGGCCGTCAACTTTGTGACGTTCCTGATATCGATCCCCGTGCTGGGCGGCGGCATATGGCTGACCGCCCGGGCCAACTCCACCGACTGCCTCCGCTTCCTGCAGTGGCCGCTCATCATCATCGGCATCACCATCATGGTCATCTCCCTCATGGGCTTCGCCGGCGCCTGCTACCGCCTCTCCTGGCTCCTCCGCGCCTACCTCTTCGCCATGTTCGCCGTCGTGGCCGCCCTCCTCGGCTTTATCATCTTCGCCTTCGCCGTCACCGACCGCGGCCGCGGCCAGGTCGTCCTCAACCGCGCCTTCCTCGAGTACCAGCTCGTCGACTACTCCGGCTGGCTCCGGGACCGCGTCGCCAACCCCGGCTACTGGAGCAAGATCAGCTCGTGCCTGCGCGAGGGCCACGCCTGCGCCGGCATGGCGCGCTACGTCCGCGACCCGATCACCGGCGTGCTGGTGCCCGAGTCCGCCGATATGTTCTACCAGAGGCAACTCTCCCCCATTGAGGTAACCGCTTGCGTTCCCCTTCCTTGCCCTTCTCTGTTTGCTTTTAGGGCAAAAGTCTCTGAACAGGGGACTGCAAAAATGGCGTCTTTGGGCGAAACAGATTTGAATTCTCAGCAGCAGAGAACATTAAAGATGACAACTTTAAGCCAAAAGCTACTTCTCTTTATGCTATGATTTCTATTTCCTTGCTCGATTCTTAGTGCCTATAAACGACTCTCTTTTGATGGATGAAAGCTTATGCTTTTGGAGTAAGAACAACCGTAATTAGTAGGCCAAAAATAAGGTTCCTTTGCTGTTTATTGTTTATGCTCATCAAATGCTTCTAAATTAGTTGTTGTCCAAGAGAAATCTGCTTTCTCTGTTCTACATATAGATATCAGGATATCTCTGTTCTGCAAACATGAGTTCTTTCTTTCTGCTTTGTTCTAACGATTAAGAAGGGGGTGCGTTTGCTTCATTTATCGACTAACAAAGGCGACCACCATGGCTGCATGATTGAGGACCGAGATCTTTTTCTATGCTACTGCTTTTGGGACCCGAGCTTTGTGCCGATAGCCCAGAGACACAAGGAGGACTTTTGTCTCCTGCAACAGGATACTAATCCTGGCACCACATATTCCATGGAGTGGGAGGCCATGCCTGGTCTTGAATCCTCCCTGCATATCCTGCACTCAGACCTCTTGTCCAAGGGTTTATGATTCTATGTGGTTCTTCATCTTTACCTGATCCAGGATTTGTCATGAAGAAGGCTGAGTTCAGTTCAAGTTGCAAACAGTATTACTGTAGATTTGACGTAAAAAAACATATCTGGCATCAACCATCACCGGCTGTGCCAGTCTTTGATCTTTTGCATGTCCTGCTGTTGTATCACTCCACTTGGATTATCTCATCATCAACCTTTGCTCTGTGCCAATTCAGCACCATAACCCTAGCAATTAAGGTAGAGTGTAGTGTTCCAGATTGTTTTGCAGAGCTAACCTCGTGAATTCTTACTGAAGTAGCTTTGTTTTTGCTAATTCTTTGCATGATTGTAAATAGACCTTGCTTACGGTAAATGGTGAAGAAATCCTTAGAACCATCAAACATGAAGTGAATCATGTTGATCCGTGGAATGACTAAAGCTTTTGAAAAAAGCAAGAAACCTAACCTTGATTTACTCAGCTTCTTTGATGCATTGATTCTTACTGAAACATGAGTATATCGCTCTAGATTTTGTTTTGCGGAGCTAATCTAGAAACATAGGAAGCCCCTTCTCATCAATTGTTACTGAATTATTATCGTTTTTGCTAATTATTTGCATGATTGTGAACATAGGCCTTGCTTTTAGTTAATAGAAAGAAAAAAAAAAAAAGTCTTAGAACCTGAACATGAAGTGAAGCATAATCTGCTCAACTTCTTTGATGCATTGACGATGTAGTCTGGATGCTGCAAGCCACCCACCTCATGCGGCTACACCTACGTGAACGAGACGTTCTGGAACCCGGTGGCAGGGTTGGCGGTGGATGACCCCGACTGCATCCAGTGGAGCAACGACCAGCAGCAGCTGTGCTATCAGTGCAACTCGTGCAAGGCCGGGGTTCTGGCCAGCCTCAGGCACAGCTGGAGGAAGGTCTCAGTGATCAACGTCGTCATGCTCATCGCCCTTGTCGTCGTCTACGTCGTCGGATGTGCCGCATACAGGAATGCCAGAAGGGTCGACAACAACGAGGCCTTTGGAGCGACCAGGATGACCAAAGCCAGGCCAATCAGGTTCCAGTTTTAGAGCAGATCTTGGGTTTACTCGCTTTCCTCTACGATGGAAGCATCAGGTTTACAAGGATCTGCTGGCATTTGTACATTTAGAGGTTGTTCGCATTGCTCCTCTCACTGAACAATATGTTTCTCATCGATCTTAGTGAAATTTGTGTGAAGGGAATGAATCAAGAAGACTAAAAGTGAGACCTAGTTGTTCTTTGAGGTATGTTCACTCAGATCACAGCAGATGTCATCTCTCATGCTTTGGATTCTACTGGTGCAGTTTGAATGACAAGTTCTTGCAAACAGCATGACCAGCATAGTGCTCAAGATGTGTAACATTGTAGGAAATAGGGAGGATCAAACACACATCCAAACTAGATTAATCTTAGACTTAATTATAGTGTCAGAACACATCCAGAAAAGAGAAAAAGATGGCTGCACTTGTCAATTGGGCCCTGAGGTGGATTCCTGAGGGAGTGGCCTTTGACAGATAGGGCTGTTCTGAGCATGTAGAAGCGATAAAATGCTCTGAACCCAGTCATTGCTATCCCATAAAATGCTTCATGATATCTGTTCAGCAGCAGTCTTTTGATATCTGAAGCGAGCCATGTGATTCCAATCCAAATCTCCCTTCTCACGGAAATTTAGCTGACTGATACCATTTTACTGGTTGTTGAATGGTGGTTCCTCAGACCTGAAGAAGAAGAACAGCCTTCTTCTGTTTCCATGGTGCAAGTGAGAAAGCAAGTCGCCGGAAAGCTCCTTCCGGCGTGAGAAAGGGATCCGCCATGTCCCCAGAGGTCACGGCTGCTCCATAACGTGAGATCAAGCATCAAGTGCTGGTGGGGGGGGCCCCATGCACGCATCCTGGAGAGAGACCGATGAGACCAGTTTCCATTTGGCATCCCATGTCATGCTAAACCTCTCCACGAGCTTGTGCTGATTTCCATTGATTGCTCATACGCACTGTGGAGCCAGTGGAAGTCATCGGAAGTCCCATGAACTGACATGATGTGTACCATAAAATGGACGCTTCTCCCTAGATCGACACCATTCCAAGTGGTGCATTGTGCCTCTAGATGATCATGACACGCAACCTTCCGCATGCCAATCGTAAACTTAAACTATCTATTAATTTACCACACATGGGAAAATTGAGTGTACTAATCATTGACACGAGATTAAGCATTCTGAGCTAATGATTTATTTATGTTACATATGTCATCATCTCATCATAAATAATAAAAAATAATAATAAATAATCAGAATAGTCGTAATTGGATTCAAAGATATATATATTACATCACCATCATTATATTGTTTTTAATAAAAATATTTTAGATCGATGATTCAAATTCAACGAGATCAATATATCGGTCTATCTCATCGGATCGGATCGTAACATGAATGCTTGGCTGGAAAGGTCGGACATCTACTTACAATTAAAAACTCTTAAAGACCACCTGCCATCCACTGCAAGTTGGTCGTCACTCCTCTCCCCCACCTTCTCCGCTAGGCTACCGGAAATTGTGTTCTCACCGACTCCCATCGACCCCCCCGAGTGGTACATCCACAGAGGAACAAAGAAGGAAGTAGAGGCAGACATGAGTCGAGATTTTGGAGCACTCCTTTTTTTTTTCTTCTTGTAGGTTTTTCAATGGATGCTTTGACTATGCGAGCAGTGGGACCTTTCGAGTCAAATCTACAATAAGCAGTTACGTACGACACAGTGGCGACTTTGCCTACTCTTGAAGGATTTTTGTATTGTGTTCCGAGGCTTCTTTGTCTTGGTGGTGATATTTAGTCAACCTCCGGCATCGATCTCCATTTGGCTACTTGCTGACCGCAGCCGCCCGGCTCGCACATTGGATACCGTAGTCAACCTGCTCTCCTAACTCACAAATGTTGACACGTTGACTAGTGTTTCAGGCACCACCGTTTCCTGCGCTTCCACACTGGAGCTTATTTGTTCGGTGAGAAACACCATTAAAGCGTGTGTGTGTTAGCTGCAAGGTTCGTCAAAGGAGATCTGCGTGGAGTTTTGTACAGCTAAGATGGATTGAACTTGCACCCAACTCCTTGTTCTCACTAGATGGGTGCGCGATGAAGAAAGTCTACGAGCTTTGAACTTTCCTTGCCGCTGTCATCTAAAGTTAGTGGGAAAACGAAGGACTCTTCCGAGCTTGTCCACGTCAAATTCTCGCGTTGATGAGGAACTCATAATTCACGGAAATTGACATGCATTATTACATGGTAGAAATTGCAAGGACTACATGAAGTAAGTACGCAACTCTGATCTTGTTGGCAGTGTCAAGGGGGATACAACAACGAATGGGTTCTCCTACGGGATTAATTACTAAGGAATTATTTGCTACTGAGGTGCTCGCCCAATCTCGAGTCATATCCAGAGGGCTTCGTCCCAAACTGAGCCCTCCTGGTTGATCTCATCGAGGAAGTATGCATCATTCTGAAGCAGGTAATTGCCGGCGGCGAGGGCGTCGGTGGAGCGAGGCGCGCGGTCCTGCTGCGTCTGAGCCACTTCCACGCAGATTAACGCGATGAGGTTCTTGTGCTGGGCTTGCAGGTTGAGGATTTCCGCCTGCGCCTGCGCCAGTTGCGCTTGGAGCTCGTTCACCTGCTTCTGAAGCTGGAAGATGGCACCTGCACACCCGTAGACGGGATCCCGGATCCGGGCGTTCGCCTCGTACACCATGCTGCTCACGGCGTCCGCCCTCTGGCTCTCCGGGAGATCCTGAAAGCGCATGCGATCATTAACGCTACCTTGCGGTGGGATGAGTCGAAGATCTTGTAGTTGATGCGGATTGCTCACCTGCAGCAGCTTGATGATGTTGCTAGCACCGAACACGCGATGCGCGATGGTGAACTTGAGCGGCTCGGTGGGCGGGAAGTAGGGCGCCAGGACGCATTTCCCGGCGCAGCGGCGGCGGAGGATCTTGCAGGCGGCACAGGGGCTGTGAATGACCGGCGGCGGAGGGGCCGTCGGGGGAAGGGATGGAGGAGACGACGAGATGGGGGAAGATGTGGGGAGGAGGAGTTGGAGGAGGAGGAGGAGTGTTGGAAGTTAGCAGTGATGGTGGTGGTGGTGTCACTGGACTTCATGACTTTGGAAGAGGGAGGAGGGAATGAGTCGAGACGGTGGTGGCTTGCTTCGAGTCCTTGAGAATACATATAGAGAGCGAGGGCGGATGAGCATGACGCCATGGATTGACGGAGTCGAGGTCAGCAGCAGCTTGGACCTCCTCTTGGCATTGAAGTCTGAGTCTCAGCTGGCAGAGAGTGAACACAGACAAGAGGAAAAAACGAAACTTTCGGATTGAATCTGAAACCACAACATGAATTTAATACCAGCTAGTCTTTGCAGTACAATGATTGCCAAACACGATCTAAAGCTTCTTATCTTGTCTGCTGGTATTGCGCCCAACAGAGTGAGAAAAATAGCGGAGACAATCTTATCCATACAAATTAGATACCTGTCCACAAGCAGCAGTGCACGTATCTATCTATACATGGTGATATTTTCCTCAGGTTGTGATTGACACTGGACAGGCTAAATCGCACATGAAGGAAGGATGGCAGGTGTTGTGGGTGTCAGCATCAGTTGGATGAGGGCTCTGGGCACATGGCAGCTCCCACCCCTGTCGTCACCGAGCAGAATCGACCACCTTATGCTCACCTTAGAGCAAGTGCATCAGAGATCACTCCTCCTTGTCCTCAGAATCCTCAATTTAAGGAGGAATCCTATGTGCAGTCTTTGCATGCATGTGAGAGATCAAACGATTACTGCATCTAAAATGAGCTATCTATCTAGAAACTCGTCCAAAGAGTTTGACTTCCTGCCCCTCCGGTGAGGGGACTGACTTCATCCATGAGCTGCATGCACGCAGAGCTCGCGAGCCTGTGTATGGTTCCTCACCACACACAGACTTGCGTAGACCTTTCCCGTAGACTGCGGAGGAAGATATGTGATGGGAGTCTCGTATATTCTAGGATGCATTGAATATGTCACGGTTAGGCAAAATGCAGTCAGGAGAATTTAATGGAAGTCACCACAATTCACCATCTCATCTTCCTTGTGAAGAAAAATGTTAGAGATATGCTGCCAACCAACTTGAATCCAATGATGAACCATGAAGTGAAGTGATTGATACTGCTATCCGGAGATGAATCCTAAGGATATGTCATTAATTATTGGAATGGGAAAGGCTAGCTAATCCAGTAGTCAAATTAGGAGCCTTCTACATCGGCAATGCCGCTTGACCAGGGAATGGCTTGTGGTAGAGCTGAGTTAATGATGCAGTTCCTATTTATTATGTTGACGATTCCTCACTGTTCGGTCAAAGAGAATGATAATTAATGGCGGAATGAGGGGGTTAGCACGCTTAATGAATGCAGCATTGGCACTCCTGGGGCCAGCTCAAGATCATCGTCTTCTTCTTCTTCTTCTTCATGAGAACATCAAGGAAAATATAGCTTACAGTTTCGGTGTAGTGCACATCAAATCCAAAACCAATGCTATCTGCATGCACACGGCCCCACACGGCATCCATCTTTTGCTTGGATCTGAGCGGTTCCCCACTAGCTTTCGACTCGGAGATGGTTGGGGTGCATAAGCTGCCAAGGGGGAGCAGCCATGTAGAGCTTTTCTCCATCAGCTTCTTCTACTGCGTTTTCTTCGAATTCCAGCAACTCTCTCTCTCTCTCTCTCTCTCTCTCTCTCTCTCTCTCTCTCTCTCTCGCTGATGCAGACAGGTTGGTGTGATGTGACGACGACGATGATGACAGAACTTTTTCCCTTTGCCCACCTCGTTTTCTCTTCTTCTTCTCCCTCGAGGTCTCGCTATCGTTGGACGAAGAGAGGGACCGAAGTGTCAACTGGGAGGGGTTGGCCGGCACTCCTCTCGGTTAAAGCCAACCCATCATCATACTACCGTGGACTTTATTGTCGAGGTGGTGATACTTGAGACTCCATTGAGGAAAACATACGACTCCTATACTTTCTTAGATTCTTATAAGATGAACATATGTTAGTGGAAGTTAGAAGGAATTGGTGTATTAATCTTATATTTAAGATCAATCTTAATTAGGTCTTATGTTCTAAACCACGTAAGAGCGTTTCTACGTGCGTCAACGTTTCATAAATCTTACAAGTTGAAGGTTTTTATTGAGACATTCGAGTTGCTGAATTATTACACAAGTAATATGTCTCATGTTTCGAGTCCATATGTGTGAATGATATGTACATACATGTTAAAAAAAATATTTTTTTTTATTTTTTTTATTTAAATATGAATCTTAACTCAAACTAAGGCTAAGCAAACAATAATTTCCTCTTAATTTAATGGGTTGGGTTGGGTTGGGTTGGGTTTGGTTGCATCAAGCAATAGTAATCATAAATTACAAGGTGTTGGCAACCAAAGCCCATATTGATCTCTTGTCCATTATAATCTAATAATTTATCCTTTTTAAATTATCAAATATTATATGTAAAAGATGACTAATTAAATTCAGACCCATTCATTTAAAATCATAAGATTTTTAATTTGAGAGTTTTTCTTTACTCAATCAATAGTTCTGTTGTTCAGCAAATATAATTATTATTTTGTTTTGTTTATTTATACTATTATATGTAATAATAATAATAATAATAATAATATTATTATTATTATTATTTCCTCCATGTGTCTCAGGGAAACGGTTGCAGCGTTTGCTGCACGCAAACACAAAGACACGTGGTCGGACAGAGTCCGTTCGATCTAAATGTTCGGCTCAGTAAGCACCGCAAACGATCACCGTCAGATGCTTCGATCCGACGGCGAGGATAGAAACCCTAGTCTTGGCTTGGGAGATCGCCGTATAAGATGGGCGGGATGGCATGCACGCTCCTCCTCCAGCGCCGGTCGCTCGGCTGTTGTTTCTCTGCTCTCGGTGCTCCAATCTTATCTTCTTGAGAGCATCGTCCGGTGAGTTTTATCGTCTCTTTCTTATGATCCTTGGTAACTGCACTCTTTGTGTTCTTGGTACCTGTGCTATGATCAGTTGCTCAATGATCAGAGCCTTTGTTTCCTCCATTTCCGGATTCTGGGATGTAGAATTTGGTTATTGATCTGAAAGTTGTAATTTTGAGCTTTTTGCAAGTGTTGTGAAATCCCGTCTTAATGTTTCGACTGCCTCTATCATAGCGCTATTGTTGCTACTGGTGATGGACGGTCTTAATGTTCTTTAAATACATTGTGAGGAAAAAAAGAGTCTTTTTTTAAATCTCTTTTAGTATACTTTATAACGTTTTCATACTTTTAATCATATAAGTTGATCTCGGGATTATTTGCCTCTGCTTTCAGCTATGAGTAACTTAAACTGAGTATTTCTTAGTAGCTTTGTCCTGGAGGCATATAGTGACACTCGATCGAGGGATATCATGTCCTCAGTTACTTCCTGGTTGACTCAGGATATCCCTTCTCCCTGACATGTTGGCAGCAATGTGTCCATTGTATACTTTGCTTGATTGTTTTGTGACTGGTTTACGAGTTGGTATCTTGCCCTGATCTCACATATGCAATGGAATAAAACATGTGAAATGCTGGGAATTATACATCTGTTGTGCCATTGAAAGTAAACAATCTGAATTTTATCCATTTTTTCTCTTTTTCATATTAAGTTCAAATCATTTTGTGACATAAATTTAAAAGTAATTTTTTTTTTCTATTCCTTTGTTTGTACTGGAATGGACATTCTTGAAGTATGTGTAAAACTTAGGGTACATAAGCTCCTCATATTTCTGGAAGCCATCTTTAAGTAACACACTTTTTGAAAAGTTGTCTATGCTATCTTGAAAATTTGTCTGTTCATTTTTTTTCTTTGTATGGATTAAAGAACTAGACCAATAGAAGTCATGGTCTCTGGTGTGCTTATTATATTTCCATGTTGTACTACTATGGTAATTTTGACATTTGCTTTTATCTTCTGGGCTCTTGGTTTGGTCGTGATTTGTGATGGTAACTTATGCATTCTTCATTGTTTACTGTCTTCTTTCTCATATCCTTCATTTCTTTTTTTTTATGCATCAATCTATTAAATTCTGTAGTTTTGCATGATTTGCCTTATTCAAGTTAGTCTTTAAGATGAAGAGTCATCTTCCTTTAGGATTTGGACCAAATACTATATGTTTTCTTCGCACTTATTGTTTGTGTTGTTCCTCAACGAGCACCTAGTTTGTGCTTTTCTTGAATGTGCTTATATGTTCTAGATGTCTCAGTTTTTTCCTATCTAGTACTTCTTTATAACTTTTATAGTGTTTTCTTCCATTCAGGCACCATGGGTAAGGAAAAGGTACACATAAACATTGTGGTCATTGGTCATGTCGACTCTGGGAAGTCGACCACCACTGGCCATCTTATCTACAAGTTGGGTGGCATTGACAAGCGTGTGATCGAGAGGTTTGAAAAGGAGGCTGCAGAAATGAACAAGAGGTCATTCAAGTATGCTTGGGTTCTTGACAAGCTTAAGGCGGAGCGTGAAAGAGGAATTACCATTGATATTGCTCTTTGGAAATTTGAGACCACCAAGTATTATTGCACGGTCATTGATGCTCCTGGACACCGTGACTTCATCAAGAATATGATTACTGGAACATCCCAGGCTGACTGTGCTGTTCTTATCATCGACTCTACCACTGGTGGTTTTGAAGCCGGTATCTCCAAGGACGGTCAGACTCGTGAGCATGCATTACTTGCTTTTACACTTGGAGTCAAACAGATGATTTGCTGTTGTAACAAGGTAAACATCTTTGGCTACTCAGTGAAACATATTTCTCAACTTTCTCTTGTTAATCATATTTGGAATTGCTTGTCTCGTTAAATTGTATCAGTTGCATCTCCATTGTTCTCTGATACGCTGTCTCTGCTTAATTCTTACATTTGAATTTATATTCCTTTTCCAGCACTTTGATAAAAAACCTTTTTGTCTAAAAGCTCTGCTTATCTTTCTCTCTAAACTGGATTATTTTGCATACTTCCGTTATTTGACAATTTTGAGTTTCCGTAATGCCACATTACAGATGGATGCAACAACCCCCAAATATTCAAAGGCTAGGTATGATGAAATTGTGAAGGAAGTTTCTTCTTACCTCAAGAAGGTGGGCTACAACCCAGAGAAGATACCCTTTGTTCCCATCTCAGGGTTTGAGGGTGACAACATGATCGAGAGGTCTACCAACCTGGACTGGTACAAGGGCCCGACCCTTCTCGAGGCCCTCGACATGATTCAGGAGCCAAAGAGGCCCTCGGACAAACCTCTTCGTCTCCCTCTCCAGGATGTGTACAAGATTGGAGGCATCGGCACCGTTCCAGTTGGACGAGTTGAGACTGGTATTCTCAAACCTGGTATGGTTGTTTCCTTTGGTCCCACTGGGCTGACGACTGAGGTTAAGTCAGTTGAGATGCACCATGAAGCCCTCCAGGAAGCCTTACCTGGTGACAATGTCGGTTTCAACGTGAAGAACGTTGCCGTCAAGGATCTCAAGAGAGGTTTTGTTGCATCCAATTCCAAGGAAGATCCCGCCAAGGAGGCCGCCAGCTTCACTTCTCAGGTCATTATCATGAATCACCCTGGTCAGATCGGCAATGGCTATGCCCCTGTTCTGGACTGCCACACCTCCCATATTGCTGTCAAATTTGCCGAGATCCTCACCAAGATTGACAGGAGGTCAGGAAAGGAACTCGAGAAGGAGCCCAAGTTCTTGAAGAATGGTGATGCTGGTTTTGTCAAGATGATTCCCACCAAGCCCATGGTCGTCGAGACCTTCTCTGCATACCCACCGCTCGGTCGTTTTGCCGTGAGGGACATGCGGCAAACTGTGGCCGTCGGTGTCATCAAGAGCGTCGAGAAGAAGGATCCCACCGGTGCCAAGATCACCAAGGCTGCCGCCAAGAAGAAATGAGTTTTCACAAGCCTTTTGTATCAGAGTGTAAGAGTACACTATGACTTTCTAATTTGTTGTTTGCAAGTGTTTGATTTAGGAAGCCCTTTTGTCATTTATGCTGATTTTGAGGCTTATTTTTTTGGGACATATGTTTTCCTTGTTGTCATACATTTATCATCTTGCAGAACTTCATCACCAAAATCGTTGATCTTTGATTCGATCTCAAAGCTTATCATCAGCAAGTGGTATCTATCTGATTGTAACATGTTGTTTGATGCTGCTTTCTGCTAATATTATAGGTTGGGGTGATAAGACCAGATAGCACATTTCGATTCAGCTATCATATGCTTTTCTGAACGCAATCGATCAATATTTCTTGATTTAGACTCGATGTGTACAATGATGGATCGAGTCCAGTCCGGCCCGGCCCGGCCCGACAACCACTCTGGTCTTTGAACCAACCCAGACTGGTTTATTGCCGTGCGTGTGTCGAGTAGTAAGCACTGGCGTTAATCTGCTTTCATAGCCGCCATTAGATTCCCTCCCAGCTACTGCTGCTTCCTGTCAGTGTCAGTGACAGCATCCCCCATCTCTCTCTCTCTCTCTCTCTCTCTCTCTCTCTCTCTCTCTCTTGTCTGTATCTTCTTCAACTGTCGCGAATACAGAGATCTCGAGGAAGGAAGAACGGAAGTCATGGCTTCCAATGGCTCTCTTTACAGAGTCTATATTGACAGCAGCTTCATACCTCGGATTCCACCGAGAGAGAGCAGAAGAAAAGGAAATAGAAATGGGAACGGAGAACAGTAAAGAAACGCAAAGTGACAAATGAGCTCCAGGTGTTGCTCGCTGACGGCTACGCCGCCCTCCTCCTCCTCCATGCCGGCTCCGACCTGCTTCGCGTCAATACCAGTGGCCGCTGCGATTCCGACCCCGTTGCCTCCTCCTCTTCCTCCTCATCCTCTTCTTCTTCCTCGTCCACCTCCGACAGCTCCGCCGCAGCTGCCGCCAGGTCGCGCCACCTCTCGTTGCTTTTGTTCTTCTTCTTCTTCCTGAGTTCGGTATGGACGCTCTCCGCCTCGTCTCCGCGTGCAGACGCCGGCGGAGGTGCCAGTTGGTGCTCCGGAAGCGTGGAGACGGCGCACCGGGCGGTGGTGGCGAGCGAGGACGCGCTGTTGTGCGGCGCCGACCGGCACCTCATCAGAAGGAGCGCGTTCTTCGGTGGCGCCGCGGCCACGAACACCCTCGTCGCTTCCTCGTGCTCCTCCGCCTCCTCGTCCTCCTCGTCTGTTTTTACTACGATGAACTCCAGCGGCGGTGCTCTTGGCGAATCCGCTTCCCGCCGTTGGTACCCGCCAGATCGGCCGCCCAGGGGAACCCACCTCCGCCACAGCGACCGCCCTCCGCCGCCCTTGGGCTTCTTCCGAGCCGGGAAAAGACTGCAGAGCAAGGCCTTGTGGAAGCACTGGCAGGGCGGTTTCGGGTCCTTCGGCCGAGGCGTTTCGGGCTGCGCCGGTTTCTTGTTCCGGATTCGAACCTGGCCGATACAAGTCACCTTCGGTGAAGATGGCTCTCCTTCCTCCCCCGCCGCCGCCGCCAGGGCTGCTTGCGCTGCCACGGACGAGCGGCCCACGCTCTTGCTGCGGGAGCTGAACATTGGGCTGGAGCGGCCGGCGGGGCGGCCGCGGCTCCGGCTGCCACTGCCGGTCAGGATCCGGGCCAGGCCCGGGGCCGGGAGCTTCTCCCGGCCGGGGCTCGACGACACCATGGCGGCCGCCGGCCTCATCATCTTGCTTGCCTCCTCGCCTTTGCCTTGTTTGGGTAACAGAACACGAGGAACAGATATAATGGCGGAGGCTGCGGAGGTCTGTGCATCCGATCATGTGATCGTTCCCCGCCTCAAAATAACGGTAATCGTAGCGGTTTCGAACCCATTTCATAAAACGTTACATCAATACATCACTCAAATATATAAACATATAAATGTACACGTATATAATATTTGAATACATAGATAAATTATTATAAACGATTTTTATTTAAAAAATTATCTTATTTTTTCATGAAGTACCTCATTTTCAAAAGTCTCTAATACCTTGAAAAAAAAAAGGTACATATTAGATGAAAAAGAAAACGCTATTGAGAATTCATAAAACGGAGAACGTTGCCCGGGTTTCAAAAATCCATAAAGGTTATCCGCAAGAAGTCCCTTCAACACTACAAAACTTAACCCTAAATAACTCAAACTTTATAACTTGTTGGATGTACAATGATTGCTGCTAGAGAAAGTAGTTGTATGATGACTATTATTTTATACATTATGTGAAAAATCATAATGTATTGTAGCATCATTTATAAGATGATTACATGACCTACTCCTAATACAGTGGCACATGGTCCACGTATTTATACTCAATATGGGTTCACATGGAACTCATGTAGGCCCTACCACTGCAGTCCCCATCAAAATACCACCTCCACATTGAATGCATCTCGTGTGCACGTTGAGTGTCACTCTGTAGCACGTGACTCACTCTTCCCCAGTATGACCTGATACTGATCGGGTAACTTTACCCCACTGAAAACAAGATCCGGAAGAAAGAGGTCAGAAATTTCAAGTAAACATATCCATGCCAATCCTTGCATCAATTTTTGTGCCAAACCTCAGTAATTAGGGTGGTGTGCATGCCTGAAGATTAATCAGAAATCAGCATCACGCAGTGGTGCTAAAAGACACAAAAAATGTAGACATGCATGGGAATGGGAGTCAAAAGAGTTTGGCACAGCAGAGATGCAGCAGCTGGACAAAAGAGGATCCAATGTCCAATCGTCCACTTTCTTTATGCCTATTGTGGACGTGTATGAGTTCTTACAGCTCTCCAATGTTTAACAGTTCAATTGTTCATTTAGATGAGGTGCATAAGCCATAGAAATTTGAGAATTAAAACAACCATATATCCAGGACCACAAATGCTGAAGAATGTTAAATATATTTCACATGGGTTACATATATATCCACATTAATGAGCCTTGTTTCATGTACAAGTTGATGTCATTTTAGTAAATCCCAATTTCAGAAAAGAATGTTGGACATGAACTACTGTGTGTTTGGTGTTCTCTTGGACGACCAAGGTGGAGATGCTCAACTGATGCAGTGGCGAAGAAGTTTGAAGATAAAGATTTATACAGTATTTGAAATTACAAATATTCATGATAATGGAGTGCAAATGCAGTTGTCATCAAGCGGAAAACAATGTCGGAATAAACCTAAGAAAATATGATTCTCTCATCTTTATCACTTAACAAGCAAGCAACAGATAGCAGGAGAACAGTACCAGGAGCAAGATCATCTTTCAAGATCTTCTGTATGCCTGGCTTCACTCTGGAATCAGGATATTGGACGCCATATTTGATCTTAATATTTTTCCAAGAGATAAACCTGCACCGAACGGTCGAATCAATTTAAACTAATACATCGACTGACCAGGCTTCATCAAATATGTAAGATGGGCGGAAGACACAACTGCCATACCTATGCTCTAACAAATATTGGTCCATAAAACACACATAATGTCCTTTTTCCTACAGCTAATCTATATATTAAGAACCACACCTCACAAGACTTTGAAGTAAATTCCTGCACATTTTTGTCACTAGAAAGCACCTGCTGATTGCTTTTGTAACCATCTCGCCACATGATTTAGGCTTTGAGTCATATTACTATATCAAAATTTCTATTCACAAGCTGATGTTTTGATTACTGGAGTCAATGATGAACATCACCATAAATGAATAGTGACCTAAATCCTTGGAAAGTATTCAATTACTTGGGCTCATCGTCATCACTTTTATATTCATCAATCATTGACAAGAAGGTTACATACAAGTAAAAACAGTCAGAACAATCACGAATCAAGTCTTTGTAAAGGAGTTGTTCAACACAGCCAATGAACATTAGCCACATGAAAATTTCACAAGATATGGCCTTGCTGATCTTTACATATATGCAGCACTTTCACAGAGGTAACTCAATTTACATGATGCTAAAAAGAAACTGGTATATTATTTAAGGAAAAGTGAAAAGGCCAAGAGTACAATAGCCAAATATTTTTAAAAGCATCTAGTTGGTTTAGACAAATTAATTTCATCAAAGCGCATGCAGCAACTACCAAACCGAGATCATCTCTCTGAGATGCCTTCGGTATTAAGATCTACATATGCTAACGATTCAGTCTACCATTTTAGACTACATTATCAATGAATGTATTTCTTTGGAAAAAAACAATCTAACTTTGGTCGAAGGCCTTGGAAGAGAAACTGAGATATCATTTCATGTATATGCAAGTATTTTAATTCATGTGTTAATTCCCTTGAGAAGCTCTCTTTAAAAACTTTGAAAATGCAGTTCTATTATAGATAAAGAATTTCTTCTAAGCTCTATTTTAAATTTACTTGTAGCATCAATTATAAATTGAGCTCCAGATCTCCAATTCCTTGTTAGACTGAAAAGTTGAGTCATTGCCTTCCAAATTCCTCTCTAACTGTCCTTTTACCACAACTATACTACCTGACTCTAGCCTTTTACTCGTGCCCCACGTTTTCTCCCTCTGAAATCCTTTTCCTCCAAAAGTTCACCCAAATCAAAGAAACTTACTGAAGACTCAAAATGGAGCATATTGAACAACCACATCATAGACATGTACTGAAGAGTGAGGACTAAAAATGAAGCATATTGAACTACTAGAAACGGAAAAACAGGAAAAGAAAGAGAAGTTGACAGTGATTACAAGGTCAATGAAGTTTAGATGACTAGCATTAACAAAGAAATCTCGAAGTTTAAAAAAAAAAATTTCTAAGGACCAGCATAAACTGAAGACTGGTTTGGTCATAATTGTTTTTGTTCTTGTTCTTCAATTTCACATGAACTGTGGAATCCAAATAATACAAGTCATGACTTGGAGCCATCATTTTGCCATGGATCTCGCAAATTGCTTACTAGGAAATGATTTTAGGATGTATGTCAGGCATCACTGAGGATATCAAGCTTTTGAATATGGTAGATTGTGCTGCTCCAATTAGTCCCATAGTTGTAAGCAGGAGAGATGTTATAAGGTTACATGAGCTCACTAATAATGGAACAGGTTTAAGCATTTTGGACAAGAACCCGTTATATGTCATGGCTATTTGATCTAGCAGACCTATCGGGTCCAATCATCATTGTGTGTCAAAAAAAAAAAAAAGAAGGAAAAAAACAGGTTTCTAAATTCTGGCTTGTTGGAACCATTATTGCCAAAGTTCTATTTAATTCTCAATCATTTAGTCCCCTTAGACTATGCAAGAGATCTACATGATGTGTCTTCTGATAAATTTTTTCTTCACCATCTCACTGTTAGTGATCAATACTCAAAGCATAAGTTCTTCAACAACTATGCATATCAAAAGCTGACTACGGATACACAAATGTCAACTCTATACAAACTAAAATGTCTGAGTATAAAATTCAAAGGACTCCACGTGTCAGTCTATCTTATCGTTCATACTTCATCAGACACATGTACATACAAACATTTTACATTTATATTTTACATCTTCTATTGAACATGGGCTACTTCCAACAATATCAACTTATAACTCTGTATATGAGTATAAGATCAACCTAAGCTAAACAACAATCTTTTTGTCAAGAATTACAAGTGTTAAGCACTCAATAGGAAGAAAAGAGAACTATATTTTGCACATATTAGTTCACATAAACATTAAAAATGTTTGTATGTTTAGAGGCGATGATCAATTGATCATCAGATTTTTAGATTGCAGAATATCAGGTCCAAGGTTTGCCATAATTGAAAAATACCAGGTATATTTACGAAAAGAAAAATACCAGGTATATTTACGAAAAGAAAATTGCCAGGTGAATGAGTGATCCGAGAACAGAACATTAAGCTGTGGACACTTGAAACCTATGAAAAGCAACCGATGGTGGTAGTTTGAAGGAGTGAAATAATTAATATTGGTGGTGCGAGAAGAAATAGAAGAAGACTAAAAATTCATCAATAAAAACTATAAATAAAGATTTGAGCATTCTAAATTTAACTAAATAAGATATAGTGGAGGATCAACTGAAATAAGACTGTCCTATGAAAAGAAACTGATGACGATAGTCAGAAGATGTGGAATACCAAAGACAGAGGAAGACCAAAAGAGACTTTAACAAAAATTATAAATAAAAATTTAAAGATTCTGAAGTTAATTAAACATATGATATTTTACAGATCTTAATGACAACAAAAAATCCATGTAATCGACCCCATATAGTTGGGACTTATAGCTTTGTTATTGTTGTTGTTGTTATGAAAAAAAATCGATATTTCTGTTACCTAAAATCGACAAGATCGAGTATTGTGCAAAAAGACGTGAAGATTTGGTTGTCGAACGAAGTGTCGTTGTCACAACCCAATGATATAAGCCCTAAAAACTTTCAAGAGTAAGAACAAGAAACAGCAAAGCATCTAAATGACTACCAAAGATAATTAAAATATTGGGAACAAAGAATCCAGCAACGTACAGGGGCTCGTTCAATCCTTGGCTGGTTTCTTCCTGGCAGCCCTTGCATTGTCGTACTCGAACTTGAGCACGTTCGGGATGTGCGTCGAGTCCTTGATGTACAGGAATCTCCCGATCGCGCTCTCCTCCACGGCCGGAAAGAAGTCCACCAGCATCGTGTTCACGATCCAGTACCACCCGGCCCCGAGCAGCAGCCCCAGCGTCGATCCCGCGAGCACCTGACCGGTAAATCAAATCATTCCCCTTGTCACACAAAAGATTGAATCCTGGGCTGATCCGAGAGATGCGGGTGCCACCTGGGGGATGGTGTGGTAGCCGAGGTAGACGCGCGAGTAGAGGGTGAGGAAGGCGGAAGGCCACGGGAGAAGGGCGATGATGCGTCTAGAGCTGGGGGAGGAGACGCCGACGCCGTTGATGAGGCAGAGGAGGGAAAAGTAGGTCGAAAAGAAGAACATGAACTGCGAGTGGCTGGAGGGCCAACCGTGGGAGTCGCACACCTCGAGGACGGCGCACATCGACGAGGGGCGGGACTGCTGGATGGAGGATTTGATGAGCTCGTTGATGACCTGGGAGATAACGAGGCCGAGGGCGAAGCAGAGGCCCTGCAGCTCCCGCCGGAAGATGAAGTGGGAGATGAACCCACCAAAGCTGATGAAGACCGGGATCAGGGACACCCACGCCAGGAAGTGGCCCAGGGAGTCGCCCCGCGGGTACCGGACGTGGGTCAATGTAACCGCCTTCAGCGGCGCGGCCGGTGCGTCCTCCATTTCCCCAGTGGCGACGGGACGAGAGCGAGGTACTGGATCGGCGGGTGGCAGAAGGAGGCCGAGGGCGGAACGAAGGAAGGAAGGTGTTCGACCTTTTGATCGTGGATGCGTGTGGCGTGCACAGATCGTGGATGCTCTCCGGGTTCAACGCGTCAGTTATCAATTCTCATCAAAATTATCAAGGTCGCCATCGTCTTGCTCGTTCTTGCCTTCTTGGATCTGCTCACCGCGAGTTGCAGGAAGTCAAGTTACAAAAAGCCTGCAAGCGTCTGATTGTAATTACAGACCAGCATGATTGATGTGATCCACATGTTGGAAGTCAACCGGAGGGTATATAGAAAAATGTAGATATTTGAAATGGCTTGTGTCATATCAAAAAATAATGAAGTCACCGAAGTAAGAATAAGCAAATTGAGGATGGACTAACGGTGCGTTTGAAACGTATTCATATTTTAATATATAATTAAAGAAAAATATTTGAGTGACTGTCCCATTATATAAAATATTTAAAGTATTTCATAAATAAAAAATAAAAAATTATATTTTTAATCTGTATTAATGTAAGTATTATTTGGTAAAATTATGTTTCAAAAGTTCCGATAAATTTACTTTTCTAATGTTTTAATATTTATTTAAAAAATAAATAAATAATTTTATATAAATTAATTAGTAAATAAACAAAAAAATGAATGTATGTATATAATCTTATAAAATTTTATATGGCTCAAACATATAATAAGTAATAAATATAATAATATAAATAAATATAATTTAAAAGTAAACAAATAAAATTTTACTTTATAAATTAGAAATCATCTTGATTTCTCACTAAATCAATCTTGTAATCTTGTAATTTTTTATAATATTATAGTATATTTTAATAATTTAATGCTATCATGAGATTATATCGATATTTGATTATTTTTTATATAATATTAAGGTCAAATATAATTTAGAAAGTTATTAAATATTAATTTATGTTTAAAATATGCATTAATCCTAATTCAAAAGTGTTCCTAAACACGCGGTAAGTTAACGGATAAATAATCGGAACGAGCAGTTGCTGTTAGAATCTGTGCTTTAAATATTGTGCCAGAATACGACTGGTTGTTACGATGTGGCCATCACCCGCCACCTGTGTAGTTACATGTACTACACAGTAATACCCACACCCTCCTTTAATAATAATTTTATGTATTCTTCGTATAATACCCTATGATTTTATATTACTCTGGGCCCCGCCGCTTCATGCTACGTGGAGTGCCGTTAGCCGCAACAAGTTTCCCGTTACGCCATACCGCGCGCGGCTCGATCACCGTCCACGTTCACTTTGATCACGACGTATGCCTTTGTCGGCAGCGTCGCCGTCGCGATCCCTCCGGTTCGTTCTAACGCAGCTGTCTGCGACTAGCCCCAACGCATCTCAGTTACCGAAACCGAAGGTCGGAGCTCTCCTATCTAGATGGAGGCAGGGAACACGGTTTTTCTCCACTCGGTCCGGCCTTCGTCTCTTCGATGGGCCACGTGGACATGTGGGCATGTTTGTTGGACCGAATTATGTGTTCCCTGCTTTAGAGCAGATAGGAAATCACATGTGGGGAAATAATTAAACAAAGCAGTATGGCATAACCATGTCACTATTCCGACGCGGGCAGGGCGGCCGTTTCGACGGTTAACACTCGGCCAATTCCCGACACTACTGTGTCTCTTCCTCTCCGTTCCCATCCACAATATTCTTCTCCAAACCCCCGTAGAAAGCCAAGTCAGGTCGGTGAGATGGGGAGCTACAAGTGCTGCCTCTGCTTCACGAGGAAGTTCCGGAGGAGCGAGGCGCAGCCGCCGGCGGACGTGAGGGCCGCCTTTGACGCCCGCTCCGAGGGCGGGACGCAGATGACCGCCGACCAGTGCCGCCGGTTCCTGGCGGAGGCGCAGGGAGACGCCGCCGTCGCCGACGTTGAGCGGGTCATGGAGCAGGCCCTCGAGCTCCGCCATCGGCAGCTTTTCCATCGCAAGCACTTCAAACCCGTATTCACCCTAGACGACTTTCATCACTACCTCTTTTCTGAGGAGCTCAACCCTCCCCTCAGATCTCAGGTACCTTCCTTTCTTCTTGACGATCCTTGGGTTCTTTCCGGACCCTAGTAAATTTTGGACACGCTGTTAGATAAACAAATTTGTCTCTTTTACTTATCTTGGAAAATATTTTCTCGTGTTATTCTTGATCTTGATCAATTTTTATTTTTTGACTTACTTAATTGGATTAATGTTTAGCCTAATTAAATAAAATTAATTTTATTTAATTTAAGATTTTATTAAAAAATATAAATTATGATTTTCTTTTATAATTTTTTCATATGACTTATTGATTACGTTTTACATATGATAAATAAAATCTAAATATTATTCTTGGATATTGATTTGGTCATTCACACACATATATATATATATAATTATAAAATAATATTAATCTTTTACATAGTGGAGTGAAAGATAAATATTATTAAGATCTACGTATGCTAACAATTTCATCATCGTCTTCTTCTTCATGAGAACATCAAGGGAAAGTTATTAATTCTCATCAAAATTATCAAGTTCGCCATCATCTTGCTCGTTCTCGTCTTCTTGGATCCACTCACCGCCGGTTACAGGAAGTCAAGCTACAAATAAGCCCGCAAGCGCCTCAGAGTAATGACAGACCATCATCATTGATATGATCCACATGTTGGTAGTCAACCGGAGGGTATATGTAGAAAAATGTTGATATTTGAAGTGACATGTGTCATCAAAAAATAATGAAGTCACCGAAGAAAGAATAAGCAAGTTGAGGATGCAGCAACGTTGCGTTTGAAACGTATTTATGTTTTAGTATATAATTAAAGGAAAATATTTGAGTGATCTATCGTTATATAAAATATTTAAAGTATTTCATAAATAATAAATAAAAATTATATTTTTAATATGTATTAATGTAAGTATTATCTGATAAACATATAATAAATAACAAATATAATAATATAAATAAATATAATTTAAAAGTAAACAAATAAAATTTTACTTTATAAATGAGAAATCATCTTGATTTCTCACTAAATCATTCTTGTAATCTTGTAATTTTTTTATAATATTATAGTATATTTTAATAATTTAATGCTATCATGAGATAATATCGGTATTTGATTATTTTTAATATAATATTAAGGTCAAATATAATTTAGAAAGCTATTAAATATTAATTTATGTTTAAAATATGCATTAATCCTAATTCAAAAGTGTTCCTAAACACGCCTTCGATGTAAGTGTCCGTTGAGCTGCCTTAACCTAGACGGTAAGGTAACCGTTAAATAATCGGAACGAGTAGTTGCTGTTAGAATCTGTGCTTTAAATATTGTGCCAGAATACGAATGGTTGCTATGATGTGGCCATCGCCCGCCACCTGTGTAGTTACATGTACTACACAGTAATACCCGCACCCTCCTTTAATAATAATTTTATGTATTCTTCGTATAAGACACTCTGGGCCCCCCCCGCTTCATGCTACGTGGAGTGCCGTTGGCCACAACAAGTTTCCCGTCACGCCATACCGCGCGCGGCTCGATCAGCGTCCACGTTCACTTCGATCACCATCCCGTCGCGCCTTTGTCGGCAGCGTCGCCGTCGCGATCCCTCCGGTGCGTTCTAACGCAGCTGTCTGCGACTAGCCCCAACCCATCTCGGTCGCCCAACCCGAAGGTCGGAGCTCTCCTATCTAGATCGAGGCAGGGAACACGGTTTTTTCCCACTCGGTCCGGCCTTCGTCTCTTAGATGGGCCACGTGGACATGTGGGCATGTTTGTTGGACCGAGTTATGTGATCCCTGCCTTAGAGCAGATAGGAAATCACATTTGGGAAATAATTAAACAAACCAGTCTGGCAAATCCAATCATTATTCCTCCGACGGAGACGCCCACCGACGCGGGTAGAACGGCCGTTTCGACGGTTAACACGCGGCCAATTCCCGACGCTACTTAGTCTCTCTTCCTCTCCGTTCCCGACCACGATATTCTTCTCCAAACCCCCGAAGAAAGCCAAGTCAGGTCGGTGAGATGGAGAGCTACAAGTGTTGCCTCTGCTTCACGAGGAAGTTCCTGTGGAGCGAGGCGCAGCCGCCGGCGGACGTGAGGGCCGCCTTTGACGCCCACTCCGAGGGCGGGACGCAGATGACCGCCGACCAGTTCGGCCGGTTCCTGGCGGAGGCGCAGGGAGACGCCGCCGTCGCCGACGTTGAGCGGGTCATGGAGCAGGCCCTCGAGCTCCGCCATCGGCAGCTTTTCCATCGCAAGCACTTCAAACCCGTATTCACCCTCGATGACTTTCATCACTACCTCTTTTCCGAGGAGCTCAACCCTCCCCTCAGATCTCAGGTACCTTCCTTTCTTCTTCACGATCCTTGGGTTCTTTCCGGACCGTAGTAAATTTTGGACACGCAGTTAGATAAACAAATTTGTCTCTTTTACTTATCTTGGAAAATATTTTCTCGTGTTACTGGCTGTTTGATTGATTGTCTAAAAGACGATTAATTCATCATCTGCTTTTGTCATGGTTTAGTTTCTGCTTGACAATAGGAACTCTCAGTACGTATGTATATACATATGGATGGCTGCTCTGTTTCGGGAATCAGGTGGATCACAATGTGGCATATGTGTATAGATTAAGCTTGCTTAGCCACATTATGCTTTGGCAAAATTATTTTGAATTGTAATCTTTTCTGTGAATGTCAGTTGATCCGATCGAGAAAACGACCTTTTCTCTCATGTCATTTTCTCTTTTATCAGAATCTGACACACTTACATCATGGGAAAAGAAAAACCCTGACTGTCTTGCATAATCAATGTGGGAACTACATTCGCTGGCATACTGTATATGACACTGAAAAGAGGGAAAAAAAAGGCTAGAGGAATCCAAGTTAGTTCATTAAATAATATTTTTATACGAAGCAGGTAATAAGTAGTTATGATGTTCACATGATGAGGACGATTAAGTAGTTTTCATCTGTATGTCAAGAACTGTATAATATATTTCTCTCATATTTGAGCATGTAACATGCAATTTTTTCTTGGCTAGATATGTAGTTGCACTAATGATACTGTGTGAGGAAAAAGGATATGATATTGGTTGGTTGATACAAAGAACTAAAAGGTAGCATAATTTTGCTAATTGATTGGTTCAAATTTTAATGTGTAACATTTCTTGTTCTCAGAATTTGTCCAGGTCGAGGGTTATAAAGAGTGTTGATTTGCTTCTATATTAACACCAATTATCCAAGTGTCTGATACATATCAAATGCCCACCCAAATAATTATTGACTTTTTTTCACTTAGACTTTGAGTGAGTAATGCTGCATCTCTTGCTTGTTGGGAAAGTTGAAAAATCTCCTGTTGGGAGGAATATTATGGTTCCTAGGCATTACCTATGAATATTTATCTTTTTTTTTCCACTTGTTTCAGGAACTGTTTTCTGTTCATTTCCCTCTTCTTCTTTTTTCTTTTTGTTTGAGATTGCTGGATAAATCTATTTTCTATTTCATGAGCTTAAACTGCAAATCGTAACATTAATCTTCCTTGTTTCCAACTATCCTTTGGTGTTCTGTGCCATGTCAAAAATTAGATTATTTACTAGAATCAAGCAACCTTCTCCATTATGATTTATGATTGGAAGTGTTTTATATCATCTGAAGTATGGCCTATGCACCAGTTGCTTATGTTAGCAGTCATATTTTGTCAAAATTGATTTGATTCCACTTTTTTTTTGCAACATGAGGAGTGCAAGTAGTTTTGTTAAACAAAATCGTTCGTGTTTCCCACTGTTCTGCCTATGCTTTGAGGCTTACTTATAAAAGATACTGGATGTCTGGTTCATAGTATAACATCAGATGTTTATTTAGTACAAAAAGCAATGTCCATGTGTGGTATACTTGGAAGCATACCTTTTTCCATTTAATTTTTGAACCCTTGAAAACCGATATTGCATACCTGAACTGTGAACTAATATTACATAATTTTTTATATAAACAGGTTCACCAAGATATGACTGCTCCATTGTCCCATTATTACATCTACACAGGGCATAATTCATATTTGACTGGAAACCAGCTCAGCAGTGATTGCAGTGATGTCCCAATAATAAAAGCTCTCCAGAATGGTGTGAGAGTAATTGAGCTAGATATGTGGCCTAATTCTACCAAAGATAACATTGATATTCTTCATGGGAGGTAATGAAACAATGCCCTCAATCTCATAATTTTGACTAAATAGGTTCTTAATCTATCGTTCAAACTCTTATTGTCTTGTGCTGTTTTGACATTAGAGTCACAGGTATATCTGGAGAATCTAGAGCATGAACTAAAGTTATAAAGGTCCATGTTAGCCAGGTGTTTTGGATTAAAAACAGTGTAAAAGCTACTTAATTTGGTAGCAATATTAATTGCATACTTCAGCACAACCTGATTCTCTGGTATCTGTTTGTATCTCTAAAGAAAGTTACCTGATAGATGGTTAGCTACTTTATCCAACACTACCTTACTGTATCAAGTCTCTGTTTTCACTCCCCTTGCCACACTGCAGCGATTTGTTAATTTTAACTTTCGCTTTTTGAGTTGAAATGAAGAGATTGATTCAGAGTCACTTTAGAGAAAGGTCCAAAGAATTTAGATAACTATTGAACCTGGTTCAATGAACAAAACAACAAAATTTTGAAACTCTTTCTAGACCAAATTCGGTCCATGCATTTTATTTGTATGTCACTCAGTAACAGATGTGGGCCTATTAACAGGCAACAATATCTGATTACAAGAGACATTTCCAAATGAAACTAATAATGTATTGCCTGGAAGATTTTAGTGATAATAGTTGGAAATTAAATCATCATAAGGTGAAGGCCTTTAAAGAAATATATGGAGATATATAGGCACCTCAAAGGTTATTGATAACTCTCAAGTATATTTCAATCAGTGCTCTACATAATCTTAGGACTACCTTCCTTGTCGATTGGCATTTTGCAAAGGCATAGGATCCATTTAAGAACGATTGTTTTATTTAGAATGCACCATAATTTGGAAATTTATTAAAGCAATTGGTTTAGAGATATTTGCCACATAAAGCTTTCAGCGGAGATGGTTTTTGTCTGACCATGACATATATAACAAAGAAAACCAATATCGACATCGATGGAAGGATAGTTTCGGAATGCAAGTAGTGCCATTATAATGTTTTAGGGAGTAGGATCATTGTTGTCATTAAGCATCACCCACTTACATATTGGGATGTGGATCATAGTTTTTCTTGGATTACTGGTGGAATGAAAATTTTAGTTAATTGCTTTGTGCATATAAGTTTAATCAAAGTGGACCTATGATGAACAGCAAGACATGTTTAGAATGATACTTGTGTGTTTCCCCATCATTATCGATAACTTATTTTAACATGATGATGTCTGCTTGTTGCTCTACATGGACCTTAATGAAAATAAAACACTGAATTCTGCATTTTGGTTACCAGAAATCAACCAAGTTGAGCTTAATAATGCATTATAATTATTTCATTATTTCTTTCTGATTGTATTATTTTAGCTTTGCAGGACTTTAACTTCTCCTGTAGAACTTATTAAATGCTTAAGGTCCATCAAGGAGTATGCCTTCTCTGCATCCCCATATCCTGTTATCATAACTTTGGAGGACCATCTTACTCCTGATCTTCAGGCTAAAGTAGCTGAGGTAATTTCTTTTTTTGCATAGTGGAAATTACTAATGATTTTCTTAGATAAAGTTGCAGCTGTAAAGTGAATCTGTTTTATTTAGATGGTCATTGAAACATTCGGAGACATGCTATATTACCCTGACTCGGAGTCTCCCAAAGAGTTCCTATCACCCGAAGCTTTAAAGAAAAGAATTATTATTTCCACCAAACCACCAAAAGAGTATCTTGAAGCTAAGACTGTCAAGGAAAATGATGGTGACACCAAAAAGGTGCAGGAATCAAATGAAGCATGGGGAATGGAGGTTCCTGATCTTCAAACCGAGCTTGAATGTTCTGATAAGGTACTCGATTTCTAGTAGCGTGGTTCCTTTTTCACCATACGGCTAGAAAATCCCAATTTCTTCGAAATATAATCCTCCATCATAATCAAAATGGTCAAACTGAAACCAATCAGGATGAAGATGCTGTGGATGAGGGTGGTGATGATGATGATGATGATGATGACAATGATGACCAGAAAGTCCGACAGAGTTCACCACTTGAATACAAACGCCTTATCACTATTCGAGCTGGAAAGCCCAAGGGTCATATAACTGAAGCATTGAAAGTTGATCAAGAAAAAGTAAGGCGTCTCAGTTTGAGTGAACAAGAACTTGCAAAGGCAGCAGCATCTTATGGTGCAGACTTGATAAGGCATGTTTTTTCATGTTTCTATTTCAAAAAGTTTGTTTGGATAACCTAGTAGATCCCTTCTTCTTTTTTTTTTTATTGTTGATAAAAGACTAGCTATCATACATCAAGACAAAAGAAAATCTAAAAATATTTTCATTTCCATGTGAATTGCACATGTTTCCCGAGCTTGATGTCATCTAACCTTCTCGTAAAAATTGCTTGCAGTTTGTTGATGTGTTTTTTTCTTTGTAGGTTTACTCAGAGAAATCTACTTCGGATATACCCAAAGGGTACACGTTTTACTTCTTCTAACTACAATCCATTTGTTGGCTGGATCCATGGCGCTCAGATGGTTGCCTTTAATATGCAGGTGAGCTCGGGACATTTTTGGTATACTTATTGACTTTTCTGGTTTTATTGTTAATCTAGATTCTTATTTTTAATTCACAATTTTGAGAAGTTAGGAATTTATGATTTGGTTTCTCGAGTAACTGAACAAACACCACTGAATTTGATTAAAGACTCATGTCATGCAAAATTCACCATCTTCTTTCTGAGACTTGGAAAAAGATTCTTGAGTGCAGGAACAAGTTACGTATTTATTTCCCAACTTAGCAAATGCATATAGTTAACTAACCAATAATGTACCAAGCATGCCTTTGATGCAACCGTACAACCTATGGTGAGTTTATTGTGATCTAATATTCTCCGTACCTGTCATAATTTTATGTTTCTTTTGATAGGGACATGGAAGATCGCTATGGTTGATGCATGGATTTTATAAAGCCAACGGAGGATGTGGATATGTAAAGAAGCCCGATTTCCTGCTGAGTACCGGCTCAGATAACGAGGTTTTTGATCCTAAAGCAATATTACCTGTAAAGAAAACCTTGAAGGTGTGAATCATTTTTTGTTGTTGGAACCACTTGTGGATTTCTTGCTATGCTTCTGTTTTCACTTTTACTGGATTTCAGGTTGTTTATTGTGTTCTTTTATTTTCGACAGGTGAAAGTATACATGGGAGATGGTTGGCGTATGGACTTCAAAAAGACTCATTTTGATCCATACTCCCCTCCAGATTTCTATACCAGGGTAATGATACGATAATATCTGCTTCGACTCCATGTTTGTCTTTGCTTTCACTGCGGTGATGCACCAATCACTTCCTTGTATCCTGTATATTTATGCTTCAATTGTTTGGCTTCATTTGTGTTATTTGCATGCCTAATTGTTGGGATGTTTAAATACGAAAAGCAATAAGCAAATGGTTTATCCTTCGACAGGTGGGTATAGCCGGAGTTCCAGCCGATACCACGATGAAGAAAACAAAGGCAATAGAGGATAACTGGATGCCCGTGTGGGATGAGGAGTTTGTTTTCCCCTTGACAGTGCCTGAACTGGCTGTGTTGCGGATCGAAGTACATGAATATGATATGTCCGAGAAGGATGACTTTGCTGGGCAGAATTGCTTACCCGTATCAGAGTTGAAACCCGGGATCCGAGCTGTGCCACTTTTGGACCACAAAGGGATGAAGTTTAAATCCGTAAAGCTGCTCATGCGATTTGAATTTGCGTAGCATTATTGTTGGATTGCATATTGCGCGTGTGTTCTTTCAATCCCTGTTCGTCAAATCTGTAGAGCTCGTGGATGTTGTGTTGTAATATAATATGTCATATTCTGACTTGAGTTGAATTTACTAGTTTGTGTAATGTGATGTTTGCGATGCCTTACCGTGGCATCAGAGTGCTTTGTCAAGTCATCCAAGGTTTTGACTCGATCATACTTTTACTGTCATCGGTGAATGTGGCATTTCAGTCTCTACCATCTCTGCCAATTTTTTACCCTCCATTTTCCAATCCTCTACTAAACTTTGACCTTGTCAAAAAAAAAAAAAAAAGGTAAATAACTTGATGTGTGAGACAGAATCCATTCATTCATGCTCCAACAACTTGATTGCACTGATCACAGCACAGAATTCCCGATGCGTGTCCCGCAGAAAAATACAAGAGGAAAGTTGCCCTCTTACTTGTCCTACGCCCTTAGTGCTCGTCGTCTTCAACATCACGTACGTCCATTTCCACCGTAATATTCGCCTCGCTTTCATGCATTCCATGGAGTCTACAAGATCGCTAAGTGTGCGGCCTATTGTACGCGAAATAGCCCTTTATTAAAGAGAACTATCCAAAGCGATAAGATCGTCCTCAAAGTAGTCCAATGGTCCAAGTACGCGTTATTGCTTTTGCATAATGTCTTTTGGGACCTCCCAACCGTACTCTACACCTTGTAACAGTCCAATGCAACCATAAACATCCCCTCTCTCAAGCATGCACCGATTCATTCCCATGCAAACAGAAGCACTCGATGCATATTTGTTTCGGGTTTGAAGAGATGTGATCGATACAGGAAGGAAAGGTCGCAGGTTCTTCTCTCCGGATCAAGCAAACCCTAGCACAAGGATATATAAGTTATGCCCTTTCAGCTTGCTTCGCATGAAGCCCAGGCACCTTATCAGAGCTTTGCCAACTGGGAGAAGCATGATGTCGAGAGTAGAGAGAATGTCGGAAAGAGATAATTGTTTGCGGAACGCACCGCATGCCCTAATGCATGCCTCGAGCGGTGCATCTTTTGGGGACACTTGCAGAGAGCAAGTGCAAGGGAACGTATATCGCATGGGTCCCCATGAACCAAAGTGGCAAAGGTATGACAAGACCTGGTTGCCAAGGGAGAGAAAGGCATCATCTCTGAGGAAGCTGCATCATCCTCAAGCTTGCATGCAAGCCGATGTAGTAGAAAGTTGAGTGGAAAGGCCCACCTCTCTCTTTCTCTCTCTATATATATGTAAATCTATCTATCTATCTATCTATCTATCTATCTACCTATATATGTATGTCTTTCCCGTTCCCTTCATACGACATATTGCCAACCTATCAGCAAACAAAGATGACCACTTACAGAGTGTGCTTCTTCTTCCGGCGCCAGTACGGAGCGGCGTCGGGCGAGGCGCCGGAGGCTATACAGAAGGTGTTCGAGCAGTACTCGGAGGGAGGGGTGATGCGGGAGCAGGAGCTCCGGCGGTTCATGAAGGAGGTGCAGAAGGAATCTGGCGCCGGCGTCAACGATGCCATCAAGGAGTCCAAGTACCTCAAAGCGTTGCACAAGAAAGGGCTTTCCGTTGACGAATTCTACCGCTACCTCTTCTCCGACGACAACGCCGCTCACCCCTCTCATCCCGGGGTATGTGATGTGTGTTCTTTCTTCTCTCTGCTTGGTCTCCATCCTTCTACAGATACTTTCTTTTTTTATGATGATGATGATGATGATGAAGTATATGCTTTGTGATGATGAACACGAAATTTAGCGGGAGTACTTTATATATATATATATATATATATATATATATATATGATTTTTCATTATTTTTTTAGTTTTTTTTCTCAAATAGCATCTCTGTTTTTTTTTCTTCGTAATGTCCTTAATTTCCGTAATCTTAAAAATATCCTTCTTTTTCCTTCCTCCTCATCTTCTGCTTCATTGGCATCATCCATCCCTACTCGTCCAACAAGAAAAACGATAGAAGCAATGGATAAATAAAAAAGGGTAATGTCTAGGACGATGATGATAATTGGGGAGGAAAAAAAGAAGAAGATATTTTTGAGATTACAAATCGAGAAATATTTACAAAAAATACGAAAGAGGAGATTAATTTTCATCAACTTCCAGTACATATAATGACTCAACTCAGAGATTAGGATGGGGAGTGCCTTCTGGAAAGATCAGTTTGATAGGCACCTCATGCTTTTAACTTTATTTTCTAAGTATTTTAATCTTTAATGAAAAGAGAAACTTCAGTTAATTTTATATTTATCCCGAAATGTTGTGTTTGTTAATTGTTAGTGTAAAAATTCTGAATTTTAATTGAAATTAATGCATCTTGGAATTGGTTAGTTCATGCTTTAAGATTCCTACTCTCTTTGATTATTTTCTAATCATTGATGATCCATTACGCAACATAATAATATATGTACACTTATAAGAACAAATATGTCATTTTGTACTTTAAGAAGTATATATATATATATATATATATATATATATATATATATATATTTGTATGTACACACACATATATATACACGCGCGCACACATATAATGACGGCGTCATCCAAACCAGAAGGCCTGTTGTGGTCGCCTCCTTCCGTGGCGAACGCGGCCACCGCTGCCTCCTCCCTTGCCACGCCGGGGTGGCCCTGCTCCGCATGGTGAGGGAGCCCTCAGGACTGGACAGGCTTTTCTGGAGCGATGGACCGCGCAATGGAATGTTTGAATGCGGAAGGCAGGCGTGCGGTCGAGGCCGCCAATCGGCCACTTGGTTCGTTCGAGAAGCTAAAATTCCTGAAAAGAATCAGGACAATCTAACGTGTCATAAGTTTGTTCTAATTTACGCTTGATTTAGAAGTCTTCGTGATGAATCGAAGTTTTTACATCGCTAATAATGTCAGAAGAAGGAATAGCCTGCATCAGTATACATGATTAAATCGTCTGTTGCAAGCTGCATTGTATGCCTACATCGAAGGTTATGATCGTAGAGTTTAGCTTATGATTGATGTAATGCTAAATCAGTGGCAAAATGTTGCACACCAAATGCTTGTTTATTTGCTCGTGAGAGCTTTTTTATATACAACTTCTTCACTGACAAGCTTTATGAGAGATCAGATGTAATTCTTAGTTGCTTTTAGGACCAGCTTCCTCTGAGATTTGTAGATTGATAGGTATTCTGATAATGTGATTCATTTTTCTTTCAGGTCTACCAGGACATGACTGCCCCGCTCTCCCATTATTTCATATATACAGGCCATAACTCGTATTTAACAGGTAACCAACTCAGTAGCGATTGCAGTGATGTTCCAATCATAAAGGCTTTGAGAAGAGGGGTGAGAGTAATCGAATTGGATCTGTGGCCGAATGAAACAAACAATAATGTGGATGTTCTTCATGGGAGGTACTTGAACTGCACCTGTATAGTCAAACTGTAACATGACATTGGCTCATGCGATGTTGAGTGTATAATTGTAATAAATAATTTGTGTCTTGCATGAGTGAAATGATCATAAGACTTTGCAAGGTTTAAGTAATATAATCACATGAAGTAAGTTTGCCTATACTGAAAAAGCTAGACAAGTAGTGGTACGTGTTGGTATGCTATCATGAAGCATCACAGGAGAGAACATTCTCCTCTTTTTTTCTCTGCTACTGTTGACATTTGTGCCAGTTTCCTAGATGGAAGCATTAGATCTAGGCCTACATCATTCCATAACCTTTCTGATGTGAGAAACCTGTGAAATATGTACCCTTTGATCATGTCAACAGAACTACATCCTAGGCATTGGCTCAAAGAAAAAGGAAGACCTAGATATAGAGTGATAGATATATGCAGACTTTTTCTTATGTACATATGTATATATATGCAAGAGATAAACTCTCCTAAGTGGCCTAAGGCCGGGGTCTAGATTTCCTCATATATGTCAAGTGAGAACTGGAGACAATAAAAGGAAAAAAAAAGGAACTCTTAAGTGATCTTGCAATGAAAAATTTTATATATTTCTTGAAATTTAGTTTACAAATTTTGCTTTTCAATGGCACCTCATAGCTGATTCAAGAATTTTTGTATCTGCAGCATTCATCAGTTCATCATCTGTTATACTTGTTGTCTGGAGGCATAAATAATTTGATCTTGGTGATTTATGGATGCTTTTCAGGAATTGTACTTGTAAACTTTTTACTTATTTATAACTGTAGGACACTGACTACTCCCGTCAAACTTATTAAATGCTTGAGATCCATTAAGGAACATGCCTTTGAAGCATCTCCATACCCAGTCATAATTACTCTTGAAGATCATTTAACTCCAAATCTTCAAGCTAAAGTAGCTAAGGTAGAATATTATTCTCTAAACACTGCATGCTTTACTTCTAAATTATATGATCTGATCGTTGTATTTCACTTCTAGATGTTAACTAAAACTTTTGGAAACATACTGTATACTCCAACGTTGGAATCTCTAGAAGTATTTCCTTCACCGGAAGAATTAAAGATGAAGATTATGATTTCCACTAAACCACCAAAAGAGTACCTTGAATCCAAGACAACGATGACATCACCGACAACGACAACAAGCCACAAAGTCCCAACTATTTGTGATCGGCTGTTTTATCCCATCACCAAGTTTTTTGTAAGGCAATGTCTATAGTTAAACTAAGAATATTCCTTTTTTTTATTGTTTCTAGTAAAGTTTTCTTAAGTCTTCTTTTATCTCTATTTGCAATAGCAATTCTAGTTGTCTCGCATTCTCATTATATTATCTATCAGTAGATTTTAGATGTTTCTCTTTCATAGCTTTGTACATTATCTTTAGAATTCTATCATCTAGTTTTAGTAAAACTATCTTTGTCTTTGTTTAGTTGATATCTCCTAAATCATGTTTTTGAAACCATTAATCTGTATTGATTAGGCAAGCTTTTGTTAGGTATAATTTTACAATCTCTATGAGCAATTGCATCGTTCTAGTCGGAAAAAAATAACTATAGTTATATCTGCTTTTGAGAGTAATTGAATATTCAATTCTATTTTAGAGGTGAGGATAAACAATTGTGAAATTGTTTATCCTCATATTGTTTATCTTCATTTATCATCACATTCAATTTAGAGTAATTGAATATTCAATTCTATTTTAGAGGTGAGGATAAACAAATTATACATATTTCCAGCTTATTAATCCTGTGGTCTTTAACTAATTTCTTTACCTTAATTCCAAGATCAAGGAAAAAGAGCATGAAGGGCAAAAAGTAGATGAAGAAGCATGGAGTGAAGAAGTTTCGGACCATGAAGCCATAACTAATGATGTCAGTACCAATTTCTTTGTTTCCTTCTTGGTAGTTTCTGCAATGTGAAATTCAAATATGCATCTTATTCACTGACAAATTCAGCATGAACTAAATGAACATTATCAAGAAGAAGATCCTGAGGAGGGCAATGGAAAACCACCAATTAAATACAAGCGTCTAATAGCAATTGCAGCAAAGAAAATGCAGGGTGACTTAACTGAGGCTCTGAAGATTGATCCTCATAAAGTTACACGTCTTAGCCTAAGTGAACTAGCACTTGAGAAAGCTGCATCATCCCATGGAACTGAACTTATTAGGTATTGTAGAAGCAGGTCTTTCTTGGTTTATTTCATATGTTTCTTACTGCTTATTTGTGTCATCATGTTTGATTCTGCAATTGAATCTCTCCTCTCTGATGAGTGTCTTGTGTTGTTTCTCATTGGATTGATTTTGTGTTTACGGGCCTAATGTAAGAGAGGTAAGATTAGGAAGCTGATTGATGATGTTTCCAGGTTCACTCAAAGAAACTTGTTAAGGATATTCCCAAAGGGCACACGTGTTACTTCTTCTAATTACAAACCGTTGCTTGGTTGGATGCATGGAGCACAGATGGTTGCACTAAACATGCAGGTATTTGTTTTGCTTCTATTGTACTTAGGATCATAATTGACCCCTACAGGTAAGTTCATTCTAGGACGCTTACATAGTAGATGTTAGATAAAGAATGTCAGAGCTGGAGCTGATTCTAACTTACTATATCAGAATGGAAACCTTATACTTATCCTGCAGTGCTTAGCATTATTGAGAAATTTTAATGGTTCTTTCAGTCTTTAGATGCAGTAGTTCTGCAAGACATCCCTTATTTCTTTTAGCGTTCCCTTATGTTATAATTGCACTTATTGTTTTCTTTGAATCTTATTTTACTTGTAGAGATTGTCCCAAAAATATGCAAAGTTAGATGTGCAGAATCATTTTCTGGAAATATTTGCCATAATCTCGTGTTCTGTATTCTGTTCATCATACAGTTGGCTTTCCGATGACTTTTTAGCAAACATATCTACCACTTGTCTTTCTGCAGACCCTTTTGATGTGAAATCTGTGATCTCTTTGTCGTACTTGATGCTGTGGAAGGGGCACCTGCAAGTTGGTTATAGATTCTATCCATTTAACTTCCTTGGGGTTACAAATTATCTATCATGCAGATTGTTGAGCACTCTAATCCATTCAATCCTTATTTGTTTACCTGGGCCTTCATAGATAAATAATTTTCTGTTGGCTTTAGCTGTAATTAGAAGTCTTGAAGATTCTTCTGCTTTTATCCATCATCTACACATTTCTAGGAACATGAAGTAGGATGATCGTATATGTTTGTGAAGTTTTTTCAAGGCTATTACATATATTTTTTGTAGGTTGGTTATACTGGAATATAGAGTATTTTGTTAATCTAAAACTAGGTTGTTTTGCCAGATTGCTTTGGTGTAAGAGTTTGTTCCAATAAAATTTTCCACTGGCTTGTCCAAATTATATCACAAACTAATAGCTGATAGAAGAATTTATTCAATTTCTATTCCATCATGGATATGAATATTGCACCACAGGGATATGGGAAACCACTCTGGTTGGTGCATGGTATGTTCAAAGCGAATGGAGGGTGCGGTTATGTGAAGAAGCCAGATATATTGTTGAATGATGATCCAGATCAACTCTTTGATCCTCAAGCTACATTGCCACTATTGAAAACATTGAAGGTGAATTTTGACCATGTTCTGCTTTTATATCTCAGCAGTTATTTTACCTTTGTGACATTCATATTAACATGATGCCATTTAATATCAGGTGAGGATATACACCGGGGATGGGTGGCGCTTTGATTTCCATAAATCACATTTTGATACATTTTCACCACCAGATTTTTATGCGAGGGTAAGATTAAGGAAATAACATGATTTTTATGCCAATGTATCAGTAGTATGGGTAAGATCAATCCTTTCAAGGAAGAATACATATGATGTTATTTTCATGCTACTAGATTTCATTATTAACCTTTACGCTATTGATGAATTGATTCGATCATTAAGCATCAGTTGTGCCGTGTTCATGGAAAGCATATTTCTTATAGCCTAATTCAGACAGTTTGCTTTTGCACTTACAAGTAGAAGATAGAATATCAATGTATCTTCATGCCAGTTATGAACTTGAGGCATGTTATGGATGAAACAGGTGGGCATAGCTGGAGTCCCAGTTGATACAAGTACAACAATGAAGCAAACAAAAATAATCAATGATTGTTGGATGCCAGTTTGGGATGAAGAGTTCGAGTTCGAGTTGAGAGTTCCAGAACTTGCTTTGCTTCGCATCGAAGTTTTCGAACATGATGTGTCAGACCAGGATGACTTTGCTGGACAGACTTGTTTGCCGGTGTGGGAATTGAGGACTGGGATCCGCTCTGTTAGTCTTTGCGACCGCAAGGGCCGGCCCCTAAAATCTGTGAAGCTGCTAATGCACTTTGATTTCCTTTTCCACTGAATTCTGTATCCAATTTGGTGATAAACTGTGAGATCTCCAGATATAAAGCTGAAGCATGGACTATTGTTCTTTCTGTTCTTGGAACTACGTATTGACTTTGCTATGTAATGTCATCTTGCTGTTTCTGTAAAAATAACAAATCCAAATGATCTTCCAATGTTCATGTTATGTGGTTGCACAAAAGAAAATATGTCTATACATATTCTTTGATTCGATTTGATCGTACAATGAAATCATACACTCATATTGTGCTTTTGTTGTATATAGTCTTTATTGTTTGTGTTCTGCAACTGCACGCATAGAAGCTAAATTGCTTAATCTTGGATATTATATACAAATGTGTCGATATTTTAAGCTATTATGACGTGGACACATGTCCAAGTCAACAACCAAGCACAGCACGAGAGACCATTAGATAAGTCTATCCATAGCAAGAGGAGGAGAACGAAGAACACAGCAGCAGCGGCAGCAGCCATGACCGCCGGTGTCGCGCACCTCGCCACCGCCAAGCTGCGACGCGCAACCTTCATGGCGAGCACTCCACCACCATCGCAAGGCCGAGTGTACCCCTCCGGCGGCCTGCTGGAGCTCATCCGCTCCGGTGTCGTCCGCGCCATCCCGCCCAAGGACGCCGCGGCCGCCCTGCGGACCGAAGGCTTCCGCCTCCTGGACGTCAGGCCGGCGTGGGAGCACGAGAAGGCCCGCGTCGGGGGGTCGCTTCACGTCCCCTTCTTCGTGGCAGACACCGACCCCACCCCCGTCACGCTGCTGAAGAAGTGGGTGCACTTCGGCTACATCGGGCTGTGGACGGGCCAGCATCTCACCACCATCAACGAGCAGTTCCTCCCTCAGGTGGAAGAGCTGGTGCCCGACAAGGAGGACAAGGTCCTCGTGGCCTGCGGTGAAGGACTGAGGTAAACGAAAGCTCCACAGCCTCTGTCTCAAAGCTCTGCTCTCATCAGTGCTGATACCTTTCTTTCTTGACTCGAGGTCGATGATTGCGGTGAGGGTACTGCACAATGGAGGGTACAAGAACTTGGGGTGGCTGGCCGGAGGATTCAACAGGTCCGGCGACGGTGACTTCTCCGAAGTGCAGGGAACATCTAAGCTGCAGTACGCCACCGTCGGGGGGGTGTCCTATCTCTTCCTGCAGTTGCTTCTGTTGCTGAAGGTGATCGGCAAGGAGAACTGAGGCAGCCAAGTTGATGCTCACATCTCCACTGGGAGGTGACTTGTACTTGTTTCGGAATCATGTGGCTTCTGAACGCTCCATTGATGAACGAGTTGGTGCTCATCCAAGAGCCATTTCTCGAGAAACACTACTGTTTACGCTTATCCTTGAAAACTATGATGTAGTATTCTGGTGATTAACAGATAGTATATATCTTTCTAGAAAGGAATTTTATATGATTATATTATACCCTTTAGATTAAAGGGACTAATAATAAAAAAAAAATTTGAATGGACATATGAATTTGTTAGGGAATATAAAAAAATTATCGTATAAAACTAGCTATAGTTTCGATAAATATTAAAATAAAATAACATGAAATAATTACTACTGTGAGTGGTACAGAAAAGATAGAGAATAATTAAAAAAAGATTTTAAGAAAAAATTAAGTATTAAAAATTTGGCATATGAACATACAATAAGCATATGATTATAAATAACCAATCAATCGTCCAACTCAAACCATAAGCATAAAAAGAAAAAGAAAAAAAAACAATTTTATTTTCTAATTATATGTCACGTGTTTTGCGCGTGACAAGATGTGGTTTCGTTTACTTGGAAGCCCCGATCCGACGGACCTGACACCGGGATTGAATCCAATTGACAACCGGTCCGACTTGGTCGCCACGTATTACCATTTTAGATAAATGAAAAATACACTTATTTCGGAAAAGAAAAAAAAGAAAAAGCAAAAGATACAGAGGAAAAATACATTAATAATTTCGAAAAGCCCAAAAGGGCAAACCAAATTCGACCTTTATTGTCTCTCTCCCTCTTCCTCGGCTGCTAGATCGATGGGAACCGTCTTCCTCGCATCGATCGCGATAACACTACCACTTCGCTTGCTCTCCGCATGCGCTCCCTCCTCCTCCTCCGGTGATCTATAGTGCCGGATCCGAACGCCCCCTGATCTGAGACCCGCCGCGTCATGGAAGTCGGCTCCATCTCCTCCGCCCCCCGCACCGTCGAAGAGATCTTCAAGGACTATAGCAGCCGCCGTGCCGGCATCGTCCGCGCCCTCACCCACGGTTCCCTTCCCCTCCTTTTCCCTCGCTCTTTCTCTCTCTCTCTCTCTCTCTCTCTCTCTCTCTCTCTCTCTCTCTCTCTCTCTCTCTCTCTCTCTCTGTTGATGATGTTGCTAATGTCGTTGTTCTTCTTCTTTGACCGACCTCTTTGACGGCGCCTTGGTGGTCCCAGATGTCGACGAGTTCTACGCCCAGTGCGATCCGGGTGGGTTTCTCGCGGCCTTCGCCGCGCAGATCCGGCTTGTTTGGTGTTTCCGGGTGTATTCTTGATCGGATTTGTCGGTGGTGCAGAGAAGGAGAACCTGTGCCTGTACGGCCACCCCAACGACTCGTGGGAGGTGAACCTCCCGGCGGAGGAGGTGCCGCCGGAGCTCCCGGAGCCGGCGCTTGGGATTAATTTCGCGAGGGACGGGATGAACCGCCGCGACTGGCTCTCGCTCATCGCCGTCCATAGCGACTCCTGGCTCTTGTCTGTTGCTTTCTATCTCGGGGCGCGCCTCAACCGGAACGAGAGGTATGGGTTCGATTCAAAGGAGCAGTCTCTGGAATTCTTACTGTCTCTTATTTCTATATTTTCTATATGTTCTATGCATAAATTGTGCGGTCGTGTAGGAAGTAGGAATTGGTAGTTCCAGAATCTGGTGCCTTTACAGTTCATAACTGTAAATGCTTGGTAGATATGTTGGCTTGTTTTGATGGTTTTATGATTGAGGTTACAAGACGGATGGATGATTAATATTTGACCATAAAAGACTCTGCGATTATAGTTTAATGTTATTAGACATGATGATGGATCTGTAAGGTGGGAAATGGCTGAGAGATTAAGATTTCTGATGCTTGTCTGAAAGAATAGTTTCCATTTAAAGAAAAACTTCTGTTGCCCATTATCTCATTTGGAAATGGTAACGCAAACCTACTTAAATCGGATGGGAGAATATACATTCTTACGGAGGCCTTGGTGTCTGGCAAACAGACACATTATTGATAGATGGCATAGGCCAATGGGAAACAAGTATTTGAAAAGAATCCTGTTTTTCCTTACTAATAGCCCATGATTTGCTTTAAAATTATCCATTGTCTAAACACGTGCATGGGCGAGAAGATTTTTCCCCCCGGTAACTGAGAGCCCACATTGTGTCTCATAGCAGTCCCTTTCGTCCCAATAACACAATGTACGGAGAACGTGGTAGTCTAGCAAATTTTTGTTCAAACACATCATCATGTGAAATTTTATAATGTTTTTGTTCTAACCAATACTCTGAATATGCTAAAATTGATAGTTTTATTCACTTCTTTTGATAGTTGTTGTTGTTGAAATAGTAGGTCATAGGGTCACTATAGCGGTTTGTAGTGTTTGGGGCTAGTATGTAGCTCAAGTCAAGAATATATCCGTGTGTTCTTGTGTGTGATTGAACCATTTGATAACTTTTAATCTTATAAATTACATTTAGTGGGTTGCTTTGACTCATAGTGTCTGCTCTCTGCTATCTTTCAAGATGAATTTCCTTATTGTAAATTATTTAAACTGCCAAGACCGAGTTTGAAGGCTCTGTTGAAGTCTAAAAAGATGACATCAATAGGCTTATCTGGGTGAATACTTTAATAAGTGAATGTGTTAGTTATGACAAGGCTCCTAACATGGCCAAGAGGACTAACCATGTCATGGTAAAGCCTCTTATATCGGTTGATGATTTTATTGTTTAATAGCATTTGTTGTAAGCAGTTGGTGGTTGTCTAATGCCAAACCAACCTTTTCTTTACTTATTTTTGTGCAATAATACATTGGAGGATACAACTAGCTAGTATTCGACCCCAAAATTGCTTTATATATGTTAGGGTGTCTTTTTCATGGTACAACTTTTACTTATTTTCCTAGCTCCAGTGGTGATGTTGCTAGGTGGTTTAAGAAGATTTGCGCTCTTTATTCTTCTCATCTTTTTTCTTTTTATTTGTGAGGAATGGTAATCATAGTGGAGTATAACATCTTGAAAGGCGGCTCCAATTAAAACGTGCTATGAAGCTAGATAGTATTATCTTATGTACTCATGTTTTGAATTATTTCACAGCTTTTTATACATGTTGCTGCAACGTAAATGGTATTGGCTTCCACACTTTGATGACTACCTGTTTGATAATACTTAATGCACAATCATTTGTGAGGATATGAACATTCAGAGACTTGGTTGATCCAGTGGGTTCATATAATTAGCTCCTTTAGATTATTGGGGATATGTGAGATTGTAACTTACAGTTTAGCTGCCATGTTGCTAACAAAATGTTATTTAGGAACCATTTAACAATTCCGATCATTTATCTTTTAAAATTTTCTATATTGAAGACTAAGAATGTACCAAATTATGGAGAACATTTGGAGTTTATTAGTCTGTAGAGTTTGATATTTGGCCCTATCAAATTTGTTGGAACTTAGCACTTCAATTGGATATAGGACTTATGAAACTATTTCAGATAAACTGTTATGCCAACACTGGTCTGTGCCTGATCATGTCTTTTTAAATACCTACATGAAATATGAAGTGCAGAAATGATTTGCCACTTAATGGACATAGGAAAATTTTAATGTGACCCTTCATGTTGCTATATATACAAGGGAGCAAGTTTTTTGGCATGAAGAGTTAAAATTAAATTGTAAAATTTAGCTAATTAGCTTCACAATTAGCTGTCATACGAAAAGAAAAGCTTATGGAGGTGATAAAGTTGAACTGTACCATAGGATAGGATAATAATATCATCAAACTTGGAATAGGATTGATCAAACATTTGTTACTCAGCTCAGCCATTCCTTATCTTATTTAGTCAATTCCTTGGCTTCATTGCCAGATTGTTGGAAGGCTGATTTGATCATAGCCAATCCTGATTGACAAAGAGAGAATTCAGGTAACTCACTCGAACATTTTGTTGTTCCGATTGAATTGTGCTTTAATTGGATCCAGCAATTCACATCGCCTACTTTCAATATATACTTATTAATCAATTTGGTAGATTACAGAAGTCAAAGAAGTTTGAATGTCATAAGGTGCCAACTATTTGGGGTTATCTGCATGGATTCCTTTTCTTGCCAACTACACTGTTGAGGGAAAAATTACTTGTCAAACAAGAAGTAATCAATTATCAAATATATCTTTTATTGTTTCTAATTAAATTTTCTTGACAATGCTTGTCTAAAAAGTAATCAATAAGCAATGTTACTTGAAGTAATCAAATATGCTTTTATCATAAAATGTAAAACAATTTTAGTATTTTTACAAGCTTTAAAATATAAGCAATTTTGTTTATTTCTAGTCATTCAACAAATAACACCTCATCTATTCCATCCTCTCTTTTTCTTTAGTGATTCATACCACTCTTTCAATAGTCATGCCCATATGTGAATAATTGCTTTAGAAACCATTAAGCAGCCCCAAAAAGGCATTCAAGTCAGAACCTTTGATCATTGAGCATGAATTCATTTATCTTTCCTTTTAATTGTATGTTAACTTAGGGGTCCAAGGCATTATTAAAGTTAACAGGTAAAAGATACACGATGCACTACAATCTATCAGTTGGTAAGAAGAAAGTCCTTTATGTGCATAACACATGTCTGGTTGCTGATGCCAAATGGATTTTTTTCATAAAGAAATATGCAGACATGTTGGAAAAACAAATTGCAAATTTGTCACGGGTGATACTAGACCTTTTCATTTTCTCGTCTGTTAGATTCTTTCTTGTTGTTTGCAGGCTTATGGTTTCAAAAAGATGATAAAGATGGAGTTCGCTTGTAAGATTTGATGGGTATAGATACACAGCAAGATATTTAAATGCCAATAGTTATTTGGTTTTGTGACTAAAAAGGTTGATGGGAACCTGCATAACATACAAAAGCCTTAAAATTTGGTCTATTATTTTGAAGATAAAATTTTTTTTAGTAGAGCTTAAGGATTTGACTCTCGCATGACCCTTGCCCTGCCTATTTCTTTAACCATAGGGGGCAATTTGATTTTTATATGCAACCTGATTTCCTAATTAATTTGTGCAAGATACCTGAACATGTTCCATGCATGAAAGAGCATGGAGACTACTAGAAGCTGCTATATGATTTAGATGGCATAAAGGGGTCTACAGTCCAGAATTATGTGGAACTTGTTTTTCCGTGAACATACTTGGTATTAAAGTGAAGGCAAATTGATCCTGGTCTGGTTCAATATGTTGGATTTTTTTTAACTGCACCCACCTACTTGCTTGACCCACTAAAACCATTCCTAGATTGTGCTACTCAAAGTTCATGATTAAAGCCCATCAAAGCCCTACCTAATAGACTGAGGTCTCATATTGATTCTTTGTTAGATACTTGGATCATGCCCAATATGCTCTCATAAGGTATAGACTACTTGCTGGGAACTTTATTCGAGCACAATAAATAGCATAGAATTGCAAACATGGAATGTGGAAAACTTTACTCTTCAAGCTAGATTTTGGAAGGACTTCATGTCTGTAATCGTTTATGTAAATTATAGGAGGTGTTTGAAGTGAAGGAGTGCGTCAGATGGGTTTTTCATGTATAAAGTGATGCTCTTGGAGTAAAAAGGAAGACCACATTATAACTGTGTGGACTTGATTTTGAATGATGCACTGATTTTGAGTTGGTATACACAAACTACTGCAGAAGCATGATGGCATTAGTTTTGCTCATGTAATTAGCTGGATGAAAATGTGTCAAAATCATGGGTTTGGAGAAGTGTTGTAGCTGCTGCTTGTGTTGGAAGTCGAGCTCTGATGCATCTTTGTTTCAGGTCCCAGTGAAATTCTGCAACCGCAGTTTCTTCCTGCCTGTCCTTGTTTTTCACCTTGTGCCAAATAAGTTGAGATCCATGCATTATTTCATTGCTTTATTTTGTATTTTTTAGTTACAAATTAACCCCACTTAATAATAACTTATATGATATAAAAATCTTTGTTTTCTCATTACTGATTTACTAGGCACTGGCTCATTCTTTATTGTCGTGAAATAGATACATCATATGCACATGCATAGCCTGAATTGTTCAGATTTAACCTTGATTGGATGTCTCTAAGAAATAGAAGTGACTGAAATAACACCGAGGTCGATGTCGCTCAGAATGCAATAAATAATATTGACTGTTCCTACTCGTTTTTTACTAGGGAAGTCATACTATCTCTCTGAATTTTCGGATGTCATATTAGTTTATTCAAGGAAAGAAAAGAATGATGCTCTTTTCTTTTGTCTATTTGATTTCTTTGTATGCTGGTTACCATGCAAGAATGTGAAGTCAGATTGTTTGGAACGTGGAATATCTGCTACTTTTATGTTGCATAACTGGAGTGTTAATTTGATTTTTACATTGAATAGCTATTTTTATCTTGGTATTCTTTTTCTTCTAGTCTTTGTAAAACCTAAATGGTCAGACCTTCTATGTTATAGCCAACCTCGCATAGCAATCCAAGACTGAGTTAATTGGCTGTATGCAATGGTAAAGTTATATAATAACTTAATAAGCTGTCTGCTAATATGCTTTTTGATTGAGTAATATGGTTTCTGTTGTTTTAATCATGTGTTCTATCTTGATATAGAGAAATTTTGCTAACTGATTCACATCACTCTCTATATCTAGAGATTTCAGTCTGGCACTTGATCTGAATGGAAGTTGGTCTGCAATATAACTCTAAACCTATCGTACTCGTGTGAAGCATGGAGATGTTAGTCAGTGCCAGGTGAAGACTAGGTAGCATGTGGAGTATGCAATGTTGAAGCCTAAATAAGTGAACTGTGCAACCATTGTTTGGAGATCAGCACGTCGCAAACTTTTCCTCTGGATTTGTAGTTTTCATAATGATATTTTTCACCAATGCCCCAGGCTTGTAGGATGTTAGTAAGAAAACCAATTGAAAATGAAAAGTTTCTAGTACATAAGACTTTAGCCAAATTTGTCAATATTTTTATGCATAATGTATCTTGTTTCAAAAGTCAACACTGAACATGTTTGTTCTAGATTTCTAAGCCAGCTGTGGTTAAAAGTTATACTTTATAACTAGAAGACTTGTGGTAAACATAGTTTAACCTGAAGCATAAGTCTTAACTGAAACTATATGCATCAAGTGCTAGGATGAAAATTCTAGAGTCCCAGTTGCCTACTTTTGTCAGTGTTTCTTAAACACAAGGCTACCCAAGTTACAATATGTTATTCTCCGTCATACCGACAGGAAACGCTTGTTTAGCATGATCAATGAACTTCCAACCGTCTTCGAAGTGGTCTCAGACAGGAGACGATCAAAAGAAAAGTCTGGCATGGACAGTGCAAGCAAATCTAAACTCTCAACGAAGGTGATGATCATTGAATCTTTTGGGTTGTGCCTAATTTGGTGACCAATATAACTACATGTTCCTCTGCAGCGATCAAGCGAAGGACAGATAAAAAGCAACTCAAAGATAGCCGATGAGGAGTATGGTGAAGATGACGACGAGCACAACGAAACCCTTTGTGGAACTTGCGGAGGAAGTTACAGCGCAGATGAGTTTTGGATTGCGTGTGATATATGTGAAAGGTGGTTCCACGGGAAGTGCGTGAAGATAACTCCTGCAAAAGCTGAGAGTATAAAGCAGTACAAGTGCCCCGGTTGCAGTTCAAAGAAAGGAAGGCAGTAAGAATTTGTTCTCATTCCTCCGATGCAAAGCCGACTCCGTGCCCCGTTATGTCAACTGTAGTTACTAAGTAGTGTTAGGTCCTATCAAAGTGCGTTTCATCTGAATCCGAATTCTAACATTCGAAGAGTCAATTATCATCTGTAACTCGTATTATCAGCTTAAACTATTCCATGGATGTGGATTTGCAATTGACGTGCCCTCTCCATGCTTCTTTCTTTTGCATCTATGGTTAGTTAATTGTGCAAACATTTATCGAATTTACTTGGCATGAATTCCTTTCACGTTGAGATTAATTTGAGCCATATGAATGCCTGACTTCGTTTTTGGTCATAATTTTCATGATGATAAATGAAGGACGAGGCTTGCATTTATTATGCATTGAAATTTAATCGATTAAACCAGCAATCAACAAAAATAATTAGTAACGTAGGAATCAATAACTTCAAATTGGTTGCCAACATAACCAGGGATATGTTGCAACGTTGGGTTTCGCACATGAGATGTGGTTCGATATTTTGAATGACTCGGCAATGTGCATCGCATCTACTTTGTTTCGTCCCAACCGTCCGTCTACCCACGCGGTGACGGTCGACGCACTTTGTTTGACACCTCATAAATGCGAGGGGCCCACGGTGACAGACGACGGTGCCCACCGCGAATGGTCGTTGATCGTGTGACCCACGGGATGTATGTGCGACCCGATGGCCGGATCCATCGGGGCCCGTGCGGAACCCGCCTGGCTGGCCAATAGGCGACCGCGCCGGACGTGTTGCCTGGCCGATAGGACTCCACATTCGAAAAGAGGTCTCCGAAAGCGTAGTGCTCAAGTCATGGAAGCCAACTAGTTTCCTGCTCCTCCTCTCTCTCTCTCCTTCCTCTCGTAAGCCTGATGTCACCCAGACGCAAGCCAACCTCCCGTCGGGCCGCGTGGGAACGGAGAAGCACACAATGGGAAAGCACAGCCGTTGCCGCGTTGACACATAGACGAGACCACGCGACTTCCTCTCCCCGAGGCCACCAGCCCTGCCCATCACCCATCAAGATCTTCCTTCCGTTCCCACGATCTCTCTCTCTCTTCTCTCTCTCTCTCTCTCGCCCTCGCTTCTCTCTTCCTTCCATGGAACTCCACCCTTACCTCCGAGTTAACCCCCCCCAGGAGACCTCAGAACGGTTCCCCCAGTGGACTCATGACGAGACCGTGGAGTTCCTCGCCATCCGCGCCCAGCTCGACAAGAGCTTCGTCGAGACCAAGCGTAACAAGCCCTTGTGGCAAGCCATCTCTTCCTTGCTGCAGCAGAGAGGCTTCTTCCGGACCCCCGATCAGTGCAAGTCCAAGTGGAAGAACCTCGTCACGCGGTTCAAGGTTCTAAATTTCTCTCTGCCTCTCTCTCTCTCTCTCTCTCTCTCTCTCTCTCTCTCTCTCTGAGAGGTAAATGTATAATGTTGATTTGATGCAGGGAAGTGAGTCTGTGGAGGGTGAGATCAATAGGCAGTTCCCTTTCTACGAGGAAATGAGGAAGATATTCTCCGATAGGATGGAGAGGCTGCTTGTCCTCGAGAAGGCGAGGGGGAAACAGGTGCAAGTCCATGCGAAAGAGTGGGAGGAGGAAGAGGGGGAAGGGAAGGTGGCGGGGAGCAAGAAGAGGCGGAAGGTGGAGAGAAAGAAGCGGACCGAGGAAGAGGTGGAAGGTGCCGTGAGGGACTTCATGCGGCGGCAGCTGGAGATGGAGGCTCGATGGGCGGAGGCGGTTGAGGCGAGGGATACAGAGCGGAGGGCCAAGGAGGAGCAGTGGAGGAGGGTGATGCAAGGCTTGCAGGAGGAGAGGACGGACCTCGAGAGGCGGTGGAGGGAGCGGGAGGAGGAGCGGCGCGTCCGGGAGGAGGCTCGCGCCGAGAGGCGGCACGCCCTCCTCATCGCCCTTGTCGACAAGCTCGTTCACAAGGATTGCTAGTTTGCAGCAACAGCAGTCACAGCTCTAAGCTTCTGGCAGAACGGGAGATGGAAGAAGTGTGATATAGAGAGAGAGAGAGAGAGAGAGAGAGAGAGAGAGAGAGAGAGAGAGAGAGAGAGGTTAGCTCTTTGATCTTAGACTAGCTTTTATACATGCTTTGCTTACCATCAAGAATTAGGTACCAGCAGCATCTGCTAAAGCAACAGAAGCATGCAGATGCTTCTTCTGCCTCATTCCACTTTGAGAGGGCAATACAATTCAGAGTTCTCAACTCAAAATAAAATGGTTTTTACTACCTGTTGGAATAAAGTGGAAGTATGATTATTAGTATCACCGACTCTTATACATTCACTGTGAATGATTTCAAAAAAATGATATGATGCTCTCTGTATGTATCATTTAAGAGCAATCAGAAGAAGAAGGAATGCCAATGAAAGAATCAGAGTTATTTGGTTTGTTCCTAACTCTTGAAGTTCCACATGGTATGTCACAATTACTTGTCAGGCTTTGCGAGGTACTCTTCATCACATGATATAAATTTGTAGTTGGTAAGTGTTTCCACATCTTGAAATGAGGCATTGGAAATAGATATACGATGAGATTACCATAAAAGAAAGAACAAGTGTTTCTGTTTTCTGAACCACTAAGAACAGTTCTAATTGAGAATCAAAAAAGGGAAAATTGTTTTAAAGAAGACCAGTAAAAGATTTATATAGTTTTGGTTAAGCTTGGGAAGCTCATTATCTATGTATTATCTTATCGAAGGGAATCTTGAGTCCATGCCAATCCAATATATTTCAAGCAAAGAAGTTCTTCACATGTTGTAGTTGAATTCCCGAGGGAAACTAATATGCTTTTCAGTTGGATTTCAGCAGAATGATTCAGAAGCTACTGATGAAAATTCAGACTGAAATTAGAGTATAATTTCCTACAATTCACACTTACAAGATCACAAGTAGAAGAGAAGATTGACATGATACATTTATAGACAAATAATCTATTCCAGACTTTTATCTGGAGTGTATTGTCCTACTGCTTCAAACCTGGAAGCCTTAATCCAACTCCCACTGTAAATGATGAGAGACATGGAGGAGATTCTTATCTGATGGATTCAAAAGCCACAGCTTTCTACAGCAGCAGCAGCTGTGAATGATGGACTTTTGAATTCAGCAGCAGACATGAGGATGTTTTGTTGACCATATCATCTGAATATTTTGCAGGAGGGAGAATGCATGTTGGGTTTGAAGGCTGTAGAGTCTTCATTCTGACAACAATCTTTAATGGCACAACTCACTGTGTCCAATGTTCTGCGCAGCGTGTAGGACTTGTGTCATGCTTCCAAGTCTGTGGCTGTGTGTGTCTGAACCTTTTCAATTGAATTGAGATTGGTAATAACAATTAAGATCAGCTTGATGGATCTCTCAATCATAAAGAAGAGCTCAAGGTTAAGAAAAAGCTGTCACTTTTGTCACCCCAAGGTTTCTGACACCCAAAAACATGAGATGCTAGTTGACTTGCTCTGAATAATTTACAGCTCCTGGTTGTTGACTGTTCTTCTATGAAAAAGAAATATTAACACATTCAAGGATAGGTTAGAAGACTACAAGAAAAGAAATTTAATTTGACATCGGGCTATCTTAGTCCAGAAAATTATCTCTGGGTATTTACTAATTTGATCGTTGGAGAGACCTCCACGATGTGTTTTGATAAGTGGGCGTCAAATCCAAGCTTTTACAAATCTAATTTGAGATTTGTGAAGTTAGAAGTTTTATAATGGGATTTGATTCATAAGATTTAGACACAAATTTCTCGTGTTAACTATAAAGAAAAAAACATATATAATGGTGTCCAAAACTTGAAATCATTCTTCTTTTCATATCGTACTACTACTCAAAATCTAAAAAAATAAAAAATAATCATATAAGCAACCATAGCTTAATAAGCTCTGTGACTCATATTCTAGTAATTTTTTTCATAAATAATTATTCAATACATGCTTTGGAAGTACATGTAAATATCAAATATTTTCTTCACTTTGTGAGCATTTCACATCACGTAAAATACTTAGAATACGTTTTAGAACAACATATGCTTAAATTTATTTTCATAACAAAACCATAAACGTAGCTAATGTCTTATCAAATCATAAATCGTTATAGTGCAAAAACTAGCATTAATATAAATATAATTAAGTTTCTAGCATTGATGACTACGATTATATTATATCCTTATGATAATATCCAAAACCATATTTAGCTTTCATGACATAAGTAACACGTATCTTTCTTTCTGTATCAAAACTTAAGAAAAATTAGATTTTAAACATACAACCAACGCATAACCCATTTTATAAAATAAAATTAAAGTTTAATAAGTATTTATCTAATTAAAAGTACCTCATAATAAGAATACATTATTAGATAAAACCTAAGAATTTAGAAAGATAAGAGTGTATACATTAATCTCTTCTAATCTTGCATCGATGATAGCTTTATATGTTGGATTTATTTTTTTTTTCTTTAATTTCTAGTTTGCGTGACCAAAACACTCTCTCCTTCCCTCAAAACCCAACATCCCAAAACACACACCCATTTTTTTTTTAGAAGGTGCAGACAGTTTGAGTGATGAGAGGATTAGGTAAAGTGCAGGTTGGTTTTTCAAAAAACACTAGTCATTTAATTTAATGGTCGAATGCCATTCTACATGCGCTTGGATTAATTGTTGTAGGTAGACGGCTCTTATCATGAACTCCAAATCCAAATAATGTACCAAGGGAACTAAAGATATTTCAATGTTTTGATGCAATATAATTCAAGTCATATATTGTCTTCCATCTCATTCCTTCTCTCTCTCTAAATATATACAGTTGATGCTGTTCTTCGTAACTCGATCTCTGATCTCTCTCAAGTCGCGGAAGTAACCCTAAACTCTCATCCCATACGAATCGGACTCTACTAAATTCATATGAGTATTTATGTAAACCAATTTAGATCCCCAAGTGCTTCGTCTCATTCATTGAATGGGGACTGAATCAATTAAACCTTCATCCGAGCCCAACCGATCTCATCTCGCATGGTTCATCTCCCCAGTCTTAACAGTCCACAGTGTACTCCCACTCGATTGCTCATCTCATTCCGGTGAATGATTGCTATCCAAATGAGACAGTCTCCATGCATATGGGAGAGACTGTTATACCCAACTGTTATAAGCAGCTAAAACGCATATGATTATTTTACGACCATTTTTGTCAGTAAATAAATGAATAATTGACAGCAAAAAAAGAATTAGATGCGGAAAAGTATAACGTCTTCCTTTTCCAGCCCACCGCCAATTCTCGGCTTGAGGAGCTCACGTGGCCTCCTGCGATTCGCTCTCCGACGGAGTGGAAGGTGGGGCCCGGCATTCGTCGGCTTGGGGGTTCTGCTTGTTGCGTCGCCGACCGGCAAAAAATTATGGAACGTTTTGGGTTTTGTACCCTCCCGGCTACCCGCCCTTTCGTGCAGGCGAGAGGCTCTGGGACCCACTCGCGTGGGTCGGGCGATGTGCTCTTTTTTTTATCGTTTCATCTGTTCCGAAGGGGGCCGAACCGGGCGATGAGGAGCGCCTCCCTCTTTTGACCGTTCTCTTCTCATCGTTCAGCTTCGGCAGCGAGTGTGGACGCAACTTGCTACGTGGCGAACATCCCTTTGACGCGGCGGAAAAATACGACCCTGGATGAGCGCCACGTGGAAAAATTCGACATGTAGTCGTGAGGCAGGTTGTAAGACGAGTCGCTACCCGGTGACCGAAGACGACATCAAACCGCGACTTGGAACTCCCCCTATTAAACCCGCCTTGGGCTGAACCCAGTTGTTGTCCTTGTTCGCTGCCGGTGTCGCGCATTCCACCCACCACGCCCGCCCCCAACCCGCCTTTGGTGCTTTGTCGGAGATGAGCGGCGGCGTCACCGAGACACAGGCGCCGGCTGCGGCCGAGCTGCTCCTCGAGCTCGCCGCCTCCGACGACCTCCCCGCCTTTAGGCGGGCCGTGGAGGACGACGGCCACCCCCTCGACGCCGCCGCTCCCTGGTACTGCCGCCGCTCCGGCGGCCGTGGGATGGGCCTCCAGCAGCGGACCCCGCTCATGGTCGCCGCCCTCCACGGAAGCACCGCCGTCCTCGAGTACATCCTCGCCGCCTGCCCTTCCGAAGCCCTCCGCTGCTCCTCCTCCGACGCCGCCACGGCCCTCCACTGCGCGGCCTCCGGCGGCGCCACCTCCTCTCCCACCGCCGTAGAGCTCCTCCTCGCCGCCTCCGCCGACGTCGACGCCCTCGACGCCGACGGCTACCGCCCCGGCGACGTCATCGCGCGGCAAATCCCGGCCCCCGTGGCCAGATCCCTCGAGGTGACCCTCAAGGCTCCATCTTTGCTGAGGGTTCCCTCGCCGGGGAAGGGAGGAGAGGCGAAGCAGGGGGAGAAGAAGGAGTACCCGCCGGATTCCACCCTCCCGGACATCAAGAACGGGATCTACTGCACGGACGAGTTCCGGATGTACACCTTCAAGGTGAAGCCCTGCTCGCGGGCCTACTCCCACGACTGGACCGAGTGCCCCTTCGTCCACCCCGGCGAGAACGCCCGCCGCCGCGATCCGAGGAAGTTCCTCTACAGCTGCGTCCCTTGCCCCGAATTCCGCAAGGGGTCGTGCCGCAACGGCGATGCCTGCGAGTACGCCCACGGCGTGTTCGAGAGCTGGCTCCACCCGGCCCAGTACCGCACCCGCCTCTGCAAGGACGAGGTCGGATGCAACCGTCGCGTCTGCTTCTTCGCCCACAAGCCGGAGGAGCTGCGCACCGTGAACCCGATGGCAGCGTCCGTCACCGGGATGGTGACCCCGTCGCCCGGGCTGTCATCGCCACGCCTTTCGCCTCTTGATATGGCCACGGCTTTGCTGCTGATGCAGCAGCAACAGCAGCCTGGGTCGCCTATGTCGCCATCGGCTCTGTCGAGTTCGGCAGCTGCGGCAGCGTGGATGAGCCAGCACGGCAGTGCAACGCCGCCTCCATCGTTGCAGCTGCCAAGCAGCAGGCTCAAGGCGTCGCTTAGTGCTCGGGATATGGAAGTTAACCTCGACATGCTCGGATTGGAAGGGTACCAGGATAAGCTGATCGATAACATCTCGGCCTCTCCTCGGGCCAACTGGGGGAAGAACAACTTGGTCGCTGGTGCTGCTGGCACAAGGTCGTCAGAATTTGCCGACCCACTGGGGCCTCTGAATCCATCATTGCTAACTAAATTGCAGGGGCTTTCGATGAAGCAAACGGTGCCTCAGTTCCAATCTCCCACCGGAATCCACATGCCTCAGTCTCAGGTGCTCTCAGGGTACGGAGGCAACCTGCCTTCTTCCCCTCCGACGGCTGCAACACCAATACTGGGGCCTGACCATTCCATGGCCAAGGCAATCATGAATTCAAGGGCAGCCACCTTTGCAAAACGCAGCCAGAGCTTCTGTGATCGCAGGGTGGTGGCAGCCGGTCGCCAATCCACACTCTCTGCTGCAACAAACTCTGCAGTGGCAACAGAGTCCGCACTGTCCGACTGGGGCTCGCCAGATGGTAAATTGGATTGGGGCTGGGGCGTTCGAGGAGAAGAGCTGAACAAGCTGAGAAAATCTGCATCTTTTGACTTCCGCGACAAATACAACACTAGTGGAGCGTTATCTACCGCATCTGCGGCTCTGGAGTTCGATGAGCCTGATGTGTCTTGGGTGCAATCTCTTGTGAAGGATGGCCCGGTTCCATCAGGAGGCGGCCGGATTGACACCGGCAAGCAGCAAAACGAGCACCAAACTAATGGTGAGGGTGACTTCTACTGTCCTGAGATGTTCTCTGCAGGGACCAAACAGGAGAAGCTAATGGCATAGAGGATGCCCTGGCTGCTGATAACTTGCTTGTTCTGACCTGTTCCTTCCTCAGATTATATTTGTTCAGTTCATATCATTTTTAGGAGGGCTTGCCCGTGAAGAAGATAGGAAGCCCAAGGTGCAAGTTCTTTCATTCATAGATTACTAAGAAGATGGATATAAACATAGATGGTAATTAGGTTTTACAAAGGTATAAGCTTTTTGTTCTTGTCAGGGTTGTATTCTTCAATTATATCAAATGCTTCTTGTGTTAACACTCGACATAAATTTGCATCTTGTCTTCCCCCATTCATCTGTTTGTGAACCAGATGAGTTTTGTGAGATTATTGGAATGAGCAACAGCTTCCACTTGACATCTCTTGGGACATGATTGTGAGCTGAGAAGATGTACTTTAAGGTAGCCACAACTTTTGCTGACTAGTTGTGCATTGTCTCTTTTTCTTCATGGTGCTGTCCTATCTCCCACCACCACTTTGTCCCCATACTTGATCACCCTTAAAGTGGCTTTGGTGGGTATCTTCCACCACATCCTCTCATTGTTAGTTTGGTAAGATTGCCTTTTACATGGAGTACTTTGTTTGGCTTTTGGGAATTCATTCATTCACAAGAAAGTTGTTTGTTGATGATTATTTCTTCTGTTGCTTAAATTTGGTTAGCTTGTCAATTGTTAGCTCATCTTTATTGGCTTGTTGCCTGCATTCAAACTGGGGTTTGAGTGAGAGCTTGCAATGCTTCAGAAATGCCATTCCTCTTGAAACAATCTTTGCAATCAACTCAATGCAACACTTTCAAGCCATCTTCTGAATTCATGATGGAAAGCTTTGGATCATCTTTTGTCATAATAGGTAGATAATTCTGGATAAGCAATTGTTGTGTTTGGAGAACCCTCCTGCAAGCCTTTCCTAGTATGATTTTGGCACATTGTGGCATTAAAGGAATTCAGGTTCTAGAAACAGCTAGGCTTTCTTTAATCCAGTGGTGGGTGCTTTTGGCCATATGGTGGCCTATCTTCCTCTCACCTTGGATTTTTTTTCTGCATCTGTGGAATGGGGGGACTGTTTGATGCACAGTGACATGTAATGTTGCAAGCAAAAGTTTAAAAAGGAAGAAAGCTCGAAGGATATGGATTTGGAAATGGTGGAAAGAAGATTATTTAATGAGGTGATTCAGTCTCCATTAACACAAAAATGTCTCAGATCTTATTCTTGTGATCAATGTTTAACTGTTAAGATCGACTTTTATTTTTATTTGTTTTCACACCAAATATGAGAAGAGAGAAAAATAAAAACTAAAAAACTTATCGTCTAAAAGTTTTCCTACTTATGAAGCAAGCCCTACCCATTGGATGCTTGAGTTTCACTCTAACAAGTTGTTCTAACATCAATTCTAAAATCATTAAACCATGTGGAATCAAATCACAAGACAAGATCTATGTAGGGGAATCGAACAACGAGAAAAGATCTATGTATGTTGTCGATTCCAGATATTTAGGTACACATCAATTCAAATGGACGAAATCTAGTCACTTTGATGAAAAGCAAGCTACCACATATGGCATCATCTTATAATTGATTGTGAGAAAGCAAGAGCCTGTGAAACCAAATATGAACATGAATCTTCACAAAACTATGAATTCTCGCACCTCGATCTGTGACCTCAGAAGAAGAATGCTGCTCCAAGTAGAACCACGAGAGATGAAGAAGCACCAAGTGGTTGATTTCAAACAGTTCATGAAGGTCTGTTAGCACTTAATCCTCGGAATCTGCAAGAGAGATCCTTCAAGCTGCAGCCTGGTTGCTGATGTAGAACCACAAAACCATGAAACACTAAAGCATTCTCTCACACAGCTCTGTCAAGTTCCATCAAGGCCTGTTGCGTCGAGGTAGAGGGAGATAACCAAGCTGTAGTCTTTCAGAAATTGGGTTTACAACATTAAGTAATCAAATTGGAACAAGTCCAACCTCCATGCATAGGTTGACCCAATTGAGTTTAAATCTTCTACACCATTATGAGAAAAGGTCCACAAAATCCAGTCAAGCATTACCAACTGCATTCTGGCTGTGGATCCCATTCACTTTTAATAGCCCACAAAAAGTATGATCTTTACTTTCAGTGAACTGAACTCATGATAATGGCATCTCAGTGATTGCAATTCCTACTCCTGCGAGCTGGTTTTCTAAAATTCATACTTCTTGTACACTTCTTTTCAGGTTTTTGTGTCTGACACAACACAGCCAACTGTTTCCAGGAACTAAAAACAAAATCATCTTTGGCAGCATGTCATCAACAAGCAGTCAATCAACACATCATTTAATGGGGTTTCACAGGATCCAAATTGGTTTGCCGTTGCCTTTGTGTTTTGATGAGATCCAGAGTGCACTCCGGTTTCAAACATATCAGCCATGTACAAAGAACAAGAAAAATCAAGCCTATTGCAGATGAAGCTCAAAATGTTACCATAATTGCACGTCTTTGTATCACCAACATGGTACACAACTCGATCAGCTCCCTTCCTAAGAAAGCAATGAATTGTAGACATTAACTTCTTCCTATAGTTACTACATAAGCTTCCATTAGCAATAAGATGATATCTTGAGCTTATTAAACCAACGTAGATCTTAATAGAGCTGCAACCAGTGACACATCAGAAAATAAAAAAACCTACACTCTCTCAATCTGGATGGTCACATGACTGATGTTATGCTCCCTCTTGATGTAGCCTATCACCTGATCAAGCACAAGATCAGCATCTGAGTCACGAGTAATCGTGACATGGCATGCGAGGAGGACCTTCCCAACGGTGATTGCCCATATATGAAGCTCATGAACGGCAACGACACCATCCATCTCACAGAGCCCTTTCTCGAGCTTGGTGGCATCGATCTCTCGTGGTGTGCTCTCCATGAGGACCTCCAGAATGTCTCGCAGCATTTTGATTGAAGTCAGCAGCACCACGACAGAAAAGATTAGTGTGCATATCAGATCAATAATCTTCCACTCAGGTTTGTACCATATGATGGCCCCTCCAACCATGACACCTATGCTCTGAATGGAGTCTCCAAGAACATGCAGATAAGCACTGTGGACATTAATGTTGCGCTGCTGCTTCCTAACTCCAGAGTTTTCAACCAGAGAATGGTCAGAATGCCTTAAAAGTGGAACATGCTCATCCTTGATCTTCTCCTCGCTTGCATGATGATGATGATGATGGGTTGTGACCGTAACGCCATGACCATGGCCGTGATCATCATCATGCCGAGAGTGGTCATGGTCAGCCTTCTTGTGGCTATGACTATGTCCACCATGCCCATGGCTGTGTGCACCATGTCCATGCTCATGACCCAGCATGACAGCCATTATAATGTTGACCAACAAGCCAAATGCTGCAACAGCAAACATCAGTTTGCCTTGGACCTCACCGTTGTCATGTATAATTCTAGCAATAGCTTCATAGACCAGTATTCCAGCCAGGAGCCATATCAGCTGAATAGAGACCAATGCTCCAAGAATCTCCACCCGGAAAAACCCATATGACTGCTGCGGTGTTGCCTCCCATCCAGATGCCCAAAGTGAGAATAAGGAGATAGCAAAAGCAGCAACATCTGAAAGGAGATGAGCAGCATCTGTTAAGATTGCAAGACTATTTGCTGCAATTCCTCCAGCCACTTCCACACTCATGAATATGATGCAAAGGATTACGGCCATTAAAAGTTTCCTCATAGATGCAGATCTCTCTTTGGCATCTTTTGAACTGGTTCTAATGTCGGAGAAATCGCAGGATGCACCCCCGCAGATCTTGTTCCCACCTAAGCCAGAAACACCTGGATGTACATCCATGTCTACTTCAATAAGTTGAGCCGCTTCAGAGTTCTGAGAGTCCATCTGAAATTGCAAATGACATGTTTACAAGGCATCCTGTGTTCTATCGGAAAACATGAGCATATTATTCTTAGCACTAGCAAAGAATGTCATACTTTGGCAGAAAACTTTTTTGCCATACAGCATAAGTAAAACTAAAGTTTTCATCATGGCAAACACAACATGAAGAATCATAAGAAAGTTGATGATTTGAGATAGTAGTCAAACCGAAAGGCAGCAACCATTCAAGATATTAATTGCCTCATTAGAAGATGACCATAGAAATTGCTGGAAATATTACAATAAGTATCCAAGATTGAGTATCAAAACATAGCAAGTCAATGAAAGATAGTTATGTTGGGAAAAAGAAATTATAGCAAGGAAAGTGACCAACACACCATCGAAAACTACAAGCAGCATAAGGTAATTAAAAAAGGAAGAATGGAGCTTGTTGTTGAGAGAGTTCAATTTCATTGGCAATCCATTGTTCCTTTTAAAGAATTTCAGCCTTCCCACAATCCATTGGCAGGAAAAGAAGGTAGATTCTCCTACCAAACTTCACTTTGATGCTAAGGGCATAAGATATTAAGCATTGGCAGGAAAAGAAGCTAGATTCTCCTGCCAACTTTCACTTTGATGCTAAGGTCATAAGATATTAAGCATTGGCAGGAAAAGAAGCTAGATTCTCCTGCCAAATTTCACTTTGATGCTAAGGTCATAAAATATTAAGCATATCTTTGCTCAATATTCTGAATTCATAGATCAGGAATTTGCAATGACTGTGTTCTCAAAACAAACTAAACCTTCCATTGATGACCATAGCCTGGATTGATTTGTTTTGCAGGGTAAAAGAATTCCTAAATTGCATTATAAAGACAAAAGTACAGATACGTACACAGAAAGGAGAACCTGAGGGTCACAGCAAAGGTGTTAGGTCTTTTTGACAAGTAAAACTCATCACAGTAATTTCTAAATGCTCAAGCTATGTTTTGGTCCATTTAAATGCCCAAGCTTAACGTTGTTTCTTGTTCACTCAACTCAGTCCTCTGACTAATTTTAGTGACCAGAACCATTGCCACTGTGAAGTGTCTTTGACTGGCAGTCCGTCTAAAGGTTTCTCCAAAAAATATGCCATATTCTCCTCAAGAAAATTTGTAGTGTAGTACAGTAAACAGCAAAAAATTATAATTGTACTTTGGCAACAGATGCTTCTGACAAGCTAATAAGAAATAATCTTCGTGAGAATATTCATCTCCAGGGATTTTCTTAATGCTGGATTTTTCAAGTGCAAGTGGCATACAAGGACAAATGCCGGAAAGAAGCCAATGAACTTAAAACCTTCTTATGACTGAATTTTAGCAGATACAACATAAATTAATTAGCATGGAATGTGACAAGGGTTGATCATATAGAACAACCATGGTGTGGTCATTGAGGTTAGATTCTGAAAGATTTGTGAAGATTGGAATCCTCACATTGGTTGATATGATAGTCCACATTGGTGTCTGTTTACTCCTTTTGCTCATAAAAGAATGAGAATTTGGCTACTTGCAATATCAAGGAACCTTAAAGTGTGATGTTAGCTAATCTTCAACAGAACTTGGTAGTCTACAAATTTAAGCATGTATAATTAGAGATGATTTTGGCAATTTGTAAGATCAATGCCTTAAGTATGGGCTATTTCTTTACTGAGGTTGAGCTGTTCTATTCTTGTATTATAATGATCTGCCACACAATTATATTTTTTTCTAACAGCACAAAGTGCTTAGCTCGTAGAGGAAACTTCATATATCTCTAACCAGTTTGTTGGCAGGCTATGATCTTGCACAAGCAAACACAAACTGACACAATAAATGTTCCAAATCAAGTAAACCATCAGATAAAATATGGCTAACAGAACCACACAAGAGGAAAATGCATTATTAGATGACAGGTATATCAGACAATATTTACTGCACAGAGCCACAAAAGAGAGGGCATTCATTTGTTGATAGGAGGGCATTCTGAATACTCTCTGGAGACCATCTTATATCTTTATCTCCTCAGTCAATACTCTCTAGAGATCAAAAACCCAAAATGTTTCTAGCAGCAATGCAGCAACTCTGATCAACCCAATCTACTATAAGCAATTTCCATGTTCCTTCGGAGCTCACTTTTGGAATAATGGAAGCAAACCCACACTCATGCCTAGACACAAAAGGCAAACCTTAGAAGAACAGATATCTGTCATCCAAGACGACGAACGAACCCAGAGAACACAGAGATTATTCAGCAAGAACATTAAAGTCGTAATGAAATGGGAAAAGAAAAAGGATGAAAGCCCAAGAGAACCAGACGGAACTCCTATCGTTCACGACTGCGACAAACAACATTGCACACGAACGGAAGCGAAATCTACCAACACGTTGACCATTAAAAAGGCACAGAAGACGTTGACCGAGGCGAAGGATGAGCGAATCCGTTTATACCTAAAGACGAGACGGGGTAAACCTCCGCGGCGGCGCTTCCGATCGCGATAGGAGAAGGAACACCGGAGCGAGGGGGGAGGAGATCGGCTGCAACCGCCGTCGCCCGTGAAGACCTTAAGCAGACCAAATAGCGTGATGAGTAAGTTCCACGGGGAAACGAACACGCTTCCTTTCGAACTCCAGAGTTCACCCTTCGCCGAACAACGTGGGGTCCACCAACGATCCTCGAATTAGATTAGTGGTAGGATTTCGAGTTCCCAAAACCAGGGCCGGCTCGGTTGGAGAGTCGGACTTGGCTTCCGCTTCCGATCCAATTGGATATTCCACGTACGTCCGGTCCAGTTGGATATTCCACGTACGTTCGGTCCATTTGCCAATCACAGCTCTGAACATTCGAAGGGACCATCGTGATGTTGGTGCAATAAGCCGCCGTGATCATGACGAATTGACCGACCCGGACCCGGCCGAGGGGGTCACAACAAGCCGTCGTGTCTGGGACGACGACCAGGACGGCGGGTGACGTGCCCTCGCTTCCTTTGCCTCCCGCGGGAATGAAGGCGTCGCAGATGGTTTCTCCCGGAGGAAAAGGACGCGCGCGGCCAGCTCACTCTGTCCGCCATGGCCACGCAGCTGAAGAACCTGCTCCTGAAGGTTACTGGAAGAAAGATGTGACGGAGATCTCGGCACATGGTGCAACAATGAGCTTTTCCTCGATGCAGATGGGCTTACTTCATGAAGAGGAGAAACAAGTGAGGTTTTGGATTACAGAACAAAAGCTTTTTCTCTCTCCAGAGATGTGATTGTGATTGCGATTGCGAGAAAGGAAAGCGTGGGCGACACAAAGCATAAAGAGGAATCGTCGCCATCTGCGACCTCGTCACGGCGTCCATCATTTTGCTCTCTCCCCGTCATGCGTCAATGATGGAGACGATGCATGGTGACGGGAAGGAGACAAAGCTGGAAACAGCAACGGAGCACATCAATCTCTTTCGTCATGGCCTTCAGGTAATCCGTTGCTTCTAATGCAATCCTCTTCTTCTTCTTACGCTTCCTTCTGCTTTAATATCACCTTCATGTTTTGATCGATATCATTACGTAGAGAGACATGGTTTGGCTTTTAGGTCAACAAGCATGTTATCTTCTCTTGTGTGTCCTGATAACCAGAGAACGCAACTCGTAGAGGAGCTGATTTAGTGGTGATATTTGCTTAAACGTAATGTTGCTGAAATAACTATTTCTGATTTTTTATTTATTTTTCATCCGCATGACATTACAAAAAGATGGTTATTTAGTTCACGAGACTTTCGTCGATACAAGATTTAGAGAATATTATTTATAAACAATCATATCTTTTCAACTATAAAATTCTTTTAGTCCCCAATTCAAATGTTATAAGATCAATCCACATCCATCAACTACACGACGGAGTAGGCCCGATAACTAATTGGGCCTAATGGGCCAGTCCGAAATAAGATCGAGGCTCGTTTCGAGATCTAAAAGCCTCGCCTCTAACTCAGTGACCGCGACTAATTAACATAGTTTTTAAGTAAATTAAAAAATAAGAAAGATCAATTTTAACATCTTGAATCGATTACCAAAAATGATGTAGACAAGACCTCTACTCCTCCTCCTTTATGCTTGGATGATTTGATTTTAAATTTGTATGTTTTTAATGGCTTACAATGACGAACGCTAATCATAAGTGCATTTTTTTTTTATATATATCTTCATACATCATACATCAAGTTGTTGTCCTCCCACTCACATAAACCACTCCTAAGCTCACTTTCCCCCTCACCTTCAAACATTGAGGAGTCATGATTGTGCCACGTCGAGAATGGCACTATAAAAGTGGCATTCTCCCCACTAAAGGAAACTTTTGTCTTATAAAAAAAAGAGAGGCTTTTTTCATCATAATTATTAAATCAAAATCGGACCATCCAAGTTGATCAAATAATAATAATAATAATTCATTTATATTGAATGTAACATCGTTATGCATACTATCATATTTCCTTGTTAGTCTAACTTATTAAGATTTAGATTTGTATTCTTCTAGTCATTAAATTCTATAAATTCCATCCTTTTTTTGTGTATTTTTACCACAACAATAATCATTTATTTTATACAAAAGCATAACCTATTTTAATGTTTTATATCAAAATATGTAATCAACACGTTCGACCCGCCGATCCAACCAATGAATCGATGATAATTTTTACTGTAAAAAAAAGCTATTTATTTAAATGATCCACCGGTCCAATCAATTAATTCGCACCTCGATAATTATGGTGCCAATCATGTATCCATCATATGACAATGACCTCGCACTGTTTGAGATCAATGTCATTTCCAAACACCTGCTCCGGCACTTGGCAGTCTCTGTCTTGTTCCTCTCGCGTTCCCCCCCGATCAATCGAGGGAGACGAACGAGTTGTTTGAGCTTCTCTCCATGATTGTTGTATGGGTTGCTTTCCACCCACTTCATCTTCTTTGACTTCTCCAAATAAGCTCTTCCATCACGTAACCTGAGCTCACTAAAACTCTTCCATTCAAAGACTATGGTGACGTGATCGAGACCAACTTTCCTAATTATTTTTTATTAATAATAATATAAAATTCGTAAGTTCTAACATTCTCCGATGACAAGCCTCCTCCCAAGTAGTTGCAAAGATGTTTCGTATGTCGCTATCCATGTTACGTAAGTAACATTTTTGCAACACGAAAAGTTGAATAAGTAATACTTTTTAAGACAAACAATCCAAATACGATCATCTTTGCAACTACTTTTCGGAAATATGCTCAAACATACATAAAATAATAATAAAAAAAGTTGGTTCACTCTTTGTTGATTTGAATTTATATATTTTTAAAATAAAAAACAATTTATATTTATTTTTTTGGATCATGAAAGTTTAGACAAACTTTATGACGTCATATTCACAGGTAAATTATGTTATTATAGATGCACTAAATGATTCCGAGACATTTCTTGGATGCTTGGAGTGGTCTAATCCTACTTAGCCCAAAAGTTAATGGAGAAATAATAAAAAAAATTGCTAGGAAAAGAAAAGAAACAAGAGAGTAAGAACGTAAGCGCTCACGTCCGTAGGGTTTTCGTTGGGCCCCACCACTCACTCACTACCTTTGTCCTTTGCCCACCTCACGGACCCAAATTTATATGGAGGGGCCCATGGTTTAGACGTAAGCAATGAATTTTACGGGGTTTCTCACATCCTTTAGGAGTTCGAAATTTTTTTATAACATCGATGCCATCTGTCATTATTATTTTTAATCAAAGTCTATTTTTTTCATTATTATCACTTGGTTAATAATTTAGCTTTACGCAATGCTCCCATTGATCCCATATCAAAAATAGATAAATCTAAGATAAATTTATAAATATATGATGAGTATATTATTATTAATTTTAACTAAGTATTTCGATCGATAGTTTAGACCGAACAAAACTTATAAGTTAGTTATCTAAGACATTTCGTATACACATAAGTTAGTTATCGGTCATTACTATGTTATATCTTTGCATATGATCTAGATTATATTTGAACTATATAATTAGTTTGTAATATTTCGATTAGTTTCATATTGGATTTAAATATTACTGTTGATTATAGTCTCAATATTTTGATAGTGATTCGAAGTCAAATGAAATTGATAAATAGATCGAAAGTGATGGGTCAATTAGCCATGATTGAGGATGATAAGAATCTCAATTTTCTATTTTTACCATGTAATTTAACTCTCATAAAAAGAGAAATTAGAGGGCCTAATAAAAATTTAAATAATTTTGAAGTAATAGTGATTTGTGACTGAAGCAATAAGTTTTACTTTTATGGGTCACAATAAAAGTAGAAAAATATTGTTATAAAACCTATACTAAATAATGTGCTATATGAGAGGGAGATTTAATTGTACGAGTTTATTTTCTTGGTATTCCCTCTTAATTAGAATTTGAATGTATCAATTAGAATATTTCTTTATCGAAGAACAAAAAATCAATTTAATGACTTTATGTAAGGAAGATAATTCATAAAATAATAATTGATCCAGTGAAGGTCACTTCATTAAATCAATTATTATTTTATGAATGTAATGTGTCATGCATTATTGCAAATGTTTTATTTGGGGTTGAGGAAAGTGTCATATAAAAACAATTATTTTTTGTTGTAATTCATTTTATAGGGAAAAAAACGTAATTAAAAGGACGGAAATTTGAAATTGATGACGTGGCATCTGACGATTCGCTTTCGCTCGGGGCGCCGTGGCGGGAGCGCCGCAGCGGATCGCGCGGGCATTTAGCCTTCCAAGGGGCGCTGGCCATCGGTCACCGGCACGCGGGGCCCACCTGGGGCCCCTCCGCCACCCTATTTAAACGGCCACGCCGGTCGCCGGCTGAGTCTCTCTCTCTTTTGCGTCCGCTGAAAACCCTTCGGTGGTGTCCGACGCGCTCGCGATTTCTGCATCAAGATCGCAGGTGACTGCTTCGTCTTCCTGGAGTTGTATTTCCCTTCTGATCATCTAGGAGTTCAGTAGCTGTGTTCGATTCGGAGCAGGACCATGCTTTTCTAAGATTCTCTCTTACGGATCTTCTTACGAAGATCAAACGTCACCGCTTGTGGAAATATTCTTCTTCTATTTTTGGGTTGTAGGAACTTGTAGGCTAGAGGTTATGGCAGCCATCTCCGATTTGCATCTCAATCGGGTTCCTTGTCCGGGAATCCCCTGTGCGAATTCTGTGACGGTGTGTAGTGGTGCTCGGAAGAAGAGGGAGGTTAGGTTTAGAGCGTTGGGAAATTCGGAGGGGTTGGGGTTTCTTGTGCAGAATGGGGCGAGGAAGTCGCGAGGGTTGTGTTGGAACGCCCGCGGGTCCAGAAGAGCGAAGAGGATGGTTGTCGCTGCGAGCCCTCCTACCGAGGACGCGGTGGTTGTCACGGAGCCGTTGATGAAAGAGGACCTTGTTGGTTACCTCAATTCTGGTTGTAAGCCGAAGGAGATGTGGAGGTATGTTCCTCAGCTACTGTTACTGAAATCTCTGGTTTTCTCCCGCTTAATTTTTTGCTTTTTTCTCAGTTATAGATCAGACATACTGCTGCTGATAGTGCGTTTGAGATGCGTGGCCTCGTCTGGATATTTGCAAATGCGATTTTGTTTCTCTTCTGTGATGATCTGTTTGCACAATTTTTCTTATTAAAATTTCACCTGGTATTTCTCGTGCTGAAAGCTTGGGTTATGTCCAGATTCGTAGTGTTTATAATATGTTCCATGTGATGCTCTCTACAAATGAACTATTACTGATTTGTAAATTGATTTTGATGCACTCTACCAATAAATTCTTAATTATCTGTACGTGATCTGGAGACTCTCTTAATTATATGTTCTGTTGCTTGGGTCAAACTTACTTAACCTAACTGCTTATGGAGGATCAAGTATTATAAATCCCATTCTTTTTTTTTCACTGTAAAAAAATGGTTATACTTTACCAAAAAACAGTGTGTAAGCTAAAACTTTTATGTGGAAATTGCAGGGTAAAGTTAATTTACCCAAAAAACTTGTCGTTGTGCTTGAGAATTTCCATTATAGCTGTATGTTTTGAGTATATGGAGCAATGCACATTGGAAAGGAGCATAGAGAAGTAGATATTGCACTGTTCAGAGTTTTGTATGAGGAGCATGAGAATGGTCAAAGATACTTCCATCTGGCTTCTTCATGCTAATGGGTCTCAAATATTTTGATCGTGTGTTATCCCATTTAACGATAAATAAGAGGGGAAAATAGGCATTTCTTTATAATTCTTGTTAGTTTGTTTTAGTTCTGTGTCTGCTGCTAAATTTAAAGTTCTGATGAGCCACTCTGAGTGAGAACTCCTTTTTTTGTTAACTTTAGAGCTTCTTGATTATGAATTTGATCTTTTGCTATAATAGTTTTGGTTTATGATTTTGTTGTTCATAGTTGACTGCTGCATCCCTTTTGTCGACAGAGGAGCACATTCTTTTTTGAAATTGTTATTTTTATTTTCAGTAGCTGGGAATTTTTGTTGACAGAGGAGCACTTTTGTTGTAACAGAATTGGCACGGAACATGAAAAATTTGGTTTTGATGTTGGAAGTTTACGCCCAATGAAGTATGAACAGATCGCAGACTTGCTCGATGGTTTAGCGGAGAGATTTGATTGGGATAAAATTATGGAAGGGGATCATATTATTGGTCTCAAGCAGGTAAAAAAATGATTCTTTCTTTACATCAAGAAAGACTGTGTTATTAACAGTAACCTTGTTGTCTCTCCATCCAATCATCTGACTCATTGCAGCAACAACAATTGTTCTTATAGTACCCTGTCATTTGCCTTGTTTCAACTGCAAAGATTTGGCTATTGTATAATACGGTGGTCCACCTTGTATTTTCTTAAACATGTTAAATGGATGGTCTTGGCTTATTGTGCAGGGAAAGCAAAGCATTTCATTGGAGCCTGGTGGTCAATTTGAGCTTAGTGGTGCACCACTTGAAACACTACATCAAACTTGTGCCGAGGTTAATTCACACCTTTATCAGGTTCGTATGTAATTATATTATTTGCTTCTTATCAAGTGTTATTTTGTATAAATATCTTTGTAAAGGTGCTAGAAACAAAAGATAACTTAATTTTTGTTTCTGCAAGTGTTGAAATTATCAGATGTATCTCTTTGAGGTGTTCAAAGAGTCAAGTATCCATCCAAAATTAAAGAACTACAATGAATTGATCTTTCAATTTTCACATATATTCTTGAAAAAGCTTATTCATGATTATTTTAGGACATGAACTCATTTTGACAATTGAAGGGCTAACTCCAGAATAATCCAATTTGAAGGGCATCTAGCAATTTTCCTAGAAGCAACCTCATATTAACATCAAGCTCTAGTGTCGATTCATCACCCTTGTTTAAAGCATGCTCAAAGTATCATCCACTAAATTTTTTTTTGAAGTATGCACAGGCATCGTTGAACTAAATTTAAACCTCAAAATTTTATCATTCATGTCTCAGAAGCTCTGCTTGCTCATCTTAAGAACAGGAATGACTACGACTAAATTCAACACATGGTTTATGTGTTTTTTGTAGCTTAGTTTGGTTTGTTGCTGTTAAATAGGTAAAAGCAGTGGCAGAGGAATTGGGTCTTGGATTTTTAGGCATTGGTTTTCAGCCCAAATGGAGGTTGAATGACATTCCTGTAATGCCAAAGGTATCTGTTTTCTCTTGGTTTATGTGAAATGCTTATTAGAAGAGACTGCCAGCTAGCAGGTGTATGCATCTTGGTTCCAATTGCTCAAGTCAGGCTCTAATATTTTAGCCATGCCACTGTTTTTTGGTTCCTTACTAGTTTGTTAATGCTCTATGTATGCAGTAAACTCTATACAAATTGATAATTTTGGAAAACTGTTGGCATTTCCTTCTAATTTGTATGTTAGCATTGCAACATTCCCATACAATTTGATAATTTTGGAAAACCGTTGGTGTTCCAGTACAATATCACTTTAGTGATTCTATGATTTAATACTGTTATGGCTTCACGTTTCCTTCTATTTTCTATGTGAACATTAAAGTTTTGGGATATGTTTAGTATGATAAGTAAATCTTCGATATTATTAACCTTGTTTAAAGATAGTATCATAAGTTTAATAATGAAATCAGCTCATGTACTGTTAGTAAATAATTGTCTTAATCAAGGTTTTAATTTTTTAAATATGGGTCTAGGTTCGATGCTAGTCAGTATTTAATCTTTTTTTTGTGTGGAGATATCAGGCGGTAGAGGTTGGTATACTGCCTTCTATATTAGTACCATACCAGTTTCATTGATTGTCAAAGCCGGTACCAGACCAGTATTTGAGATATTGATTCTAATTTCATACTCTTTTAACATATCGATAAACTTCCAATGTATATAATGAATCATTGTTGTCCTCATTTATTTTCTTCTAATATAATTTTATTTTTTTCTGTTGTTTTGCATTTATATTTTCCCTAGATTGAAAGCCTTACAGTTACTACTTCTCATTTTACCCGTAATATCCAGGTTTCCATGTTTTATAATTAGCAATCTTGGCATGGGATAATATGCTTCTCAAAACATGTTCATGGATATTCTTCAGTTAATTTCTTAGGTTCTTTTAGTTAATAGGCTAAGATAATGCTTTTCACAGGGAAGATATGAGATTATGAGGAACTACATGCCTAAAGTTGGTTCTCTTGGACTTGATATGATGTTTCGGACTTGTACAGTTCAGGTGAAGTTGCAATTTTTTGTTTGAATTAGACTACAGCTCTTCCTTGTCGGAATCTTCCACATTATCAAACTTTCTTTCTTCATTTGCTGAACACCAAAATGTACTTGCAGAGGTTAGAATAGAGATTACTTGCCAGATTACGATTGAGAACTGTGAGACACTGACATAAATTTTTTACTTACAGGTTAATCTTGACTTCAGTTCTGAATCAGATATGATTAAGAAATTTCGTGCTGGTCTTGCTTTGCAGCCTGTGGGTACTTATTTTCTGCCATGTAAAATTTTTCTGCTAGTTGGCTCTTCAGCAACTGACTAATTCCTGAACCAGATTGCAACAGCAATATTTGCAAATTCGCCTTTCACTGAAGGAAAGCCAAATGGTTTTCTGAGCATGCGAAGGTTTCTCTCAACATTATTTGTTTCCTGCATTATACTTTTTACCATTTGGCAATGACATTAATTGTCATTTATTTCTGCATTGCAGCCACATATGGACTGACACTGACAATAATCGTACAGGAATGTTGCCTTTTGTATTTGATGATTCTTTTGGGTACGACCGTACGAGAATGTTGGCGTTTAGCTTCTATGACAAAATAACTCGATATCATAGTTATTGGAAAATGTTTTTTAAATTATGATTTTCTTATTGAATTGAATATGTGCTTGACTTTGACTACTGTAACCATCTTGTATCTGTTTTATTTTTATTTTTTTTATTTTTTTTCAGATTTGAGCAATATGTGGAGTATGCTCTTGATGTTCCTATGTACTTTGTCTACCGAAAAAAGATGTATATCGATTGTACTGGAATGTCCTTCAGGGTTTCCTTCTACACTTGTTCTTTTATATTTGATTTTCATATCTCTAGTAGAGGACTTTTGAAGTTCAGATGCACGATTAAATGTTTTCTAGCTTATGGTTTTGAACTTTCTGTTTGAGAACCAACGATTACATGCACATCTGCAGGATTTTATGCGAGGAAAACTTCCTTCACTTCCTGGGGAGCTGCCAACTCTGAATGATTGGGAGAATCATCTAACAACCATATTCCCTGAGGTATCTATGTCATTAGTGGTTTCATTGTGGTTGAATGTGTAAACTTGCCTGAAGGAATATTAAATAGTAGTTATTTACACTTCTGTACAGGTCAGATTAAAAAAGTACCTGGAAATGAGGGGTGCTGATGGTGGTCCTTGGAGGAGGCTATGTGCTTTGCCAGCATTTTGGGTATCAGTATTCTACAAGTATTTCTAAGATAGTCCATATGTTTCAAATATGTGATGTGCTGACTATTCTGGATTCTTAACATGAATTCTATTGATTACCTTGATACTTCTTTTCATTGTTAGTGGTTCTGAATTGTCTTATTTGCAGGTAGGCTTATTGTATGATGAGGTTTCTTTACAGAATGTTTCAGAAATGATCTCTGATTGGACAAGAGAAGAAAGAGAGATGCTACGCAAGAAGGTACTCAATTATCCTACAATATTACTACCTAGCACAAAGTAGATGACTTTATGGTTCTCAGGATGCTAAATATCATTGTATGCCAAATTTAGGTTCTTATTACATTCTGCACAAGGAATCGTCTTATGCGTGATACAGTCCATTGTTATGAGATAATTTTATGATAACCGTGAAATGAACAGGTCCCTGTGACTGGATTAAAGACACCATTCCGGGGTGGCCTGTTAAGACATGTTGCTGAAGATGTTCTGAAGTTAGCTAAGGTTACGTCATTATTCAGGAGTACCGGATGCATGGAAATGCACTCGATATGAGGCTATGAAGTTTACCAATCATTCTTTCTGATGTTGCAGGATGGACTGGAGAGAAGAGGATATAAAGAAGCTGGGTTCTTAAAAGAAGTCACTGACACAGTCCAAACAGGTATCATTTTTGCAAGTTGTCTATTACTCATTAGTGCATTATTCTATCGACTATAATTCAGAATATGATACAGATTGAATTGGATAAGCAATTTGTGAATCCTGGCATGCACATATGTTAAGTATCACTTCATCTGTTCCCACAAAGAATGATCGAAAAAAAAAGCATATTTTTTAAATTACCTAATGATAGAATATTACCCAAAGGTAATAATTGTCTGTCATTGCAAAATCAAGTTGCCACAAATAAAAAGACAAAACAATTCCATTGTACATATGTAGTGAAAGGTGACCTTGCCAGTGATGTTTTTTTTTTACTTTTAGATAAAATTAAGGCAAGAAAGATGTGAGGTATGGCACAGTGATTTGAACTATGTGAAATATTAGTTTTTCCAGAAAAACAGAAGGAAAAAAGATTTCTTTGGTTTCAGTACAAGGAGTGACACATTATATTCATTTTATAACCTATTTCAGCAATAAGTAAAAGTCATAGATGCTAGTCACAGCCTGTTTGTTGTCTATAATAAGATGAATGTAGAAAATTTATTGACATTTTCATGCTGGGTGATGTGGCCCAGGCATAATCCATGCAACCATGAGAGCGCTTCAGCATATTGAGACACGTGTGAATGCACACTGCTGTTAGTGTTACATGTCATTTCAAACAGTTTTTTTTTTTTTTAAGCATCTGCACCCGTGGTATTCGTGAATATTTTCTTGTTCACTTATTGTGCACAATCGTATAACAGGAGTGACTCCAGCTGAGAAGCTTCTGGAGTTGTACCATGGGAAGTGGGGAGGTAGTGTTGGCCCAGCTTTCCAGGAATTGTTGTATTGAGGTACCTGTAAGCTTGATATCAGGTGCATTCACGTTCTACTGTGGTCCAATATTTCAACCTGGAACGATTTCAGAGACCATGGTCATACTCAGATCGGTGCATCCTTCATCCACTTGTCGAGGAGAGGCCATTGCCCAGTTAAATGGCCCGGCAGAGCCTCAGTCGTAGGGCTGAGATGAATTGTACTCGACAAACATCCCTGCTTTCTATTTGATTACCCAATGATACAAGGTAATAACACCGGAAACTTGAGATCACATCAGATAGATGACCATCATTATAGATGACAAGGGCTGAAATCTTAGTCATGGTTTGGTCGGTTTTGATGCCATGTATTCTATAATTGGAACCAAGGCTACTCGTATGTTTACAACTTTGTATTACATTCAGCCATACATAAATCCCAAATGTGGAAGAGGAACTACTGTTCTTGTTGAAACAGAACAATCGGCCGAGTAGATAGCGAGCGGCTTTTGTTGTACTGAAATGTACCTTTCTTTTCCCTGTCAAAAAGGATGATTTGTGTGTCCATGTGCCATCTCCTACTGTTGTTGGATGCCGACAGCTTATGAAGGCAACATTGTGTGGTTTCTCGCAGGTATCATAATCTCGATCGATCATGGTTTGATTAGGTTGTTCATATCGAGTGTCAATCGACTCTATCAATTCTTCTTTTCCTATCATAAAATATTTAGATATTAATATTAGAATTTATTGATGTCATGTGAATGGAAGCCGAATATTGATGTCACGTGAATGGAGACGGATGCCAAAAGCTGTTTCGTTCCTTCCTTCCCTTGGCCACCGTATCACGAGGGCGGCTGAGATGAATTCTTCTGTGCATCTTCACATTCCGCAACACACGGCCAACTTCATGCCTCTCGTTCGTTCCCAAGAAAAGAATAAAATGGTTCATGTCATGGACTTTATACCTCTCATCCATTCCCAAGGATCATCAATCGCGGAGCCACGGACCAGAAAAGAAAGAAAGAAAAGCACGGAGCATTTCTACTCATTGCACATGTTCTTTCCCCACTGCTCTCCAAAGGAGACTGGAATTCGTATCTTGTTCATCCACATCCACCTTTCTTGATCTGATCCAGGTAGTACAAAGTAGGGCTCATGGTTGCGGCATTTCCACGGGATTACCCCACCCACTGCCATCATCCATCTTTTTCCCTGCTTTTATTTGAAAATTACTAGCTTTGTTCCTCTCTTCCTTTCTTTCCTTTCTTTTTTTGATAAATGACTGTCTAACTTAAATTTATCCACTCAAACAAGACACTAAATACTCATCAAACACAAGTTATCCACGTACTATCGTAAAATCTAACAAGTGAGTTTATAGATCATGTTTAAATTAATATTTTATTTTTTTTTAAAAAAATAATGGATGCGATTTTAATTTTTTTATTTTTCTAATAGAATTTATATATCACTTGTGTGAAATCGATGGCTTCCCATATCTTCCTCCGGAGTTGTCTTCAACTCACCATGACCTCTGTTAATGGCTCTGTGTTTACCATCCAGTAATCCGCTGTCACACTCACCCCAAACTGGATTTGGCCTCGTCCTCGCATTATAAAGTGTGTGTGGATCGGCAATAGCATCAGAGCAAGAAAGGAACCTTCTTCGTCGGCTTCCCCCATGGCCTCCCCTGGCATTAGCAGAGGTGGACTGGTTTCGGGCTTACTCCTCTCTTTCCTTGTGCTGCAAGCCTTGGCGGGCGCTTCGGGGGTACTCATCGGCCTGCGGCGGCACCAGGGCGGCGCGCAGAGGCGGCGGCCCACCGACCAAACAGCGTGCGACCTGTTCTCCGGGAGCTGGGTGAGGGACGAATCCTACCCGCTGTACCAGTCGCTGAGCTGCCCCATCATCGATCCCGAGTTCAACTGCCAGTTATATGGACGGCCGGACACCGAGTACCAGCGGTATCGATGGCAGCCGAGCGGATGCGAGCTCCCCAGGTATGTGGGCTTGCCTGCTCCGATGCGTTCTGCGCTCTGAGCTCGTTCATCAACGATGGCGGACCTGCAGGTTTGACGGGGTTGGTTTCTTGGCGACAATGAGGGGGAAGACGGTGATGTTCGTGGGCGACTCGCTCGGGCGGAATCAGTGGCAGTCCCTAATCTGCATGCTCGCCGCCGCGGCGCCGCAGTCGCAGACCCAGTTCGTCAGAGGAGAGCCTCTCTCCACCTACAAGTTCCTGGTTGGTTCGCTTTCCGCCTTCGTAAGATCTTGTCACCCTCAAGCTGTTCGATCCAACGACGAACCCCTGTGGTTGCTGCAGGACTCTGGAGTCTCGGTTTCCTTCTACCGGGCACCTTATCTGGTGGACATCGACGTGGTGCAAGGGAGAAGAATCCTCATGCTGAACGAGATAACAGGGAATGCCGAAGCATGGAAAGGAGCGGACGTCTTGTGCTTCAACTCCGGCCATTGGTGGACTCACAAGGGAGCTCTTCAAGGGTGCAACTCCCGACTCATCTTCGTGCTTGTTTGCTGTGATTTGGTCGAGCTTAAGAAGAACAAGCTTTGCAGGTGGGATTACATGGGAGATGCAGGCTCTTTCTACGAGGACATGGATCGATTGGTCGCGTTCCAGAAAGGGATGAGCACATGGGCAAACTGGGTCGACGCTACCGTCGACAGGACCAAGACGAAGGTCTTCTTCCAGTCCATATCTCCCACTCACTACAAGTAACTCTCTCTTTCTCTTCCCCTTGCTCTCTTCTCTTAATTCCTCGATCGAGTTAGTAGGAGGAGCACACGTTCATGGCATACAACCCGACGTACGAATCCACTATCAACATTCCCATCCAAAATGCAATCAGAGCTGCTCTGCAGAACCAGAATCCATGGTGGAATGCCCTGTTCTAGAACTGCAGTATTTAGTGGTTCGGAAAACTTCTTTTTATCCTTGATTTTTGGGTTTACATGATCTTCCATTATGGCGAAACGAACATGTCCTGGAGAACTTCGTTGAGCAGCTGCTGCTGCTCTTGAATGGAGAGAGAGAGAGAGAGAGAGAGAGAGAGAGAGAGAGAGAGAGGCGTTGTTGTGCCTTCTCGTCGTTTCTGAAGCAGAGCTCGCGAGCAGGGGAAGGGAGGAGGACAGAGGGAGCTACGTTGAGCTGTCCATCAATTATCGGGTTAGGTCGCACGTCGCACGCTTGCTTGATGGCGCCGCCTACCCCCTTCGGCGACACGACAAGCGTCACGAGATAGTTGCCGAGCTCACCATAGTATCGGTGGGTCCCAAATCCACGTCGATGGACCCCATTCGGCTCCAACGGCAGAGATGGATTGATGGATATCTTGTTAATTTCCAAATTAATCATTATTCGAGTATCTATTTAATCTGATTTTATTGTAATCGAATATATTTTAGATTAAACAAAGTACAAGAGGATTATTATATATTGATCGTATAATATCTTAATTTAGTCTCACATCGATCGTTATATTATTATGCTTATCGCTTATCACTAACTTAAAAATGTGTCTACCAATTGCACTTCCATGCGACGTTGGTGCGCAGTCCGGCGGAGTGGAACGGCGCGGCCTCCAAGAACTGCTTCGCCGAGACGGCGCCGGTGGGCGGGTGGAACTACACGGCTCCGTACCCGGAGCAGATGCAGGTGATCAAGGGCGTGATCAAGGCGATGACGGGTCCCGTCGCCTTGCTCGACATCACCGCCTTGTCGGAACTCCGAAAGGACGGCCACCCTTCCATCTACAGCGGCGACTTGACCCCGGAGCAGCGGGCCAACCCCGACCGCTCCGCCGATTGCAGCCACTGGTGCCTCCCCGGCCTCCCCGACACCTGGAACCTGCTCCTCTACACTGCCCTCTTCTTCTCCTGATCCGTGCGGCGCCTCGTCTCTTCATTCTTCTCAGTATGATTGCTAACCTATCTGCAATCTTATTTTGCTCATTAGCTGATGTTAATGGATTATATTCCATATTATCAACTCAAAATCGATTGTCATTCCAAAATACATATAGAAATCAGATCCTTGACCGATTTAATTCACTAATCTAATCATTTAAATCCTTCTATGGCAAGAATCAAAGAAAAAAAATTCTATATTTGTTCCTATCTCAATTCCTCAATGTGTTTGCTTTCTTATCACCCTCTTTACTATTCCTTTTATGCAAATAACAAGTAACAAAACTATAGGATGAGATAATATTATGGTTTTTTTTTTGGATAGTATATAATTATATTTTATTTTCTAAAAAAATATTAAACTTACAATTCAACCATTTAATCCACCGGTTCAACTAATTATCCGATTAAGTGCCCCGAGTTGCGTAATAAAGTGAGTATGAGTTTTGTGTTTTTCCTTTCTTTTAAGCTCTTAGTGTTTTGAAGAACAAGTCAGATCAAAGAAATTTTCACATGATTTATATGTAAGTGGTTGTTGTTCTAATGTCAAATTCTTTATGGCCTAAGCTTGAAAATTTTGTAGGTTAAGCCTCCCAACAAGAGGATTCAATAGTTAATTGACAAGGGTGGATTATAGCAAAACCCCTATCTAAAATCACAGTCCATATTTGAGATGGAACTATCATTATTTGCTGGATGTGGTTTTACAATCTTGTGGAGTAACGAGGCATCAAATTGAAATCTTGCCAGTGTTCCTCTTCAACATCTTTCGCCAGACTAAGAAATATTGTGTCGGTTAAGAGCAATCAATATATAGGAGGAAGGTTCTTGGATGATTCATTTGTAATTTGGGAGTATCTGATCTGAAATATGCATCATTTTATCTGTAAAATAATATTTTTTGATCACATGCAGTCAGAAATTAGAGGTTGTGGAGTCAAATAAACTTGAGGAGCAAACACAGAAAAAATTTGCTCATTTAGGTGCATGCATCAATTGCTATTTTCATCTCATGTTCATTACAAAAGTTTAGCAGAGTAGGCTTCTCATCATCACAATCCTTTTCTGCTTCTTCATCAGTTCCAAAATCATGCTTGATCTGAACATATGTTCACAATGTCAGAAACCACTCTCAGTTTCATATTCCATCCAGAATGAGAGCTCAATGCAGCATCAGTGAACTCCCTACTCATCTGCAAAGCAAGACAGGAAACTTTCAGCAGTTCTGTCAGCACACAGGAAGACAAAGACTCATCTGTTTGAACACCAATCTGAACTCATGCAGATCCTCCCTGTCTACCAATCACTATCTTGATCTGCATGGATATCAGCCTACAAACCATTAAACACAGTGGTGTGTGCTTGTCCTGATTGTAACACAAACATAAGCCTCAACAGGACACAGGATTCTGTGTTTTGCATCCCTGAGACCAAGCCAAGCTTTTGAGCCTACAAACATGGCAAACTTTCAATAAGATTAACTAGGAGAATTAATTGTCAGTGGTCTGCTGCATGAGGAAGATGATTCAAATAAACCATACAATTTGATCAACCTCATGTTTTTTTGTAAAATCACAATCAGTTCACTTGGATCCAGAAGATAGTTTATCTCAATTATTCCAATCCAAAACATTGTTTTACATGCCATATATATATATATGTATATATATATGTATATATATGTATATATATATATATGTATATATGTATGTATATATATATATATATATATATATATATATATATATATATATATATATATAATATAGTTAAAGCTTCTCAACCTATCCCAAATAGACCCAGTAATTAAGTAAAACCATTCACCATCAAACTCAACAAGGAAGAACCAGTACTACCATAAACCACATCAAGCCAAGCTTTTACTCAGAAAGAACAGACCAATAAACTAAGCTTGACTATTGCGTGGGGCCAGTTAGGTAGTAGGATTTGGACTTTACTGCTTTTTCTTTTTCTCTTTTTTGGATAGGGTAGTAGGCTTGGTCTTGATAGATGCTTTTGATGGTAAAATATGTCTTCATTCTTATTCAGAAAATTTATACAATATTCTGCTGAATGATGTCAATCATGGCCCACTCAACAAAGGATTGTGAATCTTTTGATAATAGTATTGGCCAAAGATTAGTAATGCATGATTTGTTAATGCACCAGGTCTATTTGTATTTGACAGTGGCAGAACTTTTTGCCATAGTCCCCTCAGTTGATAATTTTTGGAAATAGAAAAAAAAGAATACCAAATTAATGTGAATGTGGAAACAATATTTGATACTCATGACATGAAGGGAGAATCTACTCTACTTAAAAATTAACATGGAGATCTTAAACTGAGATGTGAATGCAGTAATTATTTTGCCAGAAGCGAGAATGCATATAATATTGATTTGGTATGCGTAAAATCTTGCTGCACCCAAAAAAAAATCATCATTTTATCAGAGAAAAGGTTGTCATCTCCCTGGGCTAAATGATGATGAATAACTAGGAATTCCTGATATCCTTGTGTTCACTTAGTTCTGAAGTATACATCCATCTCTCTGACTGGTGTTCTACTGCAGCACATCTCACCAGCCATATGCATCCTGATAGTGCCATTTGCTAGTCTAGTCTACTGGTGGAATGGAATATGATCAAATGTTACCAACAACTTGGTACAGTTGCTACCTACCACAAGCTCACCATGACCTTTCTGAGTTTCAGAAGTACTTGTGAGAGGTAAACTCAACCTGGAAGCAATTTCCTTTTTTGTTTTTTCTCACTTTTCCTGTGAGCATGTGAACAAATGACAGAACCTATTGCTATGTTCTATCTTGTTGCCAGGATGTTGCTTTGAAAAGATCAACAATCATGTGGCATGAGCATGTCTGATATGACAGTTTATTCTACAGTGAACTCTCAAAATTTCTGCTTTGTATTTTTTTTTCCAACAAAATATAAAATCAAATTCATCAATTAAAAATCACTATTGCATGCAGCACCAGGCATATGACAGATTTTTATTCTATCCAAAACATTGCCACTGTAAATATATATATATAGAGAGAGAAAGATTACTTCAACTCATATTGTCACATGGTTATTCAAACTACCTATTTGATATCTCATCATTACAAGCAGTAATCAACATAACTCATACCGCAGTCAAGACAATGATTCCTATCACTGATATAGTAAAACATATGATCAAATTAACAGGAGGCAGATGAGCTCTGTTGGCATTGCTTCACTTGAAGAGAAAAAAGTGATCTCTCCGCAGCCTTTCAGATTTGGTTTCTGATGAACTGCAAGCAATGTAACAACTTGCAATATTTAATATTGTCCTACCAGAGCTTATAATTACATGTTTGCTGGGTTGCACTGCCTTTACTTTCTTAAAGATATAAAGCTATGGACACTGTGAATATTGTAATTTATCAAAGTTTAGAAGCATATATGAACTTTAGCTACAGATTAATAATTGTATATGCTAGACTTGAGACTTACTCTTTGTGGTTGTTGACTCAGCAAGGTATCTGTCTTCTCAACCATCGAACTCTTCCTCCGATAGGCAAGGAAAATTATATCTCCAGACTTGTTCAAATACTCTGGTTAGAACACTTACAACCAATTTATTATATATGCAATTTAGTTGTAGGATTAGAATAAAAAGGTTCATTACATGTTAATTTATTCTTTGTGGTTGTGAACGCAAAGTTGTCCTTAGATTTCTGCTCTTTTACAGATTAACTCCATTACTGGATATCACATAATAGATATGGATTGTAATCAATATTTTGATCAATTTGTCATGTTTTGAGGGAAGTATGTAGGTTATAGTTTTACATTTCTTCTTGAGTTCATGCTTGTTAGGTTTTCATGGATAAATAGTTCATAACATATGCAATCACATGTGCTACTGACAACATGGATGAGATGTAGATTTGTGTCTTCACAGGATTAAAGCTCACACAATCTGTGAACAGCATTGATTGTTAGACTTGGCAGCCTCTTGCTATTCTAAACCCTACCAAAAGATGCAACCTAACCAACAACAAAAACAAGAATTGTGGAGTTCATTCTAGGGTTCTTGTAGTAGCTGGACCCCCCACCTAATAATTCTCCCTCGTTTGCAAGCTTATGTGTTACTAATTATTGGCGCTGCTCCTTTCGCCTTCTCCCTCAAATTTATCCTTAGATTCGTACTTGTTGTCCCACGGTGGGGGATGAATAAAGGAACTGTGACGGCAGCATTCTCCACCCAACGAAGAAGAGAGCTTCCTGAGAAGACTTCACTTCACCTTCTCCCTCGTCTTTGCTTCCTTTCTTCTCTTTCCTCTTCCATGACCTTCTTCTCCTCCTCCCTCCTTCCTTCGTTGCTTCATGTGAGCCCGGGCTTCAGGGGGATCAGATGGCGCTGCTCGAATCCCGAACGTTCAGCATGAAGCACACATCATCGTTCAGCAGTGGCCGGAGGAAGGGCAAGTACTCTGCCTTCGTCGTGGTCGTCTCGGTGGTCCTCTTCGTCACCTTCGCGTACGACGGGGACGTCCAGTCTGTCGCTGAGTATGATTTTGGCAGCGGCGCTTATCGTCCGGGCATCACTCGCCAAGAATTCGCCGTAGCTGAGGCAAGCAGAAAGGACGACCATGAAGCCAAGAGGAGCACGGAGACCTCAGAGGGTGACATGGTCCGAGAACAGCCGACAGCGCCGGGAATTGCCGAGGAAGACGTGGTGCGAGTGGTGGAGTCACCGGTGGCGAGAGGAGCTGTGCATGAAGAGGCCGCCAAGGAGGCCGAGCGGCAGCCACGAGTAGTCCTCGACGTGCCGGTGAGTTGCGACCTGTTCACCGGCCGATGGGTCTACGACGACGTGAGCTACCCTATCTACAAGGAGCAGGAGTGCCAGTTCTTGACGGAGCAAGTGACCTGCATGAGGAACGGCCGGCGGGAGGACAGCTACCAGAAGTGGCGGTGGCAGCCCCAAGATTGTTCTTTGCCCAGGTATACATGACGCCGTTCCTCGCCGATCAACACCACTGTTTTGGTTGTCTTCTTGATCAAGCACGTCAACCGCAGTCAATTCCAAGTGGTTCTTTCTTCTTGATGCGAAGATTCGATGCGAGGGTGATGCTGGAGAGGCTGCAAGGGAGGCGTCTCATGTTCGTGGGCGACTCCTTGAACCGGAACCAGTGGGAGTCGATGGTGTGCCTCGTCCAATCCGCGGTGCCATGGAACAAGAAGACCCTCACCAAGAACGGCTCGCTCAACGTATTCCGGATCGAGGTAATCAATCGACTCGACCGCATCCAAATCCCCTGTCGCTGTTGATGTAACCGAGGCATATCGTTTGCTGATCTCAGGAGTACAATGCGACCGTGGAGTTCTACTGGGCGCCGTTCCTGGTGGAGTCGAACTCCGACGACCCGAGGATTCACAGCATCCTTAACCGCGTCATCGACCCCAAGTCGATCGCGAAGCACGGCAAGCACTGGAAGAACGTGGACTACCTCGTCTTCAACACCTACATCTGGTGGATGAACACCCCAACCATGAAAGTCCTGTGAGTAGACTTCATCTTCGACCCGCTGAGTTCGTCCGACTCAATTGCACCGGTCGTAATCGGACTCGATTATGGTGGAAGCAGACGAGGATCGACGGAGTCCGTCGAGGTGGAGCGGGCATTGGCTTACAGGCGAGTGTTGAACACATGGGCGAAGTGGGTGCAGAAGAACGTGGATCCCAACCGCGCCATGGTGTTCTTCATGAGCATGTCACCCAACCACATCAGGTGAGTTGAACTCCATGGACGATGTCACACCCACGAGGTTTGTGGCCCGTCCACTGTCATGGAATCCACCCATCGTTTGAGTCACATGAGTGGAAGCTTCCGAGTCGGATGAGCACCATCTGCAGATGGCGAAGACCCACCACCATTTGGGATCGGAACAGCTCCTTTGTTCCATGGACTAAAGGCCAACTGTCCTCACCTTTCTTGCTTTCGAAAAGCCACACATACAGCCCAAAGGAAGATTAGGCGTGAGAGGAGGAATCGTCTCCACTTGTAATCCCATGGCGGTAGTTTTCGACGACGACGACGACACAGTCGACCATCTAAATGCTGGTGATAATTTGCAGGAGCACGGACTGGGGCAACCCGGACGGGATCAAGTGCGCGTTGGAGACGCAGCCGGTGGCGAACCTCTCCCGCCCGCTCGACGTCGGCACGGACTGGCGGCTGTTCGCGGTGGCGGAGAACGTGATCGGGAGGATGAAGAAGGTGCCGGTGTCGTTCGTGAAGATCACGGCGCTGTCGGAGTGCCGCAAGGAGGCGCACACCTCCGTGCACACGCTCCGGCAGGGGAAGCTGCTGACGGCGGAGCAGCAGGCAGACGTCGCCACCTACGCGGACTGCATCCACTGGTGCTTGCCGGGCCTGCCGGATACCTGGAACGAGCTCCTCTACGCCCGGATAGCCTCCGCCCCGTGGCGCGACGACTGAGAGCCGACAGGCAACCATCGTTCGCACATATTTCTTGGAATTTTTCCTTCTTCTGTGGAGATTCTTCTCAGCAAAGAAAGCCGCAACTAGACTTGCTTGCTTCAAAAGCATGCTTAGATTATATAAATAGTATATTAATCAATTAAAGAATAATATTATATAAACATTAATGAAATCCTAAACGAAATATCAATTCTGCAGCAGCCCTTCATATAAGTTTGGGCAATTTTTCCAAAAAAAATTTATTTTTTCTTTTTCCATTTATTCCTTTGACTATTATTTTCTAAAAGGAAAATTCCATATACTATCGCCTCCACCCATAGTCACTCATTCATATCATGAGACCCTTTGCATGCCCTCTGTCTTGTCATTTGCGTGTCCTTATTGTCTACCCAATCATATGTCTTTTCTCTCGTCAATCTACTCTTTTTTTTTTTTATTGTGTTTGTTACAATCATGCATGGATCCATTAAAAGTCACAACATCTTCGTTAGTGTTCACCGTGATATCATCGATGACAGTCATAAGAATTTGCATCGGATCCACAAGGACGATGACAAGGGCAAACGCACACAGGTGAGAACATGAGTGAGACAGGATGACGGTGGCAATCAACGGGACGGAGGATAAGGGTAATTTGATACGAGGCATTTTGTGACAATAAATGAAAATTGAGGTGTTAATAAGGAAAAAAAAGTAAAAATAGAAGGATTTGTTTGAAATTTACCTAACAAGTTTTGTGAGAGAGACGGTTCGTACGAAGATTCCACAATAATCCACCACGTGTCTATTTCTGTCTTCCCCGTGCGGCAGCAGTCGAAGGAGAGGGTTGTCCAAACATCGTGAGCGTCCGATATTGATCGGACGGTTCACATACGAAAGCGACGTGGAGAACGGATCCGCACTCAACAAACAAAGCCTCCTCCTCGAAATTCTACCCGTCGTCATCTGGACCGCACCAACGGCCCAGAGCCGATCTCGTTCCCGACGGGCCCACAGCGCACTAAATTATAACCATTCGAAGGCGGTAAACGAGTGGGGTCCTTTTGGCGTCATCTCCGGTTCTCCCTCTCCCTCACACTTGGGTTTCGTACTCTCTGCTGCTTCGTTGCTTCCACCGCCCAATACGGCCATGGCCGCGGCCGCGAGCGAAGGCGGCAGCGATGGAGGCGCCGAGGAGAGGGGTAGACGGAAGGATTCGACGCCGCCGCCGTACATCAGGGCGGTGGCGGGGTCCCTCGGCGGGGTCGTGGAGGCGTGCTGCCTGCAGCCCATCGACGTGATCAAGACGCGGCTCCAGCTCGACCGCACCGGCGCGTACCGGGGTATCGTGCACTGCGGCGTGACGGCGGCGAGGACGGAGGGGGTGCGCGCGCTGTGGAAGGGGCTCACCCCCTTCGCCACCCACCTCACCCTCAAGTACGCCCTCCGCATGGGGTCCAATGCCCTCCTCCAGTCCGCCTTCAAGGACGCCGCAACTGGCGACCTCTCCAACCGCAGCAGGATCGCCGCTGGATTTGGCGCCGGCGTCCTGGAGGCCCTCCTCATCGTTACCCCCTTTGAGGCGAGCCACTTACCCAACTTGTTGATCATCCTTGCAATTTCAGCTAGATTACGTCGATCCTTCGAATTAGGAAGATTGTGAGAGGACATGTCCCATCCAAGTTTACTCGGTTCATTGGCAAACGGTGTTGCAAGTCCTTTAATCGATGATTTGAGTAGCGCAAGATAGGTTTGGAAGAAGTCACATCTTTGTTTTGTCACATCCATTTTCCTGTTGCACTCGACAAGAACTGTCAAAATTTTCATTTAATTTGTGAGTTACGTTCACAATCTCTATCCTATTTTCTATTCATAATTTCGTTGATCCATTGCGTTTCTTGATCACTGTAGAACTTACCTTCTTCGAGTTTGAAGGCACCTCAGAACCATGACATTGTTATTGTTCATTTCATGCCCATCAACTACATACTGATACAACTTGGATCAGTCTCGAATTGGTGTCCAAATTGACATTAGCAGTGCTGCTCAGGACATTGCTTTAACATACCGAAGCCTCATATGCAGTTGGAATTTTGTGGAAAATGACATGATGCTGATGTATCTAAACAGTTTTTTGTACCTGAAAAAACTTAAAGATTCATAGTTAACTATCATCTTGGCAGACAATAGTTATCAGCAAAAGTGTCGATTTCTTCTCCATTCGGCTTAGTTCAGCACACGCTTCCATCATAGTATTCAAAGATCACATTTTTCTTCTTGGTGAAATGAGTTTTATTACCTCATTATGTATATCATGGTAAGGGCATGTTGCTTGCATCGTTATTGCCATATCAAATGTCGTTGCGTTAGAGGTTATCGGTGTGAGAACCTTAATGACCAATCTATAGTGTGCACCTTTGAATTTTTCCTGGAAGTTGCTAAAAAGGGCTATGCAAAGCATAGCGGGTGTCAAAGATCGATGTCAGTTATCTCGAAATATCCTTTGTTCCTTCTTTTTCCATTTCTCTGAAGTCCATTTTGGTACCATGCCGAGGGAATGCCATTGGGAGTTTGCAGAGATCCACTGCAGCTTTGTTTGGATAGAAGCAGGCTGAGCTCTTCTTCATAGTAACATTTCAATTATTTTGAAATGCTAGAAATGGTGTACAATTATGTTTTAGCGCCGAGAAATTAATCTAGTTTTAGTTGAGAGAGTGATCATTACTTTATTATGAATTAGCGGACGAGCATGGGACAAAGATTATTGAAAGCATCAAGTTGATAAAAGTACCTGTTCTATGCTCTGGGTCTGTGGTGATCAGATACAACGGTGGAGTAATTAACTATTAGAGCTAGAAAAAGATTGGCTTTAACCAGGTTATTCGACATTTGGCTATATATGATAACTTGACACATGATATACACTTTGTGTTCATTGGCACTTGTATGAATTGCATTTGTTTTCGGAAATCTTCTTTTTATGGTCAACTTGTACTGGGTTGCGACCGTTTTATAGTATCTCATGAATACAGGTAGTGAAAATTAGGCTGCAGCAACAAAAGGGGCTGCGAGCGGAGCTTCTAAAGTACAAGGGTCCCCTACATTGTGCAAGGATGATCATTCGTGAAGAGGGCATTTTGGGTCTTTGGGCCGGTGCTGCACCGACTGTTATGCGTAATGGAACCAACCAAGCTGCCATGTTCACGGCAAAAAATGCATTCGACGTCGTTCTCTGGAAGAAACATGAAGGAGATGGCATGGTCCTTCAACCTTGGCAGTCTATGATATCAGGGTTTCTTGCAGGGACTGCAGGGCCCATCTGCACTGGCCCCTTTGATGTCGTCAAGACAAGGCTAATGGCTCAAAGCAGAACTGGTGGTGATGTGAAATATAAAGGCATGGTTCACGCAATTAGGACAATATATGCCGAAGAAGGGTTGCTTGCACTTTGGAAAGGTTTGCTTCCTAGGCTTATGAGGATTCCACCTGGTCAGGCTATAATGTGGGCTGTTGCTGATCAAGTAACCGGACTCTATGAAAAAAAGTACATACATCGAGTTCATCTATAAGTAGTATCTCTTTTGATGGGTAATAAAGGGTCTGCCCGCGCTATATTCTAAAATCCAACCTGCGATTGTGCTTTAGTTTTCAGCAAGGTCTAAAGTAGCAGATGTTTGTCGAACGTGATTCTCTAGTATTCTAGCTGCTAAGATAATTAATTGCGGTTGTGGCTGAGATGCACAGGATATTAATTGGGTGGATCATCTATGATGCCGAGATTTCCGAGCCATGAGTCTGGGATTCAGTAACATGTGTGTTCTGTCTTGCAATCAAGCTAGGGTCCTCCTGATCTAGCAAGACCAATCTAAACGGCATGCCTTGTGTGCAGGTATGTCTTGTTTTTGAAGAAGAACTTTAAATGTATGCTTTGATTTCTATTCTTTGATAATAACACCCTGCCTCTGTGCTTGTTGCAGTGTTGGCTTTGGCTTGTAACATTCTTGCTCATGATTATTCATCTCTAGCATAGGCTTCTTCCGGAGTATATGTAATATTTTTAGATATCCAAGTAGCTTTTGTAGTGTTGGTAGTATGTTTTGCAATCCATCGATGATCTCATGCTTATGTACCACAATTCTTTGCACGGATAACTCAAGTGTCGCATTGAGAAGGTGCACCGCGACGTCAAGGGGTGATTTAGTACCTCCGTGATGTTGGCGCCGTGCACTACAACGTCAAGGGGCAAAACTTGATAGTGGATCGTGTTCCCGACTTTGCCAAGCTCGTCGATGTCAGAGCAGCGTTGACGATTTTCTATGCAGGTGAGTGCAATGGAGCGTGGGGAGTGTCATCGTGGATGGCCTCATAGGCAACCAGGGGGAACAGTCATCGAGATGGTGACTAGGTGGTGCCATGCTTAGGCTTCGAGCCTCGACAAGATGCCGTCGAAGCGATCATGTTCCATTGAAGCTACCAGGGAAGGGGAATACCCAAGGTCGGAGCCTGACTTGTGATCGCTCAGATGCATTATGATCAAGATGGCAACTCGGGCCTTGATGAGATGTCTTTGACGCAGCCCATGTTTTGTGGCTATTGAAGCTCGGATAACACCAGGTTGATAAATGTTTAAGGGATGCAATGGAGCAATCCTTGGCTCAGGTATTGAGCATCGAGCCAGCACCAACACGTCGAGAGTACTCGAGTGGGCATGGCTACTGCTAATGGCTATCGAAGCAACTATGTTCCCCATCGGCTATGACGCAAAATTGCTACTTCAACTATCAAGGCTCGAGTGCGTCGTTGACTATGGTCGTCGGTGATGAAAGAGAGGGGAGAAGACTAGGCATGCTACGAAGAGAATAATAGGGGAGATGGGGGGTTGGGTTGTCATGCTCTGTTGCTTCTTCTTCTTCATGGTCTTGTTGTTGTTACAGAATGTTGCTGTGATCTCTCATTTTGGTTTTCCTCTGCATTTCTCAGTTTTGCAGATCATCGAAGTAGGATCTGCAGAGGACCATTGAACGTAGGCTGTGATGTTCGTTTGTGCACCTGCACAAATTGATCAAATGATCCATTTCCACAATTTGTACAAAATATTCATCACAAGAATTCCATACCGACACATGTCTTATGCCATATTGCTAATACTGCTGGAGAAAAGCCTGCTCCACGATATATCGCTTCTGTCTGATGCTCTTAATTGCAACAACAAGTACAACTCATTGGTCCTCAAAACGTAACTGACATGGAAAATCGTCAAAACAATAGCGTTTTCCACAGCCATTGCCCAAAATATACAAATATGAATAATCACTATGTAGCAGGACAGCTAAAATTTTACCTGCTTCTCACGGACGTTTGATTTCTCGAGCCACATGACAAGGTGCTAAGAAATCGTGTTCCAGATGTGCACCCGCCATGTAGCTCCCACTACTTCCGATTTCGACTGTCACACATCAACTCTGTTTAATGCTGCAAAGGTGGATGGACGCAATGCAATTTGGGATGGGAAAAAATCAACAAGCTACATGCACCAGAAAAAGCACCTGAAAGAACAAAAGGTTAACTCCAAAGTTAATTGCAGGTGGAACTGCTTCCATAAACAAAAAAGGTTCTGGATACATCACAGACTCACAATGCAATCAATCTTTGGAGGCACACAAGGCAACAAGAACGGAAAGAATGGAGAATCCATATCAAATTCTCTAAACCATCTTCAATGCCTGCTGTAACTGAGCAAATGCTGATGGATGAATCCTGCTAATAGCTGCATTAAAAGTTGCATCTCCGTGGAGAGCCGCACATGCTTTTAAGTTTTCTTTCAGCATGTTTTCCAAGGATAGTTGTTTGATTGGATCTGAATCTTTAACCTGAGCAAAGAAGATATTTATGTTAAAAGTGTGTAACCAACCATGCTTACTTATTTTTAGGTAATATTGCGGAATCAACATTAAACCAATCCATTAACAGCAAAAACTGAAGCTCTCACTTGTCTCATCCTTGAGTCTCTGACTGAGATACCACCGTACCCAATGGCCTCATTGTTGGGTGCAGAAGAGCTCGTGGAGTCACCACTGCCAGGAAATAAGTAAGCAAAGGAGGCAAAAATTGCAAAATTGATTTTAAAAAAGGTTCAGACATTGTACCCCGAATCATCTTCATTTATTTCTTCAGTTCCTCCAAGGATAACACTTGTACAAACGCTGCATCAAGAGTAAACATTACTAAAGATGTACTGTAAGGCAAACATGAAGATAATTAAGAAGATGTGTGTACCTTAGAATGTCATCAAGTTTATTAATGACTTGCGGCACTCTCAAAGTCAAGATAACAGAAAGAGCCAAAGCATAGGCCTTTCTCTGTATAATTGTGGCGTTGTCTATCTGTTGACACAAAAAAGGAAACATGTAGAAGATAAGCCGAACACTTGAGAAGTAGCAATTTCATGAATAGATTACATCGCTGAACAATGCAATATTTCATATTAATAAGTCAAATTCATAGAGGGAATTAACCATTAACTGTGATTTGTAATATTCATTAAGCTATAATGAATATTTGATGAATCAAAGAAATAGTTTGTTCCAATGTTCGGGAATTTTAGACCGGACAGACCAGTAAAACTGGCTTAACCCTATAAATACTTAGCAAGTTTCGACAATGCCTTCAAACCAGCAAATAGAAGAACCGCTCACAGCTTTAATATTCAGTGAACCAGCAATTTTATAAACACTCTGTTGCTGAAATCTATAGATTATCAACTGTTGAAATTTATAAATGAACAAGTCCCACAGCACCACCTCAACTCTCTGCCCAGACAGATTCTAGCCGCCGAATTCCATTTAGGTGGCTTCTCATCTACTTCCCATATCCTAATCTCGATCCAATGTTCTATAACAAGGCACAGCTTCAACATGCTAGCTTCCTTTCTTACTTTCTCAGTGTGTCTGTATCCTGTAAGAGGATCATGAAAAGTGTGGACATTTGTAGAGAAGCTTCGACTGTAGTAAAGGACATTATGCTCATCACTGATATCACCATCGCAAATTATGTATGTAAGGTCAAAAGTCACTGATGCCCAAACCCCATTTGTGTGTTGTACAGCAAACTTATTTTCGTTTGTCCATGAGCCCTTTTTTTAAGGATCATGAAAAAATCCCTCTTCAAAAAAATGACCTTTTTAAAAGTGGCAAAATACTACAGGAACTCATTTCAGAAAGAAAACAAAAGAATTATAGAAGATAAAACAGAGAAAAAAAGGAAAATGCCAAAGCACAGCAAACAACACAAAACATGACTTACAGAACAAAGAAGAAAAGATAAGTATAGAGTTTCTTCCGTGGAATAATAATTTTCATGTGAAAAAACTACTAGACTACCTTTTAATAAGATAAAAAACTACAGCATCCTTAATCTTGAAATCTGAGTTTCTAGCCTTCAAAAGAAACCAGCAAATAGGCATAGCAAAATCATCCAAAAATAAACTGCCAAACAGGTGGCATAAAATGCCCCCAATATCCCCAAAGGTCCTGCAAAGAAGTTTCGGAGTGGAAACTCAAAACAATTTATTATTTGCCTTCAGACATCTGTTGCCAAATGACTACAAAAATGTATATGATCTGTCAATATTAGCAAGGTAGACCAGGAAATCGGAGGAACACCTTCCCTTCAGTAAAATTTCACCAGAGTGAATAAAGTTCCTGTGCGATCCACATGAAAATTCTAGAGATGATAATAAAATTTACAAGGGACTTCCCGGAGAGAGAGAGAGAGAGAGAGAGAGAGAGAGAGAGAGAGAGAGAGATGATATTTTAAAGTGTTTTAATAAAATATGGTCTGGGTATTTGAGAAGGTAATTTCATGTACTTCAGTAGAAAAGAAATATCTCAAACAGAAGAGGAAGACAGACACCAAGTGAGATGCCTGTGACAGAACAAAAAAAAAAAAAATTCAACACTCCAAAGCAATTTGCTAATGCCAAATCAGGTTTCAAAGTGCTGACAGAAAAAAGAATGGTTATTAAAGCAGAATGGATAGATTTAAGCTAGGAGATCATCCAGAAGTTACTTGAGCTTTGAACCATCCCAAAGGATAAACAAGCTCAGCCCCAGAAGAGAACTTCAGTGGCCATGATGCCTTTCTAAACTACAGAGGAACAGATTCCTGTGAGAATTATCCCAAAGAGGTTTCTCTCTCCAAAACTACTTGTATGTCAAGTGCTATACCTGCACAGCAAGAAGATTCTATAAAGTATTATATATTTGCATCATCGTATATACCTAAACATCAAGAGATTCTCTCATAGCAATAATCATTGAATGGACCTATAAAAATTCCTCACTGATACATGCACTAAATAGAGAAACATATCCAAGAATGTGGAAGTCTGTGAAACAACAGATGTGGATCAAAACATGTACAATCAGATTCAGCAACCTATCTGCGTGCAAAATACAGAAGCCATAGCAGATAGTTTTTCGACAGTGCACAAGAAAAAATATGAACATACAGATATATATCAGACTACAAAACAATCATCGATGAAAATAATGAAGATGTGCATATTTGTACAGTAGTAAGGTGGCCACAGCAATCATACACATCAGAATTCTGGTCACAGGAAATTTTAATTATCAGTAGCTTTGAAACGTAAAAGTTGATGTCGTTTCTAACCTTATCGACCCATATATCAGTCAAACAAAGAAGTATATTCTGGTTGATGGAAAGTCCTGGTTGTTGAAGGCCCACAGCAAGGGATGATTCAGATGCCAACTGTGCAAAATAATTGGTATTCATCACCAAGACCCTGGCAAGAATGGCTGCAGAAGAAGCACGCACTGCTGTCCTAGAAGGATTATGATCATCTTCTTCGCTCAAACATATAAGGATGAGTTTCTAGAAAATAATATTGAGTTATAACAAGTACGTATATGTCCCAACTATAATACTCAATCCATGCTGTGACAATCCACTAAGAGACTCAAGTACCTGAAGAACTCCAGTAATCAATGGAGGGGCCTCCATAGGAAAGCACTACAGATCAAATGAGCTTGATTTAAAACTCATTAGCCGCATTTAAGCATTCAAATCAATAGCTAAAAAAAACACATGGATGATTAGATACTGCAAACAACAGTATTATTTGGTATAAACTATAAAGTACCACTTATAGTATTTTAAGTGGATAATCTAATTGTCATGAAATAACATGCTAAACCTGGGTTTCAATGAGCCAAAAAGCTTAATATCCAGAATAAGCTAAAACGCTATCCGGCCAGAATTTGGAGACTGAAGGTGGTCCCCATCTAAAGCCAGGCTGTAAATTTCAGTCCAATGGAGAACCATGACACAGACAAAGCCATTATGGATGGCCCATAAGGCTAAAGCACGATGCACCAATGGTAGCAGTAGTACACAGCAGAAAAGTATGTCTGACACAAAAAATGAAACTAATATGATTAAAACCAACTAATATGAGACTACCTGGACCAGGATATCAATGACTGGAAGAGTTGAAAGCAACCCCTTCTCATTAACATTCCCAACAATTCCATCAAGTAGTTTAGCTAGACTTGAAGCATGCCTATTGAGAAACTCTACGCCACCAGAGATAATGTAGTCCTCAATAATACTAGTAGCCACCTACACTTTAATAATATTAGATAAGCCAAATCATATTAAAAAAAAAAGTTTTACATGCAATAAAGTTTCCCACCATGGGCCACAATTGTATAGATTGTCCTGGAATCAAAAACACTTCAAAGATTTTGCAACATATGAATGGCAATAGTGAATTGAATTTGTTGTACAATATCAGTGTGGAAAAACAGAAAAACTAACTGATGGAAAAAGATATACAGATAGCTTTCCAGTTTATGCCAAGAATAAGAATTGTATTTTACTCTAGTTTCTATATCTAACAGGACATATCCACAAAAAGAAATCCCATATTTTTTAAGAACCTAACATAGCATATGTAAATGGCCTCCAAGAAAAGAAAAATGTCAGTAAATGTCCCATATTTTTGCAATATCAGTGTGGAAAAACAGAAAAACTAACTGATGGAAAAAGATATACAGAAAGCTTTCCAGTTTATGCCAAGAATAAGAATTGTATTTTACTCTAGTTTCTATATCTAACAGGACATATCCACAAAAAGAAATCCCATATTTTTTAAGAACCTAACATAGCATATGTAAATGGCCTCCAAGAAAAGAAAAATGTCAGTAAATGTCCCATATTTTTGCATTACTCCCAAATCAAGGATTTAATTTAGTATACATGTCGGTATGTAAAAGAAACCTACTCAAGATCACCATTTGAGTTGTGTACCCATGGATTCTAACTTTTTCTAAGAAATCCAGTAAATCCCCTTATGCAGATATCCATGATCTAAGGTCCCATCCACCAAAGCAGTTCCTATGTTAATTCTTCTACTTACAATCTCCAATGTACAAATATAAGTTCATAAGGCAGCACCAAAGACATTGCTCAGATACATGGATCTACTAAATCACAAGGTTTTATAGAGAAAAAGATTATTGACAAAAAATGAATTGTACAAAGTTCACCGTCCATGAGTTGCAGCAAAAGTAATGCAAGATCCTGGATAGATAACATACATTGGGATAGGAAGTATAATTGCAAAGAATCAATAATGTCAAGTTGAAGTACAGATACAGAAAAGCATATCTTAGTAAAACAGTCCTCAAAGATCACCATTCTTATGCTGTTATGTCTACAAATAAACTAACCTGCAAATGGTCAAAGCTTCTTTCAAGTACAACCACCAGATATGGGAAGAAATCTAGCAATTGAGGCACCATTGATGGAGCATTCGAAAGTGTTGCTTCCCATAGCTGTAAATGTTCATCGGCAACAAAAAGTCAAAACCACAACGATGGAAATGGCAACAGCAATGCCTTCCCCAAAGCTTCAATAATGAATAAGTAACTTACCAAGACGCTGTCCTCTAGAAGATTGAGAGAATCAGGGCTATCAACATCAATTCCACTCTTCAGAATAGGTAGAAGCATGCTATAACAAATCGATGACTGGTAACCAAGAGAACTGACAAAATTTCTAAGTGCTACTAGAAGCTGAATTTGTAGTAAACTTTCACCAGCTGACTCCTCCCAGATCTGTTAGTATCACTAAAACCATAATCATTTGCCTTCAAGAAAAACCAGAATCATAAAAAATCTAAGTTACTTGTACAGAATAAATATTATCAAGGAAAGGTCAATTGACACAACATGGAAAAACATTCTTAATACAGTAAGCATAGATCAAACAAAATAACTTGTAGCACTGAAGAAGGATAACAGAGAACATGAATGCACCAACAAAATGTCATAGCAGTTTAGTCATGTAGTAATTTTCCTGTGGTCAACATCACCTAAACAAAATCACATACTTGAAGCGGCATAAAGTGTAAATAGAGAAAATAAATTCAAAGGCCAATGTATGAAATATCTCTAACAAATGTTATAATGCATGATCTCAGTTACATATGAGTTTACCAATTTGAAGCTTTCCTTCAAAAAATTGCCAAAAGTTCTTGGAGAATTAATTGACTCGTTAATATAACGATCTCTAAGACAAACACAGTTAGGACTATTCACTTCTTACCATAAATGTTCACATAACATTCTCCTACAGGTTAGTTTCAACTTATAAGTGCATTAAAAATTCAGATAGCCAATATTTAGCCTAAGTTAAATTGAGATAGATGACAAAACGTTGAAAATACAGTAGACATACAACTGAGGATCCTTAACTATCAGATTCATTTTCATAGTTTAGAGTTTAGACATCATATGAAACAAAAAACCAAGAATCACATGAAACAAAAACTAAGGATTGAATTACTCATTGGACTGGAGCATGCCCACACCAGTATTTACCAGTCCTAGTACTAGACTGTATTGTTCTGTATCAAGAACTCCAAACAGTAAATGTCAACAACTCCATCTTACATAATATACATTAAAAAAGTTAAAGCAAGAGGACTACAAGAACAAATCATATGTGTTTTTAGTTTTAACAATATGTGAATTGGTAAAAGAGATTGGTCTTAACTTTTATAAACATACATAAATGTCTATATATTATGGTATAGTCACTCATCTGCAACACTGCTACTTAAGTTATCCATAATGGTGATCTTCGTTGAGCTTAATGACTACAGTATGTTTGGAATCATAGCAAGCATCACAGTTAGTAACTTTTCCTTGGGCGGTAGGCATCTAAAATATTAACTCTCATGTTGCCACCACATATACAAGTTGTTTAGAAAATCAAATGTTTTATATGCCACAGAAAAATGATATTAGAGAACTAGTGAACTATAGAGAACCATACCTTGCAGAAAAAATTGGATAATTGATGTGCAAATGGCGAAATTCTGTCCCCGACATGGTCAATTAGAACAGAAATCAAATTCAACACTTGTACCTAAAAGAAGTATTAGAGATAAGTGTAAGAATCTCAGCTCAAGCAAATCTCATTTAACTCCCACAAAAAGAGAAAGAGAAAAGGGTAAATAATCTCCCAGCCAGTAGTGATAGCCCCAACCTAACAAAATTGTAACCTATAGACAGCCATCAGCAATAAATGGACACCAAGTTACACAATGAAGACATTGCAATTCAATGGAATCTGGTAAATTTTCTGTTAATATATACATGAGCTTTCCAAATGTTATGTGGTTAGAATCAATAAAATTTGTAAAAAGTTAACCATTTAGCAATAAGTTTCAAATTGTAACCTCCAGTTCCATTCTCATGCAGAAAATTGCTTATGAATTCATGGACAAACAGACCAGGTTTATTGAATCTCCTAAAAGCAAAGTGACTGATAAGACACTAATTATAAGTAGTGCATCCAAGATGGCAAGAATCTGTATCCTATTGATTTTGTTTTTAAAGCAATATCTTGTTTATTTTGTTGATTGTTCTTTTAAAATTATTAAATAAATTATATGTAAAAGTCTGAAATGCTGTAGAGTATACAATTTACTACTTAACAGACAATTTAAAATACTTCAGGCTGAAAAAAACACATAACATATTTTCAATGTTTTTCAAACTTAACAGTTGCTTCAAGTCTAAACAACTCTGGTAGCAATCTGTATTTTGATTAGCAGATGAATCATTCTGTAACCAACAAAAGAAAATCCATGCTACATTTGCTTATGATCAATTGTTCTTGCATGCATCAAATGAAAGTTCACTTGAGCTTTGCTTGTACATTTCAATTTGAAATCAAAAAAAATTATTCAGTTTTTTCCAATTTTGTGCTATGTTATGATTTACACATGCACATAACTTTAATTTTGGCATAACAAATCCCAATGATTCTTATTAACAGAATTCCAAATTCAGCGGCATTAGAGCTGATCCTTATTATGCACAACATTCTTGATTCCTGGTGTCCAAAAAAGGGAGAAATAGAAAAGTAATATTCAAGCAATATTGAATTATTTTCATAAACCAACAAAAACTTCATTCAAAAGTGAAGTGTCCAACTATTTACTGACTGAAAGGATCAAAGACATTCCTGTACCCATATGATAACTGAACCTATCAAATACAGTGCATTAAAAGAACCATAATGATGTTACTAAACCATGGTGCAAGAAAATTGTCCTAATTTAATCTGCTGGCCCCACAATAAAGGAACACTAAGGGAAATGAGATACCAAACCTTCGAGTCAAACTCTTGAACTTCTTCCATCAACTTGAAACATGAGTTCCAACATGCTGGTAGAAGCTCGAAAAAGTCATTTTCAGAAAAATTAGTGTCCTGAACAAGATAGCATAAAGACCGACAGGCAGCAAGCTGAAAAGAAATGCAGGTAATACATTTTGTGAGAAGCAAAACAATTACACAATCAAATTCTATTGTAGACAATGTAGTTTTATTTTTAGATGGTTCAAATGTGGACAATTAACTGAAAGGCAGGTTCCAAGGATGGTGTTATACTTTAACAGCAATGTCATTGTCCTGAAGCAATCTGATTAAGGCATGGTACACCTGCTTTCTAGTGTCACCTTTAATCTGTTAAGAGAGAACAATAATTAGAAGGGTAAAAGCAAGCAATTTTGGTGCTATAGAAGATATCTGCAGATGCAGATGCATTAGTGGGAAGAATTTTTAAATCAACAAAGAATTGAACATGTTCATGAGTATGCAGACCACAACTACAAGAACAGCAAGCAGCCATATTGTAATAAATATCTTGAGATATAACCTGAACATCTGGATTCACGCTCATAATAAACAATTTAATTAATCACAATTTAAATAGTATTACACCTTGTCTTCTCTCTCCATATTATAGTCTCCTCCAAGACCCATATTGCATCCCAACTTCTCACAATATTCAAGGATTTTTCAATAACAAAGATTTGCAACAGTCATTTTGTGTTCCTTGTGCCTGGGGTCCAACAAATATCTAAATTTTGCATGCGCTAATTTGCAACAAATATTTTCTAAATCCTATGTCTCACTTGTTCCATGCATGATACTTACAATTTAGTATAGCAGTCATTTTATACACTGCACATCCCCATGCACTGATTCGTGATGATTGGATTGTTGTAAAGCCTTCCTGGACAAACTAGATTATTGGATTATTAATTTTATTCAAGTCATAAAATTAATAGGTCCAGAACGTATCATGATTATGGCATAAAGGTGGACCTGGTATCACAGAATGGAATCAGCTGGCCCAGTAGGAAATGTTGCAAGAGGCACGTCATAGCAGCGAGCCATCAGTGCATCCCATATGCCACATACTAGAGAATGGTCGTAGCCTCTGTTGAGCTTTGACAAGGAAACCAAGTCTAAATGAGAGATTGTGATACCCTAACTAGTCTCACATTGAAAGTTGATTATGGGTTACATTGGCATGTTAAAGACACATGATCAACAGTGTGTTTCATCTAAGCTATTGAGCTAGTAGTTTCATTGAGTCTATACAGATAATTCCAGAGGTGCAAGCTAGTCACTCAATGAGGATGTACAAAATTGGCATCCCTTAGCACTCAGGATATCACACTCAACCTGCAGACATGTCCTGGTGGGTGAACTCAAGGATGCCAACATGGTACATTTGAACTTATTTAAAGCAAAATTGGACAAAGTATTTTTCACCAAGGGACTGACCCAGCTAAAAATATAAATGCATTTTTACATGTTAAGAAAAATCTAGGAGCTTGCTCAGTAGGCAATAAGCAATATTGCAATGCTCTCGAACAAAGAAGCGCACTTGGACCATCTCAAAACAACAAGAAATAGAAAGTTGAGTATATACCAAAAACAACTGTGTACCTGTTCACAATACATATGTCCTAATAACTTGCAGTCCCAAAGTAACATAAATTCAATCATAGTATGTTAATTGTTGAATATCTTAAGAGTCAACAAGAACTATTAACACTAAAAAAATAAAATACAGTTTCGGAATACCAAATCAAGTGTTGCATTATATCGCAAGACAAAACTAAAATGACCGCACAAAATCATATGCTCTCAAACAAGGTTTCCTTGAACAACCACGTATCAGGCATAGTGCCTTGAATATTATGGAGAGATCAATCCTTACTCATTTTTTAACCTTGTTTTAGCTTATGCCTATCCAATTCTAAATGAAGTCAAACTTCCTTTCTAAGAGTTAATTTTCTCTCAATTTAAAGTGTCAAGTACCCTACAAGCCTCGGTCTTCCCATATGTCTTTGAGAAGAAAAGGGCAGGATAGTAGAGGTCACTAGTGCTAACTGGAGGTCATATTCAAGGCTCCCCCTCCCTTATTTGTTCTCCCTTTTCTTCCCAGTAGCTCACATGTGTAGGATTGCCTGCATTTCAAAACACATACAATGCAGCTAAAGAAATGCATTTCTTGCTCTCAGTGACACAAGCATCAACAAAGATATGAGACTAAGAAACTAATCATGCTAAGGATATTCCAACAAAAATTCTAGTCATGCTTCGCAAAGTTATCACACAGAGCACTAAAGATAGCATGATCCATATGATGCAATGACGAGAAATTATTTCAAAGCTAATGTACAACAATTAAAAAAATCCCACAAAAGAAATAATAAGAAATAACTTTTAACCTCAGAAGCCCACTGTCCAAGAATAAATGCAATTTTTCGATGAATAATGCGCATATTTGGATGGTTGTTGGAAAGTTCAATAGCCAGAGATCCTTGAAACCTGTACATAAAGCATGCAGGACAAACATAATAAGTCATGCAAAACATCATACAGTTTAAATGTAACCTTATAGATAGCAGAACAATGAAATATTGATGTCAAAGAAATCTGTAAAGTATACTAATTTTGGGGGAGGTGGAAGTTATCTTCTCACTATTATGAAAGTATTTGAGACGAACATTAATGCAGCAACATAATCAATAGCTTGCATGTGCCACCATAAGCATGGTATTTCCAGCTAACATCATGGACAACAAGGCCAAGGTAGATAAAAGGAAAAGAACATTTCTTCCCATAAATGGAAGCTTAATGCACTATGACAAGAAAATGGTACATAAATATTGCAGCAATAACTTTGAAAAGTTGCAACAACAACTGCATCATGAGTAGAATTTGGTTATGCTTCTTTGTAGATATATCACAATGAGAACAAGCATGCACCACAAAAAAACAAAGATCTTGAAATTTGCAATGTTAGCAAAAAATTATTCAGCAACCTATATTAGCAAAGAATCACCCTGTGAATGTTAACACATAAAAAAAGTATAATAAGAGAAGGTTCCACGCACAAAGAATAATTTTGTGATGGACGGACTAACAATATGACGTAAAAGCACACAAGGACATTGAACAGAATCTTGAGAAAGTTTTATCCAGTCACCAATGGTAGGACTGAGGAACGCCTCAGATTCACAAAGATCATATAATAGAGGATATGATGATGAATAAGTCATGGGGATGATATGATATTAGCAATAGTGAGCAGGCATGAAAGTGAGCAGGCATGAAATTGCAAACATTATTCTGTAGAACATATGTGATGCACCTAAAATTGAAGCTCCTCCAAAGCAATTTGTCATTGACAGAAATTTGTAATTGAAGTCCAAAATTCATAGAAATTTGTAATTGAAGTTCAGTCAGTGCCACAGTTTCTTTCTTGAGTCTATATATTATCAGGTTCAGGTTGTTCAAATGAACTTAATTGAGTCAACTTACTGAATATTAATTGAGTTTAAAATTAAAACAATATATTATGGCCATGTTAGGGGCCTCAGTATATTAGAAACCTAATACTCAACCCATGCTATATTGGAAACTTCTCAGTGGTTTCATTCACCTCTCATCAAACAAAGTATGCATTTTTTTGACAAGTAATCCAGCCAACTAGTTAACATTGTTTTCACTTTGAAGTGCTCTAATATAATAAGGTATGGAGTTAGTGGAGTCTCTTCAATAAAGGGTTCAAGGAAAGGAAAGCAACAGAATGTAAAACAGAATGTGGTTTCCGATACTATTTCCCAGGTTCTCTTTCTTCAATTTATCCTCTTCTTCATGCTTTATTCTCTCTAGTCTCTTCCCTCTCTTATGCTACACTTGCCTATTACTTTCTTGCTGCTTCACATGAAATGGCTAATATATGATGTGTTCACAGGTAATCAACAGATTTCAATAGCTTACAAATTAAAATCAGACTTCAAAGCAAATTTCTATCTGTTCACAAATCACAACCAATACTAAAGGAGTAATTCCTGCATCAGCTGAGAATAATCATCAAGTAAAAGCACAACAATTGTCCTTGAATTGCTGAAATTTAAAACCAAAGGTAATAGTAGCTGGAGAAGCAACTTTGACTTCAAGAATAATATGGATTATTTAATATAGCAACAAATTTAAGAACTAGTAATATATTACATAGAAGCTAAGCTACGGCGGTGCCATCTACATAAAGACTTTGTCATTCATTCCAAGGTCCTAGGATCAGATCCACTCATCACCACTTATCATTTGTTAAAACAAATGCCTAGCCATGTAAAGGAGAGAGAACAATTTCAAACTGGAAAAAAAGGTGAAAAGAACAAGTAGGTAGCTTTAGGTTAATTGAAAGGTGTAATCCCACATACGGAGAAACTACTCTAGCAAACTTTGGTCGAAAAATAAAGTGTAATAAACTCATAAACATGAAAATGTATATGTTCTCTACAAAATATCTGATTGGACTAGTAAAACAGATAAACAATAAGAATATTTATATACCAGATGTGAACATTACCAATCACTGAAGTTGAGGTAACTAGAGAGCTCATAATAAACATGCCCAGCAGCACTATAAGCAGCATCTTTTAGAAGCATTGCAGAAGAAATTTCGGTTTCTAATGGTGGGGAGCTACTCATCGCCTCATGAAGAATGGAAATAACTACAGGACTCAGGATCTGAGAACACAAATCAAAGGTTATTAAAGATAAGTCGTCATTTACAGATATGTCTAAGATAAAGAGGATGAGAAGTACACTGACATGTTTATAGTTCTCAAAGAGGACAATATATAATGCTTCAGCACATGGCCTAAGTTTATCTGTCCACTGAACCATATCTTGATCATGGTGAAATTGTTCAGGATTCTGATACCATTCATCCATATCTTTTGCCGAGAAAATGAAGTACCTAGAAAAAGATCAACAAATAATACCTCAGGAAAACACTATAGAAAGCAAACTAAAAGATAGGGCACCACTCAAGTGCTCAAGCATGCATCAGTGAGGTCACAAAGAAATTGCATTAAATAAAGAAAAAATATTTCTGTGGCCCTTGCTTCTTTTCTTTCTCTGTTCAAGATAGATGACATTAATTAACAGATCTATATCCAACATTAAACAAAGAAATGGCATTAATTAACAGATCTATTTCCAAGATTACTTACTAATTTGAAGCTATTTTCCTCTATCTTCTACTCTACAGACAGCTACAATACACTTATCATTAGTTTTACACAAGCATTTTGATCAACAAAAAATCTTGTACTATTAATATATCTGCCACCAAGAATTCATGCATATGACAGCTATCAATAAGTAAGAATACATTCTTCCCCATCTATTCTCCTAAATGCAAGGACCGACAGGGCATGAAGCTTTTTGGAGTAAGCTAAAACAAACAAGTGTTACAGGAAATGACACGCCTTTAAACTGTCTCAAATAATTTTTCTTTTTCTTTTCCTTTGCTGGTTATCACATCCTCTTTACTGGCAACATGAATAGAGAGATCAGAGAGATCAATCAGTGACGGCATCTCCAAAGAAAGAGTTTTCTGTTGTCTCTCTTCCCATCTAACATATCTGTCCCAACCCCATGGCTGTACTTTCAGTAGCCACAACCAATTATGAATTAGCCACAAAAGTCCATCTACAGCTCCAAAGCTGAACAACCATGTATGATAACTACCGAGAGATAATCAAAAACATTTACAAACCTGTTCTGTCACTAGTACAGGTTGTCTCACAGTGTTAATGAATTCTTAAACCTTGAGATAAGCTGAGCTCTAGATCCCTTAGTACTATCCATGACAAGTATTGAACTTGAACACAAAAACAAATAAAGAAAAATTTTGATATTTATTTTATGTTCTAACAACCCAACCCAATTGGATAACAGCCTTAAGCATAGTTTTTATAACTCAATTTAAGTCTTAGCGCACTTCCAACGTTGTACTAAACACAGTGTTACTATTTTTCTTACTTAAGGACTCAACATCTTCATCAAGAAATAGCAAGACCTATAATTAGACCTTGGCTTGATGCATATGAAGCCGAACACTACGGTGGCTCCACACTGTGACGTACCCTCTAGCTCATCCATATTAGCCCTTTCTTCCTCGAACCTAACAGTAGATTAGCACTAATACCATTTATCATGATTCAACTCGATAGGATAACTAACCCATTAATTTCTTGAGATTATACTACTTGCCCAAAAAGTTTAACTCAAATTAATGATAGTGTATCACATCTTTGGTATGACTTTGTCGTAAATTAACTTTCTTGAACATCTTAGTTACTTCTTAGTCTGCATGGCTCATTTAAGGGTAAATCATATTGTGATTTTATTAAAAAAGATTGGCATCTAAACACTTACTGCTGGAATTTATTTTAATTCTACTGTGAGTTGAGTGTCTTAAGATATTTTCATTGCTTTTAGATAAATCCCCCCACCTATCCCATTGTTCAGAGTTCTTCCTCTCTTTCCTATTGTATTCTTTTTCTTGGAGACTGCCATGCATGCCTATATTTCAATCCGCACACACATACTATACTCTGCTAGACCACCAGAATAGGTAAGGACAAAATCTTCCTGCCCAAACTTGACACATGGGCCACAATGTGGCATAAAACAAAAAAATTTATTATGTGGAATCTGCCACCTCAACGATCGTTAAGCTTAATCTACCACATCAGCGACCATTCTAACAGAAAACATTCTCTGAACATTTCCCTAACCACTTGGGGTTATGGAGCCTTAACTACAAATAGCATATCTTTTTCTCTCTCCTCACTCCTCAAAGCCTTAAACCACTCCACTTCGGACTCCACACTAACTTAAACATCAGAGGACAGAGTGAAGAACACCAGACATCAATCTTCTCTTGCAGGCACCTCAGGAGCACCTCGACATCATGCCAAGAGGTCAGCTCCTTGGCACCTTAAAATTCAAATTGGGTCAACCTGCTTCCATGTCAAAGTCAGACATGGTCGAGCCGTTTCCAGCACATCACACAATGAGCAACTTTGAAGCTAAGACTATAATCAGCACTTCTTCATATCATTGCATCCTAGCCCTCGGCCTATCTTATAGATTGTTGAATGTCACAAAGCACAACTTTCATCAAACTTCAATAACCCATTAGCAGAGAAAAAATATGTTCACATCAAGGGACAAACTCATAAGTCCAGACCTCATTCGATATTTGTAATTTGAGAGATAGATCAAGAAGGAACTTTCAACTTCAAAGACAAACTTGGTCTCATCATAAAATGCTCTGGAGTGCAGACACAATTTATGTGCAATGAAGTAAACAAACTTATGAGGAAAAAGAAACCTTCAACCAGAAATATAAAGACAACTGGCAAAATTAATTTTGCTTCCTAACAGTTGCAAGTTAAACTACAACCAAGGAGAAAACATTGCATAACAATTGTTCAAAATGCAATAGCATTTGTGAGGTTCTGATGAAACTCATCAAAAGAGTTGATGATTGACATCCAGAAGAAGTCTGACTCGTTCCAATAAATGAACATCAATCAAATATCTTCCATCCTGAGGCCAAGAAATATTAAAAATATGAAGTCTTTTATAAAGAAGATGTTGGATAAACCAACAATATCAAAATGAATAACTAAATAATTAAGAATAGTCTTATCTCATGAACGAAAGAAAACATAACATTTAAGCTGAAGCCATGCCCAAGTTAAATAGATAAAAGAAACTCATGCATATAAATCCTAATATTACCAAGTGTATAAAATAAATATCATCCACTTCAGTATTACAGAAATAGCAGTATAAAATAACATCACGTAAACTAAAGGTATTTTTGTATCAGTGAAAAGATGATGAAAGAAAAACATAGATAGTGTAAATCATTTACTGCATAAACTTGATATATATAAAAGTAAAGACCATAAATCCCAATACCTTCTTATCAATATATTACACAGCAGTAAGACATGGTCACTTGGCAAAATGGTTTTAAGAATGTTAGCAACAGCTGTGGAAATGTTTTTCTTCCTTTGCTCCAAACTCAAGGAGTCCTCATTTTCATTGATCACACGACCAGTGAGGCTCGGCCTGTATTCTTTACACTCTAATACAGACTTAACCAAAACCATGCACTGAATCAGAAACTGCTCAAAAAATGAAACTGTGGGTTCTGCATTTGTTATCTTATTCAAGCTAAAATCAACTATAGCTGGAAGGACGGTTTGGTCACCAAATGAATATGGATGCTTGGATTGCACTGCAACTAATGCTTTCATTAATTTTGTACATGTTCGTTTTGTGAAGTCCCATAATCTAACTTGTCGTTCCTGGAATAAAGAGTCTGCATTATGCAATATAATTAGCAATAAAGAATAAAAGGTATCCAACTTCCATTAAGTAATTCAGGTACACATTCTATAAACACCAATTACTTTAAAAAAACACTCTTATCCAAGAAAGAATAAACATCATAGGCCTATTGTTACAAGGAACAGAAAAAGACTGTAATGCTATTTGCCTCGGAAAAAATATCCAAAGCTATTCAACAGTTGCACCTAAATCACAAACTAGGCTTGAGCTTTATTTCTATCATGCTGTGTGATATTAGATAGGCACAAGTCATGGCCTATTGTTTATGCTCCCTTAAGTTGCATAACAGAAGAGAAGGATTATAAAATATCTACAAGCATAGTTCAAATTTTGGTTACCAACATACAGTAACTGGAAGGAGGAGGAAGAAAAAGTGTACCAGGCTAACCTGGGCAATGACAGGTGGCAGAGAAAGGGTGGTGTTACAGACTCTAAAGTCTAAACCCTAAATTTGAAACAAATTACTGGGTGGCAACCTACAAAACAGACCAGACCAGATGGAAAGTTATAGTCCGCAGACTAGTATATACTATTTGATATATACTAGTCTGAGCAGTATTTCGAACCATGACTAAATGTTCGAACCATGACTAAAAGTATAATTACGTCATGAGAGCTAATCAATGTCAAATGAACTTGTATGGTTTTACAAAAAAATCTACAAACAAAAATTCAGAGTCCAAGTGCACAACTACTAGCAATCTGATAAAAATGATGAGCCGGCCAATTTAAGAGAACATAAGTTTTTCCAAGTTTGAGTTATAAAAATTACAAATGATGGGGTTAAAGAAGATTTTACATGTGGCCAATTCTTTCCCTTGTCCTCTCTCTCTCTCTCTCTCTCTCTCTCTCTCTCTCTCTGGCAAGGAAATCAATTCCGTCCATATACCGATCCATATTTACATGGGATGTGATCGGTCCTATCCCTTGCTTTCATTTAAGGATGTTTCCTTTTTTTCTTTTAAATGCCCATGACCATTGCATTAGGTAGCGTGACTCCTCATTAATGCCCATGACAACCACGCACCCCTGCCCGCATGCCTCATCTGTGGTACATCTCCCGCACACTCTTACCACCACACCCATGGCCAAACCAATGATGTTCAAGCCTACAATAAATTGACTTGATGTAGAAGACAATGAAAAAGTATGCATTTAGATAGAGGTGGTTGAATAGGATTAAACAAAAAATTTATTCATCTTACAATATGTGTATATACTAACAAAAGCATACTCTTTTTTATAAAAGGTAATTGAACAAAAAGATTCAAATATGATGATGTCTATAAACTAACTCAATAAGGAAGAATTTATGGTTTCCAAATTAAAAAATTGTTTAAACTTTTTAAACTAGCACATTTGAAATTCAACAAAAAATCAACCCAACAAGGAAGAATTTGAAGTTTACAAAATTGAACATTGTTTAAAGTTTAAACAAGCAAGTTAATATAGTGAACAGTTAACAAGAATCTAACCCAACAAGGAAGCATTTACATTTCCAAACAGAAAAATATTTAAACCAGGAAACTAAAAATGAAAATAAAAGAAATAAGTTCCTAAACTTTATGTCAATGGCGAAACCCCAGTAGTCTGAATAATGATGAGAGCAACTTCAAAAATATACCTTTAAAAAAGTGAGGAGGGAGAAAATGAAAATGTAAAAGATGATAACAAATGCTCAAAGTTAAGGTTAATATGATTGAATAGAAGGGCCAAAGGTTCAAAAACTAATATTACAGCTAAAGGAATCCAAGAGATATACAAAAAAAAACATGATTAAAAATAACCATCATTAATGAGAGGAGCATCTTACAATAGGGAAGAAATGATTGAATGGCATTCAAGAGCACTGGACAGACTTCCTTCACCAGCGGGACCTCCTTAAATTTGAAACAAAGGTCAGAAATCTTTTGATCGTGAATGAAACAAGAGAATGGCATATTAAAAATATTTAAAAATGAGGCATGTTAACCTGTGCGGTTGTTGTATCACTAGGATACCCAGAAATAATCAGTTGGCGAATGATCTTCAGACACAGAAACCATCTTTCACAAACCAAAAGCAAATCATGTCCTTGTTCAACCAACGAGTTCATGGTAGAAAAGCTTTGCAGTATAGTATGTATATCATTCTTCCAAAGGTTCCAAGTGTATTCAAACAACTGTGAGGCGATCTGCAAAACAAGTAAAATGTAGTTGACCATTTAGAAGTCATTAAGTAAATTCTTGTACCTAGAAGTCATGAAATGCTACTAGCATATCATAAATCAAAAGCATGACAACAATTTTGCAAATGACATGAACAAAGAATACGGCAAATTATCCAGCATCAGATCACCATAATAACAAAAGCATTGTGGAGAAACTGACAAGAATTTTATCAAGCTTAGAGGCTAGATGTTTAGATATCACAAACTCACTAAAACTGAAGAGCAATGACACAGAAACAAAATAGATCCGATATTTTTTCAAAATAAGTGGATAAGTCACTTTGACGGTTGTGATTTCAGGCACACAAAAAGCAATCTAAAGAGCAATATTGCACTTGGCAAATCTACGTTTGAAGTTACCCTACCATAGGGATCTTTAGAGCTGAACTTGGTCCATTGTAGATTAGATAGCAATCAAATTGGTAAAAACCCACCAGAAACCAATGAGATTGATGCTATCCAACATAGCATGATGATGCAAATGATGAATCAGGATATGAAATTCAGTCCCGCTTAAGAGATTCCATTACAGAAGATAGGAACTGTTGTCAAAAGGGTGTGCAGTTAGTTTGAAAAAACATCGATTGAAGTGCTGGAACATGGTCTGGCAGATAGCTTGTGGAACATTCCCGGCACATGGCATGGATAGGCTAAGCCAAACATAAAAACAAAGTAAATATTGCACAAGCACTTACAAGACAAAAAAAATTGCAAAATTAGTATGACGTTTTTTGAACATGAAAGCCGGAAGTCAAATTTCACCGAAGGATCTTGTTACATCAATATGTAACCATAGAACAATACAGCATGCATGTTGTACCAACACCAACATAGCTACCTGACCTCGACCAAAATCAATCGTATTCTAGAATCTAGATTATGAATTTTGATCTTTATTGAATTTTAAATCTACATCAGATGTCTACTTTCAGTTTTTAGACATGCTACGGCATGACTCATGCCAATAATTAGTTTATTTGGATTTATTTTGGCACATTGTGAACCTGTTCACATAAGCACTAAGTTAGTAGGCTTTGGTCTGGGCATCTTCCTCAAATCCTCATGAAGATAGACCCACTGCACCCTTACTTCTCTAGTTCAGTTCTTGAAACCCAGATCTGTAGACTATTTTACATCATATCTTTCCACAGATCCGTCCTTCTTAAGACTCTTCAATATAGGAAGTCACTAGCTTCAAATTATTAATCATTCTAAGCTCTAAATATGCACTATTGTTTAGAATTTTCCAGAATCAAATATGAGTGCCGGCCTTAGTATAATCGTAAGATTGCTCCCTTGTGACTTGAGAGACAAGAGTTCCAGTCATAGAAACAGCCTCTCTCTAAATATAGAGGTAAGACTGAGGTACCACACACACCATACTGACACATGACCAGTACTAAAAACATGCTGAAAAATGATGATCTTGCTCAAGAATATCAACAATAAACACTATTTTGAGATAATATATTATAATATAATAACAAAAGAACATGTCTACACTACTTGAATAAAGGCAATCGTGTCGACAATGCTCCCGCCAATGCAATCTGAAAGTCAAATGTACTTAAGTCTTAAAAAGCAGAGAGACTATTTCTATAACTTGAACCCTTTAGACCCAGGTTGGTGCAAACTGCAACGCATCTTTACCATAGGCCCAAGGGTCTCCATATATGCAATTGACTAAGGCCTATGGTCTGTAATTATAGAATTTAACTTCTTACAGGAAAGGAGTAGGCCATACAAACCATAAACAATGCCAGTTGCATATATTTGTTGCATCACAAGAGAAAAATACCTTTGTAAGATATTATATACCACAGGCAAAAACATGTTTACAGAAATGAATTCATTTGATCACTGAACTGGAGCATTTGCACACTGCAGAAAGCAAACTATGTATCCACTTTAGATCATGTAAAAAATAAAGAAGACATACCTCTTGGAAGGTCCTCTGATCTGAACTAAGACGTTTTGTTGACAATTCTTTTAAAGTTCGAAACAAAACGATGAACACCCTATGTGAAGCTAGCATATCAGCTGATTGGAGTTGTTGTGCCAAAGAAGAAAAGAGCTCTGGCCTATTAGCAACAAATTCAGCAAATTCAGCCAACATCAGAAACATTTCTCGTTAGTAAGATAGTACAAAAATTTGACAATGATGTACATCTTCTAGCAAACATATGAATGAAAGCATACTCATAATAGAAAGTTAAACTTGATTTGAAGAATAATAAGTAGGCAAACAGAACAATTAAAAATGATGAATTGATTGCTCATGCAGCAAAACATAATCACCTTACACGAAGGGTGAAAGAGGGTATACACATTTCAGGAAGAAATATTCAGTAGATGCTTAGAAATCACAAATTACATTATTACATTCTGGATTCTATGGTACATGGCCAAATACTTGTTACATGTGGCTCATGCATCTGAGATGTCCTACAATCCCTATGTTTTTCAACAAAACTCTGACTACAACATGAAACTAAATCCTGGCTGATCGTTTAATTTTGGAAAAAAAAAGAATTTCTCATGCCAGGATGCATATGTTACAAAGTGGATCATTCTCTCCCATGTTGCAACTTCAACGAGAAGATAGTTGTGATATAGTCACTCTCACCAGCTCTGATGGAATTCATCAATCCACCAAATTTGCTGTTGCATTTGGAGACAAACTGATTTTCACTGTAGAATTCAAGCCCAATATCCTACCATCAGAATGGCACCGGTGCTGAGGGATTGAGCATACATGATCTAAAAGCATATATTGAAAAAGATGGCATAATAAGTCATGATCTGCTAGCAGTCACCTAACTTAAATAAATTCAGGCACAGGTACTAATAACTGTGCAATCCAAGTGTCAGATCCTTCTGACTTTTAAAACTCATACCAAAACTTTACAGCCGTACTTTAGCATGTCATTGGATCTTTTAAACAAGGGATATCTAGTACTTATGTTAATGCAGTAAAAAACATGCATGATAGAGTTGTTAAAGTTAGGCCTACAAGAGTCCAGCAAGTTTCATATATCTGTATGTATGTTAATGCAGTAAAAAAGGGATATCTAGTACTTATGTTAATGCAGTAAAAAATATGCATAATAGAGTTGTTGTTAAAGTTAGGCCTACAAGAGTCCAGCAAGTTTCATATAACTGTATGTATACAGTATGATGATTCTAGTCCTTATCTTTTTACTTTGGTAATGGATGAGCTTACTTCACACGAGACCATCTAACGGTATCACAACTTAAGGAAATTGGAGTAGAACAGAAATGAATAAATAGAAAAGAATACTCCACAATAACACACTCTATTTGCAGAAAAATAATTTTAACAATGAAAAATTACAAGTAGAGGATAGTTACGACAAAGCAGAGCTTAAAAGAAAATATAGATCAATGATGTCGACTCTACAAGAGTAGCTCTAGTTAGCCGTTGAATACTTGAAATTGTTCTGCTTTTCCACAAAGTAGCAAAAATGTCATCATTACAATTATGTTAAACATTCATTAGTTTGGCTCTCTAATCAAGACCAAGAAAAATGTCGGACAGCAAATCTGTAATGTGGGTTCTTGGATATATAGTTTGATAAATTTAAGTGGAAGGATAAGTTAAAGATCATATAGGTTTGGACTAAGAACCATAGCATAGGTCCATGGGTTTTGACTTCTTAATGCTTGTCTAAAGATACACAATATATATATACATATATATATATATGATTATGGCAACAGAAGAGAAAAGCCTAAGGAATGGATTGTTACCATAGATTCCCACCAAATACTCTGAACTTAGTGGAAACAACTAAAAGAAATAAATTGCTCATAGCATGATCAGTGGCATTGCCTATCATGGGAAAGGATCCAAGCAGCCCACTGCAAATAGTTAACATTTTAATAGCTTTTTCTTAATGTTGTTGCGAGAACAAGAGCTCTCATAGGTCTGAACATACTCTTGCTCGCAAAATGCAATTTATAGTCTTAATTAAACATGTGCTCTCAACATGCTGTAACTTAAGTTTTTTCATCTCTCATTCTTGTTTTATTATCTTACCAATTGCTGAATCTATACCACAATATTTTTCTATTATTCAAAAATAAACTGGTAAGCTAAATAGACAACCCCTTCCAAATTCAGGTGTCTCCCATAGGCCCAAAACCTTCTTGACAGCTTCGTAGGTAATCCATCTAGCTATTACCTTCCATTCCTTGATCACATTTGCTTGGATAGCCATGCCACTTGTGCAACTAATACCATCATACTTCGAAAACTGTAATCCCCCTTTTCCTATAAAGCTGTACTGTGTTTAGAGCATGGTCTGCCATAACAAATGATACCGCTCGGTATGGGCGGTACATACCGGTCCAATAGGATACCGGTACGAGAACCGCCCGTTACCGCTCGGTATCCTTTTTTTATTTTTTTAATATGCGACGTCGTCGAGGCTCGGGCAACATTGCCAAGGCGACGTCGCCCGAGAAGGGAGGCGACGTCTCCCAAGGCAATGTTGCACGGGCGACGTCGCTTTTTCTTCTTTTTTTTAATATGTGTCAACGACGTCACCTGAGAAGCGATGACACATCGCTTTTTTTTAATATGCGACGTCGCCTCGGCGACATTGCGAATATATATATATATATATATATAATATTTATTATATATATATAATATTTAATTATTTATAATTATCTATATACCGAACAATATAACGAAACGTACCGTTCAGTACCGAAGAAGTATCGAAACTTCGGTACGGTACGAAATTGCAGACCTTGGTTTAGAGTATCCCAACTTCGACCTCTGCCCGCCTCCCTTCCTTGCTCCCTTTATACCAAGGATTGAAATTTCGTACCGTACCAGAGTTTCAATACTTATTCGGTACAATACAATACGGTATACCAAACGGTATATTTTAGTATAGCTTTCGGTATATATATATATAATTATAAATATTATATATATAAAGATAAATATTATATATATATAATTATATATATATCCCTGCTCAAGCGACGTTGTCAATGCGACGTCACATATTAAAAAAAAAGAAAACAACGTCGCCCGAGGCGATGTCACATATTAAAAAACAAAAAAACTATTTTTTTTTTCCTATTTCATTCTTCCCCTTCTTCTTTCTTCGCCCTCGGTCACCATCTCCCTCTTCTTTTTTGGCCCTCGATCACCATTGACAATGATACCGAGCGGTAGCGGACAGTCCGCGTACCGGTATCCTGTCGAGATATCGGATCGGTACGTACCACCAGTATCGGGCGATATTATTCGGTATTGCAGACCTTGCTTTATACCACATAAGGCATTAATATCCTTTAAAGCCTTACAATGTGAACACACTAGCTAGCTATTTAAATGCTTTCCTAAGATTTCATATCTTACTCCATCAGACATCAGATGATCATTATAACTCCATGAAGCAAGATAATCTATCATCTCCTCTTTCACAAAAAGTCAAAAAAAATCCTGCTGATTATGACCTAATTCTCCAAGAAAACCCTTATCAAGTAATATTCTCTTCATCTTGAACTAAAGTCAAAGTTTGTCATTAAGAGGTTAAGAATGCAAAGATGTGAAAGAAGGATGGATGTTCTATATTTTATAATATTTACTTCATCAAACCTGCTAACGAATACAAGAGTCAAATAATCAAGCAATATGCTTCATAAAAAATGCGATTGGAAAATCTAATAGCATTTGAAGTGCAAAAACAAGTAGAAAGAATATGAATTAAATACCATTCTTTTGGGTAATCAATACGTGCAATTTTCGCTACAAGCACGGCCAACTGAAGTGCTATCTGCACAATATAGTATTAAAAAAATGCAGAATTAAAAAATTTATAAGCTAGAACATTCAAAACCATATTAGTTAGTTTTAGACTTAGTTAGGCACCACATTTAGTTCAGGCTTTAGAATAACAAGTTTCTGAACGATAAGGGAGATGAAGTCACTAATAGTCAGGCTCTTTGTATTAAAATATGCAAATTAACTTTGACCTATTTAAGCATCACCTGAGTATTTTCTTCTCGCAAGTGTAACAGCAACTTCTTTCTTATATGATTTTTCTCATCATTGCTAATGCCCCTGAAAAAAGGATTTTTCATCCACATACAAGACAGAAAATGAGATTAATAGGGGAAACACAAAAGATAAATTGTAGCATCATATATAGTTAAAGGCCCTATTATCATAGGTGAATCTATAAATTTAGAAAGTCTATGAGTGGGCATTTAACCCATTACATGTGGCTCTACAACCAAAATCCAACAAATTCATAAAGCAGAAGCTGGTATCCAACTTACTGTAAATAACTAAGAACAAAAAGCATCGACCTATAACATAAAAAGATATATGGACTGTGCTTCATCCTTGCTTTTCTTGGAATACACCAAACAATGCTGTTCTGCTGAATCATCGTATTCTATCAAACAAACAGCACATGGAACAGGGGCATTTCAGTTTAAGGCCAAACCAAACAACCGATCCAGAGGATGTGACCCACTTGATAAAAGGTTCTCCTAACATTATTGAGAAGTGAAGCCTTGGGAGCTAGGGCTTTACACTTTAAATCAAATGACTTGTATGACAGAAAGTGCTGAAAACCACCAATGCTTAACTGCTCTGTTCTCTCAATCAAAAAATGTCATTTCCACACAATTTGCTTGCACGTCCATTTTAAGCAAGCTACAACAAGTCTCAATATATTACTCAAAGCAAAACAAATATTTGGTTCACAAAATTCCTCTATTTTGGCTTATCAATGTGAAGCTAAACAGAGCTCCCTAACGATTTTCCTATTCATTTAAGTCCTTCGGACTCTCAAGAATTTCAGGTGCTACTCCCTATTTACATGGGCTTGCTCTGCACATAGTATGCAGATCCTTTCACAAACTACTGAAGTGATATGCCGCTAGATCTAAATGCAATGTGTCAAACATACTTGCCGTGCATCATTTGAAAAAATGCACGGGTCAGCTAGTTTGTGCAACCATGACCAAGTGTATTTAACTAAACCACAACCATATGCAATTACCCATGCATTTCATGACAGTGCCAAACATGCAAACTTGCCAAAAACATACAGGCTTGCATCCATGAAGTGTATAGGGTTTCCATGAGAAACTTTTATCGAGCCTAATGATAGTAGAAGGTTGGACGGAAAAATGATTGTTACTTTGGACAGAGGAATAGCATTGATTTCATTTTCTTTTGTTATGACTAACAGTCATTATTTAATTGAACTGCAATAAGAAACCAAGTTACCACCTACTGAAAATATAAATGATAGTGAAAGTGGTAGGCTCATACCCTCTAGAAATATAAATCATCAGAAATTTCTCGATGATTTCAATAGTTGAGCAAGATTTGGAAAAACTGTACCGATACAGTGAAAAATGTATCCAGCAGAGGTTGTAAATGGAGAAAAGTAAAGGATGCATTCCAACTCAATTAATAAAGAGTTTTTCTCTCAGCCTCCTCGAACAAATAACAATGAGAATTCAAGATGAAGATTTTGCTCCTTGAAGTCATCCATGAACATGCAAGTCATAATTCAAACAGTAAGATTAGATTATGTGAACCTTCTTTGATCATTTTGCTTCATTACCCACCTTGCAAGTTTGATCCATACCTAGCACCAGAAAATAAAGAGAGAGAAAGAAAAAGAGAGAGAGAGAGAGAGAGAGAGAGAGAGAGAGAGAGATGTAGAGTACAAATGTCACACATATTATGTTCACATGCGACAATAATCTGTCAAACGGGAACAAGCCGAGTGACAACTTCCAAAAGTTACACCACATATTTGAACAAGGCAATATCACTTGTAAAGTAAATAAATTCTTACAACATTAAACTCTGACGGGGCTTAACCAAACAAATAGGAGATGGTATGTCATAAATTATTTCAAAGAATATAAAGGATATGCTGTAATCATTCCAAAGCTCCTAGCTGCCCTAGAAGGCCCAAGATGAGGAACCCATTAAGCGAATCTATCTAGATATAATAGCTACTGTGCAAATAACATAAATTAACATGTGAATTAAATTTATAATCCTACAGATTTTTGTTAAAAAAACCCACATCACACAAAGACAAGTCAAGTAAAATTCGCACAACGCAAACCATGGGGCCTCAGGCGTTGAATGGAACAGCTTACGGGGTATCACGGCGGTGCCTCCAGTAGCGAGTGATGCTGTTCTTAAAATACACGGAGGCCAGGAGGCGAACGTCATCCCGGCAACCCGAATCCCTCGCCGCAACGATCTCCTGCGTGCACCATTCCCCCGGTTATTGATCGGAGTTCATCGTCCAGGAAAAACAAAAGTCACAAGTGGCACCAAAAAAAAAAGAAACCCTAGTAGGCAAGAGGGGATGCTAGAGTTACAAGAAGGCAAGAGCAGAATCCCGGGCGGTTCTCGCACTGGGCGAGGGCGGATTCCGCCGGCTTGCGGGCCGACTCTTCGAGGCTCAGAGCATTGGAGAGGAGCGAGTACACTGTCTGGACGTCGGCCGCCGAGAGAGCCATTCGTCTCTCGAAACTATATGAACGCGACACTCACTTCTTACGAATCTGGGTATGGTGACCGAGGGTTTTCGATTTCCTGGCGGCGATCGGCGGATGTATTAGCGAGTGAGGCGGAGAGACAGGACGAGGTGATGAAAGAGGAGGGCCAGAAAATGCAGAGGGCAACTCGGGCTTTTTATTCGTTTATTATTCTTTTTTTACAGTGTTTTTTTTTTTTTTTGGCTCCGCGTTTGATTTTTAAGCACAAATACAGCTATTTATGAGATTAAATATCTTTTCATTCCCAATTACTTTAATAATATTATATTACATTATATTCAATATGCCGAACTAATATGATTTTTAAATGCGAATTCGATTAATACGATTTTTTTGACTTATTATTGTGCATAAAAATATTAAAAACAATTTTTTCACATAGGTGTTGTTGGCTTATAGAACAGGGATGTGCCATGTTATCCTTGTTGTATCTTGATTCAACTTTTTTATAATTATATTTAAGTTTTTCATGTTCCTAATTAAATATACTCGAGTGTGATTGATTCAAAACATATCGAATCCATATTCAATATTGATTTTGATTTCTGTACAAGAGGTGGTGTCCTCCATTATCCATGAATTGAGAGTTTAAATTCACAATCGTGGATGGTTTTGTGCAACATATATAGTTTTATTGAAATATTGGATATTACTCAAGCAGAAATAATTATTTGAATCATCAAACGCCATTTGTTGATATTATAGATGTGTTCAGAAACACACATTGTGTGTACTGAGTGTCCAATATACATTTAAAATATGAGTTAGTATTTCATTTTTTTTTCAAACCGTATTTGATATGGATGTTACGTTATAAACACTCAAATACTGATATTATCTTATATAGATATTGTATTATCGTTTCAGTATTTATCGAATGCTGATATAATTTTTTAAAATTTTAAAACACTCTATAACATTATCTAAAATCACAAGATAGTCAACATGATTTAATAAGAAATCATAGTGAGACTTTATTTTATTTATTTTAAAATATTATTTAATATGTATTTATATGATTATATTTTTATTTATTATATATACGAGCCATATAATTTTTTTATAAGATTATATACATTCATTTATTTATTTTACTTATTAACTTAATAAATATATTTTTTAAAAATATAGATTGAAGATATCAGGATGATAAATTTATCACATAATATTGAATGGACTTTGATATACTTAACATTTATGTCGATGCGTATTTAAAATACAATCTTGCATGTCTACGTATCATTTTCCAATCACAGACTAATAATAAAAAATATATACATTTGAATATTAATAACCCAATAACAAAATAAACTTTGTCCCGTTACAATAAAAATTTACATGCTTATATTTGGAATTATATATTTTTTTATAAATGAAAAATATTTCGTAGTAATTTTTCTAAACTCTTTCAACATCAGATAAATGAAGCTGAGACGACATGGTAAATTTTGGTATTCTATCCTTCATTACATAACATGATTCTTGAACTCTTAACTATACTTCAATCATATTTGATCATAAGAAAAATATGATAGTTATATTAGCTTGAATTGATTTGAATTCGTGTATATAAGAAATCTTTCAATACCTAAATTACTATTCAAGATAGAGGAATAAGAGGAAGTAGGGGTAAATAGTGACCTCGACAACCATGGTTTGGTTGATTTAATAAAAAAAATTAATGAAATAAAAAATAGTATGTGAACATTTTATATTCAATGATTAGTGGCGTGACACCTAATCAACGACATGTAGCCATAGCGTTCTTGTGTTGACGTGATAACGTGACAAGGTAAAGATTTCCGCTCTCATTCAACCTAATTAATTTTATTGAATTATCACATCATCGTTTTAATGTCTTGTTTTATTCAATGATATATTTAAATTTTCAACAATGGCAAATTCGAGATATCATTACAATTATAAAAAATATTAAATAATTTTTAAAATTCTAAAATTTTGATAAGTGTGTATGTTTTAGGCATAAATTTAGAGTCCCCATCTCTCTTTTCTTTCAGTATTGTTCCATTTCCAAAATTCTATTACCCAAATATGTTTGGACATTTGGTTGTTTTAAATTAATTTGAAGCAAAATTTTAATTTAATATTAAAAATATTGGTTTCTATAAATCAATAAAACAAATAAGTAATGTCTTAGGTATACGATTCATCAAATTTATGGAATGAGGTTTTGAGTCCCCATCTCTTTTATTTCATTTCCAAAATTTCTATTGCTCAAATATGTTTGGACATTTGATTGTTTTAAATTGATTTCAATCCGCGTTGTAATTTAATATTGAAAATATTTGTTTCCATAAATTAAGAAAATAAATAGTGGTGCAGAATACAGGCGGTCTCAAACGACGGGCTGAGTCCGTGTGGAGCCCGTGAGATCACATCCTCCACGCACATCAACTCACGGAGACGAACTATATATTCTGGCCGGCCGATCGGGTCAAACCTAAATCGCTCGTGGTTTCTCCGATCGCCCTCGGGCCGCGGCGCCGGTGAAATCGGAGGCGACGCTTCTCCTCCTCTCGCTGCCTCGGGCGGCCCTAGCGCAGGTTCCTCTTTCTGCCCCTTTCTTCATCCCCGTCCTAGTGCCCGATTGGGATTACGCGGTGTGGTTTTTTGCAATGGTTAATCTATATCCCCAATTCCACGGGGTAACTCATCGATCGGGTGATCGGGGACTCCTGTTTCGTGGATCGATCGATCTTTCTGCAGCCTAACTGTTATTGTTCTGATTGCCCTCGCGCAGGACTCCTAATCGTGCAAACTGGTTCATAATTACTCTTACATTTATTTGCATTTGCTATGCACGACTTAGTTATCAATGCTGCGGTCTGATACTATGATGGTTATAGTTTGTTATGCCTTTGTATTTGCCTGATACCTAATGCCAATCGTTGCGCAGAAGCCTAAATCAACTCAAATCGAGAGGTTCTTCATTGGGAATTATTGGAGGGGTGGTGGTATTGGCTCTCCGATTGGCCTCAGCGTGTGTTAATGGCAGACAGGGCATGTGTCAAACGCCTTCAAAAAGAATATCGTGCAATTTGCAAAGTAAGCTTGTTTTATCTGCCTAAATCTGTTTATAACGTTTTTATCCAAGTCAACGCTTAATGTTTAAATGTAGGATGCTTCCTTTTCCTGCTTTTATTTTCATGTAACACCGAAAATACAGATACTCAGATGCTTTTGGCTATTGTGCCAGCTTCCCTGGATATCAATTCAAGAAGGCTTATTTTGTTTCTTTGGTGAATTATAGAAGTAGTGAGCTGTTACACCTTGTTGGTCGTTTTTATACGAGGCTAACAGATTCCAACAATATGCTGTGCCATTTGTTTAAGATAATCTAATCTGTCGTTAAGAGTTTTTGTCTTGGCAAATACAGTTTGTGACTTTTGTTGGTAGTTACAATTGTGGACTACTTGATAAACTAGACTAAGCATAGTCTTTATTGTATGATTCTGTAAATTAATTTGCTCCAAATTCTCAGCAGTATATGCTCATGTTTCCTTTTTTGTAACATGTTCTTTCAAGTTATTTGTATTACCATTGTTGTATCTTGTATTCATATACATTCTCCATTGCCTTTTAACTTATTTTCCATTCTTTGTGCATTAATTTGTAACTGGACCTTATTGCATAGAGTCTGTAGACAACTTTCACAATTAGTCAGTTTTCTAGAACATAAATTGTTTTTCATGAATCCTTTTCTTTAGGCTTGTTTATATGGTGATTGAATGATTCTATTTTTCTGTGCTTTTGTTTTATCTGTCTAAATATGTTGATGAAATTTTCTCGGTCAATTGTTTTGTGTTAACGCTTAATGTGTGAATATAGGATGCTTTCTTTTCCCGCTTTTCTTTTTAAGTAACTAGCAAAAGACAGAAACTCTGATGCTTTTGCTAATTGGGCCAGCTTCCCTGGATGTTAACCAAGAAGGCTTCTTTTGTTTTTGGTGAATTAATAGTAGTGACTAGTGAGCTCTTAGACCTTGTCAGCTTCCTTTATATGAGGTTGGAGATTCCAACAGTATGCCATATCAATCTATCAACAAGAGTTTTTGTCTTGGTAAATAAAGTTTGTTACTTTTGTTACAATCGTGGACTACGTGATAAATTAGACTAATCATATTCTTTATTATATGATTCTGTATATTAATCTGCTCCAAATGCTCAGCGGTATATGGTCAGTTCTCCTTCTTGTGACATGCTATATCAAGTTATTTGTACTATCATTGTTGTATCTTCTGTTCATATACATGCTCTGTGGACTTCTAACTTCTTTTCCATTTTTTTGTGCATGCATAATCAAATAATTTGGTAACTGGCCCTTATTGCAGAGAGTTAGTAGGCAATTTTGACAGTTAGTCATTTGTCTAGAATATTTAAATTATTTTTCATGAATCCTTTTATTTAGGATTTCTTTTGTATGGTGATAAAATATATCTTTTTTTCTCTGCTTTTGTTTGCAGCATTTTTCATCTCAGGTGAACCTTTTTCTTATCAGCTGACTGCATGCTCTGTTATTTTTAAGATTTTCTGAATATTTTCATTTAAATTGCAGGAACCACCTCCTCAGATTGTGGCGCGTCCTTCTCCTTCCGATATTCTTGATTGGCGTAAGTAAGCTATGTTGTATATCACCCTTTTTGATTACTTCATTTATTTTGATATGATATAAATGTCTTCGATTTTGTGTAAGAGGATACAGGTTACTTGATATTCCTCGAATTTCTTTGTTTACGTTTCTTAAAAGTGTGGTTTCTTTTGTTCCATAGCCATGTGACACAAGCAGTCATTTCTCCTTTTTTTGGAATATGCCATACTTGCTCCCATCGTTGCTCTCATTTAAATTTTGGAGCATTTTTTGTTTCTGGAATACATGGACCCTCTTAAATGGCACAATGGTTTTACTGCTTTTGCTCGAGGACATATGGCATGTTACTGTATAAAGAGCATTTAGTCATCCAAGTCTCTTGACACATCAAAATTCTTGTAATCAGGAATACAAAATAGCTTTTAGTTTGAACCTTGATTAGCTGATGGGATATGATTTTGATTCTTGAGTTGTCTTTGTTAGTTCATCTTAACCTGTTATGATATTTTGAACAGGAATTGACAATGTCTGTGGTATTTATTTCAGATTTTGTACTTGAAGGAAGTGAAGGAACACCATTTGCTGGTAATGATTTTTTTGCCTTGACATGCATGATAATTGTCAGCTTCTACATTTGAAAGAGTGTGCTTGATGAATTTCTCTTTTAGCAGTGCTCACTTGTTCTTTAATCGACTTACTACATTAGTCGTTATCTGTATGCATCGATATTTGTGCTGGTCTATCTTTTCTTACCATATTTTTATATGAAGGTGGATGTTACTATGGAAGGCTCAAGTTTTCCCCTGACTACCCATTCAAGCCTCCCAGTATTCGGTGACTAAATCCTGCATATTATATTGAAATTAAACAAGTAGAGCCAATTGCTTAAGTTTCAGCTTGCTACCAGTGTAGTCAATTTATTATCTTTCTTTGTGTCAGCATGGTAACTCCCAATGGACGGTTTGTCCCTAATGAGAAAATATGCTTATCCATGAGTGACTGTAAGTTGTTAGCATAGCTCCAAAATACATTTATTGGTCTGCTGTTAAAAGTTCTACATTTATTGGTCTGATGTTGTGTTCACAAGTTGTATAACTTATTCTTGTTTTATTTCAGTTCATCCAGAGTCCTGGAATCCTATGTGGTCTGTATCAAGGTATGACAACAAACATGAGAGGAAGAATGATTTTACTCTAATAGAAATTTCAATTTACGTGTTTTGTTCCTAATTTCACATGTTTCCTGCATTAGTTGGATCTTCATTTGCGTAAAAGGAAATGTAATGGCAAACTTAAACAAGATTTTTTCTTGGGTAAATTTTTTGTTTCTCCAATATTGACTATGATGTTTTCATGGTGCAGTATATTGACAGGGCTTCTATCCTTCATGGTGAGTTTGCATTATCACTCTTTTTTCGTTTATTTCTTTTGTCTAAATTATGGCCAAAAGATTTATGAAGTCATCAAGTGTGTAACATATGGTTACTTTCTCTCGGCTTCTAGCACCATGATGTGTATATGCTTAATATTATTGTACTGTCGTTAGATTATATTTTTTGCTGTGCCCTTGTGGCTGGGGTTTAATGGTTAATGGGCTTTGAGAGATGCCTAGGAACACATTAGGTGAGATGTATGACTTTGAGATTCTCACTTACCTTCATTTGCCATGAGATGCATATGAAATTTGCTTCAACCATACTAAACATAATAGGTCAAGCCAAAAACAGTTTTTCCCCTGAAATATGGGTTTTGGAATTTGAAAATTGAGCGATCTGTTTGTCTTGTGAAATGCCAAGTATGTAGAAGATATCCTTCACATAGGTCTTATTGGAGCTTCAAACAGTTTTTGCTTGTTACACAATTGGTTTACCTTCAATGTTAGAATCTGAACCTTTCAGATGAGCATGTGTAGATGGATTAGCAACTACTTGCTGTATCATTAACCTGAAGTGATCATTCTATAAAATAAAGATTATCAGCTCCAGGATGTACAAGATGTTATGTGGAAAAACGTGGATAGGCTGTTTTCCTCCTTGCTTAATTTGAATATATCGTTAAAAAAATTTCAGATGTGACATGATAAAGATACATCAACGTGAAATTCTTGAAAAAGTAGGGAATATGACAGTAACGGTTAATTGTACCTATACAAGGCAGGAGTGATTTTTTTTATTTGTTAAAAAGATTATTTATCAGTTATAGATCCACCATAGGTACACAGTGTGTTCACCCGGAAATGCCAAAATATATACAATGACAAATACGAAAGGAGATAAGGTTGAAGTGAGATATGGCAATCATTTAACATCTTTTGGTAATTTCAATCAGCAGTCTCTGCATTATCGTTTAGCAAAATAAATGTCTATTACTGGGTCATGATTTACGAAAAAAATAATTCTTCACGGTAGTACTGAAGAAGTTTTAAGCTCTAAGTTCCAAGTACTAACTTTGTTTTGATCACCTAATTTTAGGATAATTGATGAAACAAATTTCTCTTTTATAAGAATGTGATCATTTCATGCTGATCTAGCATGGTAGTACATTTTTTGGAGTATCAGTGTTGTATATCTGAGCTTGATTTGTCACACTTACATCGTTGTACATGCAGCTGGATAAACATCAGACTACTGGCAGCATTAGATCTTCTGATAATGAAAAGCGAGAACTAGCCAAGGCTTCACTGGCATACAATTGTGAAAGGTAATTGTTCTTGTTTGCGTGCTATAAATTTACTTTATAAAATCAACGGAAGTTTTCAATGTTTATGCATGAGGATTTAGGGCGCCCCACACCCCCCCTCCCCAACACCCACCCTGTTTCAAATATTAAAATCTATAATGAGAATCTAGTTTTAATCTGGTTCCTGATCATTCATCGAGATTAGAAGTTGAACATGCATATGGTGATATTTCTCAACATTGACTGTGAAGGTTTTAGATTCTTTCGACAGGATTCAACTTTTAGGCTCAAGATGTTAAAGACTCTAGAATTGTCTTTTGTGCCAGTAGGAAAATTGCCTTTTCTTTTTGCATAGTGTTATTGATGTGCAAGCTTTCCTTTTTCTTTTCTTGCTTTTATTTCTTGTCTTCTTTTTTTTGTTGGTTGGGGTTGTGTGGGAGGTGGGTAGGGGATGGAGGACGTTGGTCTCCATGTTATCCAACCATTTTTGGTATACATGACTTTCCACTTGTGACTTGAATGAGTTATAAAGAGCTGCTTGTGCTTTTCCTACATTGTTATTGGTACTGAATTCATAACTTGCCATTTCTTGTATGGAACAGCAAGAATTGCCCCAGTTTTAAGAAACTCTTCCCAGAATATGTAGAGAAGTACAACCAACAAAAGTCTCGAGCATCGGCCATTTCACAACAGCCACGGGAGGATAATTCAGGTCACCTGTCCACCAAAGCAGAACAAACTGGAACTCAAGATCTCAAAGATAAAGAGTTTGTAAATGATGCTGGTAAGAGAAGGCAGGGAAAGCAGTTGCCATTCTGGATAGTGCTGCTGTTGTTATCCATCTTCGGCATCGTCATAGCCTTGCCTCTGATGCAACTTTGAATGGTGGCTAGGAAAGGGAATAAATTCCACATTACAGGCTACAAATTATTAGATTTGTGCGCTGTAGATTTTTGTATAGTCTAAGTTGGGTCCAGATAGCGGCACAAACTTTTCTGATGAGCTGACATCTTCTAGTTTAACTTGTTGAAATACATTAACCATTCAATTTGTCCGTCTTTGATTTGTGTGATATTGGTTGGCAGAACGAAACTAGGCATGTTCTCCTTTTTCCAACTTTGCTCTATATGAAATCGTATCTTAAGTTCCAAGAATCTTGTTTTTAACGCTTTTCCTTGACACCTAGCTGCAGCTTGCTAGCTATGCCACCTGATTCTTGTTGTATATCACGTCTTTTCTCGCAGCACAACCAAGAATTTTCCAGCTATGATTGCATCGTGGATTTCAGACTCAGACTCAGGTGCGGGTGACGTCAAAGTGTCGTGATCCGTACGTGCAACGTCGTAACACGTCGATCCAACACGGAACTTCGTCTTGATCTGCATTAACAGGCGGTTGAGTGCACGTCACGGAGGATAACACCTCCAACTCGTTTCTTTTTGTCGACCAGCGAACCAGTGCAACGTGGCCCATAACGTGAAAGGCAGCGTGGTGGTGAACATTGAAAGGCCAAACAAAAGACGTTTTTTTTTTTCTGTTTTTTTGGCTCGTTGCTCTACGGCCAGAAAAGAAGTCGAGCAACGTGGCACTTCATGCATCGACTCAAATGGATAACGTCTTCTTGTTTCTCAAGTTCGGTTTCGTAGAGAGCTCTTCAGATACGTCTTCCCATCGATAAATGGACAACGAAGGAAGTTCCCCCTTTACAAGGAATATTAGATTTCAATCATATCCAACCAGGAGGTGATTACGAAGGCAGGAAAGCTTCTTTACGAGGAATGTTGGATTCGACTCATAACTACTGATCACGAGCCCTCCCACCACCACCGACCGTGATTCAGACCGCGACTCACGCAGTTGCCGACGATGCTGACGCCCACCCAAAACACGCCCACCGTGCCACCAATCATCCCTCCTTACCCGCGATTCTGAGATCGACACCTGTCTCCCCTCGTCTCGGAGGTCGTCCCGTGGACCCCGCTCGAGCCCGGCTCCCACGTGAAACCTCTTTCTGGGGGTCCACCCAAACCCAAAGCTGGTGGTGCCCACTCCACAGCGAATCCTCGTCTTCTCTGAACTCCCAACTCAAAAACCATACTTCTCCCGGCTTATCACTCGTTCCACCGTGTCGAATCCATCCAATCCCACTCGCGTCCCACGTTTCGTCCCATCTCTCGTTCCCAAAAGGCGGACGCACACAAACCCAACGTGTCCCCACCGAGATGAACCGGTACTGCTATGCCTGCCGGACGCCGCTTCTCAAACCCACAAACAATACCCGAGTAGATGAAACCCTGCAACAACGGTTTTGTTGCGATTGTTTGGGTATCTTTCGGGGCTATTTCTGCCGGTGCATTTAGTTGGGTCCGTAGGTGTTGGAATGATATCAAGCATATCTTCCACCTCACCACCACCGTTCACCCCCTCTTTCGCCGACCCCTTCCGTTCTTTCCAATGACCTCCAGTAACGCCACCTATTTATATCGGCTCTTCCCTCGTGAGCCAAAGCATCGTCTCTCTCGACCTTCCCGTACTTCTCGTCTTTCTTTTTTTGACCTTTGCAGGGATCTTAAGGCGGTCCCCTTGCAGGAATCTCCCCCCAAGATTGACCGTGCGCTTCTGTTCGTCATCTTTGGGTCTCCATGGCGGTATCGGCAGCTCCGGACGGCGTATGCACAAACTTACTGAGATTCTTGAGACTGTTGCCCTAATCGAAAGGTTTCGATTATCTTGTTTGTTCTGATTTCTTGGGGATTGCAATGGCCGCAGGGAGAACGGAGCTTGCTGGGGAATGGCGTTGTTGGGATCCTCGCGGAGTCGATAAACATTTGGGAGAGGAGAGCGCCGCTGGCGCCGTCCCACTGCGCTCGCCTGTTGCTGAGCGGGAAGGGCCAGAGCGGAGTCGAGCGGATCATCGTGCAGCCGAGCACGAAGCGGATTTTTCATGACGCGCAGTACGAGGATGTAGGGTGTGAGGTATCGGATGATCTCTCGGAATGTGGCCTGATCATAGGGATCAAGCAACCAAAGGTCAGAGTGATAGCAATTCAGTTGGTTCTTGTCATGTACCTGCGTCTTGATCGCTGCAATGTGTGAGGTTCATTTTTGGCTGGCGCAGTTGGAGATGATTTTTCCTGATAGATCCTATGCCTTCTTCTCCCACACCCACAAGGCGCAGAGAGAAAACATGCCGCTGTTGGATAAGGTAGCTGCTTGTCGATGCATGATTCCTTACTCGGTGACAATTATGGGCATGATTTTGTTCTTTGATTTACAGATTCTTGCAGAAAGAGTTTCCTTGTTTGACTACGAGCTTATAGTTGGAGATAGTGGGAAAAGACTGCTTGCATTTGGAAAATTTGCTGGCAGAGCTGGCCTAATCGACTTTTTACATGGGCTTGGACAACGTAAGATGATTTGATTTATCATCTCACTGATATTGAACCTCCTTTGTCCTCTGTCAATTGCTGATGATAAGAAGATTCCATAGAAATATATAGACCAGTCTTTGAGTAGAAATTCCATTGTGACTTGTGCTTTGTTGGACATGGAACTAGACTATATATCAATCTAATTACTTCATTCTTAGGATTGAAAAATGGAGTACCTTTTTTGGTTCCAACGTCAGTTGCCGTTATTGCATAAAACTTGCCACCACCATCTGCAGTGATATAGTTAGTAAATTGATGCCTTAGGGACTTATACGTTAATATTATCCTTACAGATAATAATATAATTTGTTTATGAACATGCAAGTATACCGAATTTGACTAGTGGCCTATCTTTTGAAATGAGGGTTCCTTCTGGCTATATTTTTGTAGATCTGTGCTTATGGCTTGACTTATGGATTTCCTCGTGTACAGGATACTTGAATCTTGGATACTCAACACCCTTCTTGTCTCTGGGGGCCTCTCATATGTATTCTTCCCTTGCTGCGGCCAAGGCTGCAGTGATTGCTATTGGCGAAGAAATAGCAACACTCGGGCTGCCATCTGGAATTTCACCCTTGGTCTTTGTATTTACTGGGGATGGAAATGGTAATGTATCTAGAATGAATTTACTATTTTTTTTACTAGGGTTGTTAATTGTTTTTTTTTTTTTACTAGAATGAATTCCTAACTATTGACATATACACTAAGTATCACTTCTTAAGGTATCTAAAAATAAATTACAACTGAGCATTAAATTTTTGCTTGATGCTTACCAAGCTATATTTTCTGCATATGATATTCTTGTTTTGTAGTTTCTCAGGGTGCACAGGAGATATTTAAGCTCTTACCTCATACCTTTGTTGATGCTCAGGAACTTCCAGAAATTGTTGGTCTGGTACTTACTTTTCTTTCCTTTCCATGTTTGTCCTTTAGTTTGAATATACTTCCAAGGAGTACATATTATCATGTTTCATCTCCTTGATATTGAAAGAATTTTGTTTTGCTTCATCGGCTTTTGGTAGCTTCAACTGAGAACAAAAAGTTATACTTCTGAAATTTTTAATACATATTTTGTGGTGCAAATCATTTGATCTAATGATACTTTTGTGAAGGAAAGCTTCATTCCCTAGTAAAGATCATAAAGTAATGGCTCTGTAAAAGTTTCCCTGATAAGGTGAGAGCTGATACAGATTAATATGTATAAACCTACAGTTTGCCATAGTCTGCTTATTGATTTGCTGTAAAACATAGCAATTTGATTATTTGGAGTCAGTTACTTTGATTTTTTTCTGGCATTGAGCTCGTTGATGGCAATACTACTACTAGTCAATATGTCAATCTAAGAGTAAAAGTAATCATTATAGTTCCATCTTCATATAAGATTAAACAAAATCTCACGGTGGCTATCAGCTTCCTGAAACAACTCTCCTTCACCCAGGCTAGGGGCGTCTCTTAAATAGATGGAAAACAATCAGTTTTCTTGCTACTGGACCAGTCCCATTTCAGTTCTATTGTTCCAGTGAAAACTTATTTGGTTTAGCTTGTTTCACTAGTAGTGTAGCAAAAATTCGCATAAAACAGTAGTGACAATTTTATCCATGAAACCATTTTTTTGGAACTAAGGAAGCATTTGCTGGTATGTGCAGAAATTTTATTTCTTCAGTAGACATTATTATGAGTATGGAGCTTCACTAAACTCCTGGAAAATAATTCAACTATCCTCAGAATTTACATTCTTGGTAAAACTTTCCATGATGATTAGTTTTCAAATATGTTATGAGAGCACTCTAGAGAGCTGATGTGACAGATAACAATGCATAATGACTAGCTTCAGGTTTCAAAGCAAGTTGTGAAGATGTCTAGCAAATTTCTGGTGATATGCTTTAGTGAATGCAATTTTCTGTAGATTGACGAGACTAGAAGTCTACAATATTAGTTTTGATGAGTCATGAACTTAATGTCTATGACTTGATGCTGTAACAGAGTGGTGTCACAAAAACCTAATCGAACTCAACCAAACCCATCAAAGTCCCTTTCTATCTGATTTCCCTGAGTGTCATCTTTGAACATAACAAGTCTTAAGACAAACCAACATGATTACCTTGCACCAAATCCACCCTCCTTCATGAAATTGTGCTCCAGAATTGTTACATGGAAATCTCATATTGTATGCTACTTCTGGTGGTCTTCTTCTCACTAGTAGTTGAATTATTTAATGTATGTTCTATATCAGCCTTTTTCTTTCTGTGAACTGCAGTTTTGTTTTTCTTTAAATTGCAGGCTAAGGACCGTGCTCAACATTCAGGATCAAAAAGGAGAGTTTTTCAAGTCTATGGCTGTGTGGTGACTTGTCAAGATATGGTTGCACCAAAGGATTCGACAAAAACTTTCAATAAGGTACATCTCTTTCTGTTTCTGCTTGAACTACTTACTACTATTTTATAACTTCTGCCGCCTTTAGCTTATGTAATTTTTCCTAATCCATATTTGAATAGACTAGAATCTTAGTTCTATTTCTATCTGCTGTTTATTTCAGTATATTTGGCCTTCAGACCTTCTATGTGATATACCTTAGGAGCCTAATTGAAGGCACAATCAAGTTACTGTCATATTCATAAAAAAACTAACAAAAAATTGCGAGTTGTCAAAGTATGCATATGACCCACCCTTTTTTTTTGTAGATTTATTAATTAGACCAAGTTATGTTTGTTCCCAACCATTGGTATAAGGTATAACCAAAGTTACCATCAGTGTGAGACTAAATCATGTCTAATGGAAATAAGATAGCTGTAACCATTGTTGTAACCAAGGTCCGCAATACCGTACTGTACCGGTGTACTGAGAGTTGGTCGGTACGGTACGTACCGATATGTATCGTTGGTACGCTATGGCATACCGACGGTACTATGCTAGGCTGTACCGATCGGTATATCTCGGTAACGGTCGAAATCTGGAGTGGTGTTGGTCGGTACACCTCGGTATCGATTGGTACACATTGGTACCGGTCAGTACACCTCGGTACCGGTCGGTATGCCTTGGTACCAGCCAAAATACGCGTACCATCCGGTAGCGGGTGGTTCGCGTACCGATATCCTCTCGGATCGGTATGTACCGCCCGTACCGGGCGGTATCATTCGAAATTGCATACCATGGTTGTAACTAGGATTAACATCATTGTGAGAATAATTTATGTTTAAAGAAAATAAGATAACTGATAGGTGCATCAAATGCTGCAAATTTACTGAACATAACTGTTATGTTATTAATCTGATATATTCCCTTGGGTCTCAAGGTATCAGTCTCAAAAGTTTACAAATAGATATGCAAATATTTAGAATTTGTAAATCATAAAATTTTAGGCCTTACCAAATTACATTGCTATTTACTGAATTAGTTTATTTTCATTCTAAAATTACATCACTATTGCTGTACACCATCTCCATCATCAACACAACAACAACAGCACAGAACACAAAATAACCATGATGATTAAAACAACAACAACACAAACAACATTCACAACCATAGAACATATTCATACTACCTTGGAATGGTTCTATTTTCTCAAATTCTATCATCAGTTGGAACTACATAATTGTTTATGAATATAAATGCAACTCACAATTCTTTTTGTATAAATTAATATTTTAAATGATTGTTGATTTGGATGCTTTGTTCAATACTTTCTTGCTTAAAGATGATCTGTAGATTCATTCTTCATTTGTTTGACACACAAATTCAATTCTGTTTTTGGAGTTTACAGTTGACAAAGGTAATTTTATACATCTTAGGAACTAAAAGTGTGAATTCTGATTTTATGCAGGCAGACTATTATGCACATCCAGATCATTACTATCCTGTTTTTCATGAAAAAATTGCTCCATATGCATCAGTCGTAGGTAAGATTCTATTATATCTTCTCATTAATCAAGTAATATGTATGTTTTCCTATTTGTAATTGATGAAACAAAATTTTGTAGATGGAACTGGCACAGACAGCAGAAATTGCTTCACCTCTGCAGTGTAGTTAAAGTTGGGCATTGAGGTGCTATCTAAAGTGCCTACTGCATTTTTGTTTTCTAGGTAGATGGTATTACAATGCAAAACTTTTAATATTAATGGTACGATGAGAGGTAGAAGGAAACCTAAAAAGTTTTATTAGAAACTACAAGCAAATATTTAAATACTTTTTAAGTTTTAATTTAGCTAAGAATATGATTCTTTGCAGAGCTGCAATCCATGTAGCTGACACCAACTGGTTGGGATTTACAGTTTTGTGGTTGTTGGTATCACAATGCGAAGTTCAGTCTGTCAAGTGGTAGAAACTTAGCTATATGTTGAATTTGTAAGTTGAAAAAGAGGAGAGCTACAATAAACTAGTCAATAGCATTTAAATTTCATATTGTACAAAAAAAAATTTACCTATTACTAATTTCTTTGGTGAGTGAACCTTGAAAATGATCTTTAGAAGACCAAAAGTCCAATTATACAAGGAGACATGTATATCTGGATTTTTCACGATCTTCCTTTTGAGTAGAGAGAAGTTATCTCGAATAACAAAAGTAGGATAAGAAGATTGACATTTAAATGGAAGGAAATGTAACTTAAGTTATGATTGATTTTAAAACTTGGCAAGGGTGTTCTTGCTCTCAAATTTTATACAGGTCTGTTTTCAGTAGTATTATTTGTTCATATACTTGCACTCGTGTCCAATCAAGGAATCATCTAGTTGGTTACACTGCTTTAGGCCTAATTTCTTGCCGTACTCTTTGCTGATGGTGAACTTTGATTGATTCTTTTGTTAGTGTACTAATATAGGAGCATTTGACTTATGGTGGTTGCTTTTCATGAGGTGGTTCCAGATAGGCTTTCCATGAGTTCCGATTAAGGATTTGAGTCACACGTAATTTTCTAAATAGTTTTGGATGTGTTTTCACCTATTCTTTTAGTTGTTATAGTCATATACTGAGTTTTGTATTTGGTATAGATTGACCTGGACGAATAATAGGTGACTGGAACAAAAGTTTGAAAAGGGCTTTTTAGGTAGGATTTGTGAGATAAAGATTTGAGAAGTCTTAGTTGTAAGAGAAATTATCGCAGAACCAGTTACATTTGATACTAATGTAGAACAGTGTTTGATAATTGGTGCTAATGTAGAACCCATAACATGCTTGCAACATTTTTTATAGGAAAACCATGGAACTATCTTACAAGTTACAACAATGATCAACAAGTCTTGCTTCTCTTGAGAAGGCTGCGAACACTTGAAACAAGAAAGCTTTTTTGGAAATTCATATAATATTTACTTGTGCTTCTGTATGCGTCCTACTATTGTACCATACTATCATCTATCAAAATTTTTCATTTTTTGACATGCAATGTTATAGTTTAGCTTCTCTTTTTCTGGCTAGTGAATTGTATGTATTGGGAGAGAAGATTTCCTCGGTTGTTGACTACCTTCCAGTTGCAAGAATTAATGAAGAAAGGGTGCCCACTCATTGGAGTTTCTGACATTACATGTGATATTGGAGGTTCCCTTGAATTTGTTAATCAAACAACATTAATAGAGAGGCCTTTCTTCAGGTAGTTCTTCTTCTATTTCTTTCACTAAGAAGTTAGAGACAGACTTAATCCATGTCAAATCATTTTGATTTTTGCTGATGATGTCATGTCATGCCCTACTTTTATTAATCCTGTCTAGTTTTAGAATGCTAATGTATTAGTTTATTCATCAGGTACTGGTGAATTGATGTTTTCTTCCTGAATTTTTTTCATTCTTCTTCATTTTTGGTGAAAATAATTTCTAACTAAAATAAAATAAACAAATTGTTTTTCTGCCATTGGACAGTTAGGAGAAACAACATTTTGACAAATGAATCCTCACAAAATTGATATAGCAAGTACCCGTAGTGACCTTGATTTTCTACAAATGAAATGCACTCAGAATGGGGCAACCTAGAACATCATGTATACTGATCAAGATACAACCTTGGCCTCTACCACATGTTGAAGAATCCATAATTGCATAGTACATAATATGAAAGCCTTGAGCATCAGACTCTACCACATGTTGAAGAATCCATAACTGGATCAAAGATTACATGGTATCTTATAGATCTCAAAGACAAGATCAGAGCAACACAAGTGAACTGATTGAGCCCTATGCAGTCCAAGCTTGGTCTGTGTAATTCTTTGGGCTTATCTTTTTTTGTTCAGCCAAGGACCTATTTCTGATGATAGATCAGTCTCTAATTGGTTCCTGGAGTCAATTTGATGGGAACATTGGAGGTTTAAGTTGGTCATGATGGAATCTATGTGAATCAGTGAGAAAAATAAGAGGTCAACTAATCTTCTTTTACATTTGGAAAATGCTATTGAAAGAACTGAAGGTTGCTTTGTAATGGCCATCAATCATTGGTAACTTTTGTTGTAAGTGTCAAATTCATCGAATGAATGGAGTAATGTAAGATATATTGAATTATTGATCATATTGTGCAATATACAACTCGACAGTGTTGGCAGATAAGATGAGTAATTACATCATCATATTAGTTAGATGTCTAGAAATATGTGTTCTTGCTTGTTAATATTTTTTTTTTGATACAGAAAAATGTTAGTAGGGTTCTTTGCTGCTGGCTAATCTTTATGCACTTCTAACATTACATGTCTTATTTTGTTATCACCTGGTATTTTAGTATATAGTCAATAAATTGTTATGCATATGTTTATCACCTAGTTTTCTTAGGAAGATTCCTTTTGTCCAACTAAAATGTTATTGAAAAGATGTTAATTTTGGTGATTAGATATGACCCCTTCACTGATTCATACCATGATGACATGGCGGGTGATGGCCTGATTTGTTTAGCTGTTGACATCCTCCCCACAGAATTCCCGAAGGAGGTAGGTTTTCCTTGTTCTAGTAGGTCATCAAGAGTTTATACTTAATTTTAAGATTTTTTGGTTCTTCATCTAGTGACATCTTTCTTTTTTAAATTTTTGTGAAGGCTTCTCAGCATTTTGGAGATATTTTATCACAGTTCATTGGTAGCTTGGTTTCAACTACAAACATTAAAGAACTCCCTTCACACTTGCAGAAGGCCTGTATCACACATAACGGTTCACTTACCTCTTTATACGAATATATCCCTCGAATGAGAAAAACCATAATGTAAGCTTTAAATGTTTTATATTTTTCATTGATAAAAATTAATTTGGATCACTGCTTAGTTTGCATGTGTTCTTCTGATTTTTTTTTTTGTGTGCTTTACTTGTTTGATCCTTCACCTTTACCAAGTATCATATATATGTAATCACGGCATGGCAAACTAATAATAGTACTTGTTTGATCCTTCACTGTTATCTACAAGCTGATCTAGAACTGGCTTAAGCTTTTCCAAGTATCATATATATGTAATCACGGCATGGCAAACTAATAATAAATATTGACTTCCTCGATTTGCTTCATACGAAGAAGACTAGACAATCAGCTCTTTCTTCATCTACCAAGCTAGGTGAACAATAATACAATTATTGCATTTGCACTTTCTGACAGCACAACCTCGACCCTTAGTTGTTCACTGATCAATACAAATTATGAATCATTTGATGACTCTTTCTTCCATCCTTCCAGAATAATCTCATAATCATCAAGAAAAGAAAATCGACTGCCGTGCAAGTATTTTTCATTATTATCAAAAAGAAAAAAACCTATATTAACAAGAGTAGCTTTGAATTGTGAAGAAATACTTAAAAGAGAACCTTAGTTGGTATACCCCATTTCATTAGATGTATAACTTAGAATGATGAATGTACAATAAGCAATTAAATATTTGTATATATATGAAAGATTATTGCTCTTTCACTTTTTTTTTTGTGCAATTTTAGAGATGCTTGATAAGCAAATCATGAACATTGTGTTGATCATTTACTTGTTAAGAGAATCGTTTCCTGTAATGAAACTTAATGTTCTATTATTGCAAGTTTCTTGCATTTTGACTGAAGAGGTATCAAGAACATTTGTTTTTGTTTTATTCTTTAATTTACAAATAAGTATGGCTTTATTGTGAATATTTTTTTCAGTCATTAATCTCTGTGTCTTCTATAGTTCCGTTTAAAACCTTTCTGTGATGTAAAGTTTATCCATGTAGTTTTTCATTTACCATGTCATATCAATGCTAAAATGTAGATGTAAATCTTCACTTATTTCAGAGATCTATCACCTGGTCCTGTAAATGATTCATCTGGGGAGAAAAAATACAATATACTGGTAAGAACTCAAAATTTTACTGTTTACAATTTTTGCAATAAATGAATTTTTTGTAGTGTCTATCTACATGAAATACAGTTAGTATCAATTTAGTTAGAATCTTTGAGTCAGTATCTTGAACCATAATTCCTTATTTTATAGGTGTCTCTCAGTGGTCATCTGTTTGATCAGTTTTTGATTAATGAAGCTCTGGACGTTATTGAAGCTGCTGGAGGATCTTTTCACTTAGTTAGGTGTGAAGTCGGGCAAAGTGCAAAGTCCATGTCCTATTCAGAACTTGAAGTAAGTTGAATAACTGAATGTCACTACGCCCATTCTCCTATAAATATATGAGGTTAACGTATGGCACAGGTCTAGTTTCAATAAATTTTTAGTTGGGTCTATTTCATATAGATACTTTGAGCAATTTAAGGGGGTATTCCTGTTCTGGACTTAGGCAATCTGCTTCCAGGAAATGGAAATTTCATGTTAAAAGTTGGATAAGTTAATTTCTGGACTTGCTAATTTTGTCTTATTCACTTGATGTGGTGAATTCATATGGTTTACATCTGCTTCTGTAACGAATATGCTGAAGCTTCCTTTTATTCTTTCCTAGAGTTCAATACATATCAAATTTCAATTTACATTTATATGGATCAGGTATTTCATATGCACCAAGGTTTTAGGTGCCACAAGCCTTACATATGCTGCCTAATCATTGGTGTGAAATGTATTATGATCCCTAGCAACCATACCATGATATGCATGCCAGCAGCTGGCTTGTGCATTGGTTTTGGATAGAGCCCTGGCATGTGGGATGTGTCCATGACATGATGCCTACCCTATGACCAGGTATGGATTGGCTGGTACATGCAGTGTGGAAATGGCATCTTACATGTTGGAAAATTGTCTTTTACTGACACATGATGTTACTATAATGTACTAGTGATGCTGTACTAGTCATGCTTTATTGAATTCCAAAATTTGTCATGGGTCATATACCATTTTTTTCTTTGTTAGATATGCAATTTTTAATCCAAAGAATCCTCCCGTCTTTTGCTTAAGTTTGCTTTGCACTAGTGATTATTTTTGAGTTGTGAATAAGGATCACAACTACCTTGGTTGCATGTGAACAGCTAACTCTAGGTACTTTTATGGAACAGGTAAATGACTGCTGTTTGTGTAAAAGTGCTTTCTTTGCTTCATTTGCAATGACTTGTTAGACTGAGCTCTACTATGAGTAGCTCCTGGCGCATTGTGATCCAAGATTGCCCCTTGTTCTTGTGAAATTGCATAACATTTTTAAATTTCTGGTAGGCATTAATTTAAGATATTGATTATCTTGCTCTGTTAAAGGGGGATCTTGTGGATGGTTGTACAGGTGGGTGCTGATGACACTGTGATCCTGGATCAGATAATGGATTCTCTGAATTCTATAGCAAACCAAGGCGATCAAAATGGAGCTTCCAGCAGGCAATTATCTTTGAAGATAGGAAAAATTAGTGAAAGTATCATGCAAGATAGAAGTGGACTTAAGAGAAGGCCAGCGGTTTTGATTCTGGGTGCAGGACGTGTATGCCGACCGGCTGTGGAGTTTTTAGCTTTACTCGGAAGTAAATCCTATGAAAAGTCTACTAAATCATGCCTGGCCATTGACAATGAAGAATTTGAAGAGTTTGAGGTCATTGTGGCATCTCTATATGAGAAGGATGCAAAGGAGGTATGATTCTGGAACTTCTTATGCTAACACTGAATTGTTAACATCATCTATTCCATAAATATTGGTTTAAATCTTTCAAGTAGCATATACATAAAGCAATAATAATTTAATAATGATAATTGTCACTGCATCTGTAAATTGCTTTCATGGTGACTTTGTACAGATACTAGACCATGTCTTTCCCATACTTCTACAAGTTCTAAGAAGTCACTATCACATATAAAATCTAGGCCAACCAAGCAATGCAAGGCACCAACAGTGTCTCCAGGGCATGAGAAGGGATCAGCTATTGATTCTGGTACCATTTAACATAAGCTATGAATATGTGTAGAACATGAAATTTAAATTAATCAGATATTCTTACTTGTGCTTGATAATTGAATTCATAGTTTCTTTACATGAACACTTAATGGGTGCCCAATCCAGATTCAGTGGTATTGACTGATTTTAAAGGTTCAAGGGGCACCATTGCTTAGGTTTGTTGAGGCAAGTGCTTGTGAACCAAGATTGTCTTGCCTTGGCATGAGGATCTATAAAGAAAAGTAAATGAAACTGATGAAGTACTGCAGCATATAACATTGAATAATATCTGGGGCTGGGCATTCAATTTATTATTATTTTCTTACTATATCAAACAGTTTTACATTGTGATATATGCTTAATATATGCTCTCAAAATTTGATGGTTGATGTGTTGTACGATGAATCACAATGATGACAACAAATTTACAGAATTAGCAAACAAGTAAAAATCCTGAGCTTCATAGATATACCAAGCACTTAAACAAGCTTATGCTTGAATGTTACAATTAGAGTGTGCAGGAATGATAAAGCTACAGTAATGATATTGTTATGTTACATAATTAAAACATTTAGTGATAAAAAATAATGAAATGTATAACACAAGAAGAGTCTTTTAGGTCCCTACGTGATTTCAGAAGGTCAATGAGATGAACATATGAGACAACCTTTATCCAAGCCTGTGTGCTTTACTGAGGTGAGTCTACAATATTATGAGCCTTATTGAATATCACCACTATGTATGCTTCATACTTCTGTGCGCCTTTGATAATACACTGAAATGCAAGAACAAGAATTACATCAATTTGCTTCTTGCACCACCAAAGTTTAAATTTTTTGATGGTTTTTTTTATTCTCCATATCTTTCAGCTTACCATTCTAGTGCACTGCATGTATTGATTGAGAAATAAATGGACAAATATTAAACATTATTTCTGACCTGCATCACTTTATACAGACTGTTGAAGGCATTCCAAATGCAACAGCTATTCAGCTTGATGCAATGGATTATGGAAGACTTACAGAGTATGTGTCTCAGGTAAAACTTCTTGATCCTGCCTTTTGAGTGCTTGGATCTTATAATTTAAAATAACCTTTCGTCACTATCTTATACTAAGTTGGAACTTGGAAGTGGACCAGCTTGCAATTTATTGTCTTATTATATGCCTACGTAGAGAACACATGACAAGCCATGTAGATATCACATAGATGACATGTCAGTGCCAGCATATCAGTGCATGTGTACAAAGTTAATATATAGCAGCAGTCATCATGCTAATAATAGTATTACCATGGTTATGTTGCGTATTAGCCTATGACTATGTGTTTATGCTTGGATTTATGAATCATGCAGGTTCATGTTGTACTTAGCTTACTACCTCCTAGTTTTCATGCTAACATAGCAAAGGCATGCGTCGAGGTACTTTCTGAACTTAATACGAATTCGTCTTCAATCAGCACTTAAGATCCATAGTTTTGTATTCTTTTCTTTTTCATTAATAAAGGAACCAACTATTTTCTTAGTTTCTTGCCTGCACATTGTCTTTTACTTCTTATGATAATTGGCTTATTATTCTTTGCTTCTGACTGTATCTTAATTGTGACAGTCCTTCTGATGCTCATAACTTAGTTTCTATTTAAAGAAACATCTTCTGTTTTTAGTGTAAAAGGGAAAATTGTGGCATCAAAGCATCCAGCTCAACATACTTGATTTGGCAAATCAGCATGTCAAAATCAACATGTAAAAATCAAATATGATATTCCTAGAATTTAGAGAGGATGCATGCGTGAAATGCTCAGAAGGATGTGAAAACATGTTTCCTGTAACGTGATGGTTCCACGGAGAGCCAAAAGGTGGGTTGAATGTAGGTTCATTTTATGTTATTAACTTTATGTTGTATTCTTTTGTTGCTAATACAGATACGGTCTTTGAATCCTTTATGATGGATGGTCACACCAAATATCTTGATTTGATGAGTCACAAGAAGAATTAAAGTGCAACTGCAGCATGCATAGGACACTTTTTTCCATTGGTTGATACAGAAATAGAAATATCCTACAATGTTTTAGATTTCATATCAAATAATTATGAATTTATGATCAAAGTGCATTCATGAGGATACAAATTTTGGTCCTTATATTACAGTGAACTGGCAGACTGGCACAGACTGCTATGCTGCTTGGTAATGAACAACATAATGACAGAATGTAACATATGAAGATTGAAAATAGGGGACATACTAAATTGTAATATGCACTTTATTGTGGAGATCAGACTGATGTCTCAGCAAGTGACTTCTCCTTTTTCTAGTATTACTTTTCTTTCCTTCACTCATGTGACCACTTATCGAATGAAGTTGAAGGATGCGTTCCTTTTAGTATTGAGTTGTTGGATAGTGCTTGGCATGACCCTAAATATCCCAAGAAAGTCTGTTCCGTTAGTTTTTGAGTAATGTGGGTTGGTAGGAGAGGTCCGCATAGGGATCTTGTTTCAGACATGTACATCTTGCCTAGTGTTAATACCAATCAGTTTTATATTTGTTGCTCTTTTGCGTATGTTGTATATATCAGATCAATTCCTTTGCATGATTGAATTTGTATAGTCTATTCTCTGGTTAAAGAAAACTTTTATTTTTCTACATCACTATTAAGCTTACAAAAAGTTAAAGAGTATCAACACAACAACAAAAAAAGGGCAGCCCGGTGTATGAGTCTCCCACTAAATTGCAAGTAGGGAGGCATTTTCTATGACTGGAACTTTGGTCATCCAAATTGCAGAGGAGCATCCTTTCTGTGGCACCACAGCTTGACGTCGTACAAGTTAAAATAATCAAGAAAAAATGAGTCAAAACATGCTTTGAAATAATAACAACCTTGCTTGTTGATTTGATATGAATTTTGTTAATTGACTTTTCAGAAAATTATTTGCAGTCAACCATAGACCTACCAATGGCCAGATTTAATTATTTGTGCAGTGGTTTCCAATCATGTTTCATTTTCGCTCATGTTTTAATTCCAACTGCAGCATAAAAAACACATGGTCACAGCAAGCTATGTTGAAGCCACCATGTCAAGTTTGGACGAAAGGGCAAGGACTGCTGGCATCACGATCCTTTGCGAAATGGGCCTTGATCCTGGGATAGGTAATATTTGATTGTAGATTCAGGCTTACCATATTATCATTTAAAGCACTACTAATATTTTGTTCAGAGCACTAGTAATTTACCTACAATGATATAATCGCTCAGCATGTGCACTTATATATACTTATGGGCCTCTGTTAACGTATGTGCATGTTTATATCCACTAATTCACTGATGCTTATTAATTGTGAGTACTTTATTATATTTAGGCTAATTGTTTGGGTTGGACAGACCACATGATGGCTATGAAGATGATCAATCAAGCACATATTAGAGGAGGGAAAATAAAAGCATTTACTTCTTACTGTGGTGGTCTTCCATCTCCTGCTGCTGCCAACAACCCACTAGCATACAAGTTCAGGTGATAATTCTTTACCAATAAGCCGCAAAAATAATTGCTAGTCTACTTGTTAGAGTATTGTAGCTAACCACAATTTTGTTTAGATTAATTGAAAATGGAAATTTGGAATGTAACTTACTATTTATCATATTCTTGTGACATGAGTATAGTTACTTGTCTTCAGTTAACCATGAATAAGTTCCATAATTCTACTATGCAATTATTTTAAAATATAAGTATTTGAGCATATGGGTATGATACCTTATTCAGCATTGAACTAATTTAACATGCCATAAGACCTTTCCGGAAAAAGCAAAGGACATGACAGTTTTCTAAAGTTAAGAATAAGCTGGTTGCTTTAAAACAGTAAGGATTTGTAGTGCCCCACTTGCATCTCCTTTAGGTGTTGGTTTTATAGTGGCCAGCTGCATCTACTTGATTAAGGAATGGAGAAATGAAAGGACGATAGAAGAGGAGGAAACCCCAGGAAACATATACATGCCTCTGATGGCTCGTCCAATGCCGGCAGTCACAATTGCTGCTGGCATGCAATTGCAGTGGTGTTGATATCATCATCACCCTTATTTGTGGAAGGACACTTAAGAACATGTTAAAATAACTAAATATATCCCTGAAATGGTTGATTTAATAATTGGAAAAAAGAATGAAATCTATTCACTCCATTCTGCAAGGAGTCTGTTCTGCAATCCAACCCAGCTGTTATCAATATGCCTGGTAAGCCAACTGGAAAACTGTGCATATATCTTGGTTCATGATTCATTCATACAAATTGCATGAAGGATAGTGTGAATCTTTAAACCTAGAATTACACCTGGACTTGTTTACATTATACCATAAAGAGTTTGGTAGGGTTGGCACTGAAGTTTAAATTTGGTAGTCGACAAGTTGGTCATGATTAGAGTTTGTTCCTTAAGGGGTTGTATGTACATTATCTAGTGTAACTTGTTGAATATCACTAAAATTACCTTGCACAACTAATTAGACCTCTGACCTTTGAACATGGACATACACATATCATGCTGTATGTGTGTGAGATATATGGAAACCTGATCTTTTGAATACCTTCTGTAGTCTCTTTTCCAACTGTGTTTATGTAGACAACTTTTAAATAGTTAAGAAACCCAGTTTATCTGAGGATGGTAAAAGTTGTAAAATTGTGGTATCTGTTATTATAGTTCTGCATATATATATCCTCTTTTTAAGGGATACATTTGCATATTTCAAAAGTATACATAGTGTGTTGCATTATCTTTTACAAGTTACATATACAAAATCATAACACTAGAAGGTGTAAATATTAGCTTTGTGGTAGAGATATTATACATAGATATTATGCAAGCTCAAGAATTCATCGAAGAGAGTTGCAAAAAATGCTTAGTTGTTTTCCTTAGAATTGATTCATCCTTCGGGGAACTTCCCTGATAGAATGATGCCTGTTTGAAACTTTGGGGTTCAACTTAAATGAATGAGTTAAATGAATCATTGTTGCTTGTGTTAGTTATGCTTACATTACCCTTCTTCATGAAATTGTTCTCATGTAAGAGATTTATGAAGTTTAGACGAGATAAGGTTGGCTTGTTCTTGGAGACCAACTAAATTTGAGCTTGATTGTGTAATTTTGTTCATGTTTCAGTTGGAATCCTGCTGGTGCTCTTCGAGCTGGGCGAAATTCTGCCACTTACAAGTATCTTGGAGAAATTGTACATGTTGATGGTTAGTTATTTACTACTGAAACTTTATCACCGGATGTGTCATTTATTAACTTTTGTAATCTAGTAGGGGATGTGTCTTGTTAAGGTATTCAAAAAGTAATTACTGGACCATGATTTTGTGAAGTATTGATCCTCATTTCTCAATCTATTTCCTACTGTTGCTATCTCATAATTTCTTCTGTTTTGTAAATGCAAGAACTATATGGAGAGCATGGACACATCCATAAATAGCTACACGGATACGTTGAAATTTTAAAAAAAGGGGTAGATACCACATGGATACAATAATAAACAGATATTTGAAGTTTGATGATACCAATAATCATGACTAAATACAAGGCTTCTGATACTTTTTGTGGTAAATTAGATACTAAAGTTGGGAAAATGATATCTTATGGGTTGCTAGGGCTAGAAAACAAGGTTGTTTGCAATATGTTGTTTATGTATTAAGCACTAAGATCAAAGGGTTGTCTTCGACATGTACCCAAGAAGCACCCTACAAGTATCATAACCAACATATCCAATATGGATATGGTTAGCAATTCTAACTATCCATGTGTCCTAAACCATTTTATACCTTGGATCCAAATGCTTCATATTTTACCATGTAAGTTGTAGCCTCTGGTGAATTAACTTCAAAGGAACTCTTACTTCCTCGGGACAGTTACTGTCTAATTAAGTACATAAATGAACTTTTTATTTAATTACATTTTTATATCCTATATTCAGAAAATACAGATGTGTGAAACCCAAAGCCTAAACTACTCAGTCAAACATCTATCTGATTATGATCAACCTTCACATCCTGCTGCTTAGCATATAGAGTATCACAAATGGACTGAATTTTGATTTTCTTTCTAATGCAGGTAATGAACTGTATGACTCAGCAATGAGATTCAGGATACCGGAACTTCCAGCCTTTGCATTGGAGTGTCTCCCAAATCGGAATTCGTTGCTCTACGGGGATTTATATCACATCACCAATGAAGCGTCAACCATATTTAGGGCGACCCTCCGTTATGAAGGTACTTAAAAGACTTGGAGAACACTATACTTTTATTTATTCTGTTAGAACAGTTTTAACCATTTGCACAACTTTGTGGTTTTGCAGGCTTTAGTGAGATAATGGCATGTCTGGTGAGGATTGGTCTCTTTGAGACTGAAAATCATCCCATGCTGGGAGGAGCTCAGAGGTCAACATTTGCTTCCTTTCTTAATGAGCTTCTAGCTGATAAAAACTCTGCCAGTACTAACACACTTGGATGTACTGAAAATGAGCAAGAAATGATACAGAGGTTGATCATGCTCAAATATTGCAATGACGAAGCTGCAGCAACAAGAACAGTCAAAACTATCAAGTTAGTTGATGTTAACTTTTTCAAGTTATCTTAAAAAGCTCTCATGATGAACCCCACTGTAGATGGCATGTAAAGAACTGCATCATGCTTAATCTGCCATGCTATGCTGATTGGTGTTCGCGCTAGGCAATGTGCCAAGCCGTGCCTACATATAGGAATATTAACGCTGGCCATGGCATGATGTGACGTCAAGTGACGAGCACAAGGCGTGTGTGATACGGAAATCTTTAGGCCATATTTTGTCTGACTTAATTTTTCTTTCCATATTTTGAATTATATTTTCATCCTATCAATTCTAGTTCTCTATTGACTTTTGTTGTTTTTGCATCTATTCCCATAAATTAATTTTATTTTGTGTCATTTACACTAAATATGGTGGTATTCCATCACTGACATTAGCATCATCTGTTGCTAGTTGGTACCATCTCTATCAAATTTTAGTTACTCAATATCTGAATAGCCTTGATATAATTTGATTACCAAATACAATGTTTACCAGTGAGTTTAAGTTCACAAGCATACATCATGCACCATCCTTTACCATCTGTTGTAATAGTTCTGGCCATCAGTCTCTCATTCAAATATTATGTATGATGGATTAGGTTCCTAGGGCTTCATGAGAGTAAAGAAATTCCAGCGGCATGTTCAAGTGCATTTGATGTTGTTTGCTTGCGCATGGAAGAGCGACTAGCCTACGCCAACAAAGAGCAGGTAGTATGGCTTTCTTTTTTCTTTAAAGTAGTTTTAGCAGATCCACTATTGTTGTTGTTTAGTACATGTTTTCAATCAAGTCCAAGAAACAACTACAATGTTTGACATGAGTCACATGGCATATATATATATATATACACATACACATACACGCACGTACACGCACACACACCCCAACAACAACAGCAACAACAACAACAACAACAACAACAATTTGGTTTAACTAGTTGGTCTAGTTTGACCTTGTAAACCTGATCTTTTAAATGAAAAAACAACATGGACATAAAAAATCTTGTAGAATGAACTGAAGAATTTGGTCCTTTTGCCCACACAATCTTTTAATCAATTTGGGAACATCTACTGAATACCTTTGGCCCGTTGTTACTGGATTTTGCTTCTCTGGTGGGAGAGTGGTGCATGAATGCTGAGGAAGGTATCCCAAGTGTTTTTTTTTTAGAATAAGTATTTTTATCCATCCCAAGTGCATGAATTCCAGAATCTTATTCTTTTGAAGTATGGATTGTCTGATTTTCCATCATGCTTTACTTTTCTAATATTTAACTTGAGATTTGCTGGTTATATTACTGAGCATACTTTGAGCATTGCGTGTATTAATCTGATAGATCATCTTTTTTTCTTTTTAAAAGAACATTGTTGTGATATTGGTAGCAAAGCTAGTGGTTTTAGTGATTCCTGTACCTCGTCCTTTCTCATTACAGGATATGGTGCTTTTGCATCATGAAGTCCAGATAGAGTTTCCTGATGGAAGACCCACAGAGAACCACTGGGCAACGTTGCTGGAATTTGGAAAGGTAGAAGATGGCAAAGTTACTTCTGCAATGGCTCTCACAGTTGGAATTCCTGCAGCAATTGGAGTATTGGTAATCCCCAGTTCATGTAAATTTAAGTGCAAGAAACCTAGTCAAATCCCAAAGCCGTTATCATATTTGGTTAATTTTAAAATTGCAGCTCCTACTTCAGAACAAGATCCAGAGCAGAGGGGTGGTCAGACCCCTTGAACCCGAAGTATATGTGCCGGGTAAGTTCATGTTAAATGCTGAATTATATTGCTACCTTTAGTTGTTCAATTAAAGTTGTGATTTCATGTTGGCTATTTGTTGATGGAACTTGGCAGCATTGGATATTCTAGAAGCATCTGGGATAAAGCTGATAGAGAAATGCCAGACCTCATGAATCTCAACCTATCCAGAATGACTGGGTATCACTCTTTCATGTTGTATAGTTTAAGAGTGATGTAAATTAGTCTGCCGGTGGACCCATCCGTTGAACTTAATATTACCATATGTGGCATACATTCTCCTCACAATAAGACATCAAGTTACATTCCTATTGTTCTTCTGTGTTCATGTGTCCAACTAGTGAATGAATAAAATGATGCCGGTAAGGTCTTGATACAACACTCTAAACTCCACCAAGGTTGGTAAGAGGCGGAAACGCAGGACCATCTCATGCTTTGCTCGGTGGATTCGAGTTGACCCGGAGTATCCTCCACTTGTGATGTTCTACTCCAAGTTTCAACTAATGATCTCTTCTTTAGCTTGTCGATTCCTTTTCCTTTTCGTTACCCTCATAAATATTCCTGTTATTATATTGATGTAATAGAAAGAACCAGGATTCAGTGTGGTGCTCTGCAGTTCATTTACAGTATCCTCCACTTGTGATGTTCTACTCCAAGTTTCAACTAATGATCTCTTCTTTAGCTTGTCGATTCCTTTTCCTTTTCGTTACCCTCATAAATATTCCTGTTATTATATTGATGTAATAGAAAGAACCAGGATTCAGTGTGGTGCTCTGCAGTTCGTTTACAGTATCCTCCACTTGTGATGTTCTACTCCAAGTTTCAACTAATGATCTCTTCTTTAGCTTGTCGATTCCTTTTCCTTTTCGTTAGCCTCGTAAATATTCCTGTTATTATATTGATGTAATAGAAAAGGACCAGGATTCAATGTGGTGCTCTGCAGTTCGTTTACAAGGAAAGAAACTCCCTATCACCATTATGATCTCTTATCCTTCCAGTGGATTGATTCTGCTCGAGGTTTCTTCATATGCAATGGACATGAGAGCAGGTGCTAATTTCTTTTCCTTTCAATCAACTCAGTTATTAGTTTATTGGTATGATTCTGCTGAATTGAATTAGACTTGCATTTGACTCATAATTGACATAATTAATTGAGTTTGCAACAAATCTAAATAAGACAAGCTTACGCCCTTTGTGTTGCTTAGTAGTTTTTCAAGGAATTGATGACATCAAAGTGGAATATTAGTGTTCTTGTTCTCTTCATCGAGTTTCCAAAACATTACACTAAGTTCATCACGTTGAAGTCAAAAGGATTTCATTGAACTCTTTTTGAATCAAAGTGGCTATAAACATGAAGAATCTCACAAGAACAGAGAGCATGATATAACTCGTCTGTGTGTCTCAAAAATACTTAATCCATCACATTATGTGCTTTTAGATCAGCTTATCACACTGTGTCTCTCACAACAAGAATTCTTCCTCACTTTACCACAATAAATATCTCTACTACTACGTCTGTGAAATCTTTCTTTTCCTGTGTGCGACAAATAGATCAAAAACATATATCAAGTTCCGATGAACTTGAAACTTCACTGAAAGAGATACATCAGCTTCTTCCATTTCCCTCACTTTAATGCTTTCCACCCGCAGCTCCTGAAGACTCACGAGTTGGCCGGAGACTTTGGAGGCAGAGCGCGTCCCTCTCCTCCTCCTCCCAACCCCTGCTCGATGTCGCCTACTCGGGGGCTACACGGCGAACCAGGAGTCCGCCTCCCCAGGCTCCAAAGCCCCCTCAGCGACCTAAACCTCGCCGCAACAGGCGATGCCGTGTCTTCCATGGCGAACCTACTCGGCGGCAATGGAGTGCCCCGCGACGGGAACTCGTCCACCACCCTTCCCGGTATCTCGATCGCGAGCCGCCCTTCCTGTGGCTTCTTCGACGATGAGGTGCCCGAAGAGGTCGAAGGCCCTTCCGGTGAGCCATCTCCCTCTGCCACCGCCGTAGTCGACGAATTCACAGTGTTCGCCTGATCTTGAGCGCTGCAGAACAACGGGTTCGGCGGGAACACCAGTGACTCGCAAACAGTCTCAGGCGGCGGAGCTTCGGCACCGGCATCCGGGTTCGCGGAGGGCTCGGCGCCGACGGGGTCCCGGCACAGCGGGCAGGTGGAGTGAGAATGGAACCACATGTCGATGCACTCGAGGTGGAACCCGTGGCCGCACTTGGGCAGCAGCCGGGCCTCCTCGCCGTCGGCCAGCTCGCAGAGGCAGACCGCGCACTCGAGTCCCTCCTCGAAGTCCGCCGCCCGATAGACGGTGACGGGCAGCGAGCAGAGGACGGCCGCGTCGAGGCCACGGCGAGGTGCGGGGTCCATGTCAGCCGCGGCGAATATGAAGCGGGTCCGGGAGCGACCCCGGAGGGCCGGGTCCGGACGGAAGTAGCGCCTGGCATAGAGGTAGAGGAAGAAGACGAAGACGACGACCATGAAGAGGAAGACGGCCGCCACCACCATCACCTGGCTGCTTATCCTAGAGACGCCCCTGTCTCCGGGGCCGCCGCCGATCACCTGATCACCTGGCTCTGCCATCGGTGATGTTGGGTACGCGATGGCAGTGGTGCTGTCGTTGATGTGAAAGACCGAGGAGGAGAGATGATGTGGTACTGAACCCAACCTTTAAAGGGGAAGGAAGGAAGGTGGAGAAGAAGAAGGAGGTGTGGAAGCCGACGAAAGACCGGGAGTAGTAGTATGTAAGTCAGTGTAGGTGGGGCAGGAGAGGAGAAAGAAGGTGGTCTTCGTGAAGGACGAGCATGTGAACGAAGCTCGTCACGCCACAGACTTGACTGCCATGAGTGTTTGCGTGTGGAACGCTGCGATTTCCGATCTTTCGCGGAGGCCGGTGAGCTCAGGCTTTGTCGGGCCTTCTCTAACACGGCGGAAACGGTCAAACAACGAGGAAGCCACGCTCTTCGGTTGACTAGCAGTGCGCCTCCGTTGACTTGAGATTTGCACTCGGGTCTTTCTCCTTATTATTATTATTATCAATCCAAATTATACTTACATGGAGATTGGAGGCCACTAACATTCGAGTAAAAGATTACAAAATGCACCATAAATTCAATTAAAATGCTCTCCACCTTTGTTTCTTTTTGCTGTATCGTTCGTGTGTCACACATCTTGGCGACTGCACCGCTCCGTCTCGTTCCTACTGGTGTTGAAATGGCACGCCAACGTCAAAGTCAACAATACTTAACGAAGAGGAAAAGAAAAAAAAAGAAACAAACACCCTTTTGGTGAGAAAATGGCATGCAAAAACAAAGTGTTGTAAGTCATCCATTTAAACACTCTCTAGAAAGAGGAGGAGCAAACGAAATGTTCTAAGTTCAAAGAATAATCTATTGAATTTGGAGGAAGAGAAGAAAGAAAAAGAGATGATATGGTAGAGTCAACATGGCATGACACATGAAAACCGAGTGTCTTTTTCTTTCTTTATTATTATTCTAATATGACGAATGTTTTGATGGCCAATTTCTTACCTTCGTGTTAGACTTTTCACTTAATTAAGCGTCGGTGTCGAACTCACCCCTAATATTAATTTTCCAGGATTCACCACACACGATATAATAATTTTCAAAAATTGATCGATTCGGTCGATAATCAATCCTAGCACTATCTTTCTTTTGATTATCAAATTTCTTGAATTCATTCAACAAAGATTATAAACACATTTCACCACCATATGCTTTTACAAACTTTTATTTTTTTTTAACTATATTCATCTTTACCCCCTTTTTTTTCCGTTTGAAAAGATTTGCCTTTTTCTTTTGTATTAAAAGCTGTCGAACAGAACGGAACAGACAGGAATGCGAATCATTCCTGTTGTAGATTTCGTTATGGAGATCCGCAAGAGCTCACCATCAACCTGATAAGATTGAGATCCAACAAGACAAGATTGGATTACCGGAATCCAACGTAGGATTTGCCCAAAGTAGGCTGTAGTGATAGTTGATTCGTGGAAGTCTCCTCCGCCATCACGTCTTCCGCACCCTGTGATTCCTCGTAACCATGACGAAGCTGCCCCATGCTTCGCTCTAATGGCCACCTGCTCCTTCCATCCCCCTCCTTTCCGTTCTGCCATCTCCTCACTCTTCGTCGCTATGCCGAACCCCGCCCTCCATCATCTTCGTTCGTAGCTACGATGGCTGGCAATGGCATGATGGACACTGCAGCGGAAGGGGGTGAGACTTGCGACTTCGGGTACCTGATACTGAGACCCGACGGTGGCGGCCTGGTGGACCTCGCCCGGTTTCTGGTGTCCGGTGGCAATGTCCGCAAGTTCCTTCGGAGCTCTGAGGAGGAGGATGGAGGAGGACCGGGGCCGATCCCGGATGACCATCGATGGGTCATACTGGTGTCCATTCTGTTCCGCAGGATCATCGCGTTCCTCGGTAAGCCCATTGCGTGGTGTGGGATGCTGGTGGAGTTCCTCTTGAACCTCCTCTCCCTCAATGGCGGCCTCCACGGCCTGCTCCTCAGCCTCCTCTCAGGTTTCCAGTACTACCTTGAAAGAAACTCCATCGCAGTGCATGTTGTGAAGCGGCATATTGCATTGGCATGTTGACAGGGAAAGCGACGGTGCCGCAGAGGGGCTCGGAGACGTTCATCAGTGCGATTGGGCACCTGGACAGTCGTGTGGACCTGCTCAAGTTCGATGCGGCCTCATTGAGGTCGGAAGAGGAGAGCGAGGAGGTTGCTGCTTGCTCCCAAGTCGGGAGAAGGGCTGTGATGGACCTCTGCATGATGGCCTCCAAGCTAGCTTATGAGAATGACAAGGTGGTCGCCGACGTCGTCAACAACCATTGGAAGGCAATGTCTCCTCCTAGCTTGCTCAAACAATCTCTGCTTCTACATGCATGTTAACTGATTGCTGTAATTTCAAGTACAGTTCTCTTCAATCATGAACTTGAAGCAAACATGTTCTCTTCGATCATGAATAATTGACATGAAGAGGCTTTGTGTTTGCCCAAGTAATTCTCTGGGTATGGAGATATTTGGAATGAAGGTTGAGCTTCCAAAGGAAGTGTCACTAGTCGAAAAGGTTACAGAAAATGACCGATGAGGTTCTCTTTATTTGAGGAACTGATTGAGGGGAGAGAATTGATGGTGAGGTATTGATTAATTTTGGTCAGCTTACTAAGTAACTGAATGTATTTGACCCATTAGACATTTAGTATACATGGTCAATTAGGTTTTCGCTGTCGCATAATTTGCTGATGGGAGAAAAACAATAGAGAGATTGATCAATTTTGGTCAGCTTACTAATCAACTGAATTAACTGAATGTATTTAACCTATTAGACATTTAGTATACATGGTCGATTAGGTTCTCACTGTCGCAGAATTTGCTGATGGGAGAAAAACAATAGAGAGATTGATCAATTTTGGTCAGCTTAATAATCAACTGAATTAACTGAATGTATTTAACCTATTAGACATTTAGTATACATGGTTGATTAGTTTTCGCTGTCACAGAATTTGCTGATGGGAGAAAAACAATAGAGAGATTGATCAAATTTGGTCAGGTTACTAATCACCTGAATTAACTGAATGTATTTAACCTATTAGACATTTAGTATACATGGTTGATTAGGTTTTTGCTGTCACAGAATTTGCTGATGGGAGAAAAACAATAGAGAGATTGATCGATTTTGGTCAGCTTACTAATCAACTGAATGTATTTAACCTATTAGACATTTAGTATACATGGTCGATTAGGTTTTCGCTGTTGCAGAATTTGCTGATGCCAGAAAAACAATGGAGAGATTGATCAAATTTGGTCAGCTTACTAGTCACCTGAATTAACTTGGCAAGAATGACATACAACCCAGATTTAAAAATTTGATCTGGTCAAATGTTTATTTAAATAAAATGAAGCTCTTCAAACTTAACCACAATATATGACAAATGTAACTGGCAAGTATGATGTGTAGAAATTAGTTGATTGACATCGAGTCTATTGAACAGAGCAGAAGTTTGAAACTGTAGCATGTAGAATTGATATGAAATTCTTGAAGGCCAACCTACATGCATTAGATTTTTTGTACTCCAGCACAAGCAAAGAATTTAGTACTCATGTCGCATTTTACTGTGTTTTAGAACTTTCTCACTTTTTCTTCTCTACTGTTGGTGCAAGAGCAGATGCATTTTGTGGAGTTCTACAATTGCTGGAATGGTAAGAAAGTCTATCCATCCATAACGCTATAACTGTGTCTACTTCCTTCTTAAGTTTGTTAAATGTGTCTTTTTCATATTGGATGACTTGTAATTTTCTTGGCAGAGAATGAAGTTCTTTACATATTGTAGGATTATTTTCTTTATGATGATCTCTCGGCTCAAGAATTTGGTGTATGATGTATTAGGTCTATAATTTCTCTCTTGTATCAAGTAAACTCGCATATGCTTATTTAGTATGATACTACTTGACTGCTTCCTCACAGCTCTCTCTTATTTTCTTTTGGCTGCTCGACCAAAGATTATCAAAAGAAAAAGTCTACTCAAGTCTTCGTCTTATGCGACAAGCGATTAGATGCCAGCATAGTGTTAATCAGCTTCCGTGGAACTGAGCCTTTTGATCCAGATGACTGGAACACAGATATCGACTACTCATGGTATAAGATCCCAAAAATGGGGAGGATTCACATGGGCTTCCTTGAGGCTCTTGGATTAGGCAGCAGAATTCAGGTCTCCACTCTCCAATTCCATCTTCAAGGTCACTCTTTAGAGAGGAGCTATTCAGATACTGAAGTAAACTATGACACCAGCAGTTTATTTGTTGAAAGAAAGGATGAATCACTAGAGATGGACAAGGAGAATGCATATTATGTCATTAGGAGTAAGTTAAAAGAGTTGCTTCATGAGCACAAGAAGGCAAAATTCATTGTAACAGGTCATAGCTTGGGTGGTGCACTGGCTGTGTTGTTTCCGGCAGTGTTATTGTTTCACAAGGAAGAAGAATTGCTGAAGAGGTTATTTGGAGTGTATACTTTTGGACAGCCAAGGGTTGGGGATCAACAGTTCGAGAGGTTCATGGAGGATCACTTGTGCCATCCAAAGTCCAAGTACTTCAGAGTGGTCTATTGCAATGATCTTGTTCCGAGGCTGCCTTATGACAACAAGACTTTCTTGTACAAGCACTTCGGAACATGCCTGTACTACGATAGCCTCTATGTCGAGCAGGTATAAATTTCTTTCTTCTATCAGATTCTGTGCTAAAAATCCACGGATGTATAATCGCTACATTGGAGGGAAATTTTCATCTCAGAAAGATCTTTGAGATGTAAAAAATAGCTAAAATTAACAGAGACGCGAACATGTTTACAATTTACGGCTTTACGAGAATCGTATTTTCAAGAGAATATAGCCACATGATCACTGGCACCGATTTTGTTGTGCGAAGAGTTACGAGTGCTTTTGATGTTTTCATCGAGAGATTGGTGTGTACATGACATAGCTGCTATTTAATTTCCTATAAAATGATTGATCTGTGTACAAATGAAAAGGCTTTGCTGAATAGAACTTCCTGAATGCATGTTAGCAAATTATCTGCTGAAGTAGGTTCCTGTCTAAGATCGACATCTATTCATCTATCGATTTCTTTCTACCAAATTCATGCAAACTAGAAAAGTAGGAAGATTAAATTTTGCACAACTATGTCATCATTAAATCAATCTTCAATCGTGGCACAATTTCTTTTCTAATCTGTGCAAACATGCTTGAAGCAATTAGCACATCTTCTCACAAAATGACTGTACCTTTCTCTTCTGAATTAGAGAACTTTATGCATGCTTTCAATACCTCAACAACTCCATGTTTCTGATGCAAGTTTGACTCTCTTCTAATCACCATCATTTTCTTTTTCTGATGAAGAATGTAGAGGAAGAGCCTAACAGGAACTACTTTGGGCTGAGATATCTTCTTTCGGAGCACATGAATGCAGTCTGGGAGCTCATCAGGAGCTTAAGCATGAGGTATGCATATGGAACAGAGTACAAGGAGAACTGGTTCTCGATATGCCTTAGGATATATGGACTACTAATGCCCGGTGTTTCAGCTCATAGCCCTGTAAATTACATAAACAGTATAAGACTGGGAAGGCCAGTAGCTGATACTGCCTCCTTCTGAAGTGTCTTTGCAATTGAACCAAGTCCCAAACCTGTAAACCTTACTATGCTTTTGTTTGTTTGATTCATGGCTTCTCCTTGATCAAAGAACTCAAACATGTTTTGGTTGGTAATGCTTGATTGTGATTCTTTAAGAGTTCATTTCAATAAATAGAAAACCATAGGAAATGATGTTTTTCAAATGATCCTATTGTGATTTTGAGAAGGGCTATCTATATCCGCTCAATAGGCGGAAAAGGACAAAACATAATAGAATAAATCTATCACGTCAGTTAAAATAAAATATGAATAATTTTTTAGGCCTGAAATATTTTCTTAATCCTAAATAGTTAGGAGTGTCTCGACTATGGATTAGGGATATCTTGATGTTACCATCTTAGTATATTCTAACTTAGATGTCGAAAGGATCACTAACCCAACATTGATCTTCGTATAGGAGAAGGGATATCAGATGCTTGGTTCCATCTTAGATTCTTATTCGTGGATCTCTTCAATTATTTCGAGAAGAGTCACTACACTTCAACAATGAATAAATCTTGGATCTAGTCGAACTAGTTAGTTATATAAACAAAAATTATCAACATCAAAAGTTAATAATTTTGATAATTATATATATATATATATGATGATGTAAAAAGTCAATAACATCTCAGTCAATGTAAACAGATATATATATATATATATATATATATATATATATATATATATGTTGGTTCAGCAGGGAGCGTGAGTTGAAGCCCACGAACGAACACCAAAACGGTTACTTAATGGCAGGAGAGGCTGCCACTTCGTTCTTATTCTAATCCTCGGTTCTTATTGGTTTACAAGGAGGAGAGATGTTGTGCCTCAAGGCAGAGTCTCTGGGTCACGAGATGTATTCTTCCCATGGCGTCATGCTTCCCGTGAACCTGTAAGACTTGATTCGATCCCCCCTCCCTCGTCCCTCGTGATTCGTTCTTCTTGTTTGGTTTCTGGAACTAGCATAAAGTTTGTATTTTGTGCTGAGATTTTGGATCTTTTTACTGGATTGTGACGTTGCGGGACACCACCAACAGGGGAAGATCGATCCGGAAAGTGATGCATAAGGTGGGGAAGGGTCGGGTGGTGGAGTCGCGGCGCAGGCGACCGGATCTGGATTCGTGTTCCTCTGGAGACGCCTCCGCGAGCTGTTCCGGCCTCGATGTGGGTGAATCTTTTTCTTCTTGGTCGGTTCCTTGTTCTTTTCGTGTGGTTCAATAGGAAGGTTCACGCAGGACATTCCCTGTTGCGCGGCAGTGTCAGTTTTGTCTAATTCTAGGGAATAAATTGATGTTGCATAGTCTACAATCGATTCAGATTCCTAAAATTTGGCTGTAGAATGTTCGTATCTGTATATGACCTGTACCAAAATAATTCTTGATACTTGTTTGGATGACAAGATCAACAATGATGCGAGAGAAGGAAGGCGGTGGAAGATGTGCTGCTATAGAACTCAACTTGAACAAGAAGTAAGTGATTTGCTCAACTTAGCTGCCTTCTGCATTGTTCCAATTACATGGTCTAGGATGAAATCCATTGCCATTCTGTCCTCTTGTTGACTAAATTTTGCTTGTTTATGGTTTAGGGTCATGTTAATGATGCTAAATAATCAAGTCTTTCGTAAGAAGGACCTCATCAAAGTTTAGTGTGTGGAACATCATGGAGTTTTCACAATGTTGACACTTACCCTCCATTGACTCTATCCTAGACAATATTCCATCACATTTCGTTGTTGCTAAAATGGTTAATTGTCATTACTAATTCACAGTAGCAGTCGATAGGGGATTGAAAGTGTAGGATGTATACTTTCAATATCCTACTTGTACCATCTATTTTCTAGTCCGTGCATATATTCTCTCTCTCTCTCTTTTTTTATTGTGATACTCGTGTGTTAATCCGCATTCAGTTTGTAAAACAACTTTGCAGGTTCAGAGATTGCAGCAGCAACTGCAGGATGAGATTGATGTGCATGTGGCTTTAGCATATGCAGTAGCACATAGTGCTGTCCCTTTTTTGAACTCTCCTTCCAGTCTTCCAGATAAAGTATGAAGTCCATGGGCTTTTGATATTACTCATATGTTTGAGTAATTGAAATACTAATAATTCTTTGATCATTAAAAATTGTTTAGGCCCGGGAGCTTCTACATGATATAGCAACACTGGAGACTACAGTTTCTAAGCTTGAAGAGGAGTTGGCTTCTTTGCAGCTTCAGCTTTGTCAAGAAAGGACTGAACGCCATCTTGCTGAAAACCATCTAGAATATTTTCCATCATTTTCACCAGAATCACCTACATCTTCCAGTTGCTTGTGGGACGAGGTACCTGGTGTTCTTTCTTTCAGTCCCTTTAGTCTGTCTCACTTACTGATTGCTCATAGTTTCTGTTTTGTCCCTTCCAGTGCTTATCTTCTTTGAGGGCTTTAAAGTTTGAACTAAATCAAATGCCTAGCTCTTTACAAGAAGATCTAGTATCTCGTGGAGATTCAGAGTTTGCTGCGGCAAACATATCTTTAGCTGAATGCCCTCAGGAAGAGGTTTCATTTATGCAGAGTCTTCTTTCTGTCTGGCTTTTAAATGCTTGCTTTTTTTGTGAATGGACTTTGTTATTTTTTTCCTTGATACTAACAAAACATGTGATGTGTTAACCCTTAACCAAAATCATATCTTTCCTTTCTGCTCAGTTGTTAGGATCATGCAATAGGGTTGACGAAGGGAACAAAATGGATGTCTGTCTTCAACAGTCTGATGCAGTGGAATTGAAGAAGGACCTCTTACAAACGAACTTATGTAATAATCCAAACCAGCTTTCAGAAGAAATGGTGAGATGCATGAGAAATATCTTTCTTTGTCTATCTGAATCATCAGACAGATGTTCGAAGGCATCTTCTTCAGATTGTTTGCCTTCTCAATTATCACCAAATGACCAGCGGTCTTCTTCTTCATTCACATCCTTAATAGCCTCGCCTTTTCGAAATCCTCTAAATGGAACACATCAAACTGATGAGGTAATAGATCAAGTGGATGGATTTGATCCTTATGGAGTTAATGGCAAGGTGCAAAGCAGGAATATTGGAAGGTATCGTTTGGCGGCTGAAGTATCATGGATGTCTGTCGGGAAGGCAGAGCTAGAATATGCTTCTGAGGCTCTAAAAGGTTATAGGTATGATGTCTTGCTTACATCCAATCTTAAAAGGAACCTATGCCATGTAATCATCTATATACATACTTCATATTTGTACTGATGCAGACAAGTCACGTTACATGTTGACAGTTGGCATATTGTCAGACTTTTAGCATCATAGAAGCTGAATTATTTAACATATCTTAAGCTGCTTTTGTCTCTGCAAGTAGGATTTTTTGCATGCTCCTTTCATCATTTGTTCTTTTTGGCAACTCACCTTATTTTTTGGCATTAATATGATTTAGATATTTAATTAGAGTTCTCTGAACTAACATGACTTGTTTTTGTTTTCCTAAAGGTAGATTGTCCTTTGATCATCCAATCTTTATAGGAAAATTATAATTTCCAATTCATCAAGTATCTTCCAGATCAGGGTGCATAGATAGTTTGATGAATAGAGTAGACTAAGCTAATTTGTATACTGTGGGTCTACTAGCCACTTTGTCTAGAATATGTTACCGGGGTTTGTAAGTTGAGGTCACTAAAAATATTGACACATGGGCAGTAGGTCATTAAATCCATATTTACATGACCATCCTATCATTAAATAATTTCCACATTTGACTTATGATCTAAGGTGCTAAACTTTTGAAGTTAGTGACAAGTGTGATAAGAACAAAGTGAGGCAATGTTTGTTAAATAAGTCTTCTTCAGAGTAAGTTTGCATACACTTGTAACAAAAACACCAGAGCCTTTAATATATGGAAATGAAATGTTTCAAAGTGTTTGTTAAACCACTGACAATAGTTTGTTAAGTACATGCATAGTGCTTGGATGAATACAATCAGCCATTTCGACTATAAGCTTTATGAAACAAGAACAACTTTACTATAGGGGTTGATGTAGTATATTCTGAAAATTCTCATTTCCAATGGTCATCTAAAACGATGTCCAACTAATCACTAAAATGTATTATTGAGATTTTGTGCAGCATTAGAGTTTTCGTTTTATAAGTTGATAACTTAAATCTACTTTATTAACAGTGGCACTTTCAGCACAAAGTATCAATTTTTTTTGGTATGTGTTGGTTAAGATATCTCCAAGTGTTAAGCTCGCATTGAATCCATGATGTCTTTTAATTTCTTACTTTTTAGTTATCATATTATTCCTTATTTTGGAGTATATTCTGGGAAACTGGCTTCGACTTGCAGCTCTTTCTTGATCTGGTGATTCCAACTTTTTTTCTAAAATGCAAGGAACATGCTTAGAATTTTTGCAGAACTCATCCCAATATCATACATGGTCCTTTGTCTACTACTGGTTTCAGATAAGATGCTAAATAATGAAAACTTGTGATGACTATAGCTTCTTAGCCTGTCTTTCTTAGATTTCTTGTTGAGCAATTGGCAAAGGTTAATCCAGCTTGTATGGGTGGGAATGAGAGGCTTTCCTTTTGGGTCAATGTGTATAATGCCTTGACAATGCATGTAAGTTCTCCACCAATCAATATCAGTATCATTGCAACTGCTAATAGATTATTATGCCAACAATAAACTGAGGATTAGAATGAAGTGACAGACTTAAAATTGATCAATTTCCTCAAGAAAATGAGGATCAACTGTACACCTTGAATGACTTCTTCAAGAACAAGAAATATAACTTCTGTTGCTTAAAAGTGCAGGCCTATTTAGCATATGGAGTTCCTAGAAGCGACATCAAGCTGTTTTCCCTCATGCAGAAGGTTTGAATTCATAGTTTTCATGCTTCCTATCATTTTTGCTGTATATATTGAAACCGACATGTGGTGTGCTGCAGGCATCTTATATAGTCGGTGGCCATTCATTCAGTGCAGCTGAGATTGAATTTGTGATTTTAAAGATGAAACCTCCAGCACATCGTCCACAGCTAGTCTGTAACAAACGAAATATGTATTGCCTATTCCTTTATTTCTCCACCAGCATAGCTACTAAAACTGCTTTTTTTTTCAGGGATTGTTACTGGATGTTCACAGATTTAAGATTTCTGAGGAGCATAGAAAGTATTCCATTGACAGACTTGAGCCTCTGGTGCTATTTGCCCTTAGCAGTGGGATGTATTCCTCACCTGCGGTGAGCTTCTTAATCTGACTTTTTTTGGATGGAAAACTGGGAAAACTATGTTACTATTGAGCAATCAGCATCTCTAAATTGTTACTTAAGTGTATGTGACCGTACAGAAAGAAGATCTCACTCCAGTAGTTTTGCATCGGTAACAAGATCTTTGCAAATTGATACTCACTGGAAACTTCTTATATATACAAAAACCATATACACAAATTGGGTGTGCACTGTTTTTTATCTAAGGCAGATCTGCAATTTAGACTAAGATTGATATGTAGAATACTGTTGCTCTAGGAGGTTATATATATGATATCCATCAAGCATGATGCAGGTAAGGGTCTTCACACCTGATAACATTCAAGATGAGCTTCAGAACTCCATGAAGGACTATATTCAAGCATCGATTGGTATTAGTGAAAAGGGAAAACTGCTAGTGCCAACACTGCTGCATTGTTTTGCCAAGGGCATTGTTGAGGTTTCTTTGTTGGTCGACTGGATTTGTCAACATCTTTCCCCCGATGAAGTAATTATTTCTCGGGATTCTACATCACTGCAGAAGCAGTGGTTGCTTGATGTTCGGAGTTTTAGTATCATCCCGTTTGATCCAAGGTTCCGGTACCTATTTTTGCCTGATGACAAGACTTCTCAAGAGTCTCCCTGTGATCGGTCTGTTTGAGCAGTCTTGAAGTGGTTAAATATTATCATCTTTAAGGTACAGATTTCCACATTTTCCTTAGCACATGTATCCATGTCAACATTTAAACGTGCCCCAGCAAAGATTTCTTCACCTGAACATGTCCTCAGCTACGATTCTATAAATTCTTGGTCATGCAGATGACTGTAAATATGGATGATATCTAAGTGAGATGCTTGGTTTGTTGGCACAAACATATGAGAAGAGGTACACGCAAACTAATGTGGATTTTACCGTAAGCGCAAACTCAGTTTCGAGGGTTTGATGCTTCTGCAAGAACTGGTTATGTGATCTCTCGAGGAAAAATTTCTGCTTGTGCTTGAGTTGCACTGTACACTGAGATGAGATTATCAATCCAAAGTGGCTCTCTGTAGGATTGACTAAACTAAGCTGCCTCTGTATGTTGTATGTGGCACTATCATTTTGTTATGTATGTGAGCTTGAGCATTCGGTGGAAATAATGTGGATAACCCTATATGTGAAAGTTTTGCTTGTACTGTTTTACATATTCTTGTATTTTGTTTTCCTTGAGAAATGTACTCTTTTTACATGGCAATAAATTGCTTATCCAACAGTTTTATTGAATTTTGAACATCTCTATGATGGCTGTGTCACCTGAATTGCTGGCAAAGTTCAATGCTCCAGTTTGATCGATATGAAAAATGCTTAACTTGGAAGAATGTACAGGGATTGACTTACTCTTTCTTTGGATAATTTCTAGAGATGAGAAATAAATTTATTTTGAATCAAGGATCTCAATAGAAGAAGAAGAAAAAAGAAAGAAATAGAAACAAGCAAATGAATAGGAGAAAAGAGGAAAGAACTTCTGGGCTTTTCCCCCTTCAGGTCTCTCCATTTCATCCTCAGCTCCATCTCTTCACAGTTTTATCAATGAAACTGAGTCTTGATCTGTAAGAACATGTTATAAAATGTGAGATTTCATCAATTCAGCAGCAGCAGATCATATCATATTAACTACCTGTGGCAACAAATGCAGATGGTGATGATACCAGAAAGACAAAGAAGAAGAAACAACAACAACAACAACAACAAAAAGGTAGCGAAAATGAAGGACAGACATCGAGAACAGCCTGAGGACATGTCGAAGTGGAGGATGAAGAAGGCTCACCCAGATAGATACGGCTCTCAGCTACTTTGCCTGACAGAACAAGCCACGGCCTGCGCCCAGTGCCTCAGTCTCGTCTTCACATGCTGCGGATCGTCTCCTGTTCAACCCCAACATCCATACCGATCAGTAACTCCAACACGCCGTTTCGTCGAACACCTGCGTATCGAAAGGGTCGGTGCTATGGTTTTACTGCACCTGGATTGCAGATCTTCCACGACTCCGAGGTGCCTCCTGAATGCTCGTCGGGGCTCCGAGGGCTCGGAGAGCCGCACAAGGTCGATGGAGAAGAGGCGGCGGTGGGGCTGGTCGCCGGGCTCGGCGAGAATGGTATCTTGATGTCGGAGAGCTGGCGGTTGACGGCGAAGTAGAGATCGAGTGCGGGGAGGGTGTCGCGGAGGTCGTGGCCGCCTTTCTCCTCGTTGAACCCGAACCCGAGTTCTATGCATCCCCTAAGCTCGTCTAGGTCCTCATCCGTCAGGTTCCTCACCCTTTTGGTAGCCCTCCTCTCGCCACCATCGCCGGCCTCCTCCTCCTCCTCCTCCTCCTCCTCCTCCTTTCTTCCCCTCTCCGTCATCATGTGCCTGCTTTGCCGTATCTGCCTCCGCCGCTTCTCCCACTTGACCTCTCTCTTTGTCTCCTTCATCGACAGCTGCTTCGAGAGCAGCCTCTTCTTGTTGCATCCGACGGCGGCGGTTCTGCTGCGGCTGCCGCATTTCCAAGCCAAAGCGGGGCCGTCGTCCAGCGCCGCCACCTCGTCCCTGTCGCTCTCCCAGAACATCGACAGCAAATAGCGCTCCATTGCTTCCTTGTCCATCTCCCTCCTCTCCTTTCTCAGCGCCTGCACCCCTCCTCCTCCCCCTCAAACGGATTCTCGTACGTGCTGAGCATGAAGCAGCGACCGGCCGCTGCTAGAGGAGGAAGAGGAGGCCATGAGAATCAAAACTAGGCTCTTGGGATCGAAATCAGCTGCATTGCTTCTGTTCGAGGAAGTGGCGGGGCTTCCTCGGCCAAGATGGATACTTAAGGACGCAATATTAGCCATTCAGTGCCCCGACCTGCAATGCCCACCGCTCTTTCCTCGACTTCACAACCATTTCTAGTTCAGACAACCTGTGTTCTATACTTAGCAAAGGTGATAGCGGTAACAACCCGAAAGCAACCCCTTTACATCAATGCATTGCGTAGGAGGAAGACGATGTCAATCGCTAGAAGATCGCAGACCACTCCCTTTGGCTTGGAACTCCGGCGGCAGCAGCAGATCAGCGTCGGACCGCAGAATATAGCAAACGTGAATCTCCATGCATGTTGGAGGTAGGCACGTCACACCTGAAAGTTGTCACGGGTGATTCAGTCCGAAGTGGATTTGTCATAGTTTCGCGTTCGTGTGACAGTCCGGATCCGGATCCGATAAAGTTCCAGATCCATATATCCATACCCGATCCATCAGCATAGTGGTTCCGACGCTGCGACTCTCGAGATCCCCCTCCGCTCCGCCCCCAGGGGCCTCTGACTGCGCCGCCTCTCGCCACTCCTCATCCTCCATCGGCAGCGATCTCGGAACCACTACTCGTCTCCGCCTTCGATGGCGGATTTCTTCCTGGGCACCTCTGTCTCCCTCCTGAGCATCTCCACCACCCTCTTGATCGGCGCCGGTTGCTTCGCGTTGGGTTTCTTCTTCGCGCACAAGGAGACCAAGAGCGGCTTGCCCTTCCCATTTTCTTGGATCAGGTCGTTAGCTGATAATAAGAGAGTCGCCGTTCCGGCCGACGATGGTCCCGGTGAGCCGAAGTTTGTGGAGAGGGCCGTGCAGAAGAAACCCGCCCTTCTCGAGATCGAAAACCTTGCTGAAATCCTTGAAGACTTCAAAATGGTAGGTCAATATGTAATCTTTCTTGTTCTTATTGTTCCTTGTGTGACACCGAAACGTATTCTTCAATTATAATCCTTCTCAGTTCCTGGAATGCTTCTTTAATTCTAAAATTGATGCCTTTATTTGCATATTCTTGTTTGGTACCATCTTGATGTTGAAATTGTGCAGGTTTTGGTTGTAAGAAATGATTTGAAGATGGGGAAAGGGAAGATTGCTGCCCAATGCAGGTATTCTTCATTTTGATATGTCCTGAATGATTGTACCTATTATCTTGCTTCCACAATTTTGTGTAAGATTGTTTCATGGTTGCTATTGCATAGAATTGTTGGAGAAGTTTAATCTTGGAAGATTTAACTTCTTTATTAATTTTGTATATTGGTCTCAGTCCAATAGAGAGAAAGATATGATGGTGGTTTAATGAGCAGGTATCATTGTGTGTCTAAGGCTGAGCATGCCATACGGATCTGTTACTTAATTTCCTGCATCATGAATTTTTCATGTTGGTGCCACTTCACTTGATCTTCGGTATACAAGACTGTATCATGACATGATTATTTTTATAATCTTGTTTTTATCCTATGCCAACTGACATCTGCAATTTGGCATATAATTTTTGTTTTACCTGGGAGTCATAATTGTTCCTAATCAACAAATTCCATGAGCATTTGGAGCTTAATAACAGTCTTGAACAAGGTTCTCAATTTCGGTCCATACTAGTGTATTGAGCCCTGCTCGGTATGGTACGTATCGAGGCGTACTGATGGTACACCGAAAAAGAGTTGAAAAACCTCCAAAAGTACCTAACGTAACAGTTCAAAAATACTTGGGTGTATCGATCGGTACGCCTCGCTAACGATTGAAATCCGAGACATACCGACTGGTACACGTCGATAACAATCGAAATCCGATGTGTATCGATCGGTATCGAGGAGTCTTGATTGCTACGTATCAGATTTTGACCGTTACCTCCCGGTATAGACCTTGTATCGCTTGATACAGGGTCAAAACACTGGTACCACTCGGTAGAGGACGGTGCGCATCCCGATATCCTCTCGGACCGGTACGTACCACCTATACCGGGCAGTACACATCGAAATTTAGAACCCTGGTCTTGAACATCAAACGTAGCATGCATATATGACATAGGCTCTATGTAGTATAAAAAATCTAAGATGCTAGTAATAATATAGAATGATATTTGAATTCAAGTTGATATTGATTGTGATTCTAGAAGGTTAAATTGATGGGCTTACTTTTATGTCTTTCAGCCATGCAACTCTGGGTTTATACAAAAAGCTCCTTCATAAAGCTCCAAAAGCATTGAGCAGGTACCTTTGGCTACTCTCAAAATGAATTGTACTGAATGATAATCTTATATATCTTGCTTACACCTACAAAATTGAGAAAAATGTTATATTAGAAGTTCATATACTCTGATTTGGGTATTTTGATTTTGTTGCCTATCGATTCTTCTGTTGACAGGTGGGAGGATTGTGGACAAGTTAAGGTGGTGCTGAAAATTGAAAGCGAGGAAGATCTTCTTGTGCTACAAGTATATTACACTGACATTTAGCTTATTCATATCTGTAAATGTAGAGCTGCTACAATGTGAAACTTCATTCTGACTTGAATCCTTTCCTCTCATGAAACTGTTTCAAATTCAGAAACCTGTTTCCATGTGAGAGATTTGAGATGATATTTGTTAGTGGGTCAAGCGTACAAAAAGCAAGCAGCATTGTAACATAAGCCTTTGCAGCCTGCTTCGATGTATAGCTAGTAGACGTGCCAATAAACTCAATATTGAGTGAAAATGCTCATGCAAAAGGGAAAGAGGAACATGTTGAGACAAAAGTTCTACCAACCCAATTGTGCTGACATTCTTTGATCCATCAGTGCTTCTGAAGTGTTAGTGGCAGTATATCAAAATTTCAAGGCTGCATATTTTTCTTTTTTCCTGCGTGCTTATCTTTGGCATATCATTGACAACTGATTTTTTATTCATGTCTTTCTCTGAATAGGTAGCTGTAGGTTGCTCTGGTTATATATAGTATCCTTGTGCATCATTAAGAGAAAATTGCTTTTATTCATTTCAGTTCCGATGTTTGATGGACTCTCAAACTAAACCGCATACTCTAGTTTCAAGCAAAGAATATACAAGTTCCAATTAGATCTGGGTTTCTTATGACATTATGTTTGAACCTTACATGTTGATGGATGTATAGTTAGTGTCGTACTATTTGAATATTCATTTTTTCTATGGCCAGTTCATATTTATGTGCACCAAGCATATATTCAGTGCATGATAAGGTACTAGAAAAGGTTTTCCATAAGCCTTTACTTTTAATGACAATCATGCTTGTTCACTTGTTGTCTTGTAACAGGGAAGAGGAAAGTCTCTGAAGCTACCAACCCATATAACAATTGATGCTGGAAGGACACAAATTGCACCGAGTAAGTTGTTTATCTTTTTGCTGTATAAATTTTCAGGAACTTCCTTTTTGTTTTTATTAGCGAGGAACTCGTACCAAATTAGATTTATTGTGGAAACTGTTTTGACTACTCTATCAGGATACATGTGAATAAATTTTTTTCATTCAAGATAGTTCATGATTGCTGAGTTATGAAATTGTAACTGACTGTATCTTTTCCTACAGATTCAAGGACGGTGATGGCTATTTTGGGTAAGCTTCTTAGAATTGAAATTTTAACACTACAATTATATTGTTACACATAGAAGTCTTTTAACTTTTTCTTTCTTTGATTTTGCCACCCCTATATTTGAATGCCAATTGCGTAAAGCAGTTTCTTTATTAGAAGGGTTTTTTTTTAACTTGAGATTTTGGTGCAATGTGATAGCCGTGCCCACGTACCACCTTTGATTTAAAGGCTGACTAATATAGTGTGATGCAGTGAGATAGTTCAATCAAATTATCCATCTAATTTAGTGTGGAAGTAAGGAGGGAAAGACAGAAACTCAAAAGATGATGGAATTGAGCTAACAACCCTGGATGCCAAACAGCAGGGAATGACCTCCGATTATTAGGCTGCTATCAATGGTCGGTCAGTCACAGCTGATTACAAAGTTGCATGTAATTTGTTTACCATGAGAGGTCAGGTGATTGGCATCAGTATAAATTGCAACCAGGAACGCCATTAAGTTATTGGATTAGTTGCCTGATAAGCGGCAGCTTATCTTAGGGAAGTAAGGTGAGGGCCTGACATGGAAATGTGGGGAGATATCCTGTAGAGAATCTGAAGCGAAGAGGTTGGAATTGGAAGGAAGAGGACACTGACGCCGTAGTTGGATCAGGGAAGGCATTAGATCATTGGTTAAGATCTGGACTATAAATTTCATTAGCATAATATTGCAAGAATAATACAATTTCAATTTGGTGGTCTGTTTGCCTCTTGGTAGATCATGGTCGAACCTATCTCAATTGATCCCGGTGCCAAACCCACTACTTGGGCTGTACTTGGCTCAAGTTGAGTTGATGAAATTGCTTAACGACTACTTATTTGTTACCCCTATTTTCTCAGTTGTTGATCATGGGTTATTCATCCAATTTATTTCTTATGTACTATTCACAATAATTTCTAAATAGCACTTGTCATATTCGGGGAACTCATGATACTCAGATGAAAATTATTTTCCTAGTCCTATATGATCATGAGCTTTTACTCAAAGCATCGACTTTTTCAATGAATCAAGGCAGAAATGAATGCCCTAGACATAAAACACTTGCAGAATTCAGAAAAGGCTGACACAAAAAGCTTACAGAGAACAGAGCGTAAATTCTTAAAAAGTGTTCTTTACAATCCACTTCAATTCGGTGACTATTTCTTTTAAACTATTTAATCACTTGAATGCATTATTTGTTTTTCCCCCAAATGTCATTCCTACCATAAGATATTGAGTTCTTATGGGGATGATAAGGAAATTGAATTTGTTGAGTCCGACACCATGAAAATCTATATTCGATTCTTCCCCCGACACTTTGAACTGGGCATTTTGATCTGTTGAACTTCTTGAGCAGGGCCTGCCGACATGGTTGATGATGTCACAGGTGGTCTGAAGCTTCTATGATATTTTATGACGGCATCGGACAACCAGGCATTTCTCTTCAGAAGCTAGAGGAATCATCTTCAGCTGCACTTTTTATGGTTAAATTGCTGCTTGACTAGAACCCGAGGCATGGAATTTCCCGGACGATTGGTAAGTGGATCATGCTACAGTAGGTGCTTGAGCTGCCAAATCCAGCTCCTGATTTCTTGGTGTGTATTGATCAGAAATGACAATCTGTCTGATCTGGAGAAGCCAGCCACCAAGGTCCTGATATATGTTGCTGTTGTTTTCATGATGGTATGCATGCAGAAAAGATGCTTGATTCTGTAATGCGCTAACATTTGCAATCTGAGTCATTGTGCATCCCAAGATGTGTGGTATGTCACTCATTATGCAGATATTTTGATGTGGTTCTCCACTATGCGAGGATGTTTGATGGCACACAATCTCAGAAATAGATTTGGGTTTGCTCCGAAAGGAAGAATTGTGCTTGATATGGAGCATAGGCACATCTCTTTTATCTTTGAACACAAAGCAGATCTTGTCTCGAAGAACATCTCCTTTGATCCAATCCTAAAAGCAGGGAAGCCAATTGCATGGTCCCTCCCGGGAGCTTTAACCCTGCCACCATCGATGCTAAGTTGCCAACCTGTGTTTTCTTTCTCTTTCGTCTTGCCATCATCTTTTTGCTGCAACTCCTGTACAATCTCCTCCTTTCTATGCCACTGGGTTCGCGTCCGTGTACGGTGGCCATGGTGGAGACGCGAGGCTCGTCTTCACTTTGCTCTCTCTACGTAGGTGGGTTGGTGATGCATCCATTTCACTGGGACCGGAAGAAAGAGACCGGTTGCCTTCGTTGCGCCAGCAGATGCAGCAACTCTCACTGTCTCTCTCTTTCCCGGTGCATTCACCACTGGTCTTGGCGTCCTCTCCCAATGACCAAAAGACTTCCCCAGTTCCTTTATCTTCCCGAAGATGGAGGGAGAGAGAGAGAGAGATGAGTTTAAATGTCACGTCTCCTGCGTCACAGCTTTACTTGCCTGATCCCTTCCTGGAATCCGTCGCATCACGGTGGTCCTGTCGGTGCGCCACCAACTTAAATAAGAGCTGATGTCAGGATCATGCCATGGCAGTGGATCTGACTGGGATCTTATGCACGCCTGACTCATCTCCTTTGACCCACCTTGAATGCAGGCGCACGCGTGTCATCTTTCCGCCATCCTCCGGATCTGGATCATGCGAAAGATGTGCAGCATCCGGATTTGGACCCCGTCACGCCACGCACAAAACTGTGTTCTTGACTACTTGTAGCAGCAGGTGATGCATCTCATCTGTTTCAGTCATCACTCTCAGCTACTGCCACTTTGACGTAGATCAAACGCTTTCGTCTTCTCCCCTTGTGATATCAAACGATTGCTTTCCTATTACCCCAACCACTCAGAAAGTGGTGGGTCAGCATGCTGTAGAATTTTCTTCTGCTTTGCAAAAGCAGGTCAGCAGGGGAAGAAAAAGAAGGTGAGCTTCGACCTACTCTGCCCTCCTGCTTGCTTCCCTCCATCATCCATCTCCCTTTATAAGCACCCCTCCTGCCTCCGTTCAATTCCCCTTTCCCATCTCCTCTTCTCTTCGTCTGGTTGGCATCTGTTGTCTGTCTTCTCCTGTGCCACTCACAACCTGAGTCTGCACCACAGAGTACCAGGACAAGGACATGCATCAGGACCAAGTTGATGACAGCATCTCCATGGAGTACTGCTGCTTGAGCTCTGTGCTGGTCCGACTGCTTACCAAGGCTGCGCTCGTCTTGTCGCTGATGGTCGAGTGGCTCCTCTTTCCCTGCTACGACCGGTGGCCTACTTCCTCCTCCGCCGCCGCGTCTTCGGAAGGCATCAAAGGAGCCGAGGCCAGAGCCCGTCACCGCGCCGCGGCCCAGGCGGTGAGGGAGGGGCTTCGGGTCTCGACCTACGGGGAGCTGGTGGCAGAGCAGGAGGAGGCCGCCGCCGTCGCCGCGACGTGCGCCGTGTGCCTGAGCGAGGTGGGTTGGCGGGAGCGGGTGTGGGAGCTGAGGAACTGCAGGCATGTGTTCCACCAGGGGTGCCTGGACCGGTGGCTCGACCACGACGAGCACCTCAGCTGCCCGCTCTGCCGCGAGCCGCTCCTCGCCCGGCGGTCCACCGCCGGGGCTTCTCCGCCGCCGCCGTCGGAGCCCAGCTGGGCCGTGGAGCGTCTCCTGTACCTCTTCGGAGACGACGCGCTCCTCCATGCTCCTGCTCCTCTTCCTTCGTAGCTTCATCCGGGCTTGGACACATACACGACATGTACCGCTACCATATGTCCATGTTCACCATTTTTAGTCTGATATTTGTTAATACATCTAAATATTGTTGTTGTTATTATTTTGTATGTTCTTCGTTTTTTTCTTTTAATCCAAGAATTCATATGATGTGGTTCACCTCCATCCTCCGCATGACTTGTTGGGGATGGCGAAGGGTGTTGTGCTTGTATTAGCAAGGATTAAAAGAATTATAATTTGACAATAATTTTTTTGAGTTGAATTGATATCTAATCTTCATCCACGGCAGTCATAATCTGGCAACCATCAAGATTTCTTTAAATTAATATTTTCTATATATATATAAACTTTTTGAATGTACTAATTAATTAGTAAACATCATGTCAAATTTCGTCTTCATAATTTATTTATATATATATATATATATATTAAAATCATTGTCGTCGTTTAGCAAAGAAGTCGGGAATGAGTGCCGTTGGGATGATGAGCGGCCAACAAGGACGATCTTGGAAAGGGAAAGCAAAAGGAAGCTCGTCGAAGCCAAGCCTGTGCTTGTCTTGCAGCCCAAGTAATTGCCCTTCTTTTCTGGCATCTTCTCAAGCTTCCTAGTGGCCATAAAGGCCGGTGATGTAAATAAATGGTCTTCAGCTCCATCCACATTATTATACTCATCGATTCGAGTTTCCGAACGAGTCTGGCAGCAACTCAGCAAGTGGCATCGGAAACAAACACCTACAATCATCTTCATTCACAGAACACAGGCACACAACTAGTGCTGTAAGCGGATTTATATATATATATGTATATATATATATATGATGTTATATATTATTTATCGTAGCTAAATTCCCACAGAACAAGCACTTGAGCGGCTGGTGAGTTCAGCAAGGGTAGGCTGCTATCTCCAGTCCCTTGCTGCTAAGGAAGGTGATGGGGGTATCGTAGTTGCTGAAGAGACGGTAGGAGGAGACGAGGGAAAGCAGCACATAGCAAACCACGGAGCCGAAGGTGAACCCCAAGGAGGTCGTCGCCCTCCTGCAGAAGCCGTCGAAGGCGGTGCACTCCTTGCTCCACGTCACCTTCTCGGCCCCCACGTATGCCAAGTACACTATCTCCGCCGCCACCGTCCCCGCCGCCAGTATCGCGTACGTCAGCACCTGTCACCACACACACACACACATTCCAGTGAGGTGCAGACAACATCGCCGTGAAAGATTGCAGATGTCATAGCTCTGAGAGAGAGAGAGAGGAGAGAGAGAGAGATCAAGACTTGCCTGGTCGAGAAGGAAGACAGACCATGAACGGGAGAGGGTGGAGGGACGGCGCATGGCCACGTAGAAGGCCGACAAGAGGGAGTAGGCCGCGCAAACTCCATTGGCGAACACCAGATACCTGCTCTTGACGTACCGGTCAACAACCCATGCATGGCGCGGTTGGGCAGAGAAAGGGAAGTAGGAAGAGGAAGGAAGGAACTCAACTTGAAGGCGGTGAGGTCGGCGTAGGAGACGGCGCCGAAGTCGTTCTCCTGCGAGTTCCTGAGCATGATGGCCATCGCCGCCAGGCAGAGCCCCACGGGCACCACGCGGAGCAGCGCCTCCGCCGTCCGTCCCTCCTCCGCGCTGTCGACCGCCATAGCGTCCTCGCCGACGGCTGCCGGCTTCTTTTGCTGCTTGTCCGCCTCGCTCATCATCGTCGTCGTCCTGCCTTCAGCTCAGGAACAAGGAGGAGGGAAGAAGGCAAAGGCAGGAAAGGGGTGCGGGGTGGCTCGGACAACAACGCCGAGGGATTTGTACGAGTCGGAGGAAGAGGCGGGCGGAGGAGGTGGTTGGGGGGTGGAAATGCCATTCAATGCAGGAAGGTGATCGAAAGGTATGGGAAGGAAGCAGGTTCGGACCGCAGTCCAAGGCGGGTGGGATCGTGCATGCATGCTGTGGATGCATTCTGGTCGTGTCGGAGCTCCGACGCTCGCCGTAGACGTGGAGATCAAAGAAATGGATGGTGGACAATAATGGCACCCGAATGATGTCCTTCTCATGGATCATGACAATTAAAAATTTTCCAAACAACTTGGAAATATTTGTGATGTATGGACAATTTTTAGGACTTCATAGTAATCTTTTTTCTAATATATTTATTGACTTTGAATAGTGGTCAATGAAAAAGTTGGTGAACCAATTGACGTGGAACGACCAAACATTAATTATGACAAAAAGTTTATTTATTTGAATACATGTGCCTCTTCTCATGATTTATTACTTGGATTAGGATACTTCGTGGTCAAGTAGGCTTCGACTAAGTTCATGGATGGCATTATTTTGATTCTTTTTGCTATAATCCATAATGATGCAAATTGAATAGACCATTCAACAAAGTTACTGTGCATATAATTTTATATATTGAATTATAAGCATGTCTTTATAATCTCATGAGATTTGAATAAAAGGTGCCAACGTGAAAATAAAACATGGCTTCTCTAAAACCATTTTGCTTAACAATATTATGTCTAATTTGGACCTAAATAATATTAAAACCATGTTACTCCATCAAATAATAATAATAATAATATTTCTGATTAGTAGTAGGAAGTGAACAAAACTAAGATTGATTTATAAGGACGTAAATAGTATTTTAACTAGTAATTTAGGTTAAACGAAGTTGATGAACTGGTTAACCTAGATAGTAATATTTGGTATCAAAGCTAATTTAGTATTTGAGCATTACAAAGGAGCTCGAGTAGAAAAGGACTATCTTTGGATAAAGTTAGAGGACTCATAATAGTATGAAATCACTATTGGGCTATGCTTGGTTGACTTACGAGGATATGATGAATGCATTGTTATTGATTTTAACTTAAGTATTTTGATTAGTGATTTAGATCAAATAAAATTGATGAGTTAATTAGCGTATCAAACTTGGATCATGATAATAATAATAACAATAATCATAATATCTACATGAACGGTGGATTTGCAAATTCTTCTCCTGTCCACTAATTTAAGCTATACGTGTCGGCATATGCATCACATATAGATTTGGTCCTAACTTGTGAGGAAATTAAATTCGGCACTATGGGTAGGACAATAATGGTGATGGAGTGGGTCGCACCAATGTGGCCCACGCAATGGAGCATGAGACCATTCATGTTAGCATGAGGAGATTGGTGAGGACCATGTCAAAAGAAGTGAGCATCTTTCTGGGTGGATAATGGGCTTTTTATTTATAAATTAAGAATTTATATTTTAAATAAAGTTGGATTATTGATGGGCGATTTTTTTAATCATTATTTTCTCCTCTGTTCCCATTCTCTATGAATTTGAAGCCTAATACCCAACAGATCTTGATGGAACCAATCGAGCATCTATGCGGCTCTAAAAGCACAATGCATTCAAGACAGTCTTAATCTCATCAGGAGGCTGATGTATAGCATCAGCAGACAAGATTTAGCCCATTGAATCTGGCCTTCATTGTTGACCGTCTTCCTCTTAAAGGGCAAAAGGAGAAATTTTTGTGTGGTGTCCATAAAATATTTAATATTTATCTAAAATATTGTTATTATTTTCATTAATTATTTTACTCTCACATCCTTTTCTCTTTCTATCTCACCACTTTCTGGTTTCTTTTTTTCATCTTTTTTTTTCACTCATTTCCATCATTTCAACGAAAAAAGATATTCTAAGGATTATGACAACTAAAAAAATAATAATAAAGAATTAGTTTAGGGGTGATATGACATGCACGACACAAAAGGATTGAAGCCTACAAAGAAGTCCTCCAATTTGAATTGCTAGTTCATTTTAACTGAAGTTTTAATATGATTATACTAACAATAAGCTAATGGATATTATACCAAACTTATGTTTAGAGAGATAAATGCAACAAAAAAAATTATTATTTTTGAGGGACGTATGATAGCTTTCAAGAAGGAAAAGCAACATCAGAAACAAGTGCAAAAAAATAAAAAATAAAAAAAATGCATAGATAAAAACTTTAGGTTACCATTGCTTTGAAGCAGCTCCTACTCAGAAGGTCCCAGTGATCAACCTTTCTGCAACTTCCTGTTGTTCGTCAATTCAAAGCAAGTCTTCTGTTTACCGTGCATTTCAGCTGGCAATAGTGCAAATCCTAATTAATGTCTTCATCCGCAAACTTTCTCCCATTCAATGAACCTTCAGGCCACTCCAGCAGCATTGCAACTATGTCAGGGAGTGCAGTTCTTGCTCAGAACATTCTACTGCTTGCTTGAGACATTTCAATCACTCTGCGCATGTCGCAGGAAGTGACATTTCATTCTTGCCTTGTATGATCCACCGGAGACTGTTGTTGGATCTGCCGAAGCCTTCCCATCTCGTACGGTTCCCTTTCAAATCCCATTCAAAGTTTCAAGCATCATCTGGTATGTGTCTGAAGATGTGAAATATGTCAAGTCTTTCAGACCAAGAAGAAAACATGTGACTTCCGATGACACAAACTTATTGGATCTCGTTCCATTGATGAAAGGGATAACAGTAAACCTGCTTGTCACGATGATGGGCAGCTGGTTCAGTCACCCTGGTCACACACAGCTTGGGTTGCGAGTGTGCTGTTGTTGGTGGATCCTGAGAGGTACACCTTGCTGCTACCTTTAGAAGATAGCCTGCACCACAACACCCTGTAAAGAATAATGACCAGCTAATCCTTGTTCACTTTTATTTTAACTTCAATCTGACCTTCTTGGAGATCTGTGCCACAGTAAAATAGAACAAAGAAACCAAAACAAAGGCAAATGCTTCCCACATTGGACTCTTCCAATGCATATCTGCTCTCCATCATCGGTCAGCTGATGAACAGAAACCTTTGTTTTCTTTTCCTTCCGATGCATGTCTATCCACGTCCACCCCAGTTGATTGCTTGTTGGTGTAGAGAGATAAGACTTGGAATCCATGCATGTGAGAAGAGACGCTACGGCTTAGAGCGTGGCCTACATATTACAGGCCTTTAGAGTAATCTTTTTGGAGCAGGCAGCAAATGGGGTTAACAGTGGCAAAGGCAGGTTGGCATGGCAGAGAGACTGCAGTAAAGGCAGTAATCAAATCATAAGATCACGTGATTGCCTGTTGAATGGAGTTGGTCTGAGGAATGGAAGAAGCTCTCGGGATGGCAGTCAAAGTTGCATCACATGATCTCCTGCATCCATTAGAAAATGAGTTTGATGAAAATTCCAGCATAGATCGACCTTGTCATCAATAAACCCCATGGTCTTTGGCTGCTGCCTTTCCTCTTCCCACTTCTTTCTCAGTTGGCATATGTACATCTGATAGAATCAAGGGAGATCATGAAGGATAGATGCAGATCTTTCTTAGGTGCTGCTCCTGCTGTGCTGAAGCTATTTCTGATCATTTTCCTTCTCGTCTCTCATGGTATTGTTGGAGTTCAAGCAAGAAAGCTGCTGCCTCAGAATGCAGTCTCTCATACAACGCAGGAGCACCAACAACTGAAGGTCGATATAAGCTCGAGCACTCCTACAAGACAGACAAGGGTGAGCTTTAGGAGGATACCCCCTTCGAACTCCAATCCAACTCAGAACAAGTAAGCTTTGCATCCTCAACTGTACGACACTGAAAATGTTGATTCACCTTCTGATTAAAGCAGAATTGTCACTGCAACAGGTCGCGGCCACGGTTTGATGGATCGGGCTCGAGGAATCCTTGAGGAAGCATTGAGAAAAGCACTTTATATGAGAGGTGAAGAGTGGATTAGACATAGCTCATGTAACATACTTTTAAATGCTCTAAAGTAGTTCTCTGTTTTGACCACCTGTTGCATTCTCCGACCTGTATCTGTACTCTCTGCATCTCTGCTTCTGAGATCACAGAGAGTTAACATATTTTTGCTTCAGAGTAGCTGTCTTTCTTGGCCATTTTCCACATTCTCCCAGTTGCATTTGAACTCTCCACATGTCTGCTTCCAGAGTTCAGAGAGAGAGAGAGAGAGAGAGAGAGAGCAGTTCATAGTTAAGTGGCTGTAGAACATTAGCTGAACATAATGGTAAATGTTTAGTATGATGGTTTCGCTCACATGTGGATTGGTTGATATATGAAAGCATCATGATTGAAAGAATGCCCCAAAGATAGATAGTATGAATGTTGAGAGTCTTAGTTATTTACTTGAAATGAGATGATACAACACATAATATTCCCTAGAGAAGTGTTTGCTAGTGTGTTGATAAAGCTTCCCCCCTTGACACCTCCTTATGCTAGTAGCTTGGATCTCCTCAGCATTTCCTTATACGAGAAGGAGACACTGATTTTTAAACCAATGTAGCATGACAAAAAAATCATTTAAATTATAAAATAAGTGCAGCGAGAGCTTTGAATTGAATCCTATATATTTGAGGAGCCTCAGAAGTGTTTCAATGAATGAAAAATCACGAGGCAGGGATGTTTCACATAGAATCAACTGGAGTAGCATGCATATCTAAGTAACCTCTAAATTGCTAGTTTCAGTATAATAAATATGGTATTATGGGCATTGCTTTTGTTGCTCACTGGCATTTCCCATCAGATCATCATACCTCTTTAAAGAACCATGAGCTTAGCGCTCAACTTACTCTAAGTTTCTGCTTCGCTCTCAGTCCCAAGCTCACTCAGACCTAAACAATTCACAACTTTGTCAACACCACCATCAGACCATTCAATAATGTCAGGAAAAACCTGATTCACAATTCTATCCCTCAAATTATGAAATTAAATAACGGTAAGATGTTCATAGCAAGCATAGAGGGCATCTTCCATTGTCTGAAGTCCACCATTATTCATTAATGGGTATCCTAACTCCCAAGCGCTTGACATAGCTCTCTGGATCTAATGGCTACCTGCAATTTGTTTATCCACCAGATCCTCGATTAAGGAATTGCATGTGATCTGGCTGAAATCAAGAGTTCCAAATCATCGTCAATGATCCTCAATCATGGGCATTTGTTCTTGATGGCAAATTCTAGATAAACATGCCAAAAGAAGTTTTTAAAGGATCAGTACTTATGGCGATAAGCGTAAGTATGGCTGAACTAATTGGCAAAGTTACAGGGTAAAAGTAAGTCCTTTTAAAGTTCACTGACCCCCTTGCTGAGACTATGCTCAACTGAGATGTTTGTGTGTGCTTCTAAATCTAAGTGCATCAAAATACCGAAGCAGTTCAAGTGCCTACCTCCTGACTTGTCCGATGCTCCTCTCACAAGATCTAGAAGGTCACTTGTCGAATGCAACCCCTGCTTTTGAAGCAAATGTCAGTTGTTTCCTCCCCGTAATCACACAAATGCCTTTGCCACCTCAAAATCAGGGCAAGAATCCAAGGTATCTTCTGTTGTCAAACTTGCCTGTCACAACCAATACACTGTTTGAATTGCCACATTTTTTCCCTTTCATAAACAAAAGTAATAGAAAAAAGATCTTTTTTTCCAACCAACAAGTTGTTCAAATTATAAGAGCACTAATAGCCTTAATTTATTGGTTTGATTTAAAAACCAGGTATAAAGCAATCTATATAGTGCAAGCATTCCAATCACATGAATCTTACATGTAACATAAAGCCACATGAATGCTTCATGCGTCTAGATTACAGCAGAAAGCAACCACCCTAATTTAGTAATTGAAATGGTTAGAGAGGACGATAGAGATGAAAATTAATTTAATATCGATGCAAGATCTCACCTGGGGAATCATGCGCATATCCAGTGGCTCATTGCCGAGCACACAAATCCTCTTCGGTCCATCTCTTCAATAGCTTCCAGTCTTATGTTCGAGCAAAATCTTTCCGCGGCAATTCATCAAACAAGAGAGAGGCAAGCAGTCCCCTTACATGCATGGATGGCATTCGAAGATCCATCGAGATCCCATCGACGCCGACGTCCAGCAGATTCTCGTCCGCATCTTACAAGTGCGAAGCACACCAAGAGTGACGGTGCGCTGAGAACAAGGCGTCGAGCAGCTCACCGAGCACGACGGACACGGGCATGTTGATCCAACAAACATCGTAATCCAGTAAGGAACCGTTTGATACAAATGTGGATCACCAAAGGGGGCTCAGGTTGGGGTTCTATGTATCCCCAAGTACAGAAACTTGACCGGATCAATGTCAATTTTGGTCGTGATAACTATGTTGACTTTGTTACTGTTAATGCTGATAACACTGGCATTGGATTGGATCATTGTTTTGTAGCCTGCTGTTGCGCGGTGGCATTTAAGTGAGCGCAATCCTGATGAATCAAATGACATTGGCGTCCACGTTTGGCTTCTGATTTGCTATTAGTCGTGGGCTTTATGGCTTCCCCAAACACCATGCTCAGTGATAAAGAAGGTGTTTGTTTCACTCTAAAGCTTTTGTTTCAGTCTCTGAAGGGAGACTGGACAGAGAAAGAAGACGGGTATGTTCTACCATCTACATTTTCTTCTTGAGGTGAATGCACTTCGGAGCGATCCAACTGTACAGAGCCATTCACCACGGCATCCTAGAGGACATCCCTATGGGTCATTTCATCGAGCACCATGACAGCAAGCATGAATCAACAAGGAAGATTAGAACGCTCAGAAAACTCTGTTATGTTTCCTCGCAATCCAACCAAGGTGCGTCTGGAGCGTGTACTTCTTTGAAGATCTCAACTAAAACCTCCATGTGCCAGGATGGTGCTACAGCAGACATTAAACCCTTTCCCAGAATCTTGGGGAGAGAAATCACCACTTGGTGGGAGGATTTGAAAGCAGATCAGATGCGGGTTAGGGTGAGGATGAAGCTTGCATGTTCTTGAATGCACCAAAATAATTAACATCGGCGTAAAGAACACTCTCTGAGACCGTTGACACTCGTCTCGAACTTAGAAGGCGTAGAAGCTCTTCAACAGAATCTTTCTGGCGGTGGTCTTTCAGGAATCTGAACCCACAAATAAAATGAAAAACCATAATGGTTAGCACATCATATATCATGGCATATTGATTATTATAGCTGCAGAACCAACTTGGACTAAGTAAATCATCTCAGATGGCACCAAAAAAAAAAGAAAATCCATCAATTGCCTCGATAAATGATTAATGCATGGATTAAGCTGGAGTTTGTTGAGCTAAGTTACTAGACAAACATCTATGGCTACCCACAAGAAATATTAAGAAATCTTAGAAGAATAATTTTGATGATATAATCATACCTCTCCTATCTTCCATTCTTCCTTTAACCAAATACTGTCATCTGGACTACCCTCTTGTTGCTCATCCCTGTTGGAGAAAAGTTTTGGTTAGACACAGTAAACAAATGATTCCTTTCTTAAAGATTGGTACATCATAACATCTAAACCTTTTATGAGGCATGAACTTGATTCTTAAACATAATAACAAACAAAACTCCCTACAAGACTGCCCAAATAAAAATATGCATCCATCAACTTAGTCACCCATTTGCCAGTGTATATAATGTCATCGTTTCCCTTAAAAAAAAAAAAAAAGATCGACTTGTCCTCATCTCAATAATATATAACAGGAAAAAAGACCTCAGAGATGACAAGTATATATTTACATGGAAACAAGAATGATATTAAAGATCTTAGTAAAAAGCAATAGTATGTATAGATATCATATGCAATTTTTGTAGCAGAGACAAAATGGCCAAACTTACGTGATTGATGCTTGTTGAACAGTAACTGAAGAAAAATTAAACCCACTCAGAAGGTTTGGCTGTTGATTGTTTATGCCACCAAATTGCTGGGAGGCCAGCGGAAATGGTGACCCAGGAGACTTTGCACCAATGTTAAATGTGGAGAGGCCTGGGCTTGGAGTGTTTCCAGATGGTTGCGTTGGTTGCTGGCCAAATGCTCCTGCAAAGCTACAGCCTCAATAATCAAAAAGATTTCACACTAATTTTTTAGCAGTAGTACTAAGTGAAAATAGAAAGGAAAGAAAGTTCAAATGTAGTTTAGCAGTCATTGTGCTAGGACGAAAATATGTGCAACATATGTCCATAAAGGTACCCTAAAAAGACTCCCTCACAAGCCAAAATCATCCGTGGTATAAAAGCCACAATACTCGGTTATTATGCTTTGGCTGATTAGTGGGACAAAAGCATTGCCTGATAGGAAAAGGCTCTTGAACCTTTCATTTGATGCAAAATACATGTAACAAAAAATTGAGATATACAATTACTTTCTATAAAATAGAAAGTTTTTGTAGCAACCTTTTTCCTGAGTTCTTAAAAAAACAATTACACTTTATGAAGAAAGACGCTGACAAAAAGAGGAAGACGAGAGAAGATGCTATCGCAATGACATAGCCCTTGGCTTAACTTTCATCGGTGAGTTACTAAATTAACTTTTGACACGGAGCAACATATAGTGACAAGACTCTGTTGTTTTGATTCTTTTATATGCACAAGATAATGAGACAACAATAATGTTAATCTATAATAAACAATTCTGATTAATACCCAAGCTATTCTTAAGTTCACAAAATTACCCAATATGTAACAGCAGCAACAGTAACAAAAAAGATGTACCTTTAATGAATGAGTAGTTAGGCACTAATGTATTTATATATAATAATTAATACTAAGTAATGAAGGTGAGCTTCAAAATAAAGCAACTTCAGATCATATAATGTGCTATTAAATTCAAGAAAAAGTATGCCATTGCTACCCCACCTGAAGACCCAAACTTCACACCAAAACCGACAGAATTTTGGCTCACATTCTGAAACGGGCTAGGTTGTACAAAACCAGTACCATTCGGAGTTCCTGGAGGATTGGTCCTGATAAGGAACACCCAAAGATTAGGAGAAAAGTAAAGGTATTTAACAAAGAAATTTGATATAACCACAAACAGTGGAAATAATTGTCCATATACTATAACTGCAGCAAAAGATGTTGTTCAGAACAGAATGTACCTGCTGTTGAGCCCAAGATTCGCTGCTGCCTTAAGTTGACTAAAACTTGAAAATGAGGGTGCAGCGTTACTTTGAACATTTGCAGTTGATGTATTGTTCATGGACATAGGAGACTGACTCATCTGAGGAAAACTTGGATTTTGTGATCCATATGGATTTTTGAGTAAATTATCAAATTCATTCAACTTTGAAAGGTATAAGTTCCTCTCTCTCTCAACCTGCACAACAGCAGCAGGTTTTCTTAAGCATATAATGTACGATTGTTATAGGCATGAAAAAAGAAGATGTAGCATGGTCTAGATAGTGCAGCTATTCAAAGCAATCTATTCTATTTAACCTAAACATCTTTCAGAAGTTTATGCAACATCTAAACCTATAATCCTTGGCTATTTTTAAGTTGAACTTATCTACAACAGACCAAACTAATGTCAACAACAGTATGTTCATAGCAAAGATCATTTAAAACATAAAACAAATATAATTAAAGCTTCTTTGTCTCAAATACTGTAATCTGAGCGTTCAGCTGTTTGTAACTATATCATAATAATCTGAAGTGTTCCATTAGATGATAGAGAGATATTAGTCAGGGTGCCACATAGAATTCGATTCTCGACATGTAAGAAAGAATGTGACCTCTCATTTGTCTTTTCATGTATGTAAATAACAAATCCACAACCCATCTTTAATATGCATATATATTTTTATAACTTTTATGATAGTTAAAATTTGGCAAAAAAAGATGTATATCGACATGCACACATGCAAAAAGCTACTGCATGAATTTAATGAGCTCTCTTCCTATATGACTAATTTAAGGGGCCTAGTGTTCCAATTTAAATTTAATGTTACATGATCATATCCAAAAAAAAAAAAGTCGTACCAGAGCACTTACACTATAATGAATAAATTGTGCCCTCTTAAATAGAACTCCTAGGTTCGCCCCTGAAAGTGGTCATACGAGTTTGGCTAATTCCAGAAAACTCAAACTATGTGATCCATAAAGATTGTTCGATAAATTATCAAATCTCTCTCTCTCTCTCTCTCTCTCTCTCTCTCTCTCTCTCTCTCACACACACACACACACACACACACTCACTCAACTCATATAACAACAGGAGATTCTTCAAGTATATATGCATAGTTTAAGAAGCCTTTAGTACTGTTGTATAGACAATCAGAAAGGCACTTGAGAATGGTGCAGCACAAATACATATCCAGTGTCAAAAAACAATATTCTTTGTTAGCATATAAATTGATGTAGAGAGAGCGACTACGCTTTTAAACTTACAATTGACTGAAGGCTTAATCCTTGTCTTGCATCTTCATAGGCTGCTGCTCTGAGTTCCTCAAAACTGATATCACCAACAATGTCACAAGGACCACTGGGGAAGTAAGGGCAAATGGGTTAAGCAGAGAATCCTACTCAAATGAGCAGCAATTCATAAAATGAACGGTGACAATGGAATTATTATGTTTTGCTGTCAAGAATGTACTACAGGCAGAGGAAAATTTACTGTATCATTTTTTATGCACATAGCAGCACATTTGATCAGCATATCAAATGGAAGTTATTTGGATTTATTTCATGTATAATATTGTCAAGAACAAGTTGCTTCCCATTACTGGAATGAAGTGTAACATACAATTTCATGTTAGAAAGCTATCAGTTATATTAATATATCCACACAGTAAGTTGTTGTTTGGACATTGCATCAAGATAGTCAGCTGGAAAACAGGTGGCACTAATTGTAAATGTATTGTTATCAAGAATATGATGCTTCATTACCAGAATGAAGAAAATGTAATGTACTGTTTCAGGTTTTTAGGATACACTATCTGTCTATATATTCAATTTACAAGCACAAGTGCACAGAGTCACGAATATTGGAGCACACTCACCAATGCAAGAATACAATTAAACAAACAGTACAATATACAAGCATAATTACATTATGTTTATGTATTACTGAGACATAACGTAGCTGTTTAAAAGTTTAAGAACACATAAAATAAGGCATCAGGTAATAACTGCATGCTTTCTAAGTTTTTAGCTTACTTCTTGCGGTGTCCATAGCAAGTGAGCTTCCAAAGAGGTGCTTCGTTTTTGTAATCTTCAACAATTTGCCTTTTGCATGACTCAGGATCTGTGCACCTATGTTTCAAATAATAAAAACCAGTAAGTACAACACATCCTACATTAGAGAAAGTAAAGAACAGAAAAAGTTAAGCCGACATAGAGGTTAATGGAGAAACCAGAGTGGAAGGACAAGATTTACGAGCATTAGCTGGAGTGGAAACTTACTTGTGAGCAGGTGCTTGAGGTTGAGCCTCAGTATGTTGCAAGGAATTTGCATTTGTTGGTGTCAAAGAAGGTGATCTTGTCCACTTGTTTTCAAATGGCTAGAAACAGATTCAAAATGCAGCATAGTTGGTAATGACAAGATAAAGATCACTCAAGAGAATAAATCTCAGTAAGTAATACTAAAAATTGTGCATGCAGAATATGGAGGTACACAATTTAATACCATGCTTGAAAAGTTTGGTCTGATACAAGCAATATGAAAAAAAACATAATCCATGTAACAAATAACTGACCTTGGCTGGATTCTGGTGCTGAGCACCAAAATTTGATGAAGCTTTCAAATGTGTATTGTTTTGTGATTGTGCATTGTTTTGTACCCCAAATCCGAAAGGATTAGGCTTTTGTTGCTGAGTTGCATTTGGAAACTGTAGGGTACCAGTGCCAAATCCAAAAGGATTAGGCTTTGACTGTTGCTGAGTAACATGGAGAAATTTGCAGCGATCACCATATTGGCAGCTGCAAAGAAAAACATAATAAAAGAAACATGTCAAAAACATATTGGTCTATAGTGGATATTCACCAAATAGTAAATCAAGAATTGCTTAGACATTAACTGAACAAGGGATCAAAAAGTCCAATATAATTTCAAAATAACATTGAGTATGGGAATTAATTTATGCAGACCTCACTTGAGAACTTTGTAAACAATATACAATAAACAGAAACCACGAAGATAGTAAAAACAGTATGCATAAACCCTGCTAGGTTGGATCATGTTTGTAAAGTCATCCTTAATGCTCATCAGCTTTTAACAGACATTCTCAGGCACCAAGTACAATTGACCCAGCAAACCCCTCATGACATATATTTACTCCCCTCCCTCGGATACAAATATCAGCCCCCTAAAGTCACCTATTTATATTCCATTATGCATGCCTGACCATTGAATCACATTTTGTAGTTCCGTCCACATGACAGCTCTCCATAATTCCCATGCCTTCACTATTTAAGAATTTCAGATTTTAAGGCAAGAAGAAAAAAAACCTTGAAAAATTGTGAAAATATACATTTTGCTGTCAAACTTTCTACTCTAGTTTTTTGCTTTGTTAGTGTTGTAGACTTGCCTGAACTTCTTGAAATCCCTAGTTCATCTTCTAATGAAATAAGCCTTATAAATCTGCCTTATGATTGCTTCAGCAAATGAATATAGGGTTTTCTATTTCTATCGTGCTATCAAACACAGTAAATGAATATAGGGTCTTCAGTAAATGAATATAGGACTGACAAGGCTATCTGAGAAAATTAGAACATCACACAGTACGAGCATTACAGTGGATGATGAGTTCTCCAGTTCTATAAGTAAAGAGATATCTTGTTTTAGATAATCTATGATGTTCACTTATGTAACTTGTAAGAAACATCACAATCATTCACAAAAAAAGGACCCTTTTTTTACCAACAAGAAGGACTTCAAATGCATAAACAAAATGGTAAGTGGATATTCACAGTCAAAGCTAAAAAATCAAAATTCATAGATATTATCACCACTAAACATACCACTTTTTTTCATTTGGCCAGATTATGAGATGATAATCAATGACTTGTACCATTATTAAGAAACTTCAGGATGTCAAATTAACTACAAATACCCATCTGAAGTTGAACCAAACACTTCATTTTGACCTCCTCCTAAAAAATACACAATATTTCTATTTCCTAAAAGGAACATTTTGCACCGACAAGAGCAAGCAAAACTTTCGGCAAGAACGCAAGAGAACAAGCACACAAAGGGAACAAAACTTCAAACGACGAAAAAAGGCCGCGTGGAACGAATTAGGGTTTCGCGACAGCTACTTAGGTATCATATTGCCTCTCCGGGGTTTTTGCTTCCTACTACGGCAAGAACACCTAACCCTAGTTAGAACACGGTGATCAGAGAACAAATTGAGCAGGGAGGGAACGGATGTACCTGCCGCGCTGGAAATTCCTACAGAGTTCCTTCCTTCGATTCATCCCGCCGCCTCACCTCGCGCACCAGTCTGCGGCTCGAATCAGGGCCCGCCGATCGATGAAAAGAGTTCGGCCGTCGAATTGGATGTGGCGAAGAACAAAAAGATTCCTTTCTCCCCTGGGTATCTTCTCCCTTATACGAACGAGTCGAGCGCCGGGATCTGCGACTTCTCTCCCGAGTCGGGAAAAGACGGAAACATGGAACAGAGCGTCGATTAGTTATACGGCCACAGCTTGGGTTTTTGAGGTCGGGGGGGTTTGGACATCGAACGGTTGAGGACTCGTGTCGTAATGTGGCAAGAGTGTTACACCGTCGGATTTAACCGGTGAAACACCAGAATATTTTGCGTATAAATCCAAGCTTGAAATAGCACACACACCCCTACAGATTTCAAAAAATAGAAAATAATTAATTTTTGTAATAGTTATAAAAAAAAGAAAATTATATTATTTTAATATGAGTAGAATCACTTAGCCATGCTTCATAATTATAGAAACTGCAACACACTGCCCTCAGTTGTTGGACTTTAAATTTGATTACAATGATGGTGTCATTCCAAGTCCCATGATGGAAGAGGAACATAACATTTGGGGCACAATGGAGGATGATTCTATCTAATTTTCCTGACCTTTGCCAAGAATAAGGTGGAGCAAAATGATGCATTCATCATTTATTTGAGAATGCAAGGATACTCATAAAGGTTTAGCAAATACAGGTCCCTCAGTTTAATTTCATTTTTCACAAGACTGTACATCAACTCGAAATCTGATCCACTCCAACCCCCTGCAATAACTGGGAAATTAATAGAAAGAAAATGACATGAAGATTCTTATAGACAACAGAAGCTATCTCAAGATGGTACCCTCAGCTAGAGTCATTAGGAAGGTCTTATATTCTCAACATCCAGCCTCATCCTTTCACTAACTTCAACAGATTCAGAATCACTCTCCCAGTCATTTGACTCATCCCCTCTTTGCTTCACAGAGTTAAGTGGAGAGGAGCCAACTCTTGCATCAGCTTTCTCTGTGAAAGGACTACGCGATTCCAATGGGGGCTCTGAGCTTAACCTTTGCGTGGAGGAAGAAGAATTGTTTGCCTTTTGCTGCTCTTCAAGAATCTTCTGCAAGTACCTTGCATTTTCCTCCATTCGCAATTGCAGTGCTCTTTGGACCTAGAGAAGAAGAACATTGGGTTCAGAAACAGAGAAGTATGGTGCTGCTTAAATAGCCTACTACCTCTTTATGTTTGAGGATATTCTGATTTCCAAAGCTTTATTAATAAACCGAAAAGTAAAATATGCTTTTCCAGTCAGAGCTACAAGCACCCAATGCTTACCTCAAGTTGTTCATGCAGCTGTTTCTGAACCTCTATTTGCATGCATAGAGCCTCGGTGACTTGAATGCTCCTATCATCGAGACAAAAAGATAGACAAAATTAAAGCACTTAAAGAAAATATTACAAGGGCATATTCGAAAGTGGAGTAATAACAAGAAAAAACTGGGGTACCTCTTCTTGGCCAAATCACCGTCATCACTAGCCAATGATGATGATTTCTTATCTTCACGACAGGAAGCCTTTTTGTCTTCATAAGCATGTTAGGGTATCAAGCATTAAATATCATAACAAGTTTACTGCAATGGTACTAAAAATCAAACCTCTGCAATTAGATAGTAATGTATATCCAGATAATATAGTTCATAACTAGTTTCTTCATGCCTTACTTTCCTATTCCATTTGTCTTGGTTGTTGGAGAAATAAAGTTGGATTCTAAATTTTATACAGACCGACAAACTACTGTACTCATTTCTTCCTTCATGCTTCCTCTTAAAGAAACATATAGTTTGAAGTCTATAACCATTTCCATCTTGAAGAAAGAAGCCAAAAACAATTGATGGGTGTGGTCAGTCGTAATCAATTTGAGTCATCCTCAATTTTGTGCATCACTATTGCCAACTTGGCTATTAGTCGTGTATAGCATCAGAGAACAGATGGCTAACTTGTTTCAATTATTAAATGACCATGTAATTGGAATTTCCCATTCAAGTTTGATAAGTTTTACACTGGCATTTTACTAAAACAATATTGAACATGCACAGTATACAACAAACAGATATTTGAGTGCTCTGTTTATTGTCAGAATTACCTTCTTTCGCCTCTGGAAGGTACCTTGCAAGTCGATATTTCTGCAAGTCATGAACACAAGAATAAAATGGTGACAATGACTTCTGCAGTGCAATCTAACATGCAAGAGAAATTACTTAGCCAGAATTACCTGCAAATGACTCTTTACATGGAAGATAGTCAAACCTTCAACATTCATAAGCTTTAGTACACCCTTTGGAGTTGCCTCTGCATAAGAAAACACTCACAGATGACTGAGATGAAAAATACATCCAGCGATGCTGAAAGAAAACAAAATGCTTACTCTCGGCACCATCAAGCTTGTTCACTGCTTCTACAAATCGCTCATGAAGGTCCAAGGTCCATCTTAATCTTGTTTTATTTGCAGCTGAAGCTGGGTTTATGGAGGGGGGTGAATGCAATAGGACTTTAGCAGGAGGTTTTGAAGGCTGATCTGTCTGGTTGTGGTTAGCAGACAATGGAAGAGATGAGACTTGCAGTGTCTCATATATGTCCTAAATAAAGGAGACAGTGAGTCAAATATGAAACAAAATTCTTTCCCAACTGGACATACTTTGGATAGAACTTCCACAAAAGTATTGTCACATTTGTTTGTCAAGAAAAAAAAAACATCAGTCTTTCATGTTTAGCCAAATTCTAGACCATCCCTCATGTGTGCAGTTCCTGGCCAAACTATTCAGATAGGTTAAATTTTGAGTCCCTTTTCCTCATTAACATTGCTGACCTGAAGTTGGAGGCTCAGCATTTACGAAGGAAGACCAAGAACTTTAATCAGAGGAGGCGACAAGATATTTAAAATCCTCCGGTGAATAAAAAAATGGAAAGAAATCAACAAAAAAACTTACATCCAAATGAAGGCTTTCCCCATTGTCAGTGATAGCTATGCCAAGTTGTTCAGACAATATTTGCAATTCTATTTGCTCATTAAGTGCTAAGCCACTACTCCCACAATTCTCTCCATGGATGCTACCATCTGAAACTTCTCCAGAGAGATTAAGGAAATCCTTCATCAAGTCATCTGTGTGTTCATCCTCACCGCTTGTTGCACTTATAATTATATCTCCACTAAACAGCAGCGGAGAGTTAGAAGATTGAACAGCTGAATTCTGGTGCTCACATTTTGGAGGATGAGGAAGGAAGGGTAAGTTATGAACTTTTTGACATGACTCTGAGCTAGTCGAAGATGAATAGTGAAGGCTGGTACAAAATGTAGAAGAACGAGAAAACTTGTGCTCTGAATATTGAGGATGAGATGCATAAGAACAAGGACTTCCTGGTTCAGGCCCTGAGCTTGATTTCTTGGTATGCAAAGGAAGGTCCTTACCGAAGCTGGATGAATTGTGCAATACTGTCTCGACATAGGAGGATCTTGTGGAGGAGAAACAATCATCCAATAATTTTTGGCAGTCATGTTCATTATTAAACTGAACAGATAAAGGTGAAGAATGACAGAGATGCTTTGTTCCTTCGGGAGAATTATTTTGTTTAATTGTAATCAGACTGTGGCTGCTCATGGTTTATGACTAATAAAACATGGTACCCCCACACTTGCCGAACAAAAGAATAGACAGTCCTCTGAGATTCTGAACCTACAAAATGATCACCTATATCAGTCAACTTAGCAAGAAGAAAAGATATTCGTTGAATTATTTAATTGCATAAAGCACCAATGTATAAGAATCAGATGACATAGACTAAGAGGTGATAGTAGGATCAGATGTCTGCATATACAGAAACATTCTAATAATTAATAGCTAAAGTATGTGCATCCTTGCTGAAAAATTGCAGACATGTGGGTTCTTTCAAAATTAATGGCTGTGCACATTTGGTCTTCCCCAACGCCAAGCATTCGTAAGTGTAGAGCTCATCTATAATTGGATGCTGTCCAATATTACTTATTATAGCATTTAAAAAAAATCAAATGTCATATGTTATATATCCATAGAATTTAACTTCACTAAGTTGTTAGTACAAATCAAATTTGTTTCAGTAATTGAGCTGATCTTTTTTATTCTCACAAGAGAGTGGGAGGTAGTTTGGGATTATTAAAATGATCGATTTTTCATTTAGATTTGCTAATTGTTAAATGAAATTAAAACTTGACATGCTTCATCTTCAACTTAGGATACGGTACTAAGCTCAACATTTTAGAGGGAGAAACCACAACATATCTTGGTAGTTGTAATCCCGATTATGGTTTTATCAATCCAACTAGAATCTTTCTACTCCCTTTAACACAAATCCTCCTTATTGGTCTGATTCTAAATGAAGATGTCCATTTTCATCATCCCCCTTCTAGATGAGCATCCCTGTTTATCACTTGAACATCTTTCTTAGTTATACTTGGCCTTAAGTAAACAAAAATCTGATGTTGCTGCCTTGCATGCCAATACCAACACGTAATCTTTACTTGGTGCAACAGCATCAACAGTTTGGGTTGCTTCACAGTTTGGACAATCATTTTCTCATTCTAGTGACAGCTTCTTAACCCAAACCAGCCTTTCTTCTTGCTAAACCCCTTGATCTTGATTGCTTATGAAAAAGACTATCCTAATGCCTTATTGTAACAATATGATAAATATTATGTCAGCTTTACAAGGTCTGTTCACGCAACATCATACCGTTCCTAGACACTGGTGCTCCTTGACGAACATGCCACTCTGCTTACAATTTTTTGTAGCTGTTATCCCCATCCAAAATGAAGCTCATCTAATTAATCCTCCAGACGCAAAACTCTTCAAATACAAGCCCATTTTCTATCAATCATGGACCTCAGAATAGATGAGAGATTCATGCGTGCCAATAGAACAGCACGCCATCCCAGTACGACAGACCCCAGTGCTAATAGGGCTCGTAGTTCGCCAATATTCACTAATAGAAACGCCTCCAAAGTAGGCAACCTTGCATGGAATCAGTGATTACCAACTACCAAAGAGATCAAACCACCAACAAAACAAATTGAATTCAAGAAAGGACAAAAAAGATACTCTTTTTATTCTCCTCATTTCAAGTGAAAGAAGGAATCGCAATCTGGACGAGATCTACCATCTGCTGCAGCAAAACAAAAAATTCGCAGAGAGAACAACAATGAGAAGCTTACACTTACTAAGGGAGGGAGATCAAGATGTATCCAAGGAGTCCTGTCGCCAACTATGCGGCCAGCAACCCAAAGGAAGCTTTTATATCCCTCCCTAACAATCTCTATTTGTTCTCTATATCTCGCTGCTGCTGCTGCAACTGCCGGCGCCACCGTCCCGCCTCCGCTTCTGCACCTCCCCCTCCTCCCAATCTGTGACGGACGCTAATGATTGCAGCTTGAAATAGAAAGCGAAAACCACCCGAAAACACGATATTCCCAAATTGCCCTCTCTTCCAACAATGGCAACCAACATTTGGAATTTTTTTAGTCCCATCACACACCCAATGTGACGTCTGCCACTTTTAGCATGTCAATTATAATATTATATAATATATATATATATATATATATATATATCCTTGTACGTTTGAAAATAATATATCTATCATTATAGTTCCTCTATATATATGTATAAAAAATAGGTTAATAATTTTTATCTATGATTACAATTAGTTTATTTACGTCAATATATAAATACAAAATAAATATTTTTAGAATCATAAATAGTTATTAAAAAGTATTAATATAAATTAGAATCTCAACTACTCGCTATGTATTAAGATGATTGGAAGGGCTAATTTATAATTCTGCAATTGACAAGAGAATGTGTAAAAAAGACTTAAAAGTGAGACCTAATAAGGAACTACTGGAGATGGTGATACCGAAATAAAGTAATGGGACTCAAATCACAAACCCCACGGCCAATAAGAGCCGGATGATGACGCTGAGGTCGTTCTCCACCACCCGATTCGATGATCCTGGTGGGCCCTGCCCAGAAAGGAGACGAGAATGACGGGATTGGAGCAACTTGTTCGCAGTCTGAGCGTGATGCAAAGGAATGCACTGCATCTGTTTGGTAGTTTGCCTGTTCGTGCTTGATCTCAGAAAGGAACAGGCTAAGAAGAATAATGGAAGTCACGAGGCTACGATGGACGCTACCGTCAGAAACCCCATGGAGGACCGATGCTCTCTTGGCAGAAGGAGACACCACCATCAGATGTTGTCGCTGAAGTAAACAAATCCCGTGTCCCCACATGCAGCTAAGGTGCTCGACGCGGAGCACCCGCACTCAGCCGCCCCGTCGCTGTTCCCATAAAGACCCGAGCCAGAAGCAAGGAGAAAGGAGTGAGGAAGAGAACCAAGTGGGAAGAGATGACGGAGGCAAGGGCAGGGAAAGATACAAGCGCAGCTCCACCATGGCGACGAGCCACTCGTTTCGCTTCGCCGCGTCGCTTTTGGCCCCCGAAGCGTCACCAAAAGTCGTCACTGCTGCAGCAGGAGCAGGAGCAGCGGACGCCTTTTGGTCGCGTCTAAACGCTGCGCAGGTCGCTACCGGAATATGCCATTCCCTGTTCTTCGAAGATCCTCCTCCATTTGGTTCTTTCTCCACGCAAACGCTACTGAGATGTCATTTATATTACGCACAATGCTGGAAGAATCCATCCAAAGAACCTTCCTCCCATATTTGTCAAAGGCCGAGCTGTGGGAGTGCTAGTTGGATTGGTGCAATCAGCAGCAAAAGAAATCCATATTATTACATTAAACTTTTCTGGCATATCCATCCTCCATAGTTGGATCAATTAGCCAAGAAATATTACCCGTGTTATCTTAATTACCAGCAGTCCATATACCTCGAATCATAGCGTGTCCGATACAGTCTACAGGAGCGAACACGAGGGAAAAAAAAAATCCCAAGAATTGAATACTTGAATAATTGTTAAATCACCATTCGTTAGGAAGTAGACGAGAAACATGAATTGTATAGAACAACATATAACAACAACAACTCGCCTCAAAAGATTTACGAGGCACAAAGTTGATGACATCCATGTAAGACTAAGAAATGTTTATATTCTATCGTTGACAAGATCTTACAAGTAATATGGGTCGTCCACCAATGGTAGTCCGGTTACCTATCCCTCAGCTCTTGTTCAAACACCTCCAGCTTCTTGCGGATGGGAGCCAAAAACAATCTTAGATCATTGCATATCTTCATTTTATCATCTGTGCTCAGATCCTTGTCTTCGCTGAGCCTTACTTGAATCTAGAAATACAAGTTATATAAAGGCCAGCCCACAATTGTGCACCAACTTGAATACACCAATATCCTAAATATAAAACTGATTCTAAAATTCATGATTACCAAATCATAACTCAAACAGTGTCGTTGCATGTACCTGCAAGTCCTCGAGTTCGCCAAATGAGAACTCTGGAATATCTAAGTGGCCTTTGATCTTCTTGTTCTCCTTTTGGATCAACCAGTCTCCTGCTTCCATTCGCTCAGCGAGCACCAGATAGAAAATAAAAACAAAAGAAAGTTGGAGAGATGCATCTAGCATCAACTTAACGGTATACCTTTGAATTTTATAGTCACCTCGTAAGTGTAACCAACTCTCTTCTTGTTTCGCACAGTAACCAAAAATGCCTGCTCAATCACAAGACACCATATCCAAAAGGTATGATAACCACCTTTAAGTTACTCGAGCAAATTTCATATTAAAGGTTAAAAATAGCGCTTAAAGCAGTTCCAAGCAGCAGCTAAATAGATGCTTGATTCAATTTTTGGATTATTTCCTTTGTCTGTTCTTTAAAAAGGCCACTCAGGATGGGAACATGCCATTTCTTGAGATAGAGTTGCATTTTGTGCAACCTAAACATCTAGCTTCCCCTCGTTTATTCTAGTTTACATCAAGCATTTCAACCTTTTGAAGCTGAGCACTTCGTACATTTGCAAAGGATTATGTACTAGTCTTGCATGAACGCCACAAGTGGAGACAAATATCTCATCTGGAAAGAAACTTAACTATGTAATAGCTTTTACTCGGTCTTACTATATACTAAATAGAAATTTCAACCATGCAATAGCTTTTACTCAGTCTTACTCTGCACTAAATAGAACAAGTGTGAACTTTAAAATGGTACTCTCCGTAGGTCAAACTCAAACAGCAATCAAAATATGAGAATTCTTGAATGTCTAAAAACGTATCTCCCAGCAAAGAGTTCAAGTTTTAAGGTTATCAATGACAACAGAGGAATCAAATTTCAAGTGATCAAGATGTTGTATATAATATGAAATCAACTATAATAATTTATAGACAGTGATACAATATACTCACATCGCCTGAGCATTTAGTCACTTCCTCTATATAGGCTTTGCCACTGGAAAAATCCAATGAGCCTAAAGACTTAAGCAACTCCTGCAGTATAATATATATACTGTTTAGATTTAAGATAGAAAAATGATAAAGTAGAATCAAGCAGAAGGAGGGAAAATAGTACTAAAAATCTTAACCAATGTTTATTACTGACAATACAATTGGCCTAGGAAAAATGATATCAGACCTTTATTCTATTGCTTGCCCATGAATTGAGGTTTCTCTCCTCCCAAGTGCCAGCCTGCAAGACAGATGCAAGCCACTGACTCAGAGAGGATGCAGCAAAAGAAGTGCAAAATAAGCGACTACTCATCCACCTGAACTTAGCCAAATCTACCAGATCAGAAAAATCAAATAAATGAGGAATATTATGCAAGAACATATAAAGTAGATCTGAAGCCAGGGAGAAGATACAAAAAGATAACAAGGCAATGGCCAAATGGGATTTGAATTGATCCTCGTACCCAACCAAGCCAGCTGACATCTTCAAAAATAATCTGACAAGACTTGACACATAGCTCTCGGGCATATAAGGGGAACCAGGGTTCAAGATGCGATGCAGGATGTCAGCAGAGGTTATAAGAGATGATGGACACAGAAAATCTTGAGCCGACTATCTAAATAATATCATGCTTCCGAAGAACATAAACATATGATGATTCCTCTCATTTTATTTGACGTCCTTAAACAGCAATTGGCGTGACTCGGACCCTTAACAAATCCAAAATCGCCATGGGCGAGCAGAATCGAGGCACCCCCAGATCCTGTAACAAAAACCATTTGAACCTCTGCAACTACATAAAGGCCCCCTTTTTCCCTTGCTCGTTCGTCGAATGACACCGAATAAAGATGAGAGGAAAGCAACATGCCTGATTCCAGACGGATCCCAAGACAGCGGAGCGGGGCTGTTTCGAGAGGTCGTCAGCGGAGAGCTTTCGGGGGACGGGGCGCGGAGCGGCGTCCTCCGTCGCCTCACGCACCCAGTAGGTGTACGACGACTGCTTGTCGGCCGCCGTGTCCTCCATGTGCGCGGCGAGGGCTGCCCACTCTCCCGATTATCGCGGAAACGGGTGAAGGTGAGCAAGAGATTAGGGTTCCAGAAGGAACGATCGGAATAGAAGGGTGAGAAGTCGCGCTTCGACGCTGGAGGAAGAAGAAAGAGGGATTTGAGCTCCAAGAAGCACGAGGGAGAAGTCGTCCGACGAAGGCGTCGGTCGATCCGGAAGCCGTATATGGCGGTAGCCTGGGAGAAGGGCGGAAGCTTCAAACGTGCGATAGAAACCGTTGACACGCAGCGTGACTCATCGAATCGGGTGATCAGAACCAATCCGTCTAATATGACCCGTTGAGTTGAGGGGTCGGGTCGAACCCGGATCAAACATATGCTCCGAGGATGGTATGGACGAGCACGACCCGAATCCGACCTCGGATTCGACCCATTTTTACCCCACTAACGGGTCGGGTCGGGTCGGGTAGAACTTATCAAATTTGCCCTAATCGATGAAGACAGTATAATGCATTTTTTAACTATTATCGATGAAGACAGTATAATGCATTTTTTTTTTAAAAAAATTGAGTTATCAGCATATTATTGAAAAATTATGATAATTGAACATATTATAAGTGCATTCAACATCCATTTCCTTATTTCATTCCTTCGTAAATTAAAATAACAACATGCATTAAATATTTTTAGCTATTGTCAGTAAAGACATTACAATGCATTTTCTATAAAAAAAAATATTGAGTTATCAGTGTCAAACTCTTATTTGTATTTCCTATAAAAGATTGAGCAAATACAATTATTATCCCAAGTGTTTAAAATGAAACTTGGACGACATAATTAGATGGTTTCCGAATCTGATCAAAGTGTTCATATTCTTGTAAATAAAATCACCAATTTGCAAGGGGTGATGTGGAGTTTCATTAGGTCCGTGAGAGACAACACCAGCCCTAATTGTTTTCAGGGGTGGTTTAGTCCACCCAAGCAGCAGTCTTATTATATTCCCAAAACTGGCATTACAAAATAGTTTGCCAAATTATACTGATTAGAACGGTCTAAATAGCGATGTCATGTTGTATTGCCAAGGGTGCCACTTAGTTGGTCAAACCATGCTAGTTGACCAACATGGTTAAAGGATAATGATTGCTTTCCTTGAGTTGGTTTGTAAAAATAACATGCATCATCATACAATCTTGAGCGTTGACATGACGATGCCATCAAATAAATCATAGTCTGCCGTAGCCGTCTCATACGTTCGCATTCGTCCAATCCGATGCAATTGACAACATGTCATAATAAGCATTATTATGAAGTAGGGGCCACATTTTAATTGATCACAACTTAATCATCTAATAATAATTGATTCACGATTCACATCAAATTGATATTAGAATCATCGAGATCCACTTGAAGATCCGTGATGTCAATAAAATCTGTCATGATGGAGACACTATTTATATATGAAAAAGATCTAATTGACACAATTACTATTAAATACAAAGATGTGATCGTGGGATCAAAAATAGCTTCCCTGCCTTGGCTTAGACCGTGTCTCATTTGGCGATTTGAGACATCCCATTGTTGGGTGTCTAATATGATGCTGAATTCATTTAAAGGTCAAATTTAATGTGTTCCATGTGTCGCTGTGATGTTACGGATCTTTGATCGACGCTCCGTCGGATGGGTCCCACGCCTTGCAGCCAATCAAGAAACGGGTATGGTTGACGACGTAACTCCATACCGAACCCAGCCGCAAGCGTAACGCGCGTGGTTTGAGTCGTGACTTCAAACGGAGGAGGCATTTAACGACGTAGAGACGGAAATGTTGATCGCTTCGCGCACGCGACGACGAGGGACCCGACGTTTAACCCAGATGATTCTGACCACTTATTTCTTCCCTCTCTGACCAAACCGTGTACCGGGTCCGCGACCCCTCCGTCTGACCCGCGAGGGTGTCTTCTCGGGTCTGTTTTGTGGGTTGATGAAAGCGGGTTCCAGCCGAGTAAGAAAATGGGTAGTGGCATTATTGAAGTTAAACATAAATTCTCGGGCATTTATTCCATCCGGTTCCCATTCTACCCTGAGTTCGACATTAAAACCCCGTCGCTCCTCGCCGCGTGACCGCCGCGCGTGATGCCTTCGCCGCCCTCCTCGATCCCTTCTCGTTCCATTTAAAGCCTCGGTCGGTGTCGGCTTCAAGCGATCCTTCGATTCCGGAGAGGTCGGCGGGGAAGCGTAGGGAGATGTGGCGTGCGCGATCTGTAAGCAATCGACTGCCATTTGGCTTTGAACTTATTTATACGCCTCTCGCACGATCAGTAAATTTGGTTTTGGCTGTTCCCTGAGTTGAATCCAAGTAGGCGGCAATAAATGGGTCGTCTTTGACGATGCAGACGGTTAAGTTTCCTTTCCTTTTTGTTGTTCGATCCACTTCCCCTTTATTGCCCTTTATACGGGGAAAGAAGAGATTCCAGGAGAACTGGCGAAGATTGGTATTCTTTGGCGAATTCTGTAGTAGCATTGGATTTTTCTTCGTCGACTCTTTCTTCCTTGCATGGGTGGTAATGGAGTCCGCTTTGACTTGTTAGAATAGAGTGGGGCAAGAGAATCGTTTAAAATAAGAAGATCGAAGCTTGGAGCAGAGCCCCAGGTAGATATAAAAAAAGGACTCTTTTTTCTTGGAACCGAGCCCCATGTTTTTCTTTCTTTCTTTTATTCATTAGATTTGAAGTGGGAATTTGATCAGGAAACTAGAAGCCAGTGGATTATAATGTATTGGTCGGAAGTAGGGAGGTAAAAAGAAGGTACCAATGACTGACAGCGCTAATCACTCCGGGTGCTTTGTGTCAGAAATTTATGTGCTTGTTTGGGGGAAAAAAAGGTGCTTAGATGGATTTCGATGTACATTTGCGGTGTATTGACTTATCACAATACAGCTTTGGATGACAGACCTTTTCTTTAAAATCTCGTCTGTGATGTGTGATGAGAGAAGTCCAAGATTTGTAGCTTACGACCTTGGTTTTGAGGGAGAAGAACCCCATTGGATGGATATCACGTCTTCTTGTAGAAGGATCTAGGCTTTGTCTCTTCTTTATTAAAGGTTTGATCTTTTTACTTATGTCGACTTGCTTGGTATGTGAAGGGCTGACATGTGATAGACCAGTCAAAGGCCATTTTATGTCAGAAAAATTAAGCTTGTTAGATTTTTTTTGGGGAGGAGTGAAAAATCGTAATAAAAGAAGACCATACCTCGTGGATCAGAAAATACAGCGAAGTCAGTGGAGGTGAAAATTAAAGAGGAGACTCGGGAGAGAGTATCTTAGCTAAAAAAATCTTCATCTGTGAACAAAGAATTGTGTTAGTGAGTCCACCTGATGGCTGGTGGAACGGCCCTTATATATGATTCATGGCAGAATTGAGTCAATGAGAACAGGGAGGTAATCCTTTATACTGTGAATTTGTTTCTCTTGGTTGAATGTTTAGGAACTGAAGGAAAGACCATATGTTTAGCATTTCTCTGAAGGTTGTCAGCTTTTGAGAGTTGAGTAGGAAGTGCACACGTTTTAAGCAGGATCTTTTCCGATCGTACAGGTTTGCAGAGATGTTGGTGTCCTTAGCTAGATAACTAGAGGTAGAACTTGCGCTTTCTCCTCCATCTTCTTTGTTTCCAAAATGTCTATTTGATTTGTTTCTTTCCTTAAATTTGATTTGATAAATATTTCTAGTTCTAGTTGTTTTCTTCTTGACAAGATGTTCTACCAAGTTTTTGTTTTAATTGGATCATATTGAACTTCCAAAAATTTTGGTGTATTTGCTTGTTTAATTCATCATCTTTAAAATTGGAATGATTTCTTCTACATTTCATGGGCAGGATACTAGTCAACACGTTTCTGCAAGTGTTTTTTCTTGCATGGATTTGACTTCAAAGATGCCTTTCCAGCGGGACTGGGAAAATTTTTCTCTATTCAGCAGAAAAGAAGGTGAGATTTCTAAACCTGCACAACAATGTGAATGGGAAGTTGTTGATAAGCATGAGAGCTATGGGAATGGCAATGGATCTGTATGCTCATCCGTTTGTGGACTCGGTCCTGGCTCAGACTTGGGTAATGGTTCATCAAGAAGCTCTATTTCATCATCCATAGGTTTTCCATCAAAAGCAGGGACCGGAGCTTTGGGGTTCATCATTGACTCAGTGGAAAAACCTCCTGAGATCCTAAAGGTGAATAAAGACTTAGCCATGGTGGAAACCGGAATTTTGCATAAGGTGGTGGATGTAAATGGCCCTAAGGAACCTCGTACCCAGCTGAAGCTTGGCAAGAGGACATACTTTGAAGGAGGAATTCATATCACAAACTCATCTTCTTTAGCTTCTATGAATCCATCCATTGGTTTGGTAAAGAAACCAAAGGTATCACAGCAGAACATGCAGAGTTCACATTGCCAAGTTGAAGGATGTAATGTTGATATTTCGGCAGCTAAAGATTATCATCGCAAGCATAGAGTCTGTGAAGGTCATTCTAAGTCTCCTAAGGTTATAGTTGCTGGTCAGACATGCAGGTTCTGTCAACAGTGTAGCAGGTGAAACACTTTTTGTTTCCTGAATCAAGTCAAGTTGACTTTTCTTATCATGGAAGTCCATTTTTATTTACTTTTTGTTTTTTAAAAGAAAAGAAGAGGGGGAAGGGATGGGGCGGATTAATTAAGATGGTGCATGCTTCTTTCCCATTTATGTAACAAAAGCTCATTGCTCATTAAACAGTATTGCTACTTAAAATAATGGCCTCTTCTTAAATGTCTTGAATATGTTGATATTAGAAGTGAAGGTACATTAGTTGTTAAAAGAAGTTGGTAAAGGAGGATCTGCGATGCTATTTTATATAAGGTCTCTGGTGCTTTGAAATTGCACAATTTGTTGGATCAGTTATTCATAAACATATCAGTTTGTAACAAATATTGTCTGATCCAAATATATTGACTGTACTTTTTGTAATCTTCTAGGTTTCATGATTTATCTGAGTTTGATCAGAAAAAGCGAAGCTGCCGAAGACGCCTATTTGACCATAATGCACGTCGACGCAAACCACAGCCAGAGACGATCGGATTTGGTTCTTCAGTATTTTCTGCATCATATTATGGTAATAGTTGCCTCTGGTCACTAAATGAATAGCTTGTCTTCATCTTTCTTAGAATTTATTTCATATTGCTACGAGAATCATAACCATTTGGTCTAGACAGTAACATTTACTTCAGCCAAATTGTGGTGATGTAGTTTCCAAATTCAAGATTGAAGGACATTTTCTCTGCATTTAGTTAACAAAGTTTAATTAGTCTTTTGATTGCTATATAACTTGCCTCAACTTAGATGCACTGTTTTGTTCTTAGGTAGTAATAACTGTAGTTCCATCTCCTTTGTTCTGAAGATTACATTGGCAAGCGGCATATCATTTCACAATTGCTATTGCTGATTCTCAATCTAAACTGTTACAAGAGTGTTCACATTTGAGATTCTTGGCCCTTTGACTTTGCCTAGTGCCCTAACTCAACCTTATTCCTTGATCCTATTACCAAAGACCTGTGTTATGTTGGCATAACTTAGCACAGTTTTGATGTATCTTTAACTCAGAATTTGTTGCACCGCCAGCTTTTTTATTCTTGCAATCCAACTTATTCCAAATCTCAGTTTTAAACTATTTGACTGAGAGAAATGTTAACATACATAGCAAAGGAACAAATTAATCTTTTGTAGGTTTTTTTTCTAGATGAATCATAATAGCTAATATATCCAAATATCATCCTTTGTTGGTAGGACAGTGTTGATGTTGAATTTGTTTACATGTTGAAATCAACTCTGATTTAGGTAGAAAGCCACTTAGATGCTTGATTAATTTTGGAAGAAAATATCGTCTCTCATGAAAATAGATGAGAAAATAACTTAGCTAGTCACTCGTGATCCATCTCAGAATTGATAGAGGCTCTATCTCTTCAATCAAGGGACTCCAAAAACCAAAAATAAAATGTTGTTCAATGAGCTTTTGGAGTTATGCTAGTTGCATTGAGCTGTGTCCCATTGCAAACCTTATCTGGATAATATCATACTTATTTTGGGCATGAAAAACAGTTTGATCTGTTGTATTGTGCTATGGACCTCCTACCACTGTAATCAGCATAAAACTGAAGAGGAACCATACTGGCAGCTCAAAAAATGTCTATTTAGTATCTGATTAGAATAGGGATGTTTAGTTAATTTTTTTAGAAGTACAAATGCCTGGTTATTACCCTGGTTAATATTGTTTATGAAGGTTGTCCTGAACAAAATCTTTCATGCGATACACTAGGTAGCTAGATTTCCTAGCTGCTAAAGCACATCTTAGTTATTACCCTGAAATGTTACTGATTGGGAAACCTCTCATTCTTGGATTTCGTTGTGTGCTCGTGTACATCATTGTCTCTCTGTTAACGAGGACATTTGTTAAGTTTTGATGTAAATGCCTTCTACTTGTTGAAATATTTGTGATGGTAGCTACAGATGATAGACAACAGATGAATCTTATATTTGGTCGAGCTCCTTTCAATCATGTGACAAACATGGTCGATTCCACATGGGATGACTCCAGTGGCTTCAAACTGATTCCATCTCAAGGGCCATGGATAAATTTTGGTAAATCAGGAGACATTAATGGACAATTGCATTTTCCCAGCAATGGAATATCAAAAAATGTTTCCAGAGTAAACCATGATTGGGATGGGCTCTTGCCTTTCAAGGGCACAAATGCGGAGGCCACAAACAAAGGTAATAAGCCTTTAGTCCCTATCTTATCTGTAAAGTATTCAAGTTTATGTGGACATTAATGCATGGATTGCCATTCGCCTGCTTATCTGCAATGTATGTTCTCTGGACATATAACTGGTTAACTTATGATCCTCTTGTTTTGTTCAACCTCCAACAAAAGGTATCTCTAGACATGATTTAAGATCCTTTTTATCTTCATAATCTTTATCCTTGGTATTTAAATATATTGGAAGGACAAATTACTTCTGAAAGCCACTTCACATGTCTTAGGGAGGTATTATTTCCTCAAGGATTTAGGGGAATTCTTCTTTCAGAGGTTCTGCTTCTTGAGATTCCTATCGAACCAAGATCAGAATTTACTCCCAGAGAGATTCTGTTCAGTGCACTCTCATGGTACTTGCTGGTTGTATCAATCGGTTCAATGTTTTTGTGTATTGGCAATCAACTTGGAGTATTTGCTCTTAGAATAGTCAAAATTGAACAGTGATTTATGTGCATTTGTGACTCGATGCTTCAATGGGGCTACTAAAATATCCTTTTAAAATCTTATTCAGATGAGGTTAGCCACTAATACTCATCGAGATCTTTAGTCTAGGTTATTTGATCATGTCTAACGTCAACATGCCGCATGAATAAAGATATAGATTCTAGATGGTAGCTATGGTTGATTGACAATTGTTTGTTGTCTCTTTTCCATAAAAATGTGATATTTTTCATCTTAGTGTTTTACTTTATTAAGATGTGATAGTTCCATAGATCTCTTATCTGCTTTACAGGTCCCGGAGCACCTGTTTTTGCTTCGAACTTGGATGGAGCACTGGATCTTCAACGTGCTCTCTCTCTTCTGTCAACTAAATCTTGGGTTCCATATCAGGAACCTATTTCTGATTTCCAATCTGTGAATGCAAACATTATAACATCTCATTCTGCAATCCATCCAACCAATGAAATGACAGGCTCTTGGCAAAAGACTGAGCTACTCCTCCCCCGGCCATTGCCGTTCAACTTACAAAACAATATTAGCCTGATTTAGGAGTTTCAGCTAGAAAACAATGTTTTTCTTGATTCCACTCGGACACATATCTCATATTCAGATGACCATTTCAAGCGAGGTACTTTTTCTATATTCATGTTTGTCTTGTTTAATGTGGTACATATTCTCCACTCTACTGCAATATTTGTTAGCTTGCTGGCCCCATTTTCTTCTGATGTACTTACTGATTTCATCAATCATAGGAACTGGAAATTTTTGGTGATCGCTTACCTTGGCGTTGCTAATGTCATTTTCTGCTGGAGACCAAATAAAGTCTTTGAGGCGGTATTCATCCGTTTAGTATTCATATAGAGAGTTCTCATCATTCATTGAAGAACAATGGGGAACTTGTCCTAGTTTGGTAGTTTGATGCAGGGGTTTAACAGCTCATTAATTCATGTGATGATTGGATTATGAGCTTGTTATTTTTGTTTCTAAAGTGACTGGTGGCTGTTTAAGGGCTCTTTAGACTGTAAAGCACAAGTGATGGAGAGGATGACAAGTACTCAATCAGGCATTGCATATGAATGATTAGAAAATAAATTATGAAATCCATAAACAACTATTATTATAAGTTGATTATGGGAAATTGGTCAGACAATAATTTTGGCCAAGTGATATTTCAGTCAATTGTAGAAGGGTTTATCAACTATAGATATTATTTTTTAGTTGCCTGGTGTTTACAGAACTCCAAATCAAGGATGAGAAAGGCATCAAAGTTGGACATTGGCAAAAGGGCTCCATTATATTGAGAGTGAAAATGATTTAAACAACTCCAGTATATAGAAGTATTTGGTAGAACAAAGATCCATGTGATATACCAAATAACAAAGTATCAGATAAATTTTTCAGCAGCATGTCCATAATTCCTGTGCCAAATTCTGGTATGTTATTTAGCAGCATCACATTCCATTCTTCTACTCTCTCAAACTTGCACTAAATACTTGTATTGCATGATGAAAAATAATATTACATGATTGTCTGCATGGAGACAGACAACAGTAGCAAATTCAGAACCTCCACATTGCTTCTCATTGCATTCATTCAAAATAATATCAACTACAACCTAAGCAAACTTGACTGTGGCCTTATCGATCGGACAAACCAAAGAAACCGTCACCAGTAAACACAGAATACACAAATATAGGAATGATTTGGTTTTGGGCTTCAGCAGTACAGCATATGGAAGCTATCATGATTTCAGCAAGTCGCAACCCTGAGTCAAGCAGACAATCTAGATGTGGGACAGTAAGCTAGCAATTTTCATCTGTACCTATACAACAGAAAGGTGAACCATCCATGTTTAGATGAAGATGGGAACAACCATTCTCACTTGGTAGCATTAGAATTTCCATGAGGATATCATGAACTGTAACCTTCTTATAAATGTGAATTGACCAAACCCACATTTCAACAACTTCCTCTGGTTCATCTACTTGCCACCCTTCTCAGTCGATGGTCATTGGTTGCATGCAACATCGGAAACGTGCCTTACGAACAGTATTCACAATTTCTTCTTGTGCACTTTCAAGCATCCTGACAATTTCAGAAAAGGAAGGGCGTACATCGGGGTCAGCATCCCAGCAGCGGGTCATGATCTCGCCAAGTGCAGGGAGGCAATCTTGTGGTACAACCGGGCGTACTCCCTTGTTCACAACAGCAAATGCTGCCTGCACAGCAGACATATTCTGAAACGGGAGCATCCCCGTTATAAGCTCCCACAGAACGATGCCAAAGCTATAAACGTCAACTTTCTGATTGTAAGGTCTGTGCTGTATCATCTCCCTGAGAGCAGAAGGTTCAGTCAAAAGACATTCAGCAGCAAATGTTTATGCAGAAGCACCAAAAAGAAACAAGAAAATGAACAAATAAGTTTAAAAGAGAATGGGATGGAAACATAAAAGGCAGTGGTTTTTAGATTGCTTGTCATTTGGATCTACGATAAGACTAATGTAATTAGTCTGAGAATATAATTATCAATTCTATAAACTGAAAAAAAATGTCACTATATTCTTTGTGGACATATGAACCACTAGGTGTTAGGTGATACAGACTCCAATTAATCAATCTAAATTATCCCTCTACTAGGGAACCTGTGGCTCGTATTAGCATCATTAGTTAAAGTTGGTTTCTTCCACTTCAGGATTTGCACTTTGAAGATTGAAGGGCATTAAGTGTGTCTTGCCTTGGTGATTATTAAAAACTTTATTTTGCAACCATACCGTTTTCTAGTTCTATTTATCAACAACAAAACACAACCATATATCCTTTAAGGTTTTAAAAGAAAATTATTGTTACTTTAAATTACCTCCTTAGATATTCTAGACAATAAAAAGTTTTTACTTTTAGATCACAAGATCCTTTTTCTCAAGTAAGATGGTGTGATACTAGCTTAGCATATGAGATGCATATCCTTCTTATGAAGCCAATATGGGATCACTCATGTTCGTATGAGGCCACATAGCATCGTAGTGTCTGTAGAAATATTTTTTCATCTCTACTAATCAACAACCTAAACTGTTGTGACCTTTCTCCCCCCTGTAAAGTCCTGTTTTATAGCTCCTTCGATATTCTAGACAATAAAAAGATTTTCCTTTTAGATCACAAGATCCTTTTTGTCAAGTAAGATGGTGTGATACTAGCTTAGCATATGAGATGCATATCCTTCTTATGAAGCCAATATGGGATCACTCATGTTCGTGTGAGAAGGCCACATAGCATCGTGGTGTCTGTAGAAATATTTCTTCATCTCTACTAATCAACAACCTAAACTGTTGTGATCTTTCTCCCCCCTGTAAAGTTCTGTTTTATAGGTGGTCCAGTAGTGGCATTATGTTGAATATCTACAGGTACCAAAATATACTTAACAAGACATGGTAAGAATCAAGGGGACAGATGCCCCTTGCTCCTAGCACAAATAAAACTTAAAAAGAAAATCCTGGTTCTCTCCCCAAAATTATGATCTTTCATCTCACCAATTACCCATTACCCACACCCAAAGAATCATAAAACAATCAAATTTACCTGATACAATTGCTTCTCTATAGTTGCAAGTCCCACTTCACTCCACACCTCTGTTCCAATAATTTCAATTACTCTCTTATCTTAAATCAAAACCTAGTTAGGTGACTATTTGAGATCAATTTGTCTGTATAAAACACAACCCAAACTTTTTCAATAATTCCAATTCTAAGTCTCTCTTTCTACAAGAGGTATTGTATGAGTCAGCACACAACTCACCGGAAGCAATAATGGGCCTCAATTACCACAAACACTACTGTTCCTCACAAGTGCTCAATTACCACCCAGAAGCAATAATGCTCCAGTTCAATTTATGTTATCATGACACTGTATCATTACACCTATATATCTTATCATCAAAGAAAAAGTTTCTATAAATCTTTTGACCAACCACACAAAATTATCACACATCACCAGATCATCACACTAATCCTTTGCTAGTGAAAAAGCTGAGCAGATTGTATAATAACAAAACAAACTACACTAAAAAAGATAGCTACTATGAGTGATAAATTTGAGAATTTTTTGAAGGATGCAAGTGAAAAAAGACAAAATAAGACAAAAGGGAAGCAAAACACGTGCATTGAAGTTCTCAAATTAAAACCACTAGCAGTATCATGAGAATAAAAATGTTTATATCCTAAGTATGACCCGTGCATCCTAAATGAAAGCAAGCAGCTTTATGTATGACAAGATTGAAAATCCAAAAGAAGCCAAATTCATTCAACACTTCGAATATTTTATAAGAATTAGAATGAGCCAGTGTTACCACAATTATCAGACTAATTGCCCCTCTAATTTGTGCAATGCAGAATTTGGATCAAAAAGCATTCTTAAAAACAAAAACACAAAATAAAAGAGCTCCAATCTAGAACTTCAGAACTATTTACACATATAAGTAACACAAGTTCTTAAAAAAATAAATAACATTCAAAGCTAAACAAGCTGCTACAAGCATTCATGCCTAACAAATGAATTTGAACATCAAAAACTGAACAAGGAAAATAGTGTTCATTCATATAAACTTTCATAATTGTGTGAAGGCACCATAGAAAAATATGTTAACACAAGAAATGAGCAAGCACACAAGGAATAATAGAGCAAACCTATCACTTAAAACTTGTTAACCAATAAGTTATTTCATCTTAATGATAGTTCATATAGTCCAGCATGAATACATGATGATGGCTGCATCTATGAAGTTAAACAACGAGAGGACTCAACAATATTCCAAATAGATATATGCCATCATGAAACCAGGAACGTGGTAAATCTTATAGTGAATTTGAAAGCAATCTGTGAATGCTCAACAGATAAACTTGCTCCCAGTTAATAACCTTGCAACAAAGATGGAATGTTCTTAGGCACCAATTCAACTAAATTTTTCCTTGTTTGTAATTATCATGGTTATTATGCAATTTCATTAAAGCAACTAGAGGTCAAGAACTGTCTTCTCTTTAATCCATCTACGTGCCAGTACTAAAGATACTAGTATCTACCATGTTTTAAGCTGCAAAATACTATTTCAACAGCCTATTCAGTTATCAGTTCAATATCTTTGGCCTTTGCTCATATAGCACATTATTAAATTACATGATGATTCTTCAGTATGACCTAATAACAGGATCCCTACAGTACTTTAGAAACATATAGCAGTATTGATCATGCATTTGATGCTGGCAAATAGGAAAGCCCCAAGAAGCATGTTGAGTCAATTAAAGAAATTACCATCCTAAAATACTTAATCAGTATATATAATTAATAGAGCTGTAATTTGTATGACTGAAGCAGGAAATAATTTTAATGTGCAAACATAAGCAGTCACTCGCAAGAGCAACATTTAAAAGGAATTGCCAACCCAGACAATTGTTTCTGAAACTAGCATTCTTCACCCCTTGTAGATAGCAGAAATTTCTGCTTCCTGTGGACACATGATATACACATTCTACCAAGTGGCCACACTTGAAAAATGGAAAATTTAAAAACTCCAATATACATGCAGGAAATTTTTTTTTTGAAAACATGGTTATTCAGAGAAAAATATTAACAGATCAATTTTTCCACAGCTAAGGATATGAATGAATGACTAAAAATAAACTTTTGCGGCTTAACAAGCACTTTAAGAATCTTAAATATGTTAAAAACGTAAAGAAAACAATTTCACATACGGAGCCATCCATCGATAAGTTCCAGTTTCAGGGGTCATTCCCTCAGGTTTGACCTCAATGCGGGCAACCCCAAAGTCAGCAATCTTAATTGATTTGTCGGCAAATATAAGAAGATTGTCAGACTTAAGATCCCTATGTATGAATCCCAACCCATGCACATACTCCATACCCTTAGCAATATCTAGTGCTTGCTTGACAGCCAACTTGAGAGGCACCGACCTGTTCTGCCTTTTCATGAGAAATTGTCGGACTGATCCACCTTTGGCATACTCTGTCACGATGCACCACACCATTGGCTTCCTGCATGCCCCAAGAAACCTGACGATATTTGGGTGCTTGAGATTTGCAAGCATCATAACCTCCTGCCCAAACTGCTGCTCCATCAACTGCGCCCTCTCAGGGTCATTCTCTGGCTTTTCCAACAACTTAATTGCGACATCTTCTCCATCATAAGTGCCCCTATAGAGCTTCCCAAAAGCACCCTGAGCAAAGGCCACCCCCATACTCAACTTCCTAAGGTCAATGGTCCACTCATCATAGTTCTCGAGAGACTCCGTGGGATATCGTGGGTCCATCAAGGTCTGAGCCAATGCATCCTCATTCATAGCATGAGACACCCTGCCAGGTCGCAGCACGCTGTGCCCCACCGAGAACAGGCGGAGTCCGGTGTGATGCAGTATTCCAGTTCTCGAGTTGTTCGATCCGACACTGCTGTTTTCCAATGACATGGCAACGGATCCACCACCGGTACTCGTCTGCAGGCTTCCGACACTATCTAGGGACATGTTAGAAACCTCGTCAAGCTTCCGATAAAACCCCATATCATAGAAGCCGTTTCCGACAACATTTCCACCGCCACCACCACCCATAAACCCAGCAAATTTCGAACCTTCCGCCATCTGTTGTCGAGTCAACAACCAAAAGCCCAGAACTTTCTTCAAACAATCCTACAATCCACCCAATTTTACGACCCAAAACTCAATTTTTTCCACCTCTTCGAACAATTCCAAGTCCCAAAACACTCCAAAAATGATTCCCAGAAGTAGCTCGCCTGCACCTGCTACGATGAAATCGAAACAAGAATAAGACCTAGGCATCAATCTCTTTTAACCAAAAGGTAATCGCCAGGAATCATGACAACTGTGGAAACCGAAAATCCGAAACGGGCAAGCTCGGCAGGAGCATAGGAGGCACCGATTCGAGCGAGGCATACCTCGATCGAGTGGGAACCGTTCGGCGAACGGGATCGCGAAGTCAGAGGCGGAACCGAAGGGCAGTAGGAAGGTGGAATGGGGGGCCTTTTAATGGGAGACGGTGGTCGGAGCAAGACGACGACCGAGTGGGTCGAAGCGCCAGTCGTCGCTTGCTGTCGCGTTTGCTTTACCTTTTGCTTACTTTTATTTCTATTCTTAATATAATTATTTTTCCAAACTAAATTAATTATTATTTTCAATTTTACTGATACACATGTAACGGTTGTATAACGGACGTTATAATGACCGAAAGCGCTAAGATAACGCCCGTTACAATGTAATTGAGGGATCTAAAACACTATTTCTACATAATAATAGCTTATATCACACTAAATCAAAACTATGTTCAAATAAATGTGTGATTAATGACAGTTTTATCATTATTCTTTGTTCTCTCATCAATATATAATATTAAATCGTCTCTATTTATTAGTTATTTAAGGATCTCAGGTCTATTTGTCATTAATGTGAGCTACAATGATCTACAGCATGTTGAAACTATTCATCAGCTTCAGTTGACTTGAACAATGTGTTGACCAGGGTTCATCTACCTAAAATATGACTTGCACATCATGGCACTTGGTTGACCGAAATAAATGAAAAGCGGTGTGCATGTGAAACTTGGATGAGTTGTTTTGACTTTTCATGTGGAGAAAGATGGAGATGCGGATTGGCAATTAGGCAAGCTCGGTCAAAGTGCCACAAAAAAGTACATGGGTTGACTGGGGATCAGGTCAAACTTGTATGGCATATTTTAGATATTATATTGTCACATGTAGGTCAAACTTGTATGCGGACACTTTTTGTAACTTCGATTCATATCAGAGGGAGGTACACTTGGCTTCTGTCAATTGAAACCATATTCTTACATTTCAAGTAGAGAGAGGGTTTTTTTGGAACTCTGATCACTCCTTGGGAAAAAAAGTCAACGGATTTGGGAGGACTTTACACCTGAAAGTTTGACCCCGGAGGAGCTTGAGTGTGCCAGATTGGAAGTCAACTCATAATGATCGAAAGGCTTCATGATGATTGGCCTTGGAAAGTCAACACATTCACATATGATGAGTTGAGGCTTTCCACTAAGCTTTGACCACATCGATCTGTCGGCCACAAACTGAACATAAGAAGCTGCACTCTGCAAGATTTAGTGATTCCTAAGCCACAGCACAAGAAAATGTAATATATTGGGGGGGTCAAAATTTATCCATCTAACAAAGTTAGATGGGCTCAAATCTCCTCATCTCACCTGACACCTCCAATGGGCACAATAATTTGTGGAACACAGGATGTGTATCTCTGGATGCTAATGTCTATTATAGTGTGGAATAAGAAAAATAGGACCAAAGTTTTGGCCTGATTCCATCAGAGGCCAAGGTACCTGGAAAAATTCACATCAACATTATATATATATATATATATGTAATACCCCTAGTTAGTCCAATAGTCCCACATCGGAAGTGGGTGAGACTAAGATTGACTTATATGGGCCTAATGAGTGTACTACTAATAACTTTAGCTTAAGCATTTTGGCCAGTGGTTGATAGGCCAAAATGAAGTTGATAGGCTAGTTAGCCCATCAGGGCGGGTCGTGATATTTGGTATCAGAGCCGACCTAGTATTCGGACATGGTGAGATAGGCTTGAGTAGGAAAGGGCTACCTGCGGATGAAGTCAGAGAACTCATCACAGCGTGGAGCCACCACTAGGCTATGCCTCACATGCACCATGCTAGGGTCTGATCTGGGCCTTGACAGGGATGTCAAGTCATTTAAGTAGGGAAGATTGTAACACCCCTAGTTAGTCCAATAGTCCCACATCGGAAGTGGGTGAGACTAAGATTGACTTATATGGGCCTAATGAGTGTACTACTAACAACTTCAGCTTAAGCATTTTGGCCAGTGGTTGATAGGCTAAAATGAAGTTGATAGGCTAGTTAGCCCATCGATCAAGGGTCATGACAATATATATATATATATATATATATATATATATATATATATATATATATATATATATATGTATTCATGCTCGAAGATTTACTGAATGCATAGGCAAAATGTAGTGTATGATGAGGATGTTCAATAGAATCTGTGAATTTGTTAATATATAGTGCTGAAGTAGATAGTTGATGTCCAGAAAACATTACCTGCATTTCATATTAAAACTGTCTTGAGGATAGGTAAAGAGACCTTCAGATCATATTCAATTGATGACTGATGCACAAGGAAATTTGGTTACCAGAAAAAAAACAAGTTCACATTAATATTTGATATATCATGGTCATGCTTGAGGATAATCTGAATGCATATTTAAAATTGTAGTGTATGATGAAGATGTTCAATGGAATCTGTAAAAATATAGTGCTGGAGAAGACAGTTAATGTCCAGAGAACATTATCTGCATTGCATATTAAAATTGTCTTGATTGCGGATACGTAAAGAGACCTTCAATTCATATTCAACTGATGACTGATGCATAAAGGAAATTTGGATCTTAGAAAAAAGAAAAAAAGAATTGTCAAGAAGGTTTTGTCTTCATTACCAACTTGGTAAGCAACAAATTGCTCGGTAATAGATGAGATAAAGCTTGTCATGGTAGTGACCAAGAGAAGTTCCATCCAAGGGAAGAGAGCTGAGGAGCATGAACAAAGAAGGCAGGCATTCATGAGGCAATATAGGAAGAAGTTTTCAGCTGCAGGAAATGCTATGTTTCAGCTGACATGATCGACAGAGGAGTTCATTATAAAGCCACTCACCCCCCCCTTCAGAACCCTTCTATCCATTTCTCTTACCGGTGATGGAGCAGTCTCACATTGCAGGTCCCCAACAGATCACAGTGCAAGCAACATTGCAAAACTAAGTGATCTATGGAGCTTTGGCCTAAATAATGGAGATCTTGACATGTAAAACCCCCACCAATTTGCAATAGGGCAAGGAAAGCAAGATTTTGGAAAGCTGAGGTAGTTTAGTGTAAGAGAATGAATTTCTTGATAGTTTAATCAATGAAATGAGGGAAAAAATTGCATTTGTGAGATGCTGAAGTTTTGTGTTTGACTGTTTTGTTAAAGAGTTCTTCCCTTACCAGAAAGACAAAACAAAAAAGGGAGAAAAACACAGATGGAAGGGTTGGATGGATTGAGAAATGTGAAGACAACTCGATCATGATAACTTTTTCGTTGTGATAGTTACTTGCGCATCAACAGGAGAGAAGAGAATGGGATTTCAATTGACAAGTGATTCATAATCCATACCCTGCGTGTGGTGGTAGAAAAGGAAGTGTCACAAATAAGACATGAATCAGAAAACAAACATGAATTTTAGACAATGCGAGAAGTCACTCATTCTGATCCAATCATAGAATCTAATCTAAAACCATTTAGGATCATACGCAACAACTTAAACATATGCACAAACATTCGTCCATTTCTACACATCAGTTGACAAACAGTATCATCAACGTCACCATCACCAAATCGTGCAAGCCTAATCCACAGCCTCACCACCCAATAAATAAATCATAGACATACCTCAAAATTGGAAACAAAGCACATAATTCTTTGTAAAAAATCTAACTTTGATTGCATTCATAAAGCTACTATATTGCATTCAAACTCAACCCATAAATTCTACATTGTCTCATAACAAGAAATATTACCAATAAATAAATCAGACATACCTCAAAATTGGAAACAAAGCACATAATTCTTTGTGAAAAATCTAACTTTGATTGCATTCACAAAGCTACTATATTGCATTCAAACTCCACCCATAAATTCTACATTATCTCATAACAAGAAATATTACCAATAAATAAATCATAGACATACCTCAAAATCAGTCAAAATTGGAAACAAAGCACATAATTCTTTGTAAAAAATCTAACTTTGATTGCATTCACAAAGCTACTATATTGCATTCAAACTCCACCCATAAATTCTACATTGTCTCATAACAAGAAATATTACCAATAAATAAATCATAGGCATACCTCAAAATCAGTCAAAATTGGAAACAAAGCACATAATTCTTTATAAAAATCTAACTTTGATTGCAAAAACAGCTGATGTTTACGCATCCATGAACGCGTGAGTAACTCATAAAGCTACTGTATTGCATTCAAACTCCACTCCATTGTCTCAGAACAAGAAATATTACCAACAGAAGCAACTCAGAAGGATAAGAAAAGCGAAGATTTTGGATGCAAAGAAGAAACAAGCCAGTGATACCAGCGGCGTCAGAGCTTACTCGAGGAGGACGTCGACGTCGCCGTCGCTAATCTCGTCCTGGAGGTCCTTGGGCGCAGCCGACGGAGACGCAGGTGCCGAGAATCTCCTTGACGGTGCCGGCAAGGTCCTTGGCCATGGACATGGGCCGCATGACCCGGGCGATCTCGACGACGTCGTCGAGGGCAATGTTGCCATTGTGCTTGATGTTCTTGGTCTTCTTGCGGTCGCGCTCGGGTTCCTCGAGGGCCTTGATGACGAGGCCGGCGGCGGAGGGCACGACGGTGACCTAGGCTTGCCGGTTCTGCACCGTGAGCTTGACGGCTCCTTGGCGATGTCCTCACCGACCTTCTTGGGGGACAGCCCCAGCGGCCGCGAAGAATAACCCCGACGACGGAAGACGCCTCGGATTCAGGGCTTCCGAAAGGCGGGTTCGCGAGAGCGCACCGATGTGTGACCCGGCGTGGTTATTTTGGGCCGAATAAATCGAATAAAAAGTTGATTAATTTACACTAATGTCCAAGATTTGGCTCCGTCAAACTCGAATCTAATTGTAAGCTGGCTCGAATTGGACTCGGCATTTGCATCTCCAGAAGAACATGCCTTTTCCATTAAATTAAGTAGAACATACCATTTGACGGCAATATCATAGTATTCTTAATTAACAAGGTTCAATGATCAGAGGACACGAGGAACGATTTCTATTAACGAGGCCGGTTTGGATTGAAATTAATTTCAGATCAATTGCATCGATCCATATTGACTTGGCACATGAGCCCAAGTAGCACGGCAGGGAGTGAGAAATCACGTATGCTGTGCACACAAAACCACATGCTAATGAAAGCATAACACCCATACAACTCATCACATTAGAATATTATCAAGAAATCTTTAAAAAGATTAGAAATTTAGTAGCGACAAAAGATGAGAAATAAGTAGCGATACAAGCATTCATTCCCATATAAACAAACATTTGTGCACCAAGATGAGAAATACCCACAGCTTAGAACACTTTCTTGGGCACAATGACAAACAAGATGATCAGCATCAGTAGCTTATTTCAGCTCTAAATTAGTACCCGAATTGAACCACTTTGGACATGGTTTATTTCTTTGCATTACCATCAGATTGTGTTAGCCGACGGATTTTTAGGTAACCGAACTTTCCAGCACCTGGTGATGAACCCTCGAAGATAATTGGAAGATAACCAGTTGCTCCTTTATACTTCTGCTGAATCTGACAAGCAACAAAAAAACTGAAATTGAGGTGGCCGATGTCATGAATCACTATGAAACATCAAAGGTAACAAGTATCATCAAAAGGAATCGAAAACCAAAGGGCACTCAATCAAGAAAGTAAGTCATTCGGTGTAGATAGAACATAATAATTCATTTTGACATGAAACAAGTGGATTGGATTACGGCCATCGAAAGTAGTTCAAAGCTGCAGCAATATCAAAGTCTAATAGCTGGGATAACAATTAAACCGTGTACTTCACTTCACAATACTGGGAAGATAATTTTCCAAGAGAAACCATTAGACAGTCTAAGCACCAGAATGTCATGACACTTTTCTCGCTAAAAAAATAATAACTCTGAATGCTAGAAAAGGATTTGCCTACCAAGGCATCTCAGTCACGGATCAATAAATAAATAATGCTTTTGGTAACTGAAGAAAAAAATGTTTGTATACAATATATAAAAGATATATGTTTTTTTTTCCCATTCAAAAAGAAATGAAACCATAAAAGCATTTTATGAGAAAAGCTGGAACTCTGGAAACATCCCTAGGTTCGAAAGCATGAACTTTGCGCTTCAGTCTTGGAGCAATTGATTTGCTACGAGTCTTAGATTAAGAATCCATTCATTAGGTGGCACTTAGTCCAGGTGGAAGCAGGATTATGTCACTTGATTAGAATCTTTGAAAAAGAATCATTCTCCAAAGAAATTGAACATTCTTATTGCCAAATGCTCAAAGGGTTATTACCTCTAAGATTTCTTCGTTGCTCCGAATGCAGTTTCTCCCCATGACACATACCGAGCCACCTGAACCTCCGCCAGTGATTTTTGCACCAAACAAACTTGTACTTCCATCATGTGATGTTTTACGATGCTGCACTTCTTGCACTAACTTAACTAGTCTATCAGTTCCATTTGAGCCAAGTCCACAGTCACTGTAGCTATAATGACACTGCACAAACAAGAATGAGCAAGAACAGTTCAGTTAGCATGCAACATAAATTCATTTAGACCAAGATGATACCGGCTTTTACAATCACCATATGCAACTCAAGGGGTAAATTAATACTATGAAAAAAGAACATACTTCTTACTTAATAGTTTGGATCCGATTTTCAGTCATAAAAGGTCTATAATTCTTTAAGGAACTTAAAAGAAAAGGGTGCATTTACCTGATACATAAGTTCTCCAAGTGCAGAGAGTTGTTCATCTGTGGTTGCTGCAGTTAATAGTGCTTTAAAGGCCTAGATGAATACAAATGAGGAAAACAAAATTCTTATCAGTTCAACCAATAAAGATGAGTTTGTAAAATTCAGATCAAGCAAGATAAAATGCAAGTACTAACCCTGAAAAGGTAAAAGCACATATACTTTCATTTATATGAAAAAAAAAAAAGAAAATTTCTATTTGAGTGACAAGCATCTACTAGTATGTGTTACGACATATCAGTAACTATAGAGATGAAAAACTAGTCACACAAGTACTAGAAGTTCCAGAACACAAGTTTACTGATGAGATAACCAAATATATAAAGGTATGGCCCAACCTCAACCCGGAAATTTTCATATATGGGATGTTTAGTAGGAGCCTTGACTGCATAGGTGCGCGTCGGGACAATCACTGTTACTTTATCATCGTGGCCAGTATATGTCTTTAAGAAAGACTGTCCAGTTATGTCCTGTGGAATTTTCTTTGCATAAACAGCTTCATATCTGCAACAAACATACAAGATATACATTCTTCAGACTTCAGATCAAAATAACCAGAAGACTAGATATCCTCCTCCATGACAGGACAAACTTATTGCTCTTCAGAAGCTAAGGCTGAAAATAAGGGCATGCAACTAATCATCTCACCTGTGAGTTGATAGATTACACAAGTAGCCTAGTGAAGCTTCTTTCTTCAGTAGATCAATTCCATGCTCTTCAAACTCATCAGAATTTATTTCATCACTTTGCTGAGAAGAATTTATGCCAGCCAAAGAGTGAGATAATAAAGCATCTGCTGCAGATTTGATTATCTTACGCCCCATAAAGGCTCCTATTCTCACAGATCCATAATCTGTGCCGCCAACACTGCAAGCACAAACACAGTTACAAAACATATATCAACAGAGAATCATTAAACCTGAACTTCAGATGAAGATTTCTCGTTCTAAATAGCATGCCCTTGTAGGACAAAATTTTATCATGAAAAAAGTATTGAGATGAGTGTGAATAGTTTCCTTTATATTAAAATTAAAACTACACAATTAAATTTCAATAAAGACAAAAACAGACACCTGTGCCGAATTCCAGAATCAAGACCCCAAAATCGGATGTGAGTTGGAATTGTAACCAATTCCTTTACTTCTGCAGGCTGCATGAGAAAGTATATAGTGTCATCCTAAAACACTTGGAACTGTAAAGTGTAAACTACAAGGTTTTAGGCCAAATTAAATATACAAACCTGGCAAACCATAGCAAGCAGTTTGTTAGCTTCACCGCAAGCAGATGTCATTTGGTCCATCACCCCACAAGGAGCTCCAACAATGTGATTCTCGACCTGTTTGGGACCAAGTGATTAGTAGTATAAGGTAAAATACATAAAAAATTATCATCAGAGAAGCTGTCTACATGAATATACCTTCTGACAAAGCAATGCGAGATCTCTTGGATGAATATTCAGCCCTATATAAAAGAAACAAAGAACAAAAAATTCTCATTAGTAATTTAAATGAAACACAAATTATAACAAGAAAGCTGAAGCTTGATTACAAATCCTTAGAAAGGGAGTCTCAGTACACAAGTATATAGCCAATACAGAATCTTGAGAGGATTAATGTACATAATCTGAAACCTTGAAGGCAGGAAAACTACTTCTGTCACTCAGAACCAGGTCTTCAGTTTGCAGAGAGTAATTTTAATGTGGTGTCAAGGCTCACCACAAAAAGGGCAACCCAGTGCATCAAGCTCTCATTCATATCGGTCTAGGGAGGAGCAATACATGCAGCTTACAGGTTGTTGTTCTTATAATTCAAATCCTCATCACTCAGGTCAAAAAAGATCGACCTAATCAACTTAAGAACACAAAATATATTTACAGTATCCAACAATTTTATTAGTGTGAAGTGATGATTTAAATGTCGGTCCATATAGGCCATTAGATTACATATGTACACTATGGTATACCACTCAAAATTAATATATCACTATTTTTTTATTAAAACACAATTATATGCAGTGCTCTAAAATTAAGGTTCTAATAGATGAAACACATAACCCAACAACATAATAAATGGGCATTCCAAAATCCAACTTTCATTTGATAATTCTTCAACATCGTCCTTTCTCATTCTTCGTTTATCATATATTTCTTCATAATCTTACTGGCAACTTACAGCAAGGCAACAATCCCTTTGCTTGGAAGTTCTATATAAAAATGGGTAGATATAATGCTCAATGAAATAATTGAAAGCATTGTACATACCGTAATTGATGCAACAAGCTACAACTTATTTAAATATTGCAAAACAAGAATAACTCATGCAGAAATTTTCCCACCATAATGCTCATAGAGAAAAATTAATTGATACCACAATCTCAAATACATACCTAGTAAGGAAGCTACAACCTATTTTAGTTAATAAATTCAGCATGCATACACATTTAGGAGCACTAGTTAAATATATGCTTCAATTTGCACTATACATTGTTGAATATCTCAAGTAGAAGTAATTTAAATATTGCAAAACAAGAATAACTCATGCAGAAATTTTCCCACCATAATGCACAGAGGAAAATTAATTGATACCACAATTTCAAATACATACCTACCAAGGAAGCTACAACCTACTTTGGTTAATAAATTTAGCATTCATGCACATTTAGGAGCACTTGTTAAATATACGCTTAAATTTGCACTGTACATTGTTGAAGTTCTCAAGTAGCCATACACAATCATTCAAGTATAGAAAGAATGCAGGTAATAGCACGGTTCAATTTCAAGCAAAAATATCAAAAACTGTATCATGGCGAACTTTATGAAAAAGGCTAAACAGATTAGAAATAACATAAACTTAGAGCAAAAGGTTTAAACAATAAAGCTGACCGTGGGCTGCAGCAATAGCAGACATGGTAGCCACTTCCACTGATGCAGAAGAAGAAACACCTTTGCCCTCTGGAACAGCTGAAGAGACCTGGGATATCAGATAGAAATATCAGATAACAAACCTAAGGGAGAGATAAGGTTAGTGTATTTACGACGAGTAAAGAAATGTCCGGGCTGGTAAATTGTAAGAAAGAAAAATCAGATAAGCTTATTATTTTAAAGCCATCAAGTTCATATTCGCTTGTACATGGAGAAGATACCAAAAAGAATGATTATCACATTGTCATCTTTCCTCAATAATTAACTGAATGATTTTAGAATTGATGGGGGAGAAATTCACACCCCAATTGCATACAAGGGGCTTCAGAGGTCCGAGATGTGAGGTGAAGATCAAAGGGGCCGAGGAAGCATACAAGGTGGGGCTAAGGATGCAAAGTGAGTCCATCGCTTAATGAGGGGGCACATCTTATGCACACAGGGGCACCATCTCACCTACAAAGGCATCACTCTGCCTTCCAATATGCCGATTCAACTTCCAAGATCTTCCCACCGATAGTTAGGCTTGAGGTCCCTCTCAAGCTAAACATAAAAATGCACCCGAGATGGCCCATTCGAGCTCAGCATAAAAATACACTCGAGATGCCCCTCTCAAACTAAGCAAAAAATAAGTTCGAAATGCCCTTCTCGAGCTAAGCATGAAAATGCTCCTGAGACACCCCTCTCAAGCTAAGCATGAAAATGTGCTAGAGATATCGCTCTTTCGCTAAGCATAGGAGACATCTCTCATCCGAGCCCAGCACAGAAAGCACACCTGATAAACCTATAAAGGTGGGGAATCTAATGCACGACGCACCTCTTGGCTAAGCCATATCCCGTGCGAGAACTAGGGCACACCTCGACGCCCAAGGAATGGATTCGAGACGTACCTCTCGAGGACAAATGATGGAGGAGAAATCCACCCCCATAGGCAAAAAAAATGTAATTTACCAAATGATTTATACTTAAAAATCTATAACTCTTGGTAAACATGATGTATCCTCTCTCAATTAACTCAAATTTTTTCAGATATCTGTTAAGCATGAAAATGATGAAGAATTTTTCTACTAAAAAAAGATTGCCTTTAGAAGATATATTTCAAACTAAAAAAAGAGGGCCATATACCTCATCAAACTATATTTCAACAATTTCTCCCAAACAATCAAGTTCTACTACATTTTCCAAATTTAATATTGACATCCTAGTTTTTAAAAAGTAAGGCCACATTCTCAACATCTTCAAATATTTATTAGAATGAATTACGAAGCAGAACATGCTACTAATTTCTTTTTTACAAGACTAGATTATTTTCCACTTTGAAATTCAAAGGTTTAGCCCTTTTTATTTGGAGAAAATTAAGTTGCTGGGTAAAGCAACTACTTTAGAACAATAAGAAGTTAAAAAGCAAAAATGCAACAACTAACTAGCTATCTTAATTCAGTCTTACACTAGATAGACATAAATGAAAAAACCTAAGCCCCAAAGCATCATAAGATACAAAAGCCACTAAGTTGCACTTGATAGACAATAGGAGATCAACCAAATTGCTAAACTATTATAAATTATAAAAACCAACACTAGACAAACAAGATATGCAGACACAGACTGATGCAGATATGACAAAAATACTGCATTTGGAAAGTATATCCACAGTTAAAAGTACAAAGGACATACACATAGTCAGTGACTGACATGTTCAGCACTGATAGATATTGTTGCATATTCATGCATACTTTCCCAAAAATAAGGTATGACTTATATGCATATTCAATTGCTGCTTTAACTTTAGCTATACTCTCAAATCTCAGTGACTATATATCAGCACATACCCATAAGAAAATCTTTAGTAAACAGCTATATGAAAAAACTACATCAGGCAAGCAAATTAAGTTATACCAGGATGCTTATGCTTTCAGTAAAACGCACACCAAGCTCATACATCAAAACAAGAATTGTTCCAGCAACATAGGCTGCCCACCTGAGAGATCACATATTAGTGAGGTGATAGATGACATTTATTGAATGAAATCATCTTACAGGGAGAAGCTGACTCACTTTTGACATGGATCCTGTGCAAAATATTTATAGGCATTTTCATACGACATTGGTTGATCACCATCCATTAAATCCGGTAGGTCCATATCGAATGTTGGAGCACGGTTGCTCAACTCAGACCCAAATGATACCTACATAATATCAGAGACAACATTGTTACCATTTACTCATTTGAAAATTTTCATAGATAAGGGCATTGTTTGTGAAGTTGTCCTTTCTACTGTGGATTCTTCATTGAAGAGAAGAATGCATTGTTTAACCAAACAAACATTTGTTGATTGAATTCATGAGATACTTCATCAGATAAGCCAAATTGATTTTCACGAAGTACAGCACTTTTCTACAATGTGGTCCTGCATATGACCACCTCATATAGGATTGTGATGGTTTATTCTGTAGCAAGGCCACAAAATGGGCCTTATACGACTACACTACGTACTAAGACTGCATATGCAGGATAGGTGGCTATTTATGTGGTTGGAAAAAGCAGAACATACAGCCATACAAAGTAATGCGGACACAACGAAGAATATATTCTTTCTAACTATCATTGTCATTGTTAATAGTTTACTATTGTATCATGCTGTAACATAACAGCTTGATAATTTTGCAATGATCTCTTAGATTCTATCAGTGGTTTAACTTATGTTATCCAAAATTAAGAACAAAAAAAATAACATTACTTTACTTTCAGAATTAATCAAGATTTATATTAGTATAAGAATTAATATACCATATTCATTTGTGTGCTAAAAGGCTGGAAAAAGTTAAATGTAAAAAAGAAAACCCATGTTATGAGAAAGTTGGTAAACATACAATTTGCAGCACAGGAATAGGTCCTTGTCCTTTGGCCCGCTGTCGTGCTTGAGCATGTTTCCAAAGCTTTTGCTTGTTAGGATGGTTCTTCTGAACAGCAACATGGCAGGCCTCTCTAATAGGCATCTATTATGCAAAGGATTTTCAAACATGTCAATTTAAAGTGTTGGCCATGTTCATGAAGTAAGGCTAGCTTGACAAGCCTATAATGCAACAAACTTCCGCATTGATTATATTTGTTCTAAGAAATTGTACTTATCGAAAATGAATTAGTTGAAATGCAACAGCATGACTAACATGGTTGAAGGAATTATGCAATACAAGAATGTGCCTAAGCAACAAAAACAACATAAATTCATCACAGCAAAGGTGGAACATGAAAGAAGCTCATGACTATAAACATTAAATTCATACACCATAAATCAGCTTATTTTCAAGAGATAAATTCAGGTCATCCAGGAAAAACAGATTAATAGTTTCATATAATCTTAAGATGACTGACATGCAATATATCTTTAACTCAGCTGACAAAAAATAAACAGGTAGCTGAGTGCATGATGCCTCTATCGATACAGGTACTGTGGATGCTTAATTAGTTAATAGTAAGCAACTTTATCCTGCAAGAGATCATATCCACGTATAATCTGCGATGGACAATATTCTAGCTAACCTGCAAAACAAGGCTCCCTGAATAATCTGCAATTCCTCCCATAACATCCAATCTTCCGGGTGCTCTAGCCACATAAATTTCTTCCTGCAAGTACATTAAAAAAAACACTAACTGAAACAAGCAGCCAAACTAAGATTCCAATTATCATTTTGCTTCAATTTGCTGATATGTAATCGTATGAAATCTGAGCATATAATAATTAAGTGAAGGGCTTTAGGATATAGTGCAACTTTAAATATGCATAGAGGGTTCTGAAGATTCAGATAAAATTTCATTTTTTGGCAGTTCCTAACTTTCATCAAACTTGCTTTCTTTCTTTCTGCATTAAAAATTGGATACCAGAAGTGTTACAAATTTCAAGAAACTAGAATGGTGTTGCCTGGAACTTAAATCGCTCCGGTTTGTGGGACAAAAAATAAAAACATAGAATGTTGCTAGTCTAAGAATGTGGTACCTTGGGGTGGATTTCTTCAGATAAATCAGGAGAAGATACATGATAAGTACAAATGAGTATGAAAGATTAATAATTATAACCAACACAGAGGTAAATAAAACTAGGAGAGGAACCGCAGTATTGCAGGAACAAATGTTAATCAGGACAAACAAAGATGCTATAGCATTTGCATAAGTATATCATAAGGACCTACTTATGTTAAGAATAAGAAAAACAAAAGGGGCCATGCAAGTAAGAAATGTGATGAATAATAGTACAAAAAGATTTTAAAAAATGAAAAGAAGGCTACAGAAGCACTTTCTTTGGCTACAAAGATGCAGAGCAAGTAGAGTCCAGTAAAAGTTTAACAATAGCTGGTACAAGTAAGAGTCCTAGGCCACATCCTAAAAACAGAGTTAGATGTTGTTCAAAAGGAATTTCCTTAGTACATGACATACTAGAGTCAATAAGAGTATGCTCAACCTCTCAAATCCAAAGTTACAAAACTATCAAAGATACACCTTTTAGATTATTTAGCAAAGAAAAGATACACAACAGAATTGAGAATAACAGAAGAGATTGTAGAAACCATTTCTATAATACTTACTCAGATTACTTAAGGACAAAAAAATACCAGATGGTGTATAAATAAAATGAAATAAGATAGGCAAGCGAAACAACCTCCCAGTCAAAGAGTGCTGCTGCAGCAACTCGCTCTCGTATTTGGCGCTTCTCAGGACTCCTTGGTTCAGCTACAGAATCTAGTGCTGATAAGCTCCTCAGAAAAGCCATTGTATCAGGCAAATCGTGCAATTCTCCGTGAAGAATCTCAAAGCCCTCAAAGCATCTTCCAAAATGTAAAAGATTAGATTGATTATCTTTTGTAGAAAGCATAAGACAACATAAGAATACTAATACATGAATAGAACTCACGATTCAACAAGCGAGGCTTTTCCATTCATCACAATATTTGTTAATGCTGGACGAAGGCCAACTTCATTTTCAGCCAGAGAATACCAATCAGGTACACCTAGATCTCTTCCTGGAGCTCTTTGTAGTTGATAACCAAGTACTATAGCATCACGCAGTCGCCTTGCTCCACTCGACTACATTTAGAACAGGACAAAAAATTCAGCAGGTTAAGAAAGTTGAGAACTAAAACTAACAGAGGAAAATTTCCAGCAGAAGAAAAGCTTAGCAAGAACAAAAAATTCAAAGACAATCACGAATACTAAAGATGTTAAAAAAGCAATGTAATCGAATAAAGTCTTCTATTTATCAAGCATAACCCATAAAAAACTTGTCTCCATTGCGCAGTATACTATACTAAAAAGCATGTATAGAAGAGCCAGAATTAAAGCGATGGCTGGTGCTTCGGCAAACAGTGATCCTTCCTCTTGTTCCCTTCCTCCAGAAACCACTCCAGAACATCCCCTTCCCCCTCCTGGGGATCCCCCGGTCCGTACAAGGCCATCCTCAAGCAAATCGGCAGAAAAGACTCTTGCGAAATCTCAGCCCCCCGGTCTGCAAGGGCCCACCTGTGGCCCCATCGATCTCTTCCCATCCATCAAGCAGCAATGTGACAACAACAACACCTTCTCCAGGTCCCACTCCAAAGACTGGTTATGCCCCTAACACCCACTCTGAAACCTTCTGGTTCTGCTCCTGCTTTCACTTCAAAACCGCTCCTCTCCTGGGCAGGTCTTCTCCGTTAGCCTCAAGGCACTGCATCCTCGAAACCAAATGCCTACTTGGAGGATGAGAACCAGCACATACAAGCCAGTACAAAAATTATCCTGGACCTGCAAGATGATGAAGTTGAAGCAGCCTGCCAGCCATGGAGGTTGAGTCGCTATGGTAAAAATTGAATCCAATTTTTCCCATTATTTTACCATCCATAATAGTGAGAAGAGAAGGCCCGGCTCCAAGTTGTTCAGGAAAAGTGACGTTGAGTTTCTCGACTCTTTGCCTTAGGATTAGTTAGTTCTATTTCTCGATGGGACCAGGAAGGCGACTTCTACCCGAGGAAGATCTGGCAACATAATCATTGCATGGAAAAAGGACCTCAAGTGCACCTTGATAAGTAAGGATGACCAGTCTTTACATTTCATTATTCAGCTCTCTAGTAAAACTCCTTGGCTTCTCTCTACCACCTATGCTAGCAATTTACTTTCCATAGAAATATTCTGTGATCTTTACTTAGCAACTTGGATTTTCATGATATCCCCTGGATTCTATTTGGAGATCTAAGCTCTATTAGATGCCCTGAGGATAAGCTCGATGGCTGCCCTTTTGTTTTCAAAGCTTCTGCTTCGGATTTGCAAAAACTTAATGACAATGCTAGTTTTGTGGATTTGGGTTTCTATGGTTCATGCTTTACATGGTGTAACAAGAGGTTTGGTTTGTCCTGGATTTCTGCTTGTTTAGACAATGTTCTTGTCAATAATTGCTGGCTATCTGACATTGTAAACACAAGGGATAATGAAATGAAGCAGCATAACTAATTCAAAACAGTAGGTAATTTAAAAGCAAGTAGCAGAAAAGAAACATCGACATTTTTAAAGAAAATAAATTATCTAGAGACGTACCTTGTCTGAAGCGTACTTTTTTCCAATAGCAGTATCCTGCAGTATGTGGGCTGCCACCTGTAAACAAATTTAATATCAGATCCAAGCAAATGCAGAATGTCACAACAAAGTGAAATTAGATGAATAATGTAGGACAAAAAACGTACGCACAAGTTAATATTAGTGTTTCTCATCTTAGTAACCTTAATGATCACCAAAGAGAGAACATAAAATAAGGGAAAGATCAAATTGACATGCTAAAAAGATCCATGTACATTTTTTTTTTTTCCTTTTTTGGCAAAGTTGGAACAATGTTGCCCTTAAATCTACACAAAAATCAAATACCATGCATTGCTACCAAGAGATTAAGGAGGATGCTACCATGTTGCAACCAATATAATTCCAGATTGAAAAGATCAAGAGTACCTCGCCACCATTAGTCCCTTCCTCATAGCATGGTTTAAGAGTGAGTGCACGCTCGAGATATGGAGCCCAGTGTCCAGTGAGCAAGTCCCTCCTAATCATCTCAACCCCACCTTGGTAATACTATTTAAAATTAAAACAGTTATTCAACAATAAGATCTGTACTTGTAATTGAATACGCATAACAACTTTTCAGAATAACAAAGATGAGGAACTTGTACAACCTCAAGCATATTGCGTAGAAATGGTTCTTCATTAAAATAATCTCTGCGCACAAAGACAAAGGGTAACTTGTATGCCAAAGCTTCACTAAACGTGCCATACCCGATTTTTCCTACAATAATAGACTAGAGAAACATGAAAATCATGCGCATAGATGAGCATATCAGGCATACAATCCAACTTTATATTAGACATTAAAAATACCAAGCATGCAGTCAGAAGCTGCAATTATATCAGGCGTGTACACATCTTTTGCAAGTTTTATGAAGTTTGGAGGAAGCTCTTGATTGTCTGATGCACCACAGACCTACATTAAAAACTAGCATATCAGAATTAACAAAGAGAACCTTAGATAAAATAAATGTAATGACATAAAAACATGTCTCTTAATATTTTGATAAAACAATACCAGACATAACCAACCAGCTGGTAGCCACTCTTGCTTTAGATTCCATCCTGCTGGCTGCAAAGGATAAGATCCATTATAGTGACAAATCTGCTGGAAGCATTCAAAATGAATAAACAAATATTTACATGGTCTCAAATTGCATTTCAGTAATAATCTGTCAAAAGAAGCAAAAGTTTCACAACTTGCTCTGTCAGCATAGCTTTGCAAAAGGTCAACATGTGCTGTCATAATGTTAATCAACATAAGGCATACCTGTTCAGAGTCAAGAGTGTGTGTGCATTTTGATAAGCTCCTCCTGGGGGATCTTTTTGTTTCTTTTTTTTTCTAATCAAAATTTTGACCACAATGCTAGACCCTTTAGGATGAGGGTGTCTGGGAACTCACGTTAAGAGTGAAGAATATCTACAAGTCTTGGTTAACACAGATGCACATACACTGCATGCATATACAAAAGATTTGAGGGAAATACAGGAGTTGAACAAGAGGTTGAGTTTCAATTATTCTAGTTTCCCTAAATGATTATATTAATGGGTCTATTTTCCTAGAGAGGAGAACAACCAGTTTTATCAAAACTGCTTCTTATTCATTAAGATGGTGTTGGACTATGCTTTTTTAATTCCTTATAGCAGAGTAAGTGTCATACAGAAAACTGCAGCTCACTGATTTTCTACAAATTATATTCGTTGTGTGAGGTTGTCTTCCGGCCATGCATCCTGTACACCTTCACCCTTCCTTTCTTTGTTCCTCTATTTGCTGCAAAAATTCTACTATATTTCTCTCTCTCAGATTTCAGTTAATACATCCTGTTTCAAACATACAAGCTAGGTCGAATGATTCAACAAATGATTTAACAAAATCATAAAACCAGCAATAATTTAATCCTTTCACCAATTACCACCACTTTATCGAAATGGAATTACCACAGGAAGAAATGTTGACAAGAACCTTGAAATATTTATACAACGGAATTGATGTTTTGAACTGCTTTGTTAACGTACACTGAGAAAAATACTGATGTCACAAAAGCATGGATTTAAATTTCGAATCATACAGCCCATACCAAGCAGTACGTAACGGTTCACCAGCAGACTGATACGCAGACCGCCCACAACCGGGCGATATGCTTGATATAACCCGTATTGGACGATACGGGGCTGTATCACGGGGTAACGATCAAAATTTCGATCGTTACCAACCGGTACAAGTCGATAACGATCGGTTTCGATCGTTACCGACCTTTACCAGTGTTCCAACGGTCAATTTGATCATTGGAGCCCTTTCACACGGGTTTTTAAACCCATCTTCCCCCCTATTTCACTCTCACACACTCTTAAACTATTTAAAACTCATTTTTTCTTGCATTTGACTCTCCTAAACTCTACAAAGCAACAATTTATGAATTGAATCGAAGCTAATTTAGAAGGATTAAGAGGAAGAACTTCTTAATCAAGAGGTATGCATTCTCTTTCTTTAATTAGAGAGTAATTAAGATCTTTAATATTATAATTAGTATATCTAATATTGATTTATTTAAAATTATACACTTAATAGATCAAATGTTTATATTTCATGCTTACTACATATTGGAAGATATTTATGATGGTAAAATAGATTTACCTAGGTTTTATTAAAGTTTATGTTGTAACAAAATAATCTAACAATTCAAATAACTTTTTTGTAGATAATTCAGTATTAACAGAATGATGATCCGTAATGGATTAAAATTACGAACCTTGCACAAGGCTATTCCCCAAAGCCCAAAAAAGATATGTAATACTATTCTTACCTAATTTACATTGGTTTTGCTAAACTTATACGAAATGTATATTTATTTCTAACTTAAAAACCCTATCCTATCTTTTTTCTTTCTATTTTTTAGTATTTTCGGAGGATTTTACACTTAAATTAGGCATACCACTCTATATGCCCTGGCATACAACTCGGCACGTCGTACTGTACCATACTGAGTAAAGTTCAGTACATTGGTACAGTACAATATTCTAATCCTTACACAAAACAATCAAAAAACATTTTAGATGACAATCAATTTCAAGATTTTATATGGTCAAGTGAAAATTGAGGAAAGATAAAAGAGGGACATGACCAAACTATGTAACTCTTGCCAACCACTAAATGTCCTATAGGATTTTTTCATTTGAATAATGCAAGATATTTTCCAAAAATTTTAAAAAAGAGCACCATTTAATAGCCCTCCAATTTTAAGGGGAAAAAATAAAGAATTTAGTTAATAAATTTTGATTATTGTACCTGTCCTCCAAAATTGAAGATAACAACTTTCACATCATTTCCAATTCCCAATTCCTCCCTAACCTGATACAACAAAAATGTTGAAGGAATTAACATAAGCAACTGACAACAAAAATCATTATCTTGTTTTATCAATACTGCACCTCAAAGCGAGATTTGTGCAACCTTCTCACAACTAGGGGAACATCAATAACATCACGGAAAGCCGGCACTGCAGGTAAAAGAGAATTTCCACATTAATGTGATAAAAAAAAGCCAGTCAAAACAAATCATGCATAGGAAATGTCAATACATACTGGGGCAATATCCAGGAAGCCGGAGTAAGAATTCACAGTGGGAGTAATCTTCGGCAATCTGCAACAGATTTTTAACTTATACATTCACAATGTTGAAACTTAAAATAGCAAGATAAGATATAACAAAAGAACACCAACAATTTGACATGAGAAAAAGAAACACAAAAAATGAAATAGACAGGCAATCACATATGTTCCTGCAAAATCTAGAAGTGAAGAAGTTTCCTTGGAATAAAAGGACCACATGCAATAGAGATTTAAATTGAAGAGTATCCTAATACACTGACTGACATGATTATATAAAAATAAAATGGTGGTAAATACAGGAAGGTTTCCGATATCCTTATGTATTCAATAAGTAAGCAACCAATAAATATATCCATCGGTCTTAAAAAGCAAGAAAGAGTACAACCATGAAAATTTAAGTAACACAACATAATGAAAAACAAAAAAAATCCAATAGTAAGTAAATAATGTCAAACTTTCCAAATTGTCATGGACAACTCTAATAATCTCAAAACTGTTGAAGAACATAACAGTGAACAAGGACCTGCCAAACGATTGACCGATGATGATGCCCTGCTTCCATCACATACTCTGCATATATAAAATCCCAGCTGCAAAATAAAATAACATAACAGTTAAAGACAATAGAACATTAGAGCCGAGGAACACTGGCTTCTGGATTACTTATGCAACGAAAAAAAGAAAAAAAATAATGGCAACAGATTTTATCTATTTTATGCGATGAAAAGGTTGAGCTTTTGGCTTCTGGATTAGAGTATTTTTCTTGATCCATGGTCTTTGTTCCATTCTCTACCAACATGCCTACTTTTATTACAGAATACCAATAACCAAATAATTGAATTGTAAGAATCTACACACATATATATGTATGTACGTATGGATGTATATTCTGCTGATGCAGAAACCTTAGTACTAACAATTAAGTAATTGAATTGTCATATTTATTTGGAAATAGCCATGTAATTCAAGTAAAAATTATTAGATACCTGAAATTAGTGACACAAACAGAACGAATCCCAGCATCTGCTGCTGCTCGGCATGCTACAGGAACGACATCTGAGACCTGTGTTGAGTAACAATCACAAAATGAAAATCGTGGACACAAAAGAATTCCTCCAATGATAAAATTTCCAGTGAAATATGAGTTCACTGCGGAAAGAAGTAAAAAGCATCTAACTATCATGTGAAAAAGAAAACTTGGAGTACCACTAGATCGGCTTTGATAGAATTCAGCCATTCCACTTCAGTTGCCAAAATGGAGGTTCGAGGTACCACAGCTGTCTGATGATACTGCAAGAAAATAAACGAAAAGAAACAACAGAAAAGAAAGTACTAAATTAGATATCCAACTGTTCGACAAACAAGAAGCACATTACCCGGAAAGTGATTAAGAATTCCCGCATACCTTTTCCAAGGAGGCAAGACGATCGACTGTCAAAGCATCAGCTTGCACAGCACCACAGTCCAACAAAACCTGCATGTCCACAACTTCCATCAGAACCTTGGTGAAAAAGTTTGCCCAAAACTTTTTCAGCATCTAAACCGACCTTGCGTATATGGAGGTTGGGAGACTGTATCTCGGTGGTGAACACAAACTCTGGAGCACCTGTTACCACATGAACATCGTGGCCAGCAGCAATGAGATGCCGCACAACCTGCAAAACAAGATTTTCTCTTTTAGACATCCATGGCTAAGACCCGGAGAAGAAACCTTCACAAGCAATCTTAGAGGCAGAACCCACCAAGATTTGTGGGGACCCAAGATTGTATAAATAATCTATAGTCGCACCAAGTTACCAAACTGCCCTCTCATTGGATTTACTTCCATTGGATTTAATCGAGAAGCTGGACTGGCTACCATTTCGATTGGAGATCCATCCAATCTTTTAGGCTGTATTATGAATCTTGACCGCTTACTATTGACGGAAACACAATGAGAAATCTCACTTGCTATGTAAGAATCTATAACAATTCGGAACAAAGGCGAAAGAGGAAGAAGAAGCAGCGCGATCGTCGCACCTCGACAACTCGGGTGGCGTGACCGAACCCATGGCCGGTCACGTAATACGCGAAGACCCGGTGCTCCAGCGAAGCAGAGACCCCGCCATCTCCATCCCCGATCATCATACCACAACAAACACAACTAAACCCTAGAATTATCCGATCAAAACCCCATAACGAGAAACGGGACACCGGATGGGCTTCGGGCGCTCTGCCGCTTCCCCAAGTTCCTTGGGGTGGTGGCCTAGGCAACCGCGAAGAGTCACAAGAACTTGCACCCTATTTTTCGTCATCTTGATCGATGCCTCTACGTGACGGCACGAGCATCGAGGCGTCGCCGTCGGTTCCGGATTCGTGCAGATGGGACCAAGGACGAAAGCAACGGAGGCAAAAAGGGTTTAAAGGGAAGGGGTGGGTTTTACGTCTGCACTCGTGCGAACGCGGCAGCAAAGGAAAGGAAACGGAAGCTTACGTCGACGACGCGGGTGGCATGGCCGAAGCCATGGCCGGTGATGTAGTAGGCGAAGACGAGGCGGCCGCGGGGGCCATTGCCGGTGCTTGGATTCTTCCCGAGCGCCATCGCTTGTCGCGGCAAGATGGCTGAACGGGGGAAGGCAGGGCAGGCGCAAGTCGCTTCAACCCAAGGGCTATATATGTATCGCTCTCTGCTCCGCAAGAGATAGAGAGAGAAGCTGGGGATTTTGCGAGGATAACACGGCAAAAGAATCTAAAACAATCGCGTACAGTAAATGGATTCGACGCACGACTTGTGTCCTTAAAATTGCTTTGTGATTAGGTTTTTCCTACGTGTCCATCCTGTATATACATGAAAGTCGATTAATCAAATAATATTTTTTTTCATAGGATCCATGGAAAAATATTATTTTGTTAATCGAGGTTATAATAATATATCATTTGGTTTCTTCAAACAGTTTGTTGGAAATGACTGGAAATTAAAAGAAAAGTTTAAAGAATAAGATAACAACGGTACAAAAGCGCTCCAATTCAATGGGTTGTACATTTTCCGTAGCGATAATAAACACGTGGATACAGCATGCATTAGTGTGGTTAAAAGAATGTGGATAGGCTTGCTGCGTTCGCCTAACCTACACCATATTTCGGGGGCCAATTCGGACGGATAAGTGTGAAGCTCTAATATTTTAATTATTTATAACTAGTTATATAAAAAGATACACTACCATGTAGGTGATTCGCTTGTGAAAAAGTTCAAGATTCAATTTTTTTTTCCTGATAAATTTGTGACGTACTCAACGCATCATCGAGGAATGGGGATTGAATGTTCAAAATTTTATCCGACTAAAAGATTGATGTGTTTATGGCGTACATACACTTGCAAAGGTTAACGATCGAAACATTGATATATTGATTGCCTAAAATATACTAATTATCACTGGTTATCTCTTCTCGCATCACCAACACTAATTATTTAATCTCTTCTGCGTTTTACTATTAAATCTTTTTATCTTTTTTATGAGAACTATTCACAAAGTGTGAGATATTTTGCAGTGACCTATAAAGAAGATTATGGACAATAGCTTGGTAGATCAAAATTAGTAACCATATACAGTTAATTTGTAATTCCAACAGACTTCGCTTCAACACGTTTGCTCAAGTAATGTGCCAGATTGAGCTGCTACTCAACAGAAATCAAAACAGAATGACGATCTTTTGCATTCGACAAGACATGGTAGGAATGCAATCAAAAGTAAAAATGGTCGACTGCTCTCTTCCTTGAAACTGTTACGACATCAGACGACCGGGCGTGTTAGGCAGGAACTCAGGAGCCATACAGTGCTGCTGCCACTGCTGGATCCCATCAACGTCGATTCCACTAACCGTTTGTTCTCTGTTTTCTTCGACTGCCATGGGAGCTGTTCCAGCTTCTTCAGCTTCCATCGGCTCCTGCGACGACTGGCTCCCGGATGGCGGGCCAGCATACTCATAAGCACTGACAGTAGGCTGGGGTGGCACCCAGGGAACCAGAGCCAAGCAGTTATTGGACACTGGTATTTTGTCATCCATCTTAGCTATAGTTTGATCCCGCAGCTTGAAGACATGATCTGAAAAAAAAAAAACATGAAAAGGGTCAAAGACAATGCTACACCCACCATTGATTTGATGTGAATAATATGTTACATTCAATGCTGAAGATTCAATTTGAAAAGCATCAAAGAGAATTTCTGTTTCAACTGAGGTACTGAATAATATCAGAAAAGACAAGAAAGGTTTCTGCACAGTATTTACATGATGAGAACAGAGCAGATGGCAATTCAACTTGATAAAGAGCACATCATTAGTAAGAAAAAAATATTGGCATAAGAGTTCTCCAAGAGTAATCTACGCTGCTACACCAAAGTAGAGATCAAATAATATAAGATATCCTACTCTTATATAGAGCCAAGAAACTGAACATCGACAAAATTAAGGTTTTCACAAGTACATACTTTTGATACCACGGATCAAATCCGAGCTCACTCTGAAGGAAACATTTGGTCCAACAGGTGACAAAAATGGTGTGGCCTCAGCGGAATCATAAACAAAAGCTCCCTTCTCATTTGGCGGGCATGCAGCTATACTATGAACTGTTACAGGTCTGATATCTGGCATCCCATAGGTGCTTGTGCTAATTTGTTCTATCGGCAGCTGTTGTTTAAATCTTGGCATAGCTGTTGCCTCATTCTCTTCTATCATAGCGAGCATATCGGCATCCTACAAACCCAGGACACAAACATCACAAAAAAGAAAAAAGAGGCTTGAAAAAAAAAAAAAATCAGCTGCTAACACAAGACCTAGAGGAAAAGGGGAAGGAAAAAAAGAAACCCAACAATAAAACGAATGCTTATTACAGGGGCGACAACTGTTAACAAAAACACCAGATCCTAGAAAACCTGATTCGATATATGCTTTTGGTCAACGGATACCAATTTGTATATGAGATAAAAAGGATGCTAAATTACCATATGCTTGGATATGTATACGAACTATATGTATGAAGGGGATGAATCATCAACAATAATCAATGAACAAAAACAAACCTTCTATGATATTTATTCAACAAGAATACTCTAAAGCAAATTTAAGAATAGACTGTGGAAAGAGAAACAGTATATTCTACTTACAAAAATGACTCAAACAACATGCTCTATAATGCCACTACGAATTACTTTAATGCTTAAGATATATAAATATTAGGGTATCAAGATATCGATACAGATTACTATATGAAACCATATTATGCTCCGGTTGGATAGGAAAATGGATTCCGTCAATTAGTATCCAACCCAATTTCGTCCCCGTCTATGACATTAATTCTTCCTCTTTTTGGGCAAAAGGAAGGTACTCCAAGTCAACAATGTCATATCAGCACTATCGGACACCCAGAAGAGTGGATACATTATCGATTAGTAGAGTCCCGCATGAAAGAATACTGGTAGGCTAGGAATCCTGATCGCTGTTAAAAACCTCCCTAAATTCACAACTCTATGACTTGCGCGATCAAGCATTCAATCCAGTATCAGAACGGGTCGCCGAAACTAATGCTAACCGGAGAGCAGATGTATACCACAGAAAGGTCTTCCTTTCGAATAGAATCAGAATCCAACAAGAAGTGCGCCTTACCAATCTCCTGATCTTCGTAGCCGGAGACGACAGCGAGAAGTACGAGAAATCGTCGTAAACCTCTTCAGGCTCTTTCCTCTTCGCCCTCCCCGTCAAGAAACCAGCCATCTCCGGCGAATCCCCACGACCCAACTCGAAAGATCACCAAAAAGCGAACGGAACCCTCGAACAAAATTGCACGGTTGCAAGGGTTTCGACCTCCTCAGGCTTTTGCCCTTTGCTCCTCTCCCATTGCGTGAGAGCTTCGTTGCCGAGAGGACGACACTAATTCCTTCCCAGTGGAACTCTCTAGAACCTCATCCAAATTAACCGACCTCTTCTTTTTATTTTATTGTTATTATTATTTTTATATTCCCCGCTCACGGGAAACACTACTGAAGTTACCGTAATACCCTCATCATCACGGCAACACCGGTGTCATCGTGATCGATTTCGTGACGCTGGGTTCGCTGACCGTAGTGAATCGTTAATTTTTTTTATCATTACGTTAAAAATGTGATTATACTCATGAACCATATGACTAATCATTTTGAAGTTAGCTATTCTCTATGAAAATCTTGAGTTTTTTCTTGATTCTTTTTAGAAGATCAAAAATATTATTCTTTTATGTCAATAAGTGTCATTAGTTTTTTTTTATTTTAGATACGATCATATCAAATCGAAAAGCAATAATACCCTTCAAAGTATCAATATGACTATAGAAACGATAGATTAAGAAGCTAGGATAAAGTAGGCTACTTTAATTATTAAAATATTATCATGATCATAAGTTTATACCTCCGATTCTATATAACCAATCATAGGATTATATGGTAGCCACATAAACTAAAACTTCGTATAGGATATAATGATATCATCAAAGTAGATGATCACAAACTTATCTAGATACCTTTTGAACAATTAATTCATGAGTATAGAATATAGTCGGAGTATTGGCTAAGTCGAAAAGTATCACCAATAGCTCGAACGACCTAGACTTGATCACATAGATAGTCTTCGTTTTATCGTCTTCAACTATGCGCTCCTGCCAGAACCCCAACCAATAGTCGAATAAGTCTACAATAACCAGGATGGGATACTTGTTCTTCACTGTCACATTGTTTAAGGCTCAATGATCTATATATAATTAGAGGCTCTCATCTTATTTCTTTTGGAAAAAGAAATTGTAGCTCCGAATGGTGTTTTAAAATTGCGGGTGAGACCATCGCTTAGTAATTTATCTAGCTACTTCCTAAGCTCTGCCAACTCTGAAGGGGTCATGCGGTATGGTAGTCTCATTGGAGACTTCACACCTAGCTCCAGCTCGATACGATGGTCCATGCCTTCGTGCAATAGCACTTACCAGAATCCTAACCGATGATTGAATTTGGAAAAATACTTTCTCTTACCTAGTTAGTCAAATAAGTCTACAATGGATAGAATGGGATACTTATTCTTTACTGTTGCATTGTTTAGGGATTGATGATCTATGCATAATCAGAGGCCCTTATCTTATTTCTTTTGAAATAAAATTGGAGCTCCAAATTATATTTTAGAATTATCGATGAAACCATCACTTAGTAATTTATGTAGAAGGGTTATGCAGTATGGTAGTCTCATTGGAGGCTTCATGCCTAGCTCTAGATCATCACAATATTTATAAAATCTTATTGGCCTGCCACTACTATAGCAAATTCACAAGTGATCTTCACATCAAGTGGCTCGAGCTTTGTTATTATTTCTTTATATTCCATTCTACTTTTTTAGCCACTTGCGAGAAATACTTATGAAGTCACCATTGAAGCTGGGTGAAATTGCCCAATATCATCATTTTGTTAGGGATAGAAAGGCTTAAAGTCTTAAGTGCCAAATTATTTCTTGCCTCCAAGCCATGACTATAGTCATGATCGATCTTATAACTCTAATGTGCAATGTTTGGAGATATCAGTATTATTACTTTGTTCATCATAGAGAATCGACAATTTCATTTATCATGATTGCGTTGAAATATAATTACACTCATGAACCACATAACTAATAATTTTATGGTTCGCTATTCTATCTTATAAGTAAAAAATCATTGAGGAATGAAAAGCTTGAGCTTTTTCTTAATTCTTTTTAGAAGATAAAGAAATATCTTATTTTTTAATAAATATTAATCTGGTTTCCTTTATAAGATCAAACGTAAAAAAAAATAATATGTTAGATATTCTACATAATCTAACATTAAAACAAAAATAAATCATATTTTTTTATTGTAACTCTTGACATAGTTATATAATAAAAATCACTTTTCTTTATAATATTCTATATGATTATGTTATTGTATCGCTTATGTACGCAACATTCATTTCAGACACCCAAATTAGTTATGAAATAATATTGATTTTAGAAAAGTATTCCAAAGGATCAATGATTTTAGATATCGCCAAATTATGATGCATCATTAATTTTAAATGTGATAATATCAAGCTATAAATCATCATTGATTTTAGACGTGATGGTATCACTCTAAAAAATATAATTAATTCTTAACAGAGGCATCATTGATCATGGACTAGATCATGTCAAGCTAAAAAATGTCATTAATTTTTGTATTTTATATGCCATCATATCAAATCAAAAAAGTATTAATACCCTTTCAAGTATCAATACCCTTCAATTTAATAGTATTGAACCATAAAATATAGAAAAGATATTACCATAAAATATAGAAAAGATTATATGGTAGTCACATAAACTAAGCTTTTCGTATTATAGACAATAATATCATCAAAGTAAATGATCACAAATTTATCTAAATATTCCTTGGATAATTAATTTATGAGAGTACAAAATACAATTGTAATATTGGTTAAGCTATAAGATATCATCAAAAACTCAAACGGTCCATGTCTAGTCACACGGATAGTCTTCACTTCGTCACTGTCAACTATGTGCAACTACCAATACCCCATATGAATGTTAAGTTTGGAGAAATATTTTTTCTTACCTAATTAGTTGAATAAGTCTATGATAAGCGAAATATGATACTTATTTTTCACCATCACCTTATTTAAGACCTGATGATCGATGTATAATCGGATATCCTCATATTGTTTCTTTTAAAAGAAAATTGGAGCTCTAAATGATATTTTAGAATTGTGGATGAAATCGGTGCTTAGTAATTTATCTAATTGCTTCATGAGCTCTGTTGATTCTAGAGAGAACATGTAGTATGGTAGTCTTGTTGGAGACTTCATGCTCGGCTCTAGTTCGATGTGGTGATCCATGACTTTGCATGGTAGCATAATTCTTTATAACTTAAGTGACATAACGTCTGTGAACCTTTTAAGATGTCCACTACAACAGGCTCACGAGTGATCTCCACGTGATAAACGATTTTATCAAAGTGTTACGGGTGTACATTGATCGCCCGTGACACCAAGCATCATTGATTTTAGATGCGACAAATTATGATGTATCATTAATTTTGAACGTGATTATATCAAGCTATAACACCATTGATTTTGGACATGATAATATTGCTTTGAAAGATATCATTAATTCTTGATCGAATGAAGCGTGCTTGTTTGTAGACGTGATCGGTCATGTCAAATCCAGAAGCATCAGTATCCTTTGATGCAATCACATTGAGCTATGAAATATAGTAAAGATACGACCATAGATACGATAGATCAAGAAGCTAGAATAAAATATAGAAAGGACACAACCGATCATAGAATCATATGACAGACATGTAAACTAAACCTTATATTATTTTTTTGTCCCGTTCTCGTGAGATGGACATACAAATCCATCCAACTTATCTGCTTTGTAATTTACATGGTCCACAGGTCAATATCAAGTTAAGGTTCATTGAATATTTTAATTAAATTATTTTCTTTTAAAAAACATCGTTTATTTTTAGAATTCTCAGACAGTATTTTCTTTTCTTAATATTTTAAATATCCCTAATCATCAATCGTCTTTTTCGATGGTGAATCAATTTGGTTATAATAATTTTTACACCATGTTATTTTATTTTCAATAATATACTGCCCTATGTAACTTTCTAGTCTTGTAAGATTTTTCACTATGTTGTAGTGTTTTCTTAATATTAATGAAAATATTATAACCAAGTATAAAAATATCATATATATATATATTTTTATATAAAAATGATCATATTATAGTAATATTTTTTATGCTAAAAAATATTATAATATTATGTAAAAAAATGTTATAACTGGATCCATTCAGAATCAATCCATAAGAAAAGAAAAAAAGAAAGAGAAAAATATTTCAGATATTAGATAATAAAGAAGCGTCGTTTGATAATTCTGGAGATGGGGATGTTTCTAGAAGAAAAAAAAAAGCCAAACAAATAATTTTCTTTCGAAAATTTGTCCTGAGAATTTTCTTTAATTACTTGTCTATTTAATCCCTGTCTCGATGAGGGCGGCTGTTGCCTCCAAGAAAACTGCCGTAGCTGGTGTCGGGCGAAGGGCAGCCAGCTGTGATTTCTTGTGGGTCCCGGGGAGTGTACCGAATGATCGAACAGGTTACGTTGGGTACAGAATGTAAGAAAGTATCTTCGACGCGGGGAAAAATGCTGCTGTTGCAAGGTGGACCGCTTGCCGGATCCTCTCCGGTTCATCCTCTAAGTGGATCTCTACAATTTCCTCATCAGTGTCGTTCGACTATGTGGACCCCACCCTTTTCTTGTGTACACATAAACGACCGCGTCCACTGCATCCATGCGATAGTTGGACGGGATCCCTTTTCACGGGCTAATAAACACTCCTGATGGTGCCCTGCTCTGCCATATCTCACGCTCTCCCTTGTGGCCTCCTCGCCTCTCCATCGGAAGGCCAACGAGCTCGCGAGATCCATTTTACCGTCAATTACGCGGCCGATCGGAGGTACGCTACTGCCCCCGTTTTTTTCTCTGATATTTTGGTCGATTTTTTCGGTATCCGTTGAAACTCGTTACGTTTGCTTCTCGTGGAGTCGTTTGATTGCTCTTGGCATAGAAGTATTCTTCGTCCTTGTTGTTAGGGAACCCTGGAGTCGGATTTCTTGAATAGACCGATCTGTTTCTTGGGATTGTTTCCTCGTCCTCCGTTGTTGCTATTCTTAGGTAATGTTTCTTTGAGTGTCTTTGAGGAACTCTTTTGCCTTATTACCTATCGATTTTAATTGGAAGTCGACCTCACGGGATGAATTATTGCTCCAATTAATGTGTTTGGTTAAATTTCTTCTTCTGTTGGGTTTATTTAGCTGGCAGAGTAGATATAGCTCTAGGGGAGGATGATTGTCTTTGTCTTAACTAACTGGATGTCGTTCTCAATCCGATAACTTCTCCCTCATGACCACTTTGCCGTGCTACTTTTGTGAATGATCTTGCTAATAGTCTTACTCGGGTTTTGAGTGCCAAGAATCCCTTGTTTAGAATTGCTTTTCCTCTGTGTGGAATTGGGATTTCTGATTGTAAATGCATAAAGTTAGTGATTCTGTTGTGTTGTTTCAGGTTCACGGTACATCAGTAACTAACACTGTGCCTTTTGAAGCCCCTGTTTTATTGATCCTACTGTTGTTAGCAGCCTTTGGGATTCAACTACCGCTGGAAGATACCATCAATTGACTTTTATGGTCCAATGAGGTTCGATAAATGATGGTTGAACAGGTGTTGTTGCCTGGCACCGGTTACCAGAAAATCATGCTTGCTCCACGGCACAGAGCCCGCTCGAGAAGGCCTCTATGGATCATTGCCATGATATTGTTGGTCTGCACGATGCTAATTGTGCTATATGTTTATCCACCCCAGCGTTATTCAGCATGCTACTTGATGTCCTCCCATGTCTGTAGCCCTTTGATGGAGTGGCTTCCACCTGTGCGCACTAGGGTTTATTCTGATGATGAGCTTGCTGCTCGTGTTGTGATTAGAGACATTCTATCAGCACCAGCTGTGGAGTCAAAGAATCCTAAAATCGCTTTCATGTTCTTAACAGCGGGTTCACTGCCCTTTGAAAAGCTCTGGGAGACGTTTTTCCTGGTACAACCCTTGTCTTGATATCCATCTTTTTAATTATATAATCATTTGCTACTCCGCCTGTATTCTTGGTTATTATAGCATTTGTAACTCATACAAATTACAATCTAGGAGTGAATTTCAATTCCAGGTTGAAGAATGATCATTTTTCCTAACTTTTCAAGGCATGTTTGTGGACTATGCTCAGTCACTATATGGCCAAATGTTAAAGTGATCTCTTATATAAGACTTGAATGACTACATAGTGAGAATTATGAAAATAGAGGTTCATATTGGTATGTTATTCAATGTAATGAGATGTTATTTGTAATAATAGGGTATTAAAAAGGGCAACTAATGCTTCCATAGATGCAGTATTAATTTATGAAATCTTATTTTCACAAGCAGAGAGGTTGCTTGTGCTCAAACCCTTGAGATCTTGGTCGTAGAGGAATGGGTTTACTATAAATAGCAAGGCTCACTATTATGTGACAGTATTATATTGAATTCTATGTACAGCTATAAAAGACATTAATGTTTTCATCATTTGGATTCTGAACTCCATCTTTCTATGTTCTGGCCTTGGTTCAGGAGTCTTAGTGAATCCTTCATAACTTTATGAGGTCTAGTTTGCATGAAATTGGGATTTTGTATTCGTATTTATCAATTTATACTTCTTAATAAATGATCTTTTACTAGCTATGTGTGATTAACCCCTATGTCCAATCAATAAGTCAGTATTGTTTATAAACTACAAGGATCAGCTGGACCAGACTTTATTCAAAAAACTACCAGGTACTATTCTTTTTATTCCACCCTCTGTTTTGATGTTGTTCTTTATGTTCATTCACAACCATGGTTTTCCTTATGCTGCTGAAACTTGTATGCACTTGGATTAACTTTGCTGTTATTTTCATGAAGCACTTAAGGGTCTATTGCTGCAAGACAGCAACAGCTTGGAACATTTTGATGAAAGTTCTAATAATAGGTGACATCTCCAATCTGATGCAATCTTGACCTTTATGTACAGGGTCATGAAGGTAGATTCTCTATTTATGTGCATGCATCAACGGAAAAACCAGTACATGTGAGTCCTTTATTCATTGGCACGGATATCCATAGTGAAAAGGTACTCTTTCAACAAGTTTGCAATATCTAAATTGATTTTTCATTTCCAGTCAAAAACAAAGTGCATGGACTACTGTAAGTTCTGTTAATCGCCCCGAAAGTATATATAATTACCAAATATAATGTTGAAGAAATGTAAATGTACTTCATTGGTTGCACAAAAGAACTTACTTTTGTTGATATAATGTGTAATTTATTCAGCTAACATATAATAAGAATATAACCAAAACCAAACTTGCTATCTGCCAAAATCTACACAACTTATGTTTGTCAAGAAATATAATCTTTTCTTGTTTTTCTGGGTGATTATTAAGTTTATAATGTAATCCGATTCCTATGATTTTATATGCATTGTCAGAAATTCTTTTATGTAAGGTTAAAGAGCTTTTTTTTAAACATATTCAACTTTATAATAATATCAAAACACAATTCTTTTGCTAAAGGTTATTCAGTAGAATTATCACATGTGAATATCAGTGAATAAGCATTCATATTATAAATGACACCTAAAAATTCTGGGAAGCAAACTAGTCTTATATGTTTGCAAAAAGAAGGGATTGTTCATAATTAAGAGGAAAAGGTTAGAATTCCATGTATGAGAAGAGAAATAAGGAAAACTAGAGCACAAAATGAAAATGAAGATAGAAGAAAAGATAGGAAACAGAGAGTTAAGAACTTGAGGAGTAAATTGAAGGGAAAAGACCAGTTTGATGGAGGAAGGGTAGTAGATGAAAATGGTTAAAATATGTGTTAAATATAAGGATGTCAATGGGGCAGGCTGGGGTGGGGAATGCTTTCCCTGTCCCCATCTCTGTCTCATCTGTCATTTCCCCTCCCCCCCAAATTTCCCATTTAGATGGGGTGAGGGCAGGGAACCCATGGGTTATCCGAATTCTCCTAATTAATTCATTCAATTTAAAGAAAAAACTATTATTAAACCTAATTAACAATACTAAAATTTACACATAACAACAAATAAATATATTCAAATATAAATAGAATCAAAATTATCATAACTCACGAAAAAGAGAGGGGGAATATAGAGGAGGATCAGAGAAGGACGTAGGGGTTGCAATGACCGATGAGGTGAGGTTGCTAGGTGGGCAAGGATGGCTGTGATCAGGGGGTGGAGCTGTTGTGATGAAGGGGGGGAAGCCATGAAGAGGGAGGAGAGAGAACACAGTGTGTAATTGGAAAAAGAGAAGAAAGAGAAAAAGAATCATCATTGTTATTCATTGTTTGCCGTTTGCAATTGCTGGTTGTTGGAAGAATCGTCGTTTGCCTATGGAAAGAGGAGGAGGATCGATGAAGACAAATAATCATCGTGGTGATGCCTGCGATTAGGGATTGGGCACGCGCAATGCATGGGGCTACTAGGAGGAGTTGTTACTGTTGAATAAAGAGATGTTTCATTTGATTTAATTGAACCAAATGGTTCTTAATTAAATCATAAACGACTCAATCAAGGTTCACCTAATCTAATTTGAATAGCGAAAGCCTAACTCATCTAGTGTTTGGGCCTAGTAGCTTAGCCCACATAGTAATGGGTCGAGTTTAGGTACAAGTACAAGTAAAGGTGAGCAGTGCTCTATCCGTCCCCACCCTGTATTTGCATGGGTAATATAAAATATCCCCCATCCCCACCCCTGTCCCTGTTTATTTTCCCTATCCCTGTCCCATTAGCGGCAGGTCCCCACAAGTCCTCATGCCTATAGGTATAATAGATGGATGCAAAAGTGTAGATGCTAATACAAATATGGATGATAGATGGATCCAAAATTTTGAAACCATATTTGATCAGGACAGTTACGAATATGAACCAGATACAAATGGATAGATGAAAGACACAGATATAGATCAGATGTTGGAAAGATAAATGTAAAATTTGGTGTTTGGATGGGCTCCAATGGAATTCTGAATTGATTGATTTAGATGAATATTGATGGAAATTAAATATGATCAGCAAGCAAGGAGGTCAAATTGTAAAGTAATTAGTGTAATGCATATATAAATACACATATGTAAATAGATTTAGAAAAAGAAAGTTTTGCAAGTTCCAATAGCTTGAGGTTACAAAAAAAAAATCTTTGGTAGATGGATTGACTTGAAAAGATCAAGTCAATCCTATTAAAAAAAAAAAAGGTTTGGATTCTGTTAGATGTCCTAAATCTGATCCTAATTTAAAAGTCTAATCAAATCCATACCTGAAGATTTGGGTCCCATTAATATCTGAATCTGATTATCTAATCTGATGCTATCCATATCTGGGTCCAAATTCTGACAGATATTAACGAGTCCGTTTTCAACCCTAAAGGATAGGTATAGCAGAGGTAGAGTGCAGATGAGACATTCTGTGGGAGTGTGCACAGCTGAGTTTTTTCCTTCTTTATTATAACTTTTGACCTGACTTGTATTTTCACTTAATCTAATATAGTAATTACCCTTTCACAAGGCTGTGCAGACTTTAAGAGGTTATATCTCCTTTGTTACTAATTCACATCTACAAGGAGAAAAACTTAGATTGTCCTATACTTGGTCTGCTAAGCATGTCTATTCCCTTTAGCTAGGCTCTTATGTGATTCACAGCCCAATTAGATTGTCCTATATCCTTTTTTCTGATGTAGCTGGATCTTTTTTCCCATGTGCAACAAGAAAATTGATTCTTAGTACCTGAAGCAAGGCTGCCAACGTGCATAGGGATACTTGCATGGATGCCAACAGGGCCACCTAACCGTAATGCCAAACTGGAGGGATCTAACCTTGAGAAACAGCATGATGCAAAGGCATACTTTAGCAGGAAAGGAAAATGCTCAAACATTTCTATGGACCTAGAAAAGTTACAACTTAAATAGATGTAACTTATTTAGTTGTACAGCACAGATTGCATTTACTCCTTGTAAATGAATATTTTGGATCACAGTAATTACAGTTGTTTTTTATCAACCTAAGTGTGACTTTCATATCAAAGGAAAAATGTATCTATATTCCTGGGATCATGAATTATTGCTTGCAAAAAGACATATTTCAAAAATGTCCATGTACATGCAGGTGGCCTGGGGAAAAATTTCAATGGTTGATGCAGAAAAGAGGTTATTGGTGAATGCACTTCAAGACACTGATAATCAGCATTTTGTGTTGCTCTCTGATAGGTGATTGTTATGAGCCACATGCTGCTTTTTCTTTTCAACTGAGTGATGATGTTTGATCAGTCAGCATTTTATTTGTTCAATTTTTGTTTGCAGTTGTGTGCCACTACACAATTTTGATTATGTATATAACTATCTGACGGGAACAAATATCAGCTTTATTGACTGGTACAGCCATCTACATCATATGAAATCTAAATATGTTTCCCTGATGAATTTTCTGTACTGGCTTACTTTTATGTGTCTTTTAGTTACAGACAAACATATAATCTGAAGTCTCAGCTTTAGCAAACGACTTTTTTTCCTTATTTTCAGTTTCGAGGATCCTGGCCCTCATGGAACAGGCAGATATTCTGAAAATATGTTGCCTGAGATTGAAAAAGAAGATTTCAGGAAGGGTGCACAGGTAATAAATACCACTACAATTCATCATAATGAAATTTACTGAATCGGAGTTCAAGATTATTGTACTCAAGTGACATGTTACATATAGCTACACTGTTGAACCATAAAGGGCAGTCAAGGTACTCTGACTAGATTAATCTAAATGTTTATACATGTACATATACATATGCATATGTAACAGTTTAAAGCTTCTGGGTCATTTATATAGAAAAGAGATTAACCTACCCTTGACTTTTTAGAGGTTGAATGAGACCAAATAAAGAGTAGGTTTGCCATTTCTCCATGTGATGATTATGAGTACAACAATTTGCTACAAGATAATCCTACTAATGACCGACGTACTCTTGGTTTGCTTTCATGCTCTCATCTAAAAGACCAGGGACATCTAAATCATTTTTCTAGGAAACATAACTTAGTAATTTCAGTTGCTCTAAAAAAAGAACCAAAATATCCTTGGTTCTTTAAAGATATAATGACTCCAAAAATCAAGGGTCAGTAGGGTGCATTTATTCTTTAAAGAGACATTGAATCCAAATTTAATTTGTTCTGACCATTATCTGAAACCAAGAAAGAAAAAAAAAAAGAAAAAAAAAAGGAAACCATGTTGGAGATGTTTTGTTCTGTTACTGAAACCCAAGTAACTTAAGAAAGCATGGATTGGATTATAAAGCCAGCAAATGGAGTTCAAGTGATTATAATGCCTTGTATGTACACCTTCAATTTGGGTTTGCAAGGCAAAAACTGTTGCTATATTTTTTGGTGATTAATAGTATTATTTTAAACAATATGTTGGTTGCTTTACATGATATTTTCTGGTTTACATCCTAGTTGTTGACCCTGTAACAGTGGTTCTCAATCAAGCGGCAACATGCTTTGCTAATTCTGGCTGATGGTGTTTACTATACAAAATTCAAGCTTTATTGCAGGGTAAGTTTTTATGGTTGTGATGAGTTATCTTTTGCATGCAATACAATATAGCTCCCTAGAAACCTCCAATTGGTCTTTTATTCTGTATCAGTAAATTGTCATGTTCTGTCAACAGACCATGGTTTATCCAAAAGAAGAGCTTCTTTATCATTTGCATTATTACAAATCTTCCTGCTTAATGGGATATGTCATTCCATGTTCCTAATTATCATACTCTATTGATAGACCATGGTATATCTTTACTTTTATCCCCAAGAGAGAGCTTCTCTATAATATGATAAAACAACTTTTCCCAAAATATAATCACTGACAATACATTGTGTCCATTGGTTGCTCATCTTGTAAACAGCATCAGCAAGAAAGGCCTGAAATGAATCAGTAATTTTCTTGGTCGGTGGTCATTAACAAAATTTCAAGTCTTTTGGAATTGACAAGCTAGGATGCATGTATTCCCATATGAACAAATGGAGAAACAATATGTGGAAATGGAGAAACAATGTGTGGACACAGTAGCGCAGAAACCATGATAGGACAATTTGAAAGAAAAAAAAAAGAGTAAAATATGACATGACAGGAATGCAGCTGAACTTTTTATGTTTTCTGTATACTATTTAATAATAAGCAAAACAACTCATTAACAAACCAGAACTTTTAATAATAATTAAACAAGAAGCTAATATTTATACAGGTAATATAGTGATCAATAAAGATTATCCTAGAAGTCATAAGACATATGAAGTGAGAATCTTGAATCTAATCAATTAGCGTAAACATCATTATACATATTAAAAGTTAACACTAAATGCATCTGAAAAGAATTGGGACATGAAATGTATATTTCAGGTAAATGTCTGGTCATGATGGAAATTATCAGCTCCATGTGAGGTGTGTTCATCCACTAAAAGGGACGTAGAATTGCCATTCCAGAGGCATGTCAAGCAAGTGTTGTACATGTGTCAAAGTTGGAGGAGTGTTGGATATGGATGTGACAGACTTACGGAATTGTTGGTTCTTCTAACTTACAAGCTATATCAACCTTCTATATTGTTGCATAACTTTGTAGAGAAACAAGTGACATAATATCTGAGCTTGAAGCTTTAGTAATTGAAAATAGAAACAATGAGGAAAGGACAATAGAATTAAGTGAAAAACGAATCTGTATGAACGAGAAAGTCTTCTGTTCAACACATTTTGTATGCCTATATAAATTTATTATCCTCTATATAACCTGATGAGATAGAGGACCTCTGTGGTCATATCTCATTATTCTAAAAGGATTTCAACAAACTGTATACTAACTACTAAGTATTAGGAAAGAGATTCAATCAACCTAAAACTTCAATATGTTTTTTTAAGAACTGCTCTTTAATATACATCACCCTGTACTTATAATAAAACAAAAACTAATTAGTCTATAATTAATTGTAAAATAGTAACACAAACTGAAGATAAAGACTCCTCAAATGAGGCGAAACAACCACTGGGACTCTATTTCACATGTTGAAGTACAGTCTCCGATGACCTAAAATGGTTTCTGGATTACTGAATTTTTAGAAATTGAATTATTAAGGGAGCCCTTGAATGAATTATGGAAGAATTATCAAGGTTCCTCGTATATGGTTTAAGTGCACAGACTGGCATTTCAGTTTGCTTGAAAAGCCAAATAGCATCTTTCTGCCTCGTGCTTTGTTCTCTGTTTGTAGACACGCTTTTGGATGTTCAAGCATATACTTCCTGTGTAAAGTTTGAGACACTACGTCCAAATTTACTATAGTAGTACTGCTATTTTCATAACCCTCAACAAAATTTGTTGACAGATGGGAGCAAGCTTATCATTATGAATACAGAACATGTATATGTTTTTTTCATTGCATTTGTCACTTGCCTCACTTGAATGTTCTGATGCTAACATTTGTTTTGATTGTCACAGCCAGGAATGGAAGGACGCAATTGCTATTCTGATGAGCATTATCTACCAACTCTTTTCCATGTTAGCAAATTAGTCTTCCTATTTGTAGCTTCATCTATTCTATTCTGTGATTGAGATTCATACCATTTACCTGTGATTTTTATTGTTTTTCAGATGGTTGATCCTGGTGGAATTGCGAATTGGTCAGTTACCCATGTAGATTGGTCAGAAGGAAAATGGCATCCAAAGGCTTATAGGACTCGAGATGTTAACTTTGAGCTCTTGAAAAATATTGCAGTATGTTCATCTTTCTTTTGAAAAGCTTAGAAAAGATATGCATATATAAGTAATTTTTAAATATTAATGATGCTCTATCATTTGCAGTCAATCGACGAGAGCATTCATGTTACAAGTGATTCGAAGGTAAGATCTGTAAATCTGCTTCCAGTTGTCCTTTTGTCTTCTATTTCATAAAGATATATTATGATGGTCTTGCATTGTAAAGTATTAGGCAGTTATTCTCACGTTTCTATTTTCTACATTTATGTAAAATTATTCAGTTGCTTATATTAATTGGTTAGACATATAATGTTGGATATTTAGGAGACAACAAATTCTATGTTGACATAGCAGATATGTGGATACTGACATTGTGATATCTTGTGTTACCAGAAAAGATTGCAAATATGATCAGGAATGACCATTAGAAGATGATTTGTATCTGTAAAAAAATAGGAACCTGGAAACACACCAGTTTGATGAGGAACACTGGATTGATGGTACTTGGAATGTGTAAAGACTCATCGTCAGAAGAGCCCGGTATTGGAAGGAATTCATGTGTCTGATATGAAATAGTCAGGAACTGATGTTTTTTGTTCAGGTTCTTGATGAAGAACCATGACTGCAGCAATTACTTAATGGTTGTTGCTTAGGATAGAGTTCAACTATAACTAGTTTAAAAATCAAATGATAGAAAGGTGGATTTTCATGATAAAATGGAGTTCACCAAAAGGCATCTCTGTCCATAGAAAATAAAAGATTATGGTGGTATGAAAAGTGACTTTCTGCCTTACCGTAAACATCATAAAATTTTTCAGACCATGGGAAGGCAGTTAAACGATGTTCAAACTAGGCATTGAAGTTTAAACTTTTGAGCAACAGGTCTTCTACATTAGATCAAAGTTCAATTGATCTCAAACGTTTTGATGTAAATCTCTTGATTATTGGATTCCTCTGTCGTGTATGCTTAGGTGTTACTGTCTCTTGATGTAGATCAAAGTTGCATTAGGCAGTTAAATCTCTTGTTGTAGCTCAAGAATTCAATGTAGATTTGTGATCCTTGATGCAATTTCTCTTTGTTTGTATTCACTGACCCAATTTGTTCTTTTTGGCATACTACCTTACAGAAAGTAGTTGAGAAGAGACCATGTCTATGGAACGGGATGAAGAGGCCATGCTATTTATTTGCTAGAAAATTCTATCCTGAAGCTCTTGACAATTTGATGCAATTGTACTCCAACTCCATTTAAGTGACTCATGGAGAGATGCCACAGCTACCCCCATACCTATTGGTCCCAAGTTTTACGTTAGTCTTAGATGCAGAACCATGGAATCTGACTTACCGAAGAAGCAGGCGATTGTTGGAGCATGAAGCAGATCTAGTCCTGTTGACTCTGCCAACTGAATGCCACCGTCACCTCTTGGAGCAGTGAGCTAAGAATGTTTCTTTTTTTTCTTCTTCTTCTTCTTCTTTACTACACTAATGGTTTTCTATTAACTTATTTATAGCCTTCCAATCATTCCTTTTGTGGATTCTGCTTATCGGTCTCTATGATGTGTGTCGGGTAATAGCAGCTTTGTAGATGAGAAGCTACTTTGAATTAATGCTCTTATAAATATTAATAACCAAGTGAATTACTCCTTATGTATGTATTCATGCATTGCAGCCAGTGATGGCCGGAGTTGCAGAAACCCACGTTATTTGGGTATGTAGAATCAGCAGTTTATGTTTAGTGTTCCTAATTTTAAAAAAAAGTATAAAAAATTCTCTGTTTGATTTCCCCACTTTGAATGCTCATCTCATTCGACCATCAAAATCCAAAGATGGCGCATCAAATAAATACATGTAGACGGTTAGTCTCTTTCTCGCCAAACTCTTGGTTCTGCTGACATAAAAAAGTGTTGGCGGATCAGCAACCCCATTGGGAAAAGTGGGAGTTCCGCCACTGCTACCAATTCTATCCAAGGAATTTATTGTATGCTATCCCTGTTCTGCCCAAGCCAACAGTACCATTGTTTGGATTCCAGAGAGAATGCCTTCCAAGGAAGCAGAGCACACCAAGTGGGTCGTAGCACCACATGCAAAGTTGTACATGCTGCATCTTGAGATTTTTGTGTGACAAGTTTAAAGCTGTGACAACACTGGCAGTTTGGCGAAAGCTTTGTAGCTGTCCATATTGGTAATCAGGTGACAAAACGAGAGGCACCAAAAGGAACATAGTTAAAAAAAAAAAAACCAACTTTGAAAACGCAGCCGATACACGGAATTTATTCCTCTATTTACATCCCCTGCACCGCGGGGCACAGCAGCTAAGTTATATGCAGAGCATACACCTGCACACGAGAGCAGCAAGGATCAAATAACCAGCTAGAAGCTGCTACATTATCGACATTCCAATAATAATGCATCACTTTGTTGGTTACCATACTACTTTCACCTCGACAGACCATGGATACTGAATTAGGGTATCAACATGACCGGACAAGTTTACATGGGGGTGTGTATATGGCAACTCTCTTGAAAAAACAAAAGAACTCATATGTCACAGATACAACAGTAAAGAGTAACAGACACACACAAACATATGCACACACATGCAGAAGATGGACACATGGACACGGACGCATGCATGCAGTGGACGGACACACGCATGTCCGGATGCACGCCACACAGCACACACAACATCAACACACACGGCATACGCACACGATTAATTAAAAACTAGAGGCATAATAGAAGTGCATGACATGATCGAACTGCAAATTGACATCCGATATAGAAGTACTCCACCCAGGTTCAACCTAATGTGATGCAACCATCGTAATGATGCAGAACTGCACAAGGAAATATTATGTTCGAATAAACATATTGATCTACCTCTGGGAAGCAAATGTTGTCACCAACCCAGCTGTATCCGTCGGTAGAGAATGATCACTCTTCATCATCAGACTCTGCTGATGCCTTCTTTGGGTTCTTCTTCACAGAATGTGGAGAAATACCTGTTGTTGATTTGTATGTGTTATAACAAGAATCACATAACACAGTGTTATAACAAGAATCACATAACATGGGTGTTGCTGCACCACCTCCAAACCCATAAAACTAGTTCATTAATCTATAGTTCTTCCAGCAACAAAGAACATCTTTAAAACCACTGAACAATTTTAAACTTTGCGCTGCGAATTATGGTAACATTATTTAAACAGACTAACACATGGACTGGCGAGACAGCCCCTCAATTGCGGCTGTACCATCCAAGATCCAGGTAATCAGACTTAAAAATTAACTTTTGGCTGGTCCTTAGCCAGCTGGGTAACAGTTAGGTGGCCTCTAATTTACTTACCCAGCCAAAAAGTAGAGTGGATCTTCTTTAACGATGGATGGTTTGTAAGTTCCTCATGGACCAACCACTAAACAAAATCGACTCATCTGATATGCCTTTCACTTCTGACGCATTTTTCAATCAAAATTCAATAGAAAGAGGGGAAGAAGCCAGAGAAAAACAATGCAAAAACATTAAAACAAAGAGATGACCACCGGAGGAATGCTACCAATACACAAAGAAAGGAACAGGAAGATAAATTTTCCATTCTTCTCACCTTTTTCTCATCCTTTATTCTCCTTAAATCCATGAATACTTTGGCATAAAAAAAATAAATATAATGGCCTCAGAAAGAAACCATAAGGGCTAAAAAAGAACCTCAATGGGTACTAAATTGCCTGTATGTAAAGGCATAAAAAATAATAATAACAGAAGCATCACAACCATAGCATCTCAAAGTTTTATCAGAGCCAATTTAAGTGAACTAGAGTTAATTACTCCCATACAGAATATAATCAATTCACCAAGCAGCTCAAACAAGCTTCTATTATAAGCATAAGCAACGTTAGGAATAAAAGCTAACACACAAAGAGTCAAATTCAGTATATCAGTCTAGTGCAGAGCCATCAGGACTTGTCCAAAATATCATGCTTTTGAGATAGAAGCTTATTGCTTTGCAAGGCGCTTCATGAACATTAATCGATGCAAGCACTAAAGCCTTGAAACATGCATTTTCCCACAGCATTGAACAGAAAGAAATTATGGTGATAACTTAATTTACCAAAAAGATCTTTTCTTTTCTGATATCAACCAAAAGAATGCTCAGGAGCAAAGAGCGCGATAAATCTATCACCTTCCACAAAGTAGGCCGACGAAGGCCACCCGCGGATGTTCGTCAGCGACATGGCCTCCTCCTCCGTCAGCGGGTTCGCCAGCTTCCGCACCACCTCTAGCACTCCGACGGCCCGCCGCGGTGGGGGAACCCAGTAGGAGGAGCCGGGGATGAAGGGGAGCCAGTCCGGGGCGGACCTGCGGATGGAGATCGCGTGGATGGCGTCCTCGAGGCGACGAAGGCCGAGGACGTCGATTTCGACCTCGTCCTCGACCTCGCCGGCGTCGTCCTCGGTGCCGACGTCCACCTCGACGATCCGCGCGTCGGAGCGGCCGCGAAGGGCCAGGAGACGGGCGGACACGGGGAGGAGAGCGGATTCCGCGGCCAAGAGGAGGCGATGCGAGTGGTAGGGAGATCGGACTAGGGCTCGGGAGAGGATTCGAGCCATCAAAGAGAGAATTGGGGGAATCGGATAAGAACAGCAGCTAAGCATGTTGTGTTATATAACGTCAATTGCACAAACAGGATCTACGAGTGAAGCTTACGCCCAGGATTTACAGTTGTCTTTGTTACCCAGTAGTTACGTGGGTCCCTATTGTGATATATAACACCTGACGCACAAATAGAAGCCACGCTTAAAGCTTACGCGCATGAGTTTACCGTCGTCTTTGTCACCGAGCAGACATGTGGGGCCTTCATGTCGCGGGTCACAGCACGTTGACTCAGAAAGTCGTCCGGCGATTAAAATCGACGTGTGATATATAACACCTGACGCACAAATAGAAGCCACGCTTAAAGCTTACGCGCATGAGTTTACCGTCGTCTTTGTCACCGAGCAGACATGTGGGGCCTTCATGTCGCGGGTCCTTACGCTCGAACCGAGAAATTTTGCCGGGGTGATTAAAATCGATGCTGTGCTACGTACCGCAACACGCACATGCAGGATCTACGTCTGAATCTTACGCGCAGAACTTCACCACTGTCGTTGTCACCGAGTAGATATGTGGGGCCATCATGTCGCGGCTCCCTGCACAAAATTCGAGAAAGTTTTTGGGGGTCATAAAACCGTCGATGTTGAAGACTCTCTTTCTGTCTTCCTCTTCTTCGGTCCACTCAGCGCGCAATTGTCTTCCCGACGCCGACGTTGAATCCGGGAACCAACGTGCCGGCGGACGCCGCGGTTGCCTCCGACATCCTCGAGTACAGCAGCAGAACCCTGTCCATGAACCGTGAGTGAGAACATCAAAGTTTTCTAACCGCCAAGTGTTTGATAAAACTCCCCTGTCGGGGGCCGGCCTCTGTTTTGATTTCGATGGTAGTTTTTGTCGCTCATTTGTGCATCCATGCCCTACATAGTGTAGTTACGAGGTGGTTGAACGACGGAAGAGCTAAAGGTTCCGCTTTCTGCATTTGTCATGATTAGTTCGGCTTTACTTGTGTAGGTCTCCGCAAGATTCTCTTCCTCGATTGGCATAGTTCTAGTTGTAGCATCCGCACTGTAATCTTGCCAGTCCTTACTTCGACAGACAGACGCCGTAACTTGTTTTGCTTTATGTTTATCTTTATGCTATGTGGTTAGGAGGAATAACAAGATATCATCTGAAAATATCGCATAATAGGATGAATTTTCTACTTTGTCATATTCTTATCGCCTAAAAGTGTCTTGCTAATAAACAGCAAGAATGGCTCATTAACGATGGAGTTGTTGAGAGCTTCAGCATTTTTATTCCTGCGCTTACAATGCATAGGAGTGGCTTTTGCATTTTTGCTGCATTTGGAGAGGTCTTGTCGGTTGAGATCCTTTGAGATGCAAAAGATTTACTCTGAGGTCTACGATAGAATTTAAGGTAAATTAGTAACATTATGTCTGAGATAACTTGTTCTTTGGGCAAGGGTTAAGTTTAGGGCTCTATTTGTGGGGATAAGAATGAAGAGTAGTAGTGCTTATATGTCATGGCTTGTCATCGTCGTGCTTCTCTTTTTTTCCAGATAATACAGCAAAAATTGCAGGCTGAGTGGAAATCACCATGACTCCTAAGTCACTGACAAGTGTTTTGGAGTAGCTGAAGAAGGAACATCTAGACATCTAGAAGGTGTGCCATTTGGTTGCTGTAATATGATGAGCATTTCCACCATAAGAGTTACTGTCCAAATTAACCTACCTGATCTCCTCTCAGATAAGCCACAAGTTGGAATCAGATTCTAGCCAGTGCTCCTTATTATATCCAGCTTGACAGCTTCTGTGTGTGCTAATTCTTAGATCACACTGTCATATTTCTACCACACAGCTCCGTGAACTGCTTTCAGAAAACCAATTACTTGGCATCAGATTCTAGCCAGAGCCCCTTGTATTCAGCTTGACAAGTTCTCTGTGTGCTAATTTTAGATCACTAATATTTCGACCACAGTGGTTTGATGTTGTAAATTCTTTTACTGGAAGAAAAACATGCCTTTTGTTTGTGAAATTATCGGTTTAAGCGCAATCCGTGTCGCTATTGTAGATTTACAATCTAGATTGTGCAACACCATATTGGGTTTGCATGTTTCCTGTTCTTTATCACTGTTTGCAGATCTGGATTAAATCTGTAATATGTTTTGCCAAACTGATGAATGTTGGTGGAACTTTGAACATATCAACGACGATGTAGATTGGGTTAGCTCTGAAGGAAGGAGTTTGCTTTGAGGAGCTGAATTAACATGTCAATCAAGAGCTTTGGGATCCCTCCTGTTGACCAAAAGATCACAAGGTAAGAAAAATTTCATGTACTGCATACCTGCTTGAAACTTGCATAACAGAGAGGTGTAGTGCAAATGTTTGATTCAGCATCAAAGTTGATGTCATACATCCATGTCAAAAAAGTGATTGGCACACAACAACAACAACAACCTAGTCCAAGGATGGGAAGGCTGGAAAAAAAGAGGAGAGTGCTATGATTATTAACTAGAGAAAGTACACATCCCTGTGGATTGCTGCATGGTAGAGAACAAACAAGAGGTTTAAAAACTGAGAGAACTTATAGGGCTCCTTGGGCTATCAAGATCTGCAATTGCTGCCTCAATCTTTTCCTTCACTTGAGCACTGCCCATCTCATCAGTCTGCAACACAAAATAGTTCACTTCAGTCAGCTGAGCTCATAAAAAACAACTCCAACAACTCAGACAAAACACAAAATTTGCTAGTTATTGGTGGATTTTGTAGGCTGCCTGCAGCAAGGTAGATTATATAAATTCTGAACATTGCAATACTTGGAGGCCTTTTTTTTATATTTTCTGTCAGGTCTCTTCTCAAAGTTGGAGAAGAAAGAGATTGATATGAAGTGAAAAGACCACTGGCAAGACGATTGAGGTACACCAAGTCCTGACATCCAATGATGCTGTCCACCTGTTCCTCACCACAAATGAAAAAGAAAACATCCATTTGTTCAAGGACTTGTGACAAACAAATCCTTTTCAGCCATGTGAAAGGCGTTTGTGTAGAAGCAAGTCTTCTTTGGGGTAAAATGGCCTACCACTGACTTGTTCGTGCTGTGTGCCAGAAGAAAGAATAGAAGAAGAATCATGTGATAAATGAGCTGAACATGGTGGAGAGACTCGTCTGCCACTAAAAACAGCTGAGTCATCTCCCATCTTTGAAAATAACATGGGCCATAAAGATTTAACATATAAAACAAAAAGGGCAAAGGAAAAGTTTAAAAAAAAAAAGGTATGGTTAAGCATGTCATGTCTTTTGAATGGATACTGTACTTCCAAAAGGATGGCAGATGCAATTTCCAGATTACCAACTTGATGCAACTGCAAGTTGTCATGCAGAAGAGCACCGACAAACCCTAGTAAGTGTCACAGAATTCATGGTTGCATCCATGTGGAAGGCCACAGCAACCTGGGAACTCCACAGGGCGTGGGTTCCACAGTTCCCACCCATGAGATACTCTCTCATGAACATGTGCATGCATTTAATATCTGAAAGGTCCATATCCACCATCCACATTTAAAGAGCATTTTCTTAGTGTTCTTTGAGGTTTTGTCCAAATTGTTTCGTATGTGGACTGTCCATGTGAACATGAATGACCATGTCCATGTCCTGCATGTTTGCCTCACATAAAACAACTGAAGTCACGCAAGAAACAAAAGAGAGAGAGAGAGAGAGAGAGAGAGAGAGAGAGAGAGAGAGAGAGAGAGAGAGAGAGATAGCGCTACCTCGATGAACAGAGTGTGCAGCAGGCTGCCAGAGACACTGGTGATGTTGGCTGTGAGGACTTTGAGGTTGAGCGACTCGAAAACCTCGCACAACTTGATCATGGTGTCCCTCTTCTTGTTGCAGGTGATGCTCACGACCATGGTCTTCTCGCCCATTTCACTCACTCTGAGCTGCACGCCGCACCAAACAGAGCAGCCCAGCCACATGAGCCGTTTGGTTGTATGTGCGTGTGAGAGAGAGAGAGAGAGAGAGAGAGAGAGAGAGAGAGAGATTACTTCCAGTACTTCGATGGGCGGCGAGCTCGGGGAACCCGCAGACGAGGAGGAGCCCTGCGCGGTTCGCTTCTTCTTCCTCTGCATGAAGTGTAGATCATCAAAGTCGAGGTCACCGATCGACGACACCTTCTCCTCTTTGAGCGAGTCGAGCTCAGAGATCTCCGCCAGCATCACCTTCTCTTGTTCTTGAAGCTGCTTGATGTAATCGATGGCGTCTTTTATGATCGATGCCTTATCCATCTGAACTCCCAGCAATCAGTCACTCCAGTAGCAGGAACACTTGGACCGAAGGCACAGAAGTTGGTTTCGTACCTTGGTGATGTTGGGGACGACACTTCGGAGCGCGTAAAGCTTGTCGTTCAGCTTCTTCCGCCGATTCCTCTCCATGGCAATGTTCTTGGCGGTGGTGGAGGACGTGGTGCCATCGGGGGAACTCGAATCATAGTAGCCACCTGAAATGGCCTCCTCAAAGCCCCAACTGCATCAGGAGAAAACCTTGCTCAGATTAGAAGAAAGAAAGAATTCGCCATTCATGCGGGCAACTATTCGAGTCAGTCGAATTCATCTGGAAGAAGGAACAAGGGATGCAGCGCAAGCGACGTGGATCTTATGCTGCCTGCTACTTTATTAAAGATGATGGATTCTCTCGCTGGATTCTGATATGTTGGGATGAATCCTCTCTCTGTCTCGATCAAGAGAATGAAACTAAACGCAGGAAAGAAGAGGAGATCAAGGCCCGGCAGCTTGCTTGATCAGGAAGGGAAGAGATAGGCAAGCCGGGAGCAGAAAGGGAGGCGAAAGGTGGTCAGCGAAGAACCTCTCCAACTCCTCTGAGTCGATGAACCTCTTGGTTTCCCAGTAGAGGCTGTACTCCGCCTCCATGTCCTCCATTGATCGTAGCAGTGGTATTTGCCGCCGCCGCCGCCGCCGCTGTTATCTAGGGGCGGGGGTGGGAGGGAGGGAGAGAGGAGCTTTGCAGGTATCCCGGAGACGGCGAGCGAGAGTTCCATTATATAGAGCTAGAGCCAGAGAGGGGGTGGCGGTTGTGTGCTCGCTCTATGGTGATGATGGAGTCCGATAACCCAAACAGATCCGATCCGAATTGCGACCTAAAGTTTCGCCACGTACCTTTGGACTATGTTTGGATATGTAAGCCTATGGGATTGGACTCGGATCCGAATCTTATGAGATCGGATTTGGATATCACGTGGATCCAAGTAGATCGATGTACCAAAATACGAGCCATAGATGCGATTGGGTTTGTTGTGGTCGTTTGAGGCGTCAATCCCAAAGTCGAGGTCGGTGTCGGTGGTGCTCAGACAACTCTTTTATTATAGATTTATGCTTATCCGGTTCAGGCAACTCAACAACAATTTTGAAAGAAAAATAACAATAAAAAGGTCTCACACCCAAAACATCATGAAAAATGTAATATTTTGATTAAAAAATAAGTGAGAGAGAACGTTATATGCTACTCATCTATCTAGTTCAACCTATTAATCTTTGTGGTCATGTAACTTAAAATATTTAGATTTAAATTAATAATTATATATCTGATAAGCCCTTACAATATATTATAAATTTTATAATAATAATCCATCAAGTTAATGTTTATTTTTTATATTGATTATTTTTTGTAGGCCGATAAATTCCGAAACGAATGATATCGTTTGGGGATAAAATTATAGTCACGACTAATTTTATTGTGTAGTCGTGCATAAATCAATATCTATTTTTTATGTTCTAATAGCGACACGTGGTAGGTCGATGGTCTCGATAACAAGCTATCGTCGTACAGAAAAAAAAAACTATTAAAAATAAAATATTTGATGTCCAACAGTAATGTGTAGGGTAGGCTTCAAAATCACAAACACCACTCAAATGACATTACTGCAGGATATAGACGGATGCACACATCTAACTATACCCACTTGAATGTAAGCCACTCATCTATCTATACGTTCAGAACATTTTCAATTAATATGATTCTTTGTTGTCACATTCTCGAGGTTTACTGCCGCACAGTTGACCACATCAAAAGAAGAAGAAGAAGATGATGATAAAGCAGCAGCAGCAGCTTAATCATGATGTAGCTTCCATAACTCCACAAAGATTTGCACCATCTTCTTGCTCGAGGACGCCGAGCATTCCCTTTCCCTGCATTATCTTTCGGGTTACCTTGTTCCACAAGCCTCCATAAAGCTTGCTTCTTCTCGTGATGCAGTTCTAAGCTCAGAAGTTGATGCGTTCTCCAGTTAAACGCCATAAGCTGTCCCCCCTTTCCGTAGAGAATAATGAACTTTAGCCGGCTGGAACTTTAACCAAGATTCACGTCAATCCATTTCCACTAAATTAATCCTCGCCGAAATCTGTATGAACCGATCTTTTCTGGTGGCAGAAAGCGGTCCGTATGAAACTGTCTTTGCGTGTGGTTGACATAACAAGTGCTTTTGAAGTCTCCCATGGCTCCACCGCAAGAATAAGCCAAAGGCGAAGCCTCCGTGAGGTGTGGCCACCTCTCTCCCCCACTGGCGAGCTTTATCTGGACGAACCTCCACTGTCCTCCTCTGTTCCTTTTTCTAGAATTCGAGGCATTCGCTCAGATACACGCTTCACTTTCTACAGGTCAGGCTTCTGGTTCGAAAAGTCATCCCATCATGTGTTTTTTATGTGGATTGTTGCAGCCTCTGGTCTTCGCCACCGGCCATTATTTAACACAACACATCGATTCCAGTCAAAGGCTATCAATTCTGGGCACGGAGAGCAGCCGCATATTGTATGGTTATGCAGAGCTGATGTTGGAAACCACAGATTAACGATGGTCCAGCTTCTTCTCACAGCATCATTCGTCCTGTCACCCCCGCTGGTCACAGCACCTGCCCCTGCAGGGACGTGAGAAGAAATGTGGACGGGTCGATGAGTGGGCACCGATCGATGCCGAACTCCCCCCCCCCCACCTTGCTTCCTCGGTCTTCTCATCGAGTTCATACTTGCCGATTGGTCTGCAGACCTCATGCACATCTAATAACCATGATGTCATCTCTCTGCGCGTGAGACAGGCGGAGGATCGACTGCGAGCTCGACGCTCAACATGCATCACACAAGACAGATTCTGGTAAACGATGCGTGGATGAAGTTGGATGCCTGCTGGTTTCTTCCTGTCATAATAAACAAGATTGCTCTGGTTTGACCGATCATGTCGATTGATCTCTGCCGCGGATCTAATGGTTCGTCTTCGACCATTTCACGTACATGTTGTGGACTCTGCAGGGGATGCATCAGGTTATGTTGACTTCCATTGACTCAGCTGTCCATGCTCTTCCCCCCCCCGCCACGTGAGGCACGGCGAACACATGAAAGTCCGCGCTCTGATGCGGTTCTGCGTCGGACTGACGGTGCTTTGATTTGGGAAGGCACCGTAGGCGAGACAGCACAAGTTCGTCTCATCTGGATTGCCGCATGCAGTACGTAACGTATGATCCGGCCGCCTCAGTCTTCAACGCTGCATTCCTTCATATTTTGCACGCGATGCGCGGAGGGAGCACGGAATTTTGTAGCTTGTGGAGTCCCGGCCTGCTCCGGACATTTCGTCGAACACTTGTCGAGTCGTAACAAGGTCGAAGATTAAGCATCGAGTTCTCTCGAGTTTCGGAATCGAACCCAAGGTCCTAATTTTTAGAGTTCTCGGTAGCTCGGGGGGTCTCGGTTTCGGTTTGGGCGTCCCAACTTCTAAGAATCGAAGCTGAATCGCATGGGACTGGTTTCGATTTGGATTTCAGTTCGAATTTTCTTTTACTTTTAATTTTAATAAAAAATAATTTAAAACAGCAAAAATAATAATTTTATTTCTATGTGTTTTGATCTAACATCACTTTCAAAAATAGATATATCTTAATACATGGAACGATCTAATGAATATAAAATTAATAAAATTATCAGTCATTATTGATTCGAGATGTATCGATCATTCCTTGCATTGGACAAATATTCATTACCTTCACGAATTGTTCTTTTGCTCTTGTTTCTTCGGCTTAGTTTAATGGTCCAGACGATGAGGAATAAATTTATTTTTCATTTTTTTATTTTTTTTAATTATAAAAAAAAATCAAATATCCCTTAGAAATAGCCGTTCTTATGGCTGATGGGAAGGCACACGTGGGACCCGATCGGCTGGATGAGTGGGACCCGCGGTTTCTGTGAGAGCAAACTCGTGTATCGTGTGCGTGTGTGTCTCGAACGTAATCGATCAAAGGAAGGAAAGGGGGGCCTCGAACCTTCTTGCGGCTTCTTCCCCTGGAATTGGTCGTCTCTCGCGTGGGATCGACGCACCGTCGAAGCGGAAGGCGAGGAGCGATGTGCTTGGTGTTCGTGTGCGACGAGGAGGAGAGGGTGTTGGGGACCCACCAGGCGCCGGGGAGCTGCCCGTACTGCGGCGGCGCGGTCATGGCCACGGACGTGGCGAGCGCCTGGCGGCTCTGCTTCCTCCCCCTCTACTTCCACACCAAGAGGCGGTTCTACTGCACCCTCTGCACTCGCCGCTTGGTCGCTTACCCTTAGCCGCACTCCCACCGTCTCCTTTTCTTTGTTCTCTGTATCTACCCTTCTGATCCGTGCTTGTACGACGCTCCTACTCACTGCTAATAACGTTCAGCGCCCATGGTGATCAGTACACGAGCAATCTTTGATGTGTTTGCATAAAGTTTCGATTCCTCTTCTTCTTCTTCTTCTTCTTCTTCTTCTTCTTCTTCTTCTAGAGATGTGAGTTGATTCGCTGGTGTTCTTGGATTATGCTTTTTGCAGTGTTCTGTCCGCCTGCCTTGTCTTCTCTTACTTTTGGATCCTAAACCGAAAGCATACAGTAGAAGTGGACCAGTTTTGCACAGTGATTGCATACAAAGAAGATGCTTCCAGTGACGAAGAGCCAAGTTGAACAGCTACTAATTACGTAAATGCCTGCAGTGACACAGAAAAGTGGCGGTGTGGCACAATGTGGGCTTACATTGTCCAACATCAACACACACACACAAACAAAAAGCTGATAATTTCAGACGAAACCAAATGGATGAAAAGGAAAAAGAACATAATAATAATATTTCCATACAAAATTTGACTGCATCCATAGATCAAATGTCCAAAACATGGTCTGTTAAACGATAATAGATCAAGCAATTGCACACATCAGACATCACAATATCTTCAAATTTGACCCAAATGTCATGAATATTATGCACATTCGGACTCTTATATGATCCTCTCGGTTCTCTTATTTTTCGACCGATGTGATTAGACGTGCTTATTATCATTACAAGTTTTAATGACGAATTTTTAATGTTTAGTGGCGAGCGTAAGGCAGTCGGCCCATTTTTGCCATTAGACCCAATTTGGAGCCCAATCCGCAAGCGTAGTGTCCGGATGATGGTTCATAGCGCAGGAACGGATCGATCGATCCCCGACCTCCGCCTCGCCGCTGAGTCCTCCACCCTTCGTCTCGTCCTCCTCATTCTCCGTTCCCGTCCTCCTAATCCCCGACGAAAGCCTTCGATCTCTACAGGGTTCGACCCCAATTCCCCCACCGGAGCCATTCGATCTTTCCACCGAGTCGTCTTCAGTTTCCTTCTCGCCGATTCGGATCTCGCGCCTTCTCACCTCAGATCCTTCCGATCCACCATATCCAGATCTAGGGTTTTGAAGGAGTTTCCAGCGCGGGAGGCGGGCGTTGCGAGATGGAGAAGTCGTGCTCGCTGCTGATCCACTTCGATAAGGGCTCGCCGGCGATGGCGAACGAGATCAAGGAGGCCCTCGAGGGGAACGACGTGGACGCTAAGGTCGACGCCCTCAAGAAGGCCATCATGCTCCTCCTCAATGGCGAGACCCTTCCCCAGCTCTTCATCACTATCGTGCGCTACGTGCTGCCTTCCGAGGACCACACCGTGCAGAAACTGCTCCTCCTCTACCTGGAGATCATCGACAAGACGGATGCCCGCGGCCGCGTGCTCCCCGAGATGATCCTCATCTGCCAGAACCTACGCAACAACCTGCAGCACCCCAACGAATACATCCGCGGCGTCACCCTCCGCTTCCTCTGCCGCCTCTCCGAGCCGGAGATCTTGGAGCCTCTCGTTCCCTCCGTCCTGGCCAACCTCGACCATCGTCACCCCTTCATCCGCCGCCACGCACTGCTCGCCGTCGCCGCCATCTACCGCCTGCCCGGCCAGGCCGGCGAGCAGCTGCTCCCCGATGCTCCCGAGCTGGTCGAGAAGGCCCTGGCCTCGGAACAAGACCTCTCCGCCCGCCGCAATGCCTTCCTCATGCTGGCCTCCTGCGCTCAGCCCCGTGCGGTCGCCCACCTCCTCTCCCACGCCGACCACGTCCCTGACTGGGGCGACCTCCTTCAGATGGCCTCCCTCGATCTCATCCGCAAGGTCTGCCGCTCCAACCCTGCCGAGAAGGGCAAGTACATCAAGATCATCATCTCCCTCCTCAGCTCCCCGTCTGCCGCCGTCGTCTATGAGTGTGCCAACACGCTCGTAGCAATGTCCTCCGCCCCAACCGCCATCCGGGCTGCCGCCAACACCTACTGCCAGCTCCTCCTTACGCAGAGCGACAACAACGTAAAGCTCATCGTGCTCGACCGTCTCAACGAGCTCAAATCGTCGCACAGGGAGATCATGATGGAGATGATCATGGATGTGTTGCGTGCGCTGTCAAGTCCCAATCTTGACATCAGTCGCAAGACGTTGGACATCGCCCTCGAGCTGATCACGTCAAAGAACGTTGATGAGGTGGTGCTCACACTCAAGAAGGAGGTCGTGAAGACCCAGACCATCGAGCTTGAGAAGAATGGGGAGTACCGGCAGATGCTGGTGCAGGCTATTCACTCATGTGCCATCAAGTTCCCCGAGGTTGCGAGCACTGTTGTTCATCTGCTGATGGATTTCCTTGGGGACACCAATGTAGCTTCTGCTCTTGATGTGGTTCTCTTTGTGAAAGAGATAATTGAGACCAATCCAAAGCTCAGAGTGTCCATCATCACGCGGCTCCTTGACACATTTTATCAGATTCGTGCTGCGAGGGTCTGCACGTGTGCTCTTTGGGTCATTGGTGAGTACTGCCTTTCTCTCTCAGAGGTGGAGAGTGGGATCGCGACAATCAAGCAGTGCCTCGGAGATCTTCCCTTTTACACTACCACTGAGGAGGGGGAGGTGACAGATGGTTCAAAAAGACCCCAGCAGGTCAACTCATCTGCTACTATTTCGTCGAGAAGGCCTGTGGTTTTGGCGGATGGGACATACGCAACCCAAAGCGCTGCCTCGGAAACCGCCTTGTCTTCTCCGATTGTTCTTCCTGGATCTTTGGGTTCGCCTGGGAATTTGAGGTCATTGATTTTGTCTGGTGACTTCTTCGTAGGAGCAGTTGTTGCTTGCACTTTAACGAAGCTGGTTTTGAGACTGGAGGAGGTCCAGCCATCAAAGTCCGAGGCAAACAAAGCGTGCACTGGGGTCTTGCTGATAATGACTTCCATGTTGCAATTAGGACAATCTTCCTTTCTTCCCCACCCGATCGATAATGATTCTTTTGACAGGATTGTGTTGTGCATTAGATTGCTCTGCAACACTGGTGATGAGATGAGGAAAATATGGTTGCAATCGTGCCGCCAGAGTTTTACAAAGATGCTTGCAGAGAAGCAATTCCGAGAAACTGAGGAGATTAAAGCTAAGGCCCAAATTTCCCATGCGCAACCTGATGATCTCATTGATTTCTACCATTTGAAGAGTAGGAAGGTAAGGAATTCTGAGCTTTTTCTTATTAAACTAATTGATTGAACATCAGTGAGTACTTACGTTTCTTTTCTTTTTTTCATTGCGTTTGACATTTTACAAAATCTTTATGATGCAAAATTCTATGTTAGGCTTTTAGTCCAGTAGGAAACCATTTAGCTTTTGGGTTCTATTGCTATAAGTTTTTTCTCTTCTGGTGCTTGTGCGAATGGCTGGATATTAACGGTTGTCACAGGAATAGGATTCTGCTTTGGACACCAGAAAAGGATCCGATTCATAGTAAAAGAACAGCAAGCAAAGGCCTGAAATGTAGTGGTCAGCTCAAAGTTAAAATTGTAGGAGAGGAAGGAGGAATAGGGGTGCTTCCCATGCAAAGGAATTTATCCATAGTGTAAATTTTCTCTACACTATATGGTGCCTTGGAAGGGATAGTGGGTCCCTTGATGATTTGTGATAGACTTTTACCTCTTTCTGTAATTTTTACTGTTTGTAGTTAGGAGTGTCCATCTCTTTAGATAGTCGCCCCACTTGTAGGATGGGAGCACCTCTTCATTCTGTCTTCATTCTGCTAACATAGCTAGAGGATCTACACGACTCTAATCTACAATACTGAAGATAGTAAGTTCAGTGAACAGATTGAAACTGAATTTTTTTTAATGAAGATTTCCCTTTGGAAGTAAGATCTATTTTCTTATTCATATACTTAGATTGATAGAGAGATGATGGTAGCATAAGTGTATAACTTGTAACTTGAATAGTGCATTAGTGAGAGATGATTTCTGAACTTCCTGGTGTAGTAGTTAGCAAAGTTCAATTTCCATCTAATTCATTCTTGTTTGCCTAGTTTATAAAGCAAAATGCTGCAGATACTTCCTAGAAAGATTTTGTAGTTCATTAAATTTTGAAAGTAATAAATCCACCTGGCCTTGGGATCCTTTTGTCTTCTATTATTGCTATCTGTTGTTTCTTGGATATGTTCTATTCTCCTCATATATTAGACGATTGTAGTGCAAATAAGGAGTAGCAAATAATATTGATGTGTCTATCAACTTTATAAAGATTCATTTCAAAGAATTGTTGATGGCCATTTACATATCAAATGATCGTATGCATGAAGCTGAGGATGGTGATGGGTGTTATCAAGATCTTGGCACATGGTAGCATCTGTGTCTAGGTATGCTTCATGGTGATAACCTTATCGTATTGAGCTGGTTAGGTCTGCGATCTAGGTGGTCAATCCGCCATAACCTCATCTTTTGGGTCTTAAGGTATGTCTGATTGTGGGAATGCGTGGGGAGTAAGATGCGAAAATGATCTGGCCAAACCTAAATCACAAAACAAACCTCTTTCCTATTAGCCAATAGGAATGGTTATTCTAACAAAAGCATTAGAGATTGAAGTATCCAACTATGTAAATGGTTCAGCAGCTACATATTCAAAAAGATGAGCTTACTTAACAGTTGTTTGTTTTGTTTACTGATTTGCTTGCTTGTGGTTTTTTTGTTTAGAGATTTTCTTCCTTCTTTGTTTAAAGAAACTACGTACCAGAGCACACCAGTCCATGCATTGTGAAACTAAATATTTGTTTTGGTTCAAGAATAACTTAATGGTCACACTTGTACATAAGTAGGCACTTTTACCTTAGCTGATTTCTCCTAGACAAAACAGAACTAACAATTAACATCTAACAAAATTATGATAACCCTGGATACATAATTTTCATTTAACAATCAAAGGCAGCTAAATTATATTTGCTCTTTTAGGTATTTCATTATAATTTATAATGCATTTCCATGTACAAATGTAAGATATTGCTTTATGATTCTATTTTCTTTGTCCTAATCTTCTACTTGCTGAACTCGTGCTTGTGCTGTAAGACTGTTTTTTCCCCTTCATGTTGCTGCATGATATTTTATTTGGGCTATATCTGAAATAATACTGGATGATGCTGTTTGCCTGTACAACTTCAAAGCTATATTATTTTCTAAGCCACAGGCATTTTCAAAAATTGCTTTTGGTGTTGATGTTTATAGGGTATGAGCCAGCTTGAGTTGGAGGATGAGGTCCAAGATGACTTGAAACGTGCAACTGGAGAATTTATGAAGGATGGAGATGATGCAAATAAGTTGAATCGAATTCTTCAACTCACTGGATTCAGTGATCCTGTGTATGCTGAGGCATATGTGACAGTTCATCATTATGACATTGTCCTTGATGTAACTGTGATTAACCGAACAAAGGAAACACTTCAGAATTTGTGCTTGGAATTAGCAACCATGGGAGACCTCAAACTTGTAGACCGGCCACAGAACTATACTCTAGCTCCAGAGTCAAGCAAGCAAATTCGAGCCAATATAAAGGTCTCTTCAACAGAGACTGGAGTCATATTTGGTAATATTGTATATGAAACTTCAAATGTGCTTGAGAGAACAGTTGTCGTCCTCAGTGACATCCACATTGACATCATGGACTACATATCTCCTGCTACCTGTGCTGATGTGACATTTAGGAATATGTGGGCAGAATTCGAATGGGAAAACAAGGTATCCTTGTCTCTATTTTCAAACTCTTTTGTTGTGTGTCTATTAGTGATGCTAATTCATATACACTTGATTGATAAACTCTGGATAAAGTTAAGGTAATAATTTGTAGTGTAATATGGCATGAAGAGAACATATGTCAAACTAGTTGTTCAAGAGATATTAATGTACCAGAAGAAAATATGTACTTGTTCTTTCTTTTGAATATTGACCTAAAAACTCTTGAAATCACATCATGGGTATCTACCGTGGGGCACATACTTCTGACAATTGATCTTCGGAACATAGAAGAAATCATAAATACATTTGACTATTTGTATGTAACCCTTAATTACATGTTGCATATTGATGTCTGGAACTTTTCAAAATCTGACTTAAGAAATTCTAGACTTCCTAGAAGATATGATATTAGCATGGAACAGAAGCTGATATTGAATAAGAAAATGTTTGTGAGGAACTCCTTACCCTGACAGGCTTTTTCATTAGCATTTAGTAATTTGACTGTCATTCCTAAAGCAGAGGAAGTGGATAACAGTGTTGCTTTGTACATCCTCATGGTTATCTTTTTCTAGCCATGAATGTAAATTCATAAGGAAACTTACATTTTTCAGTTAAGCATGTGAGATGTAATTTATTTACTGTTTGGTACTTTCCATCTGTGTGCGCTTGAGCCCATGATAACTTGGTGCTCTGATTTTTTATTCCAAGGGAGTTACGTCTTGGTTTTCTTCACTCTTTTTGTCCAATAATGGTTACAATTTATAATGATATTTACCTCCTCCTGAAGATGATGGTGCCCAAGTATGCCCTCTTTTGCTTTATCCCTGTGCTTCTATTTTGCTTTGTGGAACCATAAATCCAGCTGTGGCATTGTTAAACAAGAACTATAAATTAATATTTCTCTTTGTTGCTATTTACAGGTTGCAGTGAACACTGTAATACAGGATGAGAAGGAATTTTTTAATCACATAATCAAGTCGACCAACATGAAGTGCCTCACACCACTGTAAGTTCTCACTCCATTCGTTTATTGCTTAGGTCCTGATATATCGTCACATGAGAAGAAAATTATATTATTATTGCATAATCAATTGATGTTTCTTTTGATGAGCATATTTCTGTGATTGTTTCCAGCTCTGCCCTGGATGGGGAGTGTGGGTTTCTTGCTGCTAACCTATACGCAAAGAGTGTCTTCGGAGAGGATGCTTTGGTCAATGTGAGTGTTGAGAAGCAGGCTGATGGTAAGCTAAGTGGTTATATCAGGATAAGGAGCAAGACGCAAGGGATTGCCCTCAGTTTAGGGGACAAGATCACTCTCAAACAGAAGGGTGGTAATTAGTGACAACTATCTGTTATGTCCAGTTCAACATCCCGTACTGCATTTTTTTTTTTCCGTTTCTGAAAAGGATTTTCTAATCGATTCAGTTTCAGAATCATTTCCTCGAGTTGTCTTGTGCTTTGTGAGCAAGAGGTAGCAGGACCGGCACTTGTTTCGTTTGCACTATTTTGTAGTAAATTGATACGGGGATTTGATTCTACATGATTGCTTAAAATAAGATCTCCCGTCTTGTTTTTCCTGTGTTCACTCTGTGAGACCTAATTTTTTGCAGATGCATATGTAAGCAATCGTTTTATGCTGTGAATTATTATATTTTTTCGCAAATAAGAAGAAAGTTTTATTTACTTGTAAAATACGAACGATCATCCTAATTGTATCATTCTGCCTCTATTAGATTGGATGTTCAATGTGCTGTTTTATGCTGTGAATTATGATCGATACTGTCATAATCCATTTTAGAGTACATCTTTTTGTATGGTTGAAGTTGGAGTACGAAGGACGAGATGTCAAGATTTTTAGTAAATTTTGGATTCCTATATGATATTAGAGCAGATGGAGGACCACAGTACCAAATCATAATCCAAATGTAATTTTGGATTATACCATATCAAGAAATCTTGGCTGATTAAAAATAACATATATTAAAAATTTATATTGTTGATGTGAGAATATTGATATAGGTATGTAAATTTATCAAACAAAATATTTTTATTCGTCAATAAAAGGATAAAGAAAGATGAAAAAGATTTTAATTAAAAATTTTAAATATTTTTAATTTAATTAATTAAATAAATTTATTTATCGATTTAGTGATGATAAAAGATTCATATAATTGATTAAAATAATTAGGATATGATAAATAATCGTCGTATATGATATCAAGAAGGAAAAAAAAACTGGAGCGGTTCTAATTCCACGAAAACACACCAAATCATAGTCCAAATGCAATTAAAGCTCGCAGAACAAGACGACTTCCTTTAACTAAATTAAACCTCAAAAATAGAGACCTAACCCTTTGGGCGAGAGAGCAATTAGAAACTAGCCATCAATATCTTGGCCATGTCAGAGGTAGAGGTAGGGAGAATTAGATAAAAGTCTGCATCAAATACATAAAACCTGATGAATCGCAAGAACCTTCCAAACATCTGATGTCCTGAAGAACTGACATGTTGACTTAACCAACCAAACAAACAAAAAAAAAAAAAAAGTGCCGAACTCGTTGATAAATCTTCACAAGATAAATCCCTCTCGAAGAAGGCCTTGACATGGCCGAATTTTGACTCGATTCGAAGACCCTACTTCCCATGAGAAAACTCTTCTTTTGCGTGCCAAGGAATTGGATGAGGATTCCAAATTCCGTGAAGGAATCAATTTGAATCCGGCTGGGCATTAGGATGCATTCCAACTCTTATTTCGCACCACATCCGTCGCTTTAATTTTAGTGACTCGCATCGGACCGTTGATCTATTACTCGGACGGCTGAGATCAACGAGAAATAACCCCCGCGCGTGATTGCCTCATTCCCGACACCTTCTCGCGCTCCCACACAACAACGGCTCCTCTGACGACCCCGGTCCCGTCACCGCCCTCTCCCCTCACCCCGTCGTCACCGCCTCCTCTTCTATATATTGCGCCCTTCTTTCCGTCCTAAGCGGTGTTCGCCCCTCTTTTCCCTCTTCTTCCTCCCGTGTTCTTTGGGGTCTCATCTGCGCTTCCCACGGCGGGCGACAAGTTTGCTGCGAATCGAAGCTCTGGGTTGGGGTTTGGTGTTTGTGCTTTGTGGGATGCTGTGCAGGAGGATGGTGATGAACTTTATCCTGCGGAAAGATGTCAGGGGATTCCACAAGGGCAAAGATGGCGACGCCCGAGAACGAGGTCACCCTGCCCCCTCCTCTCCTCCTCCAAACACCACAATTTGCTTTGAGATCACCTTAAACATGTATCGCAGTGCCCTTTTCACGATAAAGATTGCCGTGGCTTTATCTGATCCTGCTGATTCACAATATTTGTTTTGTGTGTATCTGTACTTAGTTTTCTTGCTAGATTGGTGGGAAGCGCGTTCTGCTTGATGAATAGAACGATTCGACAATGGCATATTGGGAAGATTAGACAATAGGTTTCTAAAGATTGGTTTCAAAAGATGGAAGTTTTATATCTGCAACTTTTCCAAGAAATAGTGAGACATCTATGCATTGAGGCTTGAATTGGATATTGGTTTAATATTACCGGTTTGCAGGAGAGAAACTAGGCTTTAGGTATGTTCTTCGATCCCTAGAACAACATACAGAAGCTTGATAATTCAAGTACTGCTTCATATTGGGAGCTTCCAACCACTATGACTTTGCTGATGGTTTCTAGATGTGCATGGATAGTAACATGCATTCTGTAGTATTTGTTGTTTTCTTTGATTCAATTGTTAAAGTATTGAAAACTGTTGCAAAGAAAAATAACTGCAGGGCTAGAGTATTTGTTCATCGTTTGTCTTCAGCAATGGTTTTCCCTTGGGTTTTCAGGTAGAGCATTCGAGGATGTTGAAGCTTCTCTCAGTGAACTGCACTCGTTCGAGGGTGCGAGGCGTTTGCAGCAACGTGTTTGTGGCCCGACAGTTGCTTTAAGTTTCAATTTCTTGGTTTCTGTTGGCATTATCATGATGAACAAATTGGTGTGCATCCTTCTACCGCTGCTGGTTCGATATACTATTGGTCACTGAATCTTCATTTAAGTATATTTTCTTTGGGTCTCAGGTGCTTGGGAAAGTAGGGTTTAACTACCCCATCTTTCTCACCTTTATCCACTACTCTTTGAGCTGGTTATTAATGGCTCTCTTGAAGGCATTCTTCCTCCTTCCAGCCTCACCTCCTTCCAAGTCAACTCCATTCTCCTCCCTGTTGGCTCTTGGCATTGTGATGTCCCTTTCTAATGGCCTTGCTAATGTCAGCTTGAAATGCAACAGGTAAGATTAAAGTTTTCCTCACTATGCTGCAAGATATGATTCGGTTTTGCTGATAAGTCATTAACTGTTGATGTTCAAGTGTGGGATTCTATCAGATGGCTAAAATTGCAGTGACACCAACAATTGTTCTAGCTGAATTCATGTTCTTCAGAAAGATGATCTCCTACCAGAAGGTGATAAATTCAATGGCTTATAAATTAATTCGATCGTGGTATGATTATAGGTAAGTTGCTCAGGTTGTGACACTTCTATGCTGAACCTTGCAGGTGCTGGCTTTAACTATAGTGTCTGCTGGTGTTGCTGTTGCAACGGTTACAGACCTTGAGTTCAACTTATTTGGTGCTTGCATAGCGTCAGCATGGATAATACCTAGTGCTGTTAATAAGATTCTATGGTCAAATCTACAGCAGCAGTATAATTGGACTGCCCTGGCGTATGTATTCTTTTTAAATTGCAACATGGAACTATTTCATTGATATCAACATGTCGACCTTGTTTGAATCAATGAATAGTATGCTAACTTGAGGCCATCAAACAGATTAATGTGGAAGACCACACCAATCACACTCTTCTTTCTGGTTGGATTGATGCCTTGGCTTGACCCACCGGGTGCTCTTTCATTTCAATGGAATTCGACCAATTCGTCTGCTATTTTCATGTCAGCTGTCCTTGGATTCCTGCTTCAGTGGTCGGGTGCTTTGGCTCTTGGGTAAGAGATTCTTTTCTTATGAGATGATGTTCTTTTGGAACTTGACATACTTTCACAAGAAAAATATTTGGCTGGTGGTGGATTACCAGAACCACTTAACAAAGATTGAAGATTCGTAATTTTTATTTGTCTTTTGCAAAAGAAAGTTCTTTTGGAATCCATAAAAGTTTTTATGGCTTCTCGAAGATGTAGTCTGATACATGGTTTTCTAAAAGATGTTTCCTTATTCTATTGTCACAGGGCAACATCTGCAACTTCCCATGTCGTTCTTGGACAGTTCAAAACGTGTGTCATCCTTCTCGGAGGATTCCTTCTTTTTGATTCTAATCCAGGAATCTCTAGCATCTGTGGAGCTGTCACAGCTCTGGGAGGGATGTCATTGTACACATACCTCAACCTATCGACCTCTCATAAAACAAGGAACTAAGCCAGCAAAATGGGCATTTCCTCCGGCAAAATTTGGACTTAGCAAGGGAAGTATCAATTTCCGGGGTGGAGATTGTACCAGTGAAGCTGAAGACTCATTTTCAACATTTGGAGTCTCTGACTGGGGATAATGGAGTTAAAAGAGTGAGCAAGTCATACTCTTTAGGAATCATCAACTTTTAGTCTCAGTATACTTTTTGTGCAACTGTATAGGTTTTCTTCAATAACTCAGGAGATACTAAACATGATATAGTAAGGATGCAAATGTAATCCATTTCTTTTCCTCTGTTCCCTATTTTACAACAGATGTATCATATAACAGGAAAACTCTATCTTTATATATTAGTTGATACTCTTTTAGAATTTGATGGCTCCTCCAGAAACTGCTTTGCTTGGTTCTGTGTTTCTGCCCATTCATTTATGCATATCAATTTCTCATATTGTTCTGATGACCAAACATCAATTGTTTCTGCTGCACATGTCCGGCAACTCTTCCAAGACAATTTCAATATTTCTTTTAACCCAGTTTTACTTGAATCTTGCAGGAGATGATGCTTTTTGGATTGTTCTGAGGTCCTTGTGCTCCACTTCACAGCTTAAGTCAATGGCATTAGCTGTCCTGGTCTCCCAAAGTCAATGACCAGTCATATCCACCCACCGATGAGACCACACTGCTCCTCATAAAAAGTCACACAGATTCCACAATGTTTAAAGCAACTTTAGTAATCAGTGGTCTCCATCATCACCCTTCACGTTGTGCTTCCTTGCCAACCTCCACCCACCAGCATTATGTATTGGCTTGAGTGCAGCCGATAGTGGTTGATGTAATAGCCCCACATTTCATGATGTGCTCATCAACTTAAGGAAGCTTCTTCCTCCACAACACAGAAAACCACTCCATATATGAGCTCGTGTTATAAATGAACAGACATAGATTGGATCCAAAGTTAAACGCAGCTATAATCCATATTAATATCTTTAATTATGACACCAACTACTGAGAGCTTCTTTAGCCAGAGACAGAATGGTTGACCTACCACCACCAACATCAACTCCTCCCCACACTACCAAAGAACAGAAAAAGATGGCCACCTCACATCGACATCACAGCTGACAACAGTCAACGACAGCCGCATCTTTTGACTTTTCCGATCACTTCTCTGGAGCCATTCGGTGGCATCCCCGGATCTCAAACCAATTTCCAATCCAACTGTCCACGAGTCAATTTTCTTCGAATTTTTCTTCTTTTTTTTTTGTTTGTTTTCCGAACTCATTTCCAGGTCTGTACATGAACGCATTTTGACAAGCACCGTCAGGGCTTCTTTTCGATCCAGACAACGGGACGGCCGGAGTCAGATGGCGGCCGCCGGGATGGACTCGGGAGCGGCGCCGGTGGGGGTGTGGCGGTGCTCGCCCTCGTACGTGACGATCAGCATCGTGGGGTCGTCCGGCGCCCGCTCCACGTGCTTCCTCGCCGGGCAACCGCGCACCGTGCTGCACTTGTAGTAGCCCCTGGTGCGTCGTACACGAATGGAGAGGAAGGGTTAGATGGAGATGCAGCCGTTAGATGGAGATCGGACGGAGGCGTTTGGGTACCTGGGATACGGGGATCCCTTGATCGGCTTCTGCCCGTACTTGCGCCACGAGTAGTCGTCCGGGGGGATGTCGGCCACCTTCGAGCTTATCGCCGGCACGCGTATCGTCCGCTTAACCCTCGATTTCCTGCTTCAGATATGAAAGCAGTTAGAGGCTAAACACGCGGCGATCAAAGCGCACGACGTGCTGACTTGAGGAGTCCGTCTCTTCACCTTCTCTTGGAGCAGTGGCAGCGGGCGCCGGGGACGGAGTACCTTCCGGTCACGTGCTCGGAATGCGCGTGGTCGTGCTCATGGCACCGTCGCTTGAGCGCGGACGAGAGTGGCGGCTTACCAGCAGATATCGCGGCGGCGGGCGGGGGGAAGAGGAAGGAGGCGGCACCGAGCCGGCCGTTCGACACGCTGCCGTCACCGGTGACGGACGACATGAACGAGGACGTCGCAGACGACATCGGCGTCGTGATGCTGAAGCACTCCTTGCTGTACTGGCTCGGAGGTGACACCTCGCCGCAGTTGATCAGCTCGGTGAAATCCACCGTCAACGCCCGTGCTGGCGGCGGCAGGGGATAACTGGGGGGCTTGACCCGGAGCGGGATCGGGGCGAGGGTGAGGGTCTTCGCCGCTTCGGGAAGCGACGGCTCGGCCGGCGGTTCCGGGGGCGGCAAGGTGGTGCTGCGGCGGAAGCGGGCGTGTCCGGTGCGGTTGAGGAGGGAGATGACCTTCTTGAATTTGGAGACGGCTTGGTCGGTGATCTCGAGGCAGTCGAGCTGCTGGTGGTGGTGGGGGAGGCGGCTGATGAGGTGCTCCATGGAGCGAATGCCAGCGGCGTCGGCCTCCTGGATAGCAATCTGGTCGTCCATCTTGGCGTACGCCATCAGATCAACAGCCATCATCCGCTGATCGAAACTCCCAGCAACAGATCATTAGAAACGTAGGAAGGCGAAGGTGAGTGCGAATGGCAGTCTGTTATAAAGGAGAAGAAGAGGACCCCCAAGACTCGAGTCAAAGGTAGCTTTCCATCCGACGGCTGTGATCCGCCGCTTTTTCTTCGTGATGGAATCGCAATCAGAAACGCTTGCTGCCTCGCCCACCCCACTAGACGAGGTGGCGGGCACTCAAATCAGTAGTACCGATTCTCCACACTGCCACAAACAACTCTCGCCCGCGTTATTGGACTGGATGCTGGGTCCCGTCGTGGGACCCATAACGGGTGGCGACGACGTGACCGACTTTTGGCTTTCGAGCCTCCCAACGAAGTTAGAAAAGTAGAAAAAGATAAAGATGATTTATTTCCGTACCCGACATATCAACCGGTCTTGCGATTGGTGGGCGATGTGGCTCCCAAGTTCTGGATCCAATCAGTGCAGGAAGTTCGTCAGGTAGCTTCTTATTTTTGCCTTGTGTGTGAAGACGTAGCTGTAGCATTGACGGTGAGTCGCTGCTGGTAACCAGGAAATGTGTTGGATTTGGTGAAAGTGACGTCGAGGTCACCTCAAGAAACTAGCGAGGCCGAAAAGGCTTGGGAGTCCGAAGATATCCGGGCGGGGTTGGGTAGGCGTTGGGTGTGTGTGTGTCTAATTTATCGAAAAGGACGAAAGCGCTGGCTTTGGCAGCTGCGAGTGTTGACCAAGCCTCGGTGGGGCCATTAGCAAAAGCTGAGGGCATCATCCGTTGGATCACCGATGACTGAATCCGGAGCCGTTGATTTCCGAGATCCTAAGCCGTTGTAAGCAGTAGGCCCGATCTGGAGCCCGGGCCTTTCGCCAATCACGAGAGCATGAGCCGTTGTAAGTAGTGGGCTCCGGATCCACCGTCCATCTCGCTCCCTCTATCACGTCTCTGTTCTTTTAAGTTTGATCGAAACACGAATCTTGGAAATTGCCATGAGGGGGCATATATAAACAAACATATGTAAATATATGGCAACGTATGCATGTATATATGTGTACTACACAAATAATTTTTCGGAAATATATTTGGTGATGAAATTGGATCCATGTTCTTAAAATTAGTCGACATCAAATTCTCTGCGGAGTCAAAATTGTTGTCGCTGGTCAGTCATTTTATATTAAATAAAGAGAGTTGGCATACCGATTCTTGGTCACTTTGACAAGCTGCCAATTGCAACCGCTTAATAAAATGACATGGTTTTATCGCTCGACCACATTAGCGCATCTCGCGCTCGTCCTTCGAGATCTACATTACTCCCCGTTCCTGCCACGATCTCTTCTGGTCTCTTCTCCGCGCCATTGATCGATCGATCGAGCTAGTTTGAGGTCGGCAATGGCGTACGTCGACAGGGCCTTCTCGATCTCGGACGAGGGCATGACGATGGACGGCGCATACGTCGTCCACCACCGCCCCCCCGTCAAGGAGATCGCCCTCGCCGTCGGCCTCCTCGTCCTCGGCGCCCTCGGAGTCGTTCTCGGCATCATCATGGCCGCCAACGAGGTCGGTGGCGACCGAACCCATGGTAATCCCACTCAATTGCTCCTCTTTCCTAAACCCTGGCCGGAATTTGACTCGCCTGCCCTCTTTTCTCCCTAAAGTTATGATTTTTCTTCTGCTTTTGGTGGGATTAGGAGTTTTGTTTGCGATCCTGGGGTCGATGCTGTTCATCCCGGGATTCTACTACACGCGGATTGCGTACTACGCTTACAAGGGTTACAAAGGCTTTTCCTTTTCTAACATTCCTCCTGTATGAGATTAAATTTCTTCTTTTTTTTTTCCCCCGTTGCTCACTGATTTCTGTCACTGTTTACTTTCACATGTGTACAGATCTCATGGTTTTCTTTCGTTCTGCTTTTAATGTTGTTGTAGTTTGTTACTTATTTGAGTAACTCTGCTGTGTAATTCCAGTCGAGTAATTCAAAATAAGCTTTTTGTCTGTCTGTCATCTTCTTGCTGCTCTTATTTTTCTAGCTCTGTGGTGACTCTTTTAGTAGAAGTTGTGTGCATAGTAACTAGCTTGAAATGTGGATGCTACTTGTATAAATGCTTATATTAGTGTGGTCATTTAATCCTTTTGTCAATTGAGCATCATAAACTGTGCCGTGTTGGTAGTACATGCATTCTGTGTCAGACTAAATACTGGTTAGGAACAGTCATAACGAGTCTTCTTCTCATCATCTTACATTGAGGCTTGACGATGTTGGTTCTTGGTCTTCAACAGCTCCTATTAGTTTATTTCTGTTGGTGTTAAAGAAATTTTGATATTTTCTTTAACAAAAAAGCCATTTCAACATGGCTTAAGTAATGGGATGAATATGATGTTTGAAGTATTGGGCTACATATTACATTTTGAAAATTATAGCATAATCATAGATGAATATAAAGGATGATAGATATAGTTCTTATTTTAGACCAAGCTTTGTATAAATGTATATTACGACACTCAGGTGCCTCTCTATTATCTAAACATGGAAACACTTTATCATTGTTTGTAGAGTTGGACAGCGTGGGCTTGATTGTGGTAAGTACAAGAACAAGGATCTTGGAAGGCTATATTATTTGTCAAAATTGTACATTCTCTATTCATGATTGACATGTGCTTACTTATTCGTAAGGGGATTAGCGTATCGAAGGGATTCACCATATCCATCTTCCACTAGGCATAAATTTACAAAGACATCAAAGGCTTGTTATAGATTTAATTCCATTGTGGTCCATGATCTCTTTCCTTCAAAAGAATGTCATCCAGTAAAACAGCATTCTCATCCATTTATCTGATAGCCAAAACGGGATGCTGGTATTGCCTGCAACCATAGTGGTGGAAACTTGAACACAAAGTAGTTTACTTTACCCTGATTAGAACTCCTAGTTTTAGGTTTTGCATTTATAAGTTGCATCATATTGAGGTGCTTCACTAGTGGCCCAGGACTACTCTGTGATGGCATGTATGTTGACTGGAGTGCCAGAACAGCATGTCCTTAATCCGCCATGGAAAAATTAAGGAGAGACAATAAAGATAATTAGATATTAATTATCATATTTGCTTAGAGAGCTGATTAACTACTGCTGGAGTGTACAGTGAGAAAGTTACTTTTTGCTAGTATGCTTTTAATTATTACTAATTGTTTTGTGATTTAGCTCTTAATTTGCTTGCTTATTTCCAGACTCATGTGCTATAACATTACATGCACACGTTTCTCATGTTGAACTGGATATTCTTCTCGGCATAGTGAAGCTAGCAATGGATCCAATAAAGATATGATTTTGAACAAAGTGACCAAGTGCATTCTCTTTCTCAAATCATGACAATTTCCTGGATTTTCCCAAGTACCACATAATCTTTGCAGGAATTCTCCATTGTTCGTCTCTTGTGAGAAGTTTGCCTGCTACTCATTTGACCATGACCGGATAATACGAAAAGCAGGTAGTAACAGAAATTTGGCAATGGGAAGTGTGGATGGATTCTCCCCGTGGAAAGAAGAAATCAGATCCATACTATTTCTTTGACCATTCTTTATGGAGGAATATGAAAAGCCAGTTGGAATTTTGTGGTAAGAAAACATTCTCATCCACTCTTTGACTTTATACTAAGTCTGTGTGATGATGGTCAATGGTTAAACCAAACCAGTCATTTGGAAATCAAACATTGTTTGGGAAGCGGTATTTTATTTTATCAAGCATTAAGTCATCCTTGTTCACATCATCATAAATATTGAGAAATACACATTGTTTGGCAAAGACTTGGATGTGAACATGCTTCAGCTCCTGTAGTCTAAATTAAGTGTATGTGTATGTCGGTTCAAACGCCTTGTTTTGTTGTACTAAACTTGTATACCTCAGGCAATAAGGCTCAAACATGGTGTCGAATGAAATTTTTTTTCGTGTTATCCTGACACATTTATTGAGAATTTAAATTTTTTTTATAGATTTCAATGAAGAATATTCTAAATAGTCAGGATTTATGATTTTATTGTTGTTTTTATCATCATCTGTGTCCATGTCAGGACAGAACTGATATGTCATCTTTCTTCTTTGCAATTCTCTTGAAGATTCATGCTGATTAAATCATGGGAATTGGAATACTCTGCATTCAGTGTGTTGTTACATCATGCAAAACAAATTAAGGCAGTAAAGTCATTTGATTAATGTGAATGTCATCAGTTACCACAACATCTCACAGAATGACAATTGATTGGGACCTTGAAACTGGCAGGAAAATTTTTATGCTGACTTATAAAGAGGACCCATGTAGTCTTTGTTTTCTTTGGTCCAACAAGCCATCACTGTGCGGCAACCCAACGCACACCACTTATTTCCCACATTAAAAGCGCTGGAAACTGCCTCTCTCTCTCTCTCTCTCTCTCTCTCTCTCTCTCTCTCTCTCTCTCTCTCTCTCTCTTACCTGCTACTGCTTCTTATATGTGTTCCTCACCCATCACCTTGCACCACTTCAACCATCTGAAGCCAACAGGTTCATATGCACCACCTTCCTCTCCACACCTCACCATGCGGGAAGAAGAGTGCAATGTATCCCTCAGTCTTGCAATAGGAGGAGTTGGGGATTTGCCCGTCATCAAAAGCCTGGATCAGACCTCGTTCAAGGAAGAGAAGAGAGATGGCAGCGGCAGCGGCAGCGGCAGCGGCACGAGGAAGAAGCTGAGGCTCTCCGAAGAACAACTGGCCTTGCTTGAAGACAGCTTCAGAGCCCACAACACGCTTGCTCCTGTAGGTGCGCCTGTTGAACCCTAATATGTACCGGCACTAACTGGTAGATCTCTCATGGCAGGACCAGAAACAAGAGCTTGCGCGGAGGTTGCACTTGCAGCCGAGGCAAGTGGAAGTATGGTTTCAGAACAGGAGAGCCAGGTGCTGCAGTGACTCTCTTCGACCCTATCTCAATCACGTAATGTGTCTTAAGGTGGTGGACATGAGGCTGTGTGATCTATCTGCATGCAGGACCAAACTGAAGCAGACGGAGGTGGACTGCGGGTTCTTGAGGAGGTGCTGCGAGAGGCTGGCCAACGAGAACAGAAGGCTGAAGAGGGAGCTGATGGAGATGCGATCAGTAGTGAAGCCCGGTGCGCAGCTCTCCGCAGAGCACCGCAAGGCAGCGCGGCTGAGGATGTGTTCCTTGTGCGAGAAGATGACGAGCGATGAGAAGGAGAGCAGTCTCCCGAGCACCATCAATTCCTGAGAAGATTAAGACCAATTCAAGTTATTTATCATCCTTGTTAATAAGAAGAATTATATACATATACATATTATTTTCTCAAGATTAATGCATTAAAGCACTTCCATTGAAGCTCATGTTATATCAGTTTACAACGGGGAAGAAGAAGAAACTGATGATAGATTTCCATGGAAGAGGTTGAAGTCTTACGACTGACTTGTTCGGTCAACTCAACAGACTCCCTGTAATACGTTGAGTTGACTCCCAACATTTGTAGGTAAGTCTTCAAATATATATATATATCGGTGCAGGAAGACAGAAGTGAAGGCGTCATGGAAGAACTCGCCGCGCTGCGGTACACAACGAATCTTCCTTGCCGGCCCTCCTCGTTCCCCACGTCGCCGACCAAATCAGTGCAAATCAGCCAACCATATCACAACCTCTCTCTTCCTCTCTCTCTTCCTCTCTCTCTCTCGCACACGCACAAACACACATGTTCTGTGGCGAGGAAGAGCTGAAGACCTCATCTGCACGGGAGGACGCGAAATGGCTCGCCGGTTCTTGCAAGGTACGTCACACAGTCTTCTTTCAGCACACCGAGATGACACTTCGTCGAAATATGATGCAATCTCCGGTGATCCGAAGATTGGTAGCGTTCATTCCATCTCCCTGCAACTGGCGGAAACTATGCCAGGTTTGATCTGTATGATCAAAGCCAAAAACATTAGCAAGAGAATCTCAAATATATTACTCAGACCATAATCTGCACACTAAATAACATGACTCGGCCTTCCATCATCATCATCATCTGACCACCGTCTTGCAGAGTTCTCACATGCACATTCAATTGCTCAAGCATCACTCATGTCACTTGGCGTGATTGCAATTCTTATCGTCGTTTTAGTTCTGTTCGCGCTCTGCTGGAAATCCAGAAAACCAAAGCCTACATGGAAGACTCCCAATTCTTCCAAAAGCCCCGCAGGTAACAATCCACTGTATGAACAAAAAACAAGAATCATGCTTTTAAGCCTTCTCATGTCTGTATTTTCCAGATCATTTCGGCGGTAAACAAGAATCATACTTTAAGCCTTCCCATGTCTGTATTTCCAGATTATTTCAGCGGTAATCTTCGAACCATTTCTTATTTCGACTATCGAACTCTGAAGAAAGCAACCAGAGATTTCCACCCAAAGAACCAGCTTGGAGGAGGAGGATTTGGCCCAGTCTACAAGGTGATGTTAGTAGAGGAGAATGCTCACTTGATTTCGATTATAACAGCGGCAAATGATCTTCCAACAGGGAACATTAGATGATGGAAGAATAATTGCGGTGAAGCAGCTCTCGGTTGGCAAGTCTCAGCAAGGGGAGAGAGAGTTTCTTGCTGAGGTAAGGATGTTAACCAGCATCCAGCACAAGAATCTTGTTCACCTGATTGGATGCTGCTCGGAAGGTGCAGAAAGGCTGCTGGTGTACGAATGCATGACAAATGGAAGCTTGAACAGCATATTCTCTGGTATGTGCTGTGATCTGCTGCATCATATCATGCCCAATTTTGTCGCAATATTTTCTTCTTGTCGTCTTTGACATGTTCATCATCGCTTCATGCTGCTGTGAATTAGAATTTTCTCTGCTAACAATTGCAAGGAACAGGAAAGAGCGAGACATCTTTAAACTGGAAGACTAGATTCCAGATCATCATCGGGGTCGCTCGAGGATTGCAGTACCTGCACGAGGACTCGAACTTGAGGATCGTCCATAGAGATATCAAGGCCAGCAACATCCTCCTTGATGACAAATTCCAACCTAAGATCAGTGACTTTGGCCTGGCCAGGTTCTTCCCTGAAGACGAAGCATCTCTCAGCACCAGATTCGCAGGAACTCTGTAAGTTGATCATGAGCTGTTAATACCGTAACAAGTGGAAAATTGGATATTGTATACGCACTTTTGCAATTCATTCATGCTGAGAATGAGTTCATACTACATTTCAGAGGCTATTCTGCACCTGAATATGCTTTGAGAGGAGAGTTGTCGGAAAAAGCTGACATCTATAGCTTTGGAGTTCTGGTGCTTGAGATCATTAGCTGCAGAAAGAACACAGATCTTTCTCTTCCGAATGAGATGCAGTATCTGCCTGAATATGTAAATCCCTGCCTTCATGTGTTCTTCATATCTGCATCTGCACAGGAAGAAATGCTGATCATGTATGTATTACAGGCATGGAGGTTATATGAGAGATCAAAGATGACAGACCTTGTGGATTCCAGGTTATTAGAAGAAGGTGCCCTGGAAAAAGATGTGCTGCAAGTCTGCCATGTTGCTTTGCTGTGCCTTCAGCCACATCCAAGCTTGAGGCCTCCAATGTCAGAAATAGTTGCCATGTTGACATGCAGGACTCCGCCATCTTCAGCTCCAGTGAGACCTACATTTTTGGAGAGAAAGAGTAGATTTGGCATAGGAATTTCTCCATCTTAGTTAGAAACAAAGTCAACTCTAGAAGCCATTGAGGCGTTTGTGAAAATGACAATGCTGGATCTGCTATTTATTCTTACAATGTCAAAGCATTTCATCATATACATGAACAATACATGGACAAGCAACGCATGCTGACTTCGAATGGTGTAATCATCTACCACCAACAATGATCATGGTCTGGCAGAGCACTCGAGAGGCAGCCCCCGAGGGAACCTCTTTGCGTCAGTGCAGTAGTCGTAGATCATGTAGTTGCGCTGCACCCACCTCATCTTCTTCAAGCTGGTAGCATCCAACTCCTGCCACATCCAGGAGCTGCTGCCGGAGGAGCAGGAGGAAGCTCCGGAAGACCAGAGGCAGCCATCGGCGTCGAAGCTCCTGAAGGCAGCGGTGAATGGCGCCTTGGACCAGTCCGTCTTCACCAGCCCACCTCGGGTGGCCCAGTCGTCTGCGTCCCACAGGCTCGAGTAGATTCTCATGGCTTGGTTCGTCGGGTACGGCACGCCCATCGACTCCCTGTTCTTGAACTCCCTGATCGGCGTGCCATCCACGTAGAAACTGCAGCATCAGGAGATGCTTAGCCCAAATGAAAGATTAGGACATGTTGATTAGTACACGATTACTCACACGATGTGTTTAGGATTCCATAAGACGGAGTAGGTGTGGAAGTTCTTGGCGGGATCAAACCAGAGGAAGAACTGCTGCTCCCTGTTCCCCTTCCCTTGGCTGAACACATTGGTGTGGAGGACGTAGGGGTCTCCGCTGAGGTTCCCGAGGAACTCCAAGTCGATCTCGTCGTGCATCGCCCCTTCTGACGACAGCTTCAATGCGGCAACTCCATCGTCTCAGCAAAGCAACAAACACGAAGAGAGAAAGAGAGAGAGAGGGGTGCGTACATAGAAGGTGGTGACTGTTCCTGCGGAGTTCCCCGGAACGAGCTTGAGCTGCACATCGAACCTCCCATATACGTATCGGTTCTTCGACTGGAAACCAGACCCGGAGGACTGGTCGAGCGAGAGCGTGAGGAGCCGCCCGTTGTCTAGGACTTTGGCACGGCCGTCGCCCCAGGTGATGTCTACGTCCCGGTAGAAACTTGCAGCTGATGCAGCAGCACTTGCAGAAGCAGAAAGCAATGCAAGCAAGAGAAAGAGGTCAGTTTTGTTACAGGAAGCAAAGGAGGCCATGCCCTGGAGAGAGCAAGCTTGCGACTAAGAACAGAGGACTTGTGCTTATGCATAGGAATGGTGAGAGAAGTGTGTACATATATAAGCAAGAGGAGGAAACAAGTCTATTATCGAGATCTGAGAGGATGTACATATATATGTATATGATGCAGTGGAATAATGATTTGATGGATTGGATGAAGATTTTGACAAGAAGAAAGCTTCACCTGATAGATGAGTAAGATGTATCTCAAGTTTGGTGTCACAGCACTGTTCCTTGTATAATATGTTATATATTTCACATCACATTGATCATCTCCAACAAGATCATATCACATGCAACAATATTCCAAATCTTCAATCACTTGTGAATCCAATCAAAATCAGATTCCCATGTCTAATGGAATCTATAACTAGACAAGAATTTGGCGGAATGCTTAGTTTTTTCTTTACCTTGGTTTCATAGATTCCTGCTGCTACAGATGTACATACAAAAATCATTAAAGTGCTCACACCTGTATAGTGATGACATGATGGGGGCCTATTAGCGTCATATTGGCATCAAATTAGCACTATCAGCACACTGATGAAACTGTTGCTGTGTTTCTGTGAACAAAACACATTTCCACTCATATCTGCAATTGCACCCTTAGGGTTCATTCCAACATGCCTGCCACCTTTTATAGGACATTAGCAAAGATGAATTAGAGCAAAGCATCAATGGACAACCTAACTAGCAAATTTTATACAATAGAGACTACGAGTGGAGGCTAATGATCAAGGATGAACTTTAGAATGCAAGCATTCAGGTGGTCCAGACTCCAGGTGAATAAATAGTATGAAGGAATCCTCAAGAGGAATTCACCATACTCATCATTTGGAAGAAACAATAATTGGGGACAAATAATTCTTAAATTGGTGCATGATGCAGAATCTAATCATGCATGTGGATAAGAATATTTATGGCATCATACACTGATATTCTTGTCTATATGACTTTTCTATAGAGAGAAGAATATATTCTAAATACGCAGAATCTAGGATACAAAATGGCAGCATAGTACTCCAGAGCAACTTAAAGACAATGATATCAATTTAGTGGGAAGATTGGAAGAAGATCTAGGGTTGGAATCTACAAACAAATTAAGAGGAACATACTGCATTTGTTATCTGTGGACTATTTTCTTCAGGTTAGTAATCATGCAATGACAGATTTGGAGGCTTAAGGCGATGGATTTGGTTCCACTTGGAAGTTCCTATCTGAATGTGGCACAGTTGAAATAATAAAGTAACATTGTTGCAGTCATACCTAGCTGAGCATAGCAAAAAAATAATGTCAAAGCAGTAGGTAGAATCACAACCACAATATCTATTTCCTTAAATTGCAAAAGCAATGATCAAAACTTTTTTTAACCATATGAAGTTGATAATGGCTGCAACATCATCAGCTTAAATACCACAAAAAAGGTTCCTGACTATATTACATATCATCAAACATAATAATTTGCATCTAAGTTATGTAAATGAAGGGCAATGCTGAAGGATTGCATATTTCCAATGAATAAAATTTGACAGAAAGGTTGATAAATGGTTTACTCGAACATCTTCAATTAGACACTGACATAGATACTCAGATGTTTTCAGCATGAATTGGGATAGATGAACCGGAAAATGGGAATGCCCTTAATGCCTAGCTCATGAATTTTTCACCGTGAAGCTTGCTAACAAGGCATGCTAACAGTACAACAATATTCAAAATAGCAGCTTGTGACTTGCTACAGGTGTAATCAACAATTTATAGTTGATATCCATCCAACACTCAAAACCCAAATGATGACAAGAAGCAGCACCATACTGTAGATCTAAACTCTGAAGATAAAAGAAACAGCAGCAGAGATAAAATTCAAACCAAAAGCACAAACCATAACCACAAATCATGCTGCTCTACACAGAAAGGCTCTGCAGCTTTCTAAGGCGTTTCATGGCTGAAGAAGGACTCTTAACTCCCTTCTTGCTCTTCTTCATGGAGCTTGATTTCACCTTAATCTTTTTAATCGTGGGAGGGGTTTCCCTGATGGGTCCAGGTGGAACTCCTTTCTTAAGTGCACTACCCTTCGGAGTAACAGATGGTGGCAATCTCAAGCTCTGTGGAGGCAACGGGTTATTTGGCTTCCAGACCAGGTTACTCTTCATTGAAAATCTGACCTTCTTAACACTTTTCTCACCACTCTTTCCAACAGTCCCATTAGCAGTGTTCCCACTCTCACTGGCGTTTGCATCTGCACTCTTCGCTCTTTTCCTCTTCTTTAGAGAAGGAACAGCAGAAGCTGTTGCCGGCAGCACACTAAACTGATCACCATCATTTGCCATACCTGCTTCAACAGCAGCGTTCTCAAATTGTCTTTGAAGATTAGAGATCATGCATTCATTGAAATCAATCAACTGTTGGGTATCCACCGTATCCTCCTTCAAACTTGTACTATTAACAACATCGCTAACCTCACTTGCGATCTTGACAATCTTACTGTTCATAATTGAATCCATAGACTTTTTCCTTTTTCCAGTTTTACTCTTCTTCTTCTTCTTCTTCTTCTTCTTGATTCCATCTGAAGCTTCCTTTGATATCTTCAGCTTCTCAATGGGCTTATCATGTGAGCCACCATCAACAACTCCGTTGTTCACCTCAATCTGCTCAGTGCTTTCTGAAATCACTGCACCACTCATATTTCCTGAGCTCCCGTTTTCCAACTGCTGGGCTGAGATATGAATTCCAGATTTTTGTGAATCGTTCTCCAACTTGAGAAAATCTTCATGCAAACCAAATAAGATTTTCCGATTCCCCTGAAGAGTCTCCGAAGCTGAAGCTGAATCGAAGAACATCTTTGCAAATTGTAGCAACAAAGCAAATTGTCCAAGTCTGTTGACTTCACTGCCCGAGTCTAGCTGATTTCCAGCCTTCTCAACATTCAACAGCTTCCTTCCATTGTCGAGCAATCGGTCAAAAATATTCACCTTGATCTTATTCACCAGCACCTTATCAGTAGATTTCCCCATCACCAAAATGAAGGGCTTCAGCATCGAATCCAGAGTCTCCCAAGCGAGCGGAAGGAGATCTTTAATCTCATCCAAGAAGACCTCGGTGACGTGATAGTTAACGCCATTGGCCGGGTACCTATCCATCGCAAGGAGCGATTTTTCTGAAAGGATGCCGATCATCCGGGCCACGAGGTCCGGATTCCACGCGTTCTTCCTCAACAGGAGGAAGGCATGGCGGAGGAACTTCCGGACGAGTAGGGAGAACTTGTCGAGGCGGAGAAAGTCGATGCCGCTCCACTCACGGCGGATGGTGACGAGGAAGGCCTCAAAGTACCGTGCAGCGAGGGGCGTGGCGAGGGACTCGAGGAGAGCGGCAAGACGGCTAGCAAGGTCGACTTGGACGGGGAGCTTGTCGGCGTGCCAGACGCAGTAGAAGAGACCCTTCCAGATCTTGGCAAGGTCGGCGTCGGAGATGGCATCGTCGGTCTGGCGGCAGAGCCACGAGGAGAGCGCGCGAACGGCGCGGTCGCGGGCGGTTCTGTTGCAGGAGGCGAGGCGCTTCGCGATGACCGCCCCGGAGAGGGAGGCGTCCATGGGCGCCACCTGTTGAGGAACCCTCGATCTCAAACCCTACGCGCTTGATCGAAAGCCTAAGGGGGAAGAAAGCAACAAGTAATGCTGACCGGTGAGCGTACCGCCTCGAGTTATGTCTTGGAATATGCTGTTATAACGTTACTCTTCCTTACAAATACCTACCTTGTGATTGGAGCTAAAACAGTGGGGCCCATCTCTAAGAAAGGTGACAAGTCGGTGAAAACTGGTGCTAGCGTTAGGGTTACAGAGTCTATTTGGGGCCCACTGGGATGTGTGAGCTGCTCCAGGAGTTCGAATAAATCTCCAATGCAATGCTTAATTACATACATAGGAGGATTAAAAGGCATTTTCGACAGGTTTATTGGCATATATTATTCAATTTAAATATTAAATTATCCTCATTTCTTCTTATCCAATTTATATTTCTGTGTCTTTATTTTTTATTTATTCTCATTGATTCTTATTTTATTCCTTAAAAAAATGCAATGAGAATAAGCGGTGACCGTAACGTTCCACCTCCGCCTCCCATAACCGCCTCCGTCCAGCGATGGTTTCATCTCGCTCACTCGCCCGCCCCTCCCCCTCGTCGCCTCCGATCCCTCTTGAGATCTCCCAACGGCAGGTCCTTTCACGGCCGCAATCCCCGATCGCCCAACGTGCCTCTCCGACCAAGTGGAGTTCCTCTCCGCCGCAGGTTTCTCGATTCGATACTGTTCCTCCGCGGTTAATGGAATGATGGTTTCAGTTTCGAGCATCTAATATTACCCTCGATCATGTCTTGCCCCTTCCCTTCGTGGCCTCCGATCCTTCTTAAGATTTCCCAACAACAGGTCCATTCACAGCCGCAATCCCCAATCGCCCACCGTGGCCCTCCTATCAAGTGCAGTCCCTCGCCGCCGCAGGTTTCTTGATTCGATTTCTTTTGCTTGCTTAACCTAATGGAATGATGGTTCCAGTTTCGAGTATCTGATCTTACCCTCGACCACTTCTTGCAATTCGTTTCTACTTGCATAATGGTCTTTAAAGATCTTGCTTCGATGATCCGACAACTATACGCGCTTGGTTGCTTCATGTGATTCCATGAACTGGAGATAGTGCTATTAAAGGTTTTCAAGCATATCATGTAGAGAAAGAATATCGAATATGGTTCTGATTCCTGCTTTGGCAATTGCTCATTGCTGGTAACATTAAAGATGTGAATCTTTATATATGTAACTGGTACCATGTAGAACATTTATCCCACTAGCTTTGTTCTATTACTCTGAACTTTAATTAGATTTCTTCATGCAATGGACAAGTAACAAATTTACTGCCTCTCTCCGACATCATTTTCATCATAGTCTTGATTATTATTGGATGACAATTTTTCTTTCCTTTGCACTACCTAAATCAAGGGAACAAATGCATCATAACACACTGCTTGATGCCTGCAGAGAAGCAAGCTGCTTCTGACATTCAAATTGATGCAGGAAGGTGTCGTAATCCGTTTTTAGAAGTTCATATTACGATTGATATTTCAATCTGCTAATGCCTTTTGTATGATCCTTATTTTCCTAATTGGCATTGCCTAGTTGCTCAACCTAGTATAAAGGTCAATTCATGTTGGAACCTATCTGATATAGGTTCTCAACAAGAATAGGAAGCAAGAATACTGATAAGTGAACTCCAAACCTGCGCTATCATTGACAGCTACAGCTGATCAAGCTTCTTCGATCTTGGTATTCTTGCCCATAGGAGCGATTTGGCGTATGGAGGCCTAGTGATGCAATTTCTCGAAAGTTCTTGAAGGACATTTGATGGCAAATTTCAGATCAGTGATAAAAGATAGTTCCATTGTCTAGAGCCAACTAGATTATACCATATGTTGTTACTTGAAGAAAAGGTGGATGCACACAATCATATGCATTTTGATGGTGTTCAAAGTCTTTTATTTGGTGAAGGTGAGATGTTGATGAACAGTGCGTTCCTGTCCAAGATATTAGATCCAAAAGTTTATCTAGATTAACTTTGAAGGGATTTTTCGATGTGATGGCAATGGATAACTTGTTCCAAAATGAATATTTTCAGAAAATTCTTTCCTCATCGTTAGATATGAACTAGGGATCTGAAGTGATGAGCATTTGTTTCGATTGTCTTCAGATACCGATGGTCTTCTCAAAATCTTCAGTTGTTCTCTAGCTGATTTGTTGTTCATCAAGATGAAATGATTTTGTCTATAAAAAGTCAAATGTTAAAAATGTTTCGAGTGATGAGCATTTGTTTCGAGTGTCTTCAGCTAACAATGTTGTTCTCAAAATCTCCATTTGAGCTTCAGATACTGCAGGCAAAAACAGATTCCTTGGAGGAAGATGTCCTCCATTTGTAAAAACTTGTATTGGTATTTAGATTTCAGATCCAAACCTGTGCTATCATTGACAAATGTACATCTAATCAACCTTTCTTGATCTTCATGTTCATCTCATTTTTGCTGCTCATAGGAAGAGATTGGCCTAAAGAGGCCTTGATACAAGTCCTCCGAAGTTCTTTACGGATAATTCATTGCAAATTTCAGATCAGTGATAACAGTTAGTTCCATCGACTACAGCCGGCTACAATTAGACCATAATCATGTACATTTAGATGGTGCTGAAGGTGTTTTATATGGTGAAGGTAAGATGTTACTGAAGGTTGCAATCCGGTCCAGGACATTAGAACCAAAAGTTTATCTAGTTTTAATCTGAAAAGATTGTTTAGATGTAATGGCAATGGATAACTTGCTTCCAATATGAATATTTTTCAGAAAATTTTTCCTTCATTGTTATAGGTATGAACTAGGGATGTGAAGTGATGAGCATTTGTTTCGAGTGTCTTCAGATACTGATGGTCTTCTCAAAATCTTCAGTTGTGCTCTAGCTGATTTGTTGTTCATCAAGATGAAATGATTTTGTCTATAAAAAGTTAAATGTTAAAAATGTTTTTTTTTTTTTCAAGTACTAGCATGTAGTATTCATATTAATCAAGTGCCGAATTCGTGATGAATATAATAGCAGCTGAATTTGTGGTCTCAAGCAGAATACTTTCAGCAGCCAACACATGAATTAAATGAATCAAAGAATAACAAGATTTGTTCTCTCTCTCTTTTGTGTCAGGCAAAGGAGCACTCTGTCGGCAGGCCCTGTGGGAACCTCTTGAGGTCGCTGCAGTAGTTGTAGATCATGTAGTTCGTCTGCACCCACTTCATCTTCTCTTGGCCTGCGGTGTCCAGCTCTTGGCTCCACCACCCGCTGCCGCTGGGGACAGTGTCGGCCGTGAAGCTTCTGTACGAGGCCGTGAACGGCGCCTGCGACCAGTCGGTCTTGACCAGGCCGCCTCTGGTAGCCCAGTCATCCGCGTTCCAGAGGCTGGAGTAGAGCCTCATGGGCTGGTTCTTGGGGAACGCGACGCCCCTCGATTCCAGGTTCTTGAAGTCTCTGATCGGGGTGTGGTCGACCATGAAGCTGCAGAGGAGGCGACAGAGGGTGAGATCGGCACCGACGGCGTGCCGGAACGAAGCTGGGCAAAGCATGGACCGGGGGTACTCACATGATGTGGCTTGGGTTCCAGAGGATGGTGTAGGTGTGGAAGTCCGCGGTGGGATCAAACCAGAGCTTGAACTGCATCTCCCTGTTCCCCTTCCCTTGGGCGAACACGTTGGTGTGGAGGGTGTAGGGATCTCCGCTGACATTTCCGAGGAACTCGAAGTCGATCTCGTCATGCGTCGGCCCTTGCGAGGACAACTGCAGGCATCGAGCGCTTAGTTGCAGAAGATTCAGAACAAAGGAAGAAGAGAGTGTCCGATGAGAAGGGCGAGGAGGGGCATACATAGTAGGCAGTGACGGTGCCGGCGGAGTTCCCGGGAACGAGCTTGATCTGCATGTCGATCTTGCCGAAGAGGTACTCGTTCTTGGACTGGAATCCCGAGCCCGAGGCCTTGTCGAGGGTGAGGGTGAGGAGCTGGCCGCTCTCGAGGACCTTGGCGCGGCCGTCGCCCCAGGTGATGTCGAACTCCTGGTCGAAGTTGCCGGCGGCGGCGATGGCCAGCAAAGAGGAAGCTATAAGCAGAAACCGCATCGCCATTGCGAGCAGCACAAGTAAAAGCAGCAGTAGCAGTAAGCAAGAGAAGTGGAGAGCGGGTGATGGGATGAGGAGTGAGGTTTGGAGCGGTTTATAAAGGGAGAAGAGAGGAGGAAAGAGAAAGCCATGGTATGGGTTGGCAATGGACTGGAGACTCCGTGTGGAAAGAAGGTGGTGAGGGGTTTCGCATGGCCAGCTTGCTACTGCACGTCCAATGGGGATTTGCTGCTTAAAGTTGGTGCAATGCCAGCTTAATTAGTGTGCTCCATGCAGTTCTTTATTGGACGTGCTCGAGAAAGAGAGGTGTTCTCCAGCTGTTGGTGGAGCGGACGCGTTGACTGTTTTCTTTGATCATTTGGCCGGCAGGATTGGAATCCCGAGGGGAAGACACTGCGAAGGTGGCCACTGCCGACCAGGGACATAATAATAATAATAATAATAATAATAATATTATTATTATTATTATTATTATTATTATTATTATTATTATTATTATTATCATCATCATCATCATCATCATGATGATGATGGCAAATTCCTAAAAAAAATATTTAGTTTTGAGAAATTTTTAGAAAGTATCCTCATTTTCAAAAAAATTTATAGAGTTTTTTTTTCTTCGTAAATGATGATTTTAACCTTAGTCGCTATCGTCATCATTAGTTACGCACATAGGTTGGCTTTGCAATGTTAGTCATGCCTATGTTTATGTCACTGATCGAGCTCTAGCCACTTGCATTTTAGTCGCTTGTTTGTCTTTGCCCAAATTGTCATGCATGGTCATTGTGCACCTATAATACCTTCATTGTTCATCATTTTTTGTTTGTATATATGTTTGAAAGCAAGTTTTGACTTGTTTGTGTATGTTTTTGCTTCAAAATTTTGAGCAAATATAATTTGTACATTGCAGAGCGATCCCTTATTAGAATGAGTAAATTGCTCCAGAATGACTTAGTTTTTGTATGTTATGGTTTGTTTTCTGTAGGCTATGATGCAAAGTAAAACGTCAGCTATCATAATACCCTAGAACCCTCTAGGTGGCATAAGGCTGGATGGAGGTTTGGCATAGTATTGGATATTGATTGGATTCACAAGGTTGCGTGTTAAATTTACGAAAATTTACTAATGCACCCGACACATTGTGAGTAGCCGTTTGTAGACGTACGATTATTCGTTTGCCTTCTAAAATTCTTATTTTTTTATTCCTCTTTTTTTCTTTCTTATATATCAAGCATTTGTTAAATTGCTTGTAAAACTATCCTCTTTGCGAGACGTTGCGACTTGTCTATCGCTTATTCACGAACTAATGAATTTGCTCTTTTATAATTCCTTTGGGACCCGAGCAAGGTTATAATTAAGTTGACCCTTTAAAGATAGATAACGTAAGGATACCTCACGACTTAAGAAATTACAGTTAAGTCTATAATAAGACAGACCCCTAGCCACCTCAATTGTTGATCGCATGTGACAAAGGCAAGAATAGCAAGGGTGAGGTGTCACTAGTTGCTTGTGCCTCCGCGCAAGCCCCTGAATGCCCACACCTCCGTTGTTGGTCACTTGTGTCATGAGCAAGGATAGGCAGAACAAAGTGCATAATCATTGACCGATTAGGGTTCATAAAAGGTAGGGATAGGTCCAACAAGGATAAGTGAAGGTTTGTGGAGGCAAAAATATTTAATAAAACCTAGTGGGAGTTCATTAAGAGAGGGGTAAGTCCGACAAGAGCCAATGGTGTGTTTGATAGAGGCAAGTGCAAAATGATTTTTGTATTCAAGAAAATGTATTGGTGAATTTTTTTAAAAATGAATGTGCTCTATAAGAATTTCTTAAAATTAATTTAAAAAAAACTATTCTACTACTACTACTACTAATAACAATGATGATGACGATGAGAACTTATCTTCTTCTCGATCTCTTCTCTTAGTATCAATAATAATAATCTTAGGGCAAGAAACTGGGTGTTTGATTTAAAAATTTTGAATTGATGTATTGGATACATGTTCAGATTTTTAGGGGATTCAGTCGTAATGCTAAGGAGACATGGCAACTTCAAAAAGCTTCATGGTTTTTTGCCACAAATATAGTTATAACCATTTTGGAGGCTCTAATTTGTTAGGATGTAATTCTAGTTTATTAAACCAGGTAACAAATTTTATGTTGGTTCAAGTGACAAAGAAAACTAGCATCACTTGCACAATCACTTAAAAGGGCTGCTCAAGAAATGCCACAAGATAACTATTACACTAATTGCTACTACGCCAAGATTACTAGTATTTTATAAGACAAAATCCTTTTCTCACTTTATAACTTTTCACAGCACCCACTCCATGTTTCATTCAACCTTTCAAGAATGTTTGTCTTTGATTCCGGGGCGCAGGGTCATAACATTAATTTCAACCTTGAAAAGTTTTAAACATGGGCATAGCAAATAATAATTACTCTCCAAGAGAGCAACAAAGACAGCTAGCCCAAATATAATCATCATTTTGGAAAGCCTTGAATAAGTTCATTTCATTCAAATATCTACATGTGCGACACCTGCTTACTTGATGGTGTTAAGAGAAACCCTCGTCGTCATCGAGGAAATTTTCATTGTCATCACTGTCTTGTTCGAAGATCTGGTATTCACCATCACTGTCGCCAGCACCTGGGGCTTCATCGGGTCGCCGATCCTTGGATTCTTTGTTAAATGGGAATCCCCGTAGGAGCTCCTCCAGGTAATCATTCGATATCTGCTCTCCCGGGTTATCTGCTTCATATATAGGAAATTCCTTATCCTCATAATCTGCATTATAAAGATGCGAAAGCAGTAGAAACATTACAACATCCCACAAGAAAACATCATTTTATGTGCTGGCAGAACACCAAGTAAATGAAGACATGTACGTACACGTATATATTAACATGTCATACATATGAAAAAATGAATTGAATCAGAAACCTGATATCTTTACATATCTTCGAATGGCAGTTCATTTTAAGTATAAAATATGTTTGTAAAACCACACAACAAAGGTCCATAAAAAGCACAGGTTTATATTTACCTAAATTAATTTATTACATCTAATGAATTTGTCCATCTTGCTTTCAACACTACAAAAATACAATTAAAGTAACTTGATTTTCTAAATTCAGAGATGTGACTGGTGCCGCAGAATGGTTTAAGATGAGGCTTCAGATAAAATACTAGATGAGATCAGTGGTGACAGAAATCTAAAAACTTATATCCATAAGATAACAATTCATCTGCACCATAAATAGTTTTAAGGAGACAGCACAACAGCAGAGAAGAAAGTCCAAATTATGGCATAGTTATCATGGTACTTTCAATTTAGAACCATGCCGGTCATATGTTGCACATGTGACTCAATCCAATCACAAACTGCATCTTAGTAAGCATCGTGAAATTTTGCTCATCACATACCAATCGATTGAAATGATGCTGCGAATATAGATGTGAAGTATTTATATAAGCTGGTTATGCCTTATCTACAAATATAGTTTCAGATCTAACATCACGTAACTAGCAGTGTTATCTTCTAACCCTTGTCATGTAGGGACACGTAACATGATCATAGAAATATGCAAGCATTGATCTACATTAAAAAGAAAAGATTGAAGCATAAACCACATCTAGTTCAACTCTCATCGACAAACATTATTCTACTGGAATAATAAAAAAGGTTGTTAAAAAAACTTTGGTCAGGTAAAATGATTCTATATGTGAGATACAAAAGAGCTTGAAGGATACAGGAGGTACCACCATCAGGAAAAAACCCATCTTCGCATGCCTACGGAGGGAAAAGACAAACCAAAGTTAATTGACAAACTAAGACCATAGAGAAATTTACAGAAAACAAATAAGTTAAGACTTAATATATTACAGGTGGGGATTCATATCCATCAAATTCCTCTTCCTCTTCTTCATCCTCAATCTCACAGTTATCTGTCCTGTCTTGATCCATATGTCCATGTTCACTAGAATGAATAGATGTCACCTCAGCAGAACAATTAGTATCTGCAGATAACAAATTAGGATCCAATGTTCCATCACAAATCAGTAAAATATGGCATATATCTGCATTGCCATGATCAGCTAGGTAAGGTCTCAATACGATGGAAGGTTATGAAAACAACCTCTGTTTACAACTGGATCTTCCTTTTCAGATTTTTGAAGTCTGCTTAAGGCTCCATTTTTCTTGGACCTCTCAAAGAGCTCACGGGTATAATTTGTCAGCTGCTTTGCAGCATCATTAGGATATAGCGACAGGAACCTAATACTCACATGCAATCTCAGGGTTCTAAGAATGGCCCCAGAGAACCAACCTGTTGTGTGCTACAAACAAATTAGTTAAGTGATTATGCATGGCAAAAAGGTTCCAAAAAAAAAGTGCAGTATTTGAGATGCTAAATTCTCAAATTTGACACAAACAAGATGTATGACCACTAGAAGCAACACCAGCCTTTATAGTGAATGAATTACAAAAGCGGACAACAGATTATCATGTCTATTCATATATCAAAAAGGCGAGGGCGGGCCTTGGTACAACAGGAGCCTCTCTATATTCGGAGGTAGGCTGCATGCATTACAAGTCCCAAAACCCTGCATGGGTATGCCCATATGTCAAAACTGAAAATTGATTTTTTCCAGGTGCCAGATGGCATAGTTAGCTGGATAGGATGCTATGACACAGAAGAAGAGGCTGCATCTTTCCCTAACTAGAAAGCATAGCCCATGTATTATCATTCACCAACTTATGTTGACTGCAACTCTACTAGCATCATGTGTTGTGAAAGAAAAGTTGAAAATATGGGAGTTCAACTACAAATACCTACAAGGACATGGAATCTAATAACAAAAGCCATTGATAATTTAAAATGAAATCATGACAGCAATTTGACAGGTCCCTACTGACATTAAATACAAGTAGTTGCATGTCACAAAATCATAAACTATATATTTAGATAAGCATATATAACATCATGCTCAATCAAGATGATCTGGGTCTCTTAGTATGAGCCAGCATTAAGCAGGATGAACTGAATCAATTTAAATCTTAAGTACCACCAAATTACAGCTCTTTGAAGAATAATAAATTCACAGCCATCAACATGTACAAACAGACAACCACTCAGCATGAAAAATGGAGAACTTACTGAACAGGCTGTCTGCCTCGTAGGTTTTCTAATTTCTTGCTGAATAAACTCATCATCTAGTTCAAAAAGTTGTAAGCAAATAAAACTCTTAGTCGGCCATACTTTAAAGTGACAGAGTTCCTTCTGAGTCTGCTTTAACCTGTTGGCAAAACAAAGCAGTACGAGTGGTGGAAGTTATAAGAACTGGAACATATTCAAGCTTACCTAATTAGAGTAAAAGAAAAAGATGTTTCATCGAATTAAATAAATTAACCAAACAAGTATGATGAATGCAATGAACTCTTGGTAATCTTCAGCCATGAAAATCAGAAAGGAAACCGGTTCCAGTATTGCTAGTATATGTAAATTGCAAGTCTTTTTTATCTAGGAAATGAGATTTTATTTGTTAAATAATCTCCAACTCCAGGCATCAAGCACACAGTTGAAGCATTATATTAAACTTGACATCAGCCAGTCACTCCCTTGTCTAGTTATCAGAAATTAATAATTTTTCCACAAATTTGCATTTATATGACATCCAATAAAATTTTCCTTCTTTTCTAAGGCAAGACATTTGATGATCTTTTAGATATAGGTCTAAGTTGCAATATATACGATACATGTAAGGTTGACAAAAATTATCACTACAGAATAAGTCACTACTATTTTAGTAGATATAAAGTTTAGCGAGTAGTCAATATTGATAGAGGTTACTATAGTCTAGCTTTCACACTTACCTAGTCAAAAGCTTTATAGTTGGTTTACAACAATTCAAGTTTCTATCGTTCATTAAGAAAAGAAACATCAAAGACATCTTAACATATACATATATCTTTTAGATATACAGATGTTGGTGGGCATCATAGATATTCATAGTCAATGTAGTTGTATTTCATGTGTATATACTTTATATAACCTCATTTCACATGTATCATCAGTGTTGACCTATACAACATCCATGTATAAGACTATATGAACAACCATAGATAACATCATTTACAAAAATATGCTAGCATATATAACATATGTGACTTAAATTTGCAAATTTGCAATTACCATCAGATAGCACACTTACTATCAATGTTTGCTTTTAAATGCATATTAATATTTACACAAATAAATCATTATTTAAACCTCTTAAAATTACATATGAAGGATATCTCCCAAGTTATGGTGGCATAAGATTGTACGACTTAAGGTCCCTAGCCGTGCCCTCATGTTGTGGTTTGCTTGTTTGCTATCAACATGAAGCTGCAAACTCATGATTCCTCAGCTAAAAAAATTGTTTGACAGCAATCTGAAGCATTTACTGACAAAGTAGTATTGAATCCATATTATATACATTCTTTCACTGCCCTGTCACTAAGAGAATCTGCAAAGAGATCCTAAGGTTATATAATATCAGCAGGTCAGCTCTTCACAGGTAAATCTCTTGTAAATAGAACAGGAAAGGTATCATGCTGCTGTAATTTTTAGTCTTAAGTCTTAACCAGAAAGAATTACAGGACATTTCAGAAATGTTGCTACTCAGATAAGTAACATAAGGATGGAATTAGAACTTAATTCGGTTCATTACACAGTGGTTGATAAATAACATAAGGATGTGTAACCTTTGTAAGTCTATATAAATGCATGCTTTTGAATGCACTTTAATTTTCAACCCTCCACATAGAAAATAGCTAGAAACCTCATTTTGTTAAACCACAATTTACCCATCTTCACCATCACCAAATTAATCAGAATGCACTTGAATGCCTACAACATTAGATAGATGGTACCTTGTTTGAAGTTATATAATTGTTTTCTGTAAAGCAAAATGAAAGTATAAGAAAATAGCATGATATACAGCTACTAATTATAAACTAGGATATACAGGAAACAGTTAAAACTCACTCAGTCTTTGTAATCTTATCCTCAAGATTTCTTAATTGAGGTGGTACTCGGAAATCAACCTTTTGGAATCTGTTTAAAGACATTTTAGAGCATGTTAAAAGGAAATATATGTATCACTCAACCAGGTTGCAGATATATATATATATATATATATATATATATATATATATATATATATATATATATATATATATTATTTGGACTTCACATGAATTTCAGGATAAAATTAAATTGACTTTTTATTTCATTCAACAAATCCAAGTGAAAGAAGGCTAGCATTTCATAACAATAAAAACATCCAACATAAAAATATTTACCAGAAAAAGGGTTTTCATGTCAAATATAATGAACAAGTTCTATACCACAATATGTATATAACTGAAGCTGCAATTGTTATTATATTAACAAAACAATATGCTTGTGAAAACAGAGGATACAAATATGCAAATAGGTATGTATCTGAATTCTGAAGTATGCAACTATGCAATTAGATGGGGAAGGGACAAACTATAAATGATTAGCAAAAAAAGTGTAGCAGTTGAAAAACAATAGTAGAAGGCAGCACAATAAATGAACCCAAACATGTCAAAAAAATTAGACCATGAATCAATAGCATGCTCATAACAATCAAATGCGTGTACTCAGGAATCAGGAGAACATTACACATATAATGATGTGCACTGGCTAGTCACAGAAAAGTTATAAATTAAATTTCTGATCCCACATGGAATATCGGCTAAATCACAAGTAAAATAATATAAAAGCAATGGAAAGATGAACAGACAAGACATATTATGGGATAATCGATCTTAGGGTCAACAAATCTACCACACCATACTTACGAATGACTGACAAACACTTGTAGAGTGAAAAAATGTAAAGCTATGTCACCATAGTCCTTCAGTTGTAACATATGGAAACCTTCTAAGTGCACCAGAAAGCATCTTGCAGACTACTAGAATATCCTCACAGAAAGACAAGCATACAAAACATATGTAAGAGTAATTACTTACATGCGTGACTCAGGATCAGTGCGAGGGTCATAACCTTTCCTGATCCAGAAACGACCATATGGTCCAGTAGAAAAGTAGTATCCAGCTCTAAAAAGAAGCCTGAACAAACAAGATAGCATGAACATGAATTTAAGAAAATATGACAGTGGAAACAGGAAGCAAAGAAAGTATATAAATATAACACAGTAAACCAACACAAACTTTGAGAACAACTTGTCAACTAATTATTTAAAATTCTGTTGTGAATAAAATTCTTAAAAACAAGAATAGAAAGACCTTTTCAGCTGGTTTTCAGAGACCTGCTGGCCATCATCCAGCAAGCGCTCATGAAATGACCATCTGGGCCATATAGGTTTTTCATCAAAAAGTTTTGCTACAGCAACCTGCCACTCCCATTCAGGATTGTCTCTTGAAATGTGATCTTCCCAGTTGAACTTTTCAGGAATTCTTATGTACCTTAAGTTCCACAAATAACAAGAACTGGAGAAATGGAAGTTGTAGAAAAAACCCAAAGCAGAACTTGCTACATTTCAGATATAACAAGTATATTATTACCTTTTCATACTTATGTAAGCTAAAGTAATCTATTAGAAATACCACAACCAGATTACAAAACTCACATCATTCTAAGCTGTTACCAGTAGCTTCATCACTATATAGCTATTGAGCTCAATGTTAGAACCTTTTTTATCATAAGATTTTCTATAACCTAGATGGAAACTATCAAAAACCAGAAGCCTAATTTAGAAGAAAAATTAAAAGCAATCTGTCTAAGTTAACATAAAAAGTGTTCAGATGACCAGTGGATGTCAGGAAAACCATTAATGATCATAGGGAGGATGACTTGAATCAAGTCTTTATGTGGTCACTGACAAAAATAATAAATATGGTTGTACATATGTAAAACTTATTTGAAGGCAAATTTCTAAGAAACAATAAATCATCATTTAACCTGTTAATCTTACGATGCTTTTGAGACTGTAAAGGAGGAGAGAGAAAACAATAGATCCTAATTGCAATTTTATGCCTTCTGGAACAAAGAACACTGCCAAGAAAATAATGAACTTTTGACCTCTTTAGGAAATGATAAATCTCAAGAAATATTAATCATGCTTATCCATTGTAAGTTTGTGATTCAATAGAACAACCCTATAGATTCAATTTATTCACCATCCTAAACCTTAGATGAATATTCCTGTCTAATTAAGTGTTTGTTTAAACTATTTACTAAACAATACAAATTGAGAAGAAAATTTTCCTTGTTGGTTGGCAAAAGTAGAATGGCTCAAACAATTACTATGAGAATTATTCTCAAATTAATTGATAACATTATTAATGGAAGAAAATGATACAACAAGCTCATATGAAGGCTTAAGGGAAATAAGACCAATAAGGATATTTTCTATGTCGAAAGGTATTGCGAGGCACCGTTCAATGTTTATCTGCAATGCAAAAAACACAAGGCCAATTGGCATTATTTTCTCATAAGCAGACACTATGCATAAAACATGAAAGATCTAATTCAACAAATCAATAAGTTCCTAAGTTACAGAAAATTACAAAATTTGACAGCTATTTAACATAGAAAAGATTTAGCAACTGGATAGCAATAAACTCCACTACATTTACAGTTGATAAACAGCCAATATCTCCAACAGGAAGACAGTAAGAAACTATACATCAAGAAATGCATGCATCTATTTGTAAGATACAACATATAAAACTCGCACAATAGGAAAACCTTTTTAAATATCATCTCATCGGCAATCACAGGGTAAATGTCTAATTTACAGGATATGAGTTGTATGTGACTCTTTGTCAGTGGCACAGTAGTTGTTAAATTTTAGCCTTCTCAAAAATGGGTGTATTTATTGTTCTAAAAAGACTTCTTGCAGCTGGCTGTGTTTGTTAGTCTTGGTATTGTCTTATGTATTACTTGTCGTAACATGCTCACTGATGACAGGTCTTAGTATTTTCCTATTATCTCAACTACTTAGGGTTGGTTACATAGATCTTTTCCTGCCACTTACACCAATATCATTAGTCAAATTTAGAGCAATCAAATCTCTTTTTCGTGTTTCTAATAAAGTCTTTGTGGGTCTCTCTTCAACTCCCGTCCATCATTAACTCTAGTTGACTTAAAACTAAGGCATCAATAGGCCTCATTGAGCATGTTAACACCATTTAAATAGTATCCCCTTATTTTATTGTATATCAAATTAACATAGTTATAGAGAGAGTCTTGGTACAATGGCAAGGATGCTTCTTTGCAACCTAGATGATCAAGTTTTGAGTAACAAAATAGCCTCTACACTTATAGGGGTAAGGTTGTGGAGCACTGGGTCATCCTTTTTATTGTTCACCTGATTGCTAACGGTTGAAAACCATTTCTTATCCTTTTCTTTTCTACTAGACTCATCCATCTCAACTTCCTCATCTTGGTAACACTAAACTTTTGCGCATGTTTCCTAACTATCCGACCTTCCAATCCAAAAAAAGAGGAAACAATGTTAGACAAAAAAAAATGCATGAAAAGGAACTAAATGCTAATTGAAGATACCTCCCACTTGTGCTCCATGACTCCTCTTTGAATGTTTTTTGAGAACAAATTTGCTGGTGGGTTAAGCCTATATACATGAATAGATAGAAAGAACACACAGTGAACATGGATATATAACTTGATAAATAGATAAGAAGACAACTACGGAAAATTCTCAATGATCTTAACAATGATGAAAAGCACCAAACCATTAAAAAAAAAGCATAGCCTTGATGAAAATGGGAAAAAACCTTTAAAATTATAAGTAACTATCAAAACATAACTCAGTCTCAAGTCTGAGATTTTCAAGATGTATGCATATTCAGTATGTTGATCCACACTCCATTAAATCACTAATGTGTCTTCAATGTCTCCACTTTAGCATGTCAGTGATAACAAGTTTCTTTTATGCATAGATAGACATGAATTGGGAACGCCATCAGAGATGCCAATAGAAGAAACAGAATGAATTTGACAATGGGAAGACAGTACTTGCACCTAAAGGCAGATGAAATTGTAGCAATTAAAATAGTTAAGGGTATTTCATTCATATAAATTAACAAAAATTTCCTAGAAGGTGAATGATGTTTGAATAACTGCAAGGACAAACATACTAAAGATGTGAAATTTATCTATGCCCTGGATGACAAGTACAGGATGATAGTATGGCTTAAAGAAGAAGGAAATTTACAAGCCAAGAAGAAAATTTAAAAAAAGAAAAGACAGGGTCAATGCCAATTAAAAATTCATGATCATGTTGCCGTAGCAGCTATAAAATATGGAAAGTGCCACATAGAGGAAAACAACATGGCATGGAGTAATTCAGTCCTTCTTAAGCTCATAAGTAGTTCCCTGATCAACTGGTGAATTAAACATTAAAATGATAAGATATTACCACAACACAATTAGAACATCTTACACAATTTTCTCCGGTCTGTCCTTCAATGAGAAGAGTGGTGGCACCATCATCATTACGTCTGCTCCATCCATGTCCATAGTGCCAGCATTTTCTGCAGCTATGAAAAGATGAATGGTTTATTATGAAAGAGCATAGCATCAGAAAGTGCTTGATATTAAAAATAAAGCTGAATGCACGCGTTCAAACTATGGTTCCAGGAACAATCATGAGGTAAAATCCAGAAACACCAAAGTACCAGTACCTGGGTCTGATGCTTCATCCGGCGCCCAAGGTCTCTTCTTTCTTCTCGCCTCTGCAGCATGGACGCCAAGAACATGCTGGTAGTCCACCATTCCTGGGACATAGTCCAACACAACTGTTAAGCATAAACACCATAAAAGAAGGAAGAGAAAAGGCCCTTTTTTCTGGGACAAACAGGTGATGGGCAGAACGAGAGCCAGGCCCACCTTCAAAATGGTATGCATGGTTCACCCGTGCAACGACCTCCGCTGACAGGCTCTCTGCTGGTGGAGGCTCCGCGCTGTGTCCGCCTTCACAGGCTACGCCTCGGGATGCATGCTCTCCTCCCCTAGTTTTGCAGATTCTGAGGAGGAGACCGGTCGAGGACCGGAGTTCACCGAAGGCCGGGTGGGAGCAAGGGTCCTCGGGGCGGAAACGAAGCTCCAAGTTCCCGGTCTCCGAACTCCTAACCTATCGAAAGGAAAAGCTAACATTCTTTGAGCCATCGTAGACAAAAGGAAACAAGGACAGATCAAATCTTTAAGGGCAACAAGAACCTTAGCGATCTCGGGGAGGCCGCCAAGTGTCTCGATGGCGCGGACGGTGGATGAAGGGTAGCCGGGGTAGTGAACGGCGAAGACAGCGGTCTCCGGAAGCACGCCAGAGACGGCTCCGTCTCTGATGACGGAGGAGGTGGAAGGTTCCCCCGGGGCGTCACCCATGGCTCCGACCAGAAAGAGGTGGGTTCTCTTGGTCCGTCGACAATGATAGGGTTTTAAGAGCTCCGCGCCCGACCGGATGCTTTAGTACCCGCGACTCAAGATTAACGGGCTTGTACCCAACAAATGGATCAGTCATATTGGGTCGAGTTTGTGTTACATACAACCCGACCCGGTTCGAGTTCGATTAGAGAAACCGGGACCCATGAAAAGTCATATCATGCATTTCCTGGGTGATTCAATCGCGATGGGGAGCACGGTCCCTTCCCCTCCCTTTGACATGCCCGTGTCTGCCTGTCGTTGCACAAGTCGTGCCAACAATCGTTTCTCTTGTTATAAAATGAATTCGAAAATCTTAATAACTAAAAATAAAAAAGTTAATTCTATTATGATTTAATTTTTTTATGTTATTATACCAACCATCGACAATTCGATATACTTAAATTGACATATATATATATATGCACGTAAAATAAAATTGTGAGAGTGTCTGTTTGATGGACGCACAAAATCTGATAGCTCGAGACACGTAATACCATCATGGCTGGTGGCTAATCTTCTCCGAGTACACATCTAAGTATAAGCTTTCACCTCACAAACCGCTTCAAACATGACCTGGTCTTTCCCTCCCCGAAGTAGAAGAACACGGGGCTGGGAAACCCGACTTCTTCTCTCCTCCCCTCTCTCGCTCTCTCTCTCCCTCCTCCTCTGCAGGCCTCAAAAACCATTGCCACCACCTGCTGAAACAAAATTGCATTTGAGTTCTGAGAGAGAAAGAGGAGGCATGCATGATTCCGAGAGATCCATGCATAAGTGATTGATCCTGTCAAGGTAAAGGTTTATTTACCATGTTAAATCTTTCTGTTCCTCTTCTTACTGCAATTTTCTTGTAGCTGAAGTCCAAGAATTTGATGATACAAGTGATCCTTCTCGTTGTTATCACGATTCTGTCCGAATCTGATCAAAGAAATTTTGTGATGACTTTCTCTATTTGTTTGAAGTCGAGCACAAACTATGCTCATTCACATATCTAATATTTTGTTTCTCATCATGATGCATTCGGTAGCCATGGCTACATCCAAGCCAAGCACTCCGCTCAAAGAAAAGAGCAAGCTAGTCTCTTCAGCTCACAGCACCACCGATGACTCGCGCCGCCAACGAACCTCCAAATCATCGGTCCCGAGCTCTCCTGAAAGAGAGATTCGAAGAACCTCCAAATCGTCGAGACCATCATCGGTCCCGAGCTCTCCTGAAAGAGAGATTCGAAGAACCTCCAAATCATCGGGACAATTATCGGTCCCGAGCTCTCCTGAAAGAGAGAATCGAAGAACCTCCAAATCATCGGTCCCGAGCTCCCCTGAAAGAGAGAGTCATCCACCACATCGCAAGGCATCGATCAGATCGAGCAGTGACAGCACCAAAAGAGACAAGAGCCTTCCCCAGCAGCCATCTGGTGGCGTTGCCAATGTCACCAAGTCGCGCCTGCCGGCAAAAAAGCAGCCGGAGAAGCCTCCGTCGCCTTCCCTCCAGCCACACAAAATGCCCGCGACCAACACCGTCAAAGAGAAACCATCGATCAGGGCCTCCTCCTCCTCCTCCTCCTCCATGCCACGTGCTGCAGGATCTTCGAAGCCGGCCAGTGCTGCAGACAAAGAAGCAAGAACTCACGGGGTCGGACGGACTCAACCATCTGTCAGGGCAAGAAGCCCAGGGAGTGTCATCTCCAAGAGAAAGGAAACCAGGGTGACTACAGCAAGTACAGATGAGAAACTAGGTGTTACAGAGCAGGAGAATAAGGTGGCACAAATCCACATTGAGGAACACGAAACCGGGCCAGTCATTTCAGTTGAAGAGCACGAACATGAACCAGTCGTTGAGCAAGATCAAACAGAGGCACAAATCCACGTTGAGGAACACGAACCCGGGCCAGTCATTCCTGTTGAAGAGCACGAACATGAACCAGTCGTTGGGCAACATCAAACAGAGGCGCAAATCCACGCCGAGGAGCACGAACCTGAACCGACTGTTACAGCAGAGCAAGATCAAAAGGAGGCAGAAATCGACGTCAAAGAGCATGATGAAGATCTCAACAAGACCAACGACATCGTCGAGGAAAAACCTGACCTACAGGAACCAAGGTCTCCGAGGCAAGAACCTGAGCCCACAGTGAATGACGATGGACATGGTGACCATCATGAAGAGATCAAAGTGCATGATCATACCAACGAGGAGCTCCTGCAAATCTCGGAAGAGAAATCGGCAACCGAGACCATCGAAGAGCCTCGAGGTGAACAGTGTGAGACTGAAAAGACACAAGATGACGCAGAGGACGACAAGCCTGTGGTGGCAGAATCGACCACCACTGAGAACATAGAAGTTGACGCAGAGGAGATTTGTAAGGCTGCAAATGAGAAAGAAGTGGAGTCGTCGCCGGCGGTAGCGGCGTCCAAGAAGCCCGCGGCGATGCAGGGGAAGAAGAAGGAGGCGCAGATGAGCAACGACGTGATAGAGGAGACGAGATGCAAACTGTTGGAGAGGAAGAAGAGCAAGGTGAGTGCTCTGGTCGGAGCGTTTGAGACCGTCATGTCCATGCAAGACCCGGAGGGTCAAACTAGTCAAAGACAGTAGAACAACTCGGTGGAAGAGTCAACAGTCAACGTAGAGTCCACGAACGCAGTTGGATCCTATTACTATAAGGAAACATCAGTAATTTCAGTACTATTTTTCATAGGTTATTTTTTAATGGGAATGAATAATTTTGCATCATGCACGATGACGATACTTCATGGAGTTGAGGTATTTGATGTTACTGTCAGAATTGTCGTGTATGTTATCTTTTTGTAATTAATCATTTTAGGTATTTAAAAATCTATACTTCAAATTTACTAGCAGTCATGCATTGTTGTTGTTGTTGGTGGTGGTGGGAGCATCTCGTGCTGCATGCAGGGAGAAAGATGACGAAAGTGTTGGAACAAAACGCAGTCCCTTCTCACGACCATTACGTGGCCGCGCCGGTGGTCAACAGCCCCATCGATGTGATTCCGGAAGAGAGATGAATGGAACAACACATCCGGCGAAGGAGGACAAAAGATGCGGTAATGTGACAAGAGAGGCAGGAGGCCGGATAAAGATGGAGGCGATGGAGAGGAATGGGACTGTGTGATGACGCGCGGCACGAGGCAACGTGTTACCATCTCCACGACGAGGGTAGGTGGCGCTTCCCCCTCCCCCCATTCCCACGCGCCGTTCTTAAGCCGCCTCCTCGTCCTCGTCATTCCTACTCTCACGGCCAGCGAGGCGCATGGATTGGTGGCAGCGCACGGTGGTGCTGCCGGTGAAGAGAGCCCTCGTCGCCGTCGCGGCCCGTGTCAGGACCAGAAAGGCCGGCAAGTCTCTCTCTCTCTCTCTCTCTCTCTCTCTCTCTCTCTCTCTCTGTGCAGTCTGTGGACATGACGTGAGAGCAGTGCGTGCATTGGCAGGACGCGGCATGCTGGTGAAGCTTCGCAACGAGGTGCAGACGTGCGGGTACGAGGACGTGCAGGTGATGTGGGAGATGCTGCAGAGGTCGGCGGCGGAGCTCGCGGGAGCTCCAAGGGGCAGCAAGCAGACGCCTGCGTGGTCGCGTCGGACCTCACCGTCGTCGGCACGCTCGGTTCCGATGCCGCTGTGCCATGAACGGAGAGGAAGCAGATCGTAGTAAGACCCTGCATGGCCTTCGATAAGGTTGACTCAGATGTATTCAGTGCGTTCCGTCTTCCACCATCGTTGTTTATATAATTCCCCCGAAATGAGTGTTCTAAACAAGAACTAATAGCTTATAGCATGATCAGACTTCTTTAGATTGAACATAACAAAGTAATAATCAACCAGAAGAGCTTGTAATTGAAGCATCAAGCCAACCAGATCAATTACCCAGGCCCATAATAATAATAATAAGAAGAAGAAGAAAGAATGGATAGCATTATGGAGTTCCATCATAACTTGTCCGGATCACAATAATGCATTTTGGATTCATCTTCTCAAATAATGCCTGGAAGTATCATATCTTTGGAAATACTAGCCATTGACTGAGAGAAAAGTAACTAAAGTTGATGGGTTCCGGTGTACAGGCAATAAGGTGGTGATGGTCCCCATGAGGACTGTGTTCTTTCCTACAGGCAGAACGAGATGAATCATCCATGTAGCAGCCGGCCATGTCCGGCATGCACAGATTAGGTTGGTGGCGAGGACAAAGAGGATTAATGGCAACGCTCCAAGCACTGCCTTGTCGTGGCTTCCATGTCTATCGTTCCAGCGGAAGTAGCTACATCACGAGTTCTGAGCTCCTTGTCAGGTTCTTTGCATTTGGAAGATATCTCGATGGAGGCAGTGCAGACGGAAATCCGTCATCGAGAAGAAAGGGCATCAAACTGCTTCCTCCGTTAGATGTGGTACTTCATACCTAAACTGAGCTTGATCTGTATACAACACATCTCAAATAAGGCAAAACGATGAGAGGTTCATTTGGACGATTCTTTACAGCTCGGGGAGATTGCACCAACGAAGATTAGTGATACGATAAGATCAGATGACACACACCGTGGGGCCACGATACGATCACATTTAATTTCCTGTCCTCTCACGGAGATATCCTTTTGTCCACATGAAAAGTCACATTTAGTAGTAGGAAAGTCAACTCAGAGAACTCGCGCCACTAATGCAAACACTAATTAATCTTTATCTTCGAAAAAACAATGACCTTTCGGATCACAGCAAAAAATTCGGACTTGTATGTGAACCAGTGGTATTAAAGTATTGTGCTGCTTGGAATCCTTTTCTTCCCACTTGCAAGCAATCCTCTTCTCCCTCTAGGAAGGCACTGTGGAGTGAGGGAGAAGAAGGATATCAAGGGGAACATGATGTGGACATGTCAATGCCCTCCTTTCTTAACTAAGGTTAAGCATAGTTAATGGTTTCTTAAAGTTCTTTAGTGAGATGCTTATGCTCACTAATAATGGCCAATGATTCCGGCTAAATAAATCAGACGATGATGACATGGTACATCACACCATAAAGTTATTAAGGTTGTACACCATTCGCAATCAACAACAGACACTGTGCCTAGAATTGGTTGCAAAGTTGGTGGCGAAATGGCACCCTAAGTTTCATCTCAACTAGGACAAAGTAAGTGCAGGAGAAAAGGTGAGCTTTTTAATTAAAAGAAGGCTGACATGAAGCCACACTAGAATAGATGCTGATGTTGAGACAAATTTAATCGCTGCATTTGTCATCCTGTTTTCTTAGATCCACAATCTCAGAGCAGCCATGGGAATCCCAAATATTATATATATATATATATAACAACTTAACTGAAAATTTAAGAATATATTGTATTTTATAATTAGGGACCGAAATATTATGAAAATCCATCATATAAATAGATTTAAAATAAATAAAAATTGAATAATTTATCTTTACCTCGGAAAGTATCTTGGGAGGTCCAAATTGTTCAAAAAGGGGCAACAAGAAAAGGGAAAGTGGAAAGGAATAGATTGAGAAAGAGGAGGCGGATGAAAAAAATTATATCTTTAATGAATGGGACGGCAGATAAGCCTTTGAGTGGTGGGCTCCGCCGCTCTCTCTCTCTCTCCCCCTCGTCCGCTCCACCCCGCTCCCCTCGAAGCGTGATCGAACAACCACCTCCGCTTCGCTGCTGCGAACTCGTCCGTCCTCTTTGGCAGGTCGAACATTAAATCCGCAGGTCTCTCTCTCTCTCTCTCTCTCTCTCTCTCTCTCTCTCTCTCTCTCTATTCAGCCCATTCCCGTCTCTCTGCCTTTTCTGCGGGTTCTTCGCTGTGGACTAGGCCGATTCCGATCTCTCTGCCCTCCTTCGTGTTCTTCGCTGTAGAATACGCGGGGGTTGAAGGTATGAGGCGAGGAGGAAAAAAAAAAAGAGGTTTTTTTTTTAGTTGGATCCTGATTGTCGTCTGAAAGATCCGATCTTTGTGCCTATGCACGTCGAATTTTGCTTCAGAATTGGGAGAAAAAGAGGATTTTGATTCTACTTTTCGTTGATTTTGTTTTTTTTATTATTATTTTTTATCGCTTTGGCTCCGTAGTTCCAGATTTTGTCAGAAATATCTGATCTTTGCTTTTGAGGACGTCGATTTTAGGGTTTGAGATTTTTTTCCCCTTTCTTGGCTTCAGGTGGTGTTCTTTGATGGTATAGTTTTGCGCTAATCTAGATGATGTTAGAATAGCTTAAATCTTCTGATAAGGATTAAAGCTTTTGCTTTGTTTGGTCGACTTGTCTAGGTTGCCCTCGTATACGTACGTACACTTCGTGCATATTGGTTTTCCTTATTGTTATTCTGTATCTGAGATGGTACAATTTTGGTTGATTATGAGAACTTCAAATAAATGTTTTGATAGGAAAACAAAATCTTAGGTTGCCTATGGAAGCTAAAGATTTCTTCTTTTCTAGTTATGTTTCTTTGAAATGAGTAGTTTTAGCATGCTTTTTGTTCTTCGTATGTTCTCTTGGTGTCATTTTATTCCAAGAAGACTCTTTTGGTGACATGAAAAATATGTTATACGTATTCTGTTGGTTGTATCATGCAAATTTTGTCATACCGGCATAATAAGTATAATCCTATGTCATTATACAAAAGATGAGAAGACTATCTGATTGTTTCTTTTCATGTGCCATCTAATCTTGTCCACCCATGCATATTTTGTTAGCATTTGATCTCTTATAATTCGTATCATGAGCGTGAACCAATTCCCTAGTAGCTGACAGAAGCATTTATTTATCTGGGTTTTCCGGTTCCTTTTCTTGATCATTGACCTGCTTTTCTATCTCCAATTGGTGCTTCGGTGGACCAGAGTCCGTGTGCATGCTTGACAAACATATCTAATTACTTATTTTGAGTATTCCACTCTGCCGATAAGTTTTCTCTGTACATGGTGATTCTTACACCTTGGAAATGTTTGTTGTAGAGCAAGTTCTACCACTGTCTGCAACCTCATCGTTTGCCCCATATTTTTATCTCGACATGGATGAGTATGTGGGCAAGAGAGCAGCTGGAGAACATAACTTTCCTAGAAGGCCCAGCATTGCTTCTATAAACCAAAATAACCAAGGGCGTAGTGTTCACTATCCTGACCGGCTAGGATGCGGTGCCAGGCAAAATACCATAAGGGGTGCTCTAATTGGTAGTCAAGAAAAATATAAATATACAAGGGCTCCCTTCAGTTCCATGAACTGTGAAGCCATGGATGCTAGCTCTTCCAGAACATCTCCTATTTCTGGTGGCTGTGGTAGGTCTTTCCGAGAACAGAAGAATAAAGAATTGCTGAGGGAATCAACTATTGCAGAAAGTAGCACCAAGCAAGATGAGAGTGAAGATTCGATCAACATTGGCAAGCAGGTTTATGTAGAGATTCTAAATTCTGAATCACAAAGGAGGTTGGAAGATTCAGAAGGCATTTCTGTGACCACAGAGCATTTCAAACCTTCAGTTCTTCAGAACATTTCTACCAATATAACTGAGTCAAGATTCACTGCATCAGTTCCAAAACCACATAGACAAATCAATAGACAATTTGGCACGGGAAAGCAAGATCCTTCTTCAAGTTCCTTTTTCCATCACTCAGGTGTTTCACATAGGAACTCCAGTCACGCTGTTAAACCGATCTCTCAAAGGTTGAGCTCTGGGCCAGAGACATGTAGCCTTAAAAGTTTAAGTTGCACATCAGCATCAGATATTCTTCCTTCAGGTTGTTCATCTTCTGATTTCACACATCATAGGAGAGCTGATGCAGTAAGAAAGAGGCCACCTGGTGGAGATAGCTCTGCTGCCAGAAGCAAGGGTGCAAATGCATCATCCGGTGGAGGTTATGTAGTTCCCATGCATACTGGTGCTGGCTTAAATTCATCTAGTAGGGATCAATCAATGCATCAGCCCATGTCAAGGACCAGAAACCAGCCTACCATCAGGGATGGGTCAGTTTCAGTTAGAACTCATAGGGGTTCTACTGAAGAAAATCAAATGAGGTTGTCTGTTCAAGGTGATGATAGCACCCTTCTATTGCATGAACCCATTATGACTCCTGAATATCAGTGGGCACAATTTTCTAGTCCAGATACACTACCTGAAAATGCATCAAGATTATCACCCGCTTTGTACAATTTGTATGGACGACCAGGTTCAGGCAATCGGGCTTCTCAAAGTACATTACTATCCCAACCTGAAGATAACAGCACACGGATGTTCTATGGCTCTTTGAGAGATAGAGATGTTTATCGTCGCTTCAACATGGATGGATTTGCGGAGGTTTTCTATAGACTCTTTTACCATATGGTTACAAATTGTCTTTTTACAAGTTTTCTAGAAGCAATTTGCAGTATTTACTTCAACATCAACAAGAGACACTAGACTTCCTTTAGGTGTCATCACTCAATGAAATTATATTTTGTATTGTACATTTGAAATGAGCCCTCAGATCCAGAAACTGTTTCATATACATGCAGGTTCTCTTGGCACTAGAGCGGATTGAACAAGTTGAGGCATTGGCACACGAGGTTGTTGATCTCTACTTTTGAGACCTTGTATTCTTATTTTTATCATCTGAATGAGGTTATCTCTGTTCCTACAGCAATCGTTGATGTTGGAGACAAGTTTGCTTTTTGGTGGGCTTAGCTTCCATGATCAGCATAGAGATCTGAGAATGGACATTGATAATATGTCCTACGAGGTAAAACTTTTGTGGGCGGTTTTCTGTGAATTGATTACCGATTCTCGCTGTATAGATTTTTCTTTTTTACATAACTGATGCTTATGCATGCTTCTTCCTATGTTCTTATGTTGAATAATTGTCCTTGGAGTAATTCTGTGCTAGTCAGGTGTAGGCATTGTACAGTATGATGCCCTTTAATATTTTGATATGCCACTTGTGACTCGAGTTAGGTTCCCCAAACGGGTAAATGGTTATTTTCTGTTGTGGCTTGCTTTATGAAAACAAAGCAAGGTAGCAAAATAGTATAAAGAAATTGATAGCGTTTCCACAGTGTAACTTCATATCGATCTCTGTTCTGTGGAATATGAAGTTCTTTGCTTCCTTGTTTTTGTTTTCCTCCCCATTTAAGAATCATTCTTATTATGAATCTTTGATGGTCAGGAACTGTTAGCCCTTGAGGAGAAAATGGGTACTGTAAGCACAGCCCTGTCAGAGGAGCAATTGTATAAATGTCTCGAAAGAAGCATATATGAACCTACCCATCTGACCACTGGAATTACCTTCTGCTTTGATGAGGATATGAAATGCAGCATATGTCAGGTATTTTAATCCTTGTCTGTATCTAGGAATTAGTGTAGTATATTAGTTTAGTGTCAATAGAGTACATACCTTACAGACGAGCTATTTATGATTTACTGGCACCCATACATTTCGAAAGTGAAGGACATGATATGGAAACAAACAATGTCCAACTATTGTGTATAACTTTTGCAGCCCCGTGCAACAGACCTATTTTATAGCCCAGCCAATAGCACAAAATCAATCTTATCATTTACGAAATTTCCACATGAATGTTGAAAAATTTTCATTTCAATGCAACTTGAAACTTTGTTACAGCAGTACTTGTGTTCAGAACACCTGGATGATACGTTATAGGTTCTAGAGATAATTATATTCATAGAAGTAAGATAATAAATTTATACTTCATAATAGTATTTTCTTAAAGAATCATGTACTTGTATATACTGCATGTACATAAATATGAAGTGATTGCGTATGTGGACATATTTGATGGCCAAGTGTAACGTGGTGTACTGAGGTTAGCCATGTCGGTGATAGATTTTGTTTAACCTTCAATTTATCAAGTTGATCCATTATTTGTGTCAAGTGTTGCCATCTGCTGCAAGTGCTTGGGTGGTCGGTCGACTGGCCTGAACTGGTGAATGAAATCTAGCCTTGGCCACATAACATTTTCTTGTGCTTGATCTGCTCACAGCCTGTGGATTAATCATTGCTTGCTAATTATTTTCTCTAGAATCCCCAAGCAATCTTGGGAAGTTTAGCCATTTATGTCCTCGTTCATTTTTCTGGTTGAGGTTGATGTGCTATCTCCATTTCAGGAAGAATACGTTGGTGAGGATGAAATAGGCAAGTTGTCCTGCGAGCATCGCTACCACGCCACATGCATTGCCAAGTGGCTTCGGCGGAAGAACTGGTGCCCGATCTGCAAGTCATCTGTCCTGCCATCACAGTAATCTGGCTAAAACCTCAGCCGTTTGTGTCCTCTGTGTATACAGACTTGTTGTAATAAATCTAGGATTCTTCCTCATGTCTGATCTATTCCCCAGACATGTACCACAACTTTCAGAATGTTGTGTGGGACAATGCATATGAAGCAGCTCCTTTATGCTTTCTTACCTCTGTTTTCCCAGCTGAAATTATTTGAAAATTTAAAAAGCCTAATTAGGGATTATCGGTGTCGGGTTGTGATAAATCAGCTTAAAATATTTTTTTTTATCAAATTGATGTTGGGGTGAAGAATGTGCTATCTTGTATATTTAGATGGAGGACTCTAATTTTGAGGATTGAAACATTTGCATGCAAGATAGATCACACTGCTGATAAGTGTTGTTTACCTCTGAAACTGAAAATAAATGGATTATTTTTTGTACTTTAGAATAGAGTACAGGTTTTCTTGCAATGCATAGCTTTTCTTAAAGAGAGAAAGAAGCTACTCACATTGCAATCTGTTCTTCTTATTCTCCATGCATTGCCCTACACAAAAAAAGAACCAGCAAATTAACACATCTGATATTTCTGAGGTAGGTTTTGCTCATCAAAATAAGAACAGCCAGCAAAGAGGCAGAACTGCAAAGATCTTTGACTCTCGAAACTTACGCAAACCATTATCCCTGTGCCACGTGGTTAGTTCTGGATCTGTCGAACAAAGAGAATCCATCCTCAGCTTGCCTTCCACAATATCAAGCCATTGTTCTCAGAGCTGTGACGCACGAACAGATTGCCACAAGGCAAGAAAGAAGCAGCTCCTCCATCAAACACCATGGCCTTAGCCTCCTCTCAGCTCAGCTTTCTCACTGGAAGCCCACTCCCCCCTGTCCCCAGGCACAACAAGAAGCCACACCTGATGCCACTGAAGCCATGCAGGTCCTCCATGGACAAGGGCTCATCAAGGTACAGTCTTTTATGCTTCCTCTTGGCTTCCAGTTGTTGGCTAGATTGGTTATCGATCTTGTTGCTTTTGCTCTTATCAATGGAGCAGTGAGAGGAGTGAGATGACGTTGGCCCAACTGGCGATGGTCGCAGTAGCAGCGGGGGTGCTGACGCTTGGATCTGTCGAACCGGCGGTGGCCGCGAAGTCCGGTGGCAGAATTGGTGGTCAGGCCTTCCGGTCAGCAGCTCCCAGGGCCTCCGGCCCCCGGATTAACAACTCAAGGTAGCCAAAAGACGAACTCGTCAGTAAATTTCTTAGTAAATCTAAGATGGGATGCATGGTGTTAGTGTTCTGCTGAAATTTTTAGCTTCAATCGGATTATCTTGTTTCTTAACTATAGTCTCCACAGGTTATACCATTTTTGGTGTTGTGTGTAGCCGTCTAGAAATTGGGTGACTTGTTAGAGTGAAGAGTTGGAGTGTCGGAAACCAGAGTCATCTGAGTGCAGCATGTTATAATTCAGCATGCAAATGAAAGTTAGGACTACAGCTAAGTTCTCAAAAGGCATTGAACTCTTTGTATTCCTTATACAATTTTGGTTAGGTTCTGCAAGTGCAGTTGGTTTCATTATTCCCTTTTCTATTTTCAATCTGATACATTCAAATTAAGTCATTTTTAATATTTAGTTTTTAGGAAAGAATGAGTTATAATAGTCCCATTTTATTAGAAATACATAGAAGAATCAACAAATATCTCTCAGTATAACTGCAGTAGCTATAGATATTGATCTGTTTTTCTGAGTTTTTTGCTTAAATTGTATTTCCAAGAGGACCAGAGACTATCTACAGAGACTTTGCCGAATCAGTGTTGAGCTTAGAACACAATATCTTCCAAGTTTCTCTGATTTGTGAACACTGATTGAAAAGATAATAGTTTGTTTCATTATCACCATTACTTAAGAAGCAATTTGTTTTTCCATTCCTACCTTCACGAGGTAGCAGATCAACTCTGTATATTTTCCTCTAAAAAGGAGCCAAATGAACTACTTACATTTGAGAGGACAACTTATCTTCCAGTAAAGCGAGGCATATCTCCAACTTTTTTCTACCTGAGGTGAGCAACTTATAAAGAGAAAACAGAAAATTGACACCCTCCATCATTCTTCTGAAAAAGTTTTATCTTGCCCAGCACCTAAGAGGACATTAGGCAATCACAAAACCAGTATGCTGAAGTCTTGAACAAGCTGCAACATTAGATAAGTTCTAATGAGGCTTCTATCCCAATCTCCCCGATTTCTCTAAAGCATGAAATGAGTATCAGAAGCAACTATGTCGAGGCTAGAAACCAGATGTTGTATCGAAGTTTCGAAGAACCAATATTTGCTACAATGATAAAAGAGGTAATGCAACAGCATCATGATACCAGTTTAATGGACACTTTTGATCCACAGTGGTCCAGGTATCTTCTTGGTAATATCTCCAAATAAACTTTCCTCCTACATCCATATTGGATCCTAAAGGTTTTGAATGTGTAGCCTCATTGCCTTCTTAGATTTGTATATAGTGGCCCAATCAACATTTTTACCGAACTGAAGTAGTGCTAATTACCAAGACTATGGCTATTTGGTGAATACAGAATAGATTCATGCATTCTTGAAAGGGATAACGCAAAGGGGCCATTTGACATCTACATGTTAGGTCATGATATGTAACAATTTAACAGCCATCTTTACTTTCTATATATATGAAACAACATATTCTGCTCAAATGTTGCCATATGTTACTCAATTTCTCAGTTATCAGATTCACATTCTATTCTGGAGTTCAATTAAATCGTCTTAAATAATAATGTAATCGTATTCCAATTAAATGACCAGGAATGACTGAAAAGTGTTAGTGTTGAGCAGGACAAACATCTACATTAATCCCCCGGTAGCTCCACCTCTTGTTGGTGGATATGGATATGGTGTGCCATTCTATGGTGGATGGGGCTGGTCACCTTTCACATTCTTCGCCCCCGGGCCAAGTGTTGCAGTAGGCATCGGTGGTGGTTTCGACATCTTCATTACATTTCTAGTGCTTGGAGCTGTTGCAGGGGTAATCAGAAGACTTTTCGGGCAGAGAGATGTCGACGAAGATGATTACTAATGATTCTCTCAAGTTGTACAACTAAAGTCTTTGCCGCGAGCCAAAAAAAAAAAAAAACTCCTTTCTGAACTCATGATCATAACTTTTTGAATATATTGTATTATAGGAGACTTGAATAGTGATTCTATTAATTTTATCTTCACATAAAGATAATATGTTTCTGCCTTACTAATATCTGTATCTAAGCAAGATGTAAAGACTTGAGGTTAACTGCTCCTTACATTGGAACATCTGTATGATGGAGAAACCATATGGCATCTCATTGCTGAAGAAATCTTGTGCAAAAAAAAAAGAGTTGTTGTAATCATGGCATGCTGTTTAGAGATTCAGAGGGCCTTCCCATGTTTGAAAAAGCTGGAATCACTGTGCCAAAGGAAGAAATTAAGTGAATGTGAAGTAAAAACTTGGTAATAGACTGAATTCAAGGACATGAGTACATTTGATCATGAATATGTCATGGTGACATTGTATCTTCCAAGAGTGAACTCTGATTCTGGTGGATTAGACCTTGTAATGAAGGGAATTGGCTTATATTATTGGATTGATCTACTGGATTGTAGCTTCATGCAGTATCGGCCTCTGGCTTCATTGTCTCTTTTGTTCTTTAACTTTACTGTTTTGTGAGGCATCAAACATGGCCTATCCCTCATCCTCATTGGATCAATATATGCCATCATCCACTGTATGTCATTGTTGGAAAGGACATGAAAACCCATGGTGGATCCCATTCTCCTGCCTACCATTTGAAGCACTCTGCAAAGACAATGATTACAAGATGTAATGCTGTACTATTTTTTGTCCTCACCATTGGAATTTGTTATTTAAAAAAAAGCAGCTCTGTGTTTTTAGTAATTTTTTTTCATGACAACAATTTTTTCCTTCTTTTTATGAGGGAAAAACAACCTTTATTTTTCATAAAGAAAGGTCAAAAACTGTACTAGAAAGTATTTGAAGTCCTCTTCCCAAACAGCAATTCTGATGCTTAATCTTCACGTTGGGCTTTATTACGCCAAACAATGAGAATTATTCGAATAATTAAAAGTTAATGCTGTGTATTGACATGATGACGCAATCAATCGTCTCAGAAATGGGCGGCGTGGCGAAGTACTCCCACTGTTGAAGTCACCAAATTACCCCCACATGAAGACTTCATTTACCGCTGGCGCTCGCTGACATTTCCGCTATTATCTTCAAATTGAGACCTTTATATCGAAAGAAACGATTAGCGAGTTCAGACACCGTCGAAAGAAACCCCAACGACACCCTCGGCGCAAAGTAGTCAGTAATCGAGGGAAAGGTGTCAGATCATTGCAAGATTGACAAGATCGACGGTCACGATCATCTGGGTATGTTAAGGGTTGCGTTTCTGAGTCTGAAATATCATTTCCGATGAAATAGTCAATTGAATCAGGAGTGAAGTTGCCTCCCCACAAGAAGGTGCGGATCCTATAAAATGGTTCTTTTACCGGATCGCTTGTTTCCGGAATCGTGACCGTTGATTGCTCCATACTACCACAATTTGTTCTGGGAACCGTTCGATTAAAGTCGGGTTTAAACAACACTCGGAGAGGATCCTTCCTCGAGCATTGGATACCGTTTAAAGCTTGAACTCCTTTCCCTCGGCAATGGCGACTCGACCTTCCCTCGCTCTCCTCTCCCTGCCGATATCGTAACCCTAACCCTACGAAGAACTCTTCTTCGACCTCTTGTGGCAGTTTCTCCCGCCAGGCATGGTTGCCGAGCGCCTGCGAGAATCGACCCCGCGTCCGGTGATCGGGAAGGCAGGGAGGTACACGGTGTTCATCACCCCGCCGCCTGCCTCGACGCCTTCCGAGGCCCCGAGAGCGGAGAGCGCCCGCCCTGCAAAGGCGTCTCCTTTGCTTTTCGATGCTCTGCATTCGCCGCTGCCGGTCCAGGTCCCGCCGAAGCAGTTCGATAAGGTGGATGCGAATTCGTCGGGATCGGTGTTCGGGTTCTTCTGGGACGCCATCGCGAGGGTCCAAGATGGTACCTTTTTGAGATTTAGTGCTTAGTTCGTTCGTTTTCTTGCGAGTTGGCCCTACTTTTGGTGTTTTTCATTGTAGCGCATTCAAGCTTGGATGAGCATTTGGCGGATTGGCTTGGGTTGAACCAATCGAAGTACCAGTGGGCATTAAACGATTACTATGGGAACAATGGAAAGGTTAGTAACTCGTTTATGTCATAATTTCGGAGGTTGATTTTCCTTTTATTATCTTCTTGTTTTTAATATTGAATATGATGTTATTATTTATGATCATCTTGTGTTGATATATACGTTGTCTGCCAATATCAATTTTAAACACCGTAAACTTTGAATTGGATTGTAAAAGGTGAAAACTTATCTGATTACTTCTTAATGATAGCGCAGAAAATGTTGTCAGTTGTATCTGAGTAACCTTACTTTGGTGCGCCAGGAAGTTGGGGATTGTAATTGCAGTCCCCTTTTCTGTGTGTTAGAGGTGAATGTTTCGATCCAAAGACAATGGCGTAGACAATTACTGTCATTTAACATTGGTAGTTCTTATGGTGGATTTTAAACAAAAAGACCTTGTCTTAGATGAACAAATATTTTCTATATTTTTAGCAAGTGGGCACAAAGTCATTATTTATTGAAGTTCCACTTTACCTTCTGCATCACATGGTGAAAGACTTTGATTTGCAGAGAAAAAAAATGATATATAACGGTACCCAAAGAGCATAAAACTAGTTTCTGAGTTGATGGATTATTCTTTTCATTAGTAAATAAAGCTAGTCATTGGAAAAAGGACTACATCAGGGGATAAATCATATTTATTCTTTGTTTTGAGTTGATGGATTATTCTTTGTTTTGTTTCTTGACTGTTATTAAGATGGAAAGGGAAAACCATTATTCATGCTCTTTACCCTTAGTTAATATTTTTTGTCTTGAAAGAAAGAAACCATTCATTTATAAACTTACATGGGAGCTACATCAGGGGAAGTTTGATACAAAAAGAGAGCTAGTTCTATATCCAATCAAAAGTCAAGAGTCCTAGTTCTAGCAAATTGATTGATACATAAGCAGCCTAACTTAGTGATCTAGACCAATGAGACAACTTAGTTACATTTACAACTTGAGCAACAGAGACTATATTAAGAATATTCCACAAATGCCACAAAACATTCACAGAATGGTTTACATCACTGGTAAGCCAATATTTGATGGATGGATTCTCAATGGTCATTGGAAATTACCGGGGTTGATAGCTGGCAGACCCACAACAGGTGACAGTTTGGTGACTTGTAAATTGCTGGTTGGCTATTGATTGAATCTTGATGATTGACGAGTTGCCGGCTGTGATACCAAATTGATGGTGGGCTAGCTATATAAATTAGTCTCCCAGCCTGCAGTTGTTAATAGGCCGACTTCCACTCAATTTGGGTTCATTGGAACAATCAATAGTGGGTCAGCAATCGACTGCCAATGTCTATGCTGGCTTGGCCATGACCATTTTCTGGTACATGACAATGGAACATGTTTGGCTGGTTAGTTGTTGACCGGGGGCAGCCTATTGCTGATGGATTGACAGATGACAATTTTTGATATTTGGTTGCCAATTACACAATCCAATTGCTGTAGCCATCACAGAGCATGAATATACTTATTAGAATAGTCTAATTCTGATGACTTTGAATCTCCACAATCAGAAGTCTGAAGTTTAGGTAGAGTTTGAAGAGTTCATCTGATCACCTTCGATAAGCTGAGTTGCAAGATGGTTTTGAATGAAAACCAAACGAAATTGCCACCTCTGTTATCCACTTTTGGCCAATCAAACACACAATGCCTCTGCAGGCAGCAGCCAGGATTTGTGGTTATCATATCTTGCAGTGGTGGGAGCCTAAAAGTGAGGACATCCTTCATATGCCATTTTATTGGGTCATGTAAGGCGTAGGCCAACATGGATGGAGGTTCTTAGCATGTGATCTTTCCTTTATGGCAAATAACCTGGCTTCCTAGGTGGATTTATATTCAGGTCACTGTGTCCTTCTGCTTTCTCTGTGGCATTAGGTGTCATCTTCCTTTTGATTCGGTTATCTTCCGGCTGTGTCTGGCTTCTCAGATTAGTGGAAGTGCATGTAGCAGAAAATGTATCACTGATATGCAAAGGAACCTTAAAATGGTATAATAGTATGATCGATTAGAGGTTTGACATTGTGGCATGCCTCCTAACATGTTTGAGATTATTGTGATGGCTTTAGATGATATTGCAATGATGGTGCATTGAGGATGACCATCTTTTCATTTAGCATATTTTCCTTTGCTTATGATGGTACAGTATTATGCTTTTGTGGAATGCTCTTATACGTATGGGATTAGTGTGATGGCCTTTGATGGTTCATTATGCAAGGCCATGTTCTCGATAAGGCATTGCGTTGGAAGTGCATCTTGCTATGTGGTTCCAAAATTCTCAAATTCCTTCTTTTCTTGTTGCTGCAGGAGAAGGTTGGAAGCTAAAAGCAGTTACCGAAGTGCAATCTATCTGATTAGCAAAAGAAAACCTGCTTGATGAAATGCCATTTCATAAGAACACTACAAAGGAATATTCGCTCGCGATCACCATCGAAGCTATAGTTCCTCACCTTTTTATCAAAATGAGGTGGTTCATATGAGGAGGCTTTAATAGTCAGAGATGGAAGTCAAGTACAAGTAGTTTTGAGTGCTCAGAGTTTCTTGATTTCGATCACCCCTATCAAAATCAGTCATCTGAGACTTGATCCAAAATAGCCAGCTTGTTTCTCCAAGTCCATGCATTGTAGATTGATGCATATTATAACCTTCTACTTCACCTGAATGATGTTTTTTTCTTTGTTCCAGTGGTGTTAATTGCTTGTTTTGTGCATGGGATACTCTACAGATCTTTGAACAGTGAACAATGTAACAGCACCTTTCACTTGTTCTACCTGTGCCAGGTGCCAGTTAGGTTTGAGGAACCTCGAAAAGAGATCATGTCAAGCTGCGTGATCGAGGAAGGAAAGACACAGAGAAGGCAGAGGATTGCAGAAGCCATGCCTCCAATGGACAAGGTAAGTCAAGATGTTGGAAGGGGGAGATGGAAGTCACCCACAAAGAATCCATTTCAGCACCTTTACACATCACGTACTGCTAGGAAACACTAAATTCATGGCCTAAATAGATTGCAGATTACATCAAAGTCACTCGCACAGTCTGCGCATCAAACTGAAGTCCTTATTAATGGTGTTGAACTACTTGACTCACTGTCATCTATTCCAGTTGCTCTGCTCGTGGACGCATTTGTGCTCACGGTCCCTGAAGCGGAGCTCACACTGAGGGAAGCCATGTACTGGAATGGATTCGTAGGGGGCACGATCTCGTCTTCCCCCTCGAGCATCCTCACCACGCTGCCCATCGATGGTCTGGTTTCCGGCTGATACTGCACGCACCACAAAGCCACCTGACACATCCGCTCTGCTTTCTCCCTGTCCTCCTCCTCTATTCCGCAAGCTGACACTATGCTCTCCATTTCGCCATGCTCAAACTTCTGCCACACCCACCGAGGGAACCACTCAAACGCCTGACTCTCAGCTGATTCCTGGAACTGCAGGTTCCTCCGCCTCCCCAGGATCTCAAACAGAAGCATCCCGAAGCTGTAGACGTCGCACTTTTGAGTCACGGGTATCGGCATCCACAGCTCCGGCGCGGCGTAGCCGGGAGTTCCCCTGCCGCCGGTGAGCGTCACGTAACTCATCTCCCTGTCGCAGAACTTCGCCAGTCCAAAGTCGGCAACTTTGGGGGTGAAGTTGGCCGTCAGGAGGACGTTCGCCGGCTTGATGTCGTAATGCACGATCTTCTGCTGGCATTCCTCGTGCAGGTATCGGATCCCCTTCGCCGTGCCCAGCGCGATCTCCTGCAGCTTCCCCCATGGAATGCGGTGTTTCTCGTCGAACAAGAACCGGTCGAGGGATCCATTCTCCATGTACTCGTAGACCAGTGCTTTGATCGACCTGTCGACGCAGAAGCCGTACAGCTTCACCAGATTGATGTGGTTAGTTCTGCCTATGGTGCCGACTTCCGCCATGAACTGCTCCTCGGCTCTCTTGTTCATGGCCGCCTTCAGAACCTTGACGGCCGCCGGCACGCCGTTGGGGAACCGGCCTTTGTAGACTACTCCGAAGCCGCCGAAGCCCAGTTTCTCGTCATAGTTCTGAGTGAAGCGCTCGAGATCCTGTGCAGTGAACCTCATGGGCTTCTCTCTCATCATGTCATCGAGGAATCTCTCGATTGGTTCAGCTCCAGCACGCGAGTCCCTGGTTACGGCAATACTAATCGATGGAGGTGCAGAACCGGGAGCATTGATGGTCTCTTCTTCTGCTGCTGCTGCTGCAGCTGCTGCTGCTGCAGCTGCTGCTGCTGCATTGGCAGATTGCGATCTCATCTTCAGGAAGCACCTCACGATGAGGAAAACTATCACGATTATGACGACGCCAACCACGATCGACAATACTGAGATTACGAGAACGTGAGGATCCAATACTCACAACATTTGCTGCAAAAAAAACTTAGATCCGCTTACTTATTGCGGTGACTGCCGTTCCAGTTGTCACCTGATCGCCATCGGAGCTCGATGTTGGAGTGCTGTTGTTTGTAGAAGACATGTCTGTTGCCATCATTGAGAAAAAAGATATCATCTTTGAGAAGGGCAAGAAATCTAGTTGGATATAGTCTCTACTTGTGTCAACCATTAAAGCTGCTTCAGTTTGTGATCATCTCCAAACGAAAGGCCTCGAGCTTGCATGCTCTTTGCATGATACCAACTGCAATTTGCATGCAATTGGCTTCATCGAGCGTCAGGTCTTCCAACCTTGATGGACTAACTAGATTGGCTTTGGACTCTTCATTACTATTCTGATTACATGTAGTTGGGGCTTTGTGCTACGTTTAGGTTCATGATGCATCGACTATGTTTCTTTCCCCTTTGCGAGGGATACTTGGAGTGCACACAATTGTATCCTACCACATCTAAGAATCAAAGCTTATAGATCAACTGACAGTAATCAAAGCACAATATTGCTACAATTACTTTCCAGAAAAGTTCCTTTTGTTGACACCCCCCAAAGAGTTGTCCACCTTTGATTTACAATATTCATGAAGCGTACAAGAAAGTAGAACTCGACAAACTTGCCAGAGGAAAGCCAAATCATGATTCCTTAAACTCTATTTTGATTTTAAAGCTCCTCGAACTGAAAGATGAATCATGAAGAGGGGGAGACTCCAAAGGGAAGCCTAAAAGTAGCTGAAGAGAGGATGGTTGGAGTACAGGGAGGGAAACTTACCTTCTTGATTAGCTCTGCAACAGCTCAACTTATCTTCATCCACCGGTTCTTCTCACAGCTTCAGATGCCATCACTGAAGATAAAGGTTGTCCAAGAAGAAGTGTTAGACGCACCAAATGGATGGCATCGAGAAGATCGTGATGTGTTTTCCTATCCCTTAAGGAATCATGCCTGCTATAGTAGACATATGACTATGTCCAAGAGAGCAGTCTCCTTCACCTCTTTGGTCTTTGTGGAGGTTCACATTGAAGCATCCAAGCGCGAGGTAAACATCTAACATGAGCCAAGAGCCAAGAATCCACAAACATTGGTGGTGGTTGTTTTTTGACATGCATGATCACCAAATCATATATAAATGGTTGCAAGTTCATGCTACCCTTTGCTCCTAGCATAGTCACAACACAAATTATAATTAATGGTCAATCTGTTCATTTGTTATAGTCATGATTGTCATCTTTATTCAACAAATTCATATTATTATTATTTACGTCGTAAGGAATCGTCTACTTCAGAATAGATCCATACGGTTTCAGTTATACCCTGGATTGATCATAAAAAAAATATATACTCTTTGACAAAGTGCGAATTCGCTCTCGGATGGATCTCACATGATTTTGCTCCTTCAAAATAGATTAATTCGTATGGTTTTCATCATGTACACTTCTAAGGTGAAGCTTCCAACAGGTTGTGATGGCTGAAACAATTCAAAGGTGGAGATTTTGTTGTTGACTCAGAAAAGTATCTGCAATTGTTTGACACGTTTCTTCCTTGATTCTCTCTGCAACTCCATCATCATCTGCATCACGACAACTTGAGCTGATGAAATTATATAATACGATCTATTGTCAACCTATTGCTGTTCACTTCTGGAATATATGTTAGTAGCAGAAGGAAGAGGAACGAGATTTCACATTAGAACCATTTCAACTGATTAAACTCGGCTTTAATCTTAGTTTGAGTTGTGATTCTTCAAGGAACTTGTAAGAACAGATAACCGATGCCAGTGAGTTGCATAAACTTGGTTTGGTTTTGTGGAAAGGCAAAGACAAAAATTAGTTTTGTATTTTAGTACAACAATTATGTAGGTAGTTGGATGAGATTGATACATCACAAGGACAAAATTGAGCTGACGAAATTGATTCGACCTAACTTGTATTTCAAGTAATGTCATCCTCGAAAGAGAAATATCATTAAATGTTCGACTTGGACAAGAGAAGAATATTTGTAAATGTAAAAAAATGTTTCCATCCTAAGATAACGACCACCAGATACAAATATTTTTCACTTTTCAAAATATTCTTAATTCGAATACTAGACACTTAGCAATTTACTCCAAGTAGGAACCAGATCAAATGAATTTTGTCAACTCAAATTTGACATTATCAATGGATAATTTATGTGCTCTTATTCTTAAGAATAATTTGAAGAATTATGATGCATATACTAATATTTAAGGCGTGCATAAGAAAAAAAAATACCACAAGAAATACGCCTAAAAATTAGATCGATCTGAACCGTACATACTATTACCACATTAGGACTAGGGGTCTGGGTTGAACCCACGGGTATTAGTAATTGGGTCAATTGAGCCGGACTCCCGGCTTTCTGACCCACAAATTAGAGCCGGTGGTAAATTAGGGCGATCTGAAATGTACACACTATTGCTATTAGGACTAAGGGCCCGGTTTGAACCCACGGGTCTTAGTACTTGGGCCGATTGAGCCGGACTCCGGGCGTTATGACCCACAAATTAGAGCCGGTGGTGGATTTGTGGCTGCTTGCGCGACTCATTGCGTGCTCGATTCGGTTTCAGCCCTCTCCCTCTCCCTCTCGCGCATATATCATGACCGCGTTCTGTGAGAGAGAGAGAGAGACTGAGGGGGTGATGGCGGTTCCGGCGTGCGGTTCTTGCAATATTGAGTTCGAGGCCGAGGCGCAGCAGAAGCTTCACCGCAGATCCCAATGGCACCGCTACAACCTCAAGCGAAAGGTAAAATTGGTTCTAATTACTGGCTTCTTGGAGCTTGGGATATCCCGGTACTTGCCTATCGGGCGCCCGATTCTTCCGTTTTCTTGAGGATATTTGTTCCTCTTGTGCCCCATCGTTTTGTGTTAGATAAGAAATTTGCCGTCTTTTTCTTTCCACCGAGCTGTTTGAGACCTTTTCCTTTAGTTCTTCATCGAATTGTTTCATCTTTGGGTTTGGGTGGTAATTATGATTCAATTGGTTCTTTTAAGTGGAGTTCTTCCTAGAAGAACCTCAAAAAGACGAAATTAATAGTCTTATATCATCTAAAGCTGAAGACAGATGTTAAATTTTCTTTATTGGACTTTAGGTTGGAACTTGTAATGGTTATTGGTTAGTTGGATTCTTTCTCGAGTTTGAGGTTTATTCTATATGTACATTGTTTCTTGTAGATCAATAGTTCAAAGATAACTGTGGGTCTGATGTGCATCAGGTTGCAGGAGTCCCAGGAGTACCAGAAGAGTCATTTCAGGCTAGGCGGTCAGCTCTAGCTGAGACACTGAGTGCCACGCCTGTGTTGTATGGATCTCTTTGTGGCTAAGGGGCTCATGCTCAGCATCTTAAATTACCAACTCATACTTTCAGAGCGTCACAGGAGTTGGGTCCTTCGGCTTGGGAATTACCACAATAAAACCACTTGCAGAAAGTGAAGAGAGTGAGGTTGGATGGATAGAGGTCCATCCAAATGATAAGCTGGATGTGGCTTGTGAATACCTTTCAAATTTGCATGTTGGTGAAGATGATGCTCCTTCTGATGAGCAGAATGATGACATTGACAAAGTTGTTGATTTGGATGCTTCTTGCTGTTTCATCTGTGATTTTAAGTATGAAAGCATAGAAAGCTGTATGGTCCATATGCAAAAGAAGCATGGATTTTTCATTCCTGACGTTGAATATTTGAAGGATCCCAAGGGTCTCCTTTTGCGTGTCGGTCTGAAGGTGGATGTCTTCTTTGTGTTCTTTATGCTCAATACTTTGCTCTTGAAGCTTTTCTGGTTGAAAACATCCTCTTCTCTTCTTCTACCAGGTCAAAAGGGATTTCACGTGCTCGTACTGTAATGATAGATGCCCATCCTTTCCAAAGTTTGGAGGCTGTGAGGAAGCATATGATTGCTAAGGGTCACTGCAAATTGCGTTATGGAGATGGAGGTGATGATGAAGACAGTGATTTGGAAGACTTCTATGATTATAGCAGCAGGTTTTTATTCTAATTTGTCTATGTTTCCATTCTCTTTACTTTAGCCATTTGTGAGTGGAGCGAAGAATTGGAGGTTTTGTGTAGATATGGAACAGGTTCTTGACTGCGACAGTGACTTTTGTTTTTTTCCTTTCCAGATTTCTAATGTTGCTTTCAAAATTCATGTACCCTGTACAAGCATGTAACACTTGTAGAGAGTTGCAAATTTCACTAGAGAAATTGTAAGTCAAGTTGGAATTATTACAAAACCACAAACCAGTTCATTAGTATCTATCCTGTGTACAAAATTATTACTAAGCAACAGCATGAATGGCGTGTGCTCAGTATCTTTACTTCATAGGCTTCTGTTTATATTAAGCTCCAAAGGCAAAGACAATATTTAGAACTTGGAAGATAATTACCTAAAGAGACATTCTGAATGGTACAATCTGTAGTTACATAATGTTGACTACTTGTTTCAGCAATGAAACTTATGCATGAGACTAGTATTTAAGCATGTTTTAGTTTCTAATAGAAGTCCATATGGTTTTAGATTTGCATTGACATTACTTGATTTTATTTGACGTATTAACATTTTTTGGAATCTGATTATTATGTCCTCTTTTTTGTAGTTATGTTGATGAGGATGGTAAGCAGTTGGTGATATCAGATGACATGAGAAACAATGTTGAACTTGGGAGTGGGGGACCTGAGCTTATCATTAGATGGAAAACTGAGAATGGGGTTCTTATTCAAACTCTAGGATATTGGGAATTTCTTCGTTACTACCGCCAAGAGACTTTGCATTAGCCCTTTCAGTGGCTTCAAGGTACATGCTTCCTCTGTATCTCGACACCACAGATATGTATTGATTAATAAAAATTCTATAGTATTTTATGAACAAGCCTATGATATGATGGTTGTATATGGTGCTTAGTTGTCAAATACTATATGATGATGTAACAAGTTTTATGGTGCTTGTTTCACTTCCTGCCTCTGCCTGAAAAAGCTTGGATCTGCTTGCTTATTTAGATGAAGTTGATACAAAATGAATAATAACTTTGAAATCAGCATGCATATCGTAAAGAGGTAACATATATGCAAGTACTGTGTTATTGTTGACATTTCTATTGTCATTCTTGTGAGGCTTTTCTTAGTTAAGCTGCATTCTTTGGTCGATTAATTAAGGTATCTGGAAATCAGCATGAATCCCATTATTTGTCTGCAAGAGGGTAATTGGCTTCCAGATGTGGACCTTTGTTTAATTTCAGACTATGATTGTGGTTTCTTTTAGCCACTATACTATCTATATCTAAACAATGTTGTTGACCTTTTCTGGTCTGAATAAGCTGATCCTAATTTTATTGTTGCTGCAAAATTAAGAAAGCTTGTGTAAGTAACACAAACTTCATGTGCAAGTCTGCTAATTCCCAGTAGCAATGAATTATGCCAGCTTATGGTTTTCTTATGGTCTACTTAGTTGTCTGACAAATGAAAGCTTTTGGCGGAAAGATAAATTCTAGAACCATAAACTGCACAACTCAGTATAACAGCTAGGAATAATATAAGTTATGATGCTGCAGGAAACAGAGGATGGACTTGGCAACAGTGCAGTTGAAGGAGAAGATTGTGAGGATGAGAGTTCTGAGGGAGATGAACCGGCACAGAGTTGAAGCTATGTGCTCAAAGATTGGGATGAAGAGGAACATCATTAGAGACCTTCCAAGGAACGTTCCATACTAGTCCTGCAGTGGAAATTTCAACTTATCAAACATCACCTCCTGCGGTATGGGGAGAATGTTTAGTATACCATTAGATTCCAAGGAACGTTCCATATTAGTCCTGCAGTGGAAATTTCAACTTATCAAACATCACCTCCTGCAGTATGGGGAGAATGTTTAGTATACCATTAGATCACACAAATTTTAGGTGTTCATGAGAACCTTTCTGTTAGTACTTGGGCAAAGAGGGTAAGATTTTGCAATACCTTCACATCTGCAATGTGTATAGTGGGTGATGCAGCAATTTAGCCGACTTTTTCTTCTTGTATTATTCACTAAGGAAGATGAGCAATTGGAAATGTTTCTATATGAACCCTGATGCTGTGCAATAGCTTCTTAGAGTTGTTTGTCTCCTCATGACTCTCATTATTCATTACCAAGAATCATAGCAAAAGCTTCTGAATCATGCACTCTATTATTTCTGAGTGCATTGTGATTGAACACTGTGGCATATGGCAGCCAGTCCCCAGTAATTGATGACATTTAGATGTTTTGAATGGTCTGCCATCACTCTGCTGCCATCTGGCTATTTCATCTGCATCGTTCATTATGGCCGATGCATCAATGATTTTATGATATCATATTTTAGTTCTCTATGTAGAGAAATCTATAAATTCCACATTTGTGGGGCTAATTATACCTGTTTTGGAATTGTTACTCCTGTCCTGCCCACCCCCTGAATTGAATGAGGTACAGGAAGATGGTCCAGATCATTCCTTGTGCCCAAGTATTCTGTTTTATTTATCATTGTCCTAAACAATCAATCAATCAAAACTATTGAATCTCAGCCAACCATATCTTTTCAGCTCTAATTTTTCCAACAATAATAGAACAAAATAGAGTTCTTCCAATAACTATGACTAATATTAGCTTGTTTTGATGCCAATGCTTGTGGCTGCAATGGTATGGCCTGGACCATGCAATGATGCATGCACAGGAGGTGCACCTGCAAAAAACCCTATGCTTCAGTAACCCCCTCAGCCAAGTTCCCTGTGAATACAGCAATGCATGCATCCTTCGGTTGACTTGTCAGAGTGGGGTTCTTTGGTGACGCAATGGTTGTCTTGGACGCAACAATTTAGAACTGTGCATTGCCTCAAATGAAATCTATCAACCTGTGGATCCATCAGGAGCTCTCATGTTCCCAGTATTGATTTGTGTGTGCTGTGCCAACTATGCTTTGACCGAGAAGCTGTCATGCAAAGATGCAGAACGACTGTGCAAGAAAAAATATCAGCTTGATCAGATTTCTCAGGTGTCCCCGAGATTTGTCAGTGGAGATTCAAAGTCTTGGACTGCAGAGTTTCTTCTGGGGAAGAGCACTGTTTAGGTCAAAGAAGTGTACTCTCAGTGCCAGTGCATGCATCAATGAGAATCACAAGAGTTTGGAAGATCTCACCACCTTCCTCATCTCTTCACATGTCCTTGTAACTTGTATGGGAAGATCAACATTATTTCAAACATCTGCACGCTACTGCTGTTGGCATTGTTTGTAACTCTCATCCATGTGTTCGAGAGTTAGGTTAAGCTACAAGAATGGTAGGCAGATTTGAATTGGATTATGCTTCAGAAACTGCAGAGGTCATACATTAAATGTATCATTTACTCGGTCTAACGTTAGCGTGGGAATATGAAAGTGCCAAACAATAATATTCTTGTTCCCAAACAATCCGTGAGTTTCCAGCTTGGCCATTCATCACCTTCAGCTGTTGGGAGGTCATTATTCTGCAACTTGTCTGAGATAGAGCAGGTCCAGGTTGGTATGAGAAGATACCTACTGTCTACCTCCAGAACAATGTCACTGGATCCATGTCAACTTCCTCCTCATCAAAGCTTTTGGGTTTATGCACTACTCCAACACACTGATGCCATTGCTGTTGCTGTTGTTGTTGTTCTTCTTCTTCTTCTTCTTCTTCTTCTTCTTCTTCTTCTTCTTCTTTCCTGTCCAACCCACCACAGTAGGTGGATAATATCCAACCTTACCTCAACCAATCATTTAGCTTCCTTCCATCCAAAGCATCTCCACTAATCTTGTCTGTCTCGAAGCTGGACAAAGATGCCACCTACACAAAAACGGCTTCATCTTCCTTCTTCCCAGTTGAGCAAATAATGGAAGCGAGTCAGGTGATGGCGTTTCGTGCAGAGAAGCTCTTCTCCACTCAGTCTCCAAGCTGCATGTGTTTAAGATAATATCAACGTTGCGGTGCTAATACGATACATTGCTTCTCATCCCACACAAATGGGCTATCTATGAGAACTGTGGTTGGGAGCTGCCCGTCGAAGACGTCGATGGAGTATCGCAATCATCATCGTCGTCATCGTCGAGATCATCGAAGCCCCCAAACTCTTGTTCGTCTTCTTCCTCGGGGATCTTCCATTGATCTTGCGAGATCTCACTGCCTTCCAACAGCTCCAATACCTGCCAAACCCACAGTTTCATGAGATCACAGTCCCCATAATGCAGTGGGCTTAAGGCTAACATGACAACCTAGCGATAGAAGTGTGCCAGCAGATTCATCATTTTGGACCCACAAAGTGTGTGCCGCAAATATTGTAGACTGGCAGGAGACACATTCCACTGACATCCTGCAGTCTCGCTACTGACCCCGTTTGTTCTGCTTCACTGTGCTCTACGGTGTCAGTGTCTGGCAATTATGCTTCGTGCAAGAATCGACTATTCCTTGGGAGAGGATCAAAGAAATCTCGATGGTAAAACTGCTTTAGCTGTTCTACTTTGCATCGAGCTCAGAGCACTTTTGAGCCCCCAGTCAATTCTGAGCGTTCAGTTTGGTGTGCAAGACCGAAAGAGCCGCAGAGTTGTGGCAATTGCAGCTTACCTCGGTCATGGAAGGGCGCAATGTTGATGTGGCTCTGATGCAAAGAGAGGCCGCGAAGGTGAGCCTTCGCAGCTGCCCCATGTCGTACTCTTCTCCTAATCTTGGATCAACCAGCATCTGTATCGTGTCATCTTTTAGGAAAGGTCGGGCCTGCAAAAAAGATGCGAGTTTGTCGAAAGATCATGCCGTGAACGAGAGGAACAGAGTGAATGAGGCACAGGAATCCTGGGTCTTACCCAGCTGAGCAAGCTCTTGTGGGAACCATCCACTGGCTTCCTCCCTGATACCATCTCTAACAGGAACACGCCGAACGCGAAGACGTCGGTCTTCTCGCCCATGATTCCATGCATGAAGTACTCCGGCGCCAAGCACCTGTTGGTGTCATAAGCTCCATTACATGCCGCCGGTCCTTGATTGAATCCAAGAAGAGGACGGAGATGCGTACCCGAATGTCCCTTCGATTGGAGCCACGGCACGGTGGGTCCACTCCGACGGAAGCCATTTGGCGAGGCCAAAGTCTGAGATCTGAGATTGGATTCAGACACCGAACGCGTTGCATGATCGCGGGAAGTCATCGGATTGAGCAGCGGGAAGGTTCTATGAGCGGTACCTGAGGTTCGAGATTGGATGTGAGGAGTATGTTGGAGGCCTTGATGTCTCTGTGGATGATCCTTCTCTGGCACCCCTTGTGGAGGTAATGAAGCCCCCTGGCGGTGCCGAGGGCGATGCTGTGCCGCAGCTTCCAATCCATGGGGGGCGAGTTCTCGTCTGCAACACGCACAGAGAACAGAGGTGAGTCCACCTCCACATCCGTTGTTGAGGCCGTGGCAACCTCTGTAACTCGTTGAGCTTACTACCGTGGAGGTTGGAGGAGACGGAGCCGCGCGAAGAGAACTCGAAGATCAAGTGGAGGTCGCGGTCGATACAGCAGCCGAGGAGGGCGGAGACATTGGGGTGCCGCACGTGGCCGACGGTGCCGAGCTCCGTCAGGAAATCCTTCTCCCTCTGCTCGTCCGTGGAAGCCCTCATCAGCCTCTTCACGGCCACGGCCTGCCCGTCCGCCGTCACTCCCCTGTACACCTCCGCGTGCCCACCTCGGCCCACCAAGTTATCTGCTCCAACAAAATCCGGGAGCAACAAGCACAAGATGAAATTTTGACAGGCGATTCTCATCGAAACACTCCTGGAATCCCATAAAAGACTGACCTTTATGAAAACCATTGGTCGCGCTGTGGATTTCGCCATAGGAGAAGCATCTCCAAGTGGGTTTCAGGGGCGGGTTCGCATCAAGCAAAGGCTCCATCAATGTACTGGCCCGATCAGAGGAGCCATCCTCCTCCGTGCTCTCTTCTTCTCGGCTCCTTCTTCCAAGAGTGACCGAGAGGAGGCGCTTGAGCCTTCTGCTCCTCGTAAACAACTGCCTCATTCTTCTTCTCTGCCGACCGTCTTCTACGCAAAGGTTGGAACGCAGGTGGTGACCCAAAACAGGGGAGGAGAGAAGGCGATGATCAAAATGAATGGAGGTAACGGTGTAATGGCTTTAAAAGCAGCCGAGTTGGAAAAGGTGGGCAGATGCTTTGCTTTCTGAGCGATACAAAGAAAGCATTTATTCGCACTGGTTTGTATTTGGTATCTGACTGCTACACCTCGAGCACAACGATGACACGAATGTCATTTATGTCATTTCCTACATAAATCTCTTTCTCTCTCTCTCTCTCTCTCTCTCTCTCTCTCCTATGGATCGAGACTTCACTACATATGTCATTTCTTACGGTGTAGCTGAATGTGATTCGCATATTTTTGTTGAGCTTCCTCGACACGAAGGAGTGACGTAAGTAATGTCTCATTGGACTGCGTCTATTTCATCAACTCTCGCATCTTCGATGTGAGTGTAATCGTACATCCAAAGATAGAGAGAGAGAGAGAGAGAGAGAGAGGAGAGATTAATTCTGTGCATGTGATTTGATTTTGCACGATGTGGGTTAGTATGGATCTCAATTTTATATATTGCTACTTAGTTCTATTAATGAGGAAAATAAGATAGATCATCTTACAACACACGTATCACAGTGAGAGTTCTAATCCTCTCGGCCTATACTCCGAGCACTCGCCACCAAATTAGTCGATTGGTTGCACCAAATATTATACTTGATTTTTTATAAACCAGTAATCGATTAAATATTTGCGATGATATTATTATAGGTTCGAATTATGTATTTTCTATCATGTACTATTGTACGATCGATTATATTATGACAAACTCTTGTACGTCGTAAGTATATTCGACGAGATCACTCTGATACTTGTATCAATAAAAGGATTTAGGAGATTTAATTTAATACTGAATCTAAGGAGAAATTGATTATATAGTTGTACTTGAGAGTTTATATAATATGACAGATAACTATAAGAATTTAAGAATATCAATGAGAATCATGATTGAAGATATGAGATGGCAAGTTTTTTGAATAGTATTGTGCGTTTAATTATGCACCAAATTTAGGTATTTTAGAATCATTTAATGATCTCTTTGTCGGTTAAAATATTATTTTTTTAATATAATCGATCACGAGTTGCTGAAGTATCGATTAAGTATTATTGAAGGGTCAAAGAGTCTACTAGATGTCTATTTCCTTGTACTCTAACATCAAGTCTACTCGGACTACAACACGAAAGATAACATTTCTTAAAACTATAAAAATCCAATTAAAGTTTCTATAGCTATTTAGACAACCAATCTCATTAAATTACCTTTTCAATATCACATCACATTACTTACAGCTAAGAGAACAAAAAAAAGGAAACGACTCGACTTACTCGGGTGCTTGAGATCGGTTGAAGGAGGCCATGGCGGACTTAATTACGGCTCCCCACACAGCTAATGGCGGCTCCCAAATGGGTCCGATCCCATTCATTGGACAATCATATCCATGCCCACCTTTCCTCCCTCACCACAAAGCCTATCAACTTCCGAGAAGTCGTCAACATAATAATACAAATACGGTGTCATCAACGATGGCGAGAGAGAGAGAGAGAGAGAGAGAGAGAGAGAGAGAGAGAGAGAGAGAGAGAGGTAGAACGTCCATATCACGTCCACAGCTGTTGATATAAAATGGGAGGAGATGAGAGTTGATTTCGTGGAGGAGGAGATGGAAACGTGGTTGTAATATGGAGGGACGACAAAGTGGTGTTGCGTGTTGAAGCTTTTGGGTGCGATTAGGGAGTGTGTTACGGAGGCGCCGATGGACCACGCAAAGATTAATGGTGTGAGTCTTTGTCCTCGAGGTTGATGCTTTCTCGAATGAATCCATCACCTAATCGCTTGCTCCACCAACTATTTATTTATTTATTTATGTTGAGTTTTAATAGAAACATATGAGTGAATCATAGACGGAATGTATCTTAATATTATTTATCATTAGGATCAATAAATATTTTTTGATTTACGAAATCAATCGATGTTCTTCAGAGACAATTTTAGGATACGAAGGAGTAAGATTTCTTTTCGATAGATATAAGAAGGTTGAAAAAAGAATTCTTTTGTATTTACTATTATGATTGGCGAAAGATTTTGAGTTTCTGAAGCCGGTATCCAAAATAAATAATTTTAAGTATGAAAAGATTCTTATACAAATGAAGTAATCCTGAAAATTTTAGATTGAGGGAAGATGAGAATATATATATATATATATATATATATATATATATATATATATTTTGCATATCTTTAAAGTTTCAGTAAATTTAAAGAAGTTGAGAGAAATTTTTTTTGTATTTATATCAAGAAGTCTCGAGTTTAGTTAATTATGAAAATCTTAATTATTTGAGTGTCGAATCAAGTGGATCTTATTTTATCGTGAGTGTTGAATCACGTTGATTCTTCTTTTGTTATTGATTATTGATGATGATGAAAGTGAATGTTTATGATAACGCTTAACTAATCGAGAAAAAGAGAAAAAAAAAAGCTTGATAGTGAAGTCGAGTGTGGTTGAAGGAATGGAATGAGTTAAATAAGGATGCAAATGCAGATAGATAGATGGGTAAATACATTGATAGATAGATGGGAGGCTCCATTGATGGGGGGAAACAGTACGAATAGATGAAAGCATGACAAGAGTAACCCCCGACGAGGCAAGCCTTCATTGCCGGTTTAATGTTTTGGGACCTCCACCATTAAATGCTTGTTACGTTTCACTGTTGAGCCTTCTTTTCTCGTACTTGTTCTCTCCTGAGATCATTTATCCCCTGCCACGAAAAATGACACGATTTCGTGTTTCTAATCGTTATTGATATGCAATGGATAAGTTCGTAAAGATTTTGCGCTCATTATTCTTTGGTACGAGAGTCGTCCATCCTTCTAGCTCCAATCTATAAGGGACTCGTATTGCTTATCGAATTAAAGTCATCCGTCCGAGTTGCTCGGATGTACGAGTTAGCCTCCGCACTATGAAAGAGTTTAGTGACATGTCAAAAGTCCGAAAGACTCTTTGATGATTAGAGGGTGTTTTATTGGAGGTTGACGATTGTGCTATGCTGCCTCTTCTCTCTCTTTGCTTTGTGTCCTTTTCGGTCCTTTCATGTTGTCTATCTTATTACATTAATTGTAATGTACCTCCAAAGAGGATATCGAAATATTTTTACTTCCAAGTAATCATAGTGATAAAATGGATCCAACAATTATTTCTCAACAATTATGTCGGGTCAGGAGAACGTGACCAATGTGTCTACGTTGGATGGATCGACCGATCAACCAACACACATAAATCTCGTCAATTGTATAATAAGAAAACATGAAAATTAAATCGATCATTGGATCGACGGCCTATCGATCATGGCAGTCCACATTGTCAACGGCAGAAGTCAAGATCCAACGGTTGAGAAATCCTGACCGTCGGGAAACCAACGGCCCTGATCGAACCATGCAGAGTGAAGTTACGGCAGAGCAACCCCAACACTAAACGGCGTGCAGCGACGTGACGGCGGACCAACCGCTGCTTAACGTCGCTACTGCTGCCTCGTGTTCTCCCCGACGATGAAGGATTTCAGAGTCGGCGTCCGGTCATCGGTCACTGTTTGGAGTCGAAAGCAACGCCACCAAATTGCATGGAGAGGTGGAGATGAGAAACACAACGATGAGTCGGGTGTCATATCCATTATTGGTCGCTTAATTAACAAGCTTGGCATGAGACGATTGTTCTTTTTTAGTGCAAATTGTTTGTTGCAGTCCAATATTATAGTCTCATGCGAGGACAAGGAGGATGACGGGAACAATTCATCACATTTGTTGATATAGTTTTTGGTTGTCCGATGTCTTGAGGTATCTCACAAATCCAACCTGGTTCGGATCTCAAAATTGCGTCAACAAATGGATACCGTTGAATATCCTGCAACAAGAGATAGGTCAAAATATATCGATCATGTGATATATATATATATATATATATATATATATATATATATATATATATATATATATATATATATAATGTATCGAACTAACATAGCATTACATGTCATTCGATGGTCATCGATGTGTAAGATATTTGGTATTAGCATCACAATAGTTGACTAATACCCCTCGAACTCCTAAAATTTCAAGGCTTAATTAATTCACTTGCGTGGTTGCTGATCCTTTCCGCCTTCGTCTCAAACTACGACCCGAACGTATGAAGCGCATCCACATGAACCCAAAAGTCAGAGCCCAATAGTCGTCGACGAACAACGCACTCTTTCTTTAAACAGAGCATCGATATTTAGATGGAGAGACCGAAGTGGACTTCTGTGGGAGTGGTTATAGAGAGTTTATAATACATAGCACACTAGAAGATATGTGATACATAGCACGAGAATGAGGCAACTCTGTTAGAGATTAGACTCGCATCACATCACTAGAAAATTATAGAGTTGGACGACACTTTGGCTAGCAACTTATGTTGTAGATTCGAAGTGGTACGTGAGCCGGGTTACTCAGAAAATATTCATTCGAATATCTGATGCAGAAGCTTCATGTGACTAATGAAGTGCCATTGATATCAAATTCAGCATCGCCATTTTGATGTTCTCAGTCTTGAAAGATCATCAAAATTGATTGTGCTGTCTTTCAAATATTGCTAATACCAAGTCAAACCAATCGACGTGTATTCGCACAGAACAACTCATCACAAAGAACAGCATTTGCCTCTCCACCATCCAACTGTTCCACCTCTCCAAGTTTGGCGGGAGACAGCTCCAAAGGATAGCAACTCCCTCTCCCTATATATATATCCTCTCCTCCTCTCTTGCATTGCAGCTCCCATCACCAGCCTTGTGGCTAGTCCAAACCCTAATTCCTAGCCACAATGGCCTCCGGAGCCCATGCCGCTGTCCTCTTCTTCCTCCTCTTCGTCTCCTCCGCATCTTCCGCCTTGGATATTGTCAAGATCCTCCAACCATTCCCGGAGTACTCCACCTTCACCAAGTACCTCACCCAGACGAAGGTGGCCGACGAAATCAATCGCCGCAAGACCATTACCGTCCTCGTGGTCAATGACTCTGCCATCGCCCCCCTCTCCTCTCTCTCGGGCGACGCCCTCAAGAATGCCATCTCCGTCCATGTCATCCTTGACTATTATGACCCCTACACACTCGACAATCTCTCCAACAAGACTGCCCTCCTTACCACCCTCTTCCAGGCCTCTGGCCACGCCACCGGTCGCTTGGGCTTCCTCAACTTCACCGAGCTACCTGGGGAGCATATGGTGTTCGGCTCAGCTGCCCCCGGCGCCCCCCTTGACTCCGAGTTGAATAAGGTGGTCGCTGTGCAGCCGTACGACATCTCGGTACTCGGGATCAGTGCTGCCATTGTGCCATCCGGCTCCGGTAGCGTCGCAACAACATCGCCCACGCCAAAGTTGGCACCGACACAAGCTCCGACGACTGCACCAAGGAAGAAGACAAGTCCTAACGCTCCTGCAGGAGGTCCAAAGTCGAGCCCTATTGTTGCGTCTCCCGTCGAGGGCCCGGCAGGAAGCGCAGCGACGCCCACGGGAGCTCCAAAGTCGAGTCCCACTATTGCGGCTCCCACCGAGGGTCCGACGGGAAGCGCGACGGCACCTGTTGACAGCAAGAATGCAGATGCGGACACACCTTCATCACATGCAAAATCAACAGAAGCACCGAGTGGCTCAGACAAGCCTTCTTCGGCTCCGAGAACTGTTGTCGATGCAGTCATGGGGCTTGTCATGGGAGTTGTCCTCTTGGGAGCTCTTTAAAGCTTTTAAGGTGTGTAGGACGGGTTCGTTTGCTAGCACACATGTAATATGGGTTTCAAGGGTCTCATTATTCTGGCTTGGACGCTAATTTAAAGTCTATATGGCATTCTTATAATTCTTTCTTCCCTCATCAAAATTCTTTGGTCTTTGATATAGATTCAAACCTCAGATCAAGCACCTAAAAAAGGACACTCATAAATGAATTGCAATAATTGTGACACGTACCGTTAATTAGTGGTAGGACTTATCATTGCCTAATAGTGAATTTACACAGATAAAAGATGTGATCAAATTTTAGCTAAAATGCAACTACAAAAAAAAAAAAAAAAAAAAATCCTGCTTAAAGCTTCTTAAAGAGAACAATTATGGGATGGTAGTAAAGCTTATGGATAAGAGACTGAACCAAGAAGTGCCCTACAAGTATCCATCACAAAGGGAATGCAAACAAGAAAATTATAATGAGCTTTAGATGAGCATACATTACTTGCCAACTGCACATCCATTGTTCGAGTGGCAAATGAGACCAACAGAAGTGGCTCATGGAAATCCACAAAATTTTTGCTCATGCTCACTCAGCATCTTCAATCTCTTCATCTTCTGGTACACCACGTAGATACAGAACGTTGTTGCACCTGCGAACGAAACAAAATTAATAACAACCAATAGGCAACATAGTCATGATTTCCAAGGATCAATACAAGCAAACTTGTTCTTGATAATGCAAATGTAGTTACAGAGACAGATGACATTAAGTGTGTGATCGGATTTATGTTTTTGCATCCAAGGTTACAACTTTGAAACTAGTTCATCATGCCTTTTTGAGTTGCATACAATGCGAAGCAATAAAATGAAGTAATAGTTTACATCATTCCTCGTGTTATTACTCTAAGGTGAATGAGCTACCGACTGCTTATCCCAACAGCAGTAACATGCACAACTTCATTACCTTATCAGAATCTCCCCCAAGTTTCCAGTGAACTGCCCATCAATGTATTCTTCAGTATTGGCCAACTACAGCAAAAGGATAACAGAGTTAAAGCGGATGTCGGTAAACCATCCCATTCCAAATCTAGTATCATCAGTTCAAGCAATCATCTTGTTTGCCAATCGTACTATACGAAAACCAAGAAAATAAATAACATTTATGCATTGAGATATGCCATTTTGTTATGAACTGATGTAATTTGTTTACTACCTGTAAGTTCATATAGGAATCTACTGACACGAGATAACCTGAGATTACACAGACAGAAAATTGAATTATACAAGCATTGACAATATAGATGATTTCGTTGGAAAAACAAAAGCATATCAATGGCTCAAACAAGATGATATGCATCCAAATTACCTTTGTATTCCATTCCCCACTTCAACTTCACAATCACAGGCTTCCCGGTCAAATTGTTCAGAAAAGGCTTTGGGTTAACTGGCACAGTCTGCAATAATAAACATGAAAAACTGGTGACTTTAGATTTTTTATGTTGTAATAAGGTCAACAAAAGTGGTGCATATAGCCTGCCCAAATAGTATGGTATGTACCTAGGTAATAAATGTTAAATTTTGATTAGTGTATCAGAATCCAATGGTATGATCATAAACGATTGGTCTATTGAAATAAGAGACAAACGGTGTGGACAAAGAGCAATTATGCAATCAATATGAACTAATGACTCGCACTTACTACGAATTTATTTTTGAAGGCCAATTATTTTTTGCAATGATATATCCCCATCATGATGAAATTTGTATGAAATCATGCTCCCAAGTTGAGATAAAGGTTACATCTGATGGATCCTACAATCACAAACTACAGTAATAAATAAAATCTAGGGCTTCTAAACTTATCATGTTTAGAAAATTATCCAGAAGATTTCTCATGTCACCAAAGAATATGATTAGAGGAAAAATCTAGAAAAGGGTGAACCAAGAGCACAAGGTTCCGGGCAATGCAAGGTATGGAACCTTGTCGATTTGACCATAATAAAAATAGACCCATATGACCTAAAACATAAGCATTAACTCTTTAAATTTCATCTGGAAAAGCAGATCATTGGCATATTAAGTATTGTAATAAACCTAAACCAAATAAGTAGAATTGTACATTGGAAAAATGACCAATGACATGATTTGATCAGAGAAAGCAAGAACAGAACCATTCTTCATATTAGATCTGAACAGAACCATTCTTCATATTAGATCTCGATCGGCAAAGGGGTTCCTTTGCAGATGGGTGCCACTGTTGAAAATTTTTTGACAATCCCAGAAACGTTAAACAGCAACCTGCATCCTTGCGTGGACCAAACGTTAAGAAGCACGGAATATCGACATGGGACACGGGACACAAACACGACACGAACACGACGATACGTCATTTTTTCAAAAACTAGGATGGACACGATATATATATATATATATATAATATATATATATATTATTACGAAACAGAATCTTGATATTTTATTCAAATTATTATAACAATTTAACCAAAAGCAGTTAAAAAAACTCAGATTTAAAAAACTAAAAATAAAATAGGTTAATAATATGTTGGTAGTTAAATCAAAACTAAAAAATAAAAATAAAAATCAAATAGGTGTTTTTAGTGGTAAAAAAAATAAAGTATACCTTGCAACGCAGCATGGCTGAGGAAGAAGCTTCGTCGAATGTTGTGAAGCCGTTGTAGGCCTGAGGGTGCAGGACGACAACAGGCGAAAGACAGAGGGGTGCTCGAGGTGGAGGTCTCGAGAGCACGTGACAGTCGCCGGGTCGCTCGCAAGTGGGGCGCTTAAGGTGGAGATTCCAACACCGCGCAGCAGTAGTGGAGCGCTCTAGCGGAGGGCCCAAGAGCATGCGACGTGACAACGACTGTCAAGTCACTCACAGGTGGGTCGTCAGGGAAGGAGAGTTGAAACCTCCAATTTGCTCGGAAATTGGAGTAGAGGTGGCTAATGGGTGAGGCTGACGGGTTGTGGTGGTCTGGGGGCACTTAAGTTGGTGCCGGAGCTTGCCTCTTACACACGTGGGGTGGGGGCGATTTCATCGATGGGGAAGAAGGTAAGCCAAGCTGTTGAGAAAGAAGGGTTCCTCCGCATGCGAGCACCGAGTCCAACACATGAATGTCGAATCCAATGAATTAAAAAATAAAAAAATAAAGAAGGACATGTGTCTTGTCATGTCGATGACGAATTTGTGTCCGACACATGTCGGACATGGGCACGCCGCCCAAACCAGCATGTTCGTGCTTCCCGGTTGGCTAGTAGGAGTGTAGGACTACTACTCCAAATTATGGATATGTAATGCAAGATCAGTAATAACCAAGATAGAAGTGCCCTGTATCCACCAAGGACAAGCAATTCAATTAAACTCTATTAAGGATGCTTAATTCAAATAGTACATGCTTAGTAAGCATGATCATGATTCTAAGACGGTGCAGATTACATGGGTTGAATAGGATAGATATGATAATAGGCACAATGGATCTAAACCATTTTTATCGTGTGCATATATCCTACTATTATATATTAAGGTGTAAATAGGAGAAACTATTTCACATCACATGCAGCAGAAACTACTGCAGATGTGGCATCTTGAGTATCCTTTCAAGCTCAAATAGGCCAACATTCTATATGGCATGTTAGCTGCAAGACAACATCAACAAAGAGACATCCAGCACTGAGTAATGCCTAAACAGACCAAAACTTGGAGCAAGTACCACAAAAAGGTTTAGTACCCATGTAATTGGAGGTATCAGATTGAGTGGGTAAGAATTGAATAAAACAAAATGCAAACCTTTTTTCTAAAAGAAACCTAACATAAATTGAATAATTCAGGGTATATATAACTAATGTATACCCAATGACTTGACCAACTAAAGATACTATATCTTAATCATGTCTTTTATAAAATGAGTTAGCACTTGCCTATCTATAACCAGTTAGGTTATCTAGCAATGTGGTTAGGGCTTGTTTGAGCCAATCCAACATAATGCTAATCAAGCATTGGTTGAGGAAAGGAGATAGACACTGGGATTGACTACTTCAAAATGAAAACCACTCAATGACCAAAAATTCCTTTTTACTATCTGGAAATTTGTTTCGCCTTTTGCCCATATAAAAGTGTTAAAAGTACACAATATTAAAACGCACAACAAAGATAATAGTGCATACAGCAATAATGACGACATAAGAATTAAGCTACAACAACTACAGTATATTTAACAGAATACAATTTTTGAAAGAAAGAGTAGAATAAAAGATTTAAATTAAGCGTGCTATGTGCTTTCTGTTTTACTAAGCCCTAGGACTACTTCAAAATGAAAACCACATATATGGAAATTTGTTTTTACCATCTGGAAATTTGTTTCGCCTTTTGCCCATATAAAAGTGCTACAAGTACACAATATTAAAATGCACAACAAAGATAACAGTGCATACAGCAATAATGACGACATAAGAATTATGCTACAACAACTACAGTATAGTTAACAGAATACAATTTTTTAAAGAAAGAGAAGAATAAGATTTAAGTGTGCTATGTGCTTTCTGTATTACTGAGCCCTAGGACTGCATCAAGTCATCTCAAGAAATTTTAAACCCAATTCTCTACATATTTGGCATCAATTGGCACCAAATATCAATTATGGACCTTTAATTACATATGCATGGAAACTAGCTGAGACTTCAAACCAGACAACTACACAAATCTAACTTCCCATTCTCATCATACAATGTTCTTGCTCAAAGAAGAGATTTTGACTGAATCTGAGATTCCTGGGTGGGAGATCTCCAGAAACAAACCAAATTACAGACCTAAAGCTTCTGATGCCATCAAGAGAACCTCGAAATGTCTTGAACCAACATAGGCACCTACAATCTGGTATGTAATCTCAAATAGGAAATGGGACAACAGAGAAAGAGAAAAGGAGGGAAAGAAACCAACCGCCATTTGCGAGGAATCGTGAAGCTTCTAGGGACGGACGAACAACCAACGAGAAGAGGAAAGAGCCGAGTGTTTTTAGGGTTTACAGCCTTGCAATTGAGACCAAGTAGGGTTCTTCTCGAGTTAGGGTTCAAACGGTTCACGTTCCGACCCGCCGTGGGCTCATTAATTGGGCTTCGCCAAATAAACCGGCCTGTTCAAGACTAATTTTGCGCTCAATCGACCCAGTCAATGCTAGACCGGCTCATTTAATTGCGCCCAACATCTAAACCGGCCGATTGAATAGAAATTTTAGCGACTTCTACTGTGGTTGTCGGATTCGGATCCGGACCCTAGTATATTATCGGATCCAATATCAAATCAGATATCCGCTCCATTAAAAAAAATATAAATCGAATTACCAATCACATCACTTCTTTTTGTCGGATTGCAATTGTTAATCAAATTTAATATAGATAATTTGATTCTTTCGATCTTTAGTAATATAAAATTATATTTCCTTGTATCTTTCTTCGTCTTATTCATCAATATTTTCTAACATATATAATGCATGTTGAGCATGAAACAGAAGCTCATGTGGATTGTTTCATGACAATGATGGCCATTATGATGCAAAAGAAGAAGAAGACAGGCTCTCGACCGGTTAGTTGACACATCAACATAGCAAAGGACAAGGGGAACTTGACAACCTCTATGATATGTATCACTGTTCACATAAGAAAAAGATGAATCTTGGTGTCCTGTAGAAACAATTGTATATTAATTAGAGGTCATCTATAAGCTCATATATGAGGTAATATTTCCACCCAATTTGTAAGATGAAGTCAGTCACCACAACCACACACATTGGTGATATGAAAAACAGGAGACATGGGGGATTAATTGCATTAATTGAATGTACCACCAAGTGGTAGCCAAAGCCAAAACTTTAGCAACATACATTAAGCTGTCTACGTGGATCACATGCCCACAATAGTTAGCACTGATTTGTCTTGTAGAGATGATATCTAATGTACTCCTCTAAAACCCTTAAATATTACGTAAACTCCTATATATTATGGATGTCCAATTTTCAAAAATAGCTAGTAATTATGAAGCATGAAGATGAAAACATGGTTTCGCTGCTAAGATACATGGGAGATCATTTAAGGACATTATGATATAGTAAATAGAAGTTACATATCCAGCAATACTGATAGGAGCAATGCGAAGAATAATCTCATACTTCAATGCCGGTTGTCTCATTATGCCATTGACTGAAGTAAATAGAAGCATGTTTACGACTATAATGATAGAGACAAAGCAGAAAAGAACTCAACACAGTTCGGGAAAACCACAGAGAGACATCAAGTACTGCTCTTAACAGTTGACATCTAAACTTGATGCATGTATATCTTAACAAAAGTCGACATCTTCTATTGCCCTCCACAGTGGTTCCGACGACCGGCCTTTGCAGGGATTATTCGGATTCTCTTGGCTACACGAACGAAATCCCTGAAAACATGGGAACAAGGAAATGAAACGATCATGGCGATGTTTGTGTTTATGGAGGAAGAATGAAACAGATACATCGACTCACTTCCAGTTAAGGTCACCCACGAGGAGCAGGTCGTCTTCCATGTCTTCGTAGGCCACCATGTAGCCAGGTACTGCATTGGCCAGCTGCAGGTCCTGGTCTCCGCCGTCTCCATGCCCGTCGGCCCCATCGAAATCGACGAACATGCGACGCAAGGCCTTCGCCAAGCTCTCGTAGCTGGTGTGCTGGTCGAGGTAGATGCGGTGGCAGATGGAGCGCCCCTCCAGGACGACGGTGACCGGGGGGACGACCGACGCCGCCGCCTCGTCGTCCATGGCCGAGAGCGTCAAGAGCTTCCTGCAAGGGGGCTGAGCAGGCGCTGCGGCCGCACCGACATCCCCGCACCGGTGATGGAAGGGAGTGGCGCCGGAGTGCACGCTCCCTTGCTCATCCCACCGCCGCTTCGTCGCTGCATGGTGCAACTCAACCCCGCTCATCCTCGTCGCTGCACCCAGGGCTTGCTTCCTAGCTGCCAGCCCCCCTAAATAATAGAGAGAGAGAGAGAGAGAGAGAGAGAGAGAGAGAGAGAGAGAGAGAGATTACCGGGGTGAAGTGTCGTAGTTATGTGCAACTACCACACTGTCGAAAGAAGAGTAAAGGGTGTGAATTGAATGCTTATATGTCTTTCTAGTCAGGCTTTGGTGCGTAGCAATATTTTCTAAAGGCAGCGCTGTGGTTGCTTGCAAGCGAGAAAGAAGAGGATGCCGTTGCTATGATGAAGGCTTGTGGGTGGGGGAGATGGAAGTGATGGGTGTTTGTACTGTGTTCTTCTGGGGATTGGAGGGAAGGCGTGAAAGAGACGTCGGCGCCCTTTCTTCTTGTAATGCCGCAGCGGCCGCCGAACGCCTCGCCGTTTGACTCTCTTACTGTCCCTTCGGGATGATCATCTCACTGTGGGCATGCCATGGCATCTGATCTGGCTCGAAAGGCTTACTTGATTCTCAAGTGTAGCAGCAACAGGAGACGACAACGAAGGGCCAACACTGCTCCATCTTTTAACTGTACTCGTTGAAGTGCTCACATGTCTTTGGCTGTGATGCTAAGCCACATGTTTTGTTCTCTTCTTCACGGTGGATGGCGACTTTGTTCCGAGCTAATCGCTCGCATGTGCCCAACCAAGTTTCCAGCTGGGAGCAATGAACTCTCGAGAGTGACAACAGAAAGCGCAAGCGAAGAAGAGACCAACGAGACGGGACCGCACGCTTGGCTCGTGTCATCTCATCTCATGTCATGTTTGGTCTACCTCCGCTTCTGCTATTGCTAGGATCCTTGGCACGTGCTTCGTTCAACAAATCTCTTGGGGTCGCAACAATTGACAGCTTGGTTGGTAGCTCGTTATGTGACAAAGTAATGTTATCTTTATATTTAGATATCTTTAACATTTTGATCGTTATATTTTTAAAAAATATATTATTTTATAATTATAAAAATAAAATATTTGGCTTTATCTAATAACAGTGCGTGAATGAATGATACAAAAACGATAAGTAAAAATATAATTTCAACGATAGTGACAAACAGTAACACCATGGATAGCTATTGTGATGGTGGTCAACGAAAACAATACGATGGTCAACCTTATCGATATTGATCCGAATGATAACGAGGCGGAAGACGAGGCAAAGCAATAAGGCATCTACTTCAACACCGAAGAAGGAAGAGGAGGCAGGTAAGGTATATGTGTTGATGTCGCACCACTCTGACTCCTCTTCCTTTTCCAACTATGCTATGGTCGACGAGAACAAAGAGGAGGCAAAGCGATAATATGGTAACACAGATGAGGCAATGCGATGCCACACTGAATGATGCAATGGTCAGTGAGAACGAAGAGAAGATAAAGCAGTGCGACACCAAAGGAGGAAGAAGAGGCAGGTGAGGCATCTACATCGACACCGCACTACTCAACGTCTCTTTCTCTTTCAACGATACAGTGGTTGATGAAAACGAAGAGAAGCCAGAGCGATACAGCACCGACACAAAAGAGGTAATGCAATGTCGCACTGAACGAAACAATGGTCAATGAGAACGAAGAGGAGTTAGACTGGTACGACGCCGACGCAGAGGAGGCAATGCGACGTCGCACCAAACGATGCAGTAGTCAACAAGAACAAAGAAGAGGCAGAGCGATGCAACGTCAACATAGAAAAGGCAATGCAGTGCCACACCGAATGATGTGATGGTCAACGATAACGAAGAGGAAGCAGATCGATGTAGCACCGAAGGAGGAAGAAGAGGCAAGCGAGGCATCTGCTTTGGCGTTGCATCACTCTACCTTCTCTCCTCTTCTGGCAATGCGATGGTCGATGAGAATGAAGAGGTGGTAGAGCGACGTGACGTTGACACAAAGGAGATAGTGCAGAATCGCATCGAACGATGCAATGGTCGACAAAAACGAAGAGCATGTAGAGCAATGGGATGCCAACGTAAAAGAGATAGTGCAACACTACACCAAACGATGCGATGGTCAACAAGAACAAAGAGGAGGTAGAACAATGCATCACCGACGCAGATGTCTCGCCTTCTCTGGCACCAAATCGCTTTGCCTCATCTTCCTCCTCATCATCGATGACATAGATGCCTCACCTACCTCTTCCAACGTCAAGATTAATGTCGAACGACGTCGAAGGAAGAGGAGGCAGAATGGTGCGACATCGACATAGATGCCTCACCTCCCTTCTCTTCCTCCTTTGACACTAATATAAATGCCTCACCACCTTGCCTCCTCTTTCTCCTTATTATCGATATTCGAATCGATATCGACAAGATCGACTACCACATCATTCTCACCAACTACACTAAAACGGTCACCCACGATGTCATTATCCACTACTATCATTAAAATTATCTATTTATCCATCATTTTCGTATCATTCATGCATATGCAATCACGTGTTGTATCTTCCGTCGATAAAACCGATGACGTTAGAATAAATGAGATTAAATGTATCACTTTTATAATTATAAAAATTTTAATTTAAAATTTTTAAATCTACATATCAAAATATCAAAGAAATCTAACTACAAGGATAATCTATAATTAACCCCATCCCTACCAAATATGATTAAGAGTTGAAGCAACTTTCAGGTTTGATAGATCCTTGAAAACCAATTATTTGATATCGAAAGTCGCAGTCATATGCTAAAGGAGATTTTAGCAAATATAAATTACAATGATAAATTTGGAAAATAAAAGTTGTGGCATCAGATTTCACTGCACTATCATACAGTCTTGAGATTGTTTCTGATCCAACAAATAGTTTGCAACAACTATTTCTCACCAGTGAAAGCCTATAAAATTCACCTTCACCTGCATGCAGTTTACATTGTTTCTCTTTATTAGGCTAAGAGACTGGACTGGCTTAGTGGTTAGCAATATTAGAAATGACAGTTTGTGTATACTTGGGAAGGTGACAGGATGCTCATCTGTCGTAATAAAGAACTCTTAACAGCTGTGACCTCAAGTAATGAGATCTTGGAATGAGAGGACCTTGGCTCAATATCCAACAAAGAAGTGGTGACCTGCACCATTGGAAAGGAAGCAAGCAACATGAGATCTGGACCCAAACCGAGAGTACTTGTGATTGTAGAATTAGAATATAAATCTAAAGGTTAATGGTATCAAACATAATAAATAAATTGGAGCAAGAGATTAAGCACCTGAAATTGAGCGGAAGTCCATTACCTCTCTAGAAATTAAGAGCACCGGAAGCCTGTGGATAAGTTTAAAGCAAAACACAAGTTGATGATGAGCATGCAATTAATGGATGATATTTTTAACCATACAATGCAGGGCAAGACCGTAGCGCCCCATCTAATGGATGATCATACATACAAGTATTATTTCCACTGCAACGACTGTAATTTCTCGGATAATAAAAGAACATTCACTGGCTCAGGTACCTCATTTTGAACCCAGCATTCCAATAAAGGTAATACTCATTTTCATAGAGGTCTTCGTTCTTAATGTAGCCATCAATACAATTCAGTATGGTAGGTAAAGATTTGATTGCAACCAATTTGACCATCGCTGAGATATTGGCATGGCTAATAAGAATGATGCAATGCACCAAGTGATCGACTGCTTAAGATTCTTGTCATCCAATACTTGCAATATTCCCATCACAATAGATTGATGGGTCTCACTTTATTACTCATCAATTTGCCACAAGAAAATGTAAATTCAATAAGAGCGTCAACATGATCAATACAACACACACAGTGAATCATTAAATACATAAAGCATCATCTGAAACATATTGAATATTCCCTGCTACTAGTTTCTGCATCTGTATCAGACCACTGCTACATTTCTCTGTGAATCTAAACCTGACATTTCTCTTTGCATCTAAACCTGACCTTGTTCCATATCATGACTAAAATTAACAGAAGCATAGGAAATAAATGTTTTACATCCTAGTGTGATCAGTCGAGGGAATCAATTACCTTTCTTGTAATTACATAACATATCTGTTAGTTTTGTAGTAGTCACTACTATATACTACAACCTAAAAAGTGACAAAACAACAACAATGGGTATCACAGCAGAAACAACAAGTTGTCTCTAATCTGGGATTATACTTGTCACCTCTTCCTGCAATGCAGTGCCCTCATCCGTCAACACTTTTGCTGTTATGCATGTCGAAGCCACCTATATTTTCTCTTTCTGCACCAGCTGCACATTACTCTAGTCTTTTCTTTTCTAAGACAAGAACAAGAGGAAAATTTTGACAGATAGAAACCCGATGATATGTAAATTGAAGATAATGCCGAAATATCATAGACAATATAAGTAATTCTAGCAATTGGATTAAGTTAACTCCCAAAAATTTCATTTGTCTTAACCCCTGATGGTTGATAACAAACACAGAAACATTAACTACCATAAAAAACAAGCAGAACCTTAGTTACAAGAAAATAACTAATAGACAGTCTGAATGCATATGGAAATATTTGATTTCATATTGGGGAGAAAACATAAAATATCTACAGTCATATAAGGGGCACATGCACATTTCCAACCATGAAGAACAAAAAAACCAAGTATTCAAGAAGCATCCTTGCGAACCAATATAAACATCACGTTGCACTATATAATTCTTGATTGGTTACCTTCACAAGAATTGCACACCTCATATTTCAACAGTGTTCATTACCTTGTAAAACTCTGTATCACCATATCCATCACAAAGCCGCCCAGTTCTCCCAAAACTTGAACATGCCATACTCTTCCTTAGCCTCAACCCTTTTCTATGAAATTTGTCGCATTCAGCAATAACTTCTCAAGCAATCATCTACACTTCCAATCTTAGCAAAAAAAAAAAAAAAAGGTACTAACACCTCATAACATAGTTCAACCCCAAACGCATCAAAATCACTCGAAACTAGATAAAACAACATTTGTTCAATCAAGTTCATACAAAGACATTTCTTCATTCAATCGTGTACGATCGCCATCGCATGCTACCAAATATCCTCCCACAAAAAACCTCATCTCTTCAAAATTTGCTTAAACGAAAGTATCCTATCAATTACGACGAACGAAAATTCTGTAACAGAACCATATATATTCAACTAAAACAGACAACAGATCACCCAAGACTTACACATGAAAAGTAAATCACGAGCCTGTATAATAATTCTCATGTTCATAGCGCTACTTTGTAGTAATAATCGCATTATTCTCGAAGCTACAAGAACAGGCACAATCATAGCATAGCCCACAATCAAACAAATATGCTTCAGCATGAGATCCGAATAAGTGTTTCATCTAACGAAGGCAAGACAACAAAGTATGAACATCAAGAGATGTCTAAAAGGAGCAGCATCTAACGACTTCTATGCTAACAAGGAACATGTAGATTACAATTAAAGCCCCAACTCATCCAAGAAGGCAAGCGCTTCACCAAACCCCTTACGGGAAAAGATGGCTAGGTCTAGCCACCGAAGCCGTAGAGGGTGCGGCCCTGGCGCTTGAGGGCATAGACGACGTCCATGGCGGTGACCGTCTTACGGCGGGCGTGCTCAGTGTAGGTGACGGCGTCGCGGATGACGTTCTCGAGGAAGATCTTGAGCACACCGCGGGTTTCCTCGTAGATGAGACCCGAGATACGCTTGACGCCGCCCCTCCTCGCCAGGCGACGGATGGCCGGCTTGGTGATCCCCTGGATGTTGTCGCGGAGGACCTTGCGGTGCCGCTTCGCGCCGCCCTTCCCCAACCCCTTTCCTCCCTTACCCCGGCCCGACATTGCCACCGATCGCACACTGTTACTCTCCTGTGTAGAACCCAAAGCGACGCTATCTTCCCAATCGGGAGGCTTCCATATATATAAAGCAGCAAGCGCTGCAGCAGCCGTCGGATGAATTTACGATCCGCGTGTAAGCTTTTTTCTCCGTTGGATTAAGAAACCTCGCAGCTGATTGGTGGAATGAACGACTGGTGGATTGAGGATTTTGTGCATGGAGTTAACGGGTCGGATTTTGTTCGGATCCATCTAAACCCAAAACTAACAAGCTCGTAGATCCGCTATGAGGAACCATTACCGATAAGAATCCGTATCTGATCCAATAAGGTGGTCGATAAACCGAGATGAGGTCTTAGAAATCATTCCATGTGGACAAAAGATAAGATACATTAAGCCACTGATTTGAACACTAATAAAGTGCATGGTAGGTAGAAAATAAAAATATTAAGAAAGAAATCTAAAACAGTACGTTTTCATTAATCAATTCCATTATTGAATGGATCAAATTTGGGCATTTTGTCCACTCGATCATAAAAGTCCAACTCATTCAATCGTTCACGCATCAACTTGATTACGACCCAAACCAACGTGATATATAGTATCCAACCACAAAAATAATTGGATGAGTCCGCAATTCCTATGGCTTGTGGCGGCATACTTAGGGAGACATGTCACAGGCATCCAATTTCCAAAGCCTTGCCATGTGCTTCACCACTTACCAAAGCTCTATATATATATATATATATATATATATATATATATATATATATATATATATATATATATATATATATATATATATATATATATATAACAGAGCCCTAAACGAAGAACTCGATCGAATAACCTTCCTCCATGTGTTTGTTTTAATGTCTCATCCATGGGTGAAGCAGCAGCAAGACGCCCACAGAGCAGTTCTGAGCTGCCAACATGATTCGCTGGTCAATGAGATGGACGCGGAAACCTCGAACCAGGTCATTGATTTCAAGGAAGTCAGCCCAGTTCTCTCTCCTCCCTAGTCAAAGCATGATGAACGTGAGTCTTCTACCCCAATAGACGTAATTAATCATCTCACTACGATTCTTACAGACGGACAGTGTTACGAGAAATATTCTTATATGCATAGAGTTAGCGTGGAAGACAAGACACGGAGAAAACGAAGCTTCCTTTGGCCTTTTCTACCTATTCTTTCATGTCCACTATCACATAAATGACAGCTCTAATTGCTTCCAGCTCTCGACCATGGAGAGGATCTCCTTCCCTGCGATTTCCGCCACCAGAGCAGCCACCGGCGCCTTCGTCCTCCTCCTTACAGTGTCGCTGATAGCCGTCATCTTCCTGGTCGTCTACCCTAATGATCTACGGCTCCAGTCCATCGTGACGGGCGGGTGTGAACCCAGGCCTCTGCGTGCCCCCAGGTTCGTTGGCGCCGTGGCCTCGCCCTCCCCCCCGAGTCCCGACCTCCGGGTTCTTCTCGGAGTCCTCACCGTTCCCGACGCCTACGAGCGTCGCAGCCTCGTCCGCCGCGCTTACCTCCTCCAGCAGCCCCGCCTCGTCGGCAAAGCCCTCGTCGACGTGCGCTTCGTCCTCTGCAACCTCACCAAGGAGGAGCAGCGGGTGCTGGTGGCCATGGAGATCATGCTCTACGGCGACATCATGATCCTCAACTGCACCGAGAACGTGAACGACGGCAAGACATACAACTACTTCTCCAGCCTGCCGAGGACTCTCGGCGGCGCCGACGACCGGCGGCCTTACGACTACGTCATCAAGACCGACGACGACACATACTACCGGCTGGGCAACCTGGCCGAGACGCTGAGAACGCTGCCGAGGGAGGACCTCTACCTGGGGCTCCACGTCCCCTGCCACAGCGCAGAGGAGGGGTTCATGTCGGGGATGGGCTACCTGCTGTCATGGGACCTGGTGGAGTGGATCTCGACGTCGGAGCTGGCGAGGAGGAAGATGATGGGGCCGGAGGACATCATGGTGGGGGTGTGGATGAACGAGGCGGGTCGAGGGCGGAACAGAGTCGACACGAACCCAAGGATGTACGACTACCCGGAGGGGCCGGACACCTGCTACCGCCACGCCTTCATCCCCGACACCATCGCCGTCCACAAGCTGAAGGACAACATGAAGTGGGCGAAGACGCTGCGGTACTTCAACGTGACACACAATCTCGAGACTTCAGATCTCTCACCATATTGACCGACAGGATTGCCTCTTATTTTTCTTTTCTGCGTCTCTCTCTCTCGTCTCTCCGTATATGTGTTTCTATTGAACGTAAAAAGACTCCGAATTGATTCGGCCGAGTCTTTTCCAATCTTAAAAGACATCGGCGATTTCCCTAAAATAAAAATGTATTTTTTTCCCAAAAGGTTTCTGTTACTTACCCTTTTTTTTCAATAACTTTATGTTATTTTTAGCATCTCAATAAAAAACCATAAACGATCCAAATAAAAACACTATTGATATGACATACTCCGACATCAATCCCACAAAGCATGTCAACCACCATGGTGGAGCCAACATGGCGTTCTAGAGCTGATGTGGCGCATCGACTTGACATTAGATCCAAACAGGACAATCGCTTGTCATCTATGTCGTTGGCTTGCAACTCCTGTACCACTAAAGGTTGCACATAGCAACATCGTCCTGAGTGACTCGGGAAGCACAATGCGGCATTGCACAGTGCAAGACCAGACAGGTCGACCTGTGCCTACACCAGGTGTACGAGCTGACCACTTGAGATGCTGGCGACTATTAAGCAACCATGTACGATGACGTTTGATGATATACTGGCCCCCCAAAACAGTACCAAGTCATACCTCAGACACTCGAATACTCTCGGCTCCTTACTTTATTGTCTTAATCATAAGAGGGATCGAGTTGAGAAATCCCCTCCCAACTTTGACCAATGTGTAGGAGCTCGTTGCTCGAAGAAAAGGAATGACCCCCAGCTCTACCTAAGGTGGATCAGGTGGATAATATCTCGACCCAGCCTCGAGCCAACCTTCTTCGACCAAGAAGCCACATTAACAATCTTACGCACTTGGAGCGGACCAAGCTGTGTTGATAACTCGGCCATGGCATGAAGTTACCTAATATTTTTGGCTCTAGAAAGAGGGTTGATATCGTAAGAACATCAACCACCGAGCAACCTTGGTGAACACCCCGAAGAAGAGATGCAAGCTGCCCACTCAACTTTTGGTTTTAAGGGACAACCACCTCTCCCTCCACACACGGATGGGAGTGCCTCAATTCAAATCTCGAATCGCAATTGGAGGTTGTTCAATGACCCCAGTCTGTCTCCCCCTAGGGAGAGCACAGGACATTCCATCGTCTTTACCAAGGCGTTTTTCAGTCTCACCCATCAGGTCCAAGCTCTCACTGGGATGATACAAACTATCATTCCCCTCGTCCCCAGCTTGCCCAGTAGATAGTACCATAGCAACCCCTATTGCCTGTGCCCTAACCGATTCTCTCCCCCATTCTTTAGGATACTTCACCAGTCGGCCAACAACCTAGAGTGACAGACACCCACTTGTTGAACGAAATGCAGTCGAGAGATTAGAAGTCAGCCTTGGAACGTAGTGTTCTTGGCCCCCGATAAGTCACCCCAAGCCACCTCGAGCCTATCACCTTATCATCTGACTTGGCAGGCTCTTTCAGAGCTCAATTATATTCAATCAACTGATGTCTAGATAAGGTATAGAGAGAGTTCCATAATTCAAAGGGAGAGCTTGGAGAAGGCATCTCGAGAGGATCTCCTTTCATCCAAGAGATCGAGGATAAGTCGATCCCCCTCAACTTCCACCTCCCGATGTTGGACGCCTATGACAACAGCTTCGACCCAACAAAATATGTCATTGCTTTCAGGGCCCATATGGCTCTATACAGCACCTCCGACACCTTGATGTGTCAGGCTTTCCCCACCACCCTCTGAGGTCTGACTCAGATATAGTACGATAAGTTGAGGTTGTCCTTGGTCTCATCTTTTGATCAACTTATGAGGGAGTTCGAGCTTAACTTCCTAGCTAGCTCTTGGCCCAAACCATCCATAGCCATGCCCCTTGGCCTGAGCCAAAAGGATAACAAATGCCTTTCCCATTTCGTCGCTTGCTTCACCACCAAGATCCATGGGGGCCCCGACGCTCACCCCTTATTGATCATGCAAGCATTCTTGATGGGCCTACGCTCATCCAGATTCTTCTGGTCATTGGTTGAGAGGCCACGAACGATCATTCTAGAGATGTTCCGACGGGTTAACTAGTATATTGTTGCTAAGGCATTGGTGGCAAGAAAGCACGATAAGTTGTACAAGAGGCCCCGCTAGGAGCTAGATCTACCCAACAAAAGCCTCAAGCCATGCCTCATGCCCCTCCAAGGGTGGGAGAGAGAGAATGATGACAAATTCCGACGTCAACCTCACGAAGCACATTAGCTGCTATGATGGAGCCAATGTGGCATTCCAGAGCTGACGTGGCACGTCAACTCGACATTGGATATATATATGGGACAATTGCTTATCATCTGTATCGTCGGCCTACTGCTCCCATGTCGCTCAAGGCTATATGAAATGACATCGCTCGGTACTGAGCGATTTGGGAAGTGGAGTGACGCCGTGCAAAGTAGGATTGGACAGGACGACCTGTGCCTGCACTAGGCATATGGGCTGACCACTTGAGATGTCGACGACCATTAAGCAACTGCATATGGTGACGTTCAATGATAGGTATAAAAGCCGCTCCCAGAACAATACTAAGGGATCAGACCTCGAAGACTCGAATACTCTCAACTCCTCTCTTTACTGGCTTAACTATCGGAGGGTTCGAGTCAGAAAATCCTCTCTCGACTTCAACTCCACCTTGGGTGGATCAGGCGGACGACGTCCCAACCCAGCCTCAAGTCGACCTTCTTCGGCCAAGAAGCCACATTGATGATCTTGTGCACTCGGAACGGACCAAGCCATGCTAACGACTCGGCCACGACGAGAAGTTACCCAACAACTATAACGATTCGAAAAATATCATTAGAGTTGGCAAGAAATATTTTAAATATTATTTAAATTATAAATATCATTCGAAGAAAAAAAAATCAAAACAGAGAACTTCTTTTGAAAAAAAAATATCAGAAAAACCGACAATGCAGTTGCGTGCCAAGGCTGCAAATATACCACAAACATGAAATGGAATCTGGTTTCATTCTTTAATTATATTATACATCATTCTTTGTAGGTCGTGCGAGAGGATGGTAGATGATATTGGATTCACATACAGCACCACACAGATTTCTTCCAATCGCAGCTTCAATCTAACACGACCACCGCCGACAACAGCAATATAATGGAATGAGCAAAACTCAACATGCCCCACTTCGTCGTCCTCACGTAGCGTTTGTGCTTGTCTTTGACCAGAATACACCACGTTGGCCTTTTTGTGGCAATCTTAATTGACGGCTGTGATCTCAGGATTATGATTAAGATAGCCAAGATCGACGGCCGAGCGCCGGGGGCGTGTCGATCGTCATGTATATATACTCTTCAGCGTTTGGGCTGCCACCATTGGCAATGGAGAAGCTTCACCTCCCTTCGCCGAGGATTCCCCTCCCGAATGCATCCACCGCAGCCTTCGTCATCCTCTCGATGCTGCTCACAGCTTTCGTCTTCCTCGCCGTCTACCCCAACGAGTTCCAGCTCCAGTCCCTCGTCGCTGGCGGATGCGAGCCCCGGCGCCTGCGCTCCACCAACTTCCTCGGCCCCGTGGCCTTGCCGGTCCCGGATCCCCAGCTGCGGATCCTCATCGGCATCCTCACCGTCCCGGACTCCTACCAGCGCCGCCACCTCCTCCGCGACGCCTACTTCCTCCAGCCCAACCTCACCGTCAGTGCCCGCATCGACATCCGCTTCGTCCTCTGCGGTGTCACCACGGAGGAGCAGCGCGTCCTGGTGGCCATCGAGATCCTGCGCTACGGCGACATCATGATCCTCGACTGCGAGGAGAACATGAACGAGGGCAAGACCTACACGTACTTCTCCAGCCTGCCGGGGGTCTTCAACGGCAGCACCGGCGGCGAGCCGGCTTACGACTACGTGCTGAAGGCGGACGACGACACCTACATACGGCTGGATGCGTTGGCGAAGGCGCTGGAGGGGATGCCGAGGGAGGATCTGTACATGGGGTTGTTCATCCCCTGCAAGAACATCACGGATCGGATGGGATGGATGACGGGGATGGCGTACGCGCTGTCGTGGGACTTGGTGGAGTGGATCGCGAGGTCGGAGATCCCAAGGAACCACAAGGCCATTCCGCCGCACGGCGAGGACGTGGTGCTGGCGAGCTGGCTGAGGGATGCATCCTTGGGGAAGAACAGGTTCGACATGAACCCTAGGATGTACGATTTCTACGAAGAGCCGACGCCATGTTGGAGTCACGACTTCATCCCGGACACCATTGCGGTGCACAAGCTGAAGAACAACACCAAGTGGGCGAAGACTTTGGAGTACTTCAACCTCACCGTGGGGTTGAGACCTTCCAACCTCTACAATATGTATCAATTGAAGCAATAACTTCTTCAGATTTATACCATTTCTCTGTCTCTTCCTTTCCCCACCTTTTTTTTAATAGACATGTACTTCACATATATATATATATATATATATATATATATATATATATATATATATATATATATATATATATATATATGAGTCTGATTGTCCGACACTTTAGTGTTATGGATAACAACCTTTACCGTGACTAGGGAATGGGGTTGTTGTTCAGAGGTTCCGAGGTCGTCGTCGCGGTTGGATTCGGGTCCGTCGAGATTGCGGGTTTTCGACAATGTCCTGGTCGAAGAAAGCGCGTGTGTCGCTGGACTGTCCTGACAAAGGCGGGTCGGAGGGTACTCGCCCGACCCCCCTCCGACGCCAAGTCGACCCTCCGACGGAAGGTAAGTCTTTTAGATTAGAGAAAGAATAGTGAAAGGTCTAGGATTGCCAGCCTCCTCTGGTCTTCCTTCCTCCCTGGCTTATATAGATCGGGAGAGTGATGGGTCTCCGGTTGCGTCTGAGGGTGATGCACGGACCTGACTCCGCAAGCTGATGCCGTGTTTGATCCTGGCGCGGAGCTGAGGGTTGGCAGAGGAAGGTGTCCTCTCGGGTTCGTCCTGCGCCACGGCGGTAGAGAAGAGTGGCTGCGACGTCATTGAGATGGAATCCCCGAGGCTAGCGTCAGGTCGCATTTAATACGACCCCAGGGTACGCCTGGGGGTCGAGCTCAGCCACAGCATAGCCACAGTAGGAAGTAGAAGGGGCTATGACGTTGTAAAAACAGGGTCCGTAGGAGCTGGTATCGCATCGCATTCAATACCCATAACATTGCCCCTCTCGAAAAAAGCCCCTTCTGCGGGATAAGGAGGGTTGGATCGCCATTCGGGCTACCTAGGTGGTCGAGCAGCCGCTCAAGACTCAGAGAACCGAACCGCCGTTCGGGATATATAAGTGGTCGAGCAGTCGCTCAAGACCCAGGGAGCCGAACCGCCGTTCGGGATATATAAGTGGTCGAGCAGCCGCTCAAGACCGAGAAGACCGAGCTGCCGCCCGGGATAGGACTGGTCGAGCAGCCGCTCAAGACTCAGAGAACCGAACCGCCGTTCGGAATATACAAGTGGTCGGCACCGCTCCAAGACCAAGAAGAGAAGCCGCCTGGGATAGGATCTGGTCGAGCACGCTCAAGACTCGAAGAACCGAACCGCGCTCGAATATATAAGTGGTCGAGCAGCCGCTCAAGACCGAGAAGACCAGTGCCGCCGGATAGGGACCAGTCGGCGAGCACCGCTCAAGACCCGAGAACCGAACCGCCGTTCGGAATATATAAGTGGTCGAGCAGCCACTCAAGACCGAGAAGACCAGTGCCGCCGGGATAGAACTGGTCGAGCAGCCGCTCAAGACTCAGAGAACCGAACCGCCGTTCGGGATATATAAGTTGTCGGCGCCGCTCAAGACCGAGAAGACCAGCCGCCGCCGGGATAGGGACTGGTCGAGCGACCGCCGAGACCGTGGAGCCGAACCGCCGTTCGGGATATATAAGTTGTCGCGGCACTCGGGCTGCTGTGGAGGTCGCCAGGTGTCCCGTGGTACCTGAGCTATTTCAAAACTATCCACCTATGCGTGGCTACGGGAACCGAGGGGACGGTGTACGCCGCCCCAGTCATCCGTCTGGGTGGCTTACACGTCATTCCCCCATTAATGTTGTGTCGTCGCTTGGGCTGCCCGATGCATGGGGTTGGGCGTGCAGCGCAATGTCTTTGTCATTCACTCGGGAGACGAAAAGGCGGGGCTCGTCCCCCTTTAAAGGGGCGAGTCGTGGTTTCTATAGCTTTTCATTTTGGGATTCCCGCCTCGAGCCCTGCCGCCTCCTTCTTCCGATCCTTCGTCCTTCGTTTGTGCTTCCGTCGACCTTCCTCTCGGAGAGGTCGGTAACATGACTTCTCCTCCCGCTGCTTCCTCCCCTCCCTTGCCTCCTACTTCTACTCGTGCTTCGGATCCTTCACCTTCCTCTCTTTCGAATCATTCATCCGACGAGTAGGCGTCGCGTGCACTGGAGGCCCTAATGTGGCCGCACGACGAAGACTCTACCCTAATTGATTCCTCTCTAGGCATCCTCCGGAAGCGCTTTTGTATTCCGGAGGAGTTCATCCTAACAGTGCCTGAGGCAGGGCAACGGGCCTATGATCCCGTTCCCCGGGGCTTCGCCCTTACTCGCGATGCTCTCGAGGCTGGCCTTCGCTTTCCTTTACATCCCGTCATTGTCTCTTGCCTTTCCTTGTGGCGAATCTCGCCGTCGCAAGTGATGCCTAATTCCTGGCGTTACCTCATAGCGTTTCTGGGGGAGTGTCACTATGCCGGTATCGCTCCGACCCGGAACCTTTTTCTATCGTGTTTTCGTCTTCTTAAGGGGTCGGGAGGATACTTCTTAGTCGCCCGGGCAGGGTTTCGAGTCAGCGGGGCTCCCACAAACAATAAAGGGTGGAAAACACGTTTCTTCTACATCCGTAGTGAGGCAGATTGGGGTTTTGGGGTCCGATGGTCTGCGAGGGCCATCGACAATGCGGTCCCTCAATTGAATGCCGAAGAGTGCCGATCTTGGGAGAGGCTGAGGGATATTCTCCCCAGCTCTCAAGCCATCCGTAACATGTCGGAGAAATGGCTGGCCGAAGCGGGGCTCAGCCCGAGCTCTCGGGGTAGGTCCGTCCTTTTTGTTGTGTGCATTTCCGATACATTCTTCTAATCCTGGCAGGTTCCTTGTTTCTTACAGGGATGGTGAACCTGCGGGCGCTTCAAGCCGAGGGGACACCGGCAGGTTTACCTCCAAGCCCGTCTCCCACTCCAAAGCGAGCGACGACGGATTCTCCGACAATGGTTGCGGGGAGCAAACCGAAAAAGAAAATCAGGGTCAGCAGCACGAAGGGCTCCGAGGTATCGGCCTCCAGTCACGTGGACTTGACCGGGGAGCAAACCGATCGTCCGGAGCAGCCCACCGTGAAAGGAGTTGTCGGGCCTAGCTGAGAGGATATCCGGAAGACCCCGTCGCCGGCCATTGTAAGGGATCTATGCCGGATTCGCCGGGGCGGGAGGAGCCCTTCCGACTCAGGTGATGGGGAGATCCCTCGGGGAGGCGAGCGACCTTTTGGTCGCTCGGTGGGGGGAGTTGACGCGCGGGGACAAAATATGGGCTGGTGGGGGCCCATCGGTCTCCTACCTCCGGGGAGCGCTTCACCCCGACATAGCTCGGGATTTGTATACGCTCCCCTCGGAGGCCCTTGCCGCGAAGTCGGCTAAGTTTGTGATGTGGGTATGTATCGCCCCCATAGTGTTTACCTATTTTCATCATCGTTATTTTACCGGATTGTTCCATGCAGAATCTTCATTGCGCTACCGCGCTAATTGACCGGACGCGCGATGCCGGTCGGATCATCGGCGGTCTCGGCGAGCGTAATCTCGAATTGCGCCGCCAATTGGAGGAAGCGCGGATAGGCGCTGGTCCTGAGGCGGTTGCTGCTGTCGAGAAACGGGCGTCCGATCTGGATGCGGAGGTGGCCCACCTCAACACTGAACTCGGTGCGGCAAAGGCGTCCTCCGGCAACTTGCAGAAACTGCTGCGGATGGAGAGGCTGGAGAACCGCCTCCGGCAGACGGAGGCTTCGGATTTAGCTGCAAAGCTGGCTTCTAAGGAAGATGAAGCCATGGCTTCCTCGGGGGCTTTAGCTGAAGAGCGACGCCTTCGACCGTAGAGGGAGCGAGCGGCGGTCGAACAATACAAGAAATCTAAAGGGTTTCTCCTTGGCTTGGATCGGACGGGCCGGGTATCTTATGAATATGGATACAAGGTGGCCCTGGCTCGCTTTCGAGCATGCCCCCCGGGTTCCACAGTTGAGGAGAACCCCTTTACCTCTCGTCCTGAGGACTCGGAGGTAAATATGCCCGAGGAGGTCCCCTTCGATGATAGTTTGGAGGGGACGGTTTCTTAAGGGCTGCTTTTTGTATCTACTTTATTTTGACTAAGTGTATTTCGTCTCTTTCGAGGATGTACTTTGTATTCGAAACTTCAGCTAATCGAATGTTCATTTTCCCGACTAGTCTTTATTGCAAGGATTTCACACAAAGTATTTCCTAAGATTCTGGACGTTCCAGGCCCTCGGCACAGGTTGTCCCGACATGGTCGTAAGTCGGAATGTGCCTGGTCGGATGACCTTAACAACACGATAAGGTCCTTCCCACTTAGGCGAGAGTTTACTTCTCGAGTGGACCGGGTCGCTTATCTCAGCTTTACGTAATACTAAGTCCCCCAACCCGAGGGACCGAGGACGAACTCTTTTGTTGTAATTCCGGGCGATACTTCGATTATAAGATAGGGCTTTTAGATGAGCCTCGGCCCTACGTTCTTCTAGTAAATCTAGGCCGGCCCGAACTCCTTCTTCCGATGTTGTTGCTTCAAAGGCTTCCACCCGGGGAGTTGGGACAATCATCTCGGTTGGGAGGACCGCCTCCGTGCCAAAGGTCAGACTGTAGGGAGATTCGCCCGAAGCAGTTTTTGGGGTAGTTCGTAGGGACCATAGGATGTTCGGTAGCTCGTCGACCCAGCTCGATCGGGCTTTGAAGTTCTTTTCTTCAACCCGTCGAGAATCGACCGGTTGGTCACCTCGGCGAGACCGTTAGTCCGAGGGTGAGCGACGGAATCGAACCTTAGTCAGATGTCGATGAGCCGCGCAGAATTCTTTGAAGCGGCATCTTGGCGATCATCGGGGGGCGTTGTCGGTGACAATTACCCTAGGTAGGCCGAAACGGGTTATGATATTCCTCCACACGAACCGCTCCACCTGTCGTGTCGTGGTGGTTGCCAGTGGCTCGGCCTCCACCCATTTGGTGAAGTAGTCGACTCCCACGAGAATATATCTTCGCTGCCCGGGAGCCGGGGGGAATGGTCCGAGGAGGTCCATGCCCCATTGGGCGAAGGGCCAGGCACAATCCAAGGATGTGAGCGGGACCGCGGGGTGTTGGGGGGTTCGAGCGTAACGCTAGCACGCGTCATATCGCCGCACATAGGCCTTGGCGTCTCGGTATAGCGTGGGCCAATAGTAGCCTTGCCGCAGTACTTTGAAAGCCAGGGCCCGACCGCCCATGTGCTCCCCGCAGATCCCATCATGGACTTCGGCGAGGATTACCTCGGCCTCATCGGGATCCAAGTATCGTAACAGGGGACGAGAAAATGACCTTCTGTAGAGTTGATTTCCGATCTCGCAGTACCAGGCCTGGGTTCGGCGGAGGCGTCGCGCTGCAATGTCGTCGGTGGGAAGGACGCCCTCGCGTTTATATTTCAGCATCTCCTATGTCCACGTGACCGGAGAAACCAACGTTCCGGATTCGTCCATCTCCGTAATCGCTATAGTTTGGTGGGGGAGCTCCTCGACCTCGGGATGCTTTCCCAAGTCTAACCCCGCGGCTAGCTTTGCGAGCGCATCCGCTCGGCCGTTCTGACACGGGAGAAATTAGCGGTTTGGACCCTTACCTCTGTCAAGTATCTTGACATTGTTGGATCCCGAGCTCGATATTCTCCATTGAGTTGCTCGGCGACGAGTTTTGAGTCGGTAAGGAGGTGGATAGCTCCCAATTGCATTTCAGCCGCCAGCCGGAGGCCGGCCAAAAGCGCTTCGTATTCCGCCACATTGTTAGTGGCCTCAAAGTTGAAACGGAGGGAGCGTTCGAAGGTGTGTCCGTCGGGAGCCTCCAATATGAGCCCAGCTCCGGCACCCTTCGAGCCGGACGACCCGTCGACTCGGAGGACCCAATCCTTTTGTTCCAGTTCCGGATTTTGTATTTCTGGTTGGGCTAACTCCGATATGAAGTCAGCTAACGCCTGTGCTTTGATGACTGTCCTTGGTTTGTAACGTAGATCAAATTCGAACAGCTCTACCGACCATTTGAGGAGACGCCCGGCCGCGTCGAACCTAGATAAAACCTGGCGAAGTGGTTGATCAGTCATTACCTCAATTGCGTGAGCCTGGAAGTAAGGACGCAGCTTCCTAGCCGCGAGGACGAGTGCGAACGCCAACTTATCAATGGGGGGATAGCGCTCCTCCGCTCCTCGTAGGACGTGACTGACGTAGTAGACCGGGTGTTGTTCCTCGAGGGTTTCCTTGATTAATACCGAGCTCACCGCATGCTGGGAAGCCGCTAGGTAGAGATAGAGCATCTCCGGGGCAGAGACCGAGGCCAGGCGAGGCAGGTTAGACAAGTGATGTTTTAAGCGTGCGAAGGCCTCTTCGCACTCATCGTTCCACCAGAAGTTCTTCGGATCCTTCAAGGCTCGGAAGAAGGGAAGGCTTTTGTCTCCCGACCGGGATAAAAATCGGGCAAGGGCCGCAATTCTCCCGTTAAGGCACTGGAGTTCCTTGACCGTCCGGGGGGCTCGCATGTTGACAATCGCTTGGATCTTTTCTGGGTTTGCATCGATCCCTCTCTCATGTATAATGAATCCGAGGAATCTGCCCGATGTCACACCAAAAACACATTTTGCTGGGTTAAGGCGCATCCCATACCTTCTCAGAGTGGCAAAAGTTTCCCAGTCACGAGGTGGTTTGATCCTGTCTGACTTTTCACGATCATATCGTCGACGTACACTTCCATGTTCCGCCCTATCTGATGGGTGAAGATTTTGCTTATAGTCCTTTGATAAGTGGCCCCGGCATTCTTCAGCCCAAATGGCATGACCTTGTAAAAATACGCCCCCTGGTTAGTGAGGAAGGCTGTGTGCTCCTGATCCTCGGGTGCCATTCGGATCTGGTTATAGCCGGAGAAGGCGTCCATAAACGAAAAGCGGGCGTGCCCGGCGGTTGAGTCGACCAGCTGGTCGATCCTTGGCAGGGGGTAACAGTCTTTTGGGCAGGCACGATTGAGATCGGTGTAGTCGACACACATCCTCCAGCTTCCATTAGGCTTTTTTACTAGAACTACATTTGACAGCCACCTCGGGTACTTGACCTCTTCGATGAAATCCGCGGCTAGGAGTCGCTCTACTTCTTCCCGCACGGCTTGCTAACGTTCAAGGGATTGAGGTCGGGGTCTTTGCTTCACCGGGCGTGCGGTCGGGGAAATATTCAAGTGATGCTGGGATACCTCAGGATCGATCCCGGGCATGTCGGCCGGGGTCCAGGCAAAGATGTCGGCGTTTTCCTGAAGGAGGCCGATGAGCTGTGCCTGCTCCTATTCGTCAAGCTCCGCCCCGACCCCGACTGTCCGGTCGGGTTGACTTTTAAGCAGAGGGATTTCAACAGCTGGTCTTGTCGGCTCCGGACGCTGTACCGGATGTTTGGATTCGCGGGGATCGTCGGGGGGCCCCTCCGGTTTCCTTTTCTTGCTCAGCGAGGTCGCCGTCAGGTAACATTGTCTGAACTCCCGAGGATCTCCCCGAACCTCCCCGACCCCAATACGGGTCGGGAACTTCAGGGTTCGATGGTAAGGGGAGATGACTGCTCTTATCTTGTTGAGGGTAGGTCGGCCTAGGATGGCGTTGTATGCCGAGGGGAGGTCGACCACCAGGAAAGTCGTCATCACCGTCTTCGTCCTTGGCGAGTCCCCAATCGTTACGGGTAAGGTGGTCGCCCTCGCGGCGAGATTGAGTCGCCCGTGAACCCGGTGAGCGCCGTTTGTAAGGGCCTCAGGGCATCGTCAGGTAATCCCAGCTTCAGGAAGGCGCCGAAGTAGAGTATGTCGGCCGAGCTGCCCGTATCGATCATGATCCTTCTCACCTGTGCGTTGGCTATCCTAGCCGAGATTACCAACGCGTCGTCATGCTCCGGTTGTCCCGAGTCCTCCGTCGGGAACGTTATTTGCGGTTCGAGGGCATGTTGCGGCTCCTCGTTCGGAACGGATCGGGCATAGGCCTTCCGTGCCGACGGCGTCTTCGCTTCTCCCGAGGCCGGCCCCGGTGATTACGTCAATGTGCCGCTCGCGGGGGCCGGGGACGTAGGGATGACTCCTTTTCCCGTTGGAGTTAGCGGCCTAAATGGCCCCTACGTATCAGCTCCTCGATTTGCCGCTTTAACTCATAACATTCCTCGGTATCGTGGCCGTTCTGTCGATGGAAGTGGCAGTAACGGGTATGGTCGGCCAACATTCGCGGGCTGGTCATAGGGCGGGGAGGCCTAAGCATCCCCTTCTCTTTGATCTGGAGGAATACCTGCGTCCGGGATGCATTTAAGGGGGAAGGCGGGAGCCCCGACATGGGGATCTCGGGGTGATTTACCTTGCGTCTCGGCTGTGGGGGCAACTGTCTGGGCGCTGCTCCCGTCCGGGAGGATTCTGGACGTGTCTTTTGTTGTTCTTCCCTTCTTCCTGCCATCCAGGCCTCGGCCGAGACATATTGATTTGCACGCTGAAGCATTTCCGATCTGTGGACGGGAGGTCGTTCCACTAGGGACCAGCAGAATCTCGAGGGTCGTAGCCCCATCATGAATGCCTGCATTAGCAGCGTAGGGTGAGCGTCAGATAACTCCCGCATCTCCGTGGTGAACCGACGCACGAAATGGGATAGTGGTTCGTCCTCCTTTTGATTCAACCCTAGGAGGAGGGCGATGGACGGCTTGGGGCGCGTGAACGCCAGAAATTGCAGCTCGAAGTCTCTGGCGAGCTGTTCGAAAGAGGCGATCGTCCCGCTCTTCAAAGTACTATACCAGGTGCGGGCAGGACCTTTCAATGTGGTGGGGAATGCCCGGCACATCAGGGCGTCCGAGGTTCCATATAGAGACATCTGGGCTCGAAAGGCAGCCACGTGATCCGCCGGGTCACTGGCTCCATCGTAGAGATCGACGGAAGGGAGGCGAAAGTTTGGGGGCACCGGGTAGTCCCGGATATCACTTACAAACGGGGACTCCCAACAAACCTGTTCTTTCTGTTCCTCTTTAGACTTTTGGAGGTCCCTCTGTACCGTCAAGGCGTTGACAGACGGAGCGGAGCTGGGCTCGGAGCAAGCCCGTCGATTCCGAGGATACCGCCTCGGGCTCGGGTGGGGTAACTGAGTTTCCGACGAGCCGGACTCCTTCCGAGATCGGAAATGACGCCGGTGAGGATGGACGCGTAGGGGGCGCGCCGCGGATCTGGAGGGATGGTTCGGTCCCTTGGTTCTCCGGGATTCCCGTCATTCGGGGAAGGAGGGGAATGACGGCTTGTACCGTTTCTGATAGCGTTCGGACCTGTCGGGCGAGGTCTTGGAAGGCTTCTGTGGTGACGGGAGGAGGGGCGGCGGGGACATTCTCGGGCGGGGGGAATCCTGGATCATTAAACAGACGCCAATATCTCTCTGATGTCGACGTGGGGTCCTCCGTCCTGATTCTGGTGGGGAGGGAGGCCTCCGACAGGGCCCGCCCCAGACGGATTTCCTCGGCCAGGTGTTCGTTGGGATCAACCAAGGGATCTCTCGACATGGCCCTCCTTCTAGCGCCAATCTGTTATGGATAACAACCTTTTACCGTGACCGGGGAATGGGCGGTTGTTGCTCCGAGGTTCCGAGGTCGTCGCGGTTGGATTCGGGTCCGTCGAGATTGCGGGTTTTCGACAATGTCCCTGGTCGAAGAAACGCGTGTATCGCTTGGACCTGTCCCTGCACAAAGGCGGGTCGGAGGGTACTCCGCCCGACCCCTCCGACGCCCAAGTCAGCCCTCCCGACGGAAGGTAAGTCTTTTAGATTAGAGAAAGAATAGTGAAAGGTCTAGGATTGCCAGCCTCCTCTGGTCTTCCTTCCTCCCTGGCTTATATAGATCGGGAGAGTGATGGGTCTCCGGTTGCGTCTGAGGGTGATGCACGGACCTGACTCCGCAAGCTGATGCCGTGTTTGATCCTGGCGCGGAGCTGAGGGTTGGCAGAGGAAGGTGTCCTCTCGGGTTCGTCCTGCGCCACGGCGGTAGAGAAGAGTGGCTGCGACGTCATTGAGATGGAATCCCGAGGTGGCGTCAGTCGCATTAATCGACCCGAGTGCGCTGGGTCGAGCTCACACACAAGATGGCCACGGAGGAAGCGAAGGGGCTATGACGTTGTAAAAACAGGGTCCGTAGGAGCTGGTGTCGCATCGCATTCAATACTCATAACATTTAGTAATTTGGATACTTACATCGAGAGTATTTGGATATATATATATATATATATATATATATATATATATATATATATATATATATCTCATAAAAGTTTCGTTGATACTTGAATTACTGAAGTCAATGAATAATTTAGCGTAATTACATAAAAATATTTTTTAATATATAAATTATATATTATTGTGATTGATTTTTAAATCATATATTGATTGAGGATTAGAACATATAAGGAACACAAAGTTGTCATTTCATATTTACCTCTATCATGATCATCTGGTCAAAAATACAAATATGAAAAATACGTAGTTAATGTATGATAATTTAATCTCTAATAAATTAAAAGTCGATAATAATATGTTTCATGTGTGAGTGAAATACTAAATTGACACATAAATGACATCGATATTATCATATGTATATTATAAGAGTGGACTAAAAGGTGATGCTAAGTTTTTGTAGCAGATTGGTGACCTAGTTGAGGTGCTGTAAGAGTAATTGACGAAGGCGATTTATAATTTAGACTATGCTTCTATTGTAGTACTTGATATTAGTGATGCTATGAAGCTAGTAATTGAGCCTAGAATGACTTTCAGAATAAGATAGTCTTAACGTGATCATAATTTATGATTATGATTTGCTATTAAAATTGATTCTCTTGATATTTGAATATTTTTGGGTGGACAATTGAGAGAGAGTTATGTCGTAGCTTAATAGATCATATCTGAAGAAGAGGTTAATAAATTGAGCTCACTACGATACAAAATTATCACTTTTGGAGAGTTTGAAAGGGATCATAGTTCTGCATAAATTGAGTGAGTCTTGTAGCTTGAGAGCTAGAGGAGGAAGAAGACAGTTATCAGGTGATTGGAGGAGATAGCACGAGAAAAGGTGGAAGAAGGTTGCACCTTAGAGCAAGGACTGGATTGATTGCGATGAGGGTTATAGGTACTATAAGGGCTAAATCATATCTACCTACAATGTAAGAATTAGCTTATCAGATCAGATTAGTCACTAACATTAATGTTGTGTGAGGAGAGAGCCTATGAAAGAAAGAAACAGTCAAGAACCTGTGATGGGATGATGGACACTCAAAGAGAATAGATTGGCCGATGGAGAGCCACATGTCGTGGAAGAAATAGAAATGATAGTGTGAGATCTGTCACGAATGATTATCGTGCACCTACAATAACTTTGTTCAGCGAATCATTTATTGTTTTTGCATGCTTGTATAGATACATGACAACATATTTTGCCTTGATTTTATATTTTTTTGTTTTGAAAAATATAAGCAATGATAGCGCTATAGTGCAATCGCTCACTGCATCGGGCAAAACTATCCCAAAATACTATGTTTTCACATGTCAAGGCCTATTTTTTGTAAACCATAGTTGCACACTAAACGTCAGCCATCTCAACACCTTGTAACCTTCCGGGTGGCACTAGGAGGGATAGGGCTTCGGGGTAGTATCGGGCATTGAACAATATTCATAAGTTCGTATGTTAACTTGACGAGAACTAGCCTTCGCTCCCGACACCCAATGAGTAATTATTTGTAGACTTGCAATTGTTCGTTCAACCTTCTAAAGTTTTTATTTTCTCCTTCATCTCTTTTCTCTCTTGCATTCAAAGTACTCATTAATTACTTGTAAAGCTTCTCTCTTCATGAGACGTCAGAACTTGTTTACCGTTTATTTTCAAACTAATCGACTTGCTATTTTACAAGTCCTTCGGAATGTATATGAGGTTGCAATTAGGTTGATCCTTTGTGAACGCATATATCACAAGGTCGTTTCATGACTTGGACAATCTTAGTTAAGTCCAAAAAGTTGATGCAATGATGCTTCACGACTTCGATAACTCTAGAGAAGTTTGTGACTTTGCCATAAAGATATCTCAAAACTTAAGCAATTTCAGTTAAATCCATGATAAATTGTGACAAAATCGATTTTACAACGTACACGATGGAACCCACATATGTCATCTAAGAAGAAAATGTATCTATTCCGTACTCTATAAATTTAAAAGGATTTATCTCTTTCATGAGTTTATATGAGTCAGAAAAAACAAGTTTTTCAAATGAGCTAAAAGATACAAACGATGAACCTTCTTTTAGGTGAGTGTTGAGAACTGTTGAATTGAAGTGAGTAAAAAACTGGTCAAAGGACACAAATGACGTAACTTTTTATAGTAAATTTGGGTAACGTTGAACTAAAGCGAGTCGCTACTTCTCAAAGCGATGCGGTCAGATCAGCTATCACTACAAAAATCATGAGGACGTGTGCTCATCATAATCAATTCAGTAATTTCAATCCAATTTCATCAAATAATGTTTCAATCATGCCTAAAAGTAATATTATTATACAATTAAGAATAACCAACATTAATTCTATACGGTAATCATCTTTCTCTAAAAAGTGTACCGAAAAAAAAAGAAGAAACGTTTAATAATAGTATAAGAGAGTATAGAGTGCAGATAAAACGATGACATTTAAGCCTTGAGATTTGTCGCATTGGAGGGGAAAAATTAAAGCAGATATAAGGATATAAAAATTTTGATATTTATCATTTGATAGTAGACCCAAAGATTAATGATGTCCTATTAGTACAAGAAAACAACATTTAACACAACTTGTACTTAAACTTTAAGTATAATTTAGATGACTAATTTTGCTAACTCATGTAACCTCTCATAGGAAAAAAAAAAAAACCTTTTCATTTTTTTTAAAAAAAAACAAAGAATAAAATCCAATCGACAAGTGAAGGGTATCACAATTCTACCCATTAAATGGCCCTTGAAGATGATATATGACACGTTCTCGACACTTGAGCTCACACGTCATGTGAGTCCTGGACCCACGAGGTAGGCGACATGGTTAACGAGGCTTAAAGACGTAACCACAGTCTCATGATATATATATATATATATATATATATATATATATATATATATATATATATATATATATATATATATATATATATATATATATATATGACGTGTAGATGCTAAATCGAAATAGGAGTCTAAGCTACCCTACGATTTCTCTCTATCGGGATTTTAATGCATCATCTGTTGTGCTGTGTTATTTTCCTTATCTATAAAATATTTTTGCTTCCTACTACCGCGTGCGAACAGTACGTCTTCGAGAATGCAACGTTCTAAAGCAAAACCAATCATAGCAAAGGAGGCCCTGATCTGATCGCCCTTCCCTCATCCGCCCCATTGGCTACAAGGAAAAGCCAATGTCAACATACGTGCGATGCGAACCCCTCGCGGCGATGGTTGGAGGAAGCTTTCTTGAGCTCCGGTGACTGCATGTGCCGTGCGCACTTGCAGGCGCGGTATCGGAGTGTTAGTCAAGATCGGATCCACGGCGTCGCTCCTCCCGAAAAGTTGACTTAGGCACCGTGCAATGAAAGTCAATGCTCCGAACTGTTGCATTATATTGGTGTGGGTGTCGGTATGGATTTCGAGACCTTCCCCAACACGTAGCACCAACGATGAAGAAGCATCACCTCCCTGCGCCGGATATCTCTTTCATCCTCCCTAGGGCGTCCACCACCGCCTTCGTCCTCCTTCCGATATCGCTGATCGCGGTCATCTTCCTCGTCGTCCAGCCCGACGAGTCGTGGCTGCACTCGCTGGTCCCGGGCAGATGTGAGCCGCGGCGCTCCGACCTGGCCGAGCCCGCCGCCGCGGCGCCGCCCGAGCCGGAGCTGCGCATCTTCGTCGGGATCCTCACCAAGCCGGAGACGTACGAGCGGCGGCACCTGCTCCGCAACGCGTACGCGCTGCAGCCGAGCGTGAGCATCAACGCCCGCGTCGACGTCCGCTTCGTGCTGTGCAACCTGACCAAGGAGGAGCAGCGGGTGCTGGTGGCGCTGGAGATTCTGCGCTACGACGACATCGTGATCCTCGACTGCGCCGAGAACCTGAACGACGGCAAGACCTTCACCTACTTCTCCAGCTTGCCGGAGCTGTTCAACGGCACCGGGGAAGGGAGGCCGCCCTACGACTACGTGCTGAAGGCGGACGACGACTCGTACATAAGGGTGGACGCGCTGGCGCAGACGCTGAAGGAGATGCCGAGGGAGGACCTGTACATGGGTTTCTACATCCCCTGCAAGAACATCTCGGATCCGGACGGGTGGATGACGGGGATGGCGTACGCGCTGTCGTGGGATCTGGTGGAGTGGATATTGGAGTCGGAGATCCCCAGGAACAACAAGGTGCACCACCCGCTGGGGGAGGACGTGGTGCTCGCCTACTGGCTCCGGGACGGCAACCGGGGGAAGAACCGGGTGGACATGAACCCCCGGATGTACGACATCTACTACCCCAACGGCCCCTGCTACACTCGCCCCTTCATCCCCGACACCATCGTGGTGCACCTCCTCAAGGACAACCCCCGGTGGGCGGCGACGCTGGCTTACTTCAACGTCACACGGGGCCTCAAGCCCTCCAAGCTCTACCACATCCATTGACCGCTGCAGTCTCTTCTTCCTCCTCCTCCCTCGTGGCCACCTGCTTCTTACCAGCCCAGCTGCAGTCTCTTCTTCCTCACTTGGCCACCTGCTTCTTCTGATCATTCCTGTACTCTCTATGTTTTCTGTATCAAACAACGTTATATTGCCATGCTGAAAATAATTCACTGGGGATGACATTTTGCTAACATAAGTCAACCGTAACCATTGTGTCAAAAATTCTTCATAGAAAACTCGGAACTGTTGCAATCCGTCAAATTATAAAACAAAAAAAAAATGAAGATTATTTACAAATCAATATAATCACTTTGTAAGAATTCCTCAAATCCAGTGAGAAAATAGCCGCAGTCGACTGATTAAGCAGGTGGGATGATAGCAACCTCTGTTCGGGGGCCGCCTCTCTCATCCTCACTGTTGTTGAAACTGTAATGTAGACAAGCCAAGATCATAGGGGCAACAAAAATTAGATAGGTTTTAGGCAATATGATGACTAGAATATTGGCTAATAAAAGATCAGAATTTACAATAGATTCTAAAGAACTGCATATGCTGAAAGCGATAGCTTCAACGTTGTGAGAATGACAGGTGAAACGAACAAAGAGATCTAGTAGCATATAAAAGCTTCTAGCTATTTATAGCTTTGCTTAAAAGATCCAAACTAATCATAGATTCTAAATAACTGCTCATGCACATATGGCCTGGCAGCTATAAGAAGGGAACAAGTCTCTTGACAATGCCAGGTGAAACCAATAAAGGGAAGCAACATACAAAATCTTCTTGTTATTTCCAGGTTTGCAACTCAAAAAATGATCGGTTCGTTTCTACAGCTATTTTGATAAGCAGGTTTAGTTAAAATTGATATAGGAGATCAAACAAATGGTTGCAAACAAGAGCATTGAAGTGAGGTCGGGATTCCATGAATGATGAGGCCGAAAGAACAAATGAACGTCTGGTAAACCAAAGTGTTCAAAATAGGAACAACAAACAGCATTAGCACCAGAATGTTGATCCTTGCTATGGCACCAAAAGGGAGAAGCATGACAATGTGATTTGACTCTATTCTTCATTCTTAAAAAGTTTACTTTTTTCGTATTTCTTCCATTACGGTAATGATCACTGTGATACATAATGAAAACCACATATAGAAAACCACTATGAGCAACCAATTGAGAACACTTAAAAGAATGTGAAAAATGAAACATTGCATTAAGAAACAAACTAAAATATTTCATATGTTTACTAAAAAAAGCAAAGCCTCGGAATTAACTATCTTGGTAAAAATAAGATATGCATATCTGAAAGACATTTTGATGAGTTCATAATTTAAGTTCATCTAGATGTCGAAAATACAGCCACCATCAACAGATGAAAGAACTCATTAAATGAAATACCTGCTTGAGGACTGTATTAAGGTCATCCATAGAATTGCTTTTGTCGAGGCAAAATAGTGATTCGATTGAAGAATCCTCAGGTTGACGCTTTGCGAACTCTGATTGGAAAGTATCTTCAAATGTCTCTCCATCATATATCTGCATGTCCGACATATCTCTGCTGCTTTGGGCTGACAAATCTAGATCTGCTACATCATCAAAAAAATATTTGTTTATGTTACACTGCAGAAAGATAAACCATAGTTGAAAAGAGATTATAAAAGGTAAATAAATATTAGAAAGAGATTACAAGAAGTAAGATATGCTACATGATCTAAGTTACTTACTAGGCATAACTGGGTTCCGCTTGGCTGAGGCATCAAATCCTGCATTGTTATTCTCAAGCAATGTTTCAAAAGAATTTTCATTTGGTGGATGATGCAATTGGGAAGATGAATCTGGACAAGAAATTCCACCAACAATCAAGGAATTTTGGTAAAAATTCTTCATGGAGCCCTCAACTTGATCTAATGTTGGTCTCAGAGATTGATAGCTCAAGTTTTTAAAACCTGAGACAGGATCTGCTCTTTTGGTTCCCAATGAATTCGATGAATACCCATCTTGTTCCATTTTGAAATGACCTGCTTGAGGAAATGATGCAAAATGCTGGAATGGTGAAGGGGCCACACTGCAATTGGTATACCAGGAGGGGCCTGATGAAATCATCATACTATCTTTTTGATACTCATTCAATCCATGTTCAAGAAAATTTAGTTTTGCATGAACTTGTGGATTAAAAGACAAGATAACAGAACCTGGAGAATTCACACCAAAACCATGTGGATGAGGACCACCACAATATTGTTGTTGCAATTCTATTCCATTCCTCTTAAGTGTCTTTCTATATTTCTGAATCACAGGACATGAAGAAACATATAAGCTACTTGATAATTAAGTCATGATGAAATAAGGACATCAACAGTTCATGGCTAAGTATGAATTCGAAACTTCCATGATGGATTATAATTTGTTATACTAGAACTTTCAGATATAATATATAAAATTGTAGATATCTACATGGGCAAGGGATACCAATGTAATGGAGCAAGGCTTTAGATATATCTAAATTAGAGCATGAGTTGAGAGTAGTTGACTTAATTGGACCTGTAAATGACTTGCAACGTTTTCTCGAGTAAGTCCTTTAACATTCATGACGTCAAGTATCTTTTTCGGTACTGCCCCTGTAAAATGGAAGTCATTTAAGAGTTGAACAGAAATTTTTAGTCTAACCAATAAATTCACATTCATGTCTTACTATCTAAGCCAAGATGATTGACAGCCTTGATGAAGTGAGTATGCAAATCTGCAGACCAAGAAAGCCTTTGCCTTTTCTGTTTTGATGGTTCACCATCTGAGTTTTCATGAACATAATCTTCTTTCTCCTTTATTTTATCCATGGATTTGCTTGTTGTTATTGAGTACTGATCATTTTCTGCCTTCTGTTTCTGAATATGAGTGTTGCTAGGGTCATTGCTCTCTTTCTTAACAAGCGGTGATTTCTTGATTACATGCTTCCATATGAGCTTGAGATCCTCAAGCCTAACAGGTTTCACCAAGTAGTCAACAGCCCCATGCTGTACACCTTTCATCACGTAACTGATTTCACTCTTCACGGATAACACTAAAATAAATATGGTATTAGATTTACAAAACTAAGGAAAAAAGATGTAATAATATAATGCATCCACTTACTGATGACAGGTATGTCCATCTCAAGACCAATGATCTCTAAAAGCTTAAAGCCATCCATATCGGGCATTTCAACATCACTTATCACAATATCATAATTGTCTTTGTTCTCTCTTAGAAGTTCTAAAGCTGTCAATGCATGTTGTGTCGCAGTAACTGCATATTGCACATCATTAGTGAATATTAGAGTAAGTCTGTTCATGATAAGTCTCCTTATGTATATATAGTATAGTAATGTATTGATAATCGATGTTGAGAAATAATTAATATGCAGCAGAACTCAATAGTTAATCTCACTCTCAGATATCAATGCAGAACAAAGCAACCAGAAAGGGAAATAAACATCAAAACAGGGATTTGATGGATAAAGGTTACTGTTAAAGAACAGCAAATTTCAAGAATCCAGCAGGTGATTGCGAATCAGTGCGATAATTTAGTACAATTTTGGTGCCTTCACATGACATTTACCAAAAAAACCAAACATAGATTCTGCATCTGGTACCAAAACCAAAAAATGGAGTTGGAACAAGTTGAAATTGCACTGTCAAATTCAAAGTTAAAGCAGAGAAGGTTGATGAAAATGGAGAGGATGTGTTTGATATGTCACATTGTACGATGACTCAAGTTTTCCTTTTTTTTTTTATTTTATTTGCAGAATCCGGCAGAAGCTGACAACATATGAGTTGAAAAGTAAAATTACTGAGGGCAAATTTTGGCACAACCAAGCAGGTCGGAACTACATTGTTCTTTATGGTATCTATACATGTTTCTGCATCTAGAAAATATTTGAAGTTTGTGATTCTGGTAGTAAATGCTTAATGCATTCAAAGACTCTTCTTTTCTGTTCCTCCTACTAACAACTTGTAGATGCAATAATTGCATTATCACAAAGACTGCATAACAGGTACAAGGACCTTGTTCGCTATATCTCTCATAAATTGCATCACTTACTAAGTGGCTTGGCTAAGAAAAGTCTAATGTCTCTATCGGTAATTCATAAAAGAAATAGCAATTTTGGGTATCAAGAAATCATTCAATGGAAAAGCTTATATGATAAATCAAGGCCCATAGTATACTAAAAGGAGAGAAACACTAAAACATAAAACAAAATACCAAAAGAAAACATTGTTTAGCGCTCAACAAAATTCTATATATTCACATTACTTTGTCGAACCCTAATGTCCACGCACTCTCTTCTTTTACTCGTTTAAATCGTTATTTTAGATTAATTGGCATGCAACCATCTCCGTGAATAATCAAATTCAGATAAGCCAATTTATCCGAAGCCTTTCAAAGCCTGACACAAGTACTAACCAAGAAACCATCCACAGCTCTAAAGAACAGAAACAGGAATAACGAACCCAAGATGGGAGTTCAAACCCCAATCTTGGATAGAATTCAACCGCACATCTTGGAACAACGACTACTACTACTACTAAACAACAACAGCGGAGAAGAAGAACCCAGACCGTGGTATCCGCACGCCTTGAGTTGGGTCTCGAGCAGCCGTAGGCACACCCTGTCATCATCCACGGCCAGCACCCGCATCTCGAACGGCAACTCGTTCTTCGTGGAAGACTCAACTTGGCACTCCGCCATGAAGCCGCATCAAGAACCAACCCCACCCCTCACGGAATCGGTATCTTCCTTAACCTTAAACCCTGCGGGCCTCCAAGTTCCAAATCGCTGTAGTCGGTATCAGGGAATTAAAAGGGGGAATCTTTGTTGAGAATTAGCGGAAACGAACGAATCGGATGGGGAGGGGTCGCTTATATAGAAGGTTTTCTTTGCAAAATATATACCTTTCAACCGTCCACAAAAATCACCCGGCAGATTCTAATCCTCGTGATTCCGATGGAGCCCACATTAATGTCCAATCAATAGGTTTGTACGGGAGAGGGTAACGTAATAGTAGGTAGTAAAAATCGCTGCCCTTTTTCTTGTGCGGGGGAAGTCCGAAGTTTAAGGGAGTCTTGAGATAGACGGCGGAGATGCGGTGGTTATCGCACGCCTGTTATTTACATTTTTATGAAAGAGCCCCTTCCTATATCTTTTTCCCAGTCAACCTTTATTATTACAACGAATCGTACATGAAAAAGCACAAACAGGAAGTAAAGTGAGAAACAAATAATAATAGGGATCTTTTCGTAACATTGCGCTAAGCGTGCGCCTCTGTTTAATGCCGGTGAGCACCGATCCCGATTTCCTTGTTTCTGAGGGGCCTGAGAGTAATAAAAGAAACGTACGCACGTACGCTCTGCACGTGTCTCCAATGTTTACGCAAATATCCCTCTGCCATGATTATAATATTATTAAACTATTAAATTATTAAAGTATTATTATTATTGACGTCATAGACACTGACATCAAACGAACTGCATCAATCTCTTAAGGTTGACCGACGAGCTCCCCTGAGGCTGCACTGCACGTGTCGCCATGGCCTTCAGCTCGCACACCATCGCCTTCATCCGCTTCCCTTCCTCACCCTTCAGCACTGTGTCCAAAGCCCTCGTCACCCCTTCCTTTGTTATCGCTCCGCCTTCGAATTCGACTCCGATCTTCCACACGAGGGAGACGGACCTCGCGTTCATCCTTTGGTCCCCGAAGAAGGGGTGGCACACCATGGGGACGCCGGCCGTCATGGCCTCCAACACCGAGTTCCAGCCGCAGTGAGTCACGAACGCACCCACCGCCGCGTGGCGCAGGACGTCCAACTGCGGGGCCCAGCTGACCACGAGGCCTCTCTCCTTGGTCCGGTCTAAGAATCCCGGCGGCAGGAGCTCCCTCGCGTGGTACTTGAGCGACCAGAGGAACGCCGCCCCGCTGGCCTCCAACCCCTCGGCCAGCGCGGCCAGCTCCGCGGGCTGAGGAGTCATGACCGAGCCGAAGCTGACGTAGGCCACGGTGGCCGTCGCGTGGCGGTCCAGCCAGGGGAGGCAGTGGTCCGTGTCCGGCGCGGGGCCGGCGGGCGGCACGAGGAGGTGGAGGGGGCCGATGTGGAGGTACTCGGAGAAGCTGGCAGAGAACTTGGCGTCGATGGTGGGTTCAAGGCCCTCGAAAGTGTTGACAAGGACGGCGGCGGCTTTGGCGACGCTTTGGCCCATGCGGTGGAGGAGGCAGGAGAACGGAGAGTCGAGGGGGCCGAAGACGACGCCCTCGGGGAGGTCACAGACTCGATGCGCGGAGAGGCCGGGAATGAAGTGGAGCTGCTCCTCGCTGCGGGCGATGGCTACATGGAACAAGTTCAAATAGCATCAATGCATGAAATACATGATATACCACGCAATTTAATGATTATAGACATCAATCTCGTTCTAAATAAATATCGTTAATAAATATCGTCTTTGCATGAATTAAGAAGGCAAAAATACGAAGGTTGATACAGTAGGAAGGACAGCAGTGGCAGTGGAGGTTGGTAAATCACTAATGAATGGCCAACTCAAATAAATGCTAAGAAGCCAAATCTTCTGTTGTTGTGAGTGGCTACGAACTCCTCCACATAACCTAATTGATCTTTTTATATCACATGATAGAGCACATTGAATTTAATTCGAAGCGAAGAAATCTTGGTGGCATTTGGGTATATGTCACCTTTCTCATAAATGCTCAAAAGTAGGTGGCCATGGAAGGAACACTTGCAGGTTCACACGACACTTTGGTAAGTGCAACCACGGTGTTTGCATCGGGATTCGGGACGTGCAAGCCTCTCTTATGCTTACCATCGAGGAGGACAAGGGTGCTTTACCTCGTTCGCCGACCCCAATGGTGTCGCGGAGGAGGTCGGTGTGGAAATGGGCGGAGAGAGACGCTGGGCCGCCCGTGAACAACGGGACCCACGGCGCCCCCGCCGCCTCCGCCACCTCTCCCGCCATCCACAGGAAGGCGTCGCTCACCACGCAGCTCACCGCCGCCCCGCCCGCCCCCGCCACCGCGTCGTCCATCCCCGCCCGCAGGCTCCCCGGCATCGCCGCCAGGAACATCCCGATCTTCGCCTGCTCGCTCGCCGGCGGCGCCGCCGCCGAAACTTCCGGCGTTCCGTCGGCGATGGGGACGAGGCGGATGTTTCCGAGCCCCTCAGCTTGGTGGAGGGACGCGAGGGACCGGGCGGTGCTGAGAAAGGACAAGGCGGCTTCGGGCGCCGCGGCGGCGACGGCGCGGGCAAGCGCGAAAAGCGGCGCGGCGTGGGTGCCGAATGGGAAGGCGACGAAGGCCACGTGAGGCTGGGCGGGGGATCGGTGAACAGCGGTCATGGCGGCAGCGGCGGAGCGGTCGGAAGGATCGCGAGTCGAGCGGTGGCGATGATTTCAGCTATGGGGCAACGCGCATATAATACGAGAAATCCAAGGAACTCGTGTCCGTGAGAGCCGATGGTTGACTATGTCATACCTTATAGTCGCAGGAAGGATCGTGTGCCACGTCACCTCCAAGCATCGAGTACCACAAATCCCGCTGCCCAAACCTACCACCCAATGCGTTGAGTACTCGCATTAACGGCTGCGGAGTGACGTGTAGAGGATCCGAACGCGCCAACGTCACGAAAAAGCGTCAAACGGGTTCGGCGTTAACTGAAGCCGGTTCCGACTAAAAAATCAAGCTGATACTTAAACAGATCGATTAAACGGCGTTGCCGTTCGGTGCAACTAAATCGCATGCTCTTTCGGTTCTCGATTTAGGTGGGTCACATGGTTGACTCGGTCAACACCAAAATCTTTGTTAGAACAACGACCAGAAACAAATGTTCTTTAAACAGATCGATTAGTGAAACCAAACTCAATCCGACTTTGTTTAGTTTATTATTTTTTTAATACATTACATACATAACGTATATTATTGTTATTATTGTATCTCTCACGTTTATCGGCATCAGTCACTGACACGAAATGAACTGCATAATACTGTTAAAGTTGACCGACGAGCTTCCCCCGGACTGCACTGCGCGCGTCGTCATGGCTTTCAGCTCGGCCGCCTTCGTCCTCATCCGCTTCCCTCCCTTGCCCTTACCGCTCAGCCTTCGAATTCGACTCCGATCTTCCACACGAAGGAGACGGACCTCGCGTTCATGCTTTGGTCCCCGAAGAAGGGGCGTCGCACGATGGGGACACCGGCCGTGATGGCCTCCGACACCTAGTTCCAGCCGTAGTGGGTCGCAAACGCTCCCACCGCCGCGTGGCACAGGACGTCCGACTGCAGCGGCCAGCTTACCACGAGGCCCCTCCCCGTGGTTCGGTCTAAGAATCCCGGCAGCAGGAGCTCCTCGGCCTGGCCCTTGAGCGACCAGAGGAACGCCTCCCGCTGACCTCCAACCCCTCCGCGAGCTCGGTCAGCTCGGCAGGCGGCAGGGTCACGACCGAACCGAAGTTTACGTATGCCACGGTGGCCGTCGCGCGGCGATCCAGCCATGGGAAACAGTGGTTCGTGTCCCGTGTGGGGATAACGGGCGGTGAGAAAACGTGGAGGGGGCCGATGGCAGGTAGTCGGCGAAGCTGGCGGCCAACTCGGCGTTGATGGCGGGGTCGAGGCCCTCGCAAATGTTGACGAGGCCGGCAGCAGCTTTGGAGACGTTTTGGCCCATGCGGTGGAGGAGGCACGAGAACGAGGAGTCGAGGGGGCCGAACACGATGCCCTCGGGGAGGTCGCAGACTCGATGGGCGGAGAGGCCGGGAATGAAGTGGAGCTGCTGCTCCCGGCGGACGATGGCTACGTCGAGCAATGAACCAGACGAATATGCTGTTCTTATGTTCATGGGCATTGCATGCGTAATCGTCGCATAAGTTTGTGTCCATCGGGATCTTGTTGACCCTAAAATGTCATACATTCAAGGGTCCCTCGTGTGCATCAAGATTCACGACATGCAGGGCGATCCGAAGAAGGTGACGGAGAACATGGCGCATACCTCGCTCCCTTACCTCGAGGACGTCGCGGAACAATTCAGTGCGGAAATGGGCGGCGAGCGAGGCCGGCCCGTCCGTGTACAGCGGGACCCACGGCACCCCTGCTGCCTCCGCCGCCTCCCCCGCCATCCACAGGAACGCGTCGCTCACCACGCAGCTCACCGCCGCGTCCAGCCCAGCCAGCAGGCTACCCGGCATTGCCACCAGGAACATCCTGATCATCTCCCGCTCCGACGCCACCCTGCCTTCTGGCATCCCGTCGGCGATGGGGACGAGACGGAGGTCAGGGAACTGCCCCTCCGCCCAGGGTAGAGCTGAGGCACGATGGCGCAGGCGAGGGCGAAGAGCGGGGCGGTGTGGTTGCGAAGGGGCAGGCGACAATGCCACGTGAAGCTGAGCAGGGTAGGGGCGAACGAAGGCGAAGGCCATGGCGTGTGAAACGAGTGTAATAGCTTGCAGGACGCATGCAGGGAACTATGGGCAGCAGAGCAGTGGGTACGTAAGCCATATATAGATAAGAAGAAGAAGACGACCCCTCGGTGGAGGATCTTTTACCGATATCAGAGACAGGATGAAAGTTTTCTGAGGATGAGTTACACATTCCTTTTGGACCCATTTTTGTTGTTAGGAGTGGTTAGGAATACAACAACCTATGGATGAGTCCACGGTAGTCTACCTACTACTGTACTGGACAGGATTGGCCTCAAGAAAACGCCAACAGCCTACAAGATTGCCATACACCGAAGTAGTTGGGGAGGGGGATCCAGAAGAACGTCTGCACACAACAGCCTACAAGATTGCCATACACCGAAGTAGTTGGGGAGGGGGATCCAGAAGAACGCCTACAAGATTCATGCCTGCTGGTCACAAGATTCTTCTCCATAATCATGTACCCCTCAAGAAACATTTTGGTGAAACAAATCCCTCCCAAAGGAGTAGGTGAATTATATGGCTCTCATGAACGACGCTTGGCCTTACCAAGTCCCTCAACCTCATACACATCTTATTTTGGATTGCCAACAGAAGACTACGGAACACGACCTACTAGGCTTTTGATAGGTTGGTTCCATCAGTCAACCCAGGAGAATGCACCGTATACCATCTCACATGAGACTGCTTATGGTTCATTCTAAATGGGGAGAGATTTACCTCTAGCAATGTGATCCAGTGGACTAAAGAAATGTAACCCTATGTTTGGTCGGTTGATCATTAAACCCAAAACAGTGGCATCTCATTCGCTGATCCCACTCCCTTTGTTTTTTTGGTCCCAAAAACCATATATATACACACCTTTAAAGGCTTATTGATGTCTCTAAAATTTTGCCTAGCATGTGTATTTACTCAAAACCAAAAAAAAATTGCATAATGCCATTTTCATTAATGTTCATTAAACACTATAGATTAACTGTTAATTTATATCAATATCCTAGAAAAACCCAGTGTGATACTAAGAACATTGGAGACATTCAAATTTATTTTATATTGTTTTAACCCAAATAAATTAATTTAACCATACATTTAAGTGATAAACCTTTATTTAATTTCTAAATCTGACCAAACTATTGTTTTTTATATATCAAGAACGAACCAGCCCCTCATATGTGGTTGCTACCAAAAGAAAAAGGGGGGTAAAATTCCTGAGGCTTGGATAAAAAGATGAGACAGAATCTCTTAAAGAAAATAGTTACTGAGATTGGCGATCAAGAAAACCATGAAACAGATCTTGGATCGGATTGGTTCAACTATGGAATCCATTCTGCTTCAAACCCACATCAAACCATCTGATTCTGCCAGATTTTTATGTACATAATGGATAGCTGATCAATGGGTGGTTGATGACAATGAAGAGTGTCGAGTGATGTACAGGCACTCGCCAGGTGCAGCATGAGACGGGAAGGGCCTTCCTCAGGTCAATGAAGCCTTGTCACAGGCTCTCTGTTACTGGGTGGTGGCAATGGATCGAAGGAACAAATGTTAGGTGCCATTTCTAGTTGGTAGCACATGGGGGATCCTTTAGGTGACACTAACATCATACGTCACTACATTTATTGCAATAAGAACAGGATATGAAACTCGTGATGGAGTTAGAGAGAGGATCTTTATTGGCTTCAACAGGGACATAACTTATGAGCCATTAGATCTGACCCGAATCCGTGGTAACATATGTGGAATGATGGTGAGAATGGTCGCTGGTACATGCCTTGGTTTAAACCTCTAATAAGTCTATTTTGTCCATGGGCAAGGCTCTGAGGATTTCCCATATTAATCACTGAAAACTGGTGTAACTCAGATTTTTTTTTTCTGGTTCCTTATTCTCAGTCAAATAACACTTGGCTAATGGATTAAATAAGGGGAAAAGAAGTTAAGGATGACATCTTAATGGATGTTCTGTGCTGAATTTATCATATTATGAAATAGGGCTCCAAGGCAATAATAGTTCATCTACTTAACAAGTATATTTGAAGAGTATAAACCATCAAATTAGCTAGTTCAGAGGATGACATGCATCACAAGTTGAAATTTCCATATAGTATAAGATTCGACTTCCATTAACAGTTTGCATGTAGGAATATATTGCAAAACTATAAGACAGATTAAGTAAAAAAAAGCAAAAGCACTCTTTGGTCAGGAAAATAGCACCTGGAACTTAAGACTGACAAAGATAGGAGGCTTTGTGGCAGATTGATATCCATGGAGATGAAGCCACAATGTAGGCCACTGAAATAATGGCCTGCATTCCGCTCCTTCACCTACATTTTAACCACAAAAGCACTATGACCAAGAAATCATCACTTATATTGGCAATACAAATAAAAAGTAGGACCATCTTAAAGAGTAATTTTGCAAGCAACCAAAAGTCCTTGACCCAGAAAGGACAGATCAGTATAGAGTAAACTATGCTCACCAGTAAGCTGAGGCACAAAAATGGTATCCCATTGCTCAGGCTCCCGAACTCCATGCCAAATATTCCATCAACAAACTATAAGTTATTTTAGTGTTGGTATTGAAATGATGAAAGCGAGAAACACAGAGGTACTTACAAACATATGGTACGATCATCATTTACATTATCAAGTTGCATCATATCACTCAAGTCCCATAATTGGGTCCATGGGTAGATACCGGCGGACCATATGAATATCTCCACTGGCAACAGGCTGTACACTTGTCTTGCTTAGTGCTGTTCTCTAGGGTGCAAAATTTGCATGACCAGGTCTTAGATTTTGATCCAATAGCTTTCGGTTTTTGAGCTCCACAAGCTTCACATATTAATGCCAATGGCTGTAGAAATCCACAGTTATTTTGCAAAAGTCCATGATATTGATGAAATAAAAAACAAGTTAGTTTCCGCATATACATCCATATTTTTATATATAGGAGAAATATTTGAGAATAAACAATCATGTTCGGACTAAGTGAGAAGAGAAAGGGAAAGATATACTTTTGTAAATGGTTCTTAGGAGCAAAAGAACTGGTAAAGAATAGATTCCTTGACTTGTTTAATATCCCAACAATTGTGTGGTGATTGAATAAAACGTGGAAGATTAAACAGAAAATTTAGTCTAAGATGTTTAATAATAGAAGAAAAACTTCCAAACAACTTGTCACACTCTCTCATTTGAACTTCAATACCTGTGATGTACAACTCATCTCTCCATTGAACTTTAATAGTTATGAAATACAAGTAGTCAGAAAATACAAATCTCATGAATTAACATGTATTTAGCAAAGCATATATTTCAAATCCTTTAACATCTTTTAGCCAATCTTGATGAATCACATACGGAAAGAGTGAGGATACGACATCAGCAAGAATCCATGAGTTATCCCATGTTGTAGATTGACATCATATAATTTCAGTGCTGCTTGTAAAGAAAAATCAGCAAAATGATCAAAATGCAAGTTGCATACAGTGACTATAGTTTAGTTGGTAAATCATAAGCCTTACTTGATTGAATAGAGTGCATAAGCCGCATTCCCAAATTGCTTGATCTTCACCACCATCTTTTGGGTAATGGGATGTCGATCCACCAGCTACTGATGACCCACCACATAAGCAATCAGTTGTAGACTCATGGTTCTTGCACTTAGAGTAGGAGCTACTCCCAACCTTATCGATGTTACTAGGACCCCTTAGTACAAAGTCCTCCCCTTGTACCTGATCAGAAGTTCTTGATGAATCACCTTGTTCTGTAGATGAAGGATACTTAGAGATCCCGCTGATACTTTCTACTGCACCAGTGGGTTCGTCTGACACAGACCCACACCATATATCATCATACATCCTTCTCTCTGCAGCCATAGCGGCAGCTTGTATTGGAGTAAGTGCATCCATAATTTCACTGTTTCCCCCTAATCTTTTAGGTCCAGATGGTAGCAAAGCTCCAATACGAGCCCGTTTTGCTGCAGCAGCAACTGCAGCCTGCTGAAGGGATGATACTGGTGGTTGGCGAGAGAAGCCACCTAAGCGTCTTCCTGGGGCATCAAATCCCTGCCCAGTTCCAGTTATTCCCTTTGCAACCAGTTCTTCACATTCCTGCATCAGTTCATAAAAGCTAGTTCCACAAATATATCATGAAAATGAGAAAATCGGGTGCTTGAATTAACAAAAACATGCTCAGGTTCTATTAGTCATCATCAATCACTGTAACTACACATCTCACACAAGCATCCTGTAAAGAAGCAACTACACAATAACATAATACAATAAAATAAACCAGGGATGGAAAGTTGGGAAGGCCAAAAGTGCATGTTATATGAGAGATCAAAACTTTCACATTCCAATTCAAATCAATAAAAATTATGTAAAAGAGCTTCAGAAACTAGGACCAGATGATCAAACTAGCCAAAATAAGCAGAGAGATAAGTAAAAGGAACAAAGGCTGTAACATTGGACAATCATAATGCAATCATGACTGATTAAATCAGTCACTCATATTATCACGTAACATGCATAATTCTTACTCCACAAAAAGCTAATGTATGTCGAAGGAAGAATCAGAACACCAACTTTTATTGTAATGTCTGTTGAATAAAACCTTCACTAGACAAAGGAGTAAACAAGCTTCCAACTCTGTTTATTTTTCAAGCAATTATACCAATCATCGGTTCCGTGATTCGGTTAACACATTATGAAGTACAACATTGAGACAAAAAAAAGAGAAACAAATTGGGAAACAGAAGGAATTACCTTACGCAACTCATCCCAGAGTTTGTAGAAAGCGGCATTGTGGGGGCCGTGCTCGATGTGGCAGAGCTCGTGGAGCATCGTGTCGAGGACCTGCTCGAAGGGGAAGAAATCCCAATCCCTGTTGGGTCTCCTCAGGCGAAGCTTCACCTGGGCGCCGCCCCCAACATTTAACCCCAAAAGAGCCGGGTTGGCTGGGCTGCACCAAACCCCAAAGAGGATCGATCATTCCAATGCGTAAGACGAGGAGGAAGAGAGAAAAGTAGAAGCGAAGGAAGAACAAGAGGATCGACAATACCAGAACTCCGAGAGGAGCTTGACCTTCCAATTGCGCCGTCGCATGATGGGCTGGACCTGCTTGGCGATGCGATCGAGGAGCCGGCGTGCCTCTTCCTCGCCAGGCTTCTTGAGGGCTTTGATCTCCCAGACCTTGTTAAGATCGTGAAGATTCATGGCCAAAAGGACCGGGAAACCCTAACCCTGGATCGATGCGGAAGCGAGCGCGAGAGAGGAACAGAACAGAGAGGGGGAGGTGCCGAACGATTCGAAGGGAGACGAGCGCGAGTTAGAGAGATTGGAAAGGGAAAGGGTTCGATCGGCCTCGCCTCCCGAATTTTTTCGTCAGGAAACGATTTAATGTACGACTAGAAGACGTGGCGCACCTTCAGCGGGCGAGAGGGGTCGTGTGGCAGAAGCCGTGAGTTGAATCAGGACTCGAGTTTTTGAACAGCCAAAAAGAAAAACCTTCTTTTATTGGTCAGCGACCAGTGGAGCCCACGGGTGAGGCACCGTGTCGAATTCTTCGGGACGGGAATTAGTTACGTGGATCGGAGTGCCATGGAAAATTCCGTTACTGAATCACCCCTGAACCTTTCCAGGGCCCTCGCGTTCAATTGGAATGGTGTCGATGTCCGACGTTGACGGCGCCCGTCCCCGAGCACAATCGGATGGTGATGGGGCTGTCACGACTAGCTGGCAAATCCAAGTGCAACCAATCAATGGTGGGCCCCCCATCGCTTACTAAGTAGCGCCCGTCTTGTCTCGTCCATGTATTTTATTAATATTAATATCGGATAATTTCTTCGACGCTACCAGAAAGTCATAGAAACAAATGGCAGAAGAGACACAACGTGTCCGCCTCTGATTGGCTACATATCCCATCCCTGGGCTCCTAACAAGATAGAGCGCCGGCCAATGGGAAATTAGGAAGATCTTAAAGCCCCATTAAATAAATACATAAATAAACCAATCAATCTAAAAGAACCGAAGGCAGAGAGAGAGAGAGCGAGAGAGATCCATGAAGAGGGAAGAGATCGAGGAGAAGAAGGGGGGTGCGTACCTGAGCGTGGCGTCGAAGCCTTGTGACTCGTGCTGCGCGTCGTCCGCCCTCCTCTACTGTCGCGCCGACGCCGCCTTCCTCTGCCGCGGGTGCGACGTGCGCGTGCACGGCGCCAACGGCCTGGCCTCCCGCCACGAGCGCGCCTGGCTCTGCGAGGTCTGTGAGCATGCCCCCGCCGTCGTCACCTGCAAGGCCGACGCCGCCGCTCTATGCGCTGCCTGCGACGCCGACATCCACTCCGCCAACCCCCTCGCTCGCCGCCACGAGCGCATCCCCCTGCTTCCCTTCCTCGGCCCTGCCCCCAAGCCCCCTGCCACCGGACGCGTAGGCAGCGGCGACGACGAGGAGACCGACGCTGAGGCCGCCTCATGCCTCCTCCCCCAAGAGGGCCCGGTGCTCCGATCGGCCGCGGAGTTCTTCTTCTCCGACGCTGATGCTTACCTGGATCTCGACTACGGCTCGCCGATGGACGAGATGAAGACCGTCGTGGGAGCGGACCAGCCGTCCTTCCTGGCACCCGATGGTGACTATTTCGATCTCAATATCGCCGGATGCAAACAAGAAGCCGATCATTCCTTATGCCACAGCGTATCCTCCACACCATCAATCCACGTCGAGCTCAAAAAGCGTCTCCGCAACGTGTTCTCACAGCCTTGCTTTGTGGGACGGTGCAGGTGTCGTCGTCGGAGGCAGCCGTGGTGCCGGACGTGTCGCAGCCATCGGCGGTGGGGATACCGTGTGATCCGGCGGCAGCACGGGCGGACCGGGCGGCACGGCTGATGCGATACAGGGAGAAGCGGAAGAGCCGGAGGTTCGAGAAGACGATAAGGTACGCGTCGAGGAAGGCCTACGCGGAGGCGCGGCCAAGGATCAAGGGGCGGTTCGCGAAGCGGACGGAGGTGGAGGCGGAGGTCGGCCGGATCTACTCATCGGCGGCGGAGGCAGTGGCGGCCCTCATGGCGGATGACGACTACGGCGTTGTGCCATCATTCTGAAGCCTCCCATATCTTTTAGGTAGCATCCAAAACAGTGGGGATGTATTGATATCCTAACTAATGCACTTTACATAAGGTTTCGTGTTATGATTCGGATCCGAAACCGATGGATTTTAGCACGATTTTTGCAGGGAGCAAAGAGGGAAAACGTCGGCTGACACGGAAAGACCGCATGCATGCATGCATGCAACGCGGAGGAAGGAGCGAATGGTTGGACGAGACTGCACGCCTGCCTTTGGTACTTCGTATTATTGAATGAATATAAACATTATTGTGGAATCCATGTTGTGACTGTAAATTTGTAGTGAATCGTACAAACTGTATCAAGTAGACTGTGATCTTAAGCTATTAATTGGAGGATATATGATGACCATGAAGAATCTATATCTTGCTCATCAAACTAATTGGAGGATATATCATCAGCAAATCCACACTAGGATATGGTAGAGCATGAGCATACTGTAACTTGTGACCTATGTGACTGAGGTTTAAGATGTGATGAGGTGATCCAAAAACTTAGGCTATATACTTTCAACATGAAGGAATGTTGAACATCGAAAGAAAATACACGACCACTCATTTGAACATCGAAAGAATCAACTTCAGAAAGACCCTGCATCATGATTTCTTGCACTCAGATCATGACCACATTATACTGATACAAACGTATAAATTTTTTGAACATAATCATTTTTACATAGTACGCATTAAAGCCTCTCCATGATGATAAAAGAACATACTTTTAAATCGCTATGCGGTGGTGGAGACAATATGGTGTCAGAAATCCAGAAATGATAAGTTGGAATCGATCTGATCGAGCTTACAGATGTCTGATGGCGAGTGGATAGTTTTACAAAGTAAGAATTAAAATAGTTAGATTAAATTAATGTCTGACATTACAAATGATTGTTATCAATGTTAGGATATATTTATTTATATGCGAGATAGAGATTGAAGAGAGGATTAAAAGAAAAGTTCCATTTTTTTATAAAAATGGGAGGGTTTGAGATTTTATTCGATAATTTTTTAACATTTAAAATATTGATTTTGTGTATCAGATCCATTTGTTAAAGATGATTTGAAAGCTCGTCTTATTTTTTTAATTATATGATAAGTTAGTAAAGTATTTAAATAAAAAAATATTTTACTTAGAAAAGTTCTCATTAATAAGTTTTTACTAAATAACATTCAATTATCTTTTGTCAATTTGATGAAAATATCATTCTACCTTTCATTTGTTACATTTGTCTTCGTCGTGCGATAGTCAACTTCATCCTTGACCATATACCCTGACACGAACAAATGATCATAACACTACATCTCTTATGAGGGAAAAATACAATGGACAAACATTGTACATAGAGACAACGATGAGTGACAAAGAAGATGGGCGACGTAGAATAAGAGAGAAAGAGGAGAAGAAAAAAGGGAGGAGGTGACAAACAACACGAGAATAACGATAGCAGAGACAATGACGATCGAGGGTGGCAATGAAAGGAGGGACAAATTGATGGAGGGCATAAAAATATTTTTATTAAATTGATAAAAAAATATAATGACTCAAGTAAATACTAATCATGAAGGCATCAGATTTGACATACTTTTCTAAATAAAATCCCCAACAAAACGTAGCATTTCCACATCCCATAGGATTCCATGGTTTACATAAACTACATTAGGATCATACAAAAGAAGGAAGCATCACATCATTCCCTTCGCCATGTCTTGTTTGCGCGCACGTCCTCGGCGTCCTACTGGTTCGACGTCCCTCTGCTGTCTGTCGGCCACTTCCTCCCGTATCTTTTCCGAGCTCAGCATCCGATTCTGTAACGCGAGAGTCCGGCTCAGGCGACGACACGGACACCGACTACTTCCACCGCCTGCAGCCGTACTTTTCTCGACCAACATCAAACCCCTCTGTATATCTCGGAGGGTGGGTGAGACGAGGAGAGCATTAGGTCTCAGGAGCGGTCTAATCAATCAATAAGGGAGGAGACGAAGAGACCACGATGCTCTGGTCATAGTCCGCCATGTTCATATTCTTGGGAAAGTGGTGGTGGTTTGCTTTCTCCCACATCTTCCCACCTCTCCATGCAACACCACCACCATGTTCATCTTCTCACAGTAAACATTTGCTTATTTGTTGTCCATAATCTGACAAACAAATCGTGTGGGACGTCAACCCCTCGGAGTGGATGAGCATATGATGTAAATAGCAAGAAGAGGAGAAAACCACACGAGACGAGGGACGGATGCATGGTATACGGGGAGAGAGCTTCTCGGCCGGATAACCCCCCCGTTTGCACTACGAGAAAGAAAGCCATAGGCAATTGATTCGCACCGCCACCTAAGAGCATATAGCAATCATTGGAACGAGTCGAATCTTTCGATGGAGAAGTGGGCACAAATCGGGTGGCTAATTTGTTGCCGCCGGTCGCTTGTGATTCAACCGTGGATTTCCATCTTTCTTTTTTTTCTTCTTAAATATATTTTAATAATAATATTATTATTATTCAACAATAAACAAGAAAGATAAAATTACCAACGTTGACATCTTAAAAAATATCAATTTAAGATGTTTTAAAATTAATTTTACTTACGAAAAAAAGAGAGTGTATATATGTATATCTATATCCAGCAATAATGCAAAACTAAATTACGTAAGTCTCGTGCATAACATGTAGAATAAGCGACCGTGATAAGGAATAAGCTACTGTGGCCGCTGTCTGCCATCTGTCTTCTCACGCATCTCATAGTTAACACGCGTCTCGCTCTCGCGACGCCATAAAACAAACAGTTTCCGAGCATCAAACCTCGGCGTGCATCAGATAGCCGCGTCCCACCCACGACATACCGATTACTGCTTCCAAGCTACAATTTCTGTTACTATTATTATTCCTTTATTTTTCCGCAATAAGAGAATCGAATCCACTGAAAGACATAAAATATCCATTTTCTATGCAAACCAAAAGAGAGAGAGAGAAAAAAAAAGGGGGGGGTGGGTTCTCTTCTTCGACTGAAACATTACATTTTTCCCGCAAATAAAAATCAGAAAAAGCGATCTAAATAATAATAATAATAAAAACAATAAAAAAAAAAACTTATGCACCCAAGTAGATCTGTTCCTTGTTTTGCGTCTCATTTCCTGGCCCCGTGCAATCCTCGATCTTCTTCCCCTCCTCTTCGTCATTGTAATGATCGCCCTTATCACAGTGATCACCGAACGACGACGAGGCTCGGCTCGAAACGGGAGTCGCGAGGTACGTCGGCTTGTCGTCTCCGGCCATGATCACCACGACCTTTTCCTCGTAGCACGCGGCCGGCATCGCCACCTCCACCCACGTCTTGGGGTCCGGCTCGGCGTCCCCGCCGCCGCGGCCCTCGAGGCGTCTCGATAGCTTCCAGTAAGAGCAGGCAAGGAGGAGGAGGGCGACGGCGATGAGGCCCAGCATCGCCGCCAGACCCCCGAACAGGTAGGGCACCGGCGAGTGCCACCCCGAGTGCCCACCTCCTCCCGTCGCCGTCGCCGCCGCCGCCGAGGGCACCACCACTGCCGTCGTGTTGAACCCTGCTCCCGCCCTCATCTCCCTTCTCACTCACAGGGAAGCCTCCCTTTCTCTGAGCGGTATTGGAGGAGATGGTGGGCGATGGATGGAGGTCTCGAAGGTGGTGAGGAGAGAAAGGAAGGTGGTGTGTGATTTATAGGGAGATGGTTAGAGTTTAGGGAGAGGGTAGAGTGGGAATAACATCAAGTTGATGTGGTGGGAGCTCTCTCCTTCCCTTCGAAGGATTGAATTGGCTCCTTCGAGTTGATTAGCTATTCTTTAGGGTTTTAGATGTAAAAAAGCAATGTTGAGTGGAGACTAGCAATTGGAAGATGAGGGCCCCTGAATATATTTTGTCCACATAGTTATGCAATGTCACCTTAAAGCTACACATATACATATGTATGTATATTATGTATTGCGCACTAACGAAAGGGATGGAGAGTGACATCAATAAGCTGCATATATATATATATATATATATATATATATATATATATATATATATATATTCATTCAGTTGCTTTCCTTTTTTTTAATGTGTTGTTTCCAGGATATTTATGGTTTGGTGGAGGTGAGGAGAGAGTGATGGTGTGCACAAGATGACAACATGGCTATGATTGCAATTCTATCACAGGGTCCCAATGATTAGATTGCCTTTGGAACATAAATCTACTTTATAAAAGTGGGATGCTAACAGTTTGTAGTTAATTGATCACATATGGCATCCTCGTGGGTGGGGAAGTTGATCACAGACGCGTCAATTACACGGTTTATATTATCTCCAAAATACCATTAAAAGGAACATGCGTTTTGGTCGACGATACATACCAAACAATTGAGACGGTCTTCCACAGTCAGCTCACGAGCCTCGCGATGCGTGTGCGTTTAGTTCAAAAGGTGACACCAATTCATCGAAGCTAAATTGGTAATATACATTCCAGACTTGGCTTACATCATCATCTGAACCGAACAGACTCGATCAATCTTGAGCAATAAGATTCACAACCAACTTCCTCGATATAAATAACAGTAGACACGGAATTGAAAATTGGAAAGTGTTTTACAACATGAAATTAACGGGCTGTGCAGAATGTGCTCGCGGGTTTCCCAAGTCACTTCCCACTCATCATGCGTGACTGAAAGGCAACCCTCTCTATCTTCACAAAGGTCGAGTACTCCCTCTCGATGGATTGCTTCCATGGCTCTCCATCCATTTGCATGTAAGCTTTGTTCCACTGACCGCCCCGTAGTTCCAACTTAACAGCAGCCGCCTGCACTCAGCGATCAATATGCATTTATATATGCCTGCAACTTTAATCCGCATAACCAACCAACTGCGTTATGCTACAGTAACAATGACCAAAGGACTAGGCGGCGACGCAATGCTACAGATCTCAGGACGGAGAGTCATGAATGAGCATGGGCGATTCATAAAAGAACAACGAGAGGAAAATTAAACAGCTGCTGCCCCACAGCAAACAAAAAAATGGATTTTTTATGAAGTACAACTACCTATAGATTTACCTATGTTTGGTTGTGCTATCACATACTTCCAAATAATAGCAAACAGCTTCTTATTTTCCTTATTTCCTTTCATCTTCTCATCTCTGTTAACTCTAATCTACTGTAAACCTCGATTCAGTTTGTTTCACACGTCACATATCTGAGCACCATGTTTCAACAATAACTTAAAAAGGATAATTGTGTGTGCATGTTAGTCAAGAGTTCTTATGCATTTTGTTCTATATATTGTAACTGGAATCATCTGGATCCTCCTGCTGCTATCCCCTCAGACAAAGTTGACTTCAATGTAAATTTCTTTAAAGAGAAGCACCCTTAGACATAAATTTATGATGAATGACAACAAATCATCAAGACTTGTGAGACTTCAATTGAAACGATAAAATTATAACAATGCTAAAATAGTTCTCTGATAGCAGAAAGGTCAAGATGACAGTGGTACCTGAGCAATGTGTTTGGCTGAAATAAGTTCTACCATAACAAATGAAGCATGCCATCCTTGTTTTAACCCAAATATCTCAAGCATCCTATCATCCGCACGAGCCTCAAAAAAATTTCTCTAAGCAAATAGAAGATTAGTACATCAGTGCATATTCCTTAATATATACATATACAAACACACACACACACATACATATATACATACATATATACATATATACATACATATATACATACATATATACATATATATATATATATATATATATATATATATATATATATATATATATATATATATATATATATATATATATATATATATATACTATTATATACGTGCATACATATAAATATACAATAAATGTAACATGAGATTTGTGACTACATAACCAATATATTAGAGTTTTTATACAACTGTCAAGCTTAATAAATTAAGATACAAATGAGATATCTGAATACAATAGCGGCGGGTTTTAGATTAAGCATGAGCGAGACAAATCTAAGCATACTTGACAACTACCAATATACTAATAAAAAACCCCAGTGCTTCTCTGCAAATTACATAATTTCTCCCAGCTGAAGTAGTTTATATTATATTATCGGTTCATTATAGTTCTATAGCATGTAAGAGATTATGAAGCAAGAATTTTATATTTAAACATGGAAATATCGAATACAAGTCAAAACTTTTGATACATTTCTTATCAGTGCTTAATACAATGCATCTTATATATGGCACTGTTATTGGCGTATGTAGTACAATGACAAATTAGGAACTGCTCCCAGGTGTCATCTCATTATTTCCAATAAAAAGTAAATATCAAACTGAACTAAAGGTAAAGCAGACATGCAGTCTTAGAAATTTGAGAATTGAGACTATTGAATAACTGAGAAATCAATCCAGCAATTAGAAAAATCTCATGAACAAAACTAACGCAGACCTTCTCTAGATATTCAGGCATAGGACGTCCCCATGGATGTCTTCCACCTCCGTAACTGTCAAGATTTAGAAGAACAATGGCCCTAACGCTGCAACCCAAGAACTCATTGTAGAATTAATTCCATACAAAAAATTTAAAAAGTTACTCATGACAGATAGGATATAAATAACATTATATATAGTATTCTTATGTGTTCTATTTTCTTTTTACAAGAAAAATAAAGGGAATGCGGATAAAGAAAATTATGGGTATAATTTCACTTTTCATTTAAAGCCATTTCCATAATTACAGAAATCCTGGATAACAAATTTATGCACACAATTCAAAAACATAAACAACCTGCAAAGTCAGATTGAGAAAGATTTCAGATGTCTGACACAATGAAACCATAGCCGGTGACAAAAGTGATGCCCAAGAGGCAAAGTCATGACATCAAAAGTTGACACATTGGAGGTCAGCCCATCGAAGGTCTATCCTATGTCATCAACATAGGAGGTTGACTCATCAAAGGGCAATCTATACAAGACTGGTTACATCAAAGGTCAGCCATGGGATGTAACTGCAGCAGAAGCAGGAGAAGTTAATACATCTCCCTATCTCGCAGGTCAAGATGCTAGAAAGACCCACTAAGTCAGCTCCTATCATCCCATCCAGGGGATGACCAAATATGACATCATCATTTATCTTGTTATTGTTTTTTTATGTTGAATATTCGTAAATGATATCATCAGTCATAGTAGGGCCAACCTATGGGTTAGATCATGACAAAATGTAGATTATTGGTTATCATTGTACTATATGATAATGCAACATATTTTTGTTCTATTCACCTTGAAAACAGAATAACAATCTCTAGCCATTTTTTTTATGGAAAGAGAAAAAGTCCAACGCAAATCAACTTGGAGAAGGCAAAAATTGAATTGACACCTAGTCAGCACTTAAAAATTGAAGTGCGAAGACAAATAAAACATGCATCTCTTGAACATTGTCATAATAGATTAGCTAAACAATGAAAGAACATGAAAGTAAACTTGCCTTGAAGGAACTGGAATTTTCTCCCATTCTTTGCTGTTGACTTTTTTAATATAAAGAGCTAAAATGTTTTTAAGTCCTCTGCATGTGAAGTACAGGATCAACAAATAAGCTTTCTTCTGAACTTCTCCATGTAGATAGTAATTCACATATAATATAAGAACATCAGGAGAACGTATACCAAGTCGAGCAAAAGGATAAATTCGTCCATCATTGAAATAAAATGCTACATACTACCAAAATTTAAAATGTTCAAGAAAGTAAAAGAAATTGTGGCACAAAATTAGGAAAAATATTATTGAAAAGAAAATCAGTGCCTGAACTGTCCAATCATCCTAAGCTAATCACCTCAGCTCCATTAGAAATAATGTTTGATTATATAATTGATGCTCACTGCAATATACTTGTATCCTGTTGTGCTGATCACAATTTTAATGAATCATACATATCTAGTGACAGTTTGAAGCATGTAAATGTAATGTCCAGGCTGATGCCATTAATTTTAGTATGTAACAATTATTAAATTGGAACAAGAAAATCATCACTGAGGGTCTAGTCGAGACATTAAAGAAGAATATTCACTTATTTGGCCAACAATCATGTTGTTTAATGGCATCACATGGAAGCAACACTAAACTGAAATTTTAGCATAACTAGTGATGAGGATGGAGGAATTGGAAGGAGTAATTCAACATAATCAAGCTTTAAGCTGTCAGGAAACAGTGATGAGGATTTCCCTATGTCTCTTCCATGCTATATACGGTAAACATTATCAGTTGAAAGAGGAGAAATGATTGAATTCTTTAGTTCAGTAGAAAATTTAAATTGGTTCATTAACATCCTAAACATAATTCAGAGGTTTAGGTTTTCCCATAGAATCTCAATTCAAGAATTCAATTGAAATTTTATCTCAATTTGACTTATATATGCCAAAGTGTTTTTTCTACTCCCCATTAGACCATTTACTTAGCAAATTGTTGATTATATGATGACTAAGTTTCACAAAAAAATCACTATTGAAAAAGAGAAATTCAGGAAAGTAAAAATTATGATCCACATGAATGATGGACTAACCTTAGCCCTGGTGTTTTCACGCATGGTGTAAAAAACCACCCCTGTGTGCAGCCATATCCAGCATAAATTAACTGTAAAAGGAGAGGGTCAAAATGGTACCGTGTGCATTTATAAACCTAGATAATTAAATTGAAAAAAAAAAATTGAGGATCGCTTTCAAAACTTTGCATAAGGAACATCTAAAATGTAGAACATAGCATAGGCAATTGAGGTTGATTTCAACCAATAATTTAAATAGAAAATCAATTAGTCATCGCGCATTGCTGAAACAGAAGAACCAAGCCCCACATAGAGAAGGGGATGAGACGTAGTTTGCAAAGTGAGTGCAGGAACTAGGAAGACTAGACATATTCATATCTGACAAAAGGTTAATGCACCTACCTTGTGACCTAAGTACTGAAATTACTAGGAAAACTAGATATATTCATGTTGGAGTTGGCTTATGCACATTTGTTATAAGGATGAGAACTAAACTAGAACTAGTACAAAAAAAAAAAAAAAAAAAAAAAAAACATCACTTTTTTTTTGAGAAATTGGATGATAAGTTTTCCCATTGTGAATATCCTCAATTCGTGAAGTTAATCTCAATCATAGAGCTCCAAACTTTCATCTCAGAATCACACGACCCCCTTGATTTAAGAAGGCATCTCCTAGGAAACACCTACGACAACAACAAAGCTGCAAAAGTCCCAATTAACTTAAAAGCTCAACCTTAATGAGTTGTAAGCCAAACCTATTATATGTCATCCAAATCTGTCAATTCTTAAAAAAAAAAGGGACTATTATTTAGTCCTCTTTCAATCTCTTGTCTTACACATGAATATTCTCTAAATTTTTTTTTATTCATGTGTAGCTCGACTCAATCATCTATCCCTTATTTGTAAGGGAAAGTTAAAAATGTAGTTAGACATATTATTCTTTTTCACTTTGTTGTGTCCAATATCAATGATTGTCGGTCTGAGAGGCATTAAATAAGTAGTTGTGTCCTTCAATTTGACTCTGATATTCTAGGAAAAATGACAAAACATAAATCCCATGAGTGAGAATATAAGATTAGTGTAAATCAATATTCTATGCATAGTACGAGCAAGACATGATTTAAACTATACTACTTTTAAGTAACAAGTTTCAATTTTTAATCTGAAACAAACAATATAGTGCATCTGAGATTCAACTAAACACAGTTATTGTCTGTCTGAATTGCAGATGATGAATGATAAAAGAGGAAATCAGAATCATACTTTGTTTGAAATTGGACCCTGTGCAAGGTATGGCTTTTTGTTACGTAGATGGTGGAATCCATATGCAACTTGAGCATCCATTCCTATGTTTAAAATAATTGAAAAGAGTAAGGACTTACACACATCAAATGGTGCAAAAACACAACTGCAGGAAAATATTGATAAAAAAGCATATGACCAGATAAACAGATTTCAGTATCCTTTTGGATGTTTTTCTTTAACTGTTTGAACTTCTCGATAGCTTTTTTGTATAATCACTGCAAGTTATACTATGGTTCATGTTCTCAATTTTGATCCAGGTCAAGAAAGAGGGGGAAAATAAGGAATGACCAAAGAAATCATGGTCAAAAGCTTGGGAGGATTTGAAAAGATGATTTAACGGAAGACAAGCCCTTGACATGATGACTCTTGAGGAAAAACAATTTGCTGCAGCATAGTCATCTTTTGAACAGAAACAAACTGAAGATAAGTTTGCAGGAACTGGGAATCAGGGTACTATCAAACATTGTATAGTCGTATAGACACATACCATTCTGTCTTAAAACCTGAAAATACACCAAAAAAAAAAAAAGGCCACATGCTAAGATTATGTAACATATGGACCAGTTATGGAGACAAATAAAGAATATGTGGACTTGATTTTTGAAATTGGATTGGTTCTAAAAAGAAATTTTAAATTATAGCCCAAGGAGCATACCAATGCTAAGGTAGTTGTAGAAGACTCCTCCAAAGCAAGAAACGCTCTCTGGCAGTTCTCTTTGTATGTCCACATCCTGCAACAACGTTTATTTTTTCAGACAGACTGCCACATGTAACTTATATGAGTAACCATAATTCAATGAATTAGCTTTAGTAGGTGCATATAGCATTGGCTGTTAACTGATGATGTCAGCTACAAGAGTGATTCACAAGACTATCAAAGTATAACAAATTCATAACCACTATCCTCAATGAAGGAGCCACTGAATCACTAAACAGATGAAATTATATAGTATCTAAATTCAAAGAGTATTCAGAGGTTGCTATTTATGGTGTGTCTCAACTACTAGTAGTAACTTAGATGTGAAAAATTAATATTACAAAAAGTTTTCTAATTAGCAGTCTCTTCAATATGTGCTTCTTTCCTTAAAAAATTCCACTTATTTTTTATGGTTCAATGACTGTGTGCAATATGCTATTCAATGAATCCTATGAAACAATAGATGGTAAGAGGCAGCCAGAAAGACAATCTACATGAACTAAAAGGCACTTAAAATTTAAATATAACAATGAAAAGACAAGTAATTCAATTTTCATGCAGGCACAGAAAATGAAGAAAAAAAATGCAAACTATGTACCCTACTCATCATGGCATATCCAAAGAGGCATACAGCATCTATTCATACAACATTTTAGATGCATTACAACTAGGAAGCATTCTCATGGAACTTCTAAATCATGACTATCCTAGAGAAGAAGAAAATTATGTTTCACCAGAAGTATGAACTCAAACTTGCATAACACGGCTATCAATATCCAAACATGTAAAGAGTGTGACTGTCTCTGGAATCTACCAAGCCTAGAATCACCTCATCAATGGTGATACCATATGAGGAAATGGCATGTCACTACAAATAGGCAGGTTAAACAGATTCATGAACAACTTTAGAACTAGGAAATTAAAAAGAAGAGCTAAAAGATATCACTCACAAAGCCGTATGGGACCCCCACAAACACTTGAGTGAAGAACTAGGAACTTAGTCAAAGTTTGTATCCTGGATGTACCAGGATTAATTGTGTTAATACAAGAAATATGACATAAAGTACTTCTGGAAAGTTGGAAGGATGTCACAAAAGTTATTTCCTGCTCAATCATAACAAGTAGCAAGGTATATGAAGCGTGAAAAAGAAGCATTTGAAAGCATAGGCCCTAAGCAGGCAATCTTTTCTCAGGAAAGGAATAATTAGCATATATCAAGAGAAGCATACAATTTAAATTAACAAAAGAATCATATGTAGAAAAAATAATTCGAAGCAGCAAGGTCAGTCCACATCACACCTGAGTAAGATCATAGTCCTGCAGAGGCTTAAGAGAATATGGCAGATCTAATCCTGTTTCTTGCATCATGATCGTAACATGCCAACTGCATAAAATATTAATTCTTAGAAAATATGAACTAGCTCGTCTTTCCCTTGCCTATGAATGAGAAATCAAAGAGAAAGACGATAGGCTTCGGTTATTCGATGATAGGCTCTAGAATGAATGCAGATTGAATACATTAACAACATGATAACTAAAATGGATATTATGCTGACCTATCAAGGTGCTGAACAGGATTTGAAACTGCCTTAAGAAGAGATCGTTTCACTGCTGACCTCCATGCAAAAGGAAATGAACCACCCTGCATTATGACTAGCCACATAAACTGGCGCATCTCAATGAAATTGCAGTAGTCAATCTGACAATCATGTGCAGCCCCTTACCCAACCGAAACTTCTTGAAAGATCATTGCCTGTTCCAAGTGGAATAATGCCAGTTGGAGGAACTGGCTCTCTTTTCTGCACAAAAAGTTCTCCCAGGCTTCCCAATACCCAACCTACTGTTCCATCACCTCCTGCAACCTGCAAAAGAAAATAACTAATTCAAGAAACAATGCAATGATTAACAAGAAACCACCAAATGGAGAAATAATTGCAGAATAAAAAACATAGAAGTCTTAATGGTTGACTAGCATAGAAGTCTTAAGGTCCACAAAAAAGGAAATGCTTCGCTATGATACAGGACTGAGAATGTCAAGCATGCCAGAATGGACAAAGTTGATCTATACTGGAGAACATAAAGTACCAACAAGCAATCAGGGCCAGAGTGACATACCATAACTCTTAAATTTTCACGAACGGCCTTTGCACAATCATCACCAAGATTAGCCAAGTTCTCCAAGCAAGTCAAACCATACCGAACGAACTGTGGAGGCTGTGTAACTGAAAGATCAAAGACCTGGATTAAATATAATAAAGAATTAGATGGTGACCTGTTAGATTTATGCACCTAGATATGCTTCCATAGAAAAATTTTCACATAACCAAAATGAACTTAGACAAAATTCTCATCATTGTCAAGAGAAAAAGAGGCCCGATTAGAGTCATTATAGATCACATTTTGTTGATATAAGCATAAACAGAACCTAGTTTTCTAGCACAACCAAGCTTGTGTTGCAAATCTTACTGGAACAATGGCCAAAAGAGTGCCATATCACAATATTTACAATGTAAATAAATATGAGAATCATAACATGTCACATGCACTCAATTCATCCATAAAGTTCTCATTATCTACTAGAAATTGACACACGACCTGCTGACACCATACTAGATCGGCTTATATCTAAAACAACATCCTAATAAGTGGTTTTCTTCACTTGGATGACATTTTTTTACCAATTATATCACATCCATAATCACTCAGAATAACAAACTCGAACAAACTTGACAGCTAGACAAATTACCTCAAATGGCCATTTAAGTCCACATTGTGCTCATAACACCAAACTCTGATCCAGTGGGAAGGCAAAGCATAAGGTGCTAATTGGATGGCAATTTCCAGCACAATCTACCTTAGACCACCATAATTCATTGCTAAACATCGTCACCGAATACCCATATAGTGCAATTTCCTTTTTTTTCTTCCACAAGAATGATAGGTCAACAAGCAAGCATACTTCCCGTAAAAGTTAAAAAGTCAGACGGGAAGACAGAAGGAGAAAGAAAAAGCATATTATATAGGCTGATCATCTAGAAGATGCAGGCACCAGGCAAATACAGAATCAGGACTTCCTCTTAAATCGAAGACAACCTAAATTAAGACGACCTTGTAGCCTAAATTTCAAAATCTCGTCTGTCAAAGACACTGTATCAACTTTTAAAGCAGCCGTATACTTCAGAATTTTTTAAAGATTTAACACAAAATTCGCTTCTAGACGTCTACGTGATAATCTTACCTGATCTTTCCATTTTTAGTCTTTAGTGTTTTCAACCTTGAGAGATGCAAAGCGGCGCTTTCACAAATAATTTGCCACTCTACGGGCTCCTTGGGAAATTGTCTTCACTAAAGGCAAAGCATCAAAGCTAGCACAAACTCCAAGTCACCAAGAAGAGAAGAGAAGAATTCTAAATCTTCTGAATAATGCTTAAAGATCGAACAAGATATGGAAGCCAAGAACGCCGCATTAGGAATTTTTATCACGAACTAAAAGATCTAAAGATTTGCTTCAGTAACTCAAAAGGATTACTCAAAGAATAGAACACACTGCAAGCAACACTCGATATTTGACCTCAAGAACCCCAAAATGATCTTCGTAAAAAATGCAGCAGGAAACGGCAAGAAAGTGAGACAGGAAGGGTTTCTTTCTTGACCTGTTCCTCGCTGATGAGCTCCTGAAGCCGGAGCTTAAGCTGGGGTCCGTGGCGGCCACCGCTGCGGGAGTTCACGAACACCACCATGGGCGCCTCCGGCATCTCGTCAACCTCCGGTCCGCCCCCGCGGCCCTTCGCCCCATCCTTCATCGCCGCCTCGGCGCCGGCGTTAGCGTCCTGGGCCCGGATGGCCGACGCCATCGCCGACCGGAGGTACGCCGGCATCAAGATCCTCCTCCTCAGCTCCTCTTTGTCGATCCTCATCCCGGAGATCCCGCACCCCCGGATCGATTCCCACACCGACGATCTCGCCGCCACCGTCCCTCCCTCCTCCGCACCCGCTCTGGAGTTCGACATCTCGCTCTTCACGCCCTCGCCAGCCATCGTTGCTCGAGAAAGTAAGCAAGAAGGAAGGCGGACGGAATTGGTTCGACCTTTAAGAGGGGAAAGAAAAATACTCCATAATATTCCTTCTTCCAATTCTTGCATATTAAAATATTGATTTAAATTAATTAGTCCTTGAATTCCGCGAGCAACAGCAGAAGTCTTTCCCCCTCAGTGGAAGAGGAAAGCGAAAGTGACACTGTGGCTGGTGGAAATCACGCAACCGCCAGCCACAGTTTTAACCGGCGGCGGTTGTTAATTGAACGCACCCCGCCCACTTTTCCCGTGCTGTCAAAGACGTCCCCAATACGTACCGTAAGCGACTGAGAGAGAGAGCTTCACGGTTTACGCGTTGACAAATGCGGGAGAAGGGAGGCAGTTTTGTCGAGTCATCGCCTTCTTTCCGCTTGCGTTGTCGGTGTTCGACGAAATGTTCCTGCGACGGAAAATACTGTTCCTTTTGATTCGTACGTAAATCCACTGCTGGTAATTAGGACGCAGGTCAAGTGCCAACTGCTATGCACGTGATCCCACGTGACGTGCCGAGGACGGCCCCACTCACCCGCTTTGATCCGACGGTTGCCATAGAGGATGTACGCCTTAAACGAACGGACCGGATGAGCTATGCAACACCACAGACGATTGCGGTAATGCTATTCCAGAATTACACACACACATATATATACTTTAAAATTAGTGATTTTTTTATTTTTTTTGAAATTAGTAATTTCTATAATTTAATATATATATACTATTATAGATAAATATTCTTTATCTTCGAAAAAATTAGTGCTGCATTGAAAATATGAAAATAAAATATTCGAATCGGATTTAAATTACATTTGGATAACTATATATTTAATTGAAATTGAATGAATTGATGAGCATTCGAACTGTGGTGTCACATCACATGTTGGTGGCAGCCAATAAAGAGACGTGGTTGGGCCATCGCAAACACTTGCATCGAATTAAGCCTCCCCCACCAAGCCGTTGGGAAGACGCCGCCAATTTGTGCGACACCATTGCCGGTGTACCAACGCACGGTGTTTCCACCTGCTACGGCCATCGGATCACCATCTCAACGCTCGCAAAAGCAATAGCAGCCGGTGACACATCCACATCTTGGGCTGTTGATGTCGGAACACCTCTTCCCATCACTCTCCTTCGTAAACTCACGTAACGATGACAGCGGCCGCTGCAACAGATTCGAATTTTTAGTCATAAGGTTCTGCAGAGAAGTCAGGCTCATCTGGCTTCTGTGGCTTCTGCATGTATTTATTTATAACTAAAGAATTTGGAAACTAAATGTTCTCTTCTGTAGTTCATCGTAAACCACAATGACTTGAAGTGATCTGCAAGAATGACTACCATAAACATTCTACTTGAACACAACGCAAGCAATAAAGATAGAGATGGCCGCATAGCACCGGCATGTTTCCGATCAGGTGCGCAAATAGAACAAGACCAACAAGGACGATGAGTAGAGAAAACAACGTCTCCCCAACAAAAGTACTCGTTGTCAAAGTTTGGCCATAGGAGCTGGAGATAGATAAACAACATAACCTTATAAGAAGCAGGTTCTTGTTATAACTTACACAGATAATCTTGAAACAGAAAGCGAGAAGAAAAGTACTAATCTAGCTTTTGATTTAGCAAGAAAGCATATTTCCTTGTTTAGATGCCTAAGTTTATAACCAAACAAACAATTATAATTTTCATTTGCTACAGACTAGTCAAAGTGTTAGAATTGCTATTGAATGAAGCAGTTTGCAAGTGTCGCATAGAAGGGCAATTCCAAGACATGGAAAATTGCGTACTGCTTATGTTGATCATACTCTCCTCTGCTAAAGTTTTTCTTGTCAAGCAAGAATATAAGAGAACAGCGAGCTTCAATCCACCGGATGGGGTAGTGTCTTTCTGATATCAAGGAAACAGCATGAGAAAAAAAAAAAATCAAGAGTATATCCATAATCGTGCCAAGTCATGTTAACTTTCACATGAAAGATAGGAAGTAAGAGTTCATGCCTCAGCTTTTGCAATTCCCACCAAAGACAATAGAAATACTTCTTGACAACCATCGTCGTAAGAACTTCATTTGTTAGTGCAGATTTAAAAATGCCAAATTTGAAAGTGCCAGTAGGACCACAATTTTTGAAAACCTTTGTGACACTAGCCCAGCTTTGACGTTCTGGTTGGCTTGACAAGCCACAATCAAGAACCTTAGTTTGCATAATGGTCTACCCATTGTGCCATTTTCCAGTGTGCATTGTGATTTCCAGCATGTCTGTCTTTCAACTGAAAGCAAATACCGTGAAGTTCCTAAAACCTGCAAATTCCAATAAAATCCTGTGAAAAACTTTTTTCCTCCGAAAGAAGACAATATATCCATCATAATTTTCAAGGTTGATACACGATAATTAAGGGAAAGTAATAGAGTTACTTACATGGCTGGCAATCATGTAAAGCAAAAGATTGTATACAGCTCCTGCCCAAGCAGTCTTTCTAACAACCCCGGTAGTTTAATAATTTGTTAACTTAAGGGAAATATGAGATATAATCTTGGTATGTACTGTATTAGAACAATCAGAGCAACTGCATTATTGTTGTCTTCGGCTCTTAAGTTCCTGATTGTTGGGATGACTAACCAAATAACAATCTGCATGAAAGAAAGGATATGCCAGGTGGGACAAATACACAATTTATACAAAACATATCACAATTTTTACGAAAGCTTCTAAAGCAAATTGAAATCCTCTTCCTCAAATATTAGTATTTTTGTTGAAAGAAAGTTTACATATGAGATTGTTTATGATTCTTTTCCAAAACATGATGAAGGCCTTTGTTTTCCTGCAACCTCCCGTTGGAAAAGCATAAATTAAGCTTTTTATATTCCTGCTAAAAACAGGATATCTCCATGGCCAAAATGTTATGGTCGAGGTACATTTAAAATCCTAAGATGTCATATAATAGATAACCCAACAAAACTCATGGACAACAATTCAGAATTACCAGACTAGATAGTAGTTGCATTAATAGACAAGGCCAAAAACTAGTTAAAAATATAGTTGATTTGATTGAGCATATGGAATGTGACAATCAATGACCCAAACAAACTCATTTAAATGGCACATCAACTGTGTTTATTTCCAGATTTGTCCCAGAACCCAAAGAGTAACTCGACCTGTTCAAGAAAATAAGGAGCTAAGCCCTGAGAGCACCAAGAACAACTAAATTCATGCCAAAAAAACTTTACACCATATAATTCACCAACAAGGACAGTGATTATGTCAAGTATTGGTCTGGATTTTATTTTTTTTCCAATGTTTTCTAGTACTTGCTTTGTCCAAGTTGTGAAATTATTCTCCAGCTCATCCTAATCCATTGCCTGCCACCAACATCCTACTCACTCTGAATCCTCTAGTGCTATTGGTGCCATCATCATCATAGGCTTTAAACATCCAACAGTTTCACTTAGTTTAAGTCTAATTGGCATGAATATGATGTGTCTGTTTGTAGCTATTGAAAAACTGTTCTTTTATTTGGTTGGAGGGGTGACTGTTTGAAAGCAAGTTACATCACCAAGAACTGACTCAGCAAACATGCAACACGCTAAATTTTACTTTGACATAAAACTGCATGATTTATTCATTATCTTCCAAACCTTCACATAAAGCTCACTATCATTCCTAATGGACGCTTCTCTCTTTCATAGAACTTTCCATATCTGAATGGAGTTTATGTACATCTGCAACATAGTGCTAATTTTTAACATGGCAGACTTAGTTGTTATATATATGCACTACCTGTAACTTTCGATCAATCAAGCTTTCAGCGAGGATGACAACTAAGTAACATCTTGAGAGAAGTATATTATTCATGAACAATTCTAGGCTATGTGAGCTGAAACTTCAAGAGAGCGACGAGAGCAAACCTGTGGTAGCGGCAGGGCAGCTGCTAAATATACAAAGAAGTCTGATCTACATTGCAATCTTCTTGCAGTCCATTACAAGCTCTCCCCGTCCAAATACTCTCAAGCTTGGAGCAACATACGCAGTCCTAACTTCACAGCTATGTTTAGTATATAGAATAGATTGGCAAGAGTTCAGAAGAAGGTAATGGTAACTCACAGATTCTCATCCGTCTTGATACACATAGTGCTGCTCGTAGCGGCCAACGGCAATGAGAAGTATAGAGGATCTATGACCAGTGCAACCAAGCATGAGCCGAGTAAGACATGGTTCCATTTCAATAAGATGTTGCTTCCTAGATCAAGTATCCTCTTCCACCAAGGATCATGGTCCTCGATGAAAACTTCGGAAACCAAAGGGTCCCCAGACCTGGTATTTGGTTGTTGATGCTTTCAGTCTCTCACCAGGATAGAACCTACACATGAAAATTGCATGTAAGAAGAAGCCTTAGACAAATCCCAAGCAAGGTAAACTATCACATGAAATGAACGATAAAAGAATAAGAATTAAAGATGGTTTGCTTCATCTCTGAACATAAGCAGGGTTGGAAACGTTCCATGCTTTGGCCACAATGAGATCTCATAATGCTAACCACACGTACTGAATCATATTTAGGATGAGCTTTGATGCTTTCTAGCATTTCATCGAACAGAACCAGGATAACCAATCCAATCCCATAAAAATGAGATTAAAAAAAATCAGATTTTTGCTCACCAAGTAAAATGGAGTGGAATTTACTTCAGGAGTGGAAGACAGATAGGGTTTCCGAACATACCTTACGGCTCACTCCTTGAACTCCATCTTGTCGTCGACGCTCCTCGACCCAACCGTAGCTTTATTTTCGATCTCGGCCTCGATGGGGGCTCCATCGTCCACGGCTCACCCCACCTGACGTCCCTAACGTTGGGGGGCCTTCGCGTAGCTTCCGAACAAGCGTGAAGCGGAAGCCAAGCAGGGGAGAAACCAATGTCGGTTTTTTTCTCGATCGAGCATCGGATTCGGCAAAGGAAAAAGATTTTTGCTGGGTGGAAGATTCTCCAATCCACCGGCGGCGGACGAGGAGATAAGAACCAAGAAACTGTACATACCTGAAGACTGAGGATGGAGCGCGCAAGACTTGGACAGGCGAAAAGAGCGAAACCAGAGGCGGGTCGGTGGACGGGAACGCATGTTATCGGGTCGGGTACATGTCGGAGCCGCTTGGATCCGAACTCAGAATACGGATTGAGAACCCGCATCCTGATTGGGCAAAACAGATCAAATATTTGCTTACTTAGTAATATTGATGATGAATATAGTGTATCCGCGAATGCTAAAGGATCAAATTGATACCGGGTCGGATACTGTTATCCATGCCCGCGATGTTACGGTTGCGCCAAGATCCGCGCCTCTATTTAACCCACCGTCAAATTCGTCTCCTTCCCCCTCTCTCAGTCTCTCTCTTTCTCGATCGATCGAATTCGAGTCCCCCCTCTCTTCGCCGTGGGAGGTCACGGCCTCTGCGAGAATCGCAAGAATAAGGAGGAGCTCTAGAAAACCTTATCCCTCGACGTCCGCCGGAAGCTCCTTTCGTCCCTCGACGTCCGCCGGAAGCTCCTTTCGTCCGCCAGCCCCTCGCCCCTGGCGCCTCCGTCGAGCCCTAGCTCCACATCGACAGCGCCTCCCCGGCCGACCCGCTGGATCGTCTTCGAAATGCTCGATTCCGTCTCTTGATCCTCTTTCAAGCCCTTGCGCTCTGACTGTGACGACGACGCCATCGCTTCCTCCTCGACGTGGTTCTTGACCGTCGGAGACGAGGTCCGGGCTATGGTCGATGCGATACGTCGGCGGGATTCAGCTTAATCGCGTTTCCAGCAGCGCTGCCTCGATTTATGGCCGACGAGTAGTGGGAGATCTACTTCGCGACCCCGGACCGGGAGTTCCAAGTTGCCTCTTTGGACAAGGGTTTGGGAGAGGATTTCCTGGTGTTGCCATAGCAGACGGCGCTTTCTGGGAGGACGCCTCGGGACTCTGCAGAACTTGCTTGACGAGTTCCAGGAGAAGGCCTACGGGGGCGGGTCACAGAGCCTTGCCCTCGCCGCACTCGCTAATAGCTTCTTGGTTTGTGGTTCAGGAATTCCGGTTGTTAAGAATTTCGCCCATGTAATTCATGGGAAAGTTGTCTCAGTGAAGGTTTTTGGTAATGGGGCAGCTGTGGATCGTATTCCACCCCGAGAAGGCAGTTCAAATATGTTGTTGATGCGCCCAGCACAAACAGGGTAACCCAATTCAGGGTAACCCCATTTGACTGGAGTTCTTGATATTGAGAGGGGAAGGGTCAATGATGACTGGGATTTCAAGAAGGGTGGTACCCAAGAAATCCTCAGTAGGTTAGATTTGAGGTATATTGGAATGGAATTTATTCAGGATTTAGCAAACTCAGTGAACTCTCCGATGCTGCAATGAACTCCAGGCCATCATATCTAATGTTTCTCATGCATCACATCCACGAGAGATGGGTCCGTCTCCATGGAGTCTTTGGATGGAAGATAGATTTGCATTCAAGGAGTATGATGCTAATGGAAAAGAATGCATTCCTGGGCTTACCTTTCATGTTGATGATATCTTTGATGATAATTTGATATTGGGTAGAACTAACACGAACTTGATCACAGTGCCTTCATGGACAAAGATGGGAGGGAGAAGAGTGGTCTTTTGGCATAATGGAACATGTAATTACAGCTCCTAAACTGTCGAAGCTTATTCATTCGATAAAGACCTGTCATTGAAGTATAGTCCATTGGGTTCATCAATGGCAGGCTTGAACAGCAGGTTCCAAAAGGACCAAATCTCATGGGTAACGAACCAAGCATGATTTTCAACTTCTATCCATACTGCTCATTTTGCATGTCTAATTAAGTTCTTTTGGCATTTTATTTGTTTCTTGCGGACCTTGTTAGACCTGTATAACTAAATCATGACTACCAGATGGACTTGTCTAACCTTGTTAAGATAATGAGGCATTAACCACTCATTGTAACTGCATTAATCCCAATTCTAAGATCAGATATGTTTCCTGGAATCTCCTTAAGTGCATTTTGATCTCAGCTGAAATTCATTCACATTTTGGTTTGTTTAGATGTTGTAGGACGTGCCTGCATGAAAGCATGCAAAAGCTTGTCAGCATTCCACTTTTGAGTGCTGAATTGATGTTAATTACATAGTCTACATTTGCTAATTGTGTCTTCGACGGTACTTGAAGTCCTTGTGATTGTTTAGAAAGGCATCATCACTGTGGCTTACTACCTTTAGTTCTTAATTATGCTATTAGTTTTTCTTGTAGATAATCTTGATTTTGACAGAATACATAATATGGATTTATATCTATGTACACAGTAAGTACTACTTCTGCTAAATTAGGAGAAGGTTTTTGGTGTTCTATTATAGTGTGACTGGCCATGTTACTAACATCTTGAACCTTGTTGTACAGTTCACGCAGCTGTGCCTTTGCAAAGGACCCACAATTTTCCATAATTTTAACTTGGATTCATTGATAACATAATCATATGAAAGAACATGCAACAAAATTTGTAACTCCACATAAAAAGAATATTGTGGTCTTCATTAAGAAGCTTAGAGAAAGTGCAGAAGAATCGGCCGTTGTAAAAAGGTGAGGAAAACATGGGAGGGGAGAGGGAAAAGCGGAAAGGAAAGAAGAGAAGGAAAAAGTAATAGAACGAAAAGGTTATTATCTTTTTATTCTTTTGTGGTCTTGTGGTGGTGTCATCTCTTGCATCCCCCTGATCTTAGTACATTTTTCTTTTCATTTCTTTCTTTCTTTTCACTTTTTTGACGAATTTAAATTATTTTAGGATGAGCAGAGGACTGATTTGTGAGTGATTTATATACAGCGTGTTGGTTCAGGATCATCCAATTTTTGGTTTAAATATGTAAGCCATGGAACTGCCAGTTTTCTAGGTGTCAATTGCCCAAATAGCTGTTTAATCAGTAGGCAACCAATGTGAAAAACAATGTTGGGAGTCTTATGCTATCATACCTTTAAATTCTCAAATGAATCTAAGTGATACGGTTTCTCTTGCCGTCTGGTCATTGCTTCATCATTTAGCAGAGTTTTGCTATTGGTTTGAGTAACTTTCTTCTCACAAAACCTTTAGTTCATGAATGTACTTATTTAGAGTAGAAATATCATGATAAAGAAGAAGATGACTTCTGTTTCCTAAGCTTTCTAGTGAATTGGCGTAAATCCTGTTCATTGAAAGAATTTGATACAGTTACTGTTGGCCTTTGAATTATTTGAACTTGATAATGACTTGGCCATATGGTATCTCATTTCTGAATGACTATCGAGTAATATGTTGTACCGAGAGCAACTTTACCAGGCAGCGGATCCCAATTGTTTCAAACTTCCTTTTTACTGGATGGAATTCACACGAACAAATGCGGAAGTAAAGGGGTCACAGACCAATAATCATGCATCTGCTTCTCAATGACAGTATTAAACTCAGCGATGTGAGAGAAACACTGATTCAGGATGCATTCAGATGGTGTATTCACTTAGAGTTTACATGTAAACCACTTCATGATTTTGTGGGATGAAAGATGGGAAATTTATTGGATTAAATACATCAAATACGTTATAACTCGGGTTGAGAAGCATGTAATATGCCCGTAGCACTTTGCTGATATAATTTATGAAGTATAAGCATGCGCATCTGAAAATTGGAAAGTGAAATCGGTGATGGATAGTTTGACACTTGCTCTGATATGGTTTACTTTTTTGATGTGGTACGAGCTATAGAAAATTTCTTGCTATATCTTTCGTTTTCCTCTGAGTAGGATATTTAGTCTCAATAATCTTGAAGCTTCCAGTTACTCACGTAGCTTTGTGTCATGTTCAATCTTTCTACGTGCTATCCTTCCATTTGTGCATCATTAATCCTTACAAAATTGGCTTCATGTTTTCACAAGCGAGAGGATCATATTATTATAGATAGTTCTCTTGTCATCTATTATTGTCCTGCTGGGTACTGTGGCATTATCAATGTGAATCAGTATTCAAATATGATTTCTTGATACTGTTTTGACAAACAGAGGCCTGTTTATGTACTCATCAAGGTGATCAACGATGGTGAGCAGGAGAACCATGTGATATTTATGTATCCTATTATGGGATGGGTGTGTGAAGCACATGGTATCATATGTTTGTCCTCCTGCAAGGTAGATAATGTCAAGATCTTAGGTGGAGTCCTTCCTGTTGTACTTTCTTTCCAAAAATGTCTTGGGTACTTATCCGGATGTTTTGTTCCCACAGGTGCCGTGGCTCCTTCCTGGACGAGCGTCATGTGAGATGGAGGAAGGCAAAGCCTTTACTTGATCCAGGACTCTCTTCCGCTGTCCTCTGACAGAGCCCGGGTGTCCGTGGTTTTTCCACCACCGCATGCTGTCTCCCACCTGCTTCCTCTGCTCTCTGGATCCAGGCAAAGGTGGAAAGCGGGGAGAAGCTTCTGCAGCTGTGCTGTTTCCACATGGCAAAGTGAACTTGGTTGGGTAAAGTCACCAGCAACTTCATCTTCACATCTCCACTGGTATGATTCAAAAGTGTTCCATCTTTTTTTTTTCTTTTTACCTCTATTGTGTTGGATAGAGTTAACCAAACCAAAACCTAATCCTTGTAGAGGCCACCCCACTAAATGCCTGCACATCATACATAACCTATCCACCCTTCAATCACCTTTCTTATTCACTCCAATGTATCATCACCCATCATGCAAGAAGCTACTGCCATTGGATAGCAGTATCGACATCCACTTATTTCCAAAGTGAATCCAGTCAATAGGTTATCATCATCGAAGCTTCGCAGTAGGTGTTCTCAAATGGCTGCTAGGACACTCAAATCCAGGCCTAATCCAATCTGTAGTCCAAGTCAAGACATCATGCATGGAACACGTCGCACCGAATTCCATCTCAGATACGGCATCTCCTTTCTGCTCAACATCTTCTGTGCAAGTCTTCCCTCTCTTCCTGTCAGAGACCGGCTCCCTCACGGCAGAAACCGAAGGTTGGCGCATTAGGGTCCAAAGGCAACAAGACAAAAAGGATGGTGTCCTGTCCCAAAGGCCACATACTATAATCAAAAGTTTGGCACTAATATGCCAACATGGGCCTATTCACACTTCCTATATCACGGCTGCACTTACTCTACATTATCCCAAATCTCGGGTCTTAATCCTCAAATCTGGATTACTTAGATTTAATTCCCCTATTTTCCTCTCTCTGTCTTCCGCACGCCACATGCAGAAGTGGGGCAGATTAGGATCAGACCATGATTTTTTAACCACTACACTAAATTATCCAGGCTCTACTTAGGTATGTAGGGCGGTGCCCACCATCCACAAGGTTATTTATGTCATCCATGGAGGTTCAAATCTTCTACAATCCATTTCTTTCAATCAGCAGAAGATAATTGTTTAGCATAGAGAGGTGATATTGCTGGGGAAAGCTCCACTTTTTCTCTAATAGCGAGACAGGTAAAAGAGAGTGGTATTTAATCCTACGTATGCCTCTACGCCTCTTGAGAGGTCGTCTCTCTTTATCCGCCTGCGGATCACGTTAAGCTAAGTAACATCAGGGGAATGGAGTGATCGCAAGTGATCGGTATGAAAAGCTGGGACCCAAATGAGGTCCACGTAGGCAGTCTGGTGGGGCAGCTACGTGGCCAGTGGGGGGTTGGGTTTGGATAACCATCACGTTGACGCGGTCAAGGGCGTGACACGCCTCGGGTGGCGTCAGCGTTGCGTCAAACTCTTCCGGTTGGCCACGTGTCACCCATCCGAGGTTCCTCCCAACGCTGGAGGCCGCGTACGTCGCTAGTCCGTGTCCGACGGGTGGGCCCCTAATTCTTTTACGTGCTCAGTCGTGGACGCTGTCGTCGTCGCAGCCGCTGCCCAACACCGACACGTGTCGGGAGAAGTGGAATTTTCCAACCCAAATTTATGAAGCACTCCCCCAGGGTTGACGGGCGCCTCCGAGCTTTTCATGCAACCCACTTAAAAGAGGTGCAAAAGATCTCTTTTAATTCTAATAACTAGACGTAAATAGGATGTTATTTATGGTGATTTTAAATTGATGATGATGATGATAATAATAATATTATTATTATTATTATTGTTGTCGGTGTTGTGATCGTGGTTGGAGGTGTAGCCGCGAAAGGTGTTCCACACCCGTTCTATTGTACTATCAACCAATGCGTAATGCCAAACGCATGAAAGTCGCACGTTAGAAATGGATAGGAGGAATCGTAGAAACGGATAGTAGCAAAAAAAGCTGGACAATTCTGAATGGTAAGTATCGCCAATAAATTGAATGATAAAATGCTACAGCCCACGCATGAATCAGATGATACATCAATATCACACGCACCAAGCATCTCGCTCACCTGCATCTTCATCTTCATCTTCTTCTCACGGAAATCCTTCGTGCATTCAACCTTTCTCATCTCTTATATTTTTAATGACCCCAAAATCCATGATCTCTAATTTGGTGGATCTATGTAGGAGAGGAATTTAAAAAATTCTTTTATTTCTTAAAAATATTTTTTATTTTATAAATATCAGAAGAAAAAAAAGAAGTTGTACAACCTGGACGTGGCGGATTTCGTAATCTAACCCCGAGCGAGAGTAATAGGAAAAGCCACCGTTTACTGTCGGTCACCCCCACCAGCTGCCCAACGACCCGCCTCCAACACTTTCTCCAGTTTAAAACCTGCTTTTGGTCTCCCCTATCCGTTTTCATCCCCCGTTTCCTCTCTTCTCCCTCTCAGACACCTCAACCCAAAGAAAAGATAGGCATCGAAGACAGCGAGGAAGCGGATCCGCACTCGCTTATCCTCACCGGCTTGGTTCTCCGTGAACTAACCCTCTCCGTCACCCCCGCGCGCCACCCCCCCCCCCCAAAAAAATGCGTCCCTCCTCCGTCCCCGCCTCTTCCTTCTTCTCCTCCGTCTTCTTCCTCCTCTGCAACACGCTCCGGTAGCAACCGCCTTCACCGTCACCGTGATACGTAACCCTAACCATAACCCGCGGGCAATCTCCCGATCCGTCGGCGGCGTAGGCGATGCCCTCCTTCTCCTCCGCCAACCTCCTCGAGCTGGTAGCCGGCGACGACTCCGACTTCGCCGCCTCCCCCCTCCGCCCTCCTATTCTCCCCCGCCTCCTCATGGAGGACGGCGCCAACTATGATAGCCCCGCCTCACCGTCGCATCGGGAGCGGAGGATCATCGTTTCCCACCGCCTGCCCCTCCGTGCCGCCACTGACCCCGCCTCGCCCGGCGGCCTCGCCTTCTCCCGGGACCCCGACGCGCTTGCTCTCCAGCTGTGCTCCGGCCTCCCGCCCGCCGCTGAGGTTGTCCATGTCGGCACCCTCGCTGCCACCGTCGACCCCGCCCACCACGCCGCCGTCTCCCGCATCCTCTTCGACCGCTTCCGCTGTCTTCCCGTCTTCATCCCCGCTGACCTCCACCGCCGGTTCTACCACGGGTTTTGCAAGCACTATCTCTGGCCCCTCCTCCACTACCTCCTCCCTCTCTCGCCGTCCTCCCTTGGCGGCCTCCCCTTCGACCGCGCCCTCTGGCTCTCCTACCTCTCCGCCAACAAGCTCTTTGCCGACCGCCTCATCGAGCTCCTCAACCCGGACGACGATCTCGTGTGGATCCACGACTACCACCTCCTCGCCCTCCCGACCTTCCTCCGAAGGCGCTCCCCTCGCATAAAGTTGGGATTTTTCCTCCATTCTCCATTCCCTTCCTCGGAGATCTTCCGAACCATTCCTGTTCGGGATGAGCTCCTCCGGGCCCTCCTTAATTCCGATCTCGTTGGCTTCCACACCTTCGACTATGCCCGCCACTTCCTCTCCTCTTGCTCCCGATTACTTGGCCTGGATTACCAGTCCAAGAGAGGCTATATTGGCATCGAGTACTATGGAAGGACTGTCACCGTCAAGATCCTCCCTGTTGGGATTGACATGGGTCAACTCAAATCAGTGATATCTTCTCCGGAGACAACTGCCAAAGTCCAAGAGCTCGTTGACACTTATAGAGATAGGATCTTGATGCTGGGAGTGGATGATGTTGATCTTTTCAAAGGTATCGGAATGAAGTTTCTTGCAGTGGAGCGGCTTTTGGAGGAGCATCCACAATTGAGAGGGCAAGTTGTGCTGGTCCAGATCGCTAATCCAGCAAGGAGCCAGGGGAAGGATGTGCAGGAGGTCCAGGATGAGATAGGATCGATCACAAAGAGAATCAATGAACGTTTCGGTAGACCTGGATATGAGCCCATTGTGTTGATCTACCATGCTCTTCCAACCTATGAGAAGGTTGCCTTTTATGCAGTTGCTGAGTGCTGCATCGTGAATCCTGTTAGAGATGGGATGAATTTGGTCCCATACGACTACACAGTCTGCAGACATCAGAGCCCCGCACTGGTCCATTCTCCCAAGAATAGTATGATTGTAGTATCAGAGTTCATTGGGTGCTCGCCCTCCCTCAGTGGAGCTATTCGGGTCAATCCGTGGAATGTGGATGCAGTGGCAGAGGCGATAAATTTGGCCATCACGATGCCGGAGACTGAGAAGCAGCTGCGGCATGAGAAGCATTATAAGTATGTCAGTTTCCACGACGTTGCATATTGGGCAAGGTCCTTCGATCAGGACTTGCAGCGAGCTTGCAAAGATCATTTCCTAAGAAGGTGTTGGGGGATTGGATTTGGAATGAGTTTCCGTGTTGTTGCTCTTGGTCCTAATTTTAGGAAGCTGTCCCTTGAGTATATTGTTTCGGCATACCAGAGGACAAACAGTAGGCTTATCTTACTTGATTATGATGGGACCATGATGCCTCCGACTTCTATTGTCAAAAAGCCAAGCAGTGAAGTTATTTCAGTTCTGAACGGATTATGCAGTGACCCAAAGAATGTTGTTTTCCTTGTCAGTGGTCGGGGGAAAGATGAGTTGAGCAGATGGTTTGCACCATGTGAAAAGTTAGGGATATCTGCGGAGCATGGATATTTCACGAGGTAATAATTCTGCACTGAAATAGCAAACTTTATATTTCTTTAATAGGTTGTTGAATGGTGGCATCTTTTTGTTATCCACCATAGCAAATTTGGTAGGGGAAGAGTGTACCTTGTCTAATGGTCAAAGATAATTTTTAAGAAGTTATGAGGTAAAACATATGACATATAATCATGGAGTAGGCATAAAATCTCTTACAGAATTCATATTCGCATATTCTTGTGTTTTGATAATGTCCATATTATAGATTGTACAAACTGTGTGAGGGTGGTGTCTTTGCTTTAAGAAAAGATTATTTAGGTTGACCATCCTAGATCTCGCATTGGTGGGATCCTCGTGCAGTAGGTTGCCTTTTTATTATACATAAACAGTACAATTTTGTGAGCAAAGGTTTTTCTACTCATTTTGGAGGATGCAAACACGGTTAGCTCTAAGAAAGCGATGGAACATGCCACATTAATGAATGAGACAAACTTTACTTTCAGAAGTTACAAGATACATGTCATTGTATGGAAGCGTAGAGATGTTTGAACCTGATAAAACCTGAGTCAGTAACATGATTGTAATTGGCCATTGTAATTGTCTTCCGAAGATGAAGTGAAATGTCATTGTTATGCCTTGATTAAGATACATAAGCCAAGCAAAACTGTGTGTGTATGAAAGTTTGTGTATTTGTTGATTTATTTATAATCACGTGGTAGATAACTGGCTATGATAATTAAGTGATGAAAAGTGAAAGTCTGAATTGATTGGTCTAACCAACACCATGCGTTTGATTTGAATTGAAGGGAAGGTGGTATTCTCTTATGACTGACCGGCTGTTTGTCTTGGATTGCAGGTGGAATAAAGATGCTCCATGGGAGTCGTGCATGTTGGCCACAGACTTCAATTGGAAGAAGATTGCAGAACCTGTGATGAGACTCTACATGGAGGCCACGGATGGATCCTCCATAGAACCTAAAGAAAGCGCATTAGTTTGGCATCATCAAGAGGCTGATCCAGATTTTGGTTCATGTCAAGCAAAGGAACTCCTTGATCATCTTGAGAATGTGCTTGCCAATGAACCTGTGGTTGTAAAAAGAGGCCAGCATATTGTAGAAGTGAACCCTCAGGTATGAAGAAGTTGACAGTGGTTCTGTTTCCTTCACTAAATTTTTTGCTTTAGATCTGAACCAAAGAATGAGCTGTCATCGTTACATCCATGACTATGACTATCGTGATCTAACAAGCTTAGCTTTCAAAATAAAGGTGCATGGATTAGGATTGACTTTGAGGGAATTATCTGCCTACCTTACACATGGTTATACTATGTCTCGAGCATGCATGGATGCCCCCGCAAGTTCTGATAGGATTTCTTAAAAATAGTAATAATATTAATTTGGAGATCTAGAATAGATAGCCTTGCTTTGGCTGACTTGGGTTGCTAGGTCTTTTCTTATTACTTATTATTCCTCATTTTGTTCAGCCTTTGACCATGCCTTGGCTTGCTTGGTTTGGTAGGTCTCCTTTTATTATTCGCTTATCCCTGATAGTTTTATTCAGCCTTGACCGGTCTGATGTATGTAGGGGATAAGCAAAGGCATGGTGGTCGAAAATCTCATGGCAACTCTGTTGAGTACGGGAAAGGCACCGGATTTTTTATTATGCATAGGTGACGATAGGTCAGACGAAGACATGTTTGAGAGCATCAGCAGTTATTCATCGGTTCCAGCGATTGCCGAAGTCTTTGCATGCACGGTCGGCCAAAAACCAAGCAAGGCAAAGTATTTTCTCGACGATACAGTGGATGTCGTGAAAATGCTTCAGGGCCTAGCCAATGCATCATCTGTACAACCACCCAGACCTGCTCAGCTTCACGTCTCCTTTGAAGGTTCTCTTTAAGAAAGTGTGTATTCTGTGGTCAGATCTCTCCAAAATGATCCAACCTTCCGCCAGGTTAAAGCTAAACCAGCCTGTGAAAAGCTAGAGTCAAGGATGCATGTGAAAAACCAGGAATTCACAATACAGGAGGACTCTTATTGCAGACGATGCAGAAGCTCCATGGGGAGGTCAGAATGCTACTTCACAGGGAACAAAAGTATTCAGATTCTATCCAGATTACCTTGGGCAGCAGCTGTCACAGCCAAAGCCAGACTCCGTAGTTATATTCATGTAAATATATGGAAAAAGTTTTTTGTTGTTTTTCCTTTTGCTCTTTCTTGTAGATGGTTACAGAAATTCCATTTCACACGGATGTTCTTCCAATCATTTGTGACACATACTGCATGTAATGATAGCATAATTGGCAAGCATCCATCGTGCTTGCCATGCATACTTCCATTCCTACAGTCTCATCCTGATCATTCAATCTTGGACGGTTTGCTTGGACAAATTGGTCTTGTTTTCCTCTTGCTTGTTCTATTTGCTGATGGCTTCGGCGTTAAATATCTGAGACGAAGTTTCACACTAGAAGACATGCAGATTACGTCTATCGATCAACTCATACGCCTTTTGCATTCATGAGGATCACTCCTTGATTGCAACAGATTTGATGTTAATGTTGATGGCCCTGCCCAAGATTCTCTCAGTCCAAGCAAACTGTGACCCGACCATCCAAGCTGACCAACCCCAGATCACGACTGATTCAAGACTGGTGAGTAGCTCATCATCATCTGCGAACATGAATACTTGAATTATACCCGGGCCTTCCTTCACATTTCACTCTCGCATACTGTCCTTTTAAGTATATTCATAAATCACAATTTGTTTTTGTTTAATGAAAGAAAATGTTGCCAGGTTGGTGGGGGAAAACTTCTGATGGGGGCTGAGAGGAAGCATAGACTGAAATGTTCCCACCACCATAATTTGGTCACATTCAAAAAGTGTTGGAATGTAATAATGCTACTATTTTATTTTAAAAGCTTTAGTCAAAGACGTGATCAATAGATATACATGTGGAAGTCTCGGTGGCGGAGGCGAGCGGCACAATGGACGGCCTGCATCCAAATATATATATATATACACTCGTACGGCCACAGCAGTTCTCATCTGTTGACGTGCTCAGCCAGTCAACTACGTTAAGCCCGGTGGAGGAGGAAGTCGCTGTCGAGAAGAACGAAGGGGTGACTCCCTACCGGAGACTGCGACGCAGACGTTATACTTGCCGTGTCTCCAAAGCTCTGCGTCGGGCGTGGGGGCACTTCGAGAAGGAAGAGTCGTCCCTTCTTATCTTCTTCCCCTGCTCGGCGCAGTTCCGACGTGGTGGCCACTGTTGCTCTACTTTTCCTTCTCGCTCGGATGCTGTCCTCCCTCACAGCATCATTGGTTCCTCCTAGAGTCGTCGTCAACACACTATACTCTTTTCTTTGATGTCCACTTCCCCCGCTGCGTCTGAATTGTCTGCACATTGTTTCATTGGGTGATTGATTGGATAAACGTGTGAGCAGCTGCAACTCCTATCATCCTTTCTTTCCTCGATACGCATTCTTATGTTTTATTTATCTTGACTGAACTAATTCACGCGGAATCAGATGCTGCAAGCTTGCCATACGTATTGAATAAAGGGAGGTAGATAGATCGACAGAGAGAGAGAGAGAGAGAGAGAGAGAGAGAGAGCTGAATCGGTCTGAAGGTTGGTTGGAAGATCATAGTTGTTATTGTGGGTGAACAATGACAAAGTAGCTGTGGCTTTAGAATAAGATGTTCTTATCTTAATCTTATCTCGATTACCTATGACAGTTCCATCGCCTAACAAAGCCAGCTTGCTCTTCTACTCTGAATGATTGAGCAACCTGTTTTCACAGGATTAAGGTGAAGAGAACGATCAATTCAAGGGGGTAAAAGGTTAAGAAAATAAGGGTAATTGAAGCAAATATAAACCAGTAGCAGCTGATGTCTCCCTCCCTGTTCTGGAGATAGAGAGAGTCCATCCAAATCATCCCAAGGTTCACATATTGCTAACTTCAGATGCGTTTACCAGTAGCCCACATCGATCGGATTCATATGACAATGCCAAGAAGATGTTACATAAAGATTTTACAGCTGAGAAAACTTTGTATGGCATCTATTGATCTGAGATGTGTGTTCATTTTACTTGCATCTTCAATTAAGATGATTGTGCAATATGTTCGAGAAACAAGTACTGAATCTGTGCATGATTAATACATAAAAGATGCTTAAGCTGATTCGCGAGTCGACCTACTCCTCTCCACCACTGCCACTGGCGGCCTCCTCCTGTTGCAGTCTTGGGCCAAGCCCACCTCCCGCTCGTTGGTGCTCTTCTCTCCTCTCCCTTCTCTCTCTTAATCCATCCTATTAAAGTTAGTGTTCTAACGAAGAAGAAGAAGGACTCAACTCGGTTCAAACCCTACGAGGGGCAGCGCGTGTCATTCCGAGATGCCAAGTAATGTCAGAGAAAAATCGATCGATAAAATTCGATTTCTTGAAATGTCACCCGAGACCTTACGGAGGATCGAGATCGAGAGAACGAACACAGTCAGTCCTTCCGACGGTTGAGTCAACCATATCCAAAAAAAATATGTTGGCCAACGTGTTGATTAGATCTTTTATCCTTTAAAGTATAATAAAGGATTTATTTGAATTAATATTTTATAATACATGTTATATTAAGATTTATTAGGACAAATAGGACTTGTAAAGGGCAAATACGTAAAAGACTTATTCTTCTACTTAATAGTTTATTCTAATATTTACGGTATTCCCAAGTTTGTCATCGCACGAATCTCTCGTCGCCCTCCCTCCCGTCGCCGGCGCCCTAGAGATCGGTCTTCTGCGACTCCACCTCCGGCGACGTACGCTGCTTCTCCCTATCCTTTCCAGTCGGAAGTTAATTGTCACCAGCGGTAGGCCCGCCATCACTACCACCGCCGCCGGATAAAGGGCGCGTGGCCTAAGTTTTCACCGGAGGCCTGCGACTGGCGCCATTTCTCCACCTCGGGTTTCCTACAAGTATAAAGGGCCTGCTTGATCGTAGCTCCTCCGATCAAGGTTCTCCCTCGACTAATTAGGGTAAAAAGCCGTTTCTTCTAACTCGATCGTTCAACCCTTAAATAATAGATTTTTTTTAAAGAAAAGAAAACCAATTTATCGATCTTAATCGGAGATTTTAGATTCTTGGGAGTTTCAAGGTCTGTTTATTCTGCTTGATTCACTCGGATAACTCCTTATTCTTTTGAGCGCTATCAATTCTTCCTAATTACTCTAATTGGCCGCAATTGTTGTCCTGCTGATGGTACTTCTAGTTTCAACTATGTCTAGAGCATAATTAATTGTAACTTCCGAGCTGTTCGGACTATATTGTTGTGTTGTTTCAGAAGCATGAGGAGAAGACCAGGGATTGCAGGTTTAAAGAGTGCGGCTGCTGCACGGGTACTAGTTTCTGACTATGATTTTGTGATTGATGTGTTTATGTACATTGTTAAAACTTGGCTTGTCTTTTTCCTTTTCAAATAACTTATTTTTTCTTATATTGGTTTATCATCATAAACCAAAATCTACGTTCTTGCTTATTAGTTTGTGTCGTGGATGTTTGTAATAGTTATTTTCTGTTTGATTAATAGGATCAATATCGGCTAGTTGGTGAAAATGTTGCCAGGATCAGGGCAGATGTCATGAAGGAACAGCTCGAAACATTTCGAACTCAGTTAGAGGATTTTGCTCGCAAGCACAAGGTAGTATTATTCATTGCATATTTGTCCCTTTGTTTTGTTTGTGTTAATCTAGTTGATATTTTTGAGCATGCATCTGTGTGTTTTGCTTGTCTGTTCTCTTTTTGTCTCACTTAGAGCCCCAGATTGGGGTTTGCAAATTTGTTTGAAAGAGTTGTGGCTTCATGTTTTATAGCAACTATGAAAGTACTTGAGTGATTTTAGATCCGAGTTGGTGAAGAAACAGATACTTTTGGTTTATTGATTACTTATATATACACATATGTGAATATACAAAATTAGCTTCCGTTGGAGATAAAAGTGTAAACTATAGCTCTCATTTCTGATAAAACCGAGAGGACTGGAAATCACAATTTGATCTTTTCTTGAAGTTGTATGGAAGTTTGTTGTTGTCATTCTATTCAAGTGATGAAGATTGCACAAAACGTCTTGTTTGGTTGACAAATTCTTGTTTCTTACAAGCTTCATGGAAGTTCACATTTGTTAGAGTTTAGTAAGAAAAATGATGGTTTTACATTTTGTGTCTAGCAGTATATTAATAATCATGCAGGATATTCTTGTGATCCTTATCATGTCTGTGTCCATTAATATATACATAAAAAAGTGGAAACATATTACTTCTTGTGCTGTTGATTCAAAATATTTAATTACAGAATACAATCTTGTAAGAGTTGAATAGAGTGGAACTTTTTTTGTTGAAGTTGGTGATGAAGATCTAGTCAACTTCTTCTGCATGTGTAGAAGGTTAAATAGCAAACTACAATTCATTTGCATATTGTCAGCACATCTACAGTTCAAATATTTTTTTTTTCTGTTTTATATTTTTATTGTGTATTAACATTACTGAACATTATTGAATGGTTATAGAATTTGTTTCCTCAATTCTCTTTGTTTCCTACACTAGGATTATAACTTGATTCTTGTAATACCTGTTTATGCAATATCGGAACCACATTTTGAATTTTTAGGTGACTATTGTCAATATTTGCGTGCTCAATGTTTCTTTGAAGTTTTTTTTCTTAAAATAACTTCAAACTGAACTGCATCAACTTTCCTTTGACCTCTTTATTGTTTTGTCTTTATTATTCAAAAAGTTGGTCGGCAATTTCTGTTTAAGATGTGCATGACAGTTTACAAATCCATCTCTGGGAACAACTGATGGTATAGAGATAATAAGAATGGGTTGAGATGCCTAGAAAAATAACTCTGAGATTGTTTTTTGGTAAGTGATATGTACAGAAAGTTGGATTTGTTAAACATGGGCTGTTCTTGGTTAAGGCATACTGATATCTGTCCTAGGAAGCCATCCAAGGAAAGATTAAAAAGATAGAATTGGATCAAGTTAGATTTATTTTTTGGTTTATTTACTAGATTAATCAGTTTGGCTCCTATATTTGTCTTGTTTTGTTGTGACTAATCAGATTACTTCCCCTTTCTGAAGGGGTTTGATTTATGTTGAAATTCCTCTTGTTAGCTGTGATCTGTTTAAATAAGTCACTTATTACTTTTCATTTTAAGATTCCTGATTGAGAATCACTGTAAATCTACCTTTGATTTGGGATTAAAGTGCTTTCAGTTTGATGATTGGCTTGGTTGCAGAATGACATCCGTAAAAACCCCACATTTAGATCACAATTCCATGAGATGTGTGCCAAAGTTGGAGTTGATCCCTTGGCCTCAAACAAGGGATTTTGGGCTGAGTTGCTAGGGATTGGTGACTTCTATTATGAGCTTGGTGAGTATTTATGACTCCATGTACAATTTCTGTGCAAACATTTAATCCAGTTTCCGGTACCAACTTTAGATTTGGATTAGCTGATGCATACTGCATACTATGTATGGTGCTAATTTTTATTTCTTCCAATGTGGCCTATATGGTAAGGCAGGAGTTCAGATTGTAGACATATGCTTGTCAACTAGATCTCACAATGGAGGTTTAATCAACTTGCAAGAGCTCTGTAGTCTTCTTTGTCAAAGGCGTAAAGTTGCTCGGGAGGCCGTTACTGAAGACGACTGCCTCCGTGCTATAAGTAAGCTAAAGGTATTGAACTGATGATGAGTTATGTACAGAGCTGTCCCCCACCCCCCCTTTTTTTTTCATTTAGATGTTTTTAGGGTTGTCTCTTGCAGAGTGTTTCTTGAGGTTGCCTCCGTGTCTTGTATCTTTGGCAACGTGTTGTTGATTTCCTATAAGTTCTAATGATCTTAGTTTGGAACATATATGTTGACTGGACATGCTTTGTCTGCTCATTTTGTAAATTTTCAGGTCCTGGGTAGCGGTTTTGAAGTTATATCAGTTGGCAAGAAAAAGCTTGTTCGTTCGGTGCCTACTGAGTTGAACAAGGATCATAATGAAATTCTTGAAGTGGCTCAGGTTTGTTGTCTGTTTCATGATGTCGGCTTGGGTTGTAAAAATTTTTTTGTTTACTTGTTACACCATTTACACTTTAATTTCTTTCGTCATTCCTGATGGTTTGTTCTCTAGGATTTTTGTAGCATGCAAAAGAAAAGAAGTATATCTAATTCACTTGCCCTGAAAAAGTAGATCAAACTTGAAGTGAAGGGAGTAGTAGCTTGCAGTAAAAACCGACTTCTGATGGAACCATATTTGTGTTGACCTATCTGCATCCATTCACACTAAAAAGGAATAATCGGTGTTGTATTGGCTACTCTGTTATCGGGGAAAATTCTCAATATATATACTTATTCAAATAGGCCTGGGTTTTGTTTGTAACATGATATTCATTGTTTGTTCGTTGGAACATATATACTAACTACATAGTGCATGATTGCATACAATTATGCAGAAATAAAAATTATATCTCTGAAACAACATTTAAATAGCTACAAGATACAAACAAGAAGCATCAGTATAACCGGAAACTTTTTCCGTAGTAAGCTAGAGCCAATCAATTTTTTCCTAAATCACCGAAATGAACAATTGGTAAATTAGTTTGCTCTTACATGTTGAATTTATGAATCAAACCATTTTTTGTTGTCATGATGATGTTACTTATCATGTTGGTGCATAGGCTAAAAGAAAAAGGTGGCATGTTTATAAACGCTTGGTGCCTGGTGGTGACAGCTCCCAAGTCTTTAGATTCCATCTGAGATCTTGGAGTTCCTTCTTGATATTTTCTCACTGATATATGCTATATCGACCGACTTCCTATGAACTCTTTGACATAAATCTCTCAGTCCTCGATGCTTATGCTAATAGGATTATTTACATTATTAAGTTCAAAATCAATTAATGGATAATCTAGCTTGACATGAGCATCCAACATTTAATACCTGCTATTGAATTATACTGATGCAGGCTCAGGGCTACGTGACTATCGAAGAACTTGAGAAGAGACTTTCCTGGTCCTCTGGCCGTGCAATCGATGCTCTTGAGACTCTTTTGAAGGTAGGCGCCGGTTGCTTGTGCCTAATTCCTAAATGTAGTAAATGCTTAATGATTCTGATTCCTCGAATTGGAAAATACAGGAAGGTCTTGCCATGATCGATGATGGTCATAGAGATGGAAAGCGTCGGTATTGGTTTCCCTGTGTGGCTTCCATTTTCTCTGCCCCAGGATCATCAGATGGTTTGAGATCTTCGTAGTTGTCAGACCGTGGCCTAATGTGTACCATTTCGAGTGCTTGTACTCTTGAGAACATTTAAATGTTTGATATTTTTGTTATCGAGAAGATGAAAGATAAAACATGACTGTTTTTAATGTATCAAACCAGGTGAAGAAGATATGCTGTTACTATTGAGGTGAGCCACACGGTCGGTCCATCACTATTGCATGGTCCATCTCGTGCTTTAAACGAGCAACTCACGCCATTACACCCATCACCTTCATGTCTCGATCGAGTCATCAACTCCACTATTGCAGCAATTGGAAACTTCTCCTCTTCATTCCACATGTCGGTGGCTGGCTTTGAGTTCATGGAATCGGGAAGGAGATTTAGGATTTAGTCTCAGGAGACCATCGGTTAACTGCTTCGTCTTCAACAATCATGTCTGCCTGTTAATTAAATATGAATCTTGGATCTCTCGATCACCGACTTGTTTGCCATTTGGACTTCGCACCATATGTTTGGATTTCGTTCACGCGACAAGCTGAATCATGAGCTCTACATATTCATTAGGTTTTGTACTATATATCCATTCACGCGACAAGCTTCATCATAAGCAATATTCATTAGGCTTTGTACCATATATTTAGGTTTCACTCACACATCACACCTACCCGACTTACTAGTGAGCTGTTCGTTATTATGATTTGCGATTTAGTTCACATGTCAAATCTAATCGACTTTCTCGTGAGAGATGATGAATTAATCTCTTTCCTAATAGCTTAAATTTTTAGGATTTGTGATTATTCAATCATGTATCATTTAAGCGAATAGATGCTTCTGCGCTCGTCGACACCGCTGCATGCGCCGATGGTGCAGTGACGTACACATGCAGGCGGCTGAAAGCACAGGAGAGGAGACGGAGGAGGCGGATGTGCAAAGACCGGTGTGATGGAGATGGCAGTGACATGGGGTTGAATCCTGCACAGCACATGCTCGGCCCATCGTCGACGGTGACGGATTGGACAAGTGTGTGCGAGTGAGGTCCCGCGACTGAACTCCTCAACCACTGCAACCTAGTATACCCCGGCATGCCAACCAGCTTCATGCGTGCATCACATGCAAGATGAGTCATGATGAAATGAGAAGCGATAGATCTCTTGTTTTACATTGCGGCAGCAGATCTTTCCCAAACACAATGAAGATGATCCATTGTGATGGTCATCACCCATAGGGTGGGGCTGTAGCATTGATGCCTGTGTATGTGTCGTGTGGTGGAGGACCTTGGTTGATGGATGGATTAGCATGAAATGAAGGACACAAGTTGGGATGACAATTATGATTAGCATCAACATCAAAGAAAAATATTACATATATAGCATGAGTTTTCTTCGACCCTCAGCTAGCTGATTCTTCTAGGGCTTGCTTAATAAAAATTGTCATTTTTTGGTGCAGATTTAGGCTCAATAAGTGTCATGAGTACGGAGAGAAATACTCTTTATCTTATACATCATTATTACCGGTGTGAAATCCTCGATTGACATCAGTATTTTGCATCAGTGAGTCAGGGAATGAAGATAACGCTGGAATATATTGCCTGCGCCAGTAATGTATTGTAATGTAATATAATATATGGCACATTATTTTTCGTAGTATATTTCAGACTTGTCAGTCAGAAATGTCACTCTATGATAAGTCAAAATCAAAGATTGCAAATGTGTTATACTGCTGTACTGCTACGCAATTTGACAAAGCAAAGTTACAGTTCCCCCAAAAAATTATAATAAGTTCGAAAATAATTATATAAAAAAAAACAGAGTCCACACCGAAGTACTGCAGAGCACTTTAGCTTCATTGGATTTGAAGAACATATAGCAAAGATGACAAGTATATCAAGAAAGAATGGATATGTCCACGTTATTTGAAGCCTTTTATGTTCATACCATAAAAAGACGAAGAAATAACTCAACATAGTTAGGATCCGATAAGGAAACAGCTCGTGCCGTCTTGAGATATCAAGGAATAATTAGAGCCGATCAATGAAATCATTTATGAGATATTGTCTAATCTTTTAAAGTGTCGCTCGAGACCCTACATATTGAGGTTGGGAGAAGTCCAACTTAATCCCTCCGATACATATATATATATATATATATATATATATATATATATATATATATATATATATATATATATATATATATGCATTAAAAATGAAGATTAAAAAAAATCTATTTAGGCTTAGGAATTTCACAAGTAGTTTATTGGTCAAATCATGATATCGAATTATCGAGATAAAAGCCTTTATTATTGAGATGAAATTGGCCATATGTGGGTATTGGAATTATCCATTTTATCCTCTATCATGTGCCACTACAACAAGGATATCTTTTCTTGAAGTTTCATTAAATCAGAACAGATATTATATTTCTTTAACAATGTTGTCCGGATTGTAGTGTAAGACTGAGGAACAGAATGAAATGGTAGACATTAAGTCTTCGTTTGTAGATGGAGTTCAAAATTTTCTCACCTTGTTCAACTGCTATAAAATATATACCGGAGATATCTTCTTATGCACTAACCTTAACGAGCATTAATTCAACTTCATAATAATGATATTTGCTCCTTAAAGCACAATAAAATCTCACATATTTTAGATTGTACAGAAGAAAAAAATTTACAATTAAATAGAACCAAATATTACACCCCTCCAACATCACATTCCTTGATGGCCTTTTCTCACTAAGATGCCGTTCATCCTCAACCCTAAGGAGGAGCAGTGAACACTGTGTCGAATGACTTCCTGTGTGAATTCCTCGACACGATGCAATCGAGACGTCGATCGGTTATCAACTTCTGGTGCAGGAGCGCTTCATTTGCGCTATTGTTTGATATGACTGGCTTTGAATGCGAGAGAGGACCCCAATGAATCCATCCACTTGTCACGGTGAGCTGCCCAGCTTCATCCCTATTTATACTCTACTCGCGGCCTTCCCCATCTCTCATTGCCGTCACTTGCATGGCTACTTGAAGCCTCTTCACACCCTCCGATTCCTGCTTTCCCCATCTCTCATCTCTTCCTTTTGCATAAATAGTTCCTTGGCGATGAGAAGGGCCTCGAGAAGGGGAAGCAGGAGAGCGCTGCCACTAAGAGAGAGGAAGCCCCAGCCGCAATGTCTGGTGCTAAAGAAACTGAGGAAGCTCAAGAAGATTGTTCCTTGCTGCAGGAATGCGGTAGGGTTAGAGGGATTGCTGCTGCGGACTGCCGAGTATATATCCTTTTTGGAGCTGAAAGTGATCGTTCTTAAGAGGATTTTAGACCTCCATGGTGTGTAATACTCTATGTGTGTTGATCTTTAGCTGCAAAGAGACTTGTATGCCCCTTTCTAGTCCTGCTCATCGTAGCTTGTCTCTGCTAGTAAGCCTTCAGTATGTATTGGAATAACATCGTAGGATATAATGACCATTTCTTTGGAAGAAGTGTCTCCTTCAATCCCAATTCTACCGATGCAAATTATTCTTCCTTCCCATTGGTAATGGGAATTAGGTCATGTTTGAGATGGGTTTCAAGTTTGATTCGATTTAAGAAAAAGAATATAATGGGTTAGGATTTGTTCTGTAAATATTATAATTACTTTATTACTCTTCCTTGCCTTAATTGACATGTATCTTTCTCATATTCTCCCAAATATTATAATTAGTTTATATGCTATTACTTTATGTTAAAAAAATTAACTCGAACTATGATCGGCCTAAAAATTCACACAAATTATAAGATATGAAAGACATTTTTAAATTCATATCGTCGCTCTCTTTAAATTTTACAGATCTATAATTTAAGTACTCTAAACTTCAGTAGAAACTATGACAATTTAGTATTCTAACATGTGAAAGAAATAAAAATTGATGTGCTCGAAAATTAATTAAACACATGATATTTTATCGATTTCATTGGCGATAAAAATTCATATAATCGATGCTAAATTTTTTTTAAAATGATTTTAATTTCTTTCAGTCTAATTTAATGTTTTAACATGTCGGATACAATATGATGTTGCTCGGAAGCATTACAGGTTGTGACGATATTGATTAGATAGCACCGCGTGCCCTGTGTTGCAACCACGACCGACTTAGGAATTAAGTTCATCCGACATGGTCACATCATATGCATGCCGTGATGTGATCATTCAAGTGACTAGTTTGTGTTGTCAGATCATCACTCGGGCGGCTACAACCTCGGTAGCACTCCACTGTGTCGGGGTGTTGCATTCGGTTTGCAGGAGCAGCAGAATTAGCTTCCCAAATGGCATCAACAAGCTTTGTCGAGATAGATTCAATTCAATACTCTTCTTCTGTCGACTAATGAAGTGAAGAGAGAGAGAGAGAGAGAGAGAGAGAGAGAGAGAGAGACAGAGAGAGAGAGAGAGATTTAGAGTGGTCAAATCTGTCAGACGCGAGAGGAGGAAGAAAGAAGAAATCCACATTTCACGTTCTTAGATTGCATGTCAATCTAGCAGATGCGTTGCACCTCTAAAAGAAGCCGCATTGAATGCCACCAACAACACCTCGTGCCCCCGTGACTGGATGCATGCACCGAGCGCTCTCTCATGGGTGAGGAGTAATTGTTGCAGCAGAAGGAAAACGTGATGACGACGAGGAGGAAACAGCGATCGAGAGCTGATGGAAGGAACGTTTCAGGTGACCAAATCCAAAGGTTAAGAGGGTCATTTCGGGCATCATCTTTACTGCACCGCTTGCCTCGTGAAGCCACGCGGTGTGGGTGAAAAGGAACGGCAGCCATGTTTCCCGGATCTTGCCAACCTACCTTCACGTGCAAGAGGAGACGAGGAGAGGACCGAGCTCCCTCATCGCCTTCCCACCATGCATGCCCACAGCTTCCTACCTTCGTAGGATCAATCTCGGGCCATGCAATGGGAGAGTAACAGCAGGCACGCATGTCAAAGTTCATTTGGTGCTGCACACCGCCGGCATGTGCTTGCATGTGGCGTGTCCATCCAACCAACCCATGAATGCTCTTAATGGACAACAGATGACACTAAACCGACCTTCTTCCCATTGCTAGCGAGTTTATTATACGGTTTATAGGAGTAGTTTGCTTGCTACAATGCATTAGTTTGTGATATGGGAAGCCGTCACTCGACAGTCTGTGGATTCCTACTCACATCTCATGTGGGCTCTCTCAGTCTACTAAACAGATGAGCGAACGGTTGTAGTCGTCTTGGATGAATTCATGTCCGAAGGATGCTGTAATTACGCCCAATAGAAAAGCCTTCGATGCACCACATTGACGATTGACTCTCTATATATTCGGCACATAACTAAATCCTAAGAACCCAATATTTTTGCATGATCTTAGTGTGACAGTTCGATGATTTGACATTCTTGTGATAGACTCGAGAAACAATTGTGGTTGAATTCAAGTCATCCTCCACGTCAAACACCTAATACTTAGAAAACAAGTCGAGAGAGAGAGAGAGAGAGAGAGAGAGAGAGAGAGAGAGAGAGCGGGCGCAAAACATCTACAATACGATTTTTTTTTATTCTCTTTTTTTTTTTAATCTTGTTTGCGTTGACCAGCGGCAAATCAGAAGAAATAAAAGAAACCCGTTATGGGCCACGAGGTTGTGATGATTGATAGAAGCCCATTTCTACATGATGAAAACGCCTTCTGATCGTTAGAATGACCATCGTACGAATGATGGCGGATAAAATACTCATAGTGTTTAGGCTAGTTGAGATCCAAGAGTAGTTTAAGATTTGTGTGTGTGTGTGTGTGTGTGTTTTTTTTTTTTTTTTGAGAAGTTCAATATAGCTTTCCTTCTTTTTCCCACCCTGGTTTCCTCTTCTTTTATTTGATTTGATTTTAATATCTCACTTTTTTCTATCAGAGCCAAGTAATCTGTATTTCAAAATCCTTTTGATGAAAAAGATAACCTTTTTCGATTATGGATTATAATAGTTGAGTTCATGGGTTTGATATTGAACTTTTGAATCAAACAAATTATAAAATCTAAAAATCCTATCTCATAGGGGGGATTTACAAAATATGGTTGGTGACTATATAACAATAGCACCAGATACTATAGATAGAGTTGTTATTAAAAGATAGAAGTTATTAAATGTAAAACCTAAATTTATATTAAAAGGATCTATTTCTCATTATCTCTTTGAATACATTATTTGTTGCAAATCAGCTTCAGAGATTTAGGTCACTCTTGATACATTATTCAATAAAAAAAACGTATGGCTTGATTTTAGTATTTGGAGAATAATTTAGTAAATATAATCCAAGATAATCTCTTAATTTCTCAGTACTTTTTGAAGATTAAAAATTTATATTCAGTTATATCATTCTTAGATCTAAATGAGTCTATTTTTGACACACGAATGAGACGTTATATTATTCGTGATATTCAAAAATAATATATTCCTTATGTTATATCTATTTAGGATAGGTTCTATAATCATCCTTAGTAGAGTTAGAAATTTTTTTTTGCTTCTCAGGAATCCTTAACTCTTCAAATGATAAGAGTTTCTACTTTAAGAGAAGATGAAAATGCCCTTTTTATAAATAAGAAAAAGAATAGCAATAATAATAAAGAGAAGAAGGAAAATGTTAATGGTAAGCTAGGGTCTTCTTTGAACAATGATATAAATTAAAAGAAAATAAAGTATTATAGATATAACAGGTTAGGCCATATAAAAAAAATTATCGTGTTAAGACTAAAGCAGAAAATATTACAAATAAAGAAGATTATCTCAATGCTATTGAAAAGTGTTATGGAAAATGGTTTATGACTGAAATTTTCTAAGACCATATGATCTATCAATTTCAAATATGACTAGATAATTGATTCATAATATAATTATTATCTCATTAGTGATGCCACTAAATTTATCGATCTTCATCAATATAAAGGTAATGATGCAATTATCACGATAGATAATATTATTCATCAAGTGGACAAGGAAAGCACTCATATAATACTAGATAAATATAATGATCCAAGAGTATGTACCATGCATCAAGTATAAAGAAAAATCTCTTCTCTGTTACAAATACAGTTAATGCTAAAAATTATATTCCTTTTTGTCTTTATAAAGTCAAGTTTCTAGACTTGGTCATATAAATTTTTTAAAATTAAAAATTATGATGCAGAAAATTAAAAGAAAAATTGCTTTTAGTGGTAATATAGTATGTAATGGTTGTTAATATCATAACCATTTAAGAGATCACTTTTAAGATATAACTTTTTCAAGAGATCACTTTCAAGATACAAAGAAGATCAAGAAGATCAAGAGCAAATATAATATCACAGATATCTTTATCAAATCTATTTCGAAAAGACCTTTTGAAGATCTTCAAAATAAATAGGGATCTATATATAAAAGTATATTTTAAATGAGAGTATTATAATTTAAGATATATTTTTTTTAAAAAAACATTAAATTATTATTATTTATCTTATTTTTTAAATAAACTGATTAGATAGAGTTGTAGAGATAAGAGTCTTTTGATTTAAATTGTTATTTTACGTCTTTAAATAAATGATATATACATGTGTAAATTCATCAAATCTGAGTGTTTAGATTTATATGGCTAAAGTCCAAAAGTAGTTCAAGATTGTTTTTGTCTTTCTAAAGTTTAATATAATTTTGTTTATTAGGTCTGATCTTAGACTAACAGTATGTTGTTATTATTATTATTTAAAAAAGAACTACATTACGTATGCGTGCGATTTCTCCCTTTCTATAAATTATCATCATCTCATAAATATTTTAGATTTGTGTCGTTAGTAATGCCGAGAAGATTCCCGTGGCATGTCCCCGCACTAATTGATCAAAGCGTGCATAAGATACTGACAGCATCGTCGTTTTACTTGGGTTCAATGATGTGCACAATGACCTACTCCTTTCGATGTGCTCTTCCTCACATAGGTCATCGTTTGTGAGCCACAATTGCGTTGGAAGACTTCCCTTCTCTCATGCCACATCACATGACAAACACAATCCCACTCGAACCTTGCTTTTCACACCATGTGATTCAAGCCTTCGCTTCACATTGCATGTCCCCACACTCAATCATTCACCTAATTTGAATGATATATATATATATATATATATATATATATATATATATATATATATATTTCAAGCCTTGATTTCACCAACTCAAACAGACAATTGACTTCCCGTGACAGCATTTGCATTCACACTATTCTTATCCTCCAAATCTCATTTACTGAGGAAGGAAAATTCCCACATTTTCCAATAAATGCTCTTAATGTTTGGGGTCAAATCAGGTCTATAATATTTAAAGATCACTTCACCGTAGAATAGATGCCTTCCTTGGCTCAACGAGGCACAAAGGACACGTTAGTGAGATCAACTTATAGTATAAGATCCATGAAAGCCACTCACTAGAGGTCGTACTACTGTCACATAGCACCACCGTAGCCGTCAAAATAGAGCCACACAAGTTTACGGCACTGCCGTGGCACTTACGTGGCCCTTGTGATGATGTCATCCATATAAAATACTAAGTAGCCCGAGTTTGCCTCCTGCATCATTTGTGTGTATAAAATATTCTAATCAAAATTTGTGATATATATAGTTCGAAACGTTTCGGTGTAAAAGATGTTTACCGATTTAATAGTCTACTAATTCATAGATGAACCTAATTCAAGATATATATATATATATATATATATATATATATATATATATATATATATATATATGTTCGGTGCAAATATTATTGTTACATAACTTATGTCGAGTTGTAATTTTACATTTTATTTTTTCAAGACTCAACATCTGAAACAAAAATATTTTACTAGTGGCCTATGGTCCCCAAGTCTTGGCTATATATAACATGAAAGTATCGACCCAGGAAACTTCGGATCTTCGCCGGCCAATATTTCGGGCTTAGCTCAGGTTGGATCACATCTTGATGTCCTCCGAACGATCGACTTTGGTGATAACACCACACCCGAAAGTTCTCAAACGATGGAGCCAAAAGGAGCCCCTGCAAATGCAGAGATCGTAGGAAAGCAATGCCTGTGGCCATCAAGAGAGGAACGATGAGGGCCGGGAAATCCCAAATCGCACATGCAATTTGATGGCGCTGCAAATAATGTAATGCACTGAGTGGGGGGCAGCGAACGCAGTACAATAATTCAGCGAGCAGCCCGTTGAATCGTGCGGACGAGTGGCTTTTGTGCATCCCTACCGATTCACCAATGGAAATAAAGGACGAAATAATCAACCATCAGATGACATCATTGGATGTCGATGCAATCGATCTTAGTCCCTGGCTTCAAATCATGCTAATTGATGTGGACTTGGTCATGCCATGTCTAGTTCGAGTTCGGCTCGAGTCGAGCTCTGCCAACCTTCTAAATATCACCAATCTGCTTGCTAGGCTTCTCTCACTTCAATAATTGCGTGTTGAATCGAGACAAAGCTGGGCTATTAATGAGTCTGGAATTTTCTAGTGTAGTATACAGCGTACATACGCACATTTCATTAATGTGTCGGGCGCGACGAACGCAAAGTCCTATAAATGCCTACGATCTACACGTCTCTTCTTCCTCGCGAAGCCTGCAAATCCATTGGCTCCTCCTCCTCCTCCTCCTTTCTCGAGGTTGATCCATGGCTGACTCTTTCTTCGAGGAGTACAAGCCCGGATTGGCCATGGTGGCCGTGCAGTGCATCTACGCCGCCATGGCCCTCTCGGCCAAGGCAGCCTTCACCCACGGCATGAGCCCCATGGTCTTCGTCGTCTACCGGCAGGCCATTGCCTCCCTCGTCTTGCTTCCTATAAACATCATCACGAAAAGGTTCCTCTCTCTCTCTCTCTCTCTCTCTCTCTCTCTCTCTCTCTCTCTCTCTGTCTGTCTACGTGTGTTTGACATGGATGCTGATGTGAAGGGGGAGCATCGGTCAGATCGACTTGGGAACGAGAGGCTTTTGTTTGGTGTTTCTTGCTTCGTTGATTGGGTAAGTGATGCTTGCTCTTGGCACTCCATTTTCCGGTTCTTGTTGGGTGGTGTCAGGGTCACATGAGACTCGTGCGTGTTTCCTCTGTGAAACAAACAGTGCCACCCTCAACCAGTTCTTCTACTACCGAGGGATGGACTTGGCGTCCTCATCAATGGCCACAGCTATGACCAACCTAATCCCAGCAATCACATTTGTTATGGCAGCCTCTCTGGGGTAAATCCTTCACCTAATCGTCTCCCTCACAACAGAAAACAAGAATCCAAATCTTTCATGGTGTTTGCAGCCTAGAGAAAGTGAAAGCGAGGTGCCTGAGAAGCATGGCTAAAGTGATTGGCACCATCATCTGCGTTGGAGGCGCGACCGCCATGGCATTCTTGAAAGGCCCGAGGCTTCTATCCATGGAGTTTCGACACCTGCTGTTGGGTTCAGCAACCGATAAGTGGGTCGTCGGCGCACTTTTCCTCATCGGAAGCAGCTGCTGCTGGTCGTTTTGGCTCATCTTGCAGGTGCCGATCTGCAACAACTACTTGGACCCGTTGTCACTGTCAACATGGATGTGCTTGATGTCAACCTTCCAATCCGCGATTCTCACATTTTTCTTAGAACCACAGTTGAGTTCTTGGAAGATCACTTCGCTGGTTGAGCTCTTGAGTTGCTTATTTGCGGTAAGAAGATTCTCCCTTGATCCCTCTGTTCCTTCGCACAGCCAGCCAAGTAGTAGGCGAAACGACTGAACGAAAGGGCGTGCGCAGGGAATTTTTGGGTCTGGAGTCACCTTCTACCTGCAATCATGGTGCATATCGGTGAGGGGACCGCTCTTCTCTGCACTGTTCAACCCACTTTCGACAGTCATCACCACAATCTTGGCTTTGATACTGCTGCATGAGCGACTCCATCTTGGAAGGTATGGTTTTTACTGCCTCCGAACGGATTCCAAACCTCGTATCGTCTTTCTTCATCCCAAAGCACATGGCATGTTTCTTCTCCTGCAGCTTGGTTGGTGCAATTGCAGTGGTGAGCGGGCTGTACATGGTTTTGTGGGGCAAAGCCAAGGATTTGGACCCCAAGAGGAAGTCACAACCAGGAGATGACTCCCACAAAGTGACCATAGTAATACAGCCAAAACAGAGCGATAAAACTGGCCTAACAAAACCACTGATGGAGGAAAGAGCAGAAGAGGCGGTGGAAAAGTAATTGAAGGATCCGTGTCCCTTCTGCCCTGCAGATCAATCATCCAATCATGTGGATGCTCGACATCAACACCGGTGTCCAACCCAAAGCCCACCCCAAGCAGGCCTTATTTTGAGCATGAGATAATTAAATATTGCTATCGTTACTTTTTCTAATAAAATTATTTATGTTATCATCTTTCAATTTCTTGTTCTAATTCATAGCTCCACAGATAGGAAATGGTACAGTTCTTTCATAATAGTGTCGTCTGTTATCATTTTTTGAAATTAATAGAATAAATGGTTATGTCAAGTAAAAGTGAAATAGAATAAAAAAATGGAAAATTATGTGTAAACTCGTCTCGTAGTAGATGAAAATATAAAAATATTACCATTTTTTTTCTAGTGCTGCAGACACAAACATACATATCGTTTGCAATCACGCGGTGATACCTAAAATGTCACGTCTTTATGTGACATTTTGCTCACCTTTTTTTTTTTTGGTGCTACTTTAAGATTGGGTTTGTAGTGCTGATGATGTGATGCTTGCTAGCAATCTTACGGGTTCTCCTCTACGCTTAGATCACCAAGCAACAAGCCACCTCCACGTCCCATTGGTACTCCGGCGGCACCTCCACGTTCCTCCACGACGCCGAAGCCGGTGTCGTCATCGTCGTAGTTGCTTTTATGTCGAGAATGCTCGCCACAAAGGCGCTGTTGCGCATCCCTAACCCCATCACCATCAGCTTCCCCTCCCATGCCACCGCGTGCAGCGGCATACGCATTTCGCCCGGCAGCTCGGCCACCGTAGCCCACACTCCGCCGTCTAGTTGCACCATCACTTCCCCCCCGGCGCACCGGTAAATGCTCCCGTCCCATCCCGCGATGCACATCGCCGGAAGTTCCTCCCCCAGCGGCACGAACTCCTCCACGGGGCCCCAGCTCCCCGCGGCCGCATCGAAGGCCTCCGCCAAGTTCCCGTGGAGGACGAGGAACTTGCCGCGCAGGATCACCCCGCGGCAATCGAAGGACTTGCGCGCCATGTCGGGCAGCGGCTTCCACGAGTCTCCTGCCACGTCGTACGCCAGCGCGGACCGCAGCCTGTTCGCGCTCGCGTCATGCCCGCCGGCTACGTACATCGTTCCGCAGCCCTTTTCGGAATCGTGCGTCACCGCGCAGGCGAAGGAGGACCTCAGGGGGCTCGGGAAGGGGGATCCGCGGCGCCACTCGCCAGATACGAAGTCGTAGACGTGGACCTCGTCGGTTGTGAGGCAGGTGTCAATTTTCCATCCACCGACGACGACGAGCTCGGTACCGACAGCGGCGAGCCGGCATGAGTGCGGGAGCCCATAGATTAGGTTGGGGCAGGGGGGGAGGGAACTCCAAACACCGGTGGCCGGTTCGAAGATGACGAGGCGGTAGAGCATGAGTCCTGCACAGGTGTAGTAGGTGGCGTAAGGCTGGACCAGGACGACAACGGGTTGAGCTATGCCGGTGGATTTCCGGAACCGGTGGAACGTCGGGTCGCGAAGCTCCTGCCGCCAGAGTTTGCAGACTGAGAAGAGGGCGGGGAAGGCATTGTAGGGGACTCGAGCAAGGCACTCGCGTGCCGCGTCGTCGCTGAGGCCTGGAATCATATCCGCACGGTGTTCTAAATTGCAGAGGGAACAAAGACGAATTGGGTGCTAACGAGAGGGAGGCGGGGCGGAGTTAGTTTATGTAAATACTGTACACAGATTTATTCTATGCAACGCAGTGACATATCCTCCTCAATTGCCTTGCGTTGATATGTACTTATTTAACTCAGACAATTAAATTTCTATACCATAAATTTAAATATATCATACAGCTTATATAATAGAATCCTTAATTTGACATATATCATAAATTTAAATTGTTAGGCCGTTTAGTTGGCAAGGTTCTTAGATTATTGATCACTTATATATATAAAAGGAAGCCTCTTGGTACATTCACAGAATACGTAGAACATGATTCATAAATGATTAATATTGTTTTTCTATTTATATATATATTTATAATAATTAATTACTAAAATTTGAGATTTTTTGAATGCATATTGTAATCAAATATAATCTAGTTTAATTTTGAGTATAATTTAATCAATTTTCGCTAAATTAATTGGTCACTTGAATTGATCGGAATATATAATCTAAGTCAGCAGAGCCACGTGGACGTTCAAGGAGTTGGGGATTTTGATGTCCAAGCCCAAGCCCAATAAAAACCCAAATCTGCCTTTATTTGGTGCATAAGTTTACTTATTACATATTGCTATCGTCACTGTTTTTTTTATAAATTACTTATTTCATCATCTTTCAATTTATTTTTCTAATTCATAGTTCGACAAATAGGAAATGGTATAGCCCTTTCATAATTGTGTCGTCTGTTATCCTTTTTTGAAATTAATAGAATAAAATGCATATGCTAAGTAAAACTAAAATAGAATAAAAAATTTAGGAAATTATATGCAAACTGGTCTCGTAGTAGATAATAATATCGGCCGCCGCATGAACAATGTTACCATAATTGAATTTTTACCATGTAGACACGTGGATACATGTCCATGTCAAATAATGAATGACGCTGTGATATCTAACATCTGGAATATTAAAAATAATAGTGTCTTCACATGACATTTTCGTCACTGTGCTGCTTCAAGATTAGTATCGGAGTGCTGATGATGTGATGCTAGCAACTATACGGTAGTTACGATAGATGAGTTGCATCATGTGCCAAACACTAACGCATAGATCATCAAGCAAAAGCCGTCGCATCCGCTTGCTTACTCCTCAGCGTAGCTCGTCTCGCTGTCTGCGGTCAAGAGAAGGTCTTCCTCGTGAAAATGTGAATACCCATATGTTCTATCAAAAAGAATTGTAATACTCTTTCAAATATTTACGTCTTAAATTATCTATTTAAAGAATATAAACTTTATTTTTTTTTCAATTGTATTATAATTATTACCAGGAGATCACTATGTCCATCTTTGGTCTTAAAAAAAAAGTTGGAGGGTAGTTGGCTTACTTAGTCTCGTCTTCTAGTTACATGATACTCATCTACTCCACTTTCCTACTTATTTAATGTATCGACCGTTGATATTTACTTTTTGAAGTTTATATTCAAATTTAGCCATATCATTGTACTTGCTTCACGAAGAAGAGATTATTTTGAGTTTAGATATAACTGAATGTGATATTATCTATTTTTCATATAAATTATATTATCAAAAGATAGTAACATCATATTCATAGACAGTGAACCATTATTGTCATCTCTTTTTCATACACAAAAAATCATCATTTGGTTTTATTGAGCTTGTGGCTCTAATAGACTATCGAATGACTCTTTTGCATAAGTACTTCTTCAATAATAAAGTCTGAAGCACCTATATAAGCTTCGAAAGGCTTTTCGTAGTTTGACAATTTATGTACCAATTCTTCTAATACGCTAGGTTTTAGGTCTTGAATTATCACTTCACATTTATCTAACTATTGCTAAGGCTACGCTTTCTTCAACAACTCTAACAATGGTGCTATGCACTTTGAGTACCTAGTAACGAAGCATCGATAATAGTTGTCGAAACCAAAGAAGGATCTCAGCTCTGGTACCTTCTTTAGTGTTTGCCACTTTGCCACAACCGACAACTTCGATTCGTCCAATCATATGGATCCTCTATAAATTTAATGCCCTAAGAATATGAGACATAGCCCAATTCTTTTATAACTTGCAAAAGGTAGGATATGGCCTTGAGTATTAGTTAAACCAAAAGAAATTACCAAGAATCGAACATATCATAATTGGTCGTACAAGTAGTTTTCACTTTATTGCCTTCATCTATGTGCATTTACCAGTATCTCGATCAATGATTGAGTTTATAGAAACACATCATCTTACCTAATTGATTAAATAAGTCTGCGATGAGTGAGATATGATACTTTTTCTTTATCGCACCTTTTTTAAGGACCCAAAGTTAATCCATAATCAAAGGCTCCCATCTTATTTCTTTTAAAAAAGAACTAAAACTCTGAATGATATTTTTGAACTATAAATGAGACCATCGCTTAGTAGTTCATTTAGTTACTTTTTGAGTTCTACCAACTCTGGAGGGGTCATATGGTGTGCTGGCCTTATTGGAAGCTTCACTCTTAGCTTCAACTAAATGCAGTGATTCATGCCTTTGAACTCTTTCAAAACTTTTGCTACCATAATAGTTTCATAAGTGGGCTCCATATTAAGTTACTCCTATTTTTTTATGATCACGAAAGTTAATTCACCTTTTTGCACCCTCTTCTTTTGTTACAAAATTAATATTTGTTGTGGGTCTTTAGTTTATCCTCAAGAAACTAGAATCACATAAGGATCATCACCTCTGATTAGGCGTAGGGCGTTTAGGTTTGACATTGATATCATCTTTATCACGTACATGAACTCTATTCCAAGGATCACTTAGAAGTCGTCCAATGACATAGCTATTATATTTGTGCTTCCGCTCCACATCTCAATCTTTATAGGAATCCCATTTATAACCCGAAGATCTATTTAGCTTCCAAGTTTATAGTTTTCATCTAACTTAAGTTTTTCTATAGATTCAGCTAAGTTATCTTACTTCTTGGTTGGTAATAAAATTATAGGTAGCATTTGTGTCCACCATTGCATGAGTTATTTGGCTATCTAGCTTGATGTCCATGTACATCAGTCCATTGCTCTCTACTTTCAATTACTTCATCTTTATGTTCTCTCTTACTTGACCTTACAATATATTCAATAAATATATTATTCCTATCTAGGATCCTTGTGGCTCCTCATTGTCATTGTGGATTTCGAACTACTCGAACAAAGGATGAAAATCTTACCTATATCTAATCTAGGGGAATGGATTGATGTTGTTAATGTATTAAGTGCTTACTTTTGTAGGCATTATCTCATCATGTGCAATCCTTCACACAAGAAGTATCCTTAAGGTTTTGGGACCTTGCTTTCGATTGTTTCATCTTTATATTCTCTCTCACTTGACCCTATAATACATTCATCACATTGCTCTCATCCGGGATCCTTGTGACTCATTATCGTCGTTGTGGATTTCGAATTACTCAAACTAAGGATGATGATCTTACCTTTGTTCAATATAGGGGGATGGATTGATATTATCAATGCATTGAGTATTTTTTTTATGGGTATTTTTTCACCATGTGCGGTACTTCACATAAGAAGTATCATCTAGATTTTGGAGCTTTGTCTTTTGAACTTGGTCCTTTGTGAGAATCCTTTTTTTGCTTGATTGTATACTTTTTTCCTTGGGAATTCTTAGATGGATAATTTCCTAAAGTTTATTTTTTCTTCCCTAAGTCCTTTGAGAAAACAAAATTTGTGAGCCTTTCTGTAGTTGTGATTGCCCCAACCAAATCATCCTTCAATGCAATTTCTATTGTAACCAAGGCTTTAGGCTATTAAAGAAGTTGAATAATTTATCTTTTTCAGACGAACTCAGTATTCTCAAGTAGGAACTGAGTTCTCAACTTCCACTTCAAGTCCTCCCATGTGTCCACTCGATATCGACCTTGCTAAATCTCTTTCTAATATATAATTGCTATCAAAACTATGACTTCTTCATAATTGAGCCTCTTAACTCCAAAGTATTATTCTATATTAAACACAAAATTCATGAGCTCCTTCTCATTCTTAGCACCTCCATAGCAGTACATCTCGGGTGCCATCAAGTTTTATGTTGGAGCAATAAGGGTATTGTTCCCTCTCTTATTAAGAACCCTCATGAATAATGTAATCATAGATGTAAGTTTTGCCACAAGTTTATGTAGGTGTTCCACGAAGTATTTGGTATATTTTGTCAATCGATCTACTCAGGACTCGACATTATCGATATGAGATTTCACCTTATCTTATAAGTTTTCTACTCAAGAAGCTTTCATTAGCCTTAATAGAGTTCTTCTAGACTCACTTTAAGAATATCAAGGTGAGTTTCTTTTTCCCGTTGGCATTTCGGATTATGCTTCCTTTACTCATAGAGAATAGTCAACTTCTCACTCACCATTTTTCTTATTTCGTTCATATTGAGTAGGTCCAATAGCTTAAGCATGAGTTTGCACTTGTAGCTTACCTCTGATTGCTTAGGGCAATGGTCTAGCTTGTCTAATCATGCTCGATTCATTATAATATTTTACCATGACAATATTACAAACTTCTATTGTTTGCTCAAATTACTTGTCTACTCTGATACTATAATGTGATGGTTTTAGTTGAGATTGCCTAAGTCGTGAGACATCCTTGTATTATTTGTTCGTATAAGGGCTAATATAGTTGTAAACTTGCTTACCTCCTAAAGAACATATAAAAGAGTAAATTAATTAGTTTTAAAAATAAATCCTAACATCTCACAAAGAGAATGATTTCATAAGTAATTCAACAAACATTTAGTGTGCAAGAGAGAAAAAAAAAAGTAATGAGAAAACAGAGACTTTAGAAGATAAACGAATAGTTATAAGTTCACAAACAATTGCTCATCAAGTGTTGGACGCATTGGCAAATCTCTATAAGCTTTACATGTAAAATTATAAATCCAATCATCATCTAATACTACTTCAAACCTCTATCTAATCCTATTGGTTCTAAGGTGTTAAGTTGGTCAACGTTGTATATTATACTTTAGTCTATGAAGAATAAATCATGACACGTAAAATTATTTAAGCTCTTAATTTTTATATTAAAAATATATAAAAAAAGATAAAATATACCATCAAACGCATGTACGGGCCGTTAACGAAGATGAAGAGGCCCGGTGAAGAGGAGGCCGTCAAGCGCAGTCCGGAGCCAATAGAACGTGGGACGACGAAGCTCGTGTTCCCAAAGCTTGGGAATAGAGAGGACGGTGCGGAAAGCATCGAAGCGGACTCGAGCGAGGTACTCGCGTGCCACGTCGTCGCGGAGGCCGGGCATCAGAGACGAATTGGATGAGGAGCACATAAGTGGCAAATGCATGTGTGCATGCTCATCATCAGTTGCGACGGAGCACATAATTGTTTAAGGATGCGATGTGAGTACGGCTGCCTCTCTCATTACAAAACCCCACTGGTACATGAGTTTTTACTGTGAGTGGATGTCCAGCTTCGTCTCACGCTAATTAGCACGTCACGTTCCTTTCTAAAGGCAAAGGCCGGGATCCAAGTTTTCCCTTTAAAAGAAGGCGGACGCTCGTTTTCCATGGCAGTGCACGTCTGCATCGCCATCATACGTGCCAAGATCAAGGTGGCAATGGACTATATTATTATTATTTTTTTATTTTTTAGGACATTAATGGATTATGAATCACACTCCTATTTTCGTTTGGTAATTCTAACCATTAGCTAATCGATAGAATAATTGACCCGTTCTGGTATCATATATGTTATGACTGTTTCACACGTACGATAATTGACTCGATAATTTATCAAGTTTAAAATATTTATGATCGAATTAATAACTATACAGGTATCTAGTACAAAATATGTTTCTCTCGTACTCTAAATCTTACCTTTGGAACAATAAATATAACAATTGATAGTAAAAATAACAGTGCTACCAACTCATCCCGCCACTCGAGCTGAAGAAGTCATCTAAGCAAATGCACGAGTCACTCACGGAAATGATCCACCAACCTCTGCTTGTTTCGACTCCCAGAAAAAAAAAAACAAGGCCAGGACTAATAGGAAAAGCAATGGCAGATGCATTGATTTGGTGAATCACCCAATCATGCGCTGTTACTTAGGAACTGATATGAACGCAGAAAAGCTCGCACTGTCCCCTCATGCGATCGCCAATTAGAATTAGAATACGATCCCCTCACGAATCGACCATCGGGGTATATGGCGGCCAAACCCGACTTCTCAGCTTCCCCTCTGATCGCGCCACTAGTCGCTAGCGATCCGTTACCCTCGACCAAGATTTTGGAAGGGATTGCATACTTAATTACATAGAGCATTAATTTTTGACAATGTGGCCCGACTCTTCGGGCATCTGACATCGATCCCCATCCTAACATACGATGTAACTTCACCTGTCCTTTCCTAATGTAATCGATAAGAAGACGTATTCACTAGCCATCAATATAAATTAATCCCTGAATGTATAAGAAGCTGAAGGAGGAATGAGCAGTTGACCACCCTCTATCGACCTTGAAACCAAATGGGATAGGAAGACTCAACTTAAATTCTCATGAGCTCTACTAAATCCTCTCCACTTTCTCTACTAAATAAAATGTCAAAGAGGTCGGGTCGAAATATCCCCTGATATTGACCAATTGTGCAGGACCTTAGACCAAAGCATACTTCGGACAACTTTGAGTCTCCTTCAAAGGATGAACTACATTTTGGAATGACTATGAGTCAATTGTCACTAGCTATCAAAGCCTCAGGAGTCTATCTGTCACCCTAACGTCATACTGAATTGCACCGATGTGATCTGCTTAAGCTTTTCGGATGCAACTATACTTTTAGGGCAGAACCAGGTCATATTGACTCTCACGTCATTGACTCCAAGGCAGCACCAACAATAAACTGTCACATAATTTATCAATATAAAGTTACAAAAGGTTTTATTTGATTTTGAACCCCTCGTCCCATGACAAATCACAAATCATAACCCGTAAACGGCTGCACGAATCTCCAAGCCCTAATGCGCCATGCTTAGATAAACAAACAACACGCTCCTAGAACGGATCCTCGGTACTCCGGCGGGACCTCAATCTTCTTCCACGTCGCCGCAGCCATTGTCGTCCTCGTCGTAGTCGCTTTCATGTCGAGAATGTTCGCCGAAAAGCCATAATCGTGCCCCAAGCCCATCACCATCAGTTTTCCCTCCCACGCCACCGCGTATAGCGCCTTCCTCATTTCGCCCGGTAGCTCTGCAACCTTAGCCCACACGCCACCCTCCAGCTGTACCATCACTTCCCTCCCCAAGCACCGGCACAACCTCCCGTCCTCTCTAGCGACATACAACGCGGTGTATTCCTCCTCCTCCACCGCGTCCTCCTCCACGGGGCCCCAACTCCCCGCAGCCATATCGAAGGTCTCCGCGGAGTACCTACCAAGGACGAGGAACTCGCCGCGCAGGATCACCCCGCGGCACTGGTAGCGCTCGCGAGCCATGTCGGGCAACGGCTTCCACGAGCCGCCTGCCAAGTCGTAGGCCAGCGCGGACCGCAGCCCGTTCTTTCTCTCGTCATGCCCGCCGGCTATGTACACCGCTCGGCAGCCCTTGTCGGAATCGTGCATCGCCGCGCAGGCGAAGTAGGACCGCAGGGGGCTTGGGAGGGGGGACCCGCGGCGCCACTCTCCGGATAAGAAGTCGTAGACGTGGACTTCGTCGGTTGTGGCCCAGGTGGGAGGTTTCCATCCACCGACGACGACGAGCTCGGTACCGACAGCTGCGAGCCGGCAGAAGAGCGGGAGCCCATGAGGTAGGCGGGGGCAGGGGAGGAGGGATCTCCAAACACCGGTGGCCGGTTCGAAGATGACGAGGCGGTAGACCACGGGTCCTGGCATGGTGGACTGGGCGAAATAAGGCACCGGCTGGACCAGGACGACAACGGGTTGAGCGATCCCGATGGATTTCCGGAACCCGTGGAACGTCGGGTCGCGAAGCTCCAGCCGCCAGAGCTTGCAGACTGACAAGAGGGTGCGCAAGTTATTGAAGGGGACTCGAGCGAGGCACTCGCGTGCCACGTCGTCGGTGAGGCCGGGAATCAGATCCTCCATGAGCAGAGTATTCCAAATTGTCGAGGGAACAGAGGCGAATTGGGTGGTAATGAGAGACAGGTGAAGCGGAATTAGTTTATGCAATATTGGACACATATTTAAGGTAGTGATATACCCTCCTCACTTGCCTTATGTTGATATGTACTTATTTAACTAAGACGATTAAATTTTTATACCATAAATTAAAATATATCACATAGCTTATATAGTAGAATCTTTGATCTGACATATATCATAAATTTAAAAATGTTAGTCTGTTTATTTGGCAAGGTATTTGATTATTTATATATATATAAAGTTATTATTTTTAATATTAGTTTATTGCCATTATTATTGTTTTGTTCCCATCAGCTTCGTCTTCCACCCCACCGCGTAGAGCGCCACCCTCATTTCATGCGGCAAATCCGCAGCAGCCGCCCATATGCCACCCTCTTGCTATTCCATTACTTCCCTCCCTGTGCACCGATACATCTTCCCGTCCTCTCTCGTGATGCACGACACGGGGTATTCCTAGCACGGTCTCCTCCACGAGCAGCGGCTTCTACGAGTCGCCACCACGTCGTTGTGCTCCCACGCCATGTTGAGCAGCGGCTTCCACGAATCGCCACCATGTTCTACGCCGACGCGTCCTTGATCTCGTCTTGCCCGCCAACTATGTACACCGCTCGACAGCCGTTGTCGGAATCGAGCATTGCCACACAGGCGAAGACGGACGGTAGGGGGCTCGGGAATCGGTTGTGACGTAGGTGGAAAGTTTCCATCCACTAAAGACGACGAGCGGGTGCCGATAGTCGTGAACCGGCATAAGAGCGAGAGCCCGAAGGGTCCTCCGAGATAGGGGTAGAGGGAGCTCCAAACATCGATGGTCGATTCGAAGATGACGAGGCGGTAGACCACGACACCTAGATTTTAAATTTTTAGGTAAGTTGATTAGATATAGTTTTAGAGATAAGAGTTTCTTAATTTAAATTATTATACAACACCTACCTATCCAAGTTTAAGTATCCATTCATGTAGGGCTCATGCTTAGGGGTCAGATATAAGATCTTATAAATATATTCTCTTTAAGAAGTTTATTATTTTTTAATTTTTACATCATCTCGATTTTTTCTTCTTTTATTTGGTATAATCTTAGGCTTATAGTACCTTTTTACTATTATTTGAGAAAGAGTTGTACTTGTATTTAATCCATCCCTTTCTTCATATGGTACAAGCTAATCTATATTTGTATTTAAAGATTTGCTTAGTGAAAAAATATTTTTTATTATGAATTATAACAGGTGATTTGGTAGGTTTGGAATTAAATTTCTTAAACAGTTTACCTATAAGAGGCTTGTTTGGAGTCATATCTTATTGACGAATATCTTTGAGATGTGATTGGTAATAATATAACAATTTCACCAAATGTTATAGATGGAGACGTCGTCTTGAAAAGACATCGTGAAAAGATATTATTATTAATTTATGATCAAATTAATAATTATATATTTATCAAATAAGATAGCACGGAATATGTTTATCTCGAACCCTAAATCTTACCTCTCTAATAAGACATATAACAATAAACTGTAACATAATTTATCAGTACAAGGTTACCTAAGGCTTTATATGACTTTGAACCCCTCCTCCCATGACAAATCATAAATCATAAACCGTAAAAGGCTTCACGAATCTCCAAACCCTAACGATGTGCCATGCTTAGATCACCAAACAACACGCTCCTCGAACCGGTTCTCGGTACTCCAGCGGCACCTCAACCTTCTTCCACGTCGCCGCAGCCATTGTCGTCGTCGTCGTAGTCGATTTCATGTCGAGAATGTTCGCCGAAAAGACATTATCGTGCCCGACACCTATCACCATCAGCTTTCGCTCCGACGCCACCGCGCATTGCGCCTTCCTCATTTCGCCCGGTAGCTCTGCAACCTTAGCCCACACGCCGCCCTTCAGCTGTACCATCACTTCCCTCCCCAAGCACCGGTACATTCTCCCGTCCTCTCTCGCGGCATACGTCTTGGAGTAGTAGTATTCCTCGACCGCGGCCTCCTCCTCGGGGCCCCAACTCCCCGCAGCCGTATCGAAGGTCTCCGCGGAGTACCTGCCACGGACGAGGAACTTGCCGCGCAGGGTGACCCCGCGGCACTCGTAGCGCGCGCGCGCCAGGTCGGGCAACGGCTTCCACGAGTCGCCTGCCAAGTCGTAGGCCAGCGCGGACCGAAGCCCCTTCTTTCTATCGTCATGCCCGCCTGCTATGTACACCGTTCGGCAGCCCTCGTCGGAATCGTGCATCGCCGCGCAGGCGAAGTAGGACCGCCGGGGTTTCGGGAGGGGGGACCCGCGGCGCCACTCGCCGGATAAGAAGTCGTAGATGTAGACTTCGTCGGTTGTGGCCCAGGTGGGAGGTTTCCATCCACCGACGACGACGGGCTCGGTACCGACAGCCGCGAGCCCGCAGAAGAGCGAGAGCCCATGGGGTAGGCGGGGGCAGGGGGCGAGGACGCTCCAAACTCCGGTGGCCGGTTCGAAGATGACGAGGCGGTAGGCAATGCATCCTGGCCTGGTGGAGTACGTGAAGTAAGGTTGGAGCAGGACGACAACGGGTTGAGCGATGCCGGTGGATTTCCGGTACCGGTGGAACGTCGGGTCGCGAAGCTCCTGCCGCCAGAGCTTGCAGAGTGAGAAGAGGGTGGGGAAGGCATCGAAGGGGACTCGAGCGAGGCACTCGCGTGCCACGTCGTCTGTGAGGCCTGGAATCATATCCGCACGGTATTCTAAGTTGCAGAGTGAACCGAGACGAATTGGGTGGTTACGAGACAGAGGAGACGCGGAGTTAGCTTATGTAATACTGGACAGATCTATTCTATGCAATGTAGTGATAAATCCTCCTCACTTGCCTTATGTTGATATGCACTTATTTAATTCAGACGATTAAATTTATATACCATAAATTAAAATATATCATATAGCTTTATATAGTAGAATCTTTGATCTGAAATATATCATAAGTTTAAAAATTTTAGGCTGTTTAGTTGGTGAGGTACTTAATTATTGATCATTTATAAATATATAAGGTTATAATTTCTAATATTAGTATATCGTCATTGTTATTGTTTTTATCGCATCAGCTTCCCCTGCCACCCCACCGCATGGAGCGCCACCCCCATTTCACCCAGCAATTCTGCCACCGTAGCCCATACACCGCCCTCTAGTTGTACCGTCACTTCCCTCCCTGTGCATCGGGACATCCTCTCTCGTGACGAACGACGTGGGGGTATTCCTAGCACAGCCCTCCTCCACTGGGCCCCACCTACCCGAAGCCACATCGGAGTCCTCGTCACTTCGCACTGGTACTCCAGGATGGGGGTAGAGGGAGCTCCGGACATCGAGGGTCGATTCGAAGATGATGAGCCGGTAGATCACGACACTTGGCTTGGCTGGTGCAAGTCACGTACTGCAAATATTTATAACTATTATCTTCTGGAGTATGTTAAACTATTATCCTTTAAATAAGTTGATTAAAGATAAAAAAAATTTAAGATAAATTGATATGAAGGTTTTTAATTTTTAGATAAGTTGATTAGATATTATCTTAAGATAAGAGTCTTTTAATTTAAATTATCATTCTAAACCTATAAGTAGTAGGTGGAACCTTATATGTGTAGATCTCTTAATTTGAGAAAGAGTTGTATTTGCATCTAATTCATCCCTTTCTTCACATGGTGCAAAGCTAAAAAAGTGACAACCTATATTTGTATTTCAAGATCTACATAGTAAAAAAGATATTTTTTTTATTATGGATTATAATAATCGGTTTGGTAGTTTTTGTATTGGATTTCTCAATCGGTCTAAATATAAGATCTATAAAACCTGTCTGAAATAAATATCTCATTGGGGAAGATCTATGAGACATGATTGGTGGTAATATAGCAATAGCACCAAATGCTACAAATGAAGATGTCATAAAAAGATAAAATATATTAAATACAAAAGTTGAATTTATGTTTAAGAGATATATCTCTCATTATCTCTTTTAACATATTATTAGTTACAAATCAGCTTCAACATATTTAGATTAATTTTGATACATTATTCAATAAAAAGAATATGGCTCGGTTTTAGTATTTGGAGAATGATTTGACAAATATTATCCAAAGTGACCTCTTAATTTTTTAATTTTTTTTAAATTAAAGATTTATATTTAAAGATATCATTCTTAGATCTAAATGAACCTTTTTATATGCTGAACGAAATGTTATATGATTCATGATATTTAAAAAAAATATATTTTTTATGTTAAATCTATCCGAGAATAGGTTCAATAATTATTCTTAATAGAGTTGAAGAATTTTCTTACTTCTCAAGAATCATTAACTCATCAAATGACAAGAATCTCTATTTCAAGAGGAGATAGAGATGCCCTTTTAATAAATAAAAAAGGATAATAATAAAGAGAAGAACAATGATACTAATAGTAACACAAAGTATTCTTTGAACAATGGTGCAAATTGACAAAAAAAAGATCTAAGTGTTATAGATATGGTTAGTTATGTTATATAAAAAAATTATCATGTTAAAATTAAATAAGATAATATTACATATAAAGAAGATTATACTTATGTTAATAATGAAGATTAAGATAAATATTTTATGACTAAAACTATTATAGTGGAGGCTATGGTATTCTTCAAATTTGAACATGAGTGAATAGTAAATTCAAGATGCAATCATCATCTCATTAGTGATGATTCCTAATTTATCAGTTTTCATTAATATAAATGCATTGATACAACTATCATGACAAATAACATTGCTCACCAAGTGGAGAAGGAAGGCATAGTCATAATATCGGATAAAGATAATAATCTTATTATATTAAATAGTGTGTACCATATTTTAAGTACAAAAAAAATCTCCTTTTTATTGCAAATACAATTGATGCTAAAAATTATTTATTTTTAATCCTAACAAAGTCAAATTTCTTTATAACGAAAAAGATTTAATGCAGACGTTGTACACACTAGTAAAAGAGTCAAAGATACATGTATTTTATTAGCATCTAACTTTTATGTTTATAAAATAAGTATAAATGATGATACATCAATCTCGTATGCTAGAATTGATCGTATAAATTTTCTTAAATTAAGGATTTTGATATAAAAAAATCTAGTTAATGGTCATTCCAATCTTATTATTTTTAACAGTGATGAAGTTTATAAAGGTTGCAAATATGACAAAGTACTCAAGCAATATTTTCATAAATCACTTTCGATGTGCAAAGTTATCTTAGAACTTGTTAAGAACAATCGAATGGGCCCTACTCAAACTCTAATTTATTTAGGTTTTTGTTATATGCTTCTCTTTATTGATGATTTTATAAAGTTCACTTGGGGTATATTATGTGAAACAAAAATATATTTTTTTACTAAATTTCAAAAGTTTATGTTGATAGTGGAAGGTATTCTTGAAAGAAAATTTAAAATACTATACATCGATAATGATAGAGAGTTCACTTCTCATATATTCTTCTTCTTTTACAAAGATCATGACATCAAAATGGAGCCCTCTTGTGTAAATACACAAGAACAAAATGATATGATAAAACAAAAGATTCGACACTCGTACAGATTTGTAAGTGTTAGTTTTATGTAAAGAATTTACTCAAAACCTTATAAGTAAAAGGTATAGCATGTGCATCTAATACAATTTATGGAACAACTCTTACTTGAATCAATCTAAAGTCATCATATGAGCTCATTTTTTGGTAAGAAGCCAAATATGAAATATTTCAGAACATTTGATTTTTCATGCTATAATCATATACTATACTCAAAGAGAAGTAAACTTAATGTTAAAGCTAAGAAATGTATCATTATTAGCTATGATGAAAGGAAGAATAGTTGAAAGTCTATCGATCCATAAACACATAGCTATGTGGTATCTTGAGATATTGTATTCGATTAAGTTTCTTCTTATTACCCTCCACAATTACTCTCTTTTGAAAATATCAATTATAATAGTTAAAATGATATATGTCTGTGGTTGAGTTTTCTTTATCATCTAATGCTCATATGAATTTTGGTTTATATTATTTCTTATTTGTATCCATTCCTATTATTTATTTATTATCAATGGTGGAGTAAAGTGATGAGGGGATTAATAATGTTCATGAAGAGGAAGTTCCAATATTAGGAAATAAAATATAATAATTATCAAACTAACACATTATAGAGATGGAGAAAATATAGACATATGTCATTGTTTTTTTTTTTTTTTGAATCAATTGATAATTATGAGCCTACTTATTTTGACGAAGCCAAAGATGTTAAAGGAGTGAGAGGATGCCAAAGATAAACAAAATGAAGGCTATTTATAAAAATAAAACTTAAGATCTTATTCCAAAACCTATGAATGTAGGATCTTATTCCAAAACCTATGAATGTAGGTTTAGTTACTTACAAATGGTATACAAGGTAAAACGTAAATTAGATGGATATACATATCACTATAAAGCAAGATTTATTGCAACAAAATTTTCTAAAAAGAAATATGAAGAGGATTATGAGAAAACATTTAGTCATATGGCTAAGATGTCATCCGTGAGTGGTAATCTATTTAACAACTAATCTTGATGGAATTGATATGAAGAATACCATTTTATATGATGAAATTGATAAAAAAAATATTTATATGAAGCAACCATTGGGATATATTTCTATTTTAAAACTAAGTTATGTTTGTAAACTCCAGAAGGCCTGTGAAGCTTAATATTTTTCTTGGTCGGGATATAAAAGAATGTATATTCAAATATATATTTATTTCTAAAATAAATTATGTTAAAAAATTATTAAAAGATTTAGAATTAACAAAATTAAGAAGGTGTCCACTCCACTTTATGCAAATATAAAATTAACATGTACTAATAACAATATTCTTTATAATCCTCGATCTTTTTGTGCTCTTGTTGATAGTCTTATATACTTAATAAGTATAATACCTAATATTGTATTTTTAGTTCATCTTATAAGTCATTTTATGCAATCTCAAAGGGAGTCATATCCTGATGCAAAAAAAAGAAAAAAAGAAAAAAAAAGAAGTGAATTCTACCCTTGATTTGGGGTTATTTTACAAGAAGAGTATTCTTCTTGAAATACATAGTTATATAGATACGAATTTGGGAGATGATTTAGATAATCATAGATTTAATTCTAACTATCTTTTTATATGTTATAGTAAGAAACAATAATCAATCACTATAGTGGAAAGCTTCCTTACTTAATGCCCAAAAATATATATGGCTAAGGTGTTTGATCGAGGATATTTGCTATCAAATTAACAAACTAACTAGTTTGTAGTGTGATAATCAAAGTACTCTAAAACTCACTAAAATCTAATTTATCATGCAAGAACAAAATATATTAAAATTAAACATCATTTCATCCTTAAATCTTTATCAAAATTTCTCACGAAAAGAACATTTGAAAATCTTTGAAGCAAGTTAAGATTTATCTCCAAAAGTATATTTAAGGGAGAATATGAAGATTTAAAGCTATATCTTTTAGAGTATTTGAAATTCTTATCCTTTAAATAAGTTTGTTAAAGATAAGATTCTTTAAGATAAGCTGATTTGACGATTTTTATCCTTTAGATCAGTTAATTAGATGGAGTTTTAGAGATAAGGGTCTCTTAGTTTAAATTATTATTCTACAACTAAAAATAGATGAAACCTATATACGTAGATCTATTCAAGTCTTAAGTCTCTAAGCTTACAGAGCTCAAGTCTAGGGTTAGATCTAAGATATTGTAGGTTTCTCTTTTTTTGAGAAATTTAATGTATTTTTTTATTTTTACTTTCGTCTTGATTTTTTTTATCTTCTTATATTTAGATTGATCTTGGGCTACTAGTACATTATTATTATTATTATTTGAGAAAGGAGTATACTTATGTATGATTCCTTTCTTTCTTCAAATAGATTGGATCATGACAATAATAGCATGAGCGATGTCAATGGATTTTCTGAATTAGTGAAACGTCGGATCATAAAGCTCATTCTACCATAGCTTGCAGACTAGAAAGAGGGTGAAGAAGGCATTGAAGAGGATTCGAGCAAGGCACTTGTGTTTTACGTTGTCCATAAGACCAAGAATTATATCTTTCATAAGGTAGGGTTCTCTAAATTATAGTGGGAACAGAGACGAATAGGTGTTGATTTGATATATATCATAAATTTAAAGATATTAGGTAGTTTAGTTGATAAGATACTTGATTATTAGTCATATAATATATATATATATATGTATATTCATTTTTTCTTAGAAAGAACATCTATTCTAGTTTACCATAATGATAGAGAATATTCCAACACCCACCACAGGTTGGGCAACCATCATGAAGCTGACATGGAATATAGTGCGACGTCTTTTTGATGCAGAAAGAAGCTGACATAGCAAACGACGCCCTTTAGTCACCTCTCATCGGTTTCACATTGCATGGGATTGTATGAGCCGGCACCACACCATAGGAGCCTTGATAGGTCAACCCGCGCCACTAGAGATGTATGGGTCAGTCAAGCTATCGAAAGTACTGATCTCGAGATAAGCGATTGATTCTTTACCTACTAACTTAATCATCGAAAAAATCGAGTCGGCAATTTCACGTCGCCAACCCTCCCGGAAGCCTCGGCTCCACCTCGAGATGCCTTCGAAGGCTCAGCCACAACCTTAGAGCCGTCCTCTCTGACCCGCTTTCGCTCTCCCCAATTCGTCTCTCCACCGAGGGGCCACTTGGGTGACTTTGTACTTTCAGAACAGGATCAAATCATTCCGATTCCTAAGACTCAACGTAAAGGTGCAAAACACGTAGCAGTGCACGCCTGCATAGCCATCATACGTGCCAAGAGCAAGGTGGCATTGGACTATATTGTTGTTTTTTGGGACACGAATGAATAATGAATCATTTATTGATGAGTTCTGATACAAAAGCATTTGAATGACTGAATCACACTCAAATTTTTGTTTGCTAATTCTAACCATTTTGGTATCATATATTATTACTGTTTCATGTACAATAATTGACTCGATAATTTATCAAGTTTAAAATATTTATGGTCAAATTAGTAATAATACACTTTTATCAAATTAATAATAATACACCTGGAATATGTTTCTCTCGAACCCTAAATCTTACATGTGGAATAAGACATATAACAACAAACTGTAACATAATTTATCAGTGCAAGGTTTTATTTGATATTGAATCCTTCGTCCCATGACAAATCGTAAATCATAACCCGTAAACGGCTGCACGAATCTCCAAACCCTGATGCGCCATGCTTAGATAAACAAACAACATGCTCCTAGAACGGATCCTCGGTACTCCCTCGGCACCTCAATCTTCTTCCACGTCGCCGCAGCCGTTGTCGTCCTCGTCGTAGTCGCTTTCATGTCGAGAATGTTCGCCGAAAAGACACAATCGTGTCCGAAGCCCATCACCATCAGCTTTCCGTCCCACGCCACCGCGTATCGCGCCTTCCTCATTTCGCCCGGCAGGTCTGCAACCTTCGCCCACACGCCGCCCTCCAGCTGTTCCATTACTTCCCTCCCCAAGCACCGGTAAATCCTCCCGTCCTCTCTAGCGACATGCAATGCGGGGTATTCCCCCTCCTCCTCCGGGGCCTCCTCCACGGGGCCCCAACTCCCCGCAGCCGTATCGAAGGTCTCCGCGGAGTACCTGCCAAGGACGAGGAACTTGCCGCACAGGATCACCCCGTGGCACTCACTGTGCTCGCGCGCCATGTCGGGCAACGGCTTCCACGAGTCGCCTGCCAAGTCGTAGGCCAGCGCGGACCGCAGCCCGATCTTGCTCTCGTCATGCCCACCGGCTATGTACACCGCTCGGCAGCCCTTGTCGGAATCGTGCATCGCCGCGCAGGCGAAGTAGGACCGCAGGGGGCTCGGGAGGGGGGACCCGCGGCGCCACTCGCCGGATAAGAAGTCGTAGACGTGGACTTCGTCGGTTGTGTCCCAGGTGGGAGGTTTCCATCCACCGACGACGATGAGCTCGGTACCGACAGCTGCGAGCCGGCAGAAGAGCGGGAACCCATGTGGTAGGCAGGGGCAGGGAGCGAGGGAGCTCCAAACACCGGTGGCCGTTTCGAAGACGACAAGGCGGTGGACCACGGGTCCTGACATGGTGGGGCGGGCGAAGTAAGGCACAGGCTGGACCAGGACGACAACGGGTTGAGCGATGCCGATGGATTTCCGGAACCGGTGGAACGTCGGGTCACGAAGCTCCTGCCGCCAGAGCTTGCAGACTGACAAGAGGGTGCGCAAGTTATTGAAGGGGACTCGAGCGAGGCACTCGCGTGCCACGTCGTCGGTGAGGCCGGGAATCAGATCCTCCATGAGCAGTCTTCCAAATTGTAGAGGGAACAGAGACGAATTGGGTAGTACCGAGAGAGAGGTGAAGCGGAATTAGTTTACGTAACTCTGCACTCATATTTATTCTACGTAAGGTATTGATATACCCTCCTCACTTGCCTTATGTTGATATGTACTTATTTAACTAAGATGATTAATTTTTTATACCATAAATTAAAATATAGCATATAGCTTATACAGTAGAATCTTTGATCTGACGTATATCATAAATTTAAAAATGTTAGTCTGTTTATTTGGTAAGGTACTTGATTATTATTATTATATATAAGGTTATTATTTCTAATATTAGTTTATCATCATTATTATTGTTTTTTTCCGGTCAATTTTCTCTCCCACCCCACCGCGTAGAGCACCACCCTCATTTCACGCGGCAGATCCGCAGCCGTAGCCCATATACTAATGCATCTTCTCGTCCTGTCTCGCGATGCACGGCACGGGGTATTCCTAGCGCGGCCTCCTCCACGGGGCCCCGACTCCCCACGGCCACATCGAATGCCTCTTCGCTTCGCAAGAACATGCCCCGCGCCTCCCTGAGTTCCTGCCGACGATGAGGAACTTATCGCGTAAGATCAACTCTTCGTGGGATCAAATTTTTTACGTGAAAAATTCAATACGAGAAAAATCATGGGACCATAGTCCATTTCAAACTTCCACTATCACTAATAATGATAAGCTTAAGAATAGTATATCATCATCTCATGGATGGATCTCATCAAAGAAAAGATTTAGATTTTACCAAATGATTATAACAAAAAAGTACCTCAGAGAGGATAAATTACAGATCGGCATCGTTAAGATTGTAGAATTTGCTACAAGGATTCTCCACATAAAATCTAGACCAAAACTGACGAAGTTTGGCCACTGATCGTTAAACAGAAAACTCAAAATCGTAGTTTTCTCTCTTATCTTTCTCGTTCTATTCTTTCTCTCTATGACCACCGTTCCCTTTCACACGCACTTATTCGCTGCCATCAATTGCGTGCACGTCTTTTTTTTCTTTTTCTTTTGATAATTGATTTGGTCTCAATGATCCAATTGTCTAGTCCAAGCCCACATATGGGCTAGACCCAATAATACACTACCCGATAATCATTGCCAGAATCGATCATTGTCATGTGGGCGAAGATGAATTACAGGGGGCTCGGGAGGGGAGATCTATAGTGCCACTCACTAGATACAAAGTCAAAGACATGGACCTTTTCGGTTGCGACCCAGGTGGACAGTTCTCATCCACCGATGACGACAAGCTAGTACCAATAATAGCGAATCAGCATATGAGCGAGAGCCGATAGGGTACTCTGGGATAAGGGTAGAGGGAGCTCGTAGCTTGGTCTAAGTGACGTACTAGGAATATTTATATCTATATCTTTTTAGAGTATTTTAAATTATTATCCTTTAAATAAGTTGATTAAAGATAAATATTTTTAAGATAAATTGATATGATGATTTAAATTTTTAGATAAGTTGATTAGATATGATTTTAGATATAAGAGTTCTTGATTTAAATTATTATTCAACACCTATGGGGATATTCTGGTATCAATCATAGCTCATCAGCTAATCGCCATCAAGGAGCAAATATAAAGGATGAGGGTCAGGTCATCCCCCACCTAGCAATGATGTGGGAGGAGAATAATAGTCTATCAGCTCCTGTGGATAATAGTCCATGAGAGGTCGTTTGAACCGATTTGATCGACGACTGTGGATAGTGGTCCGCGGATGGCCACTCAGATTTGTCCCCCCTCTCGATCAGCCTCCATGGATGATAAATCATGAGAGGGCATTTTGCTCTGTCGCCCACATAGGCAAAGCATCAAGGGGATGTCATTGTTACTGTTACAATTGATCCCCTCAACCACTCAATTATATAAGTCGACTCCTAACACTTGCCCAGGGTCAAACCTCTCTCCAAAACGTTCCATTCTATTCATAATCCCGAAAGAGCTAATTTAAGCATTAGAGGAGTTGGGTCGAGAAACTTCTCGATGCTAACCTTTGTATAAGGGTCCACCAACGCGACCAAAACTTACCTCGGGCTCGACCTCGGGACCATCTCAAATCCTTAGAAGCAACTTTAAAGATCACTTTGGCCCCACATCAACTATCGTGTAAGATCATCATAGGGGATTCTTGGACAACCTCAAACCTTTTGATCAAGACCAAGCTGTACCGACTCAAGGTCGATAACATTCGAACTACAACCTATAAGTAAGTGGAACCTATTTGTGTAGATCTATCTAAGTTTCAAATATCCATGCTTATAGGGCTCAAGTCTAGGGTTAGATGTAAGATTTTATAAATATTTTTCTTTTGAAAAGTTATATATATTTTTATTTTTATTTCCATCTCGATTTCTTCTTCTTCAATTTGATTTAATCTTGGGCTAATAGTACCTTGCTGCTACTATTTGAGAAAGAGTTATATTTACATCTAATCCATCCCTTTTTTTCACATGGCACGAAGCTACAAGAGTAGTAATCTATATTTATATTTTAAGATTTATTTAATAAAAAGATAATTTTTTATTATGAATTACAATAATCGAATTGGCAGGCTTAATATTAAAATTTTTAATAAGGCTAACTATAAGATATGTAAGATCACAAATCTCCCTAAAGCTAACCCGAGTGTCGAAGAGGTTGGGTTGGAAAACACCGCCTGACACTCAGCCCAATCTCGGATCCATCTCAAATGCTCGGACTCCACTTAAAAGATCATCACCTCATGGCCTGATCAACTACCTTGTAGGACTATCGTGTGGGTTTCTCGTATGCCCCTGTGACTTCAAGACTTGATTGAACCGAGTCAACCCATGATTGATGATACGATCACACAACATCATCATATATTACGACTATATCATGTACAATAATTGACTCATAAAATATCAAGTTTAAAATATTCATGATCAGAATAATAATAATAATATATTTATCAAATAAGATGGGACGGAGTATGTTTCTCTCGAACCCTAAATCTTACCTCTGGAAGAAGACATATAACAATAAACTGTAACACAACCTATCAGTAAAAGGTTACCTAAGGTTTTATTTGATTTTGAACCCTTCCTCCCATGACAAATCATAAATCATATCCCGTAAACGGCTGCACGAATCTGCAAACCCTAACGATGCGCCATGCTTAGATCACCAAACAACACGCTCCTAGAACGGATCCTCGGTACCCCGGCGGCACCTCAACCTTCTTCCACGCCGCCGTAGCCATTGTCGTCCTCGTCGTAGTCGCTTTCATGTCGAGAATGTTCGCCGAAAAGCCATAATCGTGCTCGAAGCTCATCACCATCAGCTTTCCCTCCCACGCCACCGCGTATCGCGCCCTCCTCATTTCGCTCGGCAGCTCTGCAACCTTAGCCCACACGCCACCCTCCAGCTGTACCATCACTTCCCTCCCCAAGCACCGGTACATCCTCCCGTCCTCTCTCGCGACATACGTCTTGGAGTAGCAGAACTCCTCCCCCGCGGCCTCCTCCACGGGGCCCCAACTTCCCGCAGCCGCGTCGAAGGCCTCTGCGCAACGCCAGCCAAAGACGAAGAACTTGCCGCGCAGGGTCACCCCGTGGCACTCGATGCGCTCGCGCGCCATGTCGGGCAAAGGCTTCCACGAGTCACCTGCCACGTCGTACGCCAGCGCGGACCGCAACCCGTTCTTTCTGTCGTCATGCCCGCCGGCAATGTACACCGTTCGGCAGCCCTCGTCGGAATCGTGCGCCGCCGCGCAGGCGAAGTAGGACCGCAGGGGGCTCGGGAGGGGGGACCCGCGGCGCCACTGGCCAGATACGAAGTCGTAGACGTGGACTTCGTCGGTTGTGGCCCTCTTGGGAGGTTTCCATCCACCGATGACGACGAGCTCGGTACCGGCAGCGGCGAGCCGGCAGAAGAGCGGGAGCCCATGAGGTAGGCCGGGGCAGGGGGGGAGGGAGCTCCAAACACCGGTGGCCGGTTCGAAGATGACGAGGCGGTAGGTCATGGGTCGTGGCCTTGTGTGGTGGGCGACGTCAGGCACAGACTGGACCAGAACGACAACGGGTTGAGCGTTGCAGGTGGATTTCCGGAGCCGGTGGAACCTCGGGTCGCGAAGCTCCTGCCGCCAGAGTTTGCAGACTGAGAAGAGGGTGGGGAAGGCATTGAAGGGGACTCGAGCGAGGCACTCGCGTGCCACGTCGTCGGTGATGCCGGGAACCAGATCCTCCATGGGTAGAGTGCTATAAAATGCAGGGAGGGAACAGAGACGAACGTGGGTTGTGATGAGGAGGAGAAGCGGAGGTATTCATACAATACAGCACACGAATTTGCTTTAATGTCGAAGGCAGTGAGTGATGCATCTTCCTCACCTACCTTATGTTAATATTCCCGTATTTTTTCTATGCCATAAATATTTATATGGCCTAGTAAAATCCTTGATTTGACATGCATCATTGATTTAGAAATGTTAGGGTAACTTTATTGATTATTGATCACTTATAAATAAATTCATGCATGTAGGGTTTTATTTAATTTCTAATATCAGTGTATGGTCGTTGCTGCAGTTTTGTCTGAAAGAGAGAAGAATAACCGGCCATCTTATCTGAAAAATCATCACGTATTACTTTCTATGGGATGATCCTCCATATTCATTTTTATATGGGGATGTTTTTTCAATAATAGAAAAGCTTGTGATCAAACTCGATTTCAATATCTTTTGAATGGGTTCTGTACTGAGGTATAATTAGGTCAAATTTTACTAAATTATCCCAAACATTTACAGGTTAACTAAGACATGATCTTAGATGACTGCTATCATTTTTTTTATTTTCTAAAAAACATACAATAATTAATTATCAAATTTTATGTCTTTTTCATCCCTATTTTGTGGTAGTGCTACTTAGTTTAATCAGGAATGTAATTTTATCAACTTCTACGAAACCAACCATTTCCACGCAAAATCATTAGGACATGCCTTAAGATGACTAGTATTTTTGATATTTTAAAAATTTTATTATTAAAATTAATGATTTTTTAAAAAAAATATGTTCACGTGTAATTTAATATAATTTCGAATATGACTTTCTCAACTTCCACCAAACCAATTCAAACTTTCACTAAATTACTCGGCCATGATTCTAAGATGATTTTTATCATTTTTTATTTTACAAAATTTATAATAATTAATAATTAAAAGTAAATTTTTTTGAATAGGCTGTATGGTATAGTATGATTTAGTTCAATTTTGAATATAACTTAATCAACTTCTACTAAGTCAATCCAAAATTTCATGTAATCACTAGGACATAATTTTACATGATGATTACTGTTTTTTTTCTATTTTAAAGGTATTTATGATAATTTATTATCAAAATTTAAGATTTTTGAGATTATCATAATTACATTTTTTTTTGAATAGTTTGTATAATCAAGTGTAAATTATTTCAATTTTGAATCTAACTTGGTTACGTAGGACTTTATTGAATCAAACTGAATCGGTTAATTCTAAAAGAATCGATTAATGCATTTTTATTCGTCCAAAAGTCATTTAACCAAAAGCCTAAGATAGTCCTACTCACTTACCTAATGTTATTATCTACTTATTTAAATTAATTCGAGGATTAACTTTCCATACCACAATATCATAAATTTAAATTTAAATTAATTCATCAATTACCTTATTATCCACTACTAGTTTATTGGTCATTTTACCCAGAAAGTTTTCACTATTCACTTTTTATAGGATGATGGGTTTTTTTTTTTTCTTTATGACCAAAACACACCTATGAACCAAACTCAATTTTGGGATGTTTTGGATGAGTAATGTAATGAATATAATTGGGTCAAATTCTACTAAACCAACACAAAAATTCACAAAATAACTATAATGATAAATATGAATTCTTGTGTTTTGAGATTATATGATAATTAATTATTAAATTTTAAGATTTTTTGAATCGGTATTATAATCATGTATAACTTAGTTGATATTTTAGCATAATTTGATCAAGTTTCACTAAACCAACAACTTCTACAAAATGATTTGTATTTTTTATATTTTTATGACATTATGATAACTAATTATTAAAATTAGAATTTTTTTTAATATGTTGACGTATAATTTAGTCCAATTGCGAGTATTACTTAGCCAACTTTTATTAAACCAACTTATACTTTTACTAAATTATCTAATTATGATTCTAAGATGATTTGTACCATCTTTTGTATTTACAACATTTTATGATAACTAATTATTAAATTGAAAAGTTTTTTAATAGGTTCTGTGATTGAGTATAATTTAATTTAATATTGAGTGTAACTTCATCAATCTTCACTAAACCAACCCTAACATTCACATAATAAATATAACATAATTTTAAGAAGATTAACACTTTTTTCTATTTTTAAAGAATTATATGATAATGAAATATCAAATTTTCAAAAAAATTTGGAATATTAAAATTACAGATCTTTTGAATAGATTATAAAATCAAGTGTAATTTATTTTAATTTCGAGAATAAATTTGTTAAGTAGGATTTTGTTAAACTAAATCAGATCAGTTCATCCTAAAAGCACATATTCATGTATTTTGACGAGGTCCAAAGTTCATTTAAGCAAAAATCTAGGCACATTTTCATCCAAGTAGGGAAAAATAAAAGGAAAGGATAAAATCGAGATTATCATTTGTAATCCCTTTTTTAGTATTTACAATCTTACTTTAAAAATTTTTAATATTTCTAAACTACCCATTTATAAATAGATGTATGTATTCACTTCTCCTTTTTCCTCTTTCTCCTGCTCACCCTTTCCTTTAGGCTTATGGTTGGTTTAATAGATTTTAGAACTTCATTTGAATTATTTATTGTATTTTCAAATAGATTTTATATTGCTTTTGTTGTGGTGAACAAATCACTGTAACAAATAATTTCTAGTCCACATTTCGATGTTCTTGTTAAACTATTATAAATATCTATTTAAATCTTAGTGTGTTATATCAAATGATTTCTAGTTTTTTAATTTTATTTGTTTTACTTATAGTATTTTTCAATTATGTTATAGTATTTTTGTGTGGCGTTGAAAAATACTATAAAGTTATCAAAAAATAAAATGATATCACATTAAACCCCTTTGATTATCATTACTCATAAGTCATTATGATATCAAATTTTTTAGGTTTGAAATGGGTTTGGTTAAGTTTATGATTTCATTTATCTTATTGATAGTGTTTTAAAAATACTTTATAACTTTTTTATATGATGGTTATTACAGACTAATTTTTAGTCGCATTGGGGCCGGTGAGAGATATTTTTGATGTTGTTCGAAACGATTGATATTATTCGAAATAAGAAAGCCATTAGGGGAAAAATATTTTTTTAAAAAAATCACTATTATTATTGTTTTGGACGTAAATAAATCCTAAATCATTTATTGATGAGTTCAAATTGGAATCACACACATTTTTGTGCGGTAACATGCATATTATCTTTTTTTTCTAAAACGACAATGTAGTGAATCCAATCTTAGATTTAGATCAATTAGTTAATTGATACCAGTCCATCATAATCATAATTTATTGTACTCAAACTATTTGACTCCAAATGTTTATATTAATAATAATAAGCATAATCGATCTTTAATCTGATTTTTGCATCCTTGCATTTGACTAAATTAGGATGTTAACCGATACTAGTCCATCATAATTTATTGTGCTCAAACTATTTGACTCAAAATGTTTATATTAATAATAATAAGCTTAATCGATCTTTAATCTAATTTTTCCTATCCTTGCATGTTTACTAAATCAGGATGTTGCAAAATATCTTTCTGTCAAAACCCTACAACATAAAGAAATAAGATATATAACAACAACAAACTGTAACATAATTTACATTGTGATGTTATCTAAAGCTTAATTTGGTTTTTAACACTTGATCCGATAATAAATCGGAAACCATCAACGACTGCACGAATCTCCAATCCCTTGCGACGCTCCGTGCTTAGATCACCAAGCAACACGCACCCAGAGGGCGCCCCTGGTACTCCAGCGGCACCTCCACCTTCCTCCACGACGCCGCAGCCGGTGTCGTCATCGTCGTAGTTGCTTTTATGTCGAGAATGTTCGCCACAAGGGAGCCGCCGCTCCTCCCTAACCCCATCACCATCAGCTTCCCCTCCCACGCCACCGCGTTAAGCGACAGCCTCAGTTCGCCTGGCAGCTCGGCCACCGTAGCCCACACGCCGCCCTCTAGCTGTACCATCACTTCCCTCCCCGTGCACTGGTACATCCTCCCGTCCTCTCCCGCGAGGCATGTCACCGGCCATGCCTCCTTCTCCATCGCGGCCTCCTCCACGGGGTCCCAACTCCCCGCGGTCGCGTCGAAGGCCTCCGCGCTCCGCGAGAACATGCCCTGCGCCTCCGTGGAGTACCCGCCGAGGACGAGGAACTTGCCGCGCAGGATCACCGCGCAGCACTCGTCGCGCTCCCGCGCCATGTCGGGCAGAGCCTTCCACGAGTTGCCCGTCACGTCGTACGCGAAAGCGGACCGCAGCGCGTTCTTGTTCTCGTCATGCCCGCCGGCTACGTACACTACTCGGCAGCCCTTGTCGGAATCGTGCATAGCCGCGCAGGCGAAGAAGGACCGCAGCGGGTCCGGGAGGGGGGACCCGCGGCGCCACTCACCGGTTAGGAAGTCATAGACTTGGACCTTGTCGGTTGTGGCCCAGTTTCGCGGTTCCCATCCACCGACGACGACGAGCTCGGTACCAACAGCGGCGAGCCGGCAAAAGAGCGGGAGGCCAAAGGGTAGGTCGGGGCTGGGGGGTAGGGAGCTCCAAACACCGGTGGCCGGTTCGAAGATGACGAGGCGGTAGACCACAGGCCCTGGCCTGGCGGACACGGCGATGCCAGGCACGGACTGGACTACAACGACCACGGGTTGTGCGATGCCGGTGGATTTCCGGAATCGGTGGAATGTCGGGTCGCGAAGTTCCTGCTGCCAGAGCTTGCAGACGGAGAAGAGGGTGGGGAAGGCATTGAAGGGGACTCGAGCGAGGCACTCGCGTGCCACGTCGTCGGTGAGGCCGGGAATCAGATCCTCCATGAGTAGAGTAGTCTAAATTGCAGAGGGAACAGAGACAAATTGGTTAGTGATGAGAGGGAAGAGAGACGGAATTGTTCATGTGATAGTATTGTACACAAATTTACTTCAATGTCAGGCAGTAAGTGATGTATCCTCCTCACTTGCCTTATGTTAATATCCACTCCTTTAAATTAATTCGACTTAAATTTCTATACCATAAATATTTATACAACATATCTAGTAAAATCCTCGATTTGACATATATCATAAATTTTAAAATGTTAGGAAACTTAATTGGTAAATTTCTATATTATTGATCACTTATATATATATATATATATATATATATATATATATATATATATATATATATATAAGCATGTGAGGTTATAATTTCTAATATTAGTGTATCGCCGTTGCTGTTTTGTTCGTCGTAGTGGCTTCTAACCACGTGACGCTTCAGTGTGATGAGCGAAATCATGTGAGTGAGGAAGAGTCATTTGAGTTCAACCTGAGATAGAGCAAGAAGAACGGCTACTTGTATATTAATATATAATGTTTAAGAGAATTACCTTATATACATCAATTATATGTCTATATATGATAAGAATGTTAGTCATTGTTAGATATGCGATTGATAGGACATATGGTTATCAATATTTAGGTTACAATCTTCAATCTCGATCACTGTCTATCTTATGTATATGGCAATAATTTTATGCGCGACCAGATATGAGACCCACATGACACATGGTCTCCGTCACCGGATGGAAATGATATTATTAATGGCCAAGTATGGTGGTAATTAAAATTTCTAAGATTTCAGCTCGTTTCTATTTTCATTTCTCCCTAATGGTATCGTTAATTTCTGTAATACCTATAATATCCCTTGTAATGATCATTTGATATTGCATGAGAAGGGCCCGATGACTAACATGATGTAAGATGATGAAAAAAATATAATTTTTTTAAAATTACTAGTACATAATTCTGGTAATACTTGAAAAATATTATGAACATTATAAGGTTCCAATAAATGCCCTTTAAAATTATTGATGTCTTTCCAAAATTACAAAATTCCTTGAATCTCCTTTCAACCTTCCAAACATGCAAGAAATACAAGATCCTTCTCGATATTTGTAATTTCAGGATTTTAATTATTTGGTCGCATTCCTAAAATGGGATCATTACCCCCCTAATATCAAGATTTACATAACCATGAAGCTCAATTTGCTGCATAATTAACGAAGTAATGCCGCTATTAGAAGATAGAATGATGCCAAGTCCCAAATCGGCTCATGTTCACATGAACCGAGTGTTCTAGTGTGAGTCAACGGCCACATGAGTCAAACCAATTAGCACGTCACATGCCCTTCCATGAACCATGGCATCGTTTCATACACTATAATCCACCGCATCGCCACATGCATGGCAACAACAGTAATGGCGGCAGTAGGTGAGATCTTTCTCGATAAAATTAGGTTCGTGCAACATTTGATTGGATTTAAGGTTTACAATAGTCAATAAATCCTTGTATGACGTTGCATCCGGTGGTGAATAGAATGTTTTATATTCAATTTTAATTCTATAAATAATATCATAGTAAGTATTCTAGCCGTGTCCTCCCACGGAAGCCACACCGTTGCTTGGTGTTTTGGGTTGCACGCCACGCCACCCTTTCGCACCAGTTTGGTGGCGCCATCAGGGCCGTTCCAACGACCCGGACCCGACGCCACCACACCGTGCTCCCACGTCATGATCATCCCAACCGACAACCTCCCACCAACGGAGTGCCGGCCGACACTTCAAGCGGTCGAAGCCGAAAACGTGTCAAGAGCAATATTTTTCTCACAACTTTACGTTTCGAGTGCACCCTTAAGTAGGTCCCACCAATTAGTAAAAAGAAAATGTGTCCTGCCACTCCCCTCCACGAGCTCGCGTGACCGGATCTCCAGGAAGCCACGGGGGGGGGGGGGGGGGAAGAGGAAAAGCAATTTAGAACATAGTGACGTACTCTTAATTGTCATCCCTTCATAATCATACCTAATAAAATGAGTTCAAAAAAATAAGAATAATGTTGTTGTTCTACAAGTTATTAGTTCTTACCTCCTACTCTTCGACTGTAGCCGTAGTAAGAGAGGTACCACTTCACGAATTTTTTGAGACCCGTCTCCAGGTTGGTGGTCGGCTTGTAGCCGAGCTCGGCGCGCGCTAAGCTGATGTTGGCGTGCGTGAAAGGCACGTCCCCGTTGCCTGGCATCTCCACCATGTTCTTCCTCGCCTTCACCTTCAGGTATCGCTCCAGAATCCCTACCAGCGCCGGCACCGTCACCGGCGACGTGTTCCCGAGGTTGTAGATCCGGTACTGCGCCGGCCTCCGCTTCTGCCTCCCGATCCCGGTGCTCGCCTCCGACGTATCCAAGGCCGCCACGCACCCCTTGACGATGTCGTCGATGTAGGTGAAGTCGCGGGCGAGGTCGGTGCCGTCGCGGCCGCGGTAGACGGTGATGGGCTTCCCCTGGAGGATGTTACGGGTGAAGGAGAAATAGGCCATGTCCGGCCGGCCCCAGGGTCCGTAGACAGTGAAGAAGCGGAGCCCGGTGATGGAGAGGCCGTAGATGTGGTTGTAGATGTGGGTGATCTCCTCGCCGGCCTTCTTGGTGGCGGCGTAGAGGGAGGCCGGGCGGTCGGTGCGGTCCGACTCCGAGAAGGGAACGTTGTCGTTCAGGCCGTAAACGGAGGAGGAGGAAGCCCAGACGACGGCGGGTTGCGGGTCGGCGGACTTGCAGGCTTCCAAGAGGGTCACGAGCCCGGCGACGTTGCTGTGGATGTAGGAGGTCGGGTTCTCGATGGCGTAGCGGACGCCGGCCTGGGCGGCGAGGTGCATCACGTGGGTGAACGGCACGGTGTCGAACAGCTTCGCTAGGAGGCGGGCATCGTTGATGTCGCCGTCCACGACGAACACTCCGCGGCCGGCGAGCAGCGCCTTGCGGGCCTTCTTCAGGGAGGGGTCGTAGTAAGCGTTGAAGTTGTCGAGGCCGACCACGCCATCACCGCGTCGGCGGAGCGCGAGGGACACGTGCGTGCCGACGAACCCCGCGGCGCCCGTGACGAGGACCGCGATCCCGTCGTCGCGACGGACGGCGGCGGAGGCGCGGATCTGGCGCTCCCAGTGGAGGCCGCCCCAGGAGGCGGTGAAGTAGCGAGAAGACGTGTCGACGAAGCTCTGGAAGCTGAGGTACGAGGCGGTGAGGGCGATGAGGAGCAGCGCCCATAGGAAGAGAGTACTTGTGGAGGCGAAGCAGCGATGAAACTGCCTGCTGGCCGCATGCGTCCTCTCTATCTTCACCTTCCCCGGCGTCGAAGGGAACAGCTCATCCTCGATAACCCTCATCATCATCCTCTGCCCGACTCGTCCGCCTCTTAAAGATCTGCAGGTATTAAGCCTTTTTACCTTTCCCTCTTCGTTTCCTTTCCTTCAGCACTTCAATCCCTATGCGTAGATAGAGCAGTCGGCAGAGCAGAAGAAATATTTCTTTTTCTTTTCCTTTATCAGTTTCAGCGCCTGCTAAGAAGAGAAGGGTGGCAGAGGAGACGCATAAATAGGGAAGGTTTGGAGAGCGGGCGAACCGCGACGAACACCGCGTGAACGCGGTTATTTTTGCAGGGCCGAAAAAAATCGCCCTAAACATGACACCAATCTCATGGTTGGGTCCGCCTGGGTTTCTTTTTGGTGCTCTTTTGTGTGTGCATAGGGAGCAGAGACGGGCTGCGGGCCCACCCCCATCTCCAGTCACAGGGTACGTTGCCAAAGGTCACTATGCCTTCGGCCACTTTCCCCTTTCCCCTTTCCCCTTTCCCCTTTCTGTGCCTGAAAATTCGCTATTTACAGTGTTATTAATCTTCTATTATATTTTTTTCCAAAAAGAAAAGGGGTCGTTGTTTGTACGGAGGGGGAGGAGGGAAGGCCCCACCCCGGGCGCAGACTTGGTTGGTTGGTGGGTAGGTGGTTGGCCCATTTTTACGGAATCCCATTAAGTTATTGCTCCTGGAGGAATAGGATAAGCGGAAACAAGACGGTGCTCTGCATGCTGCCTGCAATGTGCTTCGCATTGACCACGATAATTAAGACGTGGCTCGGGACAGTGGATCTGGCCCGGAAGGGGGCCTGGTCGGTAGTTGATTAGGATTTCTCAAAATAATTTAGTGTTGGGTTGGATATGGGCTCGAGCTCACAATCTGACTCGGCCCGGTTTATTTGGTAGTCAAGCCGAATAAAAAAATTGGTGACCTTCGTGAATGTTCGAGTCGGAAAGGACACAAAATTATTCTTGTGATACAAAATTCAAAGTCAAGTCGCGTGATATATGTTTGCTAAAGAATAAATTTATTTCATTTAAATTAGAGAAGGAACAGTGGAGAAGAAATTTCATGACCTTATTATTTAAGGTGCTTGCTCATGATTACTAGGACCATATAGCAGCTAACTTTTGGTAATAGAAATGGGACGAGAAGTACAACTAGTGTTCAAATTAGAGAGAGTTTTTTTTCCCCTTGAATAGACTGAATTCGTAGACAAATCATATCTATGTGTTTTTGTGCGTACCTTCCAATTGTGCATATACAATTTCTATATTATCTAAAAATAAATATAAATTTGTTATACTCAACCCTTGTCTCATCAATAAATTTTACTCTAAAATGCACTATTGGAGAGAGTTCTTTGGTTTTTTCTTATTTAAGATACATATAAAAATTGAGATGATAGTTAGATGATGATTTTAATTATTGAGCAGTGAAATGGTCGTTCACATGACAGTTATGATCGTTGATAAGGTGACAGTTGCGTAGAGATCACTTTATCATTTATCAAATATCTAAAATAAAATTTTATAAAATAACTTGACATTTGATGATATATTTGATATATTCATAATTTATAATAATAATTATATTATTTTCAAATTTTCATGCATGTTAAAAGTAAATTTTAGAGAACGACTTGGATCAATCATGATCCTTAAAGGAGAATGCTAAATTCACTCATTTAGGTCCTGTAAAATTATGCACGATCAGTGAAGCTCCTATAATGTTTAGGTTTGCAAAGGATTCCGAGGACTTAGTAAATGTTGAGCCTATCTAATGATTAACATAAATTATACAGAGGATAATCCTCCAGTTGAACTAACAGATAAATTCTACCAATTGATCTTTGGACATTTCACAAAAAGTCACTATGCGTTATACTCTCTAGGTTGGCATGGGACCTATATCTGAGACCAAATGAGGACCTCATCTTATACGCTCATCAGCATATTGACATGGTAAATGTCGAATTTCTTATCTTCTTAATGTCTTCATATTTGCCTTGATACTGATTCTATCTTCTTTTATGTTTATAGAATCAGCATATCATGATGATATTAATAGTTTATGTTTGGGACGTATCTGCTATAGTAGTCGCCTTAATAAACAAGTGAGACACGCTCAAGAATAATTTGATTGAGGTGGAGAGGAAAGGCATTGAGGCTAAAAATAAAGTCACATTCTTAAACAAGTATGTGGAGTTAGGCAGAGAGGTATGAGTAGGTAGAGCGGTACAATTTGTGTGATGCTTGTAAGATCAAGTGAAAAAACTATAATGGGAGGTAGTTGAAGCCCATAAGTTATAAGATGAGTTTGTTGAGATGACCAAGGCAACTCAGTGGAAGGTCACTATTGAATACAATGGAGGACCTTTAAGAACAATTGCGAGAGGAGGAGGCTCGTCGTTAAAAGTTCAAGGCCTAAGGGATGACCGAATACAAAGCCTCTTTGGGATTCACTAACTTTACATATCTTATGACGATTTCTCAAGCGCTCTGGCCACCCTCAACTACCTTTTCTCAAGGACCACAATGATAAACACCCATAGATGATCAAGTTTCCTTCATTGGAAATAGCCAATTTAAAACAATAATACTTCAACAACTTTAGGATGCCACCTCAATAATATATAGTCGGCACTTGAACAACATAAGGATGCAAATTCATCAATACATGATTAGCACTTCAACTTTCAACAAAGTGAATTTTAACCCTAAATAAGTAAAATTTAAAGTGGCATCGTGAATTTTGGATTCAACGCACTTGCAATCCATAATCAGATGAGCTATATATATCCATAATTACATCTCTGATTCTTTCGATCATAATTTACTCTCGTACGACTCTTTGTTGTAATAAAGCCCTAGGTGCACTATCATTAAATAAAGGAAACAACATACCACATCAGATCATCTTATATTAGTCATTCTACATATTTGATATTTAACGAGCCGTTTGAATCCTATATTAACTTAAGCATTAGAGAAATTATACGAGTATGTTTCTAATATAATTTTATCGAATCTAAACTAGTAAATTCAATATTTTACGAAAAATTATGATTGATATTCTTTTTAAAAAACCTTGATTGAATCAAGTCTTCCTAAGTCGGATAACCAAAATTCTGCTTTAAGATCATGTGTGCACTAATTCTTGAGATATTTCCTCCTCTCGTTGTCATCCTTCCCGGTGACTCTCTAGAAACTTTGATTATTAAGCAATCACTATCATCTTCTTCAACCTTTCTCTTATCCTTTCCACTTTCCTGCAATCAAAGTACTTGGAGAACATGAGAACATGGGAGCCTGGCTCGTGCCCTTAGTACTTTCTTCTTGTATTTTCCAAGTGAGGTTTCCTCTTTGTTTTTTTTCAATTAACTTTAGTTTATGGTATTAAATGATATGCAAGGTATTAAATGGTAATAAATATTTTAATTTTTTAGAAATAATTATCTCTCTTAAAATTAAGTATTTTTATTAGCTGATGCTATATTAAAGTTGAGCTTGTAAGCAAAATCCTCGGGTCATTATCAGGAAATGTTTTATGCAGACATTATGGTAGGTGAAGAGGAAGAATAAGTAAAGATGAGGCAATAATGACTCCCCTCGCTGGAAAGCTCAAGATTCATCATCATATAAGATATGTCCAAAAAAAATTACGAAGGAAGAAACCAGAGAACAATAGCGTAGTTATGTACCAGATCTCCTGTATCATCTCGATCGTTCATCATACTTGATCAACCATATCCATGTCAGGCGATGTGGGACGAGGCACGGGTGGGCCCCTCGCTCCGAAAAGATGTGCCGTATAAGGTAAGCAGCCAAGCTGCGGCCAACCGTCTTGCCAGCGGAAGACGCAATGGCTTTACCGGTCTTAACTGGCCATGATATGGGGGAGGCCCCACGGGCCCCACGCGGGACCCAAACCGAGATGTACACGGGATTTCTAAGATCCAAGCCACTTTTTCTTCAGCCTCTCTCGACACACCCCGTGCCGTCAAGCATCCTTAAATCGGTAACTCGACAGGTGGGTCCCATGTGGGGCCTCGAACTGCCTCCAGGCGTAACGCGTGTAGGTGCTGGGTAATACGTATACGAGTTCGGGAGTATTTTCTGTTCCGAAAAGATCGGCCGTCGGACGGTGGAGATCAAACATTTTTCCACCGTTGTGACGACTACCCAATGTTTACCAGTAGTACTAATGGAGCATCAATCGTGGGGCCGACTAAAGGTCCGCTGAGAAAGGGCCGGAGAGGGAACCAACTTGCGGATTGCACCCATGTGGCGCGCTTTTCCCATACAAACTGCCACGGGGACGGTGGAGAAAGAGAAGGCGCCCAAATCTCGCGGTCGCTCTCTCCGTCACGAGAAACCCTCCTCGATCTCTCCTCCTCCTCCTCCTCCTCCTCCACCACCTATTGACCGCTCCTCCTCCCCTCTCTCATCCAGCCGGCTCCTGCTCTTGACCGATCAGAACGGCTCGGGCGGTTGAGTTCATCCATCGTCATTACGATTTTTTTCTCCGCGGCGCGTTTGGATCTCGCAACAGGTTTCTCTTAGGGTTTGAATTCGTCGTGCTGGTAGCGGTGTTCGGTGGGAGGATGGAGAGGAGGAAGTACCCTATCCGCGTTGAAGATTACCAGCTGTTCGAGGCCGTGGGGCAGGGGGTCAGCGCGCAGGTCTATCGAGCGCTTTGCGTTCCTTTCGATGAGATCGTCGCGGTCAAGATTCTCGATTTCGAGAGGAATAACAGCGATCTGGTATGGGTTGTGGTGGTCGATTTCAGCTGAATTTCGCTTTTTTTTTTCCGTCCTTTTTTGGTATGATTTTATATAAGGAATATATTGAAGTTTGGTATGTGATTCAAATTTCTGGAGATTTTTGTTACGGATGGAACAGCTATCATGGTATATATCTAGTGACTAATTCAATTCTTTTCTTGGATATATGTCTCTATGTTTACATAAAAGGAGTCACTGCTTCAAATATATTAATAAGAGAACAACTTACACGTGGTCAAACTTCAAATCTTTTTAAATTCTATACGACCTGTAATGTATATAACGTTTCTGATACTTACGCAATTTGTTGGATTCTGGGTTGAACTCGTGCCTTGTAACGAGAGAGAGATTTTAGGATTCATCTCAGCGAGAGAGATATTTGAGGGAACTAACGCGTGGCTTAAAAAGGTTGATGGAAATTAGAGAGAACCTGTCGAGTTTCTGTAAAAATAGATGGAAAATGTCTATGTGATGGAGTTGTTTAATTTTGTTGATGATCTTCATATATAATCACATTAATATGTAAGCTGAAGTGATCAGAACATGCACGAGCCATGGCAGGTGAACATTATGTGCTAAAAAATGTGGACATCATGCTGTTTTCTTCTTACAAAATGATCTTTTCCCTCTCATATTTTCCTTATAAGACATTTGGCTTTATATGCATATTCAGATGAGACATACAAAATGCTTGTAAATGCAATTTGAGCTTGATTTATTTATTCCTTCTTAAGCTTAAGCATGACATGTAACATTCACAAATGTCGAAAATGAAACAGAAGTAATAGGACATAAATCTGGGTGTACAATGATGTGGTTGATTTAACAATATGTTTTCTCATTGTGGACATAATAAATGATGCATAAGCAGTAGTTATATGTTGATTTTTTAGGACAAACTAACACAGAGGACAATTGTAATATACAAGAATAAAGGAATCAATTGTTGGACGGAAATTTTGAGTTTCACCCTAACAAATGCTTAAAGGAACTTTTTGAGTTTCGGCTAAAGAAGTGCCTACTGGGATATTTTTATCATTAATCCTTTAGGTTATTATTTTTGTTATGTCCTTTAATTGCTCTGTTTTCTTTAATGGCATACCTGATAGATGTTTTCTTTTTTCTATTTTCAATATATGACCTTCTGTCCCTTCTGTTCCATGTGGGGGTTGTGCCTACATCTTTGCTGCTTCTATACTTTTTTCCCATGTGGTGTGCACCTGTCTGTATATCATGTTGTTAAGGAAGAGGACACAGGCATTTGGTATGGCATTTTAGTTCTTGTCGTTTGTTGTTGACCCATGAGATGATATCAACCATACCCTATATGCTACATCACCAGCATGTACTGAGACTGATGTCATAATAAACTCTTGTAGGACCATCACTCTATGCTTATTCATATCACACTATACAAACCTTTGAGGTTTGCAAATTGGTCTCCTTTTTTTCCATGCAGACAAATTACTGTAACATGGCAATTGAAGTAAATGGAACTGCAGTTGATTTTAAAGTATTTCTGTAGTCAACTTTAAGAACTGCAATTTCGTTATGCTTGTTTGACTTCAAGTTATTCTATCAGCTGCTATCATAATTGAAAATGTGACTCAAATATACTCCAAGTATCATCGCTTTGCTAAACAATTGTTATCTTGATGTAGTTTAGTTAATAATTGATAATGCTCTTGAGTTGAGTAATTTGAAAAATTAAGCATATGGTATAATTGTCATGTGCTGTCCTTAGAATGTTTTTCTGATCTTATTTTCTATCTAATTTATTTGTATATTTTTTGTTAGAATAACATCACCAGGGAGGCACAGACTATGATCTTGATAGACCATCCCAATGTTCTCCGGGCACATTGTTCTTTCGTAAATGATCACAACTTGTGGGTTGTTATGCCTTTCATGGCTGGTGGCTCTTGTCTTCATATAATGAAGTCTGTCTATCCCAATGGATTTGAGGAAGTTGTAATTGCAACCATATTACGTGAAGTACTGAAAGGCTTGGAATATCTTCATCGCCATGGGCATATACACCGTGATGTGAAGGTAAATTGGTACTCATCTTAAAGAATAGTTTGAATACATTATGGACATGTTAGTCAAAGACTCCTCACCTAAGTTGTAGCAACAGCCGGCTACCCAAGCATCAAGTGAAGGTAAAGTTGCTTCTTTGTAATCTAGGGCAGCCTAATGCATATGCCTTGCTTTCAACAGTCGATAGATCACAATGCTTAGTTGTAAAGTCTGTATATAGACTATTTAATAGATTTCTTCATTTGACATGTAATTTGTCCTCTTAAATTAGTGTGGTGGATTGATATAATTTACCTTTCTAGCTTGTCAAAAATGAGTCATGAGAAAGCGAGGCATGATAAAACTCAATAACACGATGTTGATAAGGTTGCATAGAGCTAGAAGTAACACAAACGACTCATTTTAAGATTAGTTATCTGTCAATACCAGAAGCTATACTATTGGAATCATTAGTAAACATGCAATCCTTGATAGATTTTCCAAACTAGGTTTGTTTTAAGACTTTGAGTTGTGCTTTTATGCAATTGTATAAATATAACAAAGTAGCATCACTGATGTATCCTAAAAGTTGTCATGATGCACACCTTAAGAACGTTGTCTGAATCTCATTGTGGATTTTTTTTTTCATTTGAACATAACATTTCTCTAACCTTGTCTTAGTCTGAAATTGTTAATATGTGCTGCTTATTACTTTAATTGACATTGTTCTATAGGCTGGAAACATTTTAGTTGATTCACGAGGTGGTGTTAAACTGGGAGATTTTGGGGTTTCTGCTTGCCTCTTCGATTCAGGTGATCGACAGCGCACAAGGAATACATTCGTGGGAACACCTTGCTGGTGCATATTTGATCTTTTACTTATTTTTTTGATAGTCTGTTTGTTATTTTTACTATTTTTTCATTCAATTATGGCTAAGGGTTTTTCAATTGACATTATATTTCTTTTTTGTTAAATAGGATGGCTCCTGAGGTGATGGAGCAACTACATGGTTATGATTTCAAGTTGGTCTATCAATATTTCTTTAGTACTTTTTTCTTTTTTTTTTTGCATGGATGGTTCTCACTAGAAATGCCTTTTATGAATTATTAATGCATGATTAAGATTTCTAGTTGGCCACCTGACTTATATATATTTTTATTTAGTTTTTTGTGTGGAGTGTTCTCACTGCAAATGCTTTCTACAACTTATTGGCAGAGCTGACATATGGTCATTTGGGATTACTGCTTTGGAGCTAGCTCATGGTCATGCTCCATTCTCAAAATACCCTCCATTGAAGGTATACATTGCCATAGATTTGGCTTTCTACTTCTGTCATCCTAAAGTTTGGGGAAATTTTTGTTCACAAGGTTCCAACAGTTCCACCTTTTTTATCTGTCCATGGTCTCCTTTTTATTCCCTCTTTTTTTTAATTTTTTTATTTCTGACAAAACAAAGAGGAGGTCTGGAGCTTGGATGGTAACAATATTAGTATCATGTGAATTTTGATAGCAGCGAAGTTTAAGAGCATGACAAAAAAGATTCTTGGAGACTCTAAAGAAAAGAGAGAACTGGTAGTAGTATAATAAAGAATAAAAGACAATCACTATCAACGATCTTGCTTTTGAAAATGAGGGAACTTTATAAAATATATAGCATCTGGAAAAGAGAGAAAAACTGTATGTCAAAATTCAAGGCTTATGATAGTTTTCTACTAAGTGAGGTGCTGAAGATGGGAAGAATTATTTTCTGGATTACTAAAGCAAATAAAGAAAGACTAGAGATTTATGTAATTTAGGTGTATAAAGGATAAAAACTAAAGGATACTTTCTAATAATATGAAAACTAAGGAAGGATGGAGATTATTTAATGACCATTCTATAGATAATTAATTTATAAAGGTAAGAAATAATGATATACTTAGAAATAAATGATTTGTTCAACTCCATTAGAGGTCCAAACGAGTGAGAATTGTCTAAGATGAGATGATATTTACATAGAAAAAAGTGTTGTGGTTACACAAGACAAATCAATTAGTATTAATGGTGCAAGGAGATATAGAGAGACCTAAGAAGATTTTTACTGGAAACAATAGGAATAGACTCGAATGAACTTGCTTTAACTTGAGATATTGCCTTCTATAGAGCTCCAGTAATAGGAATAGATTCATGTAGCTGATCCCATATAGCTCAGATGTCATTGTTTGTTGTTGTCATTGAATTTTTGAAAGAAAGGGATTTTGGTCGCAAAATGATGCTTAGCACAAATGAGTGAAAAGTTTTTTCATGTCGGTTGCAACTGATATGGATTAATCAAGAGTCTCCAAGTGCAAGTTTTTCTGTGCAAAAATAATATATTATGTCCATAGTTCCGATTGGATAATTATTAATAACTGACCACTTCTCAGGTTTTGCTCATGACTTTGCAAAATGCTCCTCCGAGCCTTGACTATGACAGAGACAAGAAATTCTCTAGGGTATTACGACCGCTGTATATGCAAGCTATGTTCTTTTTATATGAACAACATCTAAATTTTCTTACAAATTGTACTTTTCTATTAGGCTTTCAAACACATGATTGCTACATGCTTGGTAAAAGATCCTTCAAAAAGGCCTTCTGCACAAAAGCTATTAAAGCAACCTTTCTTCAAGCAAGCTAGGTCCCAGGATTACATTGTGCGCAAGATCTTAGAGGGTTTGCCTACTCTTGGTGATCGCCATCAAGCTTTGAAGGTAGCTGTGTTTTACTAGTTCTGTTGTTGTAGCTTACCAATATTTTTTTAGTCTAGGTATGTAGTATGATGACATTGTGGTTATTTATAGGAAAAGGAAGAAGACTTGCTTGCACAAAAGAAAATGCCTTATGGCAAAAAAGAGGAGATATCACAGGTTGGAGTTTCATATCCTTAACAAAGTTAACTGATAATTCTTTATATAGATAGTTGAAGCCCAATATATATATGTATATATATATATATATATGATGAATTGCTTTAAAGAATTAAGCATCATTAATTTCCAAATGTGCATGCTTGCCTTTTCTGAACCAAATGTCCAGTCAGTTCTTTATTTTTTTTATTTAAATGCTGAGGCAAAAAATGGTGTTGGTGAAACTAAGTTATTCCATTAAGAAAGAATTGTATTCTAGGAAAAGTTAAAGGGTTTGTTGACAAAAGAAATAGTTGATGCTATCTCAAAGGCCAGAAATTTTTTTATTAATAGACGTGAATGCTAACCTTGTGATGTTCTACTATTTGTGATGTCATATCTATTATTTATTTAACAGTAGTTCTGTTTGATGTCTAAAGCCTCTTGATTTGTCGCCTTCTTTTCCCCTTGCATAGAATGAGTACAAAAGAGGAATCAGTGGTTGGAATTTTGACACTGAGGATTTGAAGGCTCAGGCTTCCTTGGTAAGCATTTAAACTTATATCCTTAAATATGATTACTTTGACAGATTATTGTGTTCAATTCCAAGCTTCATTGTCAGATTCCGGATAACGAGGACAACAAAGATTCAAATGGATTCCAAAACTCTTTGTTTGAGATTGATGCATTGCAAGAAAGAGTGCCAGAAGTCATGACCGTTTCTTCTAGTCTTTCATTGAAGGATGATGATGAATTTGTAAGTACAAATCCTTTAAAGTCAGTTGTGTTATGTTGTTCACACATCAGCTGCTTTCTGACAAGATATGACACTACCAGGAAAATGCACAGCCGCATAATAAATCAAATATCTCATCACCTGATAAAACTGCAACTTATCAGAGGTAATGTGTAACAGTGTAAGAAGGTTTGCTCAATTTTCTTCATGTTTTTGTAGATGGCAACTTGATTATCACACACTGTATTCCAGTATGTAATCTTACCTTTACTTTCTTCCATATGTATTTTGAGGTAGCATCAAGTTCTCTTTTATCTCTTTTTTGTATAAGCCACTGTTAGGGTGTAGATTTGTTTTGACACTACAGAAATCCTGCTTGTAAAATACCTTCAGACAATGACGAATTTAGTGTCTTTCTTTCAGAACCAAGTCTGATGGCTCTGATAATGATCTTAAATTTGCTGGGACAAGTGAACAGAATGCTCAGAATGGCTCACATTTCCTCCACAGTGAGATGGGAAATGGTTTTAGTGGAAACTGTGGATCAGATATCGATGAAAATCATTTAGAAAATGCACTACATGGTTGTCACGATCGAAAACCTTCTACAAGTTCGTGCTCGTCAGAAGTTCTTCCCTTGGCAAAAGCAGAAAGGTTTGTTACATCTTACATTTTTATGTAAATTACCCAATTAATCTATTATTTAGATGCCAGCATACATTACTTTGTTAACATCAACACACATTTCATTGAACTAGTTATTCTTTATGCTTATTCTTGTTTTATTATGTAAAAGTTCTTCCTTGATCTGTATAATCGTCAAATAGATATTGATATTTGTTATTCATCTTACACTATTTATATTGAATGGAGAACTGAAATTGCAAACATATGATTGTAATTTTGGTTATGAGAATTTATCAAATCAAGATATCATTTTTCTGCATGTGCACACCAGGTGGATGATGTTTGCAGGGGATATGGCTTGAGTTGGTTGAAAATGCAACAAATTTTGCATCAGAATTTGGGGTCCTTTAAGTAGAAGATCAGAAAGTTTTTAGTCTCATCTAAAAAGCCAAAGAAGTCATATATGCAGGCTATTAATTTCTCAAAATTTTTTAATGAACTAGAAGAAAGGTACAAAGGATAAGGAGACCTTTATTAATACTCTTTACTAGTCAGTCCATGTGCCAATAGGTCTAATAGAATGGCCTTTTTCTACTTCCAGGAGAGTTTTCTTCTCTTAAACATTGCACTTCTGCATTGAGACACGATCAGAGTACTTTTGTGAGCACCAGCATATAAATCACATTATATATGTAATAATCTGTTTGTCTCTTTTCTTGTGTTTAGACTTTGATCTGACTATACATGTCAATTATCAGTTTCAAGCCCCAAAATCAGCTGCAAAGCATAGGAAACTGCAATGGAGGGTTAACACCGCTAGTAATTGACACAACAAAATCAACAGGCATGCATAGTAATCATAGTGTTAATCTTTATTACATTCTTTTTTTCTTTCAGAATATTTTGCCTAAATGAGCTTGTTAATCCTATGATGAGTAAATAGTTTAAGTTGAGTATTTTCTGCCACAGCATCATTTATTGATGATCTTGATGATAAATCAAAGCCTCCACTTGTGCAGCAAAAGGGTCGTTTTAAAGTGACATCTGAGAATGTTGATTTGGATAGAGTGAGCTATCTACCAGTATTTTAAATCTATTTATCATCATTTACACAAGGAAACATACATATGCAATATGTATTTATTTGTGCTCTAATGTGATGGCCACTTTTTCTTCAGGCTCCTACTCCTACACCTCTTGGCATTCAAAAGAGTTACAGTATGCAGGTCAGTTCGGAGCCAGTGTGTGCAAGAAACAATTACATAAATAATTAATAAATTTCTATTATTCTAGGTTGTTCCATGGATTTTTGTAAAATTAGGTTCTTGTTGTATGATCCCATTTAGTATGTTGTACTATTTAGCTAGAATGTTTGTCAGGAAATATAGGATATCAAAGGTGAATAATGTTATGAAAATTCAAATCCTTAAAGTATTATATAATTGTGCAATATATAACTGTTTACAACTAAAATGGCCACAGTGTCATAAGATTCAAAGTCTTCACCCTCACATCTGGCTGCACTTTATCCTACCCACTTTTTTGTGTTTTCCCATTGTCTTTGTAGTAATTTAATCCAAAAAATAATGCCAAAGAGATAATTTGATGTTAGTGTAACATGATGTGCAAAACACAATATGCTTAAATTGGTTACATCACACCAAAACCTTGATGTTTCTCATTGCCTATATATAATTAATTCACTATGTAGTGTATTGTATGCAATTTCTGATGCTATAATGCACCTTACATCGGATGGGAAGGAATAAGCATGTGTGCATTTAGCCTAGTTCTTAAAAATAATGATGTTTGCTTGCAGTTATCACTAGTTAAACATGTTATGGTACATTTTCATTGATATTAGCACTGTTCACAAACTGTTTTGTGTCGTTGTTCAATCATTGCATGTAGTAGTTAAAAATGTAAAGCAAACAAAAAGGATGTGGATACTCTTCATTGATATTATTTGTAGTGTAGTAATTATTTGTGTCAAAATTGTGACGATCATGCTAGCCAGTAACTATTCAATTGACCAGTTCCAGTCAGTAACTATACGAGGATCACACAATTTCTCACTAGTCATGAGATGCTTTGTTTTATCAAACAGCTAATAGAAGTTGAGTTATGTAGATGTTTTCTCAACTTCCTTCACCATCCGTACAATTACCAGCTGATGCTACATCAAATTTTGGTTGTTCTATGCTGCCACAGCTGCATTATATCTTGCAGGGAAACATTGTTCAAAGGGTATGATCACATAAATTATCTTTGTCAGTTCTGTTCTTGTAGCTTATATATTATGCCTTCCCTTTCACAGGATAGTATCCTTAGTTTGCTGAGACAAGTGACCACTGGTGACTCATCACCATTTTTTGGTGCTTCATCCAATCCTTTGGCTGAAGGAGTATCCTTATGTGGGCATTCTATGATAAGTGAGAAGTCCTTGGTATGAACTTGATGACTAATATAGTTTGGCTGATTTGTTTCTTTGAAGCAATAGCTGCACTACTTTTGGGAACATAACATTGTTCTTATTTGTCTTCCCCTGCACCGGTGAATCTACGCCTTTTGCAGCTAGAAGTAGCTCATGAAAGGGAGAAGGAGCTGATGCAGGAGATAGCTGAGTTGCAGTGGCGGTAATCATTTTATGCATGAATTGAGGTGTCTCAAGTCTTGGCTAGCTAAGATGATTTACTTGTCACTGCAGGCTAGCGTGCATGCAGGATGAGCTACAAAAACATAAATCAAGGAACTCTCAGGTCAGCCTCAATGCTCTTTCCAAGGCTTAATACTAGCATTGATATGCTCCTGCATCAACGTAAACTCATGTCATGTCTAACAACGAAGCTTTCATTCAGGCTTGATTACAGGTAATCACTACCGGACTGACTTGCTGATCCACAATACGGTCTCCGCGAAACCAAAGTGCCAAGAAGGTTTGAGATGCAGGGTTGAATGGCCTTGCCGGACTAGATCTTGATAAATGTAGGTTGTTCCTTTTTTCTTTTCTGATGTTTTTCAGAAAGGAAAAAAAATGAAATCATGGTCGAAAGCTTCCGCTGGTCACAATAAAAAAGAGACATCACAGCCTGATCTTTTCATTTGCAAGCTGCTATTGCTCATCCTGGTCTATTCCGTTCCTGTACATCATTTAAAGCAATCATACAGGTTTCGTTAGAAGGTTGAGAGGAAAACTAATGCTACAGAAGCTTTTATGCATTTACTAATGGGAGGTGAAAACCAGTTTCAGCCATTCAATTAATATGTGGTGTTTAACAGTATTCACAAAACAATAATCATCACTTGAAATCTCCATGGTGTACTTACATTACTTGTTCTCCTTGAAATTGAGGCTATAATTGCATTATTATCTCTTGTATTTGGACTTATCCATATATTTAAAAATATATATTAAATTTTTTTTAGTTTTGTAAGTGAAATAAATGATCTTATTTATCCTGACATCGTTAATTATTATACCAATAAAAAATACAATACGTGATATCATGTGTTGGGTCAATGATGATTAAGAGATATATTTTTTAAATTTAAATTAAAACATCTTAATTTATTATAAAATTGATTAAAAATTTATAATTATGAAAATATAATCAGAATATCATAGGATTTAACTTTCTTTTTATCCTGGTTGTGTTCCCCAATGACCAACTTGAGGACTCATCACATATGTTACCAATCTGTAGTACTAGGTTTTTCGTGTAGTACCTAAGAGTACGATGATAGCTAGGATTAGGACGGGAGCCAATGGCAACAATAGAAGTCGCATGAGATTATCCAAGTGTTCTTACTCCCCTATCTCCCCTTGTAATCCTTTCCATACTGAAATAGTAGCATCCATGAGACCCCTATCTACCCCCTAACCTTTTCTATCTCGAAATAGTAGCCTCCACGGGACGATACGTTTCAATGCAATGAGTCTTGCAGTTGGCGTGTGATCATGATTGTGGATGTCAGCGTCCTCATTGTCCATGATGGCTTTCTCTAGATTAGTGAATTTTGATAGTCATCGTCTCATTGGGCTAGAGATGATGAGGTTGTTAATGATTGTGCCTAAGGAAATGGTGCTGGTGGCAATCATGACTATGGCTAGTTGCACTAAGAAGGGTGGTCAGGAGAAGGGATTCAAGGTGACAAGTGAGGGGTGGAGATCTAAAAAACTTCATAATGATTATAAGTGAGGGTGGGAGGGGTGTTCCACAAATAGCGGTGAGTTGGAACGTGAAGAGGTCAAGAGATGCATTCACTTGGGCTCACTTGTAAATCATAATTATAAGTTTTTATTTAATTTTACAATGATTAAGATGTTTTAATTTAGGCAAAAAAAAGAAAATAAAAAGAACATTAAAATTATCTTTTTGCTTATCATTTTATGTTGACCCAACACATGATGTCATATGTTACATTTTTCATTAATGCAATTGACAATATTAGGATAAATAAAATTATTTATTTTATTTTTAAGATATAAAAATCTTAATATAATTTTTTTAAGAATAAGAACATGATATTAATAGAATCCAAGTATAGAAGATATATAATTAGGCCGTTGAAAGTGCCATATGTTTGGTAAGGAACTTATCATATAAGAGTAGTATTTCATGAACTTTTTATCTTTGGTAATTGATGATGATTGCAAAACATATATTATAAAGAGCGATCTTTCCATGTGCCTAAAATGCATGGAATTATTCGTACTCATTTTAGACCTTATGAGTATGGGTAATCACATAAAAGTACACATGAGAAATCCACGAGGAAGGGAGCAAGGGATCCCCCTCACCTTCTATTTAAAGCCCTCATCTCATAAAAGCCTGGCTCTCACCCCTCAGTTGCTTCACGCTTTATCTCATTTCCTTTATAAAATCATGTAAGAGTACACGGGAAAAACCCACGAAGAAGGGAGCGAGAGAGCCCTCTCACCTTCTATTTAAAGCCCTTATCTCAGCTCTCACCCCCTCGGTTGCTCCATGCTTCATTTTGTTTCCTTTCTGATAGGGAAAATAATGACATAAGTATTACACTACCGACTCACCCAATTGAGGATTGCCACTTAGCGATGATGTAGTTGGAAGAACTCGTGCCTCTCTCTTATGGCCACCGACAGGAGTATAATCCACTGGCCTATGCCCACCGAGGTCTCCGAGAAGGCTACACGAGCTAGCTATAGGATGCATTAATCCCCGGCAGCAAGGCCTATCCCTCCTTTTCCTTTTTTTAGGTCACCTATCGTGAACGACCTATCACACCCTGTTAACCCTGATTTTCAGGAGGCTCACACACGCTGGTGGCAAAGGGTATTAATCCCAGGCAACGTGGTCCAGTTCCTCTTTTTCCTCTTTTTAGATGCTTGGCATAAGGAATCATCTGTTGTTTATCTCAAACATACTCCAACCTTGATAAATGGCACCCCCACAGTCGTCCTTCCTTGATATCACCCACAAAGAGGTGTACCTACCAGCCGTTAACATAAATGAGCCCCTGGAGGACGTAAGAGGAACCCTGATCAATCGTTGTCATCACTCCATCGATCGCTCAAGTATAAAAGTTAGCCCCCAAAGTCAAAAATAAGAGGCATCTCTATCATTTTCTATCTCTTAACTAACTTTATCATCGAAGGATGCTGGTAGAAAAATTTCTTAGATACTAACCACTTATGCAGGGACCTCAGCGAGGCTAAGGTGCACCTTGGGATAACATCAAATTTGTCTCTGACAAACAAGCAATGCCTTAAGGTCGCTATCGACTAGGTCTACTCCTTACTCCAACATCATCTCACGATCCCTCATGGGCCCTTAGGACAAGCTTATGCCTTTGAGACCGAATCAAGTCATGTCAACCCCACAGTCAACGGTATCAAGGCACTAAAGTGGCACATTGTTAATTTGAAGAAATTATATCCCTAAAGTATCACTTACAGCAGGTCGGCCTTAGCCTGACCCAAAGATCCCCAATATATGTCCAGACAAAGCTATATGCAAAAAGAGAAAGCTCCCCAACATATATCCAGGTTTCGACCCTATCAAAAAGAAGAAAAAGACGTTACATTCAATCAAGGCCCACACAAGAGCCTAGACCCTAACCCAATTAAAAGAAAACAAAAAGAAGCTGCTACTAACACTGACAGAAACTAAGCAAAAGAAGGATAAGGTGAGTTGGGATTATTGTCGAAGGGAATCTTCACCTCCATCGGTGCACGTTGATGTATTCGAGCTAGCATGTGAAAGGGTCTTCCTGAATGCGTGCTCCAAAGTATTTAGCCTTAAAGCACCCGAAGGCAATAAGATACCTGTATTGATATGAGGCCTGCCCTAACCTCAGCAAGTCATGCTTGAACCCCTCCGACTCCTTATATCCAGTAATCGCTTCATTCTTTAGATTGAAGGTCTGATGCCACTCCTCCTCCAGGACTTCTTGGCCTCCGAGGCCTCCATCCTAGTCATCACTAGCTCGTTAGAGCTAATCAGCAGTTGAACCTCCAGTTGGTGCCCCCTCTTCAGGGCGTCCTCCAACTCTCGCCTCAAAGCCACCAGACGCTGCTTAGCGTCTATGATGTCTCGAGCCACATCCTGCTCAGCATCGTCTAGTTACTACTAAGCATCTTCGAGCCTTCGCTCGGCATTCCCGAGCTATTGCTGAGCTTGCTCAAGCTAGAAGGCAACCTTGGCCTCCTTGGTTCCCGAGATCGACCTCTTCTCCAGCTTTGCAACTTTTGCTCAGAGGTCCTCAATGGCCTAGTATAAACACATCAACCAACATCTCATCATCCTGTGCCCAATCAACGAGGCTCATCGCATAATGATGGTGCTACAAAAATCGAACTTAATATCAAGAAACGACAAAGGAGAGACTCAAGTATAGAGACCTACCAGGACCTTATTGTAGAGGTAGTGGTTGATTAAATTTTTCCGTGGGGGAGCAGTACACCAGTTTACCCAAAAGGTGGGAGCAGTACTCCCCCATAGCCAAGGCCTTTTCCCACACCCTCACATCTTAGGTGAGCCCCTCCTAGTGGGCCTTCAAAGGGGCTTTAGGGATCGCAGTAAGTCAGTCAGCCATCTTAAAAGCCATGAAGTGCTAGTCATATGTGTCCTGTAAGCTAATCACGTGAGTGATGACACGTATGACTTGTTATACATTCCTTTTAGTTATTATTATTTATTAATATTTTTTTACTTTATATTACTATTGCATATATTGTGATGTCCATGGATCTATTTAATGAGAATCAGATCGTGATGAGATCATGATAACGAGACTGATTCACTTTTAACACAGACCCTAAATAATCTTGGTCATATATTATTCGAGAGATATCGAGATAATTAGACAGACTAGTACATTATATACATGTCCATATAATGAAGGCAATTGGTCTTATGGTTGCTCGTGTGGGGATGCTAGAGATACATTGCAGGTGCTCATTGGAGAATGAGTTCGCTAATTGATCTACTGATGGAATGCTGGATAATTAATGATATTTCATTGTTAGACAACGATTTCATCATCGTAGTTGTGTGTCTGGTCCTTAGACTTAGGACGTCAAAGATGTTCTGTATGAGTACTCCGCTCTTTGATACCAGACATATAGGTATAGAAATTTCCGATCTAACACAATAGGTCATTGAGAGTGACAGCCAATTTTACGAGGATAATTGAATATCAATAAAGGATCATTTGCTCTCAGTATTGTGAGAAGAATATCCTATGTATTTTTGCTCAAGCAAATCCCTAATCAAGGTCATTCTAATTGAGAGAGAAAGAGTTCTCTAGGATAATCCGATTAGAGCGAGACACGAGTAGATTCTATATAGGCTTACCATGCCTAGTATACGATCTTTGGGATATTAGATGGATGAGAGACTATAGATATACAATAATTGAGGATAGATGGGTCTAATGAATTGAATTCCTCTGTATCGTCTAGGAATTACGGTGTAGTGGCCTAGTACACCCGTAGTCGATGAATCGAGTGAATTAGTATATATATAATAATTTACTAAGTTAGAAGGAGTTCTGATAGATATGACTCATGGTATGTTCGATATTGAGCCTAGAGGGTCACACACATATGGTAGGTGTTACGACAAGTAAAGGTTTAAATATGAGATATCCGCTAGAGCTCCTATCTTATTGGATATCTAGTAAGCCTTTTAATTATTGGATCTTATGGATGTGATCAAATAAGAGCCAATGAAAGATTATTAGGTACAGATATACTAATATAAAAGGCCTACGTAGTTGGATGGAGATCTAGTATCCAATATGGTAAGATCTATTAGGATAAGTTTATAGGGACCTTTATAAATAGGAGAGAACCAAAGGGTCATAGGCTAAGACTCCTTTTGGCTGTCACCTTCTATACTCCTCTCTCCCTCTCCTCCTTAGCCAGCAGCCCCTATTTGGGGTGTATGGATAGCAAGAAGAGCCGGCCTTTTCTAAATCGCGTGATACGCATGGAAAGGAGGATTGTGCAGTGATTTAAAGAGTATCTTCATAGTCTTTACCGTGTGAATCATCGCTAGAGAGAATGACAGTTGACCTCTTTTATCCTCTCCCATAGATTTATAAGTTTTCAGGGATATATGATCTCCTTGAGTAACACATTTTTCTTATACGCATTTTTTTTGGTTTTACAAGTTTTTATGCATCAATCTTTGCACAATAATGAAATCTTCTTTTTTTGCTAAAAATTCTAGGATTTTGTTTTCTATTCTTCTATTATGTATATGATGCTACCCTAGATTTCTCAACATGAAGGGCCCTGGCTGACAAGAGCACAAGTCAAGCATGCACTTCGGTCGAGACATTCTCGGATGCCATGATGGACTAGGGAACACTTTGATAGTTGGGGAAGTCACCTCCTCTTAGGTCAACCATGTGGCTGCTGGCCCCTCGCTCTATATCGGGCTCCCTAACCTGCCAATCGGCACCCCAATGTAAGTCAGGCTATCCTCGAGACCCTCCCTAGTGAAAAAGGGCATTTGGGAGAAGACCATTTTCTTTATGGTAAACTTGCGCCTCTTCCAAAATCGCAATGAGTCCTGATGACCCCATCGAGTCAAATTGTCAACCCTTACTAACGGTTTTAGGGCATGCTTTGTGGATGATCCTTAAGGGGACTTAGCGAATGGTCCTAGGGCAACCTCCATTGGCAAGTGTTGGGCAACCTCCTGAGCACCCAAAGACTCAAAAGCATATGTCGAAAGACCATACCCTATAAAATCCCGGAGGTCCATGCTTGCAAGACAAAAGACACTAAAAAAAAAAATCAGCAACAACACAAAAAAGTAAGCAAGAGGAGACTAGATCGTACATTCAAGGGTCGGGCTAAGGCCAGCTTCCGCCAGCCAATACTTGTTCATTTGTCTTACAATGTTAGAAGAGCAATGGACGTCCCTTAAGTGATGGACGCCAATAAAGGCCACTAAATAATACCATAAGTTGGGCACCATTTATGAAGGAGAGACATGCCACTGCTCAAGGTAGGACACAATAACAGAATGGATAGGGAAGCGCAACCCTATCTCCAAAGCATCACATGACAAGCAAAAACCCCTAGGGGTCAAGTGGTAGGGGCGTTGTAAGATAGATGTCACATGCCAGCTCCAAGGCACATGCCACCGGTCGCCCACCACGGCGGTGCTCGCTATCATGAATGACACTTGCTTTGATCTTGATGAGTACCATTGTACCTTGTAAGCCACTTCCCTCACAAAGAGGTAGAGATAAAAGAGGCCAAAGGCGAATGTGAGGGAGAGTTGGACCACTATGTTGTAGGCACGATAGGTAAGGATACAAGAGAGAACAAAGTGGGAGGTAATAGGGATGAAGACACCCAAGAGGAAGAAGAGGGACTAAGAGACCATTGCATGCCTAGAGTTGGACTATTGACGCACATTCACCTTGAGGCAGGATTGCAAGCTTCTGAGTTTATCGTTAGTATAGGAGAGGCTGCGTGTGTACGATACCATGCTAAGCAACATTGGCTTGATGCTACTACTGGTGGTCGTTTCCATGATGACGCTTACTTCCGTAATTGATGGTGATCTCATTTTTTTTAAAACTTAAATTATATATATATATATTATATTAATAATTTATTATGAGTCAACATATCACGCAAGTAGACCATAACGTTTATTAACTCAGACTTGACATGAGAGACTTATATACTATGTTTTTAAAAATGTAAGAGTTATTTTAGATACGAGTAAAACACAAAGGCTTAAGGTCCATGGACAAAATTATAAGAGTTAAAATAAACTTTAATTCTTTTTAAAATTTAAATTATATATATCATTATATTAATGATTTATTATGAGTTAACATGCAACGTAAACAGACTCTGACGCCTATTAACTCAAACTTGATGAAAAGAGTTTTTATACTATGTTTTTTAAAATATAAAAATTATTTTATACACGAGTAAATCATAAAAACTTAACATATCCATATAAAAAAATAAAGGCTAAAATGAATGTTAACCCTAAAATATATCTATACCCCTCCATAACTCTATTATTATGCCTTTTTTTCGTGACTTTAAAAAATCATATTCTTCCAGCTATAGTTAATATCGATTTTTTTTAAAGTTAATAATATATAAAAATACTCCCTCTTACTTTTACCATTATATTAAAATTATCATTAAAATTGAAATGACACGCGTGTTTGTCCGGACCACATTAAGGACAACACGTCAGGCATAAATCGTGGGTGTCGTTCGGCGGAATAAATATGGAAAATAGTATAATTATGTCGGCATATGTACAATTTGGGCAGCCTGTGATGTGGCAGGTCCCCGAGGGGTTAAGGCGTCATTTCGGACACTCGCATGTTGGCCTTCTTAAGTTGCACGCGATCAAACCCAAACGGCATCTCCGCCGCCACGCCTACTCCCCGACGGCCATGGCGGAGTCACACCTCCGAGAAGAAGAGCACCTCGACGTCCTCACAAGAACCGGAGAGAAGACCGGCGTCTCGAAACTCAGGCCCGTCCCATTTCCCCTTTCCCGAATAGATCGATCGGAGAGACTCTCGTAGTCGGTTTCGTTCATGAATTCTTACCCTAGAGAACGTCACGGGAGAACGGATCTTGAATTCAATGCAGGAGCCTGGTTCACCGGGACGGAGACTACCATCGCGCCGTCCACGTCTGGATCTACTCGGAGAGCACGCAAGAGCTGCTTCTGCAGAAGCGCGCCGATTGCAAGGATTCATGGCCTGGGCAGTGGGACATCTCCAGTGCCGGTCATATCTCGGCTGGAGATTCCTCGCTCCTTAGCGCTAGGTAGTTTTCTTTCTTTTTTTTTGGGTCTTGGAATTTGTGCGTGGATAATCTTTTGCAGAAAAGATTCCACTTGTCTTGCTTCATTGGTGTCTACCGGATGCTATGTTGTTCGAAATATCAGGTTATAATGTTTTTCTTGCTTGGAAACCTTGTGGTGATGCTTTGAAGCCAGCGTGTGGCTCTTTGGTTGGACTGGATGCATGATGCATATCATGTTTTTCAGCTTCGATCATGATCATTCAAGTTTTGGATGGCTTTTGTAGTATCAAATTCATGAATTACCACCACCTAATGCAATCCTGGTTAGAAAAAGCTTTTAAATATTATTCTTTCACCTGACATCTATAATAAATTGAAACATGATTTTGATGTTTGGAGACTTTTAGGCTTTTCCGCTTTGTAGTTTTCATTATTTAATTTACTTAATAGTTTTTAATTTTCCTGCATCTCTTCTACTCTAAGACCATTTGGAGTTTCACTAGCCTAGATAGTAAAAAGAAAGATTTATTCTAACCAACTTTAGTGTGGTTTTGATATATCCAAGACTTTCCTGCATATTACTGGCTCTTATGTCGAAAACATAACAGCTACAGTGTTGTCAAAAGAATGTGCAATATTTCTGTTTTGAATTTCTTTATCTTAGAGGACATCTTGTAGATGTTTTGGTTTTGGAAAATGACTAAAGATTTGGAGTTGATGCCTGGTGTTTTAACTGCTGTATACCCATGAAAACATGGAAAAGAATTCTTTTGTTTTGGTGATAGTGCAAATACAAAAATTATTGATTGCTGAAGTTCAATGCATCAGGTATCTATTCCACTTGTTCTATCATATAAATACATGATTAGTTGCCTTATAATATCCACATCATGGTTATGTGTTTGGAGAGTCTTGCACATGTTGTATCTTGCCATGCCATGTTGTGCCAACATACTAATTGTTGGCTTGTGCCACCCAGGATGGATCCCTCGTTATGCTAGTGAAAGCTATAATTGTTCTCTTTATCGCACGTTGAGAATTTGCTGATGTCATATTCTAAATCATTAGTTGAAAGTGTAAGATCTCTATTTGAAGTTTAAACAATGGTCAACCAAGTTTTGGATGCCTGACATCCTTGGTAAAACTGCCTTATCTTTTACTAGGTAGTTATCTTTATCCTTCTTTAGTATTTGTCTTCAAAATCATGCTGGAAAGTTAGATTATGACTTATATTGCCTTGTGGAGATATACCATATGAGACATAGTATTAATATTTTTAATCATAAAGATTTTTGAAGACCACATTTGTACCAATAAGCCACTACACCTTTTGTAAATATCTGTCATTTAATAGTCCAATACCTGTCAATGGGCCCTAAAATGTGAAACTTCTAAGAAGTTCTCAGATGTCAGTTATATTTTAAAGGCTATGAGAGGATATCTGATCTGAAAGATTCTTATACGTTGAAGCTGATAGAATGGTTTATATGCAAGGGTGTAAGATGTTATGAAATGTGGAAATTTTTTAAGAGAACTTATTAAAGAGCACAAGTTGCAAAAAAGCTATGCACCTGACCTCTGTTTCCTCAACAAAATTTCTTTGCAATGATTAACATGACTTCTTTACTGTAGGCTTACATTGTTAAAAGCTTGTTCTCTGCATTAACATTGATTTTTATGTGTGCTAACTTAAACACATTGTGTTTCAGGAGGGAACTCTATGAAGAGCTTGGCATAGACCTTCCAAAAGATGCATTTGAGTTATTATTTGTTTTTCTTCAGGAGTGGTTAGTAGAGTTGTTTTTTTCTAGTGCTAATTCTGCCGTTTATTTTACTCTCTTTTTGAACCAAAATATTCTGACAAAGAATAATATTCTTAATGGCCCTTCAATTGCTTAATATACGCCTTCTGCAATTTCATATTTCTACTAAGTGAATATGTGCAAAAATTTTCAAGACACTAATCAAATTTTATGGGTCAACAAGCAGAGATAACTAACCAAAATTTATGTTGCAGGGACGAGAATCTTAAGTCTTTTGTCTCATTTTTCAAAAACAGAGAACAGAATTTGATTATAGACATAAACACTGGAATGGAGAATGGTACTGAAATTTTTTTAGGCAATTTAGACATGGTATAGGTGACTCTCACACTCACTATCTAAGTGGGAGTCAGTTTAGTGTAGAGGAGTCAAGAGAGGGGGAATAAGAACAAAGAAGACCTGTTGAGAATAGCAGGTGAGAACGCTATGCCAATTTTGAGGATCATATATGTCACCAGGAAATGATCGATACATGTGGTTCTGAGTTTCATTCTCATCATAGTGTATTTAGGAAATCTAACATAATAAAATGGTAGAGATCCTAATCATGCAAGAAAAAGGCATAAGGCACTTGTACCTCCCATTTCAGACAATTCTTTTTGAAACAATAAATTGTTCTTTGGTTTCACTTAATGTGCAAGGAATGCCAGAATGATCATACTCGTGTAATTTTGACCATATTAACATAACTAAACTCATCTACTATGAGATTTCATAAAGTGCTATCTTCACATTCAAATTGTATTAGATTTTCCTTCAGATTGTGATTTTATTCTGCCCTAGCCTGTTATATTATTTGTTCAGACTTCAAGTTCTTTATTTCTTGAGAGTTCATAATCCTCTCAGACATGTTATTTTATTGGTCATTGTCCCTTTTCTCAACAATGCCTAATAGGTAATTCTTCGAGTGTTCTTAGTCCTGACCTGCTGTGCACATATCATTTTATAAAGAATTGCCTCTTACTCAACCTTGTTTTGCTAATATAGATTTGATTTCTTGTCGGATTACTTGTCAACTATTTGACCTGTTTGTGGCTAGTGATTGTTTTCTCAACTAACTCTCTTGTACTTGTTCTGGAAGTTTTTCTTTTCCTCTATTTTCTTTCTTCCTTATATTGATGGAAATTTGCTCCAGTCACATGTTGTACTCTTAACATCTTTTCTTGAAAGAGTGATATATTGTTTGTGAGCTGCAAATGAGAAGTTAGAAAATTGCAAGAACATTGTTTTACTATATGCCAAGTAATCTATTTCCAGAATACAATGGAATTTTTGGACTTCTGCAGTTTTCTTTTTTTTGTTAATTATTTGATCTATGCATCTCTACAAGTTGGTCAAACATAATAGTTGATCCTATTTTTAGTGAATGATCATGTTGCTGAAACAAGAAATGAAAAACATCTCATTGCATACTAAGATGTTATAGAAGTTTCTTCTGATCTAAAAAGCCTAAAATCATGATTTTTCTTATTGAAATATGATTGGTGCAACTCCAAGGAATAGCTTATGTTCAGATCATGATGAAGTACTTGAGCCATTTAGTTTTTATGAATGTCATTCGTTGATTACCAAACCGTCAAACACTTATCATCTTATACGATGCAGTGTTATAAATAATGGCAACTATATCAATAATGAGTTCAATGATGTGTACCTTGTGACAACTTTGAGCCCTATTCCCATGGAGGTCTTCACTCTTCAGGTAAGTAATTCCTTGTGATTTTTTGGTCAGTATGCATTGGCTAAAAGTAAGCATTTAACTTTTATCTCCAATAGTATCAATATCCATGGAATGCTGAAATGAAATGTGCCCTTTATTACAATACAGGACATTCATATTTCAGCGAATTCAGCTGCAAACAGTAATAAAAACTTACTTGAATCTTGTGATTAGAATATCATCTGCTTTGTGCTTTATGATATGTTCACATAGAGACATTGTTTTTACCTTTCTTCAAAGATGACTTAAAGATTTCCTTATGCATCAGCCCTGTTACCCATGATGGAGGCCCTTTCCTTTGTGCCTGGATGATTTGCGTCTTGCTTTAGCTTTTAATTGATTAAACTTTCCAAGAAGGGCTTTATGAATTGAAGCAGTACTTTCTCCCTTAAGTTAAAACTTTAAAAATTCTTTTAGAGCTAATGCCTGGAATAGATAACTAGAAGCAGGTTGGACTCTACAGGGACTGGAATGTTGCACCATTGATTGCATTTACATGTACTTGGTATGAATAAGATATGCACCCATCATTTGCTGAATTGCACACATATGGAATGGAAACATAACCTCTAAGAACTTTAGATTTCTTGAATGGGTAACTTAATTTCTTTATTATGAGGAAATTATGTCAGACAGTGCTTTTTGGTCCTCTAATGATGACTTCTCTTCTCCATAGGGGTGGTACCTCAGACTAGCATAACTAAGTTAGAAAAGAAGATTTATTGATGACACAGCTGGGTTGTACAGGGACTAAGTCCCTTTGAAAGTTGGTTGGCCCTCCCATAAAAGGATTAGGCTTGACAAGACCCATACGGGAGTGGAGTTTCCTATTGCGTATCCCCTTTCTAGTTGCTCTTGCTCTTGGTCTTCTCTTGCTTTGAACAAGGTGACAGAAGTTCTTTTCCCTTTGGGTTGTCTGGTACAGTGGTACTGTAGTGGTTGGATGGATTATGAAACCAGTTCCAAACAGATTTTAAATCCCCATCAAACACCGAGTACTGTACTGGACATTGATCAGGCCATTTATGTTGTAGATTCATTAATGACATTTTCTGTTCTGTGTCTCTTTTGTTGGTTTTCTATTACTTCTATGAATTTATATACATATTCTAAGAGCAGCTATGCCAAACTGTTTTCTGGATAGCTTGTAGTTAGACAATATTTGCAAGTGGATTTGTTATTGTCTATCATTTTAGTAACATAATAAATGTCTTCAGCTATACATGGCTGGCTTTTCAATCAAGTTGTTGTTGGAGATCATGTAAAAGTTTAGAGATCTTAAAGAAACACTGTAGAAAATGAGTAACCTCATTAATGAGATTTAACAAAAGAACTGGCATTTTTTTCTTTGAAAAGTAAGCACTTTATTACTCAAATCAAAACTGAAAACTAGCATTAGTTTTGTGTGCAGTGCATGTGTTTGTTTTCTCATATAGTAAAACTAATGACGATTTGAATTTGTTCTAGCTGGTTAGCTACTTTGTCTTGTTGTAAGTTGTTAATGTGTTTCACCAATGCAGTACAAGAAGTGATCATGTAAAAAATCTATATGCCACTTCTTTTACACACATCCTGCCTGGGAGGCTCCTTATATTTTCCTATTACGAAATTTGTGTTTGGTAGTATGGTTACTGTGGTAAAAATAATAACAAGTTTAAATTTCTCTTAATTGCTTATGTATTTGTCTTTCTGTAAGTTGAAAGTTGCTAACATGTTCCACAATGCAATACAAGAAGTTAACGTATAAAAAATTTGATATGCCACTTCTTGCATGCACATAATTGCCTGGGAGGCTTGTGATAACTTTCTGTTGGAAACCAATGTTTTCTGTATGGTTATAGTGCCAGTGATGGAACTCTCTTTATATGGCTTGCCTACATTTTCTTCTGTGAGATCATAAGAACATAGTAATAAGAATAGTATTTGAGGAATCTTTTAACTGCATAAACTTTTCTGAAACATTTCATGCTTTGATTTTAAATAAAATGCGCTGGGATATTACCTTTGGCTTCACTTTGTTGTTAGGAATCAGAAGTTTCTTCTGTCAAGTACATACATTGGAAAGACTATAAAAATGTTCTTGAAGAAGGAGATGAACAATATGTCCCGTATGATGTAACTGGTCAATATGGTCAACTATTTATCATTATCGAGCAAAGGTACTTTTGGTATATAGTGCAAACTTTCAGAATGATATAAGTTCTATAAATATTAGATGTCATTCTTTCTTGTCTTTGATTTGTTTAAATTCAAGGAGAGCAACCATTCTCTAGAGCCTTCTTGTGGTTTATGGTACACTAGTTGGTTTGCCTCATTCTTTATATTATGAATAAATAAGGAAACAAATAGCAAAGATGTGGTGTGAATCAGGGATTTGAATACTGTATGAATTGGTCCGTCAGCTAACTGGCACGCGGACCGCCTGCTACCGGGTGGTATCATCTAGCGGACAGGAGGAGGAGCACGACGATGACGAAGATGAGGTTGCGACACTCGTTGGATGGAGAAGGCATGATGGAGAAGAGAGTTGGACATGGCAGGACACGAAGAAGCACTCTATCGGGCAGAACGTGGTAGGGGGCAGAGCAATCATGGTCGCTATGGTCGGGGAGGTTGCAGTCGACGGCGAAGGGGTCTTGGCCCAGGTTGGAGTGTTGCTTCCCCCTTTCACTCTCGTCATCATCTTGGTCTTCTTCCTCACAATTGCTGAGGGCAACAGCGGCGGGGGAGTGGGAGATGAGCTCACCCTTTGCTGGATCCCCGCCAGATCCGGTTGCTATAGGAGCATTGCAGAGTGCCTCACGGGGGATGAGTTCGAGCTGGGGACGGAGGTGACTTGTCGCATCCTCGCTCGCTCCACCATCATCCCCTTTCCATCTCTTGAAATCTTCTCGCATTCCCTTTCCATCTCTCGAAACCCCTTTTTGTCTCTCGAAATCATCTCGAAATGCGAGATGATTTCTTCTTAAAAGAAAGGTGTATTGCTCGATACACCCTGGCGTACCGCTCAGTACGCCGTATCGTACTGTACCAAACAAAGCTTGGTCCATCGGTATGGTATGAAATTAAAAACCTGGCGTGAATAACCATCGGAAACATTTGGATTGAATTTTGTTTTCCATTACATATATTAGGAGCAACAGAGGCACATGCATAAGTAGCGTGGCTGATGTATTTGAAGGATGTACATTTTGAGCAACTAAAGCTGCACATGGTGCTTTCCACTTACCTTGAATGCTAACTGTATAAGAATTTACTTCTATTGCTGCATAGATAACCAGGCATATGCATCATGTTTCCTGTTTTGGTTTGCAGGTGCATCAGATGATAAAACTGTCACTGTATCATAAAATCATTTAAACTTTAATCAATTTTCACTATATCTGATATAAGAAATTTCAGTCCATCTAATAATATAATTTTAAAATAGTAGATAGGAATGCTGCAAATATATTTTTTCTGGGTCTGCATTTGTAGGTTAGTCTTCCTTGGCACAATAATTTTAATGATAATTCTCCATAAACAAACTAATACGTTACCAATGAAAATTCAGCTATTCATGAAATTTATGATTTTTTCCATAATTCATAATAATTTAATAAACTGTTAGGATTACAATGTAAAATAATTTTTTTTAACTCTAACGAAATCTCCTTTTTTATTTTTTTATTTTCTGCTGCTTCTGCCTGTTTTCATAAATATATGGTTGTGTTTTCTGCTGATCAATCATCAATGTTTTGGATAGTTGTTGCATAAACTAGTAAGTTCACCAAGTTAGAAGGAGAATGCCAAAGAGTTACTGTGTCTAACCTGAGATATCTTACGTGTTTCAGTCCTGCAGACAAGAGATGGATTTTATAGTCATGTCTGCAGGCAAGAAATTTTTGTGCTGGCTTTCCTTGTGGTTTCATGATCTGAAACATGTACCAGTTCGTTTTGGTACTGGTTCATGGTTCGACTGTTCTATTTTATTAATTGAAATTGTTTTTTTAATGTAAAATACATGCCTTTCTGTCAGTCTGCTGTATATTATGCTAAATTTTTATAACCAACAGGCTAAAGCAGTTATTTTTAGTGCAATAATCTTTCATTACTAATCAAGTTAACTGAAATGCGAATTAGTGTGAAGAAAGAAAACAAATAAAATTTCCATAAAAAAGGAAAGTTCACAATGAAATTTAGGGATATGTAGTCTTGACCAGGGTATGCAGTTTCGAGCTGTACCGCCCGGTACGGGCGGTACGTACCGGGATACCGGTACGCGGACCGCCCTCTACCGGGCGGTACGCCTAGTATCTCCGTGATCGGTCGACACGGAGATATATCGGGCAGTAACGGTGCCGAAATTTCGATCGTTACCGCTATACTGCTTCGGTAACGGTCGATTTCGACCGTTATCGCCAAGCACACTTCGATAACGGTTGATTTCAACCGTTACCGACTGGTAACAGTACTCAACGGTACCGCTCGATGCGCCGGCGCGCATCGCTTCGATGACGCCGGGCGTATCGCTTCGATGCGCCCACAGACCGCATCGCATCGCATCGAGCAACTCTCGGTACACCGGTACGGTACGGTATTGCGGACCTTGGTCTTGACTTTATTTTGATTTATGAGTAATCTTAAGTTATATTTCTATGTGCGAGAGTCTATAACTTTTCTACAATAAAAAAAACTTCCACCAATGCGGGGGTCTCCAGTCAAACACAGTCATACTTCTTGTTACAGGAAGATATCGTTGACGTCTTGATCAGCTCGGCATGGTCTGGATTTATGTGCACAGGGTTGTCTAAGGTGTCTCTAAGGTAGAAACGCTGAGCTCCTAAGGTGTCACTTACGTGAAGACCAAGGTTGTGAGAGGTTTCCCAACTCGATCTTTCCAGCGCATAGGTTAATAACCCGAAGTAGGTGAGTGTGGACGTGAGTGGTCAAAAGGTGTCTCCTCTTTTCATTGTGTTGAAGATGAGATTTTATACCTGATTGTAAAGGGGTAGAATATTCTGTGAAATATTTAACGGGAAGGTAACCTCTAACATCCTCCCCTTGGCCTTTCATTGATGTGTGACAAGGGAGGGACAACTAGCCTATAACCACCTACCTTGGACCCTTATCCACGTGGGCAAACAGGTGGAGGGTAACCTTTGTCTTCTCCTTCTAACTTGGACACCATGCGGAGGTCACATGTCACGTAATGATTGGTTGATGATGTTCTCCCTATTACCTCTAAATAATTTGTGTCTTATGTTGTTGTGGCTTATGTTACATAATTTGTTAACTTGTCTTTTAATGCCTTGTACTACCTCGTGTTTAATCATTTGGGATATAAATAGGCAATTTTATTACCCTCTATTTCTGAATTTGCTATGGATTTTTTATTTATAGTCTTTTGTGTATTTGCTACAGGTATAAAGAGAATATGGAGGCTCGTAGCCTAAACTTGCAAAAGAAGCTTAACCGATATGCTCCCATATACATGGAACCAAAGGCATATGAATAACTCAACTTTCTCATTAAGTAGAATGATTATTATTTGGAATCAAAGTTGAATATTGACATTTTAATGTATGTCATTCTCCTGTAGGTTTATCTGATAAGATCAACAAAAACTGTACATATAGCATGTATTTATTAGGATCATTTATGTATAAAGAGGGACAGTAGGCTTATTTTAGCTATAAATTGCACAAAAAGTCTGGTGAATAAATTCTTTGGTCAAAGTGTAAACCTGTAACAACCCTTAATGTTCCCATAGTTATTCCAACTTTTGCATAATACTTGTTTGTGCTAGTCCCTATCTGATTTTACCAAGTTATTCATATAATAGTTTCTTCTCCCAGGAAATACAGACATGATAATTTTGTGTTTATGTAAGCTTACTTTAGTTGAATACTTGTATCCTGTGGGTATCCTGAAAATTCCTTCGAATTTTTTCTTTTCCTTTGTTACAGTTATCTGGGCTTTCAGATGCAGACAAGGAAGCTTTGTCTTATATACTAAGAGCAGCAATGGTTGTTGATGACATTTTCTACTTACAGGTTATGCTTGCAGTTTATTTCTATAGAGTACATTTTGTGTTTAACTATTTTAATCTTTATTATTATTCTGGTGCATGCAGCTTGCATGTTCCACAGTTCCAGATTATATGGTTGTGTTGAAATTGTTGGAGCCTGGTTGCAGGTCTGGCATAGCAATCCAATGCTAAGAGATTGGTTGAAGGAGCGTTCTAATACTTCTAGCTTAGATCGGCTGAAATGGATGTATTACTCCATAAATAAGAGTCCGTGGTAATTTTCTGTGGGGTAACTATTGCCTTTTGTTTTTCATGATCTTGTTTAGCAAAATTATTTGTTATAGCATGCAATTAATCCTATGTCTAAGTCAGACAACTATTCTTTGCCTTTATGTATAACCTTGTTGTAGAGTTATACCACTAAGGGTTAACATTTTAAGTGCTATATATATTAGTGCAACTTATGTTTGAACCTGATGATGGGTTGAAGAGGAGAGAAGTGAAATGGATCCAAGAGAAATACGGATACATGGCCTGCAAACTTAGTATCTCCTTAGTGGATTCTTTAGAGTGCTGAGTTACTCATTCTTGTATTTGTGGATAGACACCTTTGGGTGATGTATAGACCTCAGATTAGTGGGAGTCTCGTGCATTAGGTATGCCCTTTGTTTTTTTTACTCCTTTGGATGATGATATCTGAATCATTGAGTGTTCTACTTGGGTGGTGAACTGTGATTTTGCCCCTTAAACCATTACACTTCTTTCCGTTCCAAACCATCATTAGTTGCTTTTACATCTTGGGCTTCATTCATTAGTTGCTTTTACATCTTGGGCTTCATTCATTAGTTGCTTTTACATCTTGGGCTTCATGCTGAGGATTCTCTTGAATTACTTAAAAAAAAAGCAAATGAATGAAAAAAGAGAAGAAACTGATTTCGCTGCATCACGGAAAATTTACTTTCTCTCTATGTGATTATATTTTAAACTGAAGTTTCCTTGTTTTCCAAATGAAGGATAGCTATGTAAACAATGCTGATAGTGAATAACCAAAGCATGCCATTTGTACAACTGAGAATTTTTTTTACTTTTTCAGATAGAAATGTTCTATAGTTTGGTGGTTTTAGTTTCTGGCACATGAAATTAGTGATGAGATTGATACTGTAAAATTAATGTCCTAACTTTTGTGCCAATGAAACTGAAGTTTGTTGGGCAATAACAGGTCATCCCTTGATGAGAACGAGGCATTTCTAACAACAGCAGATTCTGCTGTAAAATTGCTTGCAAAATCTACAAAGCCTGTTTCAGGTTGGGAAGGAATTGAATATAGAGCTGCTTTTCCTATGATGAAGCCTCCTGGTGCAAATTTCTATCCTCCTGACATGGATAAAAAGGTGCAAAACATAAATCAACCTTTTTATAAGCCATTCTAATGATACTGCTGTTCGGTTACAATTTAGTATATAGTTGCTACCACATTGTTTTGATATGATTGAACCTGCAATGTTGTGATGATTTTTTATTTCGTGTTACTTGCCTTGATGGTAGTTTATAATTACTTGTTCAGGTGTACTTGGTGATCATATTAACAGAGTTATTTGGACATCATGTTCATTCAAATGCTTATTGTTATTTCCATGAGAAAGCTCTTCTTCATGGCAGCAAAATAAGTAATAGCTTATTGATGGTTGGTGGTACTGCCAACTTTGAACCAACTGTAATACTGTGTAAGGGTAGGTGGTTATTCACATTCTTTGTTCAAGAATGTGTAATATGCACTTTGATCTTATCATATGAGATTAGGTTTATGCCTTTCTTTTCCTTGCTCATACTCTCCAATAAAGAACTGTTCAGTTCATCTTCCCTCTTCTTTTTGTCTCATTCTTTATTTCTCTCTCTCCTTCCTATTATCTACAATGTCTCTTCCTGTTCACCCATCCACTATCTCTTCTATTCCAATCAAAGAGAAGCTTGCTAAAAACTGGCATCCCACCTGATATATCAATGTGTTTTAGATCTTTAAGTACCAGCGATTTAAAAAGCGCTAGACGCCAAGGTCTAAAAACGCCCGAGGCGCTAGGCGCTCGCCTGAGCGAAGCGAGACGCTAAAATATAAAAATATATAATATTATTAATAAATATAATTATTTAAATAAAAATCTAACAATAATTTTAAATAAATAAAAATTAATAGTATTAAAATCAAAATAATATATATTAATCTAATAAATAAAAATACTATTAAAAGTTAGCACTATACTGTTAATATATTGTTAACAGTATACTATCGAGAAGAGTGTAAGGAAAGATCGAGGGCCATTGAGAGCAGCGACAGCGGTAGCGGTAGTAGTGAGCAACGGGAGCGGGAGCGGGAGTGGTGAGTGATGACAGTAGCAGCGAGTAGCGGCAGCGGGAGTGAGAGCGGGAGTGGTGACGACGCATGTAGCAGTAGCAAGCGGCGGCGGGAAAGTGGGGGGAGCGGCGATAGTGGCGGCTGAACGGGCAAGTAGCAGCCAAAGAACGGCAGGAAGGAGCGGCGGCGATGGCGATGGTAGCAGCGAGGAGCGCGAGCAGGAGCGACGATAGTGGCAGCGGTAGCAGCGAGCAACGACAGCGGGAGCGGCGAGCAAGGTTAGGGTTGGGGAAGACGCGAGAGAAAGGTGCTTTAGTTGGTTCGATTCATACCGAACCAGCGGGAGCGGGAGCGGGAGCGTTTTAACGCTGGTTCGGTCGCCTGGTTTAACCCGGGCGCTCGCCCGAAACGCTCGACGCCTGGGCTTGGGCAAGAACCAGGTGGCGCCTCTTTGAAGCGCACCGCCTGGAAATGAAGTGAGGCGCTTGGGCCTCGCCTCGCCTCACCCGAGCCATTAGGCGAGCGCCCGAGCGCCTATTGAAATCATTGTTAAGTATAGGTGCAAACTACATTGCCTTCCATATCTACCCGAACTGCAACAACATCACCAAGAGATATGATACTCCGAATGACACTAGAGTGTTCAGTACAGAACTGATACAGAGACAGTTTTATGCCTGCTTTCAGATTCTATGTTTGATTTGGTATGATGATCAGCTCACCAACCTCTTACACGTCTTTCATTTTCATTCTAAATTGATGCTGCTGCCACCCATTAGTTTATAGGGGGTGTAATAAGCAACAAAACTATAACAAGAATGTTAAATATTACTCTCTAGATTGGTGCCATTGGGCTTCGATATACTGTGTAGTTTATTGAACCTGTAATATTGGGATAATCGATTCTTTTGTTACATTATTCCACTAGCAGAGGCTATGTTCAGATTCAATAAGTGACTCAAACCATGCTCTTTGAATTATCTATTTGTAGTTTAAGAAGCTGCATTACATACAAATGGAATGGCCAATTAATTATTGATAATTTGATACCTGCTTTAATCATTCATGTAATTTAAGCACCATACTTTGTAAGGTTGATTTCTGCTGCTTCTGCTGATGTTGTCATGTCATCTTTAGGAATTTGAGCTGTGGAAAGGTAGCCTAAATGCAAGTGAACAAGAAGCTGCAACAGGATTTTTCAGTGTCATCAGAAGGCATGTTGATACTCTATCCTCTACGGTGTCTCATTTGATGGATCATAGTGGCTCTGAGCAACATTTCAATTTAGATTGTTTGACTGTAGTACCATTCTCGCAAGAGTACAAAGCACTTCTTGTAAAAGCAGCTGATCTTCTTTTTCGTGCATCAGAACTGTCTGACTCTTCTAGGTAATCGGCTTCTTACACCTGGAGTCTTGTTCCCTTATTTGTTTTAATCAACTTCTTGAATGGTCTATTCTGACTGCTGCAATATGTTTGTTTGTTTCTTTGGAAAGCTTGAAAAAGTTGCTGGAAACTAAAGGAAATGCTTTTCTGTCAAATGACTACTATGAATCTGACATAGCCTGGATGGAGTTGGTTAGTGTGTTGCCCCTTTATACTTGTGAATGTGTAATTTTTTCTACAAAATTTCATTAGTTGTTAATCATTTATGATTATTTTAGTTAATTAAGTTATATTGATGACTCAGTTTTTCTGTGTTAGAGCACTTGTCTGCATTTTTCAGATCTGTGCTGAAACTAGCTTGCAGACTAGAGTGTGTCTTGCATAGTAGGTTTTGTAATGTTTAGACCATTGTTTTGCACTTCAACCAGTTCAGGCCACAGGTTTTTAATGTTTACAGGAATGTTTTGGTTGATCTGCTTGCTTGGTTTCTAATAGTTTGATTTTACGTGCATAAGGTTTTTTTGGTAAAAATCTTCGATGATGGGGTGTCTAAAGATGCTGTAGGGTATTGTTTGGGGAAGTCACCTGAGGACTTTAGGTCTGCATAGTTATGCTGAGGACTTTACCATTTCAAAACTGGCAAATATAAGTAATAGGCTGTCTTTCTTTGCCTTCTGTGGTTTGTTTTCCAAATTTCCAAATTTTTAATTTCCCATGTAATGCTGAAACTGCCATTGTTGAGAGCTTTCCTCAATTATTGGTTGGTTTTATATGTTCCTCATAATAAATGGAATTGTTGTGTAAATTTACTTATACTGCACATTGATGTGAGTGCAAAATGTGGTTTGAGCATGCTGAGGGCAGGCTAGCATGGTTGATGTGGCTGTCCTTGTTACCAACTGTTGCCAGTGCCATCTGTGCATATTAGGCCAGTTAATAAATGTATATGGGGGCTATATGTGTTCCTATCCAACTGACTGTATGAAAGGGCAATTTGAAAAGTGATTAACTATATGCTTTTCATATTTAAGGTGATATCTTTCTTTGGATATGCACTTTTACTTTTAGTGACTTTGGTCCTCATATATCTTCTTGTATGATCTTCTAAATTACTGAAATTACTTTAAATATCTTATTTTTTTTCAATTCTTGTACTTTACGATCATCTTCTCGATACTTTTATATTCATACTTAAATACCTTGACTGCAGGACTCCAAGCTGGATGTGACCATTGGTCCTTATGAGACATATGAAGACACACTTTTTGGGTACAAGGTAAATAAATAGTGACAATCGAGCCACTTAGTTTTTCCTATAATAGACATCCATATAAAAATAGCACCATCTTAAAATTCCCTTTTTTTCATTGCAATATGTGGTTCCTGATTGTTCTCTTAAACAAAACAAATTATCCAATCCAATCTATATGCACATGATTTATGACAACTTTGAGCAACCTTTTACTGGTCGCTACTTTTGCATCTGTCTTCTTGAGTATTTGTGGATCTTGCATTGCCACATGAAAAAGTCCTTTCTAACTTCAACCATTGTAAAATATCTCAGGAGTCTGCATCTTATTTCTTGCAACATTTCATTAGCTTAGCACAGAAGTTCCTCAAATAGTGCTTTTGTTTTGTTTTTCCCTTTTTCATTGGACTTTTCTCATGCAGCCTATGGTGAACTTTTTGACTTCTAAAGTTGCCTAATGTTTATAATGTTCCTAAAATCATGAATATTTGATGTTGCTCCTAGCTGGCCTGATGACCGATATGCATTCACCAATGTTTCCACTTTCCACTCATCCCATCATCTCATATTCAGTTCCTTCGAGTATAGGTTACTATGGATTGTACATCATGCCCATTCACTTTTGTGGTCCTTGCAGGTGAATACTTCATGCATTTGAAGCTTCCACATACACAGTTTATCATTTTTAAATTGAAGGATGTAAATTTATGGTTTAATTGAAAGGGACAAAGTGAACATGATTGGAAAAGTTGACTTCCAGATATCAATCACCAGCATCCAAATTAACTGATTTTTCTAGTTAAGTTGATCCATTCCATCTAGCAAGTATAGCTTTACAACTCTTCTTTGCTAGGTTATATTTCATGAGTTTCTTAATTTTCATTTTTAATCTTATATTAATATATTTGTTTTTTTTTAATTTTTGTTGTGGATGAAGAGTTAATACAATGGTCTGAATCGATTGATCAGGCTGATTCAGATTGAAGATTCCAGTATCATGTCAAAACTGAAACATAATCTTTTGACCCTTGAGAATGAATGTACCAAAGATTGTCATGTAATAGCACTGGGACATGCTGGTGTAATTTATGTTGTCTTTACTTAGTTGGCACATTTAGACATTGAGGAGGTCCTGTAGTTGGGATTGTTTGAGGTTGAGGCGGGTGAATTATTACCTGTGACTGGGACAGTTCGGTTGGGAACTGTTAGGTTATTTAAAAGGAAACACATGAAATATAAAAAGAGGATTTAAAGGTACCTGTGCAAACATTTTGCTTCAATTCTCATGAATGTGCATGTGGAGCCTGACCTGTGTTTAAGTGCATAGGGTTAAGATAAATTATTCTTAACTTTTCCTAATAACCTCACATATCTATCTCAATATTTTCATCTTAGTTAGCTACACAAACCTTTTTGTATACATTATTATTATTTTAACTTCGCAACACTTGTATGAATAAGGATGACCAATCAATATACCTCTTCTTTTGTTTAAAACTAATTATGTGAAGAGCTTACTATGAATAAGGACTTTTGAGGATACTGTTTTATTTGTACAGTTTTTATTTTTCATTTGTTTAATTGTTTGAACTCAATAGACAAATATGAAGTCCTGACTATGGTTTGTATTCTTCATCATTTTTATCTATAACTGCACTGATGCTTACAAGTTTCATGAATTATGAAGGCAACATTCGAGGCATTTGTGGGAATACGAGATGACATAGCAACATCTCAAGTCAAACTTTTCGGAGACCATCTTCAGGTACTTCTGGCTAATTGAAATATCAATTATGTAGAAACTTGTTATAACATCCTCAATATTGACCAGGACTTGGAACAAAATCTTCCAATGGACAGTATGTATAAATCAAAAGATGTAGTTGCAGCTCCAATCCGTGTAATTCAACTTATCTACAATGCTGGGGTGAGTTGTTATTTGTTTGTACTAATTATCTTAGGTCTCTGGAACTAGCCATCCAGTATTTTCTTCTTCTAATATGTCACATCTATTTGATTAATTTAGCAGTCACAAAAATGATTGAGATCCTTCTAAACAAATCAGTTTCGTCAAACTTACACAGTTTCTTGAAAATGTGTGGGGTATTTCCCACAGGTGTTTGTTGCATATTTTGACCTGTGTTATTTCTGGAACTTTTCGTCGAAGTTACTGATTTTCTTTTGTTGAAATAAAATCAATGTTAACAATATCTTGTCTTGTGTTGTACTGTGGATCATCCTACATGTTGGTATCTTTATAATTCGTATCATGTTACTTGTTTGGCACCTTAACCATCCTAAAACTTCATATTTGCAGTTTCATCCTCTTAGTGTTTACAATGTAGAAATTATAGCATCTTTAGTCTATTTTGCAGTTGGTGCTTGCTGTTTAATATATAATTAATCATGACTTGCTTGAAAGAATTTGAAATTGTCAACACTTGGAGGATATCATAATCATATAAAGACATGCCTATGCATTTGATTAGGTGCCCCTTGCATATTAGTCTCCATCTTAATCACAAACATCTGATGGATACATCGTAAATTAGTGTTAGAAGGCTCAAATGAAAGATTTGACAGGTTCTATGATGGCTGTAAATCTGATATCTGTCTTTGTAGCTAGCACATGGTTCAAGGCAAAGTCAATTAAGTACTAATTATACTTTAGTTGCCTTTGTTCCATTATATTCTTTGTTGGGGTAAAACACTGTTAGTTGACATCCATAAGATTTAGTTGACATCCAATAAACACGGGCTGGTCACCTAACCGTGCTCATTTCCCAATTTTGTAATCCAGATTATAAATGCAGATATGAGTTCAGTTCTATGCATCTCTGGATATCTGAATAATCGAATGTATCTTGAATTGTTAAATTTATTTATATTAATCTGAGACGTTATTTGCTTATTTTGAGTTATGTTCTCCTTTTCTGAGTCTTCCTTTTCTTTTTCATAGTTTGTTGAAGTCCTCTCTTTAAAAAATATAATTGGTAGTTTTAAATAATTGCTTATTTGTTGGTGATACATCTGATTTATGTTATGTTCACATCTTCATATGCATTAAATCTTATTCAAAATCATACCCATCATAGTATACCATATTAAATAATTAGTATTGATTCAATATTTGTATTAAATGCTTATTCTCTAATCAAAGGTTTAGACGGATTTGGTTATTCTGATGTCAAATCTGGTTTACCCCTAGTTGCTTGGTCTATGCCGTTGAACATAGCAATGTTTAGTCTGGGAAGTGTTGCTCATATTGGACAAAAGTTCTTGAGACAACAGAAAATCGGTACCCATCACTCTAGGTATTGGTATTGAGACATAATGAGGCTTAAACTTGACTGATCGGTCCAGTTTTGAAACAATTAGCTCTACTATCACCTAAAATTGGTCCGGTGCTTGTGCCAATCATGAAGCTGTTCCTGCTCCTGCTGGACCTCTTTTGGTCCTAGTGCCTTGCTGTTTCTCAATGCTGGAGAGACAGAAGGAAGAGGCCTCCGAAGGAGAGAAAAACATGTGATGTGTCCATATGCATATTTCGGAACTTGATTGGAATTCCTAGAATTGTGCTACATATATTTCATTCATGTGGTGTCTTATTTGATCATGTAATTTGGTTTTGTATAGTGGAAAGGTGCATGACCAATTATCCATATCCATGCTGCTTCTCCAGGGCATGATAGACGGAATAAAGCCGCTTAGTAATGTACTTCCCGGATTTGGTTCTGTTTATAGTTTTTAATACCATTCTATGTCATCTCAAGTAGATATTTCAGATATCTATAATTTTCTTGTTTAGCAGTGGTTGTATTTGAATTTATGTAAATTTTCAGGATGTGAAAGGTCCCCAAACTGTTGCTTTTAATTTGCCAAATGATGAGCGCATAGTGAATGAACGTGGAACATCTATGGTCTTGCTGAAGAATGTATCAGAGGCCAAGTATGTCTGTCTTGTCTCTGAGCTACTTGAGATTCAAAATATTTGCTGTTAATCACTAAATACAAATTTTTTGGCTACGTATTAACACTTGGTAAATCTGTCAGATTTACGCACATTCTACAGCCCATAGCTGATGTGTGCATCAAAGAGGATCAGAAGGAATTTATCGATTTTGAGTCCTTTTACACGCACACAATTTGCCACGAGTGCTGCCATGGAATTGGGCCACACACCATTATTCTCCCAACTGGTGTTCAGTCAACAGTTAGATTAGTATGTACTATTACAGAATTCTCTTGTTCAGATGTCATTACATAATGGAACTTGAAGTTATCAAATTGTTATCATGTAGTCTATTAGGAGGGAAATTTCATTTAAAAAATAATTTCCCTAGCAACATTGTGAAAAATTATGGATGTGCAGAAGGTTGCATGGTCCAAAAAACATGACAACAGTAAGACAAACATTGTTTGTCGGTTACTATTCCTATTATATCTCATGTTACACAAAACTACCGTTCAAATTTAAGAATTTGTTTGTATGTGCTTCGTTTCGCTTTGTTTCAGGCTTTTAGATGTGTCGCGCTCATTAAAAAACAAATGTCTAGCTGTTTGCTTTTGCATTATTATACTACCGGGTTCAATCTAACATGCAAAGACCATCTTGTACATAATACATCCACAGGCTCTATTATTTTTCCATTATTGTGTCGCACTCTCAATTTATGATGTTAAAATTAATTCTAAGAAACATAAAGCAGAAAGCATATGACAACACAAAGTTGTTGATTCCCTGATGTTCTGTACTTAATGTTCTTTAAGTGATTATACATTGTAATTTCTTTCTTAGGTTATGTAAAAAAGTGCATCTTTTTCATTAATGAAACAAATTTATTTTTATATGAGCTTCAATATATGCTTTGCTTTATCTTTTGTTGAACTTCATGTACTTTGTTCATATCTCGAATGAGATAGGCTGCTTTGTCTGATCTAACATATCTCCTGGTTCCATCATTAAGGAACTTCAAGAACTTCACTCAGCCTTGGAGGAAGCGAAAGCAGATATTGTTGGACTTTGGGCACTAAAGTTCCTTGTCGATCAGGTCAGTTACTATCATCTATGTGGGTATCTTGCCATTCCATGTTTCCTTTCCAATTTCTACTTTACAAGTTTACATTACTAAATGATATTTAAGCTGTTTTCAGTTATTTGTTGTGGTCTCTTAACATGTCAAGGACCAACCAAAAGTGAACATTTTGCTCTCCTGGCGGGTGATGTATCTAATGCTAATCAATGATTTGTAGAACTTCTATTTATTATTCCCATCACTCTAAGCACTTCTATTTATTGTATCTAATGCTAATCCATTAAACTTTTTCTTTAGCCCATATGGTTAGTATTTATCGGCTACTCAAATGGAAAGTACTTTTTGCTGACAAAAAACATTATCATGAATTTAGTCATATCTTAAACCATAAAGAGGTACTCTTCATCTCTGAAATTCTCAATGTTTAGCTTTTCTTTTCTTTGCTTTTTTTTTATGATGTCTAATTTTTTTGTCATTCTGCCAATGTGGAAAGAGAATCCTATCTGATCCTTTTTTGCCACCAGTGAGTTCCACATTAAGTTTGTGTTATGCTCAGGATTAGATGGTCTTATGGAGTTGGGTTTAAGCTCTATCTGTCCATAATATGTCCTGCAAAAAAAAAGTTATGAGTGGCCTCAGTGGCGTCCTCTATGGTGCTCAAATCAGTGTCTGAATGAAGGAAACATGGAAGGAGAATTAAGAGCATGTGGGATCCCCTTACTTGAACCAGGTTCTTCATGTACAGTTGAGATCAAGTGGATATTCACTTGCCAAGAAGAAGTTGGTGAATTTAGTTGTCTGAGATGTTGGGCTTGCTACATTGCAAACCGTGGATCGACTATGTCAACTACAGTCCTGAGTCCTGACACCCAAAAGCACAATCTGCCACACTTACCGTTAATGCAAGCCACCACCATTCTGGATTAATGCATGTCATCAGTGCAGAGCATTGCTCTAATGTCAGGCTGGAGTAGCACGTGACAGATTCCTATTCTCTGATTGACAAAACCTGCTCGAAAACCCCTCTTCGGGTTTATTTTGAATTTATATCAAATGTGGATATTTACCCCTCCCTATGTCATTTAGCAAACCACCTTATTATTTTTTTTCTTTCTTCAGTCTTTACTTGATAACCTCCCTTCAATTAATCACTCTTGTACCATACTGACTGACCTGCGCTTTTCAAACCATATTTTGCCCTTTAGGTTCCTTTCAACATTTGCATACCATTGAAGGACTAGTTTTTAGGTAAAAAAATGTAAAGTTGATAAGTTTTAACATGTTGTGATCATGGCTGGTCCAGAACACTCATTAGATAAATATAATTTGAACTGAGGTTTAACTCAAAACTGACCTTGCTGGAAATCGCAGTCATTTTTATAACTTGGAGAGTGGAGATCACCAACTTGTTTTGCTCATTGATTCTCATTTATAATATCACGGTAATATAATTTGAACCATATAGGGGTCATTTGTATAATCATAATTCTACCTGGAGGACATGGAAATATCTACAGTTCTTATTTCATCATACAATACCTTTTAAAAAAGTCTCCTTTTTATTATATATCTTCAGCCTTATGTAGTGTCTGATTGTACATTTCCTAGTATCCATTACATGTGATCCAAATGATCTCAGTGGACTTGATTTTATAAACAAGAATATCCATAGTTGTTTGATAACCTGGAGTGAAATTGATATCCTACATCCACTTTCTTTAATGAGGTAAAGAATCTCGAATTTCACATTTCTCTGTTCTTTACCATCAATGTGTCAGATCCACTGTCATTGATTGGAAGAAACCTCTGAATATGCACTCAAAATCCATTTTCACTTGATTTGTTATGATATTTTTTTTCCTTTAATGTGCATGCTTGATAGGTGAAGCTGATCAAGGAAAAGTTCACTGAAATTTACAAAAAATGAATTTCCAGATGAATTTTTACTAAGAATATAAGCAAAGTAATCTATATACAAGAGTTATCAGATCCCGAGATCATGTATCTAAAACATAATTCGTATTTGATCCTGCAACCTCAATTATGTCAAACATAATTGAGGACCATGATAAGGCTAATCGAGAGCACCTTTTCTTCAGCACTCCAGATCTCTGCATGTAAATAATTAAGAACGAGTTGGAGCTGGAAATAATGTCTAAGACTGAACTTATATTTTGATTTTTCCAGCATGTATGACATAAATCTTCAGCTAATGCATATATATTTTGGCTGTAATGAATAAGCTTTGTAAATTATGGTGACTAGAAGATGATACATTGATTAACTAAATGCTATGGTTAGAGATCTTTGGCTGTTCTAGCTTTACAGTTTATGGAAGCCACTACGAGTTGAGATTATAATGCTTTTTTGAATATAGTTGTGTTATGGACTCCCTTCAATTTTGTCAGGAACTACTTCCAAAAACTTTTTTGAAGTCAATGTATGTATCTTTTTTGGCGGGTTGCTTCCGATCAATACGCTTTGGTCTAGAAGAGGCGCATGGGTATGATTCTTTTCTTTTGAAAGAAGTGTCAGTTTACTTCTTCTGTTAGAATTAACGTAAATTAAAAAGTGATTGACATTGGAGGCCAGGAAAGGGCAAGCTTTGCAATTTAATTGGTTACACGAAAATGGAGCCTTTCTCATGCATGCAAATGGAACATTTTCTGTTGATTTTATGAAGGTACCAACCTGTGGCTCCTTTCCTCTACCTATGTTTCTGCAATTAAGAGAGTTGGAATTTCACATGATTCATTTTTTTCTTGTAGGTTGAAGGAGCTGTTGAAAACCTTAGCAGGGAGATCCTAACAATTCAGGCAAAAGGTGACAAACCTGCTGCTATGTCACTTCTTCAACGCTATGCGAAAATGACACAACCACTTCGTATTGCTTTAGAAAAGCTAGAAAGAGTCCAGGTATGGATTTTTCTCGCTGCTTAGTTTTTCAAGCATTTTCAGCATTGAAAAGTATATTGAGTCTCACATGATTTTCTGGAACCTCCTCAACAAGGAGGCCCTATTGTTGCTCTCATTAACACAATAGAGCATGCTCGTATTTGTCTTATAGAACTTCAGTTTTTGATATACATAAATATGTCGACAATTGAAACAATCTCTGTGACTGTCTTGCTCACTCCTCCTGAAGTATACTCTTTCTTGCTTTCTTTTTGTTCCCGAGGCACATGCAGAAAGCTGTCAGCCTACTGTATTATGCTAATAAAATAATACTTTGATATAGAAGATGCAATAGAATTTACGAAAGGTTTACTATGACAGCTAAAGGTGGAGACAAACACCCCTCCCCAATCATCGGAATGCTATTTTCTAACAGCTCTCTACTCAAAACAACATATAAAGCATCATATCTTGGCCCTTTTTTTTAGATGGGGTAATCTTGATCAATCCCTTTAAGTAAACTTTCATGTTAACCATGGACAGATAAAAAGAAAAAGAAAACTGTCAGGTGCCAGCAATCCATCACATAATTCACACACTTGTCCGCTGATTGATATTTGTTCACAGACTAATTCTTTTTCATAAATCACATGTATATGAAATGTTGCAATGCAACATAACTTTTTATTGATCATCTAAAGGGACATTAACTAGTTATTATTGATACTGAACATTGGATTTCTTACATCACAACGTCATATCGGACAGGTAGAGGCTTTGATACAGCATTGTAAAAGAAAATATTGCATGTGCTTCTCCACAAATCACTGAAGAAATTTTTTTCTGTTGTGTCTGAGCTCTCCTATCACTGCATGTCTTGGAATCAAATGCTGTTGGCTCATGCAATTTTTTTTTTTTTTCCAGGTACCTGTTGATATCGCTCCTATTTTCAGTGTGGCAGACAAATTGTTGGAGAAGATTCATTGACATGGTGACAAGTTTGCTAAAAGGGTGGCTTCACTCGATAAACTGGCACTCACTGATTTGAAAACTCATAAGCGGGTACGGAGGTAAATAATTATATGTTGTCAAACCTCCATCAAAGTTTTCTTGGTTACAAAGACAATGATTTTTCTGTCAAAAATCATTCCCAAGTCTTATGCAGGTCACACACTTTATTCAAACTTTGACTCGCCAACGAGCAAAGCATTCTGTATTACATATATGAAGAATAAGAACATACGAAACATACGTTTCTTGAGCTTTCACCAGATTGACTTCCTAGTCAGGTACAACAGGGGTATGAAACTATATGATATATACTTAAGTTTGCTGCATAGTTTTTCTTTGCATCAATGCCCCATATTTCTCTGCAGATACTGTGAACTTGCAAGGTCAAAGAGTTTGATTCATTCCAGGAACAACTTTATTTGTGGTCTTAAGGGAATCTTGGCTTAAGAAATAATTCTTTCTTCCTTGCTTATAAACATTTTTGGTTTTATAATCTGCCCACGTTAAAAGATCCCAATGATGTGTTGGATTCAAGAATCTTGTTGCTCCCTCCTTATTCATCTTTGTGCCAATGGATACACGATAATAGGTTTTAGCGGGTGGACTGCTAGGGGGGTGCTGTTTGTTGAAGGTAAGAGAGGAATGATGTTTAAGCCGTCCTTTGAGGTCGATATCATGCTTAAGTAGAGTGAGGAATTCGATTGATCTTGTGCTGTTCCAACGTGCATAGAACAGCCAACAAGCCGTGAACATATTCTATAGAAATGAAAATACAGCAACGCAGTCAGAAGGCGTAACCTATCGGGCCACTTTTCCATTATAATTTTGCATCCCTGTTAAAAGCAATCCTAAGAGCATGTAGATATTAAATTATAAAGGCGTGTATCTGGAAAGCAAGGTGGTGGCCAGCCACCACCACCCTATGGGTACTAACCTCCGAGTAGAGGCTCCTCTAGGCATAATTCCATCTGAGAAGCTTTTACTTTGGTGAAGCGACGGCTCTGATCACTTTGAAATCTCTCATCATTCTCTTGTCATAGATATGATCAAGTCTTTAAACACTTCCAACCTTAAAACTTTGGTTATACTACTGCTGGTAGGTTCAATTGGTTATTTGTTGATGAGGTCTGGAAGGATTGCATCAGCCCTCGGTGCCTCTTGCCCGACAGCACTCTTTTGAGTTTGTAATATGACTTGATAAGCATGAAAAACTTTTGGTCACCAATTTAACACGTGAAATTAGATGGCACTCACTTCCCTCGTTGCACGCTCTCTCGACCAAAAGCCATCAAACCACTGTAATATGTTCAATTATCGTCATCCCCATCCACCTGCCTCGCCACGCCCTATTCTTTTATGGCTTCGGTGTCATGGCCGAGCGACCGCCCAGAAGTTGAATCCACAAAGCACAGAATCTTAGATAACGTAATCATTACCACTAGGAAAAAGGCCGGACTCCAACATCTCCATCCACCATGACTCGGCCAATCACTTTGCTCTCTCTCTCTCTCTCTCCCCCCCATCATCAATTCTTCGTGCTGATGTGCTGCGACTTATTATGGACGGTACCCCTGTTTTACTGGTGGGCAAAGATCATGCCTTTCGTGGTCGCTAAGCATGTCTTCTTCCTCCTCCTCCCCCTCCTCCTCCTCCTCCTCCTCCGACACGTTGTCACGGCTCATAGCTACCCACTCCTCGCAACGCAAATTCCACAGGACAAGGCTGCTCTCTTGGCCTTCAAGAACACGTTGACGCTGCAAAGTCAACGGGCTCTACCGAACTGGAACGAGACCACCGGGGTGTGCGAGTTCGTCAACGTTACGTGCGACAGACGGCATGGTCGCTATGTCGTGTGCCTCGAACTCGGCAGCAGGCTTCTCTCCGGCCACCTCTCCCCGGTCCTTGCCAACCTCACCCGACTTCGCCGGCTCGACTTGTCCGACAACAAACTCTCCGGCCATATACCTCGTGAATTCTCCAGCTTAAGGCGCCTCGAACACCTCGATCTCTCACACAATAATCTTTCTGGTGTGATTCCTCCGTCACTTGCCTACCTCACCAGCCTTGGCTATCTAAACCTTGCCAACAATTATTTTGCAGGTCAGATTCCAGCCTCCATCTTCTACAACTGCACCAGTTTAGGTGCGATAGACCTCTCTGCGAATGATCTCTCCGGCCTTATACCTCGTGAATTCTCCAGCTTAAGGCGCCTCGAACACCTCGATCTCTCACACAATAATCTTTCTGGTGTGATTCCTCCGTCACTTGCCTACCTCACCAGCCTTGGCTATCTAAACCTTGCCAACAATTATTTTGCAGGTCAGATTCCAGCCTCCATCTTCTACAACTGCACCAGTTTAGGTGCGATAGACCTCTCTGCGAATGATCTCTCCGGCCTTATACCTCGTGAATTCTCCAGCTTAAGGCGCCTCGAATACCTCGATCTCTCACACAATAATCTTTCTGGTGTGATTCCTCCGTCACTTGTCTACCTCACCAGCCTTGGCTATCTAAACCTTGCCAGCAATTATTTACAAGGTCATATTCCAGCCTCCATCTTCTACAACTGCACCAGTTTACGTGCGATAGACCTCTCTGAGAATGATCTCTGCGGCCAAATACCTTCGGATGCGGGAATGGGTCTTCCAGCTTTGTACGACCTCTACCTCTACCGGAATTATTTTACTGGCAGATTGCCGATATGGCTCTCAAATTCGTCGTTTCTGCGTCAGTTGGATGTCAGCAACAATCGTCTTCGGGATGAGTTACCCACTGCAATCATACAGGACAAGACTAAGCTTGAATTCCTTCAATTGTCCCTTAATAATCTGTCGAGCCATGACAACAACACCAACCTCGAGCCCTTCTTCCTGACTCTCTCAAACTGTTCAGAGCTCTTAGAACTTGACATCGCACAAGCGGGCGTTGGTGGATTCTTGCCGCATGCCATCGGTAGGGGCCCCAGAAATCTGTCCACCATCCTCCTCGAAGATAACTTGATCTTTGGAGGAATCCCTCCTGACATAGCCAACCTTACCAACTTGTTTCAGCTCGACCTGTCCAGAAACCTTCTAATTGGAGCGATCCCAAGGGAAATCTTCCGCAAATCAAAGCTACAGAAATTGAACTTGTCCAACAATGTCTTGAATGGTTCTATTCCTCCTGAGATCGGAAATGTCGTCTCGTTCTTCCTGCTGGATTTGTCGAGCAACAGATTGTCTGGTGAGATTCCAAGTAGCATCGGAAACCTTGTCCGAATCAGCCATTTGTATCTCCACAGCAATGAACTCTTTGGATCGATACCTGCTACTCTCGGACGATGCAAGAGCTTGAACGATCTTGATCTTTCATGTAATAGATTGACCGGGAAGCTGCCTGGAGAAGTATCAGGCATCGCCAAGTTACTGCTTAATCTCTCGAACAACCAACTCGAAGGAAGTCTTCCTGCGGAGCTCAGCAAGATGGATCACGTGCAGAAGATAGATCTGTCTGCCAACAACTTCACCGGAGTCATCCCGCCGCTCTCTGCTTGTGTTGAGCTGACGCTCATCAACCTTTCCCACAACCATCTCGAAGGGCAGCTTCCGACGGATCTTGGCAATCTCCGAAACCTCGAGACGCTTGATGTTTCCTTCAACGGCTTAGACGGGGAGATTCCATCGAGCTTTAACAAGTGCACCCGTCTCAGCTTCTTCAATCTCTCGTACAATGATTTCACCGGGTGGATACCCACCGGCGGAGTCTTCTCCAGGTTCACCAATCTTTCCTACCTCAGCAACCCACGCCTGTGCGGGCCAGTTCTGCACAGGGCCTGTCGTCGGCGACCACCGCAGTGGTTGCATTCTCGTAAGTTCTTGATCGCCATTTCTGCGGGTGGGTCAGTGGTTGCCTTTCTGCTCACACTGTGCTGCGTTAAACTGGTGAGAAAGATGAAAGGAATGGGTATCCCCAGGAGGGGCGACATCTTTGGTGGCTCATCACCGGTCGTCAGGTCGAGCTACCCTCGAATCACCTACCGAGAACTCGTGGAGGCGACCGAAGAGTTCAGCCAAGGAAGACTAGTTGGGTCCGGCAGCTACGGACGTGTTTACAGAGGGGTGTTGAGAGATGGAACCGTGGTGGCAGTAAAAGTATTGAACCTCCACACCGGTAATTCGACTAAGAGCTTCAACAGAGAATGCCAAGTTCTGAAGCGAATCAGGCACCGAAACCTGATGAGGATCATCACGGCATGCAGCCTACCGGATTTCAAAGCTCTGGTTCTTCCTTTCATGGCGAACGGCAGCCTCGACAGCTGCCTCTACTCATCCTCTTCGGATCTGAGCTTGATTCAGAGGGTAAACATTTGCAGTGACATCGCGGAAGGGATGGCCTACTTGCACCACCACTCGCCCGTGAAGGTTATACATTGTGATCTGAAGCCCAGCAACGTGCTGCTCAACGATGACATGACTGCTTTGGTCTCCGATTTCGGGATCGCGAGGTTGGTGATGAACATTGGGGTCGGGAGTGAGGTGGAAAACGTGGGGAATTCTACTGCTAACATGCTTTGTGGCTCCATCGGATACATAGCACCCGGTATGCATGCTTTGTATATGAAATCGATATTAACTGTGCTTTCTTTCGTCTTCCTCTGTAAGATCGGTGTGCCAGGGTAGTGCAACGATGAGACAGCAGCATGCAGTGAAAAGAGAGTCATGCAAACGATGTACCGCAATGCTTCATTTCATTCGGTGACGTCTGCTGTTAATTCTTCTGTAGAATATGGATACGGCGCGAGAGCATCGACCAAGGGGGACGTCTACAGCTTCGGCGTGCTCGTGCTCGAAGTGGTGACGAGAAAGAGGCCCACCGATGCGGTGTTCGAGGGCGGAATCGGCATGCAGCAGTGGGTGAAGAGCCACTACCACGGTGGGGCGAAGACGGTGGTGGACTCCGCGTTAGGCAGCGAGGCGAGGAAACAGACGCCGGAGGTGAGGAGAGCGTGGGAGGTCGCCATCGGAGAGCTTCTGGAACTGGGCCTCATCTGCGCCCAGGAGAGTCCGTCGTCCAGGCCGACAATGGAGGACGCTGCCGATGACTTGGATCGGCTGAAGAAGTATCTTGCCGGCGACACCACCGCCACGTTCGGCTCTTCTCTTGGTATGTCGTCCTCCATTTTTGGAGAGACAAGCTTATCGAACGTCGATGACTAGCTCCGACAGATGAACAGTACTTGTTGTACGTGCAAACTATGGATGATATCGTCGTTATTGCTTCTTTCGCGGTTCCGTACAAGTCTGTACATAAGCATGTGGAAGGAAGGGATGATGGCCACACCATATTCATTTCTGTGTTTTGCTGCTGCTGCTCTCTCTCTCTCTCTCTCTCTCTCTCTCTCATCTTTGCCATGAATTCTATTATTTTATTTTGTTAAGACTTATGATCAACTAAGAAATTACTTGACCAATTCAGTCTTGTCCTTGTGATTACATTTGGAAGATTTTTGGTTTACATTATCATCTACGTTTATAAAGAAATATAAAGAGGTTGTTTCTGAGAGTTTATAATTTCTCAGGTCAATTATATTGTATATGTTATTTTCTCTTTGCTAGGGAACAAGAAGCAAGTCAACTTGTCTCAAAGCTGCTCACCAGCTTCTCAAATGTCAGTGAAGAAAAAGAAGCTCAACTTCTGGGGACCTCAACCAGTATCCAGTCCGCCAGGTGTCATTCTTCAGTGATGGAAGAAAAGCTTGTGGGTTTCTGCTTGGATCCCATGAAGCTAAATTTTGGTTCTAAAACTAGTCTATAGTATTAATTTTTGAATGACTGCATACTTCCATCTAATCATCATCTAATAAACCTTATATTTGATGACATCTTTTTCACATGTAATACAACGGCCATCCGTAATGAGGAATGACAGAGAGTCCACTGACACATTGAAACTACAGTGGGACTTTAGCACCATCACTTTCATGGATTCACAAACCCAATAGCAAAGAAGCCTTCGCATTTTATACAATCAGCTCAATCATATTAATCCGGTTAAAATCAACCAAATTGCAGTTTTTTCTAATAAAATATAAAGTGAAGACGATAAGAAGATATTCCCTCAATGATTTGATTATGGTGCTCTCTATTTATACATGTTAGGATGAAGATTTACTCGACAGATCTATAAGATTTCCTCATGCAGTTCAGAAAATCTTAACTGTTTATTAAGAAAAATCTTAATTTCTATCATGCTCCCGTAAGATGACGTTCCTGTCAAGGATGCCGATCTCGGACAGATGTGATGAAAATGGTTTACGGGCGAGAGGGTTTGTTCTTCTGCATTTCTAGGGGACGAGCGACAGGGGGTGGAGAGGAAGAAGCTGCCATCGTGCACCAAGGATGCATCGCAGTCACCGAGGAGAAGAGAGTCTGTGATTGCAACTTAAGAGGAGGCAGCGAAGAGCGCAGAGGCGAAGATTCGCTGGTTGGAAAACAACCAGCAGCAGTAGGAGGATGCGATTGGAGAAGCTGTTGGGAAGAAAGCGACGACTGCAAGACGATCGTCGTCGTTTTAGAAAGGGAAGGGGAAGATTCGTTATCGACAATAGGGGGAGAGAACGGAAATCTGCTGACGATAGCGGAGGGAAAGAAAGCAACGACTGTAGGATAACCGTCGTCATCTTAGAAAGGGAAAGGGAAGATTTGTTATCAACAACAAAGGAAGGGAACGAGAATCTGCTGATGACAACGAAGGGGAAGCTTTCACCCATGGAAGCAAAGGAAGCAGGGGGGAGGGGGAGATCGGTGAAGAGCTTGCTCTAGGCAAGGGCTTTGATACCATGATAAAATACAAGGTGAAGACGATAAAAAAATATTACCTCAATGATTTGGTAGTGGTGCTCCATTTATACATGTTATGATGAAGATTTACTTAACAAATCTATGGGATTTTCTCATGTAGTTAAAAAAATCTTAACTGTTTATTATGGAAAATCTTAACTTCTATCATTTTCTACCTTCAAACTATATCGCTCAAAGATGCGGTGCCGAACGGCACGTTTAAATTTGTTTTTAATCACATAGCCTATCGACAATCTAAGTTTCTCGCAGAAAAGAAGAAAGGGATTGGGCACTGAAGTTGCCTAACCCATTATCTATGTGACAACTAAAGGACTGCCACATACCTTCTTTTCCTTTATGGATTGGATAAGTAAGAGCTGAAGTGATGCCCTCATAGGGGGATGCAGAAAGTGTTCCACCAGTGTCATCAGCAGTGGTGATACAGTTTGGATTGCTGCAGGTGAGAGGACACCAATTGGAAATAAGTTGATGTTGAGAAGAATGAGCTGGATGCAACTTGGTATTGTTGAAGGTAACATGACTTCATCTAGGTACAGGTTATGTTTACAGGCAGTATAATGTTCGTCTACCTGGTAATTGCTAGAGTAGAATATAATAAACAGAGTTAGAGTAGCAACACAATTAATCATCTGTCAAAGAAGTAAACTTTTATGCATTAAAGGCCTTTAGACATGTGAAACACTTTGCAGAAGAAGAGGGAATCAAATAAATTCATAGAACATGACAGAGACTGAAGAACAATTGAAGACAAGCTACTGGGAGCAAACACTTCTAGTTTGTGGCTACTCAATCCTAATTTTCTGTCGAAGTACCAGATTTCTGTACGTATATCGCTGACGACCAATATCAACAGATGTAAGTGAACCTAGTTCTTGTATATGTTTATGATACTTGCAGGCATTCCATAAGAGAAGCCCCGGTTCTTAGTTTGCACAGCTTGTTCTCCAGAAGAGAAAAGACTAGTTATTGACTGGAACAGTTGGAGCTTCTTTAATGTTAATGGCCAACATGTTACAATGACAAAAATTTGCCCATATATGTTAGTTATTGTTAGATTGACACAGTAGCCAGAGGCAGAAGGAACTATATATTAGCTGACTTTGGAACGGGATCAAGATGGGTTTACTATTTACTCAAAAGTTGTTAACTGGACATTAAGAACTTCAGCAGTAATGTAGTTCAAGCAAAAGCAAGGATCACCAACTTATCTAATGGACGTATAAACAAGGCAACAATTATAAACTTATTATGACATTAATGTTGGACGTAAAAAGTATGCTTCCATTATAATCTTTAGTCCAAAATCTAAAGTATTGTAGTAATAAACAAGAAAGAGAAAGAAAGATATGAACCACCCTTTATTGTGTTCCTTTAAGCGATGGAGGGAATATAAGCAGCAGCACTCTCTAAACCATGTAATCTGGATTGCTGCAACATGTATGAACTATTCCCTGATTAGAAGAATAGCGCCAGAATGCCCACCAGCTTGACATAACTAAATTGAAAATGATAGGAATGCCTGTTTTCAGAAACATAAAACAACAAAATCATTCCAATGATAAATCAAATCAAAACATTCTGAACTGGCATTGTAAGATAAATGATGATCAGCCTTGGTTTGCTCTATTAAATATTAACCATACATTGTTTCTCTTAACATAATAACTCCATATTTTCAGGATGCAACTTTAAATAATATGTGAAAGGAAAAAGAAGCAACCAATCAAGTAATTTCTGGACTATGGCATTTCTGTCGGCATAGATTACAACAAATAGCAGCAAAGACTTACCTCAATAACAGAGACTAACTGAGACTCATCATGCTGGGGACACTTCTTGGACTTGGAACTTTTCAAGTGACTTTCTATTGAGTTCAGCTTCTCATAAATGTCCATCAACAACTTCAACTGTTCACTATTCCTTTCAGAATCTTCCATTTTCATGATCTTTTCATTTTCAATCTGCTGAAGTTGGCATTTTATATGTTCGAAATCATTCCTCATGATACAGGTTCTATTTACAGAATCCACAAGAACCGAATTATAATTCATCATTTCTCCTTTCCTGGGTGTCAACATCTTATTGGATTCGCATGTTGGTGAAGAAATTTGGCTACCATGGTTTGAACATGTGAATTCCCTGTCTAACCAGTAAAGAAATTCTACTGTTTCTTGCGGCATGAAGTCTTCACAGGCACCATATGTCATGGTTTCTTTTATAGACTCTTCCAATAAATGCTCCATAGGTTCACCACTAGCATGATATTTGTTACTTTCTGGAACTTCAAATATGTCATGGACACACGCCAAATTTTTCCCTGATTCAGTTTGATTATATGAAATGCTAAGCTCAGCAGACTCTGTGGTATTCACTTGTTCTTCAGCTTGACAAGGCGAATTTACAACACATTCAGCATCCGGATGGATCTTAGTCCCAGGTTTTGAATGACAAGAAGCATCGCCAGTCATGGCTGAATACCATGAACAAGACGAAGAATCTTCTCCCGAACTGCGTGAGCTGTCACTAGTTGTTTGTTGCCCCATTCTTCGTGGACTTGAAGCATATTTTTCTCTTCTATTTACTTCTTCAGAATTATGATCATCAGTTGCCGATTCCTGAAACAAATGTGAAAATTTCTTATTCTTGTCAGTAAGATGGTCTGTACAGTCATCAAAAATTTTCCAGGTTGAATGCCATGAAGGCAGTAAGGGATTATTATCAATTCTATCGATCTCACTATACAATCTACCCAACCTTAATGAAGGCAAAGAGAAGTTCCTTCTCATACGGCCATGAAGGTTAGTCTTCTCCAGAAAAGCACCATCTCCGAATGACATATCTGCACATGTTACAACATCTCCAAGTTCAAAATCGCCGATGCCAATACTCAATAACCTGCTCTTATACAACTGAAGTTGGTGCTTAAGGATTGAATTCTCAATTTCCTTCTGTTGCATTTCTTCCTCAAGAATAATCAAGCATTGTTCTGCATAATGCAATTTTTCCTCTGCCATTCTCCTGTATTGGCGTGCTTCCATCTTCTCCACTGCCTTTTCTCTCTGAAGCTTCAGAATCATGGATAAAGCTTCACTTGCTGCAGTTGCAGAAGCTTCTCTTTCCTCGTCTAGCTCCATATGAAGTTTTCTTATAATGATATATTGATGAAGAGCTTCTTTTGTAACTGCAATCTCCCTTTCAGCCATATAAATTTGATTAACGGGCTATAATTTGTTGTTGAAGTTTGTTGGTTCCTTCAAACCTGTACTGGACCCGCATCGTGAGTAATTTCTTAATTGTGCTAAGCATAAAAATGCCTTTATCATAGAAAGTAAGAACAGCTAATAGCAGCTTTTCGGTAATCCACAGTTTCAAGAACTATGAGCGTGTTCAAAAGAATTACGCTTTACAATCATTGTCAAAATTCCAAAAAGTTGCATTTTCAATCATTGGAAAATAATCCTTGATATCATCCATATGATGTCAATGACAATAAACAAGCCATAAATCCCTACTTTTGTGGGGTCTTTCGTGCCAATGTAGTAGTTGATTCCTCTACATAGATCTACTCCCTTCACTGAGACCCACTGAGGTTAACATCACTAGACAAACTAAGGGCCATTCAACACTCAAACTACAACCTAAAGACTAAAATTACGAAATAAGCATCCATTTCATCTCAATGATATTGCTGAAACAAGTCCGGGTTTCCTAACAACAGTTGGAGTGAATAACCTTACACCAACATAACCAACAGTTCTTCCAGGGTAAACTTTGGTAATTCCATTACTAGCACTACGACTACCAGTAAGATATCTGTTACAAGTACAATGATCGTAGTAAGCTCTCATCATATTCATTAGATCAAAAATCCATTAAAGTTGACAAACTTTTTTCTTCTGTTTCACTAGAACATCAAGTGACATTATGTAATCTACTCAACCTTTTCCGGTTGAGGTGCAGGAGCAAATTATGTGGCCAAGCCTAATATCACATGAGCTTTTTCCATAAAAGGAACTAATTAGATATGCATTGTCCTCATTGTCATTGTTAATGGCTATTTATCATCTCATATTGTAATATATTGTCAATGAAAGAGTACTTTGGAATCAGATATATCCACTCAATTATTTGCAATGGCTTCAGGATCATTTGGGTCCTAAGAATCCTCAGTAGATGGTTTATAGGATGCCTGTCACAAGCATTCCTTTTCTGATTGTTGATTCACCACATTGAATGCTCCGAATAGGAACTATGTGGCCAAGCCTAATATCACATGAGCTTTTTCCATAAAAGGAACTAATTAGATATGCATTGTCCTCATTGTCATTGTTAATGGCTATTTATCATCTCATATTGTAATATATTGTCAATGAAAGAGTACTTTGGAATCAGATATATCCACTCAATTATTTGCAATGGCTTCAGGATCATTTGGGTCCTAAGAATCCTCAGTAGATGGTTTATAGGATGCCTGTCACAAGCATTCCTTTTCTGATTGTTGATTCACCACATTGAATGCTCCGAATAGCCATCCAACAGGTGATCCTTTTCTTCTGTAAAGGTTCACCAGCTTTCTAACACGGGTGATCCTACATCAGCTATAATACCATGATCACAATCCAATCTGAATCACTTGGTATAAGCCCCAAAACAAAGATTATCATGGTGGTAAACTTTTTGAGTTTGCATAACGAAAATATAAACATAATCAATATAGAAGTCATGAGTTATCACAAAAATAATAATCCTATGCCTCGCGACAGCTGCTTTTAGATATGACTTGTATGACTATGTTAATGTCTCCTTCGAATCCAATTAAACTCTTATCCAATAAAATGGTATACAATCAATTTAAAGAAAATTAACATTTAGCATGCAAATATTGAGACCTCATTTCAGATCTTGGGAAAACCAAACCATTTGCTCAATGGGTGCTAGAATAGCATTTTTTATACATCTATAACCCAGCACAAGCAGAAGCCAACAACAATCGAAATTAATAGCCAACCTAAAGAAACCTCAGAAATGTAATGCGATTCAGATTGTAAATCGCTAGATCAAAATCTTGAAGAGATGATGCTAATATCAAACTAAGTATACAAACACTGCATCTGGAGCTACAATGTACCTGATCAGCCTAAAGAGGGCATAAGATCAACCCTGGAAGCTTATGCACCCTTTCCTCTTTCTCAGATTCCTGTAAGAACCAAGAACAACAATAGAAAATAAACATCAATAGAACTTCAAGCTTCCATATGATCATGGCATGCAATTGCTCTATTCGTGTGGGAACCGACCTCCTTGCTTCTCCGAGCACCTGCTTCCTTTGAGATGGCATGCTTCTGCATCCATCTTTTCAAGGAAGAGATGTTACGGAGAAGAGGAGCAGGTGACGGAGGTTTCAGTGGTGCCTGCTAAAAGGCGCGCGTGGGAGCGTTAACAGCTTGCAGGGGAATCCCATGTGGGATGCCCTCCTCCTATTCCTCCGTTTGATACGGAACACCGCTCCCCCTTCCTTCTCTTCCTCACATCGCCTTGGGCTCGAGGAGTTGGGAAGGCCGTTGGACGAACAGAACGACACAGTGACACAACGGCACCCGAGGGAGGATTGGCAGCACGCCACCGAGACAGCGGGCACAGGTTATAATGACGAGTCAAGCGGCAGAGGGGACACGTCCCGATCATGGCGGGTCTCCGAAGTCGGTCTCCCCTCGATAAAAACCTGGTGGAGGCTCACCACCTGCCTCCGCCGCGCCAGGGAACACGCACTCCATCCACGTGTCGATGCCCATCCGCGAGAGGGAAACGTGTTCCCTGTTTGAGCCGCTTAACCTAAATGACATCTCAGGTGTTATCCTCCATGCCATGCGCACGCACATGTGAGCATCATTGTCTTGCCAAAGGAGGCTGTTGTTAATATTCACAATGCAGTCGCTGCATGGTGTTCGATGCATAGATGCATCCATCATGCCTGTTGGTGGGCCCCTACCGAGTTGGCGCACTTTGTCGCGTTAACAATTAAAGGTCCATGTTTGACTCGCCACGTCATGATCAGACCGGAGAAAGTAACTCTTAAAGCCTTCTTCTCGCGTCTAGCTGATTTATATATGGTATACGCACTTGTATATCGCAATGACGCAAGCCATCTTCGCATCATCGGGTGCGGCCCAGTTGACGGACATATTCTCACAGCGTGCCGCTTGCTGTCTCTCAGTCAGTGAGCAATCAGGAGCGACGGTTTTTATTGGTTCCCAGCCCTCGGTCCCACAATGGTTCTTAGAAGGGCACCATTCGCACAAGTGGGATCCACGACAGCGGACCAATGGCAAACGGGCTATCTCTGTTTGGTCCCTCGACGAACAATCGGCGGCCGCATCCTTCTGCCCTGAAATTTCGACGGAAGCTGCTCCTCTCCTGTCCTCGTACAGGCGTCCGCGGGAACAGAGGTGGACCCACTCTCTCCATCCAATCAGCACGTGGATAATCTGAGTCGGTGGACCGGTGCGAAAAGCGTGGCCCTTTCTTGCAGAAAATTGTTCCCCGATCACCGGGGGGAACACGCGCCACGTGGCCGAATCTCCATGGATGACTCTTTGCCCAATCGTGTGATTAAATTGATCCTGCGGCATAACGGACGATTCATGGAGGGCGAGGCGGCCCAGCACCGGCGCGTTTTGCGACGGGGCGGTTACGCCTTCGCCCAATGAGGATGATGCCGATGCGTGTAAAATAAACCCGTTACGCTCACCACCTGTGACCAAAACCGGCTTCAAATTTCATTTCCTTTCTTACATCTTCATATCCATGCAATGTATTTCCTTTTCCTAAACATAGTTGCTTTCATATTATGGCTCTCAGGATAACTTAAGATTGCAATTCAAATATTAGTTTACACCTTTAACTATATATAATTATAATTTGTCGGAGCAACCGGAAAAAAGGGGGTTAAATCGGCAATGGAGTTGGGTAAGTGAGCTCACAGGTGGTGACCGGATCTCACGTCAGGCAGGCACGCAAAGGTCGTTATATAAAAGAGAGAAGAAACCGCGCTCATTCTTCGACGCCCTTTTTTTTGCCTGATCCAAACATTCTCCTGCCATCCTCTCGTCCTCCTCTTTCCTCTGAGGAATTCCACAAGAAATCAAGAACAGGAGCCCTCCTCCTTTTGTCGTTCTTGTCCTATACTTTTTGCGGATAATTATCGCTATATTTCTTTATGCGTTAATCCCCAAAACCGGGGAATTCACACACGACGGCGTCGTCTCCGGCGGTGAGATTAGGGTTTCGTTCGGTGTTTGTGCTCTTGTTCGTTTTCGACGAGATCTGTTGCACGAATCCTGAGGTCGGATGCTTTGTTTTTATCAGTTTCGGTGGTTTCGATGTCGCCAGTGGCAGATTTCATACGAGCTGGATGAAATTCGCGAGGATTTCGTGGTATTTCAATGCCTTTATTGTCGATTCGATGAGACCAAAAACCTAGGATGAAAAAAGATAAAAACACAATGAAAATATTGTGTTTCTTTTGATTTTTCGTACGTCTCTGACCTCATTGTGCACGTGGACATGTTTTTTTCCTCAAAACCCTAGAATGTTCATGTTTCCCCTTCTTTTCCTCACGATTCGTGTGCAGGTGAATCTCGGTCAATGTTGTCGCCTATCGCCTTTTAATTTTCGCTTCTTTTGTGGAGAGAAAGTGGCTTTTTAAGAAATGTATCCTGGCAGAAGACAAACAGCCAAATTTATTGAATTATGGTGTTTTTAGCAAAAAGAATTGCTGTAGCACACATGATCCTCGATAGCTGAGTGCGACTTCTTTGATTGTCCCATGTCTTCGCATTATTCTTGTTACGGGACAATCACCCTCGTTATGGTGTTTGTGACCAGAGTATTGTGGCGTGATCTGCTTTACCTTCCAATGAATTTGGAGTAGGAGCTAATTTTGTGATCCATTGTTTGGTTGTTGCCGCTTCGGATTTTTCTCTGACCATTCTAAATGAATTTTTCACCAGAATGTTTCATTCTCGTTTTTTTTTTAAAAAAAATTTCTTTTGGTTTAGTTTTGCTTTATGTGTAAATTTGCTAACTAGTCTGGGAGTCCTTTTGTGGCAGATTTGTGGTTATGGGGCTGTTGCCGCAAATAGGTCGATTCTGATGAATTCATCAACGTTGGGGCAGTAAAATGGATATATGTGATTTTAAGCTCCTGGAAGCTACGGCAAGGCAGAAGACAGTTCAGACAGAAGAGAATTACAGGCGGTTGTTGCTTCCTTCCGAGAGGAACAATGCTGTCTCTGCCACTCGCAGGCCCCGGAGTGTTGCTTCTCGGTACAAGTCTGGGATGTCGTCTACTCCAGTTTCAACCCCAAGTTCACCAAGACGATATCCCTCGCCAAATGCTGGTCACACATCCCCTGCAACTGGATTGTCACTACCTAAGAGATCCCAATCTGCTGAGAGGCGAAGACCAACTACCCCTTCATTGAGGTTTTCTGCATCCCCATCCCCATCCCCATCGAGGCCTTCTACACCTGCTTCCCCGTCTTCTAGATCAACAACTCCAGTCCGTGATAGGGGGACAGAAATGTGCAGTACCCCACAACGCTTACTCAGCAACAGGGCTCCCAATGGCTTGTGGCCTTCGATCCGGAGCCTGTCTTCTTCATTCCAGTCAGAATCTGTTGTAATTCCTGTTAGTAAAAGAGAAAAATTGGTTGTGAATTCCTTAGATAGAGCAACTAAGTCTCCAGCCAATGTGGCGCCTGAGCGTAAGAGGACTCCTCTCAGAGGAAGGAATTCATCTGATCAATCCGAGAATTCTAAACCACTAGAAACCTCAAATGCAAAGGTCATGGATCAGCATCGCTGGCCTGGCATGCTCGGTGGGAGGTTGTCCACAAATGCATTGTCAAGAAGTGTGGATGGCTCTGATAAGCTTGGTAGATCTTTTTTAACAGTTGCATCGCAAGGGGACTCCCCAAAGAGAACAAATCCCTCACCTGACGGTGCAACCAGAGTTATCCAGCTATCACTTAGTGAGAGTGAGATGGCTGAACGGTTATCTAATGATGGAGATGGAATATTGAAGAGGGATATAAAATCAGTTGTCAAACTTTCCTCACCAACTTCTGTGAGACACTCATCTGTAACACGGTCAAGTAAGACTCAGTCATTACTTATTCCAGGTTCCCGTCGCCCTTCATCACCAAGTAAGGTTTTGTCAACACCATCATCTACTGCAAGGGGTATGTTGAGTCCTGTGAGAACAAGACCATCTACTCCGATCTTGCTGTCAAGTAATGTTCCTAGTAGAGTGGGTGGGACACCATCTGTCCTTAACTACATTGTTGATGTGCAAAAGGGAAAGAAGAATTCCAGTCATGTGGAAGAGGCTCATCAGCTGAGACTGCTTTATAATGCAAATTTACAGTGGTGTTTTGTCAATGCCCAAGCAGTTAAGACACTATCAAATCAGAAAATGAGTGCACAGGTAGTTACTATCAGAAGACTGTATAAAAACATTACATTAATTGATTGATAAGTCCGGTAGATTTTCTAAATTTGTCGCTTCAATGTTTCATTGTCTTCTGATAGTAACTTTGTCACATCCAGTGAAGAGGGATTTGTTAGGGATGAAATACAAAGTGCTGCATGATAGAATATATTAATCTCATTTCTGACATGACTTTTGCATGTTATTTGCTTTAATATAATACTAAAGCTATTTTTTAATGAAAAATTGATATTTTTCTGTGCACTAGGTCATTCCTACAATATGAGATTATTCCTTTAGCATCCTTTTTTTCTTTGTGCCACAAATTTTCAAGCATGTCCATCTTTTGGTGATCAGGATGCACTGTCATTAACATTTGTTGTGACAATGATGTAAGAAAAAAATGCACTCATCATGCTTTCTTAATAATTTTGCATATCATAGTCTTTTGGTGATAAGCATAGACTCATCCTGTTGTTGGAGATGTTAATTGAAATTTGATGAATTGAAACTTTTGTTTGTTTTGAGCATTAAAGTTTTCCTTGGTTTTTCTAAGTTGTCATTACATGTCTGCACTATAGTACTATAATACCATAGTCAAAATCTGGCATGGTAGAGTAGCAATCTAGTGGCTAACATGATTCTTTTTACTTTCAATTATTTCAAACAGAATCTTGTTTACGGTGTGTGGAATAATATTTCGAAGTTTCTTGATCCTGTCATCATGAATAGGATTGATCTGCAGCACTTAGAGCTAGAGATGAAGCTGGGCATGATTTTGAAAGAACAGGTAAGACATGGTTCATTCAGGTAGCATTTTATCATATAGATATTTACGCATTCCTCACTTTTGCTTGCTTTCACTGTATACCTCAACTATGATTATTATTCTTTTTTAGTGGCTTTAAAGATCTATAAGACAGTATTCATAGATTAAGAACAATCTGAGTAGTAGCATAGTATGGTCACTTTTCATCAAAAAAATATAGAGGGACTTGCTGAAACACCTCAATCATTTGGTTTCTGCTTTCCCTGATTCTATTAATGGTTTGTGGAGGATTCTATTCTTTGTATGATCACCCGGATTTTAGAAAACAAAAGAGAAATTTGACAAGTATCTAAAGTTCGAAAAAAGAATACTCTCATCAATCACAAGCATTGATTTTCTCCTGATCCATGCATTTAATTTGTAAGATACATTGCTACTATTATGAAACCTAAATGTTACACACAGTGGGGAATTGTTTAAGCACAATATAGTACATGACCCTTTCCACTGTCAAGGTACTCATCGTGTACTGTGTTGTGTACAGAAGCAAATCTCTTATTAGAACTGCAGCCTTTTCTTCTGACTCATATCTTAGGAAGAGAAAACGTGTTGAATTCCTACCTGGTTCTGATTAACCTCCATCTTACACTCAAATATATAGGTGTATTTTTCTTATTCCAATAGTTTGTTAAGCATGGTCTGTTAAGCAAGTTACATGATCTGTTAAGCACCCTAATCATGACTCTGCCTCATTGAATGTGATGAATGATCATTTCATCTTGATTAAATTCTTGAAAATTACTCACAACTAGTTTTTTAAAGTAAAGATAATTCATGCTGTCATATTTCAGTGGGTTACTTCTAAGCCATATTTGATGGTAAATTATGCTCCAAATTGGTCAAATAAGGTGTCATTGGAAAGCTCCATGAATCTAGTTTTGAATGGACCAGATTTTGTGCAATTTAAAATCTTTCAGAGAAAGTTATGGTCAAGATATTATATGGTGTCTCTATTGAGACATCCAAGTTGGCTAGTGCATTGTTACACAATAATAGGTCTCAGATTCAGGTCCACGTGTGAGCATCATATACACTATTTGATGTAATAATTTTTTGAAGAAAAATTTAAATATATTATATGTTAACCAGATCTACTCGGAAATAATATTTTTGGATCTTCCTAAATGTCTTTAATTTACACTTTATCTACATGAATATGTATTAAATTTTGGCTTGCTCTGTAGAGACCCCTAAAGCCATGCTTGAGGAGCAGTGTTTATAAATGAAATTTATCCTTTGGTTTCTTAGAGGGAATCTTCTTCTTTCTAAGTCAATAAATTTTTGGTGGATTCCATTGAGTGGTTAGTCAATAGCCTTGTATCTAAATAAGGATCCTTTGGGTGGTGAGTTTTTTCTTTCTTATTTCATTTATGTTATCTTCTTTTTCTCGAATTCTGGAAATAGAGTGGCCAGACTGACTTTTTTTTCTTTGAAACTCTTGAGAGGCATACATTTGATGTGAAATTTTACAAGCTAGTTCCAGAAATGCTTTTTAGCTAATTGCCGATTATTCATGTACTTTTTGAGTTTATGGTCAGTTATCAAATATATAATCAATAGACTAAAAGATAATCTAAATTCTTTTTTTCCAACAGGCTAAATGCCATTTATCAGTATCAATCTGTTTAACAGTGTTCTATCTTGGAATTGTTTCTTTCCTTCTACTTACTAAACTACCACTAGTTAATGTCTCAGTTGAGATATAGCATATATTAATGGTCATCGATTTAATGACTTTGACTTGCTTATTTTGACTTTACTCAAACTCTCTCCATGAATTTATCTTTTTGGACATAGTTTAACACTACTCAAGGACTTGCTCTTTTTCTTAATTTAATAGGATATTTTGTATATGCATTAATAATTTCTGGCTCTGCTGTACAAGTGATTTGATTGTGCAAGCCACATATAAAAAAACGATTTGCTCCCCCTGGTATTATTTGCAATTAAGTGTTTAGGAGTTTTACTGTGCAAAACCAATTCAGAACTGGTGTATGCTTCCAATCAAGTGCATAGGGGGTTGATTTTTTGTGTTTTTGTTTAGAAAGTGCAATGTAAAGCATCTAGGTTGGTTCAAAACATTTAGAAAGTTATTTGCATTTAGAAAGTCACCCTGATACTAGATCATATTGCTGACTAATACTGACTAGTACAAGACTGTTTCCTATGTGAAACCATCTTGACTCTAAAGCTCTGTCTCAAACAGAGTAGTAGTCATCATGTGATATTATTGTTTTATGTTCAATCTTTCTTGCGTAGGAACCACTTAATTTAAGCTCCTGACCAGTTTTCAAGGTTGTCACCAATATATGTACAATGAGCTCTCTTCATAGTGTATTATGTTTCTAGTGCATCTTTCCACATTGAAATTGTTAACATAATTGGCAGGTTTACCATTTTTCTTAAACATTTATGTTGACTTGTGAAGAGAAATCAATAATGTTTATTTTCCTGGACAACTTTGTAGATGGCATACCTTGAACATTGGGTGGCATTAGAAAGTGAACATCATAGCTCTTTGTCTAGGTTAGTGGAAGCTCTAAATGCAAGTACCGTACGACTTCCTATTAAAGAAGGGGCAAAGGTGGTTTCTACTAATAACTTAATTTTTGTTTGATTATTGTATATTCGCCTATAAAAGAAATTTAGGTTCAAATTTTTTAGTCAAATCAATATTTTAGAAATAGTTTGTCTTTGCATTCCAGGTGGATGTACTTGCCGTGAAAAATGCTATTGGTTCAGCAGTTGATGTTATGCAAGCGATGAGCTCTTCCATTTGTCATTTACTCTCTAAGGTGAGATTTATAACCAATTTAAGATCAAATTTAACTGATTAGTCCTGTATGGTCTTTTACTGAGTTTTAATGTAATATTTTTTATGAACCCGTATAGCTATATAAAGGATTTTAGAAAAGTTTATTCTAGGCAAAGTAATTAACAAAAAGTCATCAATTAGTTGGCCTAGAAATTCTAGGAGTTGTGTTGAAAATTGAAAAGTCTTTTGATTTTTCTAGAGACTCTTTTTGTATTAAGTGCACTTATTGCCATTTAGGTACCTTAAAAGTCACATTTTGAATTTCTAAAAAGCATACTAAGTTTCTTGGAGATTATTTTTGGGAATCAGTATCTTCATTAATTGTACCTAGGCTCCTAAAACCCTATAAATAGCGGAGCTTATCAATGGATCAAACACTTCAGATTTGAATTAAAAAGAATTACATCTTCTATCTTTTAGTCTTTTTCTCCCCTCTCTAATCTCTAATCTCACTCCTCTTTTACTCTCTCTATTTCTCTACCTTGTTCTACATCAATTTTATCATCGAACATTTTTGCACTAATGGCTTCTTATATGCTAATGATGCACCAATGACACCTGAAAGGGTGTCTGGGTGTTCTCAGGTTGATGTATGCAACACGAGCATATGCATATTTTCAATGTAACCCTTGATTTGATTAGACATCCATTTTTCCCGTTGGCTAACCTAGTGGTTATTTTATCATCTACAACTTCATCCAGATATTGGAACTTAATGCCAAATAGCAAGTACCTAATGCACTTCCTTTTAATTCACAGACTGAGCTCTAATTTTTTAATAAGAACAGTTCAGTAATGCCTTATGTTACTTTTTTGCTCGAGTGTTCTAACATAAAATATCAGTTGCTCTTTAGAAATGATAGCTTACGATAGCATTCTTGTTCTATAAAGATTACATGTGTTTTTTGTGAAAGGGAAGTGAAATTCCATTAAGGGACTTATAGCTGCCTTGCCTTTTCAATTTTATGCTCTCAGATAGCTGTCTGCTTACACTTGTATGTAAACTATTTCTAGATTGATAATTATTCTGTGGTGAAAAAATGCACTATTTATTTGGTTTTTTAAATATTATCAGGTTGAGGGTACAAAGTCTTTGGTCTCTGAACTTTCATGTATTGCAGCAAATGAAAAATACATGCTTGATGAGTGCAGAGAATTACTAGATGTAACAGCAGCAATGCAGGTTAGTGATGATGAATGATGCATAATGATACCATTTTATGTAGACTTTCCTATTAAGCTTCGTATATTTCTTTGAAGTAATTAACGTTTGCAGTTTTGTGGAGCGAAGGCTTTATTTCATTTTTACTTCTTTAATGAACTTATGAGACTTTGATCAACTGTGGTTTACTTGCATCATATTTAGGTCAACCCATTTATGTGATCCTATCATGCTACTACTTGCATAGTGTTCGTTTGCTGTCTTTTAAGAATCATATGTTCAAACCCAACTACACGATGTACCAAAAGAGCAAATTTCAACTTACAGTTTTCCATGAAACAGGTAAAGGAGTCCAGCCTTAGAACACACATCATTCAAATTGGACAAGATGGTCGTGAGCTAGTTTAGCCAACTGCGACAAGCCAGTAGCCATTGGACGATGAGAGCTCATGGAGGCATAACAACTTTGGGCAGTACGAGAGAACACTCGTTTAGCTTGGTTAGTCTTTTTGGGAGGTTCACACTTTCACCATTTTCTTTTTTCCTTTCCTTTTATTTTTTTTTATTATTATTATTATTATTATTATTATTATTATTATTATTATTATTATTATTATTATTATTATCATCATCATCATCATCATCATCATCATCATTATTTTCTCCTAAAAAGGCTATAATTTTTTTCGATTCATTTTTTTTTTCTACTCACACGAGCAAAAAAGTATGAAATCCGTAGCAAAGGGTTCATGCAAAACCGATTTGATTTGTCTACTTGTAAATACTAACAGACTGTAAAGTTTATGATAATAGTAAAGATGCAGGATGGCAACGAGTTGAATGTGCAGTCCATCTCAGATTTGCTCGCTAATAATTAATTGGCAGGATATGTTTCTGATGACTTGCTTTTTTATCACTTACATGGAGACTATTGCATATGAAGGTAAAGATACTTAGAGCAACATATGTTTAATACGATTCATAAATGCTCCAAGTATTGTTCTATTTTGGTTTCAAAGATTAAAAGTTTAATGTTGCTCATTAAAACTTCAAAGTTGGTATCTTTGATTAACGCTTGTTGGCGAACATCTTGGCTTCCTTTTCAATCCAAAGTATTTGTCTTTTCATACTGTTAGGATATTAATGAAACTTCGAGGGGGTGTAATAATATTTTTAATTGATTTTAAAATTTGATTAATAAATTAATATGTCTTGAAAATTTGATTGATCAAGCTAGTTACAAATAAAAAGGAATAAATTGAGATAACTTAATTTAAAATGAGTTGGTCTTCTTAACTTATGCGTAATCTCGATTCCTCTTTCATTAGATAGTTATATTTATTATCTATCTTCTTTTTAACAAACAAAAATCAATTACTTTTTCCCAATTTTAAGAGATAGTATTCACTCTTTCTCTCACTTCTTACAATTTAAAATTTCAATTAACTTAAAAAAAAAGACATAAAGTTTACTTAAAATGAGAGAGAGAGCTTACAATTAGATGTGATCAACCAAATCTGAATAGTGTATTTATAACTTTAAAGTCTTTAAGAATTGAGTCAAAAATTTAAATTCTTAAAATTTTAAGATATAAGATGATATTACCATCGACACTGAACGGTACTGTCATCGTAAGTACTATCATCAAATTGGGTGATATCATGTAGGAGGTGATATCATGGTAGGAAAGATTAACAAACCACAAATAGTGTTTATTAACTGACACTATCACTTAGGCCTAATGGTATCACCACCTAAGTCTCGTTTAGACCATTGATATGGCTTTCTAATGGATCCAATTTAGTTTGACTTTAAACTAAATGACTTTCTTGACAACGTGGTATTGTTTCGGCCTAAGATCAATTCAAATTGATCTATAACAATTTTGATCAAAGCTTTGACAAATCAACCATACATCTAGCACATTTACAAAACTTTCGGTATGTTGTATATTATTCTGATATATCATTTGACCTTTCGGCACTTCATCCGAACTTGCAACACGTTGCTCTTTCCTTCCGTATATCATCCATTCCACCAACATAAACTTTTTTATGATATCCAATCTTTCGACGTAATATCTTATCGTTCCAACACAATGTTGAAACCTTTAGTATAAAGTCCGTTATTTGATACATTGATCAATACTTCGTCTCGACATATAATTCTCGACACATGGCCCAAATTCGTGATCTTAAGTATTTTCTACCATCTTTATCTCAAAAGTATATGAATCCAATAAACTCATCAATTGATCTTACCATCAAAATTTAAAATTTAATAAAATCATTAAAGAACTAACGAACCTGAATAGCAAACCTGTATGAATAAATAGTGACATTACACCTTTCATGCTGACACAAATCAATAAATAAATAAACAGCTCATTTTGACAATTTCCAGCACTAATTCTAGAAGGTTATGAATTTTTTTAGCCTAAACGAAAGTGCAATGGAATGCATGAACAACTTGTTGCATGCACATACAACGGCACACAATGCACATAGGGAACTTCCAATTAGCTTTGTGATTATTGATGCATATATATGTATATATTAGAAGTAGCACCATAGACAAAAGAGACAAATTTCTTCAGTCATATTGCGTCTGGCCATCAAGTCATGTCCACCATGGCAGTTCATCCGAGCATGTTGAATATTAAGTGCTTCTATTTTGTCGGTCATACCATCTCTCCAGATGTTGCATCCCAGATTATTAACAATGTACCATGACCAAAATTAACAATTTATCATCCTGGCCGATACCTTCAGTGTCATAGACAAAGTGATTGATGTCATCTGGATAGTTTCAAATGTGTTCTGATTGGTGTCAAACTCCATGGTAATAGAATGTGGCAGATTACACACTCTGGAGAGCTACATCCTGTAGCTTGACCAAACTTATTTCCTTCATCAATTTCCTGATTTGAACATAAATGATGTCCTGTGGATCAAATAAATTCTCATCAGTGCTGGAACTTCCCAGATTATCCATTCTTCCATGAATTATCTCATCTGTTGTGTTGTTGTTTCAAATAAATTCTGATTGGTGTCAGAACTTCATGGATTATCCAATCCTAAACAGCTTCATCATGACAGCATGGCCAGACCTATTTCCTTCATGAACTTCCCGATCAGGACACAAAAGTTGTCCCGCATTTTGCTTCAGAAAAAAAATCCTGATTGATGTCAGAACTTCATGGTTGTCCTTTCCTAAGGAGCTACATCCTGGCAGCTTGATCAGACCTATTTCCTTCATGTATTACATAATCCGATGCACCGAGTTTCAAATAGATTCTGATTGGTGTCAGAACTTCATGGATTATTCATTCCTAAAGAGCTACAACCTGGCAGCTTGACCAGACCTCTTTCCTTCATCAATTTCCTGATCTGAACCGATTCATTCCACCTCCCATCTGAAGCATACAAATTGGACATGAGCACATAATAATCCGAAGTATGTGGGAGCAACTCCATCATCCTCTTTACTGCCGCTTCCCCGAGCTCAAACCTCGAGTGCATTCTGCAACCATGAAGCAAAGCTCCCCAGACATTAATGTCTGCTTGCACCGGCATTCTGTCTATGAATTCCAGTGCTTCCTCAATCTTTCCAGCTCGGGCTAGCATATCAACCATACATGCATAGTGTCTCATGGAGGGAGATATGTTATAATGTTCAGACATACTATCAAAATACTCACGGCCTTCATCAACCATACCTGTATGGCTACATGTCGACAGGATGCTAGTGAATGTTACTTCATTGGGCTGCAAGTCTTTTTCCACCATTCTTCTGAATAGATCAATAGAGCCAGCAGAATCACCTTGCATTCCATATCCACACATCATCGCACACCATGTCACAGCATTCCTATTGCTCATCTCATCAAAGACTCTATTAGCTAACGTCACATCACCATACTTGTTATAGAAATTGACAAGAGCCGTACCAACATGAGTATTGGAAAGAAATCCAAACTTGATGGCATATGCATGCAAGGAACTGCCAAGGTGTATATCTCCCAAGCAGGCACAAGAGGAGAGAACACACACTACCGTGACAGCATCCGGTGAGCACCCATCTGACCTCATTTGGTTGAAGAGTGTCAAAGCTTCTCGGCCTTGGTGATTCTGAGAGTACCCTGCAACCATAGCGTTCCAGGTAACGACATCCTTCCGATAAACCCTTTTGAATATAGAATTAGCTTCCTCGACCATGCAGCATTTTGCATACATATCAACAAGCGCGTTCACCACCACGGAACACTCTGCTACCCCTAATTTGATCCCAAGTGCATGAATTGAATTACCCGATTCCAAGTCCCTCAACTGTGCAGAAGCAGAAAGAACACTAGCTATGGTCACCGAGTTAGGAACCATTGCCACCCACTTTGTATCAGAAAATAGCTTCAATGCCTCGAGGGGACACCTTCTCTGTGTATACCCAACAATCATAGCAGTCCACGAGATGAGATCCACATCATCCAGTTCATCAAAGACAGAACGGGCATCTGCAACTTCCCCACACTTCACGTACATATCTAGGAGTGCACTACCTACAAAGGAATTCATACACATTCCACGCTTTATCACACAACCATGCACCCATTTTCCTTGATGTAAGGCATTTAGCATCGAACATGCAGTGAACATGCTCCCCGCCGTGTACTCGTTAAGCTCAATGCCCTCCTCTTGCATCCGATTGAACAGAAGCACTGCTTCTGCAGCACAATCATTTTGAGCATACGCAGATATTATCGAAGTCCATGAAACCACATTTCTGTCTTCGAGTCCATCAAACAATCTTCGAGAAGAATCCATGTCTCCGCATTTCGCATACATGTCAATGAGAACGTTGAGCACGAAACTATCAAGACCTCCAACCTTGGCCGTGTGGCCGTGCAGCTTCCTGCCTTCGTCAAGATCGAGCAATCTGACGCAGGCCTTCAACACGAGCGAGAAGACCGTGTTATCGAGCTCATGGAAACGGTATCTCATCTGCGAATAACACCTAATCGTGTCACCATATCGCTCGTTTAAAACGTACCACCGAAGCATCACTCTCCACGAGTAAAGGTCTGGGTCAGGAATTCTATCAAACACCATGCGGGCGGATTCGATGTCTCCAAGGCAACCATAGGAGCTGAACAGTTTGGTCTGACATGGGAGGTGTCGGTTGAGGCCATGGACAAGAATCAGGCCGTGGATCCTCCTGAGGGCGGGGATGTCAGCGCAGGAAGACAGCAGGGGAAGAAATGTGCTCGGTGAGTGTGGTCGATCGGGAGCGTCGGCAGGATGCTTGATGAAATGAGTGGAAAGAGATGGCCTGCTATGATCCGGTGGCTTCAAGGGGAGTGCAAGATCGGCCCAGGCTTTGGTCTTCGGCGAAGGACAGAGGCAGGCGTTCCTCGCCGAAGCATGGAATGCTCTCATTCTTCATCAGCCGTACAACCTTCACCCGATGCCTGATGTGAGCCCAAAGCTTTCATCATCCTCACCACCAACAATAATAACCTTTTACATTGCTTGCGCGAACATCTAATGGGATAAGAAATAGAACTCGGTCATCGTTGTTCGGATTAAATTTAACATGCAAAATAAGTGAAACCAAACCAAACTGTCTATAAAAATTTTGAATTGGATGCTGAACACTCGCACAAACTTTTTACTCTCGACAATCCCTTTGAAAAAATAATAAAATATTTTCATTTTATTATTTATAGTATTATTATTATTTTTAATTTAGTGTTTCATCCTCTTAACTTAGAGGAAGAGGACAAAGAACAAAAAGAGAGTATTTATATTTATTTAAAAAAAATAATATTATTAATAGTGAAAAATGGGTTACAAACAGCCATCTCTATTTTTTTCATCAAATAAATTTTTTAAAAAATCTTAAGTTCTTAATTTTTATGTGGAATATCCTTTGTACTTATTTTCTAATAGATGAGATTACTTGATCTCGTATGATCGTCTTTGACCCACTGTATGTCACTCCACGTAGTGCCTTAGTCATAACCTGGTGAGGTCTCTATTCTCGGTCCCAACTATTCTCCATTCATCATTCGTTGTCTCTCCTATCTCAACCTCATCACGAGATCTCGTTGTGAGAACTCTCATCCCATGATTGCAGGCAATCTCATCCTCAGCTTATGACGATGGAGTTGTTTTGATTGGAGATTGAGGGTAACAAGAAGTTATTAACATCTACAACATCTACGTTAATAGTTTTGTTGAAATAGAGAAGGAAGAGATTGTAAATAATGAGGCTCCCAAGAAATATTTGTGGATGACGAGGGACGAGGAAGAAGTTACAATGAAGAAGAAAAAAAAAAGAAAAAGAAAGAGCAAGACAAAATGCTTTCGCCCTTGAAAGGTACAACTAACATGACGAGGAGTGACAAATAAAAGGGTGGAAGGGCCTTAGGGTCTTGTTGCGGGACCTCTTGATCGAGTGAAGGTGGTGGACGAGGGTGACGATGTGCTCGAAGGTGTTAGCGACTTTTGCGAGGTGTTATCATAAGGAGGTGAAGATGAGTGAAGAGTAATAAGACGGATGGCAGTACAACACAAAAGAGGTCATAAGTTTAAATGGTAAAGAGAGATTAGAAACAGAAGTTTCGCATGAATAAAACGACAAGGGTGCTCCGCATGCAATAATGGAAACTTGGGTTTTCGTTTTTATTTATTTAGTTTTCTTTGAACAAAGTCTTGTGCTCACTTTATTATTGAACAAAGTCTTCGGTTGATTGTTCCAACGTATAATTTGGCACAGCTAAGTCTACAGTAGGTTCGCTGTCTCAATTTGCCCGGTCGCCGCTCCACCAAATCCACCGATACATTGTCGACGCACATTTACGACACACCTATTGAACCACCGCACGCCCCATCGGAGACATGTGTGGAGCCCCTGAGATACACCCGCCATATTAAAGGTATATTATTCGGGTATGGTAAAATTAACATGGCAAGCACTGTTGGACCAATTCTCGCTCGATCGAGGGCTCGTCTCCCGCTGCCTTCCTCTCCCCACCGCGTGCTCTACGTCAATGGCTGCAAACCTAACACTCGACCACTTCCTCCCACCTTCAGTCTTCGCCTCCTCCTTTTGAAGGCGGAAGGGAAGAAACTTGTATAAAAGAGGCCTTGGGCAGCCTACAGCCGACAGCTCTGTCGCAAAGAGCTTTCTCCTATTGTGTTTGGATCTTGCTTTCCTCTCTCTGTTATCCACTCCGTAGAGATCCTCCTACTCTTTCATTAGTTCTTATTGCGTGGGCGCGATGGTGGGGATCAATTTGAGGCAGACGACGATGGTGCGGCCGGCTGAGCAAACGCCGCGCCGGAGGCTCTGGAACTCGAACCTGGATCTGGTGGTCCCGCGGTTCCACACGCCGAGCGTGTACTTCTACCGGCCCAACGGGTCGCGGGGGTTCTTCGACGCAGCGGTGCTGCGGTCGGCGCTGGCGCGGGCGCTAGTGCCGTTCTACCCGATGGCCGGGCGGCTGGGGCGGGGGGAGGACGGGCGGGTGGAGATCGACTGCAACGGGGAGGGCGTGCTGTTCGTGGAGGCGGAGGCGCCCGACGCGACGGTGGACGACTTCGGTGACTTCGCGCCCACCATGGAGATGAAGCAGTTGATCCCCCATGTGGACTACACTGGCGACATCTCTTCCTTCCCGCTGCTGGTGTTGCAGGTTTGGACTCGCCGCACTCGCTTCCTCACGGCATCTCTTCTCACCACTTCAATCGTGTTTTGCCTTCTTAACGCTTTCTTTAACTTCTTCTTCTTCTCTCCAAGCCAAACATTGGGTTTATTTTCACAAATAATGTGTTACATGTTGGATATTAAGTCTTTTTAGATCATAAGGATTAAACACTACCACAAACATTCAATATGAAAGCATGTTTTCGAAGGCTTTAGTCATTCGATTAGGATGCCATCTTCCATGAAAAAGTCAGCTCCTATCTCTTGATCTTCTAAAGGCCACTCTTGCGTATGACGACGCAGTAAAACCTTCTTTTGTCGGTGCTGCGAATTGGTCAAAGGATCGATCATCATGCATGGAAAAATTGCAAGTTGCATGTGGAGACTTCTTCCAAGTCCTTCGTCTTCTTGAACTCTGTTCTCCTTGTACTCCCTTCCCAAGAACCGCAACTTGCATTCATTGCAACACGATAGATTGCCATTGCAATCTGAGCTCACGACCGATGAATGGAAAAACGCAGGTGACCTACTTCAAGTGCGGCGGCGTGTCGCTGGGCGTCGGCATGCAGCACCAGGTCGCCGACGGCTTCTCCGGCCTGCACTTCATCAACTCCTGGTCCGACATCGCCCGCGGTCTCGACGTGGCCGTTCCTCCCTTCATGGACCGGAGCATCCTCCGCGCGCGCGACCCCCCGACGCCTTACTTCCCCCACGTCGAGTACCATCCTGCCCCCCACATGAAGCGCCACCACCGTCCCGGTGCGGAAGACTCTGTCGAGGCCCCCACCGCCGCTGCCGTCGATATCTTCAAGCTCACCAAGGCCCAGCTGAGCCTCCTCAAGCTCAAGGCACCGCCGGGTCCCACCGCCTACAGCACGTACGCCCTCTTGGCGGCCCATGTGTGGCGGTGTGCGTGCGTCGCGCGCGGCCTCCCGCCGGACCAGCCGACGAAGATGTACATCGCCACGGACGGCCGGCAGCGGCTTCGGCCGGCGCTCCCTGAGGGGTACTTCGGGAACGTGATCTTCACAGCGACGCCGATAGCGACGGCGGGGGAGGTCGCGCCGGAGGGCTGTGGGCCGGCTCCGGCGGCGGGGAGGATCCAGGCGGCGCTGGCGCGGATGGACGAGCCGTACCTGCGGTCAGCGCTGGACTACCTGGAGTTGCAGCCAGACCTGGCGGCGCTGGTGCGGGGGGCGCACACCTTCCGGTGCCCCAACATCGGGCTCACCAGCTGGGTGCGGCTACCCATCCACGACGCCGACTTCGGGTGGGGCCGGCCGGTGTTCATGGGCCCCGGCGGCATCTCCTATGAGGGCCTGGCGTTCCTGCTGCCCAGCCCCACCGGCGACGGCAGCCTCTCCCTCGCTATCTCGCTGCGGGCCGATCATATGCTCAAGTTCCGCAAGCTCATCTACGATATGTAGCTCCGAATCGTCCATTTCATTCGTACTAATTTGTATGTAAACCAATAATTTCTACGGAATTCAATTAACTATAATACACAAAATTAACTGACACATTGAAATATGGCAGATGAAGCTTTGAACTTTCCATATCAATTTATTATAAATTAAATTATTACTTATAAATCTTCCTTTTTAATATTAATCTTTTATTAGTCTAATAATTGTTTGACCGAGCCTCTCTAGTCTTCACGAGTATGCACCAATTAATTCGTAATCTTGTCGAATATAATTTCAGAATTTTGTATTAATCTGGTTAAATTCGAAAAAAAATTATATATTATCCAATTAGTTGATCAATTTTGACGACTATGTATAATCTATTTCAAATCTGATATTTGGATAAGCCACTTTGCGTTATGACTGATGAAAGGGTCAGAGAACCCCAACTTTCCAAACCAAAGTCAACAAAAGGCGGCCCCAAAGAAATAAAAATCAACATAACATCGTCCTTTCCTTTGGCACTGATAAATCCTCCGGTGGGTTTCCGGCTCTTTCGGTCCTGCTCCTCCTGTCGACCCTTTTCGTCGCGGAACCCTTCTCCGTTTCCAGATCGACGCGGCTGCCGCCGTTCCCGATCGCCTTCCGCTCCCATCGACGCTCTCCCGTGAGTGCATCTCAATCGCCCATCCCTTCCTTTTCTTGCGTCGGCTGTTCTTGGATTCGGTACTTCTCTTGATCTGCGGGTTCTGTTGGTCGGCGTAGTCGTCTTGGAACTTTTTTTTGCCGCACGTCTACGTGTTTCTTTTGAGATCAAGATTGGTATCTGCTGGGTGGGGGGGCGTTGCTTGATGTCGCTGGCTAGTGCCCTCGAGCTATGTGTGCAGGACCTTTTTGACCCAGGGTTTCTTGATGTTGACGATCGTGGTGGCGGTGTTGCTGCTTAGAAGTATTTTTTGCAAAAGTAATGGTTCTAGGGCTATCAAATATTGTTTTTCTAATGGCTTTTTGCACAAAGGGGCATGTTGGGAGGAGATGTTTCCGTTGATGTATTTTGGTAAATGTGAAGGATGTCAAATTATGCCCATGGGAATTATTAGATTTTATGCCATTTATCCGCAATTGGTGATCCTAGAATGCACTTCCTTATATTAAAGCAGTTTTGAGCTGGCTAACATGAATGGTCAAGAACCTTAATATCGTTAATTTCCTGGAAAAATAGTATTGATGATGTAATCAGTCTACATCCAACAGATAAATATCTGCTTTTGAAATGTACTGAAATAGATAGAAGAAAAGAACACATTATGCACTCATCAAGACTGATGAAAAACCATCGGCAGTAATCTATATTGATCCATGAGAGATCATTGCTGATCCATGACATGCATGAATTCCCTTTTCTAGCACAGCTTAAGGAATAAAATGCTGTAAGATTGTTGAGCTCACTCAAATTATGCAATGCCATCTTAACTGAACTCTTTTAAATATACTGTAAATCAGAACATGAATGTCGAGATAAACTATCACCTTATAGAATGATGTGTTGTTTAGTCCTTTGCGGTTGGTGTATAGCCTACATTGTTAATTGAGGTTGTAGATCTTTTATACATCCTTAACGTATAAATGTGAAGGTGTGCAACATTTCTCTGGATTGAAGAAAACATGGATTAGTGACTACTGCTTGCTCTTTCTGTCTTTGCTTTCCAAGAATTATTAAGCTTTGAGTTAGATATTTATCTGAAAGCATATCTGTAATTTTGGTAGATGTGTCTTAAATGTTTATATACCTGGAAATTCACTGCTTATATTTGATGATTTGTCTGCCAACCTAAGGAAACCATCTTTGTTGTCTTTGTTGATTTCTTTCATTTTCCTTTGAAGTGGCAGGAAATTGCATTAAGAGTGGCCACCTTAATTTCAGGTAAAAATGCATAAGCTTTTATTTTGTGTTAATTTATGGTGTCATTATTTTGTGTTAATTTTTGTATGACATTCTATGTGGACATAAGCTTTTATTTGACTTACCCATGACTCAGAATGGGAATCTACCTTAGCAGCCCAAAAACTGAGAAGTTTTCTGAAGATGGTGGGAATCCCAGGCTTAGGTTTGGATTGTCGTCGATGCAAGGTTGGCGTGCAAGTATGGAAGATGCGGTGAGCAATACTATTAAAATATATCTTAAATTTAATTTTTAATTATCCAGCATATATATATTTTTGTTGAAGCATCATTGGCTATATATTCTAACATGTTGTTATAATTAATAAAATTGTAGCATTTAGTTATTTTTCTGTGATAATTATTTGTATGCAAATTTTGCTCAATTAATCGTGTGATGTTCCACGACGGGGATGCCATTTCATTAAATGTTATGATTCTTTCAATCCTTTTCATGTTGGATGCGAAATGTCCATTACTTTCAGCTTTGTCTTCTTTTTTGGATGCCAACCTTCACAATTATCAACTATGTGATCAATCAAAGTAGTTTTGGTACTTGGTAGGTTTGTACTAACTCATGCTTATTTTTTAGCACTTGAAGCACTGAATGTCTAGGTGTTACTGTTATTATGGTCCAACACAGGTTGGAATTTTTTTTGTTATTTTTTTGTATATTGCTGATGGTATGGAAATTGGTGTATTACCTGGAAATGCTGGTACCATACCCATCTGGTAAGTTACGGTAGTCAGTATAAGATTGATATTTAATACCTTGCTTTCTGATTAATCCCTCCTTTAAACTACATGAATGTGGTTGAGTCGACACTAAATTGTGCTAACTTGAGAAGGAAAAGGATCTGGAGCTAGCTCAGCTGTTTGTATTCAGGCAAAAGGCTAATAATGTTGTGGCTTGTTATTAATTGAATAACTCTTGTTCTTATGGCGCATTTGGCATTAATGGAGTGGATCTTTTTACCATTTATAAACCTTGGTTTTTTCTGATCCATGTTCTGTTTGCTTTCCATGCCTTAATGGCTTACACAGGCAATTTGCCACCTTCTTATAATATCCTGTCACTTGATTCATTTGGCCATGTGTTTACATTTACCTGTATACCATGTGTGAGACATCAGTTTCTGTTCTCATATTCTATGTTTCACACTTATTTCTCACATTGCAATCCCAGCATGCTGCTGTGCCAGATCTCGACAATTGTACATCATTCTTTGGTGTTTATGACGGCCATGGAGGTAATGCTTTTGATTTGATGCACTTTCTCGAAGTTTACGCTCTTTGTTTATAAGCCATCATAACACCTATATCCTTGGTTTTTGGACCTGATGTGGGAAAGCCTTCTTCCTTGTCTTTAACATCACATACTATGTAGCAAAACTAATGTGCTTGCTGGAATATATCAATACTTGAATGCATCACAAGCAGAAAATTTGCCTAGATATTGAAGAAATATGATTTGGTACACACATGATAAATAAAGGAAGAAAAGCTATGATGTTTATAACTACTGAAAAAGGCCTATTATGTGATGAAATCATGAATTCTGGTAATATGATTATAATGTGCTTCCTTGTGTGGAAATAGAAAAAGTGAACTTCTGTCTCTTTTAATGAAAAATCAGTGCAACTCGAATTGTGTATCTGTACCTGTTATTCTGTTAATGATATGAAATGTAGGAACCGGGGACTGGCCTTTCCATCCACTTCAGGAATAGTTATTTGGCCCTTGACACATCAAAGATTGGTTACCTGCCTTGTCTCATAACCAAATCTTCTATACAATAGTCTAGGTGACTAACTAGATTTTTCTTTTGTCCATGGGGAGCTCCTTCTCAAAAATTTTGTGATTGCTTTTGTTCTTTAATTCTATATTTTCTTTTATTGTAAATGCTACAAGAATTGATATGTTGTATCAACTGGTTCCACTCTATCACTATATATCTTCCTATTTCTATCTCATATGTTTTTTATTCTGGGGTGAATCCTGATTCAGGAAAAGTAGTTGCCAAATTCTGTGCAAAATACCTGCACTCTCAGGTTCTCAAGCATGAGCTTCATTTGGGTGGTGATTTAGCTGCTTCAGTACGAAAAGCATTTTTTAGGTATAATCCTACTTCCGTCTTCCAGTATCTGGTGCTTTAAGCTGAGCTCTGAAATTCAGTCATTAGACAATACATGGTATTTCACTAATCATATCATTATCGTTATAGCAGAGAACTTAGTAGTCTAATGCATTAATTAATATGTCCTAGACTAATGCATCAATTAATTTGTCATACATCTGATACTTGTTTTGACACAGAATGGATGAGATGATGCGAGGACAGAGAGGGTGGAGGGAGTTAGCTATATTGGGGGACAAGATGGACAAATTCACTGGCTTAATTGAAGGCTTGATATGGTCCCCAAGAGGTGGTTATTCTAATGAGCATGCAGATGAATGGGCCTATGAGGAGGTAGTATATCAATCTAGTGATGTTATAAGTTTGTTCAAGTTGTTCTGTTGTTTCATTTAATATGTTGGAATCCCATATTTGAACACTTTGTGTTTGTTAGTTGTTAAAAGAATTGGTTATCATTTCCGGTCCATACTATATCTTAGTACAAAAATTAGAGAAAAAGATACAAAACATGTTCTTATTAATTGGCGCATCGTTTTACCAAAGATTTGCCATTTCAGCATCTGTTCCTTGTCCATGCATCAGAACTGAGATTGTTCTTGTCAGTGTCAGTTGTTAGACCAAATCCCGAAGAGGAGTACATTTTGTAAGTTTTAAGTTCTTCCATTGGGAATCTTGTCATTCAACTGAACTCTTTATCAGGGACCACATTCTGATTTCTCTGGACCAACATCTGGAAGCACAGCTTGTGTGGCAGTTATTAGAAACAACCAACTCCTTGTTGCAAATGCTGGCGATTCTCGTTGTGTACTGTCTAGGAAGGGTCAGGTTTGTGATGGGGAATTCCTTCTACTGATGTGTGCTCTCTTGTGCTTTCATCAAACTACATCGTAGATCAAAGATGTGCCTCCTTCATGTAATTTTATTTGTCGTTTTTTTTCTTCATAGGCAATCAGTTTGTCAACAGATCATAAACCAGATCTTGATGAGGAGAAGGAAAGGATTCTAAAAGCAGGAGGCTTTATCCATGCAGGGCGAGTAAATGGAAGCTTGAACCTGGCTAGAGCAATCGGTACTTCCACAGTGCAGTTAATAAAATTTGTAGAGCATGTCTTATGATTTTGTTTTAACTTTTGAGACTCAACTTTGTCGCAGGTGACATGGAATTCAAGCAAAACAAGTTCTTGCCTGCTGAAAAGCAAATTCTGACATGCAATCCAGACATAAAAATTGTAAGTTTTTCACAATTCTATTGTTGGTAATGGTTGAAGTTGAATTCAAAACCTCTTTTACTCCAATCTACAGTGTTCCATGAGTCATGTGACAAGTCCATATTTGGTTTGTTGGTAATCGTTGTAGGTGGAGCTATGTGATGATGATGACTTCCTCATTCTGGCATGTGATGGAGTCTGGTATGCCTTATCAGTGAATCTAACTTTAAAATAACAAAATGTAGCATAAGTAATCCCACAATGAATTTTCTCAAGCATTATGTGTCTCCTATATCAGATGCAATTTCTGGCCTTTATGTATCGACAAGCTTGTATTTGATATGTCAGAGTCATTCATGTGGATAATTGATTATTTGATTTAACCATAAGCCTAAATGCTAGTGTTGTCAAATGTCCATCCACAATATAAATTTTGTAGTAGTATTGACCTTCATGCTTCAAACTACTCACACTAAATTGTATGTCAAATGCTTGATGTGCTTGGGATCTTTTTTCTCTTGGAAAATTGGGACTATTTCAGGTAGGTTATCATAAATAAGTAGTGATGATACATGTGTCCTAATATGATAAAAAAAAACTAGATTTGGAAAATATATAACAAGTGTCCGTGCCAGAATGGGCAACTGTAAGTGTCTGTTCTTCATTGATAGGTAATAACAAGCTTGTATTTACTCATCACCAACTGTTCCACTGTCATTGTGACCTACTGAGTAAAAAATCACACTTTATTGCGGCTTTATATCATGGTAACCTGTACGGAAATTTTCTACCACACAATGCAACTTTTTTAGGACATATCACAGAGAATCAGATTCAGCAAATGAGTTGTCATTTATATATGTCAATTTGAAGTATTATTGTACTTGATGGTTTTTGTGGCTCATATTACCAGGGATTGCATGTCAAACCAGCAACTGGTGGATTTCATCAGTGAACAGATAGAAACTGTGAGCATCTATTCTTTGATCACGTTTAAGCAGACTTGTTTTTCAGACCTTCTCTGCCTACCATATAGCAAGAATTCAAGCTATAAAATCAATGACCTTGTTGCTTATTATTGTTGAATTTGCATTGATCATAAGAACCTGCATACCTTGCCTGCTCAATAACTCAACTCAGGCAATGGAAATTGTTTCAATTGCTGAGTACCATGTCATAGTCTATAGATTTTAATGGAAAAGAGTGGTTCTACTGGCTTATATTAATCGTGGCATTCGCCGCCGACTGCAGGAGAGCCGCCTGTCAACAGTATGCGAAAGAGTATTGGATCGGTGTTTGGCACCAAACACCATCAGTGGGGAGGGATGCGACAACATGACGATGATACTGGTGCAGTTCAAGAAGCCCATCAAATCCGGTGACTGAGATCCATAGCACGTGATCATGCTACGGTGAGACTGCCGCCGGGGTGGGGGGTGTCTCGGTGGTGGTCTTCTCTCCTTCTGTAGATCTTAAAGTGCAGTGTACATAACCAATATGACCCCGTCAAAGGTATAATAGCTTAGAGGCCTGGATTCGTCATCATATGATGGAATTCCCTGGAACAGCATGGTATAGTCATTGTCTCCTACTCCCTCTGCAGTACGTATATGTTTCAGTTGCAACAAATTGCTTCCCATGGAACGTGTAGGTTTGATTTTTCTTATTTTGGCATTTGTAAGCATCTACATGGAGCCGGTTTGGAAAAGTATGTTGGACTGTTTACCCGCTTACCCGATCCGAATCCGACTCGATCAGATGCCTTTACATCCTCGGATTGAGTTTTGATTTTGCGGCGGTGACAAAAGCACGAGGCATCGGAGTTCGGATCCGGGCGCTGTTCCTAATATCATGCTTCGAAAGTGCTGTAGAACAATATCATGCTTCCGTGTGTACCATTACCACAACACCACCATGGATCAAAGTCCATGTGCATTCGGTGCTCCCAATCATTTGGCGATCGGATCAGTTAGTACGGGTTTGAATCTGTCATCTTGTCATTGGTTACACGTTCTGACCAACTGAGTCTGTTAGAAATTCTCATGAACATTACATTAGGCTATATGGATTTTTATCATAAAATTAATGAGAATTTGAATGTTCTAAAGTTACTTCATATTAAAAAAAATGATGTATATTAATGACGCATGCCTCTGTAAAAGATTGAACCGGTCCGGACGGATGGATCCGGTTCGATTTCGATGACGACTCTGGCCCGAGTCCGGATAACAGCAGGATTTCTCTGGAACCCTTCCGACCAAACCTCTCGTTCTCTCTCTCTCGCGCTCTCGCTCCCGCTGCCTCCTCTCGCTCTCGGGCTAATGGCTACAATCCTGAAAGCGCCGGCGCTCTTCCTCCACCCGCCGGCGGAGGTGGCGGCACGGGCGCCGCCGAGGGGTCCTCCGTGCTTCTGCGCGAGGCAGAGGATCTCGTGGTCTTTAAAGCTACAGCTGTCCCCTCTCCCGTATAGGCGTCTCTTCTTCCCAAAGTTCAAAATCTTCGCCGCCTATGGGGACACGACAGAAGCCGAAGAGGTTGCGGAAGCTGTGGAAAAGGTATCGTCTATGTGCTTCCGGTCTGCTCTTTTCTGGTGCAGAGGCACGATTTCGTTGCCGAATTCGTGATTACCAGCATGAATGGAATGGTTTCGGGTGATTATTTGGTTTTTTATGCGTGTTTTTAGTTATTGCGTTGGAAATTTTGTTGCTACTCTCTGATTTAATCGATCCCCCTTGATTTGGTCGGTAAACACTAACCTTTTTGTGACACATTTTTGGCTATGACGCCCTCTTCCAGTAGATATTCCTGATTGATCGTGAATGATAGTGTGAGTAAATTCCTGATAGGCCTTCTCGAAACCGAGTTTGTAGGGACATTTTCCATAATTTGGTAGGTTAATTTTCTGGAATACCAATCATACGGGAATCTGAGAGCAAAGACCATGGGAGCGGTAAATTATCAGCGTGGTTATTATTTTGCTGTTCTGATGCAAAGTGTGGCATTGTCTGGTTGGATCTAGAGAAGGCTGATGACAGTCAAATGCTCGATGACCTTGTCGATCTCTTTATGGGTGGACACAATCTTGATTAGAACCTCATAGAACATGGAACTTTGTTTTGATTAACAAGGATGCTGTAAAGAATTCAAAAAGACAAACTTCCTTTTATGTCCTAGAAATATAGCCGAGCAAATGACTTTAGGCAATGTTATTAAGACAAATTTTGGTGCTTTTCTTCTTTCTGATATTCTGCTCAAAGTTGATCTCTAGTTCTCAAGTCTGTTGGTCAAACTTTGCATAAACGAATTCATCCTTTATTCTTATAAGGTGAGCAGACATACATTTGCTTCTACTCTGAAATTTAGTCATGCAAACATGACAAATTTCAGATAGACATGTCAAAAGACCTTCATTGTTAACGGTGGATTTGGATTATTACAGAAGGATATCAGGATCAGTGAGAAACATGCATACGGTAATCTTATGTTGCCAATTCTTCTTAAGGTATCTCGTAAATCTCTTTAAGTGGTACAGAAAATTATACATGCATCACACAATTCAGAGGCTGTAGGAGCTTGAAATTGTAGGTAGGGTCATCGTAGATAAATCATATGAATAAGGATATTAGGATCAATGACAAACATGCAAATAGTAATCTTGTGTTGCCAATTCTTATTAAAGCATCTCATAAATCTTGTTAGGTGGCACAAAAAAATATACATGCATCAGGCAATTCAGATGCTGTAGGAGCTTGAAATTGTAGGTAGGGTCATGGTAGATGAATCATATGAATGTATTCAGACTAGTTCATTCAAAGAAGCTGCTTGAAGCATGTTTGTTGTGGAAACAATTAATAGGTAAACACATATATATGTTATGTATATTGTGGTTTCCCCTAAATTTCTGCTACCATTTTTGCTTGTAAGTTTGATGTAAGTATAAATATTGTCTAGCTTTTTAGACCCTTTAAGACAACTTAAATGACCTCTTTCTGGGACCCATTGAAGAGATTCAAGAACCTTTTTTTTTTAATTATAGGTTTTAGATTGCTTTTGTCTATCGATATTATTTTTGTCAATTAAGGTTCCATTTTTATCAAATAGACTGATAACTTAAGATGGAAAAATCATGTTTTGGATAGGATAGTTAATGTTGGTACGGGAAAATGTTCAGATTAATACAAGGATTTAGGCAGCTTTTATTCATTACCCTTTTCCTTGGAGAAGTTATAATATGAAAGGGTTATTCACATCTGATGCTTGCTTATATGGTGTTGGCCTTAAGAGGTCATAAAATCATATGATGAATTTCTTGCAGAAAGCCTGATATAACACTGTACCAGTGATTGTTAATGATATTTTATATAATGATGTAAGTAGTTTTGCAGAGTCAATGAAGCTTTCTTTCCAATTTATGTGGGACTGGTACTGTACATTTTTTGGCAGATTCTGATGATTAATATCGTGGAAGACCATAATAACAAGTGTGAAAAATCAGTTGCTACTAGACTAGTAGTTTCTTCATCTTTCCATTTAGGTCTATTTTCTTAACATATCTTTGGTTAGGTGGATGATGATGTCCTGAGGCACATGTGTGTGTGTATTTGTATATGTATATACATACATTGCATATATACAAATGCAAGATATATAACACTTTTAGATCTAATTACTTACCATATACATATGGCATATGTCCATTTCTGATAACATATGCCGACTTAATGGTAGTCTCTGATCATAGTACTTTATTTCTTACTGTTAATTACGAACTAAAAGTTAACAGGTTAGGAGGACTACAATGTTGTTCAGGATCTTTTTTGAAGGTCAATGCTTGGAATAACTTGAGCTCAATTAGGATATGCTGATAGGTGTTGAGATCTTATTGCATACTGTATTTAGTTTTCTTCTCATGCAACTTTTTCACATCTCCATGGATTGTCAAATATCTTTTTGGAAAATGCTAAGTAGAATAAATTTTGATTCTGTTGACAGGAACCTAGTTTTTTTATGGTTGATAGAGGTGAGGTGGATAACCATATTTTGGTCTTAATTCATTTCACTTAAAACCACAATTTATTTAGCTTTTCTATTTTGGAAGTGATGCCTGATTTAGTCATTCTAACATATTTATTTTTCAGGATGATTCTGATGAAGAAACTTCTTTAGAGGATGGAGCAACTGATGGTGGCATTATTGACACAGAAGAAACAGTTGCTTCGACTGTGCTGTTGTCACTGCAGTCATACAAAGAAGCTTTGGCAAATAACGACCAAACCAAAGTTGCTGAAATAGAATCATTTCTTCAGTCAATTGAAGACGAGAAGAATTCTCTTTCATCTAAAGTTGCTGCTTTGTCTGAAGAATTATCAACAGAACAGGATCGCATTCTTAGGATCAGTGCCGACTTTGATAATTTTAGGAAAAGGACAGAGAGAGAAAGGCTTTCTTTGATGACAAATGTGCAAGGTGAAGTTATAGAGAGCTTATTGCCTGTTTTAGACAACTTTGAAAGGGCTAAAACTCAAATTAAAGTGGAGACCGAGGGAGAAGAGAAAATTAATAACAGCTATCAGAGCATTTATAAGCAGTTTCTGGAGATCCTGACCTCTCTTGGTGTGGAAGCAGTGGTAACTGTTGGGAGTACTTTTGATCCTATGGTTAGTTTCTTTGCTTTCTGTTTTGTCTATATAGCGCATAAGTTAACCTTGCTCTCTGCTTTTTAGTTCATTGACTTTTTTCCATCAAACCATTTTATATATTTCAGCCATGCTGCAATCAGAAATATACTGCTTATATTTTGTTCCTGAACATCAGAACTGAAATTGGGATCCCTACCACAAATTTCTGCCTGGGTCAATAGTCATCATAGTTTGTAATTGCAATATAAATATATCCTAATTTAGTAGTTCGAGGGACATATATGGATATCCCCTTTTTTTTTTTTGGGGGGTACACTATTCATATTTGAGAAACCAAATTTGAAATACACCCAGACTATAATACCTTGACTCCCGAAACCAGCAAGTATCTGATTTATGCCTGGAAAACAAAAGCTGGGTCAAGATTCTCTATATCTGTTGATTAAATTCTTTCCTTAGCTTACGGGCTTGTGATTTGTTATTGAAGCTTCACGAGGCAATTATGCGTGAGGAATCAATGGAGTTCACAGAGGGCATCATAATTCAAGAATTTCGCAAAGGTTTCAAACTTGGGGAAAGGCTCTTGCGTCCATCAATGGTGAAGGTTTCTGCCGGACCAGGCCCACAAAAGGCGGTAGACGAAAACGTGATAGTAGAAGATGGTGAAGCTAGTGAAAGCAGTGAAGAAGGTGGAGATTCTGAATAATTATTTGTACAATCTAATTTCTGCCTTGCAATTTTGTATGTGCAATTATGTTTCTACAATCTAAGAAGCTTTTACTGAGCAGACATCCAAGTCGACAAACCAATTGCTTGTTGCATTTGAAGTTTTGAAGCTTCTGTAGGCATACAACTGCAACCTTTTTGTTTTTTTTGCACTTGTCATTATTGTCATGCTTGTGGGTAATTCTTATTTGCTTTGCGAAAATGCAATCGTGGATATTGTTTTTCCCAATATCGTGTACTATAAAATAAAGCTTTTTCCAAAGGCAGCAGTTTAGTGTTCAGCAAGGAGGAAGAGATGGCAGAGTTGTTCCTCCATGGCGTTCTGGACGTGAGCGTCTTCCAAGCTGACCACTTCCATGATCCTTTCTATAGTTTCATCCTCCGGGTATTGCTCTCGCTTCCAGTTCCATCAGTGCATGCATTACAATCTATTTCAGGAACTCGTGGGATTTGTATTAGAATTGGCGTTGCAGGTCGTCTTCCATCGAGGGACTAAACGTGCTTGTCAAAGTATGAGTCTATATGGTTATTTATTGAAGGGAGGTTAATTATGTTTATCAATATTGATAATTCTTAGCTTAAACCTTTTATAAATTGTCTATCAGATCATTGTAATTAAGGTTATTTATTGTTTACTTGAAATTTTTTATTTTTGTTTTGGGATTGACTTGAGTATTAGAGGGATGTTGTTGGAAAAATATATCCGAATTTTTATGTAAATTAATCATTGAAAAAGTGAGTCATTATTAGTCAAGTTAATTCAATCAAAATAGTACTAGCTCATCTAAAACAAATAACTAACGTATCAACCGAGGCCCATGAGACCTTAGCCATCCTAGGCCTTATGTGTGTTCAATGATGATTTTGCATATCTCATCCACGCCATGGTGTTCTTTCGGCATCATCTCATCTTCCTTTAGTGAATGGGAAAGTGAATTTTATTTCTTCTTTTTCAACATAATATGGTGACTTATCACGCCTCATCTTGCTTCTCGTCGCAACTGTTCTTGACATCACCTCATCTTCCCTCCGAGAACATTAAAAAAAAATAAAAACTCTATCTCTATTTTAATCATGAGAAATATCATCTATTTATACCGTCATTACTCAAGCTTATACTTTCATCATGTGTAACCTATAAAATTTATTATTAATTCTTTGTTTCTCATAACCCATGTAATCTTCTTTTTCATGATTATTTGATGATGTATCTAGGAGCCCACGCAATTTCACTCTCTGGTCGGTCGATGTCCCACTCGCCTTAGCAATTACACATCCTCATCATTAGTACAACACGATACTTAAAATAAGGAACTACTCAAACAATGTCCTATCATTTCTTAATGTTTCAGGAACATTTATGTACGACACCATTTATTAGAAAACAAATATAGGTGAAGATGTTACATTGCACTAACATTGTACGTCAGAGAGGAACCTCCTGTCGTGCACCTTCCTTGCCTGATGTCAAGGTCACTGGTTTTGCAGGTGAACAGTCGTCGACGGTCGTAGGGAGGTGGGTTAGCTACAGTTGTCACCGCCTCTATCGCTTCAAGAACGCTAGCAATGGCGTCGCCGTCGCCGTCGTCATTGCTCAGCCATGGCTCCACCTGCTGACGACTGACATAACGCGTGCAGTGCGAGTGGCCAATCACATTTTCAACGAGGACTGGTTCCATTCGTCTATCTTTTTCACAATCATTATTATCCGTCTCCTTCTTTCAATTCACCGCTCTCTTCTTCCATTTTTTATGGTCATGTTTTCTTCAATCGTGTCCGAATTTTCTTGCTACAACGAGTCATTGTTTGACTCGACCAAACTGGATTACTGATCTGTTTCGTGGAACTTCATCTTGCTCATGCTCATTAATTTTTCTTTCATCTTACCATTCGTTCGGTCCTTGTTTCATTAGGACTCTTCTTCCAACCCCAATCTTACTTTTAATCAAAACTCTATTCATTATTCCCAATATCTTCGTGTGTTTCATGCAAACTCCAGCTTAATTTGAACACGCGTTGCTGCAATTCGAGGATCTTATCCACCCATGCATGCACGTTTCCCAGACGAAGCAATCTGACTAGGAAAAGAACGCAGAAGCATTTAAGGATCACGTCAACCTTCAACGGTTGCAACCTCCCCTTGCCGGTGCGTCCTTCGTGGCCTTTGGTTCACTAACTATCTTGTGGCCTCCCTTCATCGTTGCACTGGATAGCATCCATATTACTACTCTCCGCCGAGAATATATGTCCGAATACTACGATTATTATTATTATTATTATTATTATTATTATTATTCTTCATGTGCTTACGATTCAACTAACTTAAACTTCTAAGTCATCTACATGAGGCACATGTACATGAATGAGGAAGTTGTAGGTCAGTCGCTATATGTGTACGAGGATAGGATCTTTGAGGCAATCAGCAACAGCGAGAAGAAGACAAAGGCATGGCCGGTGTAGTTAGGATTATCGCTTCTTCCGTCTTCCATTGCACCTTTGGTGCGCTTGATAACAAGCACCAAGGCGCAGAGGGAACCCGCCTTGCTCCATGGTGTGCTTGAAGTTACCCTCTACTAGGCCAATCATCTCCACAATGTCATTGAAGGCTTGGTTCTTCAGGTAGTTTGCTCAGCCTTCCATCTCTTTTGTGATTGATGTGTGGCAAAGATTCTTTTCATGGTGTAGTGATGGCATTACAGGCTGCTGAGAGTGTACAAGAAGCTTTCAAGGACAAGCTTGCTCATACCAGGCTCTTCGCGGCCGTAGAGATCGGTGCTGCGACGGTGGCGAGGACGCGGATGGCTGAGTTCCAACCCGACAACCCAAAATGGAACCAGTCCTTCCGCGTCTACTGCGCTTATACCTCTCCTTATGTCGAGATCTCCGTTCGAAACCAGCTCCAAGTAGCACTCGCCATGGCCGTGGGCCGGGCCAAGATCCCCGCATCCCAGCTACTCACCGGGGAACCAGTGGAAGGCTGGTTCGATCTCTTCCACGACGATGGCCTCAAGATGCACAACGCGCAGGTCCATGCCGTCCTCAAGTTCACACCAGTCACCGGCGATCCATGTTGGGAAGTGGGCATCTCGAGCAGCTTCAGTGGACTCTCCAACGCCTTCTTCCCCCTGAGGACCGGATGCGAGGCCACTCTGTATCAGGACTCCCACTAGTCCAACCAATTTCGCCCGGCCATCCAGCTCGCCGGTGGGAAAGATTACCCGCCTGCAAGGCTGTGAGAGGATATCCACAATGCCATGGTGGAGGCCAAGCACTTCATCTATGTAACTGGGTGGTCGGTCAATGTCCACATCGCGCTCGTTCGTGACCCGGAGCGCATGATCCCAGGAGCAGAGGCCGTGACGCTCGGGGAGCTACTGAAGCGAAAGGCCGAGGAAGGGGTCACCGTCTTGGTCATGCCGTGGAATGACCGGACCTCCTTGCCCATCCTGGAGGATGTCGGGATGCAGTTTGTAGATTTGATGAAGACTCACGACGAGGAGACGTTCAAGTTCTTCAAAGGAACCAGGGTGAAGTGCTTCCGCTGCTCCCGGAACGCTGACCCCTCCCTCGCCTTCTTTCAGAACGGAGAGCTCAAGCTGATGTTTTCCCACCACCAGAAGACGGTGTCGCTGGATGCCCCCTCCGGCGACGGAGCTCGCAAGGTAGTTAGTTTTGTCGGTAGGACCGACCTCAGTGACGGCAGGTACGACGATGAGAACAAGACGCTGTTCGGAGACCTCTCCACCACCTATCTCAATGACTTCCTACAAGGCAACTTCAAGAATGCCGACCTCCGCCATGGCGGCCCGAGGGAGCCCATGGCACGACGTACACTCCAAGCTCGAAGGCCAGGCAGCTTGGGACGTCCTCACCAATTTCGAGCACGGATGGATAAAACAGGCTCGAACCTGAAGATTGCTCTGAAGATTGCCAGCAAAATCCGCAATGGGGAAAGGTTTGCGGTTTATATAGTGACCACCGCGTGGCCGGAGGGAATACCAGAAGGCAGCACGGTGCAGGCCATACTGCACTGGAACCGGCTGACCATGGAGATGATGTACAGCATCGTGGCCAAGGCTATAGAGGACAAAGGCTTGGTTGGAAAGGTGAACCCTGGTGATTACCTCAACTTCTTCTGTTTGGGAAACCGAGAGGCAAAAGAAACCTGGAGAGTCCGTTCCACCGAAGAGGCCGGCGCATGGCACGGACTACTGGAGAGACCAAACCAACCGGAGGTTCCTCATCTACGTTCACTCCAAGCTGATGATAGGTCAAATCTCTACAGACGTTCTGGCAATCTGTTATTGTCCTCTCCCCTACCATCCGACTAACTGGTGGTATCTTCTTACAGTTGACGATGAGTACGTGATCGTGGGATCTGCAAATTTGGACCGCGGGGAAGCGCTTGATCTGCACCTAACGGGTGCTCCACCGAGAAGGCTTGATCGTATTGCTCGCAGGGCTCTGCCGCAGTACTCAATGCCGGACAAGTAAGCCAATCTCTCTGTCGAGCACTTCAAGCATTGCCGCTTTTCAATGATCCATAGCAACTTGATGTTGACGGCAGAGACAGCGCAGGTGCTCCGACGATATGAATCCTCGGAAAAAGCCATACAAGTTCTCGAACGAAGGGTTCAAGGAACTCGACCTCGAGTTCACGCCGGTGGAGCGCAGCCTCTACGACACCAAGAAGAGCCTCCTAGAGAAGGGACATCTGCCTGTCGTCCCCCTCGACCGCAAATACATCGTATCAGCGCTGTGACTCACCATCTTCTTCCACCTGCATATCGGTATTCAAGTCTTTATCTTTGCAAAGTTCTTAGATATATACTATATATTCATTGAGCATTTACACTTGCATTCTTGAATGGGATTCTAAATATTAATACAAATACTGGATATCTTATTTTGTTAACTAGTGATAAAAAATAGGTATCATTTTCATCCTTCTGAGGAGAGTCATTTGTACCTCCTGATTCAATGATATAGAGAAATAGAACTGTTATTTGGTTTATGCTATACTAATACCAAAAAACGATTCGGAATACCCAAAACCTGACCAAGTCAATATTTTGAAAACAAAACTTATAATCTGAAGAAAAATATCCAGGCCAACCAAGTAGCTAATAGTAACTCACTGGGAGAATGAAACTGTTCATGCCTCTTAGCTAGATTGTTGCAATGAAAAAAAAAAAAGTGAATAGATTTTAGTGTCGACTATTGATTTCAGTATCAAAGGAAGAACTCATCGGATCCATTCCTTTTCCTTGAGTTGGAAAGTCAAAACCCACAATCAATCGACAAATTGAACCTGTTTTTGAAAGGGAGAGAAGGGTTTGTTGATTCTCAAAATGACTGAGTTAGAAAATCAAATCTTATACCAAATTGGACTAATGTAACCTAATTTAGCTTAGAGTTCTGGTACAATTCTAGAAAGGAGTAATAATGAATAACTATCAAGAGAAACAATGAAGATTACTAGTTAACCTAACAGGTTAGAATACAGAAGGTAACCAAAGGAATGAAGTAAGAATCAGCAAAATGATTTACATGATCAGAAAAGGCAACTGATAAACCCACTAATTCCATTCACAAAAATAAACCTCTTCATTCAATGAATTAACAAATGCAATCCCCCCCGCTTCAAAATCCTTTTAAATTGATTAAAACTTCATTTTGGTTGAACCACTGTTTAGGACAGTTAAATGAGAGACTAGTGTTCAATCTACTATATGCTTACATCAATGATCCATTAAATGTAGCTATTATATTCACAAGAATATGAACTTTGATGCCAAAAATAATAATATTGAGAAAAAAGAGAGGTAATAATAGTTATCATAATTTATAGGGACGGATAACATGAAAGCCTATGAGCTTCAACTGAGGTCAGAATCAGTGTTTAGATCTCGATGGGTACTGAAAACAGGTATGCCTTAGATTTGACTTTGGAACACTTCAACAACACCAGCATTATCATTAGGCATACTCCCTAAAACCATTGGCATGTATGTTCAAGTTGCACCAGTTCAAATGATAACACCAACTATTCTAACAATTCGCTAATATATCAAGGTCATAAAACATCAAAAATAGGTATGCTGAACTAACTCATTGGACTAACAAATGATCTCCTCATCAACTGGAAGAGATTGTTTTGTGCATTCCTCGAGACATTTCCACAGAAAGGAATGAAACTTCATAGAAACATGGAGAAGACCAAAGGATATCATAAGCATGTTCAATCGTAACATGGGCAAATATGAATTATGAACAAGTAATTATGAACAAGATCAATATTAGTCAAGAGATCAACAAATTTATATAGTAGTTAGTGTATCAGATACTACTACCATTTAATGCAGAGAATGAATCATTATTTAATGAAAGCATTTCAAGATTTTTATGTAGAACTACAAGTAAATTTTCAAATCAGATTGACATGAAAAAGAAAAGAAAAGAAAAAAAAAAAGACAATTTCACTGAACATGTGCTGAAATCATAAAACTAACGAAAAAAGCAAAATTAATATATTATGATTGTTACTCGTTATCGAAAAAACCTGCTGTTGCTCTATTGTCCCCAAAATTACTGACCGAGTAATTTTGACTCTTGTTCTTCATAAGCAAGAATGAGTAATGATAGGATTAAGTCACATCTCAGTTAATCCCTATTTATTAGCAAATTCAAATTCTACCCAAGGAAAATGAAGCCCTCGTTCAAAATAAAAATAGAATTCCCAATTCGTTCATCCATGTTTCCGATTTGAAAAATTCACATAAAATTACAGGCTACGAATAATATTCCGGGCACCCAATGTCTGACAAATAACTCACCAAGGCCTTCCCATGAGAACACAATTCTAACTTCATCATCGAGCCTACTTGGAAACACAAAGCAAAACAAGCAAGCCGTTAATCAAAGAACATGGTGCCTATGGTTGACCAAAGCTGAATCGAAACTAAAGCTAGATATTGTTGTCTCGACAAACATTTCTCTAAGCTAAGGAATTTAAAAAAAAAAAAATCCTATCAAGAGCAGCTTATGATTCACTACAACCGTCAAGGAAATAACATTCGGAGAGAATGCATCAACCATGGAATGATATTGTATTCAAAAAAAAAAATTCCAAAATGGACAACGATCTCTGGATATCTTCATTATGTGAGACAAACTTTCAACTGTAGCTATCCAAAAGATACAGAAGAGAGACCGCATAGATCCAAGAAATGAGTTGTAGTTGCAGATCATGCGTTCATAACCAAGTAAAAATCATTGCTAGAATAGTTGATGCAAAAGCAGTCAATGACAAGTATAGATTTTTAAAACTGTTCATGAAATATGAAACTACTAGAACGATAAACTCAAGAGAGAGTAGCAAAAACGCATCAGAAAGAGTAGTGAAAAAGAACAACCTTATGATAGAACACAGATCCGAAAGTTTCTGCTAAGATCCACTACTTCCTGCTAAAATGAATGGATAGGCTAGTAAAGCTCGAGATCCATCTTACCATGGAGTCACAACAACTTCTGTAAAGGTACATCTGCAGATCTCATAAATCGCAAAGATCAAGATACGAAAAGATGGATCCATATGGGCAACGGTCAAGCATGATGAGAGAGAGGGCTGAAAGAATATAGCACCAGTCAAAGAGTGGTTTCCGATGAACAGATCCGTCCCCCAACGAGACGGATGCATCTAAAAAGTCATGCTTCCTCGCCGCTCATTCGTCACACAGATTTCCCATCTCGATTCAATGGACAGATAGCCCACAGACGAAGCATGCCGAAATGAGAAGCAAAGAAAACCCGAAACGAGGTAGATCGAGAATGGAAAGAAAGTACCACAAACATGCCCTAATAGTTACATGGACCGAGTACTTCCTCTTCACTATGGAAATCCGTCCCTTCGCCATGGTTATCCGGGCCAGATGAGACACCTGATAGTAGACAGATGTAGCCAAGTCCAGGAATAGAAACAGAGAAAATTATAAAGAGAACATCCAGTAAATAAGATAAAAGAACAGGATCTCAGTTTCCAGAGAAAAAAAAAAATGAACTCCACTCACTCGTGGCATCTCTCCAAAGAGAGACCATGTCCACCGCCCACCAACCTCTCTCCTCTCTAATCGACACTTGTATTCAACCTACTTTAGAGCGTGCGACAAGTGTTCCGTGCTGTGCTGTAGTGGGAGAGAGAGATAGGGAGAGCTGACAGAAAGAGAAGTGAGCACGCAACAGGGACGGCATCAGATCGATGCAATCGCCGCTGTGTGCTCACTCTCTTCTGTCAGCCCACATACCGTTCACGCGAAACATACACAAAGAGAGAGAGATAAGACCTCCTTAACACCAAAAACTCAACAAATCTGATGATTTCAGAGACGAGGGGAGGAGAAGAAAGGGGAGGAGGAAGGTCGAGATCCGATCGATCCTCTTCTCTCTTTGCTTCGCCCCCTTGTTCTTCCTCCTCATTATATAGAGCAGCATCGATCTAGGGTTTCCAGTCTCCACGCTCACCGAACCCCACTTCGTGGGTTCGCACGTGTGACCCTGTAACCACCCCGTCAAGATAGCTAACGACGAGGCCACTCCCTTCTCTCTCCCGTATACGTTCTGTTACATGGAAAGAAGGGGGACATGTACGCCTGTCGACCGCTGATTGGTCCGACATCGGTCTTTGCGAACGCCCAACACGGCAGTACATTTGTGCGCACGATCAACCGTCGATTCGCGTCCTCGGCGAAAGAATAGCCTTCGCGTCCGCAACTACCCTCCCCACGAGCGTCACTCTCGCGGGCCCCGCGAGGTGCGTCTGTGGTGGCAACGTGGCGGGCACGTGTAACGGGACGCAGCATCAAACCACAGCCGTTTGATTTGACCGAATCGAATCATGGGCTTGATTGGACCACGAGGGAGCACGAGAGTGACAGGATCAAGACTGTCGTCTTTCTACGTGGTTTTGTTCACCGGTTTATTTGTAGTTTAACTCGGCTGCTTAGAAGGACGTGAGATTGCTTTAGATTCGAAGCGAGGAAATGTCACTTTGATGAATGAGCTTTGGATGTGTTGAGGTGCTCAAGTCAATGGTCAATGCAAGAATGCCCATTTGGCACTCCAACTAGAATTCTCTATCCGGAACATCAAGTCCTTCTCGTCAAGTGCTCCAAGTGCTGTTACTGAATTGGAATCCAGCTTTCTTCTGCTTGGATTCATTCATTACTGCATTTTAAGACCAAAGCATCAACTAGCATGAATTTTTCTGGAGAGAGATGTATATATACTTAAAATTATACAATTATAATATATAGGAGAGACACAGGAGATGAATGAATTAAGAATCTAAAAGCTGTTGCTATTGGAGGAAAATCACTATAGATGATTAACTTTGAGATGTTCATACGTATTATATATTTTAGGACATGAACAGTACAGCAAATATTCTTAAAGGATGCTATACTATCTTTACAATAGCTGAATGCTTGTGTTCATGGTATCTTCCTGAAAGAGACTGGAACACCCTGTGATAGGTAAATGTCTTTTAATGAATGTCATGATTTAAGATAATGATCCAAGATATAAGTCAAACTCTCGAAAGGTAGCATTGACTTTTGGGTATCACAATGCCACTACTTCTTGTAATTGTAACTCCCCAGTTAGAGGATTTTGAAACTACAAGCCTTTTTAGATATAAGCATACTATAAACCCTAATTTTTCTTTCAACTCTGTGTTTGAAACTTATCCAGTCCACTATTATAAAAAGTTCCTAGCAATTCAAGTTCCATATATTAAATTTGGGTAGATCTGAGTCAAACTGCTACTCACACATGAGAAAACTGCTCCAATGGATTTGCATGTCAAAATAGTTGAATTCTCATCGCACAAAACAAAAAATTATTGGAACAACAGTTGGTAGTTGGAGTTCAGAAGAAATTGGGGGAGTGCCTATATATTGCACAGACAGCTTCCCATCTTAAAGGCCGCAAGTGCTGATAATACCTTCTACCTCGCTGCAAGAATACAGTAACATTCATCCCCAGCCTTCTTCATGGCATGGGCTTAAGACTGAAGCCAAAGTAAAAGTGGCTCCTAGTGTTCTTGCTTGGACGGTTCTGGTAAATGCTTTACATGACATATTCATGGGATTCTCCAAGCACTGAAACTTATATTTTATGGTTCATACGCAAAAAGAAAGGAGAGAAAGAAAAGAGTCCTTGATACTGTAACTTTTTATCATGTAATATATCATGAGAACCCTTAACTCACATACCATCAGTTTGGAATCTATTACTTAACGTTTGTTCATAGCATCATGGACCAGTTCATGAAATCAACAGAATAATGGCTTGGTCACCATCTCAAAGTCGAACTAATGCTGAGACCACGAATGGAATTCCAAAAGCATCACTTTAGGGTTCTCTGTGGATTTGCTGTGTTTGGCCATATCTTGGGCATATCATTAATCCTACAAGACTACATCTGGCCTCGGAAGGATGGAGAAAAGACATGACTGATAGATGCTTGTTGTTTTATTCGGTTCATCGCATGCTGATAAATGCTTTCACTGACAGTGGAAGTATCAGGCAAAGTTTATCCATACAACTTACCCTTTGTGTCTATAAATATGATATCCAAACAAATATGAACTAAAATAATGGGTCTTTCCTGTAGATTCACCAAAATACTGTTTCATGCCAGTGATTCGAGTTTTATATGTCTTCTCCTTAGCAGGCATGCAAGGATTGATCAGAAAGGTGAGGCCATCATGTTGCAGTGCCCCACAATGGTCTTCTTTGTGGTTGGCGGGGGTCAATAATGTGCCTTGGAGCTATGCAGGGAGTTGAGTGGGATAGGGATCATTTGATTGATGCAAGTTGAGAAAGGATTCAAAGGATTAATTTAAATCAATTAGTAATTTTTTTTTACAGAGGGTAAGAGATGAAAATAAGATTCGAGCTTAGGACATTGTGAAATATCGATGCTTAATTATTTGGAGCACATAAATACATCCAATTATTATAGGATTTGTTCCATATACGGCTTTCTCACTTAATAAACATATTGCTTTGATCCGGATAAAGCAATATGTATTCAACATAGCAAACGCTGGACCTGCTCCTTGAGAGGCCCAAACTCAATGAACCATTACAAGGCCTGCGCGACGTGATGGAAGGATACAATTATTGTTAGTAGTTAAGATTTCTCTTGATAAACAGTTAAGATTTCCTCAACTACATGAGGAAATATCTTAATTCTGTTGAGGAAAATATTCCATCCTAACATGTATAAATAGGGAGCACCACCTTATCAATACAATGGATCTCTTCTTTATACTTTATTCTATCATGGTATCAGAGCCCTTGCATTAAGCAAGAGTTTCTTTTTTTCTTTTTTTTTTTCTTCCTCGCTGTCCAGCGACAACGTCGAGCAGCACAATGTCTCATTTCTAAGACTGGCATCAAGGAGTGGACCGACGAGATCCTTAGCTTCTATCTTTCGCTGTCGCAATCCGTTCCTCAGGAGGAACATCTTCATCGGTCGGGTAATATCTCTTTGATCCTGGATGACGAAGCCTTCCTCTCCAACCTGTGTAGCTCCCTGACGAATCAAAATAAGAGTCTCCGGAACTGGATGGTCGCTTTTTTTGTTGCCCCCTATACCTACCTCAAGGGGTTTATATGCAATAGTCGCGTCTACAAAGCTCTCCCTGATGGGCCTCTCCCTAGGTGGTGCCTCCACTTGCTGTACCAACATTAAGATTGTGGAAGCCCCCTTCCCTTCAGTGCAAAACCCCTTCTCCTTTCTTGGTGGTGCTGCATCTCTTATTCTTCGCCTCTTTCCCTATGGATGATGCTCCCAAAGGAAGCATCGCTCCTCCTTCCTCCAATAGCTGCTATCTTAAAAGTTGCAAGCCACAGATCGTTCTCAACTGTGATTCTTTGCAGCTTCCTTTACTCTAGCGGCTGCTCTCCTCAGGTCACAGGCCACTCTCTGCTCCTCCTCATTACTTTACTGTCCTCCAGAGATAGTCATCAAACGTTATACTATTAACCTCCTCTACGAAGCCTCTTGCCAATAAATCATTTTTTATCATATCATTCCATGATTGGCATCTTTGATATGAGCACCGTCTTACGGGGGCATATTAGTAGTTAAGATTTTTCTTGATAAATAGTTAAGATTTTCTCAATTACATGAGGAAATATCTTAATTCTATTGAGGAAAATATTCCATCCTAACATGTATAAGTAGGGAGCATCTTACCAATACAATGAATCTTTCTTAGTACTTTATTATATCAATTACCGCATGCGCTGTTGACAGAAATGTTGGTCGATTCCATGGCAAAAGCTAATGCAATTCACAGTATGACGAAACGATTGCTTGATGTCCAGCATCAGCTTTCAGCATCAGAACCAGTTCACAGACTGTACTGGCGGATCTGATGATCACATGCAACCGATATGAACTCACCAGAGCAGCCACCACTTGGCTGTTCCATGCAGGAAAAAGAAGGCAGGCCATGGAGATCCCTCCAAAGCAAGGAAGGATGATGCTCTGTTGGTTCGAGGCTCGAGGGGACCGAAAGCTACTCCGAACCCTGCTGCTGTGACCTGAGGACAGAGGCGGAGGGGGTTGTGGCCTCCTGTCGCGGGACACGACTCCCCGGCCTTGGAAGGACGTGAATGGAGCTGGTGATCGACCACTGTGCCGCATCTGTGTGCGCGAGAAGTATCATGCCATATGGAGTCGAAGCTGAGATGGCTCCAGGGGCAATTATTGGACCGAGCATCCAGAGGAAGATGAGGGGAGGATGAACGGATTTCAGGTGTGGGTTTCTTTTGAATGCATCCGAAGGGAAATAGACGCTTCACTTTCCTGTGTCATGATGCTTCCTGTCGCAGTGACCTTCTCATCGTCTGCATCTCCATATGATCACGACACACTTCCTCTTGATGTCAACAGCATACTTCAACGTCGTAAGCCGAGTGTGTTGCCACAACAAGGCAGAGGGGAAAAGGAGCTCTTACTCAGCAAGAATGCGATGGTTATCTGACACGAGAGTATGAGACGCTAAACGATGCACATGCGGATCGTCGAGCGATGGTGAGGGCAGCGACCACAGAGATGGGTCTGTCTTCTTCATTTTAGCACGCAACTGCGACCTGCAAAGTGGTGCGAGGAACAGAACAATGGAGAAATGCACGGTGTAATTTCCGAACGGTGGGCCAAAACGGAGAATAGACAGAAAGACTATTGTCCAAATTAATATATAATATTAACAGTAGTAATAATTAGTACTAATTATTATTATTATTATTATTAGGAGTAGACAAGATGGATTTGGAGAGAGGTGGGCCCACCGATCAAGAAGCCGCGGATCGGGAATCAACTGTGGCGGCGGGGGCCGCCCACTCGATGTCCTTCAGCGCCGGGCGGAGTAGGTCGCAGCAGAAGCTCTGGTATTCGAGGGTGTCGCCGCCGGCCTTTCTCACCTCCACCATCCGCACCGAAGGCGCTACCGCCAGGATCTCCGCGGCAACCGCCAGCCGCCCCTTCCGCCCGCTCTCCGGCCCCTCCAGCCGTACCGCCGCCGCCCCGCTCCTCGTCACTCGGAAACTTCCCCCGGCCCGCGCCGCCACCCCCTCCAGCCGCGCCACGACCCCCTCGGTCGTCTCCCTTGTCGCGAACCGCATCCCGTCGTCCCTGTGCCCCCGCCCCTCCTTCTCGAACAGGGGCGACAGGTCGAACCCCTGCGACAGCGAGATCAGGTGGAAGGCGTTCAGCGTCTCCGGCTCGTCCGCTGTCGCCTCCTGTTTCTTCCCCTTCTCACCAGCCTCCTCCGTGGCAGACGTTGGTCGGGGAATCAACGTCTTCTTGAACCAGGGCATCTCCACCAGCTTCGCCACCGTTATCCGCGTGCTGGGGTTGGGGTCGAGAAGCTTTGTGACGAGCCGGCGGGAGTCGGAGGAGAACCACGGCGGGCAGCGGAAGTCCCCGCGGTGGATCTTCCGGTACATGGTGACGAGGTTGTCGTCCTGAAAGGGAAGGTAGCCAGCGAGCAGGACGAAGAGGATGACGCCGCAGGACCACAGGTCGGCCTTGGCGCCGTCGTAGCCCCTCTTGCCAATGACCTCCGGCGCCACGTACGCCGGCGTGCCACACGCGGTGTGCAGAAGGCCATCTGCGCGGGCGTGGTCGGACAAGGCGCTGAGCCCGAAGTCGGCGACCTTGAGGTCGCCGGCGTCGTCCAGGAGTAGGTTCTCGGGCTTAAGGTCGCGGTGGTACACCCCGCGGCCGTGGCAGAAGTCGACAGCGTAGACCAGCTGGCGGAAGTAGCGGCGGGCTGCATCCTCGCGAAGGCGGCCGGTACGGGCGATGCGGGCGAAGAGCTCGCCACCGCGGACGAGCTCCATGGCGAAGAAGATGCGGGAGCGAGTGGCCATCACCTCATGGAGCTCGACGATGTTAGGATGACGAACAACCCGCATGACAGCGATCTCCCGCTTCACCTGCTCGGCCATCCCCGCGCGGAGCACCTTATCCTTAGCCACCACCTTCATGGCGACGCTCGCCCCGGTGCGGAGGTCGCGGGCCGCGTAAACCTTAGCGAAGGTGCCGTGCCCGAGCACGCGCCCGAGCTCATAGCGGCCGCGCAGCACGCCTGTGCCCTCAGACTCCGGGGGCAGTTCCAGTTCCTCCATGCACACAACTCGCCAAGCTTCTACGTGGATTCCTCACGCAGAAGCAGAAGAGAAAAGAAGGGAGCAGGAAAAGGAGCAAGAGGAGGAGGAAGAAGAGGAAGAAGAGGAAGAAGAGGAAGAAGAGGAAGAAGAGGAAGAAGAGGAAGAAGAAGAAGAAGAAGAAGAAGAAGAAGAAGAACACCTGGCTACCCGTCTTCGACGTGCTTGCGGTGGCAGTTGCGGCCGGCGTGCTGCTTGCGCTTGCAGGCGAGATCAGGGCTTGATCTCCTCGTCATGCTGCGTCATTCCCTGCAGGCGTCAGTCCGGTAAGAGAGAGGAGAGAGCTTTTGCAGGGCGGCTTGCTCCTCCCTGCAAATTTATGTTGGCGAGATGTCGACTGAGAGGCGAGGGATGGACGGAGACCTGTGTCGGAGATACACATACGTAGAGGAATACCTGTTGCTTTCATTCTTTGAAAGGAGCCGCTGAAGAGAAGACAGGTTGGCGCAGGGAATGTTGGAGTTCTTTTTTATGATATGATGAATCAATGAATTAAGTTCTTTTTATTAACATATTTTTTTGATAAAAATACTTTTATATTTTTATCCTAAAATGTGAGTACGAATGTGATATTATTATTATTATTATTATTATTATTATTCTCTTTCTCTATAAAAAAAATCAAAAATCCTTTTACTACATAGTTGGAGAGGTACTGAAAAGTCAGTTAATATGACCTTAGATAGCATCAAATGCAATGGGAGTCTTACGTGTGTGTGTGGATAGTGCGATCTGAAACCATAAATGCTCCTTTGCTTTTCGACTTGGAATTCATGCCAACTCGCATGTGGCCGGACATCCATCCATCGGAGGTTGGGAAGGATATGCCCTCCAAAATGTACTTTCGCTAGCTGCTGTTGCCCGTCACATCGTCTCTGCCAATCACCAGATTGGACCGAACTCAAGTCGGTCGTTCCTTGATTCCCTTGTCGTAACAAAGATACGTTGTTGCCATTGCAAATCACCACATCACCAAATCGAAAATCGAGTTCAACAAAACCGAAATCCACGAAAAATGATATCAATATACGCAACTCAAGCCATAAGCCGCATTTATTATATATATATACATACATATTTATTAGCATGTTAACTTTGTTATGTATACAAAATTATCTGATGAAGCTTAAGTTATTGATATCAGGATTATCAAATCTTAATAGACCAACTTAGATGATTACTTATTTCTCATGTTCTCGAGTGTAACTACACCTGAGTTATCACAATTTACGTCACTTAAAAGTTGAACATTCTTGCCGACGAAGAAATATAATTAGAATCAAATTTTTATACTAAGGTATTTCTTTTCTAATCGAGCTTTTCAATCAATACCGAATCAGTTTTAATATCATTTATCATGATCCTCTTGATATAATAACTCATTAGTCTTTTTGAGTCCGAAGCAATAATCTAAAATATTTAGACTTCTAAGTTATTGATTATCGATCACGTATATGGAATTATATTACACAAGATTGGTGGTGGAGCAAAATCCATCTCAATTACTCTCAAATGCTGCAATTGGCATGGCAAACCTAACCATTTACTTTTGAAGTCATTAATTCCATTCTTGAGTGGGGCAGTGCATTCAATGAAACTCACCATCAAGTTTGGCATATGCCTTCGTCCTTATCACTTGGAATATATATGACCCATCGATCACGTGGGTTCTTCATGGCCGAATACGTATGACCCATCAATCGATACACACATACATGACTTTTTTTTCTTTTTTTTTTTTAGGATAAACATGCATAATATAAATTTAAATTATAGTGATACTAGTGACACAAAACATCCCACACAATAGTGTTATCAATCAGATACTTTGGCATCACTCGTAAGCGTATTATCTCAACTTAGATCCTTCTTAGACTATTCTTGAGTTACGATTTTTAGGGTTTCGGTGAGTCGATCCATCCATCACTTGTAAGTTATTTCGGTTTGGATTTTGGAACCATCAGTTCCAATTTCGATTTCGACAGATAAAAAAAAGGGTAAAATTACTACGTTAAAATTTATATTCAAATTATTCGAATTTAAGTTTGCCCTACAATATATTAAGCTTGGAGTCGAATCAGAAGCAACGGTTCCAGATCCGAATCTAATTTCTGGATTCGAAATCACTGAATAATTAACTAGATTCGAATCTAATTCTAGATTGATTCGATTATTTCGATTCCAATTCAAACAAGATAAAGCTGCTCGGAAGTGCAAGAGTGGGGGGAGCACTGTTGGGAGATGTGTGGGCGAGCTTTGCTTGCATTCTTCCCTCTAGTTAGCGCGGACATCATAATTGATCGCCCCTGTTGTTCCAATCGAAGCGTACATGTTGCAGTGGGTGGGTTGGACGATGCGTCGAGGCCGTCGATTCACCCACCCATCAATCATTGTCCGCACTCCACCTCGCATGGCCTTGTGGGCTCTCCCAGGCATCTCATCACGTCACATGAACCCTTTCGAATATGAGTTCGATATAGTTGGAGACAACATAATTGATGGGTTATTGTTGACAAAACAGTTACAGGATCAGTTTGGTTGGAGACAACATAATTGATGAGTTGGTGAATTGACCCGTGATGGTGACATGGTATCATGCGATGGGACCCACTAAAGTTTTCATGAATTATAAGGTTTTGATTAATTAAGATCGACAAGTCCTCTCTTTTTTTTCTTTTTTTAGAGGAGATTCAAAAAATTTATTTGGAAAAATATTAGGATATATATATCTTACGATTTGGATGGGGGGAGGCACAAAAGAAAAATAATTCAAATACTCTTTCCTCTCATATATTTAAAGAAATTTTAAAAAAAATTCTTCACCTTAATGTGAGATGATACATAAGCGATTTCGATTTTGAGCTTGAGTTAATTTAAGATTATTTTTATATAACTAAAGGCTTCAAATTTTTTTTCTATGGTATAAATCAGAATGTCAACCGGTTCTTCTAATTTATATTTGATTATTTATTTGTAGACACTTTTATTTTTCTTTTTTTAAGAATGGAAGTCTTCTTCCCTTGACAACATACTCATCACCACCTTTGTCACTCTATGTTCTCACAATCCAACAAGTTGGCTATGGTTTTATCTATATGAGATAATATTTGTTTCCTACTCAGAAACTTGCTCACCTTCACATCTCCACTGAGCTCCTCCGCATCGACATATCTACTTGGGCGTCATAAATATTGGTTTCAATTAGTGATGAAAATTCTAGAGTGAGAATCCACCTTTGGACTAGTGCTGTTTGTGCCTCCCACGATGGCTCATCGAAACCTTGGCATCCAGTGATTGGTGAGGTCCTAAAGGCAAACACGAGGCCCATCCACCATGTCAAGTATTCATGATTTGTTTACGTGACACCCACACCAACTTGGCATGGCTTGAGCAAATCATGGAATCGGATGTTACAATCATGTCACCGACGCTGTTCTCCGTTCATACTATCCATCAAATTCAAATAATTCATGAATTGTTAGGTTCATGAAGCTCATTATGATCGTGTAATGTCTTGCTCATAATCCCATATGGTATAAAACATTGCGACGAGTAATAAATACACTTATAAAAAGAAAACTTACAACATTCGACCAATGTATGTGATCAATAAGTTGTCGTCCGAGAAGGAAACAAAGTTTACTACACATCATGGTTCATCTTACTGATCCATGCTAATACATTGATTGACTATCGATACAGTGCATATCAAATCAAATTAATGTACCGACACATAATGTGATAGGATATATCAACAAATTGATATGTATCGTATATTTTGGTCTCTTGTTGAATCGATATGTACTATCTATATTAAACGATGTATCAACATGTCTCCATTATCATTCAATATCCATGTAGTAAGATTTATCACGTGGTATCACAAACATTGCTACATAGCTCCACTGTCATAATATTGAGTGAAGACTAAATATATTTAAACTTGTGGTCCCCCCAAACAATCTCAATTTTCTAAAGATAAAAATAATAATTTATGAATTTATAAAAAAGGTCAGATATGACTATTTTATTTTTAATTTAGAGATGGTAAAACTATTAACATATTAAATCAAGAATTATGTGTAGATGTGATTTTTGATTTAGGGGTCTTATTTTTATTATAGATGGACTCAAAGTCTCGAGTCTAATAATTTTAATCCTCTATAAATAGAGGATTCATATAATGTTATAGTAATAAGATAGAGCTAATAAAAAGTAAAAAAAAAAGGATAAGTGACTTTCTAATATGAGTTATTAGTTTTGAAATGTCTCTACTCTCTTTATATTATTCGCCCATCACCCCTTTTCGTGAGATTTTCTAATAAACATAACTCGTTTGGTGTTGTCGTAATATATAATATATTTTATATATGATAAACGAACCCACTATTATGGTTGTATATTTTGTAGCTACATGGAGATATCAAACAACATGCTTATGAAATAAAAATCAAATTGAAGCTATAGAATTAAACAGCATCTTAGATCACAAGTGACCTAGGATTTGAAGGAAAGACGTGCAAGAACAGGTGGGCATGAATGCAACCCCAAACAATGAAGCTGCTTGAATGAGAAACCTCAACATACTCGATAACGCAAGAAAGAGGTATCAGCATCAAATGAACTGATTTCTGATAGGAAATTTAGTGGATATCAATCACGCTAGCAAATACATATCAGAATCTGACAACTGATAAATCCCCGATCAGCCTACTCATGCTTGCTCTTCTACTTTTGGCGTCTGAGAAAGAAGAAGAAGAGAAGAAGAAGAAAAAGAAGAAGCAGAACAGTATGCAGCAGGTGATGCATCCTCAGGTCCTACCACGTCATCATTCTATCATCTGCCTTCATTGTCAGCGCCTTATCCGGTTGATTTGAACATTACCAGAGCTGCATTATTGAGGTTACTAAGTCTCCAGGATGGAGACTGCAGGAGGAGCACATTTGAGACGGTCGTAGAAGGCATCGCGTAGAGCATCTTTCTTCTCAGTACGAACTTAGGGTTCAGATCTCCAATCGGAACTCTCATCATCGTCACAGATGATATATATTATCGCGCAACATGATTCTAGTGACACGATCTTCTCAAAAAGGTGCACTGTTAATTAGGTTCACAACAAATATCATTACCGAAGCTTCATCCTTTTGGAGCTAATGATGTGACCTCTTTCTTTTTCTGCAAAGAAGAACATGATTGCCCTTGTTGGATCATTTGGCTTGAAGGAGCTGTTGCTGCCGAAGAAAATTGAGTGCAGAAGCAACAAAAGCTGAAGGAAACAATACCTAAACACAAAGCCACAAATGACATCGCTCAGGCAAGCCTTTAACAATCATACATTAGTTAGGGTTTGCATCCTACGTCTCACGCGACAATGACAATCAGCGCTTCACCTTTTTTGTTTGAAATGATTGCTGTAATGTCTGTTTAATCCAAAGATTATTATCACAGACAGAGAGAGAGAGAGAGAGAGAGAGAGAGAGAGAGAGAGAGAGAGAGAGAGAGAGAGAGAGAGAGAGAGAGAGAGTAGTGTCAAATTTCATGGAACACACGCAACAAAGCCTTTGCTTTCGATGAGAAGGACACACCATAGAGGTTGCTTCTTCTCGGATGAGAAGCCACAGCCATAAGAAGTACTGTTGTTGAATCAAAGAATTAAAACTCTCTAATCGCAGAAGTTAATGGCTGCCAAATCTGAAACTGGCAACATCTTCTGTGTCTCTAAGCTTGACCTAAGCACCATCATCATCTTTAAGGTCTAGAGATGATCCATTTGCACAATCTAACTCGAACGCTGCTCATTTTACCGAAAAATGATACATTAGTCAAATAACCAATAATTGAAGCAACTAAGGAACAACTACATCACTTCTTCTGTTGGTGATTGCATTGGATCTTCGTTTTGGGACTCGTTTCAGCAGCAACATGTAGTTCTGTCAAGTCCTCTGAGTACACTCCACGGACAAAGTCTACTCATGAGAGAAAAAGAAACATCTGTTTGCTATTTGTCCTTGAAAACTTGTGTCTTCCTCAATGAGTGTCAAACATTTGTCAGTTCTGTAATGATACTTAATCAAATGATAATGGGAAACAGAAGCAATATGGTCCTCAAGGACAATTATTCATCATATTCTGTGACACCAACCCCAATCAGGCAACAACATGAACAGATCTGTGGCCATCACCCTATAAATGACTTGAGGTTTACAGAAATCCTATAAATCGTCACCCAGGTTGGAACTACATCACCCTATTTATGAGCAGTTTTTTTTTTTTGTTGAAAAAGTGGATTTTATAAGAGAAAGGTGATTCCTAAAAAGAGATTTGTTTTACATGTAATCTTTCTTTTTTTATTCGGCCAAATACCCTTTTTATTACAAGTAATTCTTTTGATGATGTAGTTCCAACCTGGGTGATGATTTAACTTCCTCTCGGTTCCTTTTCTTCGAACTCTTCATTACATACTCCAAAAATTAAGGTAAATATGCTAAAGTTAGCAGTCAATCTGATGCACATACGATTGAATAGAGAATGCAAAGTAATTACACTGTGCCAGTTGATGCTTATTTCCAACGTAATTAAACAGAAACAAAAAAATTAAGAGATAAGTTGCCATCTTGCATATAGTTTAGGGATTATTTATAAGGAAATGTTTAAAGAAGAAACAAACATAAAATTTCTTCTCTTGTATAGACAAAATAATCCTAATATTTCATAATTTTAATCTTTTTTCCTCTTATTTCCTTTTCAATCTTAATGGTACAAAAATATGCTCATCCCTCATTGTTGGAACTCACAAGCGACTGCCAGCCCTTGCAAGATGACAATTCTCTCTCTCTCTCTCTCTCTCTCTCTCTCTCTCTCTCTAGTGGCGTTTAAGGACTGCTTTCTCTAGTTGTTCCTGAATTATTGTGGCTCACATGGTCAACCAGACGGAGACATGAATTCTGTTCGATAAAGCTGGAGAAAAGAGGACACTGCACGCAATGCCATTTGTTGTGCCGGCAATGATGAAGGCCTTCGTACATAAGAAACGTTGCAGGAGTCCATCACAGGGTCCCCATAATAATGGAGAACACCGAAGACTATGCCTAGGTTGAAGATGCTCGGAGAAGATGTGTTCTTGGCGACATGGAACATCTAATGGATACATCTCCCTTCGAAAAGGCGAGGAGTCTAGTCGCAGTTCAAAGTGATCGATATCTCATTCATGAGAGGGGCGTCACTGGACGCCTCCTCGCAGCATAGATTCCTGCACGGCACACAGCATTTGCCTTCCCCAATGCCTCCTACGTAGGCTTCCATCATCGTGATCATGACGTCGAAACGAATCTTAGCACTGTGTATTATATATAAACAAGGACGCCCTCCTCTAATCATGTCGACGCGTGGCGGCCTCGCGTTGGCTGCCCCACTCCGCTCCCTCCAATAAATACCACTCGGGCTTGGGCATATCATCGAGCGACAGTTGTACCTCTCTTGGATGTTATGTTTGCCGCATCCGCTCTCCTTCTTCCCCGGATCTCTCCGCCCAAAACCGGGGTCCTCCGATTCGATTCATCGCCCGATTCCGCTCTTTGATCGCTCTCTCCCGCTCACCGTTCGCCTCCCCAATCATTCAAAGCCTTCCCTCGACTTCATCCTCCGCCATACTCCCTTAAAAGGCCCACCTTTCTCCCATCTGAGAAAGCACAGCAGTCGACGGCCGTGAATTCGTCCCACTCCTAAAAACACAGGGTGAAGAAAGTGCCAAAATCTCTCTTTTTTCCAAGCTGCCGATGTCAGGTTCATTCCCCTGGAATGTCGACAGAGGAGGAGGGAGCAGAGGATGGGTAACCTTCCCTCCTTTGCGACGGATTCTTGTAGTACTGTTCTCTCTTCTTTGATACAGAACTGGGAAAACGGAGGAGGAGAAAGAGGGGAGGTGTAGCGAAGTCTCTGTTTTTGTTCCCTGGTGATGCAAAGTTCGTGTCTTTAGTCGAGAACAGAAGAGGAGGAGGGAGGGGAGGAGAGGACAAGTGGAATGGGGAAGAAGGCGGAGGATGCGTGCAGAGAGGCGCGGAGCCTGGTGTTGGGCAAGTACGAGATGGGGGGGGTGCTGGGGAAGGGCACCTTCGCCAAGGTGTACCACGGCCGCGACCTCCGTACCGGCGAGAGCGTCGCCATTAAGGTCATAAACAAGGACCAGATCCGCCGTGAGGCCGGGATGATGGAGCAGATCAAGCGGGAGATTTCGGTGCTGCGCCTCGTCCGCCACCCTAACGTGGTTGACCTCCGGGAGGTGATGGCCACCAAGACCCGCATCTTCGTCGTCATGGAGTATGTCCGCGGCGGCGAGCTGTTTGCGCGCGTCGTTCGGGGGCCACTCCCCGATGACCGGGCCCGCCGCTACTTCCGCCAACTCATCTCCGCCGTCGGCTTCTGCCACAGCCAAGGCGTCTCCCACCGCGACCTCAAGCCCGAGAATGTCCTCCTCGACCACAATGGTGACCTCAAGGTCTCCGACTTCGGCCTCTCTGCGCTCCCGGAGCAGCTCCGCCACGACGGGCTTCTCCACACCCAGTGCGGTACCCCCGCCTACGTGGCGCCAGAGGTCCTCCGTCGCCAGGGATATGACGGCGCTAAGGCCGACATCTGGTCATGCGGGGTCATCCTTTACGTCCTCCTCGCCGGCTTCCTGCCCTTCCGAGACGACAACTTGATGCGGATGTACCGCAGAGTGCTCAAGGCCGAGTACCAGATCCCGCCCTGGTTCTCTGGCGACGCTCGCCGCCTCGTATCCCGCCTCCTCGTCGCCGACCCGGAGAAGCGCATCTCCATCGATGCCATCATGCATCACCCATGGTTCAACAAGGGCACTTACCGCGAGGATCCCAACCCCGTCCCTCCGCCGCAAGCGGAGGCGGCGCCGGCAGAGGTTTTGGAGCAGAAGCCGGGGACGCCTAGGTTCTACAACGCATTCGAGCTCATCTCCTCCATGTCATCCGGGTTCGACCTGTCGAGCTTGTTCGAGAACCGGCGGGCGGCGGGGACGGTGTTCACGTCGCGGTTGCCCGCAGCGGCCATTCTGGAGCGGCTGGAGAGGGTGGGACGGGGGTTGGGGTTCGGTGTAGAGAGGACGAAGCCGTTCAAGGTGAAGATGGAGAGGAAGAACGAGGGGTGGAAGGGGAGGCTGGGGGTGACGGCAGAGGTGTTTGAGGTGGCGGCCGAGGTGACAGTGGTGGAGTTCTCCAAGCTTTCAGGCGAAACCTCCGACTACACCAAGTTCTGCGAGGAGGACGTCCGCCCAGGATTGAAGGACATCGTCTGGGCATGGCAGGGAGACCATGCCGGCGGCGCCACCAACGAAGATGGTGGTGAAGGTAAGCAATGATGCTTGAGCCCTGCGCTCCGCTATCTATGATGGTCTAATCGCTACTGCTGTTCTAATTAACTAAAATAGTATGGTAATATTTGAGGTGGCCGAGAGATACTTTGTAGATTGTTTGTGTTTAGTGATGGAGAGATCGATATAGTTGTAAGATCATAACACCTCCAAGTTTTGGATTGTTTATAATATTTCAATCCTGTTTTCCTCAAGAATGCTTTTTAATTTCTTCGATTGACTACCAAACTCGCTTCTCAACGAAGGTTTTGCATTCAGCACACGACTCCAACCATCTGAAAGTTCATCACAATTTCTAGTTTTCCTAATTAAGTATTTAAAAAAAATAAAAAAAACAGAGTTGTATTAAATCAAATATAAAATATACGTATGATTTTTTTTTCTTCAAGAAAAATAATATTTTTGATAAAAAAAAATATTATTTTATGATGATATTATGATAAATTTTTATCTTCGCAGATATATGAAAAATACTGAAAACTAATCAAAATCCTCAAAGATAAAAGTTCCTATCCAATTAAAATCACACAGTGCCTCGAACAAAAGGAGTACAGTAAGGATATATTGAGCTCTCACGACATCCTTATCCCATGCACCAGCTTTCAATGGGTTGGGCTGAAGAATTCACGATTTGTAAATGGATTGAAAGAATGCATGAAGGAAGATCATATGGATTGAAAGATGAGTCAGTAATGGCCTCGTACTATTCAAACTTTGTCCAGAAAACTAGCATAACTATCTCGAATCTTTAACCATACCTTAGTTTTCACCGTCACATCTCCAATTCTCACAACTATTTGTTGCACTACAAAAGCCCATAAGTACATCATCTTTATATTTGACATTAAACGTCAAAGAGATTTTTTGGGGCATGCTCTCGGCACAATCTTGTAGAGTCTTGGTACGTGAATTCGATACTCTTTATTTTTCGTCTACCTCTGATGGAAAGAATCGATTAGAACCGAACTATCTTCTATGTTAGATAACCAAAATATGAGATAACAACACCAACCCGTTCTTTGTTCTTCTTTTTTTTTGGCTTTATTTGTTGATGTATATAAAAATCAATTTCTAAAATATTCCTGCTTCGTTGGTACCTTCACCCTCTTAATATTGTCATTCACATTTCATATTTCATTAGCATATTGTTGCATCCGCGATATTGGCGCCCGTATGATTAAATATTGACCTTCTGTATACATTATAGATTACAATATTACAACTGTACAAGAAGACCAAATGAGATGCCTCAAATGTTTGCAGGTTGACAGCGATCCATATGCATGCCATGCAACACGAAACGCCTCGAGTCCTTTAGTTGTATTCAGGTGTTCGTCTATCATGCATCCGTTCTGGGAAACCACATGGTCAAAGAAAGCGTGGGTCCCATCTGCTGAGTGGACTTGCTATTGTTGGGTTGGTGGAAACCACAGTGCGGTTGACGAAGAGATGACTCGACAACCACCTACCACGCCACGCGGTGGGCTTCGTCATAAAGAAGATAAAACAGCAATGGTCGGGAGCTGCCTAAACATGCCTGCGGTGCGACCCTTTGTGGCTGTAAGCATCGTTTTGGTCTCATGGAAGAAACTTCATCTGTTCCTTTTCTCTCTCTCTCTCTCTTTATTCTGTACCGTCGACGGTATGAAAAGACCGACTCAGTTGCTGAAAAGACAACCATTTCGTAGTGACGAAGAAGATAGCAGCCAAAATCCAATCTTAATGGATTACTCAGAAGCAGTACTCTCAGCCAAAAGCCAAAATCCTTTATAAAAAAAGCTATTGTGTTGTGATACCTGCACCAAAGATGAAGGAAACGCAGGAGACGGTAACACTTGGCATCCAAGTTTTGCGGCTCGGTATCTACCTGCATGTGTACTTCACATTCTCATGATTGTATCATGCGGAATTATGACCGCATGCATGCAGAAAGGCGAGGAAAGGAAAGATAAACACTATATATAATGACTCGAAACGACTGACACTATTAAAGAATCTTTAGCTTCGTCACGACAGTCTGCAATCTTGTCTCAAGCGTGAAATAGTTGCAGGTTTCGAGAAGCATGGCAGCATCCAAGAAGGAAGCTAAAGGAAGACCGGGGAGACGTGCATGCAAATTTCACGCGGCCTTGTGGGTGGGTCGTCGTCTCCGTGGTGACGCAGGCTCGCCGTCGCACCACCCACGCATGTAGGACTCCCGTGCGCCCAATCGGATCTGACGATGCGGTGAGTGGATTGAGCGCGACAGCATCGGATGCCCATTTAGGATTTGAAAGCGTCCTAACTTGACTTGACTTAACCTCAAGACCTAAAACATGACCTCCATGCACGCGTTTCTCTGTCCTTAGGATCCGATGTGCCTTCTTCTTCACGTTAAGTTTCTTCTCATCACCACTTGGAACCTTTGCTCAACGGTTAGTGTGGACATCAGTCGTCGATTCATGTCGTTGGTTCGAAGTGACTCGATCTAATTCTCCGAGGTTGTCAGAATTGAATCTTTAGTCTCACTCAACGAATTCCTCGGCCTACAAAATTAGCATCGAGAAAATACGGGATTACTCAAATGTTGAAATTAAAGTACGAGTTAGAAGAAAAAAAAAGGGAGAAAATTTCCTCTACTTTATAGAGTGAAAAAGAAAATTGGACTAAGAAATATTTTAAAAATTATGGTAAGCCGAAGCCTAGTTTTGATTGATCTAATATTAACTATATCAAAATCTATTAAATGATAAGTCTATAATATGTTCTTTTTCTCTACATGACGGTATTCTGGTAAAAATGAGAAAACGAAAACTACCCTCCATCTATCTGTCAATATGGACAAGGGCCTAAGAAAGATGACTCTAGACTATCCTCTCTTGTTACCCACATAAATAAAAGGCTAAGGGGAGATTATTATAGGCTACCTCATTGTAAAATATTTTATGAAATATTTTATTCTTTTATCATCTGATATAAAAAGCTCATCTTCAACATAATGAAAGAGGATCACTTTTTGATCACTTGTGTCTATATTTACCTACCTGGGGTTACTAATTTGGGTATCGAAGAAATCGAATCAAGAAACCTCTCCTGACCTTGATCTTCATATAGGTGACATCTTAGAAGCTCGATGTTTTCACTTCAGAGGCATCTCAAGCAATCCTGTATACACAGGTTTAGATCACATTGGTCTGACCATGATGTCAATTACATCTTCCTGTAATATTTTTATGCTAAAATTGGAAACTAATGTCGTAAGAATGCCCATCTGTTGACTCTATCAATAAACACTTAAGAAAAGAGGCTTTGCCTCAACCTATAATACTTTCACTTAAAGGAGACAGTAGCTATCTTTTTTGCACATACGTGCATCTACCTTGACGTAAACATCGATGCGATACTGATATGCCCACCTTGGTTGGTAAGGGAAGTTCAACAAGTAATAGGTCAGATAATAACGCTCAGTTGATTCTTATCTTAATTCGATGATAGGTGTTTATATTTCTTTCAAGTATTAAAGAATCTAAAGGATTTCCTATAGATTGATGAGTGCCAGGAGGCCCTCGAAATATTGAAGGATCACGTCACCCAGTTGTCGTAGATCACTTTCTCTACCTCTAGTGGAACTCTAAGCCTTTGCCTCATTACCATCGACCTAGTGACAGCTCGATGTTGGTATGGGACTACGAAGGACTTCAAAACCTCATCTATTTATATTCTGAGTAAACACGAGGAGCGGCACCCCTTATTAAGAGGCTCACATTTACACTAGTCTTGGTGGTAGGGAAGCTCTGCCCTTATTTCAAACATATGTTATATAGGTGATCACCGACCAACCACTTAGATAAGTTCTCTCTTGATTCGATGTCTCGGGTCAATTGCTGAGATGGTTAGTAGAGCTAGATGAGTTTGGCATTCGATATATTCTAATGATTGTAATAAAGGCTTAACCGCTAGTAGACTTTATCTCAGAACTAACTCTTTTGCTTGAGGTCGATAAGCACACCCCATTGCATAAACACTATTTGTGGATGGTTTCATCACTTCGGATAGAGGTGGTGTCAAACTCATCTTGAAAGGCTCAAATAAATAATTGTATGAGCAATCTCTATTGTTTGAGTTCAAAATCTACAATAGTAAAGTTGAGTATAAGGCACTTCTCTCGAGGCTTCAGCTTGCTTAAGAGATTCTACTTTAGGACCTAACAATGTTCAGTAACTCATAAATAATCGTGAATCAAGTGAAGGGGAACTATGAGGCTCAAGATGCAACCATAGCAAAATATCTCACTAAGGTGCAAAAAATATTGCATAACTTCTCTCGACTTAACCTATTGTATGTTCCTCGTGAAGAGAACAGTTAAATCCATGTGCTTACCAGATTAGTATTGACCCAAGCCATGAAGAATGGTTGGTCACTAGTCGAGATGCTACTAACTTGAACCTAAGACAAGCACGACATGGCTATTATCGAGGAAGAGTCGAGCTGGATAAACGAGATCCTACTCTATAAAAAAAATAAAATATTCCCAACAAACTATGCATCGGCTTGGAAAATCAAGCATTATCAAGCATGATATTGTATAATTAACTCACTTGTTTCATAGGCTTTTTAGTTAATAATTCCTCAGATGCCTAATACCTTAAGAGGTCAAGAGGGTGCTGATTGAGATGCATGAGAGGATCTATAAGGAGTATATTAGTGGATGAACCCTCACTTTCAAAGTATTTCGGCAAGGGTTCTACTAATCAACACTGTACAAAGATATGATAGCTAATGCCCAAAAATGCGATAGGTGCCAAAGGTTTAAGTGGATATAACATCTACCAATAGTCCCTTTGAGTCTAATTGATTACGGATTACCCTTCGCCTAATGGGGTATAGACATTTTCGAACCCATTCCATTAGCCTTAGCCCAACAAAGGTTTATTATCATTAGAGTTGATTATTTTACGAAGTGGGTGGAGGCTAAGCCATTAGTGTTCATTATTAAGAAGCATATTAAGGGATTCATATGAAAGAATATTATCACTCGTTTTAGAATTCTGAGAGTTATCATCACCGATAATAGAATTGAAATCAATAATGCAAAGTTTAAAGAATCATGTTAATTGTATAATATTCAACTAATGTTTAGCTCAATAACTCATACTTAGACTAATGGTCTCATTAAGGTCACTGACAAAGCTATTCTCAAAGAGTTAAAGAAGCAAGTCATTAGAGTAAAATGTATTTGAGTGGACGAGCTATTGAGTCTCTTGTAAGCATCTCGAATGACATATAAGATCGGGTCAAGAGAATTATCATTCATCTTAACTTTTGGCACAGAGGCTATCCTACACCCGAGATGGTATTTCCACTACATCGAGTTGAGAATTTTGAAAGAATTCTAACCAAAGTTGACCTAATCAGTAAGGTTAGAGTAGAAACACATATAAGGGTCATAAGATACTAGAAAGCAATAGTCAAACTCAACAACCAAAGCATTTGTTCTTAAGGAGTTAGAATAGAAGATCTAATACTTCAAAAAGCTAAAGTCAGCAACCCAACTAGATCTTAAGATAAGTTAGTATGAAGCTGGGAAGAGCCATATCAAGTTATCGAGATAATCTGAAATGGAACCTATCACCTCCGGACAAGAAAAGCGATGGTGTTATTGAGGACATGACATATTGCAACTTAAGAGTCTTGCCCCTTAGGCATCCCTCAAGGTTAGGTCAGGATGACTATGCTTTGAGTATCAAGCCTTAGTTTACCATATCTTTGGCGCTAATTGTAAACATATAAAATTATAAAAAGAGAATATTTTCAAGGTGCGGGTGTTGTATATGGAGGAAAGAAAGTTTCATTGCTTACAAAAACTATATCAACTCAATTGGACCTTTATATTCAAAATGAGATCTCCACTTATCGATGCACAAGATTGAAAGAAGAAACCAATCATAATGAGAGATACAATACAAAATGAGTTTGAGGTGCTTGAGTCAAGAGGTATAAGATAAAATATGTTTAAGGCACATGAATCGAAAAAAGTCGACCCACAAAAAAAGAATCCCATCATAATGGGAGACATAAGGCAAAATACTCTTGAAGCACATGAGTTTGAAAAATCTAACTCGTGTAAGAAAAAAATCGTCACAATGGGAGGCACAAGGAAAAATATATCCAATACACATGAGTTGAGAAAATCCAACATGGTAGAAGAAACTTAACCTAGTGAGAGGCACAATGCAAAATATATTTGATATGTGTGAGTGAAGAAAACTCAACCTGTATAAAAAGAAGACCACAACTACATGAGGTATAAGACAAAAATGTGTTCGAGGTGCATCAGTCAAAAAAACTTGACTCACGTAAGAAGAAACCCGCTATGACTTGAGGCACAAGGTTAAATATGCCTAGGACCTATGAATCGAAAAAAAATTGACCTTATAAGAAAAAAACCCACTATAGTGGGAAGTGTAAAGATAAATATATACCTAACCTACATAAGAATAAATCTGTCATGATGAGAGACGTAAGGAAAAGAATACTCGAAATATGAAGGTTAAAGCATTGACCCCTCATTTACCTAAGGAGGGTAGGACATTGCCCAATGTAGCTGATTAGCTTAGTGGCCCGTACAAGTAAAAAAAAAAAAAAGATAGGGAGATATGGGAACCTTAGGCAAAAACTGGCCCCCTCCACTTGAGGTGGGCCCCTTGATCATGGGAGGGGTCGGTCGACGAGGAGAGCCTTCATAGCATGTTATATCATCACTAATAGTGCACACACCCCTCATCGACGGTTCTCATCGTAGCCCACGTTGTCACCAACAATGACCTCACTAGCATCACCCATGACTCTTGTCAACTTCTCCTGGCTCATATAGCTTGCTCACCATAATTCGTTACAATACTGACTATCATTCAAGTCTAAATTGGGCATCTCGGGCAAAAATAGACTCCCTCCACCCGAGGTGGGTCTCTTGATGATGGGAGAGGTAGGTTGGCGATGAGAGTTTTCATAGCCTATCAAATCATCACCAATAACGCCTGCACCCTTTACCTGCGATCCTCACCATAGCTTATGCCATCGTCAACAGTGCCCTCACCAACATTGGCTATGACTCTTGTTGCTTGCTTGTGGGTTTGTATTGCTCGCTCTTCATAGTCCACGACAACACTCACTATGATCCTCATCTGAGATAGGTATCTTGGGTAGAACTAGGCTCCCTCCGCTTGAGATAGGTCCCTCAATGATGGGAGAGGTAGATCGATGATGGGAGGCTTATATTATAAGGTATAAATAGGCTGATGTGGGCATCTTGAGCTAAAACAACTCTTCTCTACCTGAGATATGGAGGTTGGGCACCTAACACTTCCTTTTTGTCACTACTGAGCCATGGAGGTTGGAAAACTCGACCCTCCCTAATTGTCAAAGTGCAAAGATCAGAAAATCAACCCATCTTTAATGTATAGCATTGCAAGTCCTACCATTGTCATACACTAGTGGCTCTCTAAAGGTGGTTAAGGCTATCTTTGCCATCAGCGGCCATGACCTTGATGGTGAGATTACACAATGCTCCTAAAGGGGATTGTAGGTTCCCATAAAGGCCCAAGAGACGACAACTAATATAACTAAGAGTACTGTTGTTCTTTTGCAAAGTTGAAGGTTTAGGAAGGTAACCAAGATGACGATGACCAAGAGCCGTGGAGGTTAGGAAATTAACCCTCATCATTGCCAACCTCCATGCCTAAAGGACGATCGGGTTCACATTGGCAAGGATTGATCTATTACCAAGGAGGGCCTATCAGCGAGGAGCAACCCCTTGCTGAGATGTAGAGGTTAGGTGAGGCATGGAGGTTGGGTGTCTTGACTCCCATGCCCCCAAGGAGTACCAATTAGTAAGGGACAAAGGTCGTCAATGCAAGGTGAGGGTTAAGCACCCCCGTTCTTATTAGTGTTCATTTGATGCATAGAGTCAGAGAAACAATCAAAGAGGCATATACTTAACATATTAGATGAACTAGACTACACATTTTGAACCTCAATACCATTAATGTTTGTTGCTAAAGCACGCATTTAAGAGAGAACAAATGATAAGAAAAATATCATTAATGAATCGTTATTAATACCTCCAAGTGGTGTCCATGCTATTAAGATAGGATGAAGACCACCCTCCACCTGTTAGCCCATATGGACTACAGTCCAAGGCAAACGATTATAGATTATCCTCCCCCTCTCCCTATAACTTGCGTAGATAAAAAGCCAAGGGGAGATTATTAGAGGCTATCTTTCTGCAAAATATTTCATAAAATATTTTATCTTTTTACCGTCAAATGTAAAAGTTCATCTTCAACATAATGAAAAGAGATCACTTGTGTCCACACTTATCTACCTGAGGTTATTAACTTGGGCATCAGAGGGATTAGGTCAAGAAACCTTTTCTAGCCTTGGTCTTCGTATAGGTGCCACCTTAGGAGCTCGATTTTTTTTATCTCTGAGGTATTTCGAGCAACCTTACACACACGGGTTTGGAACGCATCAAGCCGACGACGACATCAATGATATCTTCTTATAACAATATCAATCACATCGAATCTTATAATATCTTGATCTCACTATTATGTGAACCTAAACCATGCAACTCAATCATGCAAGAGATTGTAATTTCAAATAAAAAGCGTGTAATGCTGGCTCAATTTCGTATCATGGATGGAAATAATTTATGTGTAACAATAGTATTGAATTATTCTTTAGTTATTTTTTAAAAGATAGTTGAAAAAAATTATTTATCACAGATATTTGCTAAAAGAAATTGTACCATAACAATTAAATAACTATGATTAAAAATAAGATTACGGCCCTGCCAAAATCCCATTGGTCATTCTATAACCATTTTCCAACCCAACTTTCTACCACCCCAATGTTCACAGCGCCACCAATCAGCCAACAAAGCAACAAAGAGTTTATATATATTTTTTTGTTGACTTCAATATAATATATTATTTAATAAAAAAATATTTATTCTCGACATGCAATTCTCTCCGTCACTTGCGGACCGTGTTCGCTAATTTAAACATCACAATCCTGGTCTGAAGATTTGTTACGACTCAAATCGAATCACATCACAAAAGTCAAGCTTTTCTTCACCGCAGCAGCACAAACATGTGAAATCACAGCTTCTATTTGTATCAACCAACGTGGTTTGAATTCCTTTGTTCCAACAAAGAAGCCCGGTGACATGATCGATGACGTCTGGAAGATGACGTACATCGCCCTTCTTCCTTGCTTGCTTCCCCATAAGTTCCTGTGCCAGTCGCTGATACCAAACCACAGTCTTCTTGCTTTGTTTCCTCATAGGAATGCCATCATCTTCTTTATAAGAAGAAGACACCACATCCGATCTCCCAACTTCATTCGGTTTGGCTCCCCATAAGGCCAAATGGGTTCGGACTGGGTTCATCAGTCCTCTCCTAGAATCGACCTCCGCGTCGGCCCTCGTCGGTCTCCCGACCAAGCTCCGGTGAGTTTAAGCTCCGGCAATTTGTTCTTTGTGATTACTGTTTTCTGTACTCTCCTCGAGCACAACGGTGGATGTGATGATGCCTTGGAGCACAGGTTGGAGTTCTAGAAGCCATGCTGAATCAGATAAGCGAAGAGAACAGGCGGCTTACCGAGATGGTCCGCGACATGTACACGAACTATAGCGCGCTCCGCCGACGGTTGTCTTATCTCGCAAGCGTCGCTCCATGTGAGAAGGGATCAGCCTCGCCGAAGAGGAAGAGGGTCGACTGTGACAAGCACGCTGCATCCGATGGCGAACATGCGTGCAAAAGATCGAGAGAAGATGCCATGGCCAAGACGTCGAAGGTTTATGTGCGAACCGACCCGTCCGATCCGAGCTTGGTGAGTTCGATCGATCTGTGAGCAAAGAACGGCACGTAATTGGTTTCACGAGTGATTAGTGCTACAGATGGTGATGGACGGCTACCAGTGGAGGAAGTACGGGCAGAAGGTGACCAGAGGCAACCCCTTCCCCAGAGCTTACTTCAGATGCTCCTTTGCCCCTTCATGCCCTGTGAAGAAGAAGGTGTGGAAAGATCACTGTGTTGAGGAAGCATCCTCTGCAATCTTATGCACTAATTCCTGATCCTTCAGGTTCAAAGAAGCGCGGAAGACAAATCGCTGCTGGTGGCCACATACGAAGGTGTGCACAACCACAAACGCCCATCGCTGGATGAAGTCTATACAGTGATGTGTGCATCGCACATTAACTCTTCTGCCCCATCGATCGATCCGGACGTCACCCGACAACCCGACGTCGATAGGTGCCTTGGAGAGATCGAGCCGCCCAAGTTTGACACAGCGCTGGTGGAGCAGATGGTGGCGACGTTGACCAAAGACCCAAACTTCACTGCTGCTGTCGCCGCTGCAATATCCGAGAGAATCCTTCGAGACCCACCACCAGCTTAACACTGGCCATCGAGTACGTAACGATCTACAGCTCCCCTGCGGACTTCAAATCCGATGTAGTATTGGGATAAATTTTACAAGGGAAGAAAATAATTCACATAAACTGTTGTTCCAACTTTTTTTTTATTTTTAATTCTCATCAACTTTGTGCTTCTTCGCAGGTATGCTTGAAAAGACGGATGCATCCGGGTGTAGTGTTCATCTCCAATGTGCAGTGTGGGATGGTATCGTGTCTGCTATGACTTAGTGAACGGGCAAAGCATAGGATCAACATAAACGAGATGCCAAATGACTACACCCGTGACAATTATTAGAGTTTAATACAGATGTAATTATCTCCTAACAGCTTAAGCTTTTGTAATTCAAAAACTCTATCATTGTATCGAAGGATGGTTATATATTTAAGTTTTATACCTACTCTTTTTTATAGTTCTTCAGGAAACCCTGCACTAATCCCAATCATTTGATACGCAATGTCATGATCTAATCCAATCATAGTCTGTACCACCCTTTACTGAACCCCATGACTTTCACACTCATGAGACGCATGCTTCTCTTGTAGTTAGTTTATCACCTGTGCCATTGTTCCTCGTCTCCTCCAACCCCACCACCACCCACGCTTGGAAGTTTGATTCCTGTAGTCACCCATCTACGTACAAAACGACAAGCTTCAAGTGAAATCAAAGAGCAATGCAGGCAGGCTGTAAAACAATGGCAGGAAGGAAAGAAAGCAAACATAAAGCTGATACAGATCCAGGAAGGTAAAGCGCAAAAAAGCTGATGGAAAGGAAAAGAAGCAGAAAAAGACGGAACTTTGAAGTGGGCAGGACGATGCATTCATTGCTTCCCATTCCAGGCATATACGGGCGAGCAACTCCAAAAAGCACCCTCAGTCTCTTGTGCTTTTTGCTTGACGTCGTCTTGAAGCATCGTCTTTTGGGTCTCTCTTCCTTCTCTTCTCGTTGCATTCATCTGTCTCGAGGGACGGAAGCTCAGTCCTTGCAGCGGGAGGGCCGTGAGACATCGGCGTCGCCACCGCCGTTGGTGGACTGCACTGTCAGCGCGGACATGCTGGGCGATGAGGGTGCATCGCCAGCTGCATGCGGGGACGGGGCGGTGCGGCGGTTGAGCTGGCTGAGACTGCCAGGAATGGGAGGCCGGGGATGGCAGGTGGCGGACGAGATCGCCGAGGCGAGGGAGATAGGCATGAGGCAGAGGCCCTTCCCTTGGAGGTACTGCAACGCCGACCCCATGTCCTCCTCCAACAGCTTCGCCACCTGGTGCTCCGCCGCTGTCAGGCCGTCGTTGGCCGCCGCTCCATCAGCTCCTCCTCGTCCCGCCCCGGCCTGCCACCACGTGCAGTCCTCAGTTCTATCATCATGACAATGATCGATTGCAACAATGGCTTTTTGCACGGATACAAGTCGAATACCTCCGATGACATATCGGCCACGAGCGGCGCGACCGCCGCTGCTCCGCCCAACCTGCTCATGCTCAGCACCTGCGTGTTACGGATGCATGCGGAGAATTAATATCACGGGAACGGAGTTCTACGTGCCATCACATTAACAGACGCTGCTAAGTAATCAACGTAGCATATACTACTAGTATGACACAGAGACCATGCATGCAGCAGTGGTCCCATGAATCACACGTCGGGCACCATGTGAAGCCATTAATGAAGCATCAGCAGTGGGAGTTGTTCGAGATCCACGTGTCGACCAGTCGGCCTCCTGATGCTTCTCACCATGTCTTAAACGCAGGACTCAACAGTCTCGTATCGTAGCAGGAGGGAGAGAGAGAGAGAGAGAGAGAGAGAGAGAGAGAGAGAGAGAGAGAGAGAGAGAGGAATTGCCTTCACTTGGAGCTGCAGGAACTTGACGTAGTCGATGATCTCGTCCAGCATCGACGCCTTGTCCGTCTGCAGTTGCAGTCAACACAGTGTTGAATACACAGCAAGCGGAGAAGACAGTTTGCTACACATTTATTGTCCACTACCACTTCAACACAAAAAACAATGCAAATGCTGTACTATAAAGTTCCATTGGGTTGAAAAGACTATAAAGCACTGCAAAATCATGGATATTCCTCCGATTCTATTACTTATCATGGCGATCCAACCTGAATGGGTTATAAAGCAGGTCCTGATGTATGTATAATCTTCATGTTTACCATGCCATATATACATATGTATGTATATACACACAAGCTGTATCTTCTAAACTTCCAACCTTTCACGTTCAAAGCACTTAAGTGCTTTGGCAGATCGTAGTTGACATTGTTGGTTCGTTAAATCACTCTTCTCATGTTTCATTGACGTGGTCGAGGTTAGGTAAGTTGAGCGAATTGATTATAGTAAAGAAGGGAAGGAGAATAATGAAGGGGAAGGTGAGGAAGAAGAGGACCTTATTGGCGTTGGGCACCAACTCCTGCAGCGCTTTCATCCTCTCCGCGATCCTCTCCCTCCGAAGCTGTGTACGGAAACGAACAAGAAAGCCAACAGAGCATTAAAGACCAAAGTTTAGAACAGATAATCGAAGACGATTCCATTAGGCAACAGAAGAAAGAAAATTCGATGAAAGGTTCGATCTTTTTTCTACTTATTTGCAAGTAAATGAATGCCCCACTCTTTCGGCAATGCTATGTGGATCCGTCGCCTGCCCTCGCCTCGCCCTCACCCTCGGCCTGGGAGGTACCGCGCCCCCGCCGGTGGATGGTGAACCCGACGCTGCCGCAGGGACTTGGCCTTTACCGGCCGCTGCCGGCGGAGCTCCTCGGTGATTCTGACAGGTTTAGAGACTCGGTTAGTGCCGAAACGTTTGTCCGAAAAAGAAAAAGGTCTCCTTTTTTCCCCCTTGTCTAGGTTTGCAGGAGATGAAAAATGAGGGTTTTGGAACCTGGGGATAATGGAAATGCTGGTGCTGATTCGGCGCCTGAGCCGCTCGCTGCAGCGATTCCTCGAATCCGTTGTAGAGCGCCTCCGCTTCCTTCGATGAATAAAAAGGCGAATTTTTAGCAGAAAAGGAGGGTTTTTTCTCCGTCTTCATCGTAATTAAACGGAATAATAGACAAGAATCAGAACGAATGAACTGGAAAGCGTACCGTGGAATCAGAGGATTTGAAGGGCGCATCGACTTCCTCTCGAGATCGGTCGAAGAGAAGGCCGGAATCCCCCGACCCGCGGCTCCCGAGGGAGAGCGGTGGAGGAAGGAACCCCCCCGAGTCACCGCCGCCTCCCGCCGGCGGCTGCCCCATCGACTGAAGGAGCAATTGCTGTTGGGGAGACGCGTGATGAGCGTAATGGTGGTGGTTGAGCTGGAGCAGCATCGACTTCCCCGTCGGCGGCGGGCTCCCTCCACTGGCGGCCTGGTGCTGCCGGAACCTCGACGCGAGAAGCGACGCCTCATCGTACCCTCCGAGCCCCATCTGCCAGGCGGGGGCGAGACCGGACATCATCTGATCGAGGAAGTCGTCGTGGTCGGCGCCTCCGCCGTTCTGGAGCTCCTGAAGCGCGATGTGAGCAGCGACGGCGGAGGCGGCGAGTCCCCCCGCCATCCCTTGCATCTCCTTGCTGCTCGGCTGCATCGCCAACCCCAGGCGTGCGCTTAGGGTTTCCTCCCCTCCCCTCTGTGGTATCGTCTCTCTGCGTGAAGCGGCGGAAGGCGGCCACTTCGCCGTGCTTCGCACTTATAAACTCGCGGTCGAGTTATTCCCCAACTAAAACAACATTAGAAGCGCATAATAAACGGTTGGGATTAGGTGTTCTTAAACGCGATCGCAGCGATTAGCTCTCATTTTGGTCTCTTAATCTGTTGCCGCATCCATCGCATGCTAATCGAACACCGAAATCCAAACGTATGATCTCACGACGATCCACGTTGGTCTGCAGGATCCAACACAGCAGGATGTTGGATGTGTAATCGATAGGATCACAAGCAGGATTGTACCGGCTGTAGAGTGGGTGTCTACAGACGTAGATCGTCATCTTGATGGTTTATTTCCACGCAGCGTTTTTTTTATCTTCAAAAGAATAAAATTATCCTCGTCATCCTTACCTCCTTCCCTTTTCCTTTGGCCTCTTTGTCTTTGTTGTCATGATCATCATCACTTATTGTCTTTGTCACTTGTGTTATCATCTCATCTTATCTCTTTTTCTATCCTTGTCTTCTCTATTTTATTTGTCTATGACTATCAATTTGATGGAGAGTTAATGATACTAAAATTCGATGATGAGGAGAATGCATGGAGGAGTGGAGTTGGGGGCAGTGGGACAAAGCAACAGTGGACGGGACGAAGAATAATGATAATTTTTATTTTAGGAATGAACCAAAAAGAGGATGCTATGTAAAAAAATATATATATAAAAATTTGAGGGTCTTTTTTTTAGAAAATTTGCTCAAATGCACATCTAAATATCTTTTGTTTATGATATAATACTATTATTTTTTATTGTCTGCAAAACTAATGTGATGGACTGTTAAACAAATGCAGCCATGTTGTAACCTGTAACAGAAATGGGCAATCTAATAAGCTAATACAACTTGGTCTTGGAAGCCACTGACAAAGTATAGAGTATAGTGTAAGGTAGTGGGGTTTGAATTCCACCGAGGAGGAGGGGGATTATGTTATTGCAAGAACATTACAGCCTGCAACTTCGGCAGATGGTGGTGTTCTCCACCAATAAAGTGCAGTTTTTGATCTACCATGCGCAGATAACGATGCTTGATGTTCTCCCGGAATTAATTACTTGAGCTCCATAACATATTTATCAGATGAACAGAAGAGAAAATTATTGTGAGCCGAAGTCGGAAAAGAGACGTAATCAAATGCCATGATGGGGATGTATAAAATTGCTAGTCGAAAGGAAGAGGTATCAAGATACGGCCGCACAAAAGTCAAATGATAAAGAATTGAACAGGACATGCTGCAAAAGTGGTGTTTGATCTTATTGTGTATTGTTGCATCGAAGTGATTCCATGATTAATTTGTGCTGCTTCATGCGATGTCGTGTTCTCTAAATCATTGGTATCGTGTGGCTCATGTTCATCACTTCTTGTTGCTTATTCGCCATGCTCGCAAGCTTGGATAGGTTTTGTAGTGCTTCGCCAAGGTCAATCCACAGATTTGCCAAGAGAGAGAGCTCATGGCTTGGAAAGTTATAAGAGGCACAAAGGTGTATACTAATACATTGGACGATCAACTCGATGCTGCCACGAGATTTAGTGAGACAAACAAGGCTTGGAATGCAAAGAAGGCCAAGATTTCTTAGATCAAAAGTATTCTAAAGAGAAGCTTTCAGATGTCCAGCCATTCTTGTCTTTTATCGATCGTGTATCTATCACCTTCTTTCTTTCTTTTATTTCGCTGCCTGACAACCACGTCTTTACAACACACCCACTCATCCTATCAAGAAAAAGAAAGAGAAAAAGAAGATCTTTTTTAGGCATCTACGAGCATCAAATTCAATCAATTGCACCCAAAAGCCTGGGGTTGTAGGGTACACACACACACACTCTCTCTCTCTCTCTCCATATCCCATAGGATATGTTGATCTTATTAGGAACTTTTGTCAAGTGGGAAGAAAAGTAAGGAGTATGATGAGAGAGAGAATAGATCATGTGATTGAGGGCCATATTGATGCAATGAGATGAGATGTAGTTGAAAACACATGAATGTTCCAGTACTAATAATGTTGTGCCCTACACAGCATTAGCAGACAAAAAAATAAGCCTTCATATTCCAACAGGACAGCAAGCTCATCAGAAACATTTTAACTCTCCCATCCTCCCATCCTCCCATCCCTCAGGTTGCATAGCCAAAGAAATCTTATCATCAACGACGGCGAGAACTTTATACCAAATAGTGAAAGGTTGAGAATGATAATTGCGTAAAAAAACACTCGGGATGGTACCACCAAAACATCTACAGAGAATTAGCAACACAACAGCTGAGTAAAAAAAAACACCAGCTTTATCCAGGCTACTTCATTTCTTAATACAAGCCCCAATCATAAAATAGAAGGAAAAATCACCTTTAAAACAGTCTGGAGTTGAGACAAATAAAATGTGAAAGAAAACATGCTGAGTCAAAAAAAAAAAAAAAAAAAAGGAGGACAATTTATGAATGAGTTTTTGCTAACACATACTCACTTGATTATGTCTGTGGCCTTACAAAAGCCATATCTGTTCCTCACTTGATAGAAGACTTGCACAAAATTAACGAGATGCACATTGTAAACACTGGGAGAGATTGCACATTGTAATCAAATGGTTTTGCATCCTATCAATAAAGCGTACGTGCTTCACTGCAAGAAACAAAGGAATCAGTCTGTCAGCAAACCATGCAGCTTTAATTCCAAGCATAGATTACCACCATCGCATCTCACAGAAGACGATCTTATAATGCACATGCTGTCAATTTGTTGGCACAAGTAATCCACAAGATTACGAGAAGCTGAAACAAAATTCAGGTTAAAATTAAAAACATCAACTCGATTAAATCCCTCATCCCATCTAACTTGGAACAGCAACATACACAAGCACTAGAGAGACCACAAAATAACTGCCACTAGCAACTAATGATGCTGTCTACGGTATTACAGTGGCCTTGTCAAAACTTTCAAGAGTTAATTGCATGTGGACTATACAAAAATAGCAACGGTGCTATCTACCTTACAATCTGCCAAGTAAAGCTACATAAGGGCTTGCGTTTACCCCTCGTTTATCATGGGAATCAAAAGTACGGCCAAACATATTATAAGCCTTACATGAGTTCCTACACCCAGCTCATGACTTCATCACCAGTCTCGTGGCTTCTTGATAGGCAAATGATACAATACAATCATCTCGGGCCTGATCCACCAATGCGACAGTAGTGCGAAAATGGAAGTGGATTTGAATTTTACCCGAGGAACAAGTGAACATCAACTATTAATCATATAGAAACTCAAGTTTGGCCCTTTCTCTTGCGCTTCTTCCCAGCCAAAGCCTCACTCTCTTGTACCTTCGGTGTTGTATCTGAGCGCACCTTTCCCAATGTCTCGGATTCTCGAACCTTAGCTTTCCCCTTCTCAGAAGCAACATTGGACTTTGATTCACTACCAGTTTTCAAAGTGGTAATGCCTCTTGATTTAAGGCCTGTCTTTGTGCTGTCTGCACTTGATTTACCTTTTGGTGCATCCTTTTTTACCTTGCTGCTAGCACTGAGCACACTATCAGTTGACCTGCCTGTCGACTTGGGAGTGCCATCCACGGATTTTCTGATTGACTTGTGGGCATTATCCTTAGACCCACCTCTGGTTTTAGAGGTAGATTTATCCTTGAAAATACCACCCTTGCTCTTCTTATCATCATCCTTGATCTTAGTGCCAGATCTAAAACTACCATCTTTGGATTTGCTTGTTGCCTTCTCTTTTAGTTTACCTGAAGTGCTGGGGTTATCGTCAAGGTTTGAAACAGCAGCTTTAGGCGGCCTACCTCTACGGTGACTGCTGAGTCGTGTGCCATTGACAGCCAATCAAAATCATTAAGATCTTGTATTAAAAATCATATAAGAATTAGATAAGCCCAATTACTATCATTAACCTTTTTGCAGGTGTCTCGATAATTCTTTCCTTTTGGATGGAACTTGAACTTGTCTTTGTTCTCTTGCTTCTCGGCCTGGTTCACATGGCAATACTGAACATCAAACACCGAAAAATAGGCATAGATATAACAATATTTGGTCAGCATTCACAGAATCATGTTACCATTCAACGTTTCAAATTCTTTTACAGTTCTCTAAAAATAATGCCCAATTTCTGAAAAGCTTATGCTATTAGCAAGCAATACAAATCAAACTAGAAGATGATCAAATTTCATGAAACTTCTGGAATAGCTGATTAGCTAAAATGTTGCACAAATAGATTAAGAGAATTCCGAGTAAAGGTGCTATTAAAGACAGAAAGACTACAAAAGACAAGTAGAAAAACTGAACAAGGAATATAACCACCCTCGGTTCATTATAGTATAGTCTTTGATAGAGACAAATTGTGTAAAGGATACATGAAATCAGCCTAACAAAGTATAGTCTATGACAGAGACAAATTGTGTAAAGGATACATGAAATCAGCCTAACAAAGTCAGCAAAAATGCTTATTGCTTTTGTACCCTAAATGATGAGATAATGACAGAAATAAGAGTACCCTCTTCATCGTACTGTTAGTACCAAAACCTTCAGGACTGACCATTGTGTTTTTTGAGTATGCTCAATAGGTTTCTGAACACAATTATTCAGGATGCATAAAAAAATATGATTACTAAAAACAAGCATCCAGTGAGGGAAGGCATGTAGAGGAACTGATAACAGAATAATAAGAGACTAGACCTAGCATATTTCCCTGATAGAAATCATGACTACGAATGAACATGAATAATAAACGATTTCAGCTTGATTAATGTGGCGGAATTAAGTTTCATAAGAAAAAAGAAAGATCCATACTTGCAGAAATGTGGAGAAATATTAGTTACATGAAAGCTTCCACTAAAAAGCAATACTTACTCTTCTGAAGAAGCATCAGGATCAATCGAGACTTTTGCTTGTTCCTGCAGATCAAATTGGCAAAGTTAGCATGAAAACGCAACATACAAAGAGAGATTTGGAAATTCTGACCAACCACATGTATCTTGTTGTTTTTAATAAATTCCCAGCGTTCTTTCTTCAACAATAATATCTCTACATCACCATCATTATAGATGACCTGGATAGCATAAAATATCATACGGTAAAAAGACTACAGGACCAACAGAAACTAGCATCCTTTAACAACAATTTACCTTATGCTTTTTTGAAGTATGATCATAAGAATCAACAACACCATCATAAAACCTGCAGAAAAGAAAATATCTAAGAAATGGGAAAGCAACACATTTTTCAAATGACAAAAGTCTAAGAAGCAGTACACTTTTTAAAGTACAGCTACCTCCTAATTTCGCTATACTTGTCAGAAACATTTAAAAGGTACAAGCTAACTCAGTAATAACTCAGAAAAAAGTCTATGATTTCACATTAGCCAAGTCTCTGATTCTATTATGTGTCCTAGACATCCTTAGATATAGTATAGCATGAGGTCAACAACTGCATTATTGAGAGGGGTTAAATATATAACCATGTGATGTCCTATGCTGTTGCTAATATTGCAGATGAGGAAATCACATTGAAAATCAATCTGCAGCATGAACCCCAATGGACAGATTATTTATCTTAAAAGCACAGATTATTTAATTCATTGATATAGCATATTTGTGTCAACTTCCTTTGTCAAGTTATGGTTTGATTATTAGAATATGATGAAATTATAACTGAGGTCACAGATCAAATGATCTATGATATGGGAAAATCAAATGGATCAGCTAGTGATGAACAATATTGTGGGATTACTTAATAAATCTAATCAAGAAAATATGACATTCATAATCATGAAAAGTAATACATCCAACTGTCACCATAATGTAGCCAATGATAGAAAGGAAACCATTACAGAAATACACACCACCTAGAAAGAACACAATTATCATTGTCGGTGCAAAAATGCCCTAGACCACAAAGAAAACATCCATAAGATTATGTTTCCAAAAGAAAACTGTCAGTAGGAAATCATCTCTCAATTAATTATAACCAGCATAACATTTTTCAAAATTTATAACAAACAAGCACTTTGCTTCAAAACAAATCTTGTCCAACAGTTTCACCACATCAGCTAACAGCAAATGTGACAATAAAATCTCACTCAAGAACAAAGAATATTGGTTTAAAAATTATGATATGCTTACTTCTTATCCATGGGCCACCATACTCTGATTGTGGAACCAACAAGACTTTCATCCATTTCTTTATTGAGGGTTGGTGTTTCAGAAATCTACCATGAAAGAAGCCAAAGAATTAAGATCTTATGGGCTTTCAAGAGTAAAATGATGTACGATGACAGGAACATTAGAAAAATTAAAAAAACCAAAATCAAAGAGCTGCCAAATCTAATATTAAATACTGAGTAATGTCAAAGAAACAGTGTGACCAAACATACAAGAAGCAAGAAAAATATATCTATTCATCTCAGCAACCACAAACTAGTTCCATGATGAGGAAAAATATTATGTAGCAAATAAAACTGCTGCTATACAAAACAAAAACTCCAAATACTGAGGGACCTATATTATTTACATGTACTAGAGGCAATGATCACAGGAACAGTTGCCTTAAAATGGTTCCAAACTAAATAGGTCCCAAGTTCACTATCTGCCCAAACTGGGACTTCTTACCAAAGAAAGAAAAAAGACACTGGATCAAAGCCTTATATGAGTGGAAACTCCAGCTGCCCATCCCCCTCCTCTCTCATACTCAGACAACAGTGAAACATCTGCAGTTCAACCTGCTCAATCAAATCAGCTACATACATAGTTCTTTATTAGGTTTCCCATGTAACCTCTAAATCCTAGCACTCCAATAAGAATATGTGAAGTATTATTCAATTGTGTATCATATTAACCTCCAACAACAACAAAGCAGTAAGTACCAACTATTTGAATATCAATGTTAACCACCAAGAACAATAAAACCCTAATATCTGCAATTTTACTAGAGGTACCACAACCCAAACGACTGTCCAATGGAAGGGCCTGAATAGTCATACATCAAGCATGCTCTTTGAGGTTCCATTCTTCATAGCTAATTCCTAAGGAGCAGTTACTCGTAAATCATAACAGTCGCTCATGAAAATAAAACAATTTTCCAGAAGATGATAAGCTTAATCACTAATACAATACCTTCAGTGACCACTTTCACTAGTTACTCCAACAAATGACTTGAAAATTATATTTAAAAGAAAAATGCAATCAGCAACCATCATATGTACTTCCATAAGCTGCCATGAATAGAACAATATGTAGCAATACGATGTAAATTGCATTTTCATTCCCATGAGTTTGCCTACATTGCACAAAAAAGTCACACTAGATATGCCCAGTGAAGCTTATGCTCGAGAACTTCCAAGTCTCATAAGCATGACAACCAAACCAAGCTATAAAAGACGTGCCCACATAATCCCCTAGAGATTTATACTCTCATTTATACATATACAGATCACAAAAGATGAGCAATGCAATGTTGTCATAGATGTAATATTGGTGGCACTATGTGACACTGCCACTGAATGCACATGCTGCTATTTAAAATATTCTCCTATATGTAATGAACATCTTCACACAATGGTCATGCTTCCTCCACACCTTAGTTATATTGTTCTCCTAAAATTGCCTTGATATCAACCTAGTCATAGCATCCTCCTAAAATTGCCTTAGTCTTTAGGTGCTTTTGTTGCAGACTTAAGGAGATCATTTAATGAATGAGATGCCAAAGGCATGCTAGTCTGTTGAATATCCAACTTACGAAAATAAAAATAATGTTATACAACACATTTATGATAACTAAGCACCAAAGATTAAAGAGCATACAGATTGTGATGACAATATCTGCCAAGAAGACAGCAAATAGGATAAGGAAAAAACACATGCGAAAGAAACTCAAAGTTTCTTTCAGAAAATGATGCAAGATCATTATTCAAAGATGCATAAGGCTAAAGCAACGATTGTACTAAAACATGTTTCTTGTTAGCATAGCTAATGTGAGAAATCCATCAAAATAATAGAGAGTCTGGACTATGACAAGATAACCTTTAAAACTGGTTCTCCAGCTGTATCCTTTTTGGCCTTGAGACTGTCTTGTTGTTTAATTTTGGATGTTCGGAGTCTTTGTGATGAATCTCCATGATCAGACTTACCTGTTGAACCCTTTCTACTAGTTTGCCTTTGGGATTTTCCTTCAAAGTCTCTTGTCACAGTTGCAGGCTTCTCAATGTTATCAGAATCACCAATACCATCCGATTCCTTCTTCAAGTCAGAATCTTTCGTCGATGAAGTTTTGTTCCCATTATCAGACCCCTTCTGTTGCAAAGGGGGAACACATCGCTCAGCTGCTCCACTGCCTCCAGGCTTTGTTGCAGCCAGCTTTGAACTAGGTCGACCTCGTTTTCGTCGAGTTGCATCAGGAATCTCCGATTTGGACTGCGTTGAATCTTTAACAGCTCCACTGTCTGCTCCAGGAGGCGACAGGTCATGTTTACTGGATGGTTCCTCGTTCTCAAGTGAGCCATCTATCAAGACTGATTAGAAATATTTTCAGATTGACCAAAAATTTTGTTTTCTTGCACCCAGTTTGCTTGGCTTCAAGATCCAAAAACAGCATCTGGTTTTAAAACAGAGAACCTAGTTACCTGAAACAACCCTGTTTGGTGCAGTGTCCCTTTCAAATTGATCACCATGACAAGAAGGTTCAGGCTTCTGTTCTGGAGAAGATGGTTCCACTGTTGATTCACCATTACCGATCTGAACAATACCATTGCTCGTCACGGACTTTGACGATTTCTCCGTAATAGTAATTTCTTCAGGATAGCCTGTTGCTTGTTCCATCTTTGCAGATCCCTGAATTAAAGAAGACATGGGAAGATAAATTATAAGGTTCTTCATACAACAGCAAGATGCAGGCTTCCAAAACACATATTTAAGGCATCTACATCAGCACAAAAGAGCGATGAAATCTCAAGAGATAAAGTCATGTTTTATTACTATAGCCAATATTTAAAAAAAAAAGTTTCTCATAAAGCAAATGGATTAAAATTAGAGCACTAACTATGCACTAATAAAGTTAGCTGCTACTAACCAGCTATGAGCACAAACACTACAAAAGCTATTTATGTATGCTGTTATCACATAGAAGCTTATGTAATCACAGAAAGGAAATATAGTGCTTGCAAGAGAGAGATTAAAAATCATATAACTTAGCCAGTCTAGTGGGCAATGACAAGATGCTCAAAATACAAAAAACTTGTATCAATTTTAAGGTGCCATGAAGTACAAAAATAAATAAAACTAAAAGGCTTCACAAATCACTATTAGTTTTAACTGCAATACTGTGATTTTCAACAACTTACATTTGAAAAAGAGATAACGTCACAGCATAATCAGTTTCGAGCCTTTTTCTTAATTTTTAAACCATAGTTTCCTCCAAATCCACAAAATATAGAAAACAGGAACAGAAACTCCTAAAATCAGCGGCAATGTCAATATCTTGAACTTCTAGTTAGTAAGATAATTTTAGAATACTCAGAAAGCTCTCATGGTTCTATCATGCATGTCCAAATTTTGTGTTGAAAATTGCCAAAAAATAAAATAAAATTCTGACTTATGAAGTATAAAAAAGTTGACGCACCACAATTTCACCAGAAACATTTGCATCATTTTGCTCCACACCACCAGAATTTTCTTGGCATATGGAGGCTACAACTTTACCATACTTATTTAAGGGAGTGCCAATGGATTGGGTTAATTCCACAATATAAGGTTTTAGTTTCCCAGAACAATTACTGATCACTTTCTCACTCAACCTGCGTACAACAGGCAAGATATCCTGACGACAAACGTAAGCCAGATCAGAGAGTGTTGAAAATCACTGAAACCAGTGAATGTTAGGAGATAGGAATTTACTTTATTATCAGTTTTTACACTATCCAGAAGGCACAAGATTAGATCTGAGGATATATCTTCACTCTCTTCTAAAACAAGTGTCATAATCATCTCCATTGAAGAAAATATCTTCTCAGAATGATTTGGCCTGCAATAAAATACAAATCAGCCTCTAACTGTTATCTTGGAATAATAATGGTAAAATCCACCAAAATTAGAAATACAACATCAATCACTTAATAAGGATCCAGGCAAGGTATTAACAGATATATACATAAAGAAGGTTCTTTATATGTAATAGAAAATTATGGTCAATTATCTAACTGCAAATGCACAGCTAAAAGCTACAAATAAATAAGCAAAGTGTCCTTAAAGAATATCTACATTAAGCAGAAGTCGCCAAATCAGAAACCACGACAACAAAGTTTCATGAAAATAGCAAGTTGAATAAAATAATAAATTTGACTGTCAGATATCTACAAAAATGAAACCATTCTAAAATAATTTTAGAACACCTCAATTGATGTTAGGGTCATCCAGACCTAAGATTTTAAAATCAACAAGATTCACGGTAAGGTACGTCACTATGTTAGCTCAATAACTTTGCCCATCTTATCTACAACACAATCTTGCACCATATAATAGAGGTTGGCACCAAGCACAATTCAGAGTAAAAGGATATCTTGGAAAACTCATTTAAACATCACTTAATATTAAAAGCCCAATCTTCACATATTGCTGGCGATTACTGAACCAACCAATCATCAATAGTTTATTCACAGATTTTGTACAAAATAAAACATAATAAATGACCCATAAAATTGGAGACCACTAATAAAGGAATTCAAGGCTTCATGAATACCTTCTGTACAACTATGTTTCATATATGTATGTGGTTCAAACATAACATCTGGTCTTAGTAATAAGAACACCATGGTTATTAACCATCCAATGCAATCCCTAGCAGTGATACCTAGTCTAGACCAAAAAGAGACAAAACTTACATAAATTTATCGAGAACATAATGTGATACAATTTGAAGGTATATGGAAGCATAAAACATGTATCTTGATTGTTAAGTTTATATGAAAATGGCATGAGTTACATGTATCTTGATTGTTAAGTTATATGGAAGCATAAAACATGTATCTTGATTGTTAAGTTTATATGAAAATGGCATGAGTTACAATCAGTGACAGGGTTAGTTGCATCTACAAAAAAATTGAATAAGACCACACAATTGTGCTATGAATGCTTCTAAATGCCCTCTATATATCAACAATTACAAACATATTGAAGTCCTTTTAATGAAAATAGAAACTAAAGCTTCCCTTATCTCATGATCCTTTTATAAGGTGGAATAGCAACAACAGGCCACCTAAGATAACTGGCTTTTGGCATGTAAACAAAAGCCTAGATTCCCCTCAAAAGCACCAAGAACCTAAGTAGTGAGGCATCCCAAGCACCTACCGAGTGGTGTGCCCATGACAACATTGTTAAGGGACCAAATGCATATAATAAGAACAGTAGATTACTAATTGCAAGTTGCTGCAGTGATCAGGAAATAAATAGCAAAAAAAAGAGTAAGTAACTTCATCACCTTATCGTATTTAGGAAATACCGGAACATTTCCAGAATCAATGAGTCGCACTCAAGATCCAACATTACAACACACGATCGAACTTTAGCAACAGTTTCAAGAATGGAAACTCTTTTGGGAAATGAATGACTTGACATATCGTCTAAATTTTCAAAAGCTTCAACAATCCTCTGAAATATCTCCTGAACATTTTCAGGATGGGTTGAAAATGTTACCAATACAAAATTAAAATATGTAAACCTACAATCAACTAAAGGGTAAAGTGGCACACAAATACAGAAACACTAACCTTCATTAGATCATCATCATATGGAGCCTCAGGGGCAGTTATTCTTGTGATTTCACTAATGCATGATGCAACAGCCACTTTCACATCTATATCTGAATGCCCGAGCAACTCCTTAGCCACCAATGCTTTCATTGATGGCCTGAGTGCATTTGACATTGACTGGGTTGGTGATTGTTCCACTCTTGATAACAAACTCTCAGTTTGCTGCAAAATGAGAGATCAAGGTGATGTAAAGCAACATGGCATATAAAAGAAAATATATAGACTGAACAAAAAAAGCACATACAAGTTCCATGATCAAATTTGATGATTCCTTGAAGGTGAAAAACATTGATCCACTCTGTAATTTTAGATTGATTTCAAATATGTGGACCAAAATAAAGGCTGCATATAAATATCTATCAGGTTACAAAAAAAAACCTTCATATTCAGAGGTGGCAACCAAGTCTATAATTTTAGAATGAATTCATATACATAAATCAGGGAGTGTAAATAGACACCTATCAGGATACAGATAAGTAATCCTCATATTCAGTGATAGCAGTCAAGAAAACAACTTCTACAGTTTCTATACAGCAAGCAATGCATTTTCAATATGAACAGTAATAAAGCTTTAAAAAATTACTGCTACTTTGGCAACCTGAAAGGACGAGGGTCAACTCTTGCTTTATTTATGATATCTTATGCAAAATCATTCAAGCAAGACAATACATAGCCATGACGAGTGCTGCTTATCATTTCATTCACAAAATTTCACTGGGTCTACCTGTTTAGCAATTTGTTAATTGATATTTTTCTTTCTTTCGTAGCTAATGTCAATTTCAGACACTTAAATATCTGTCCTGATCACAGATGAACCTCCACCACACACATTACATTGCAAATTACAATATGATGATAGTTTCCCACAAGCATGTTGCGATAACAGACAAGCAGTAATAATTTTCAAGACAATCAGATTCTCTCTGAGGTAGTTACGTTGCACAACAAAGAACAAAACACAAAATGAATCAACATTAATTTGACCTGTACTTCTTCATAGAAAGAAAGTAATTTGATAAGTCTAAGCCAATAATAGAAAGATAGTAATCTAAGAGCCAACATCATCATAAAGGACCAAAATATTGATCACATGTAGAGTTTAACAAAGCACACCATTATTTTCACCTGTACTTCTTCATAAGTAACATATTTTAAAGGTATATAATGCTTTTATAGAGTTCATTTATATTATTTATCACAAGTCAAATTTGAATGATGTCTTTGTCGTGATGAAACATGTTTGAAGGGAAATAGACTGACATCAATTCTCAAATCCACCACTTAGATAGTAATAGAATGATAAAAGTCAGTCTTTTGGCAAATTCAATACAGCAAACATATCATACTAAAACCACCCATCAGCAGGCAACCATTAACTATCTGGTGATGGACGAAGAAACACGGATGGACAATGTGTCCCAGTACATACAGTATTTGATGAGCAACCAAGTTAGCTTTCAACACCCTCATGACTGTCCAAAAACAATATTTTTCTACTTCCAGAAACACCCATCAGCAGGCAACCATTACTGAAGACCCCTGGAGCACAACAGGTTGCATACAGCATACAAGAAATAGTTTAAACTGTACATCATGGTAAATGACGAATGTTTGAGTAACAATGCCATGAACAAAAAACCTAAATTTTGTAGGCGGCAAACAATTAAATAAGTAAGCACCGCCTGCATCTTTAAACCCATAAAAGGGGACACTATTACTCGGCACATGCATGAAACAAAAGCTATGCTTAAACTGTGCTTCCAATCCGCATGTCATCAAACCTCAGCAACAAAAACAATCAGATGGCAAATGCAACAACAAACCCTACCTTTGGATTGACAGAATATGGGAACAAATAAAACAAAATTTTGGCAGAACAATTGGAGAAAAGGCTCATCATCAAATGTTATCTTTCCGGATGACATCTGGAGAAAACAATAAACAATAAAGAGGCCTAGAGCTTACATCGAGAAGCGGAAGGAGCTCGTCGACAGCAGACGGAGGAGACACAAGCCTGCTTCCAACCTCCCGGAGCCGATCCTCCAGCTCCTTCTCCTTGCTGACCATCGATCCAAGCTTCAGATCCAGAACTCCTCGATTTTCCCAAGGCCTTATGCCATCAAAATCCTGAAAGACAAAAGCCCGGGAACCCAAATCGATCAAACATGGAACTAAGTTTTCCGTAACGCGAGAAACGATTTATAGTTCAAATCTAGGGTTTCGCAGGCTCGGACGGCCAGGTAATTAAGGGTAGGGTTTTGATTCTTACCTTTGCTCACCTACTCGAGGGTGCTCTATTTCGCATCGATTCGATCGACCGTTCGCGAGTGATGACTGAGGCGGAGCGGACCGCGAGGAAGAAGGGGAGGTGTGCTTAATGAGGTGGGGGAGGAGAGAGAGAGGGGACGGATCGAGAGAGAGAAAGAGACAGAGGGTGGTGGGTGGTTTGTTTGAAGCCAAAGCGGACTCGTCGGTGACCGAAGGGAGTTTATGCAATCGGATTTACCGTGGGGTTTCACGTCCGCCACGAGCTCCCAGTAGTCCCATGTCCCATGCCCTTGAAGCGGTTGGGTGGACCGTTTTGTGGGTTCGATGTCGCCTCCGTAACTAGAATCATTGGTTTCTCGCGTGCTAATGATTTACATATAATTAAATAATTGATAGATCTAAATTTAAATCCGTATATGAACATCTTGTACACGGTTTAATGTGTCGAAATAAGAATTTAGTCTCCAAAATGTGTATTTTTTCTGAGAAAATACGATAAATTATTTTTTATAACAGGCATCTCTCTAGTAAAGCAACGTGTATTTCACTCACCGGCTTGTAGATACCCGAATTTTCTACCTGCCTCCTGATTAGGCAGCTTTGTGGTGCTCCACATGTGGAATGATGGCGGCTTCCCGACCGCAACACAGAAAAGCTGACATGCGGCAGTTAAAAAAAACAAAAGACAATAAACCACGATGGTGGCCGCGTGAAAACGTTTTCTTGTTTTGTTTTCCGATTGAACCGGCTTCGACCGGCTCAAACAGGCCGACTCACTGTTGAAGGTGCAATCTCCGTCACAGGCTACATCTCTATATATAACGTGAACAATGGGTCGGCTGTCTTTGAGATTGCTTGTTTGATCAGGAAAGGTTGAGCACGAAACCCTAGCGATGGAGCCACAGCGGAAGAAGCTCGAAATCTTCGTTCGGGCTCCCGATCTCGGCCTCCCCTCCCGATTCCTAACCCTCACGCCCGATCTCACCCTCCGTCGCCTGAAGCTCGCCTTCCTCCCCCGATCCTTCCCCCAAACCCTCGCTCTCGAATCCCTCTTCTTCGATCTTGGCGGCAGGCCGCTGCCTGATTCCTCAACCCTCGATGCTGCGGGTGTCTTTTCCAGCTCGTCCACCGTCCTCGATCTCCGTCTCCGTCTCCGAGGCGGCGGCGGTGATGGTGGAGCCACCGGCGCCGAGTCCCGCGATTGCTACCTCAACATGTACGCCACCAAGAAGCCGGACAAGGTGGATCCCAACGAGACCCGGCTGTCTAAGTGGACGACCTGCGCGGTCTCCGCCGAGCCTCTTGCCCCGCCCGTCGTTGTCGACCGGCTTGGCAACCTCTTCAACAAGGAAGCCCTAGTTGAAGCCCTCATCCACAAAAAGATCCCCAGGGAGTTTAGCCATATTAGGGGTTTGAAGGATATGATCCCGGTCTATCTTACTCCGAATCCGAGCGCCGTTGCCTCCGAGACGAAGTTTGAGTGCCCGATTACTGGCCTCGAGTTCAATGGGAAATACGGGTTCTTGGTGCTTCGTGGGTGCGGGCATGTTTTGAGTTCGAAGGCTCTCAAAGAAGTCAAATCTTCTGCTTGTTTGGTTTGCCATAAGGAGTTCTCGGAGTCGGATAAGCTTGTCATCAATGGAAACGCTGATGAGGTTGCAGTGCTGAGGGAGAGGATGGAGGAGGAGAGGGGCAAATTGAAGGAGAGGAAGGAGAAGAAGGCCAATGCATCCCTAAGTGGCAAGAAGCATGCTGGCAATGAGAATGGCGGGATCTTGGAGAACGGAAGGAAGGATGGAGGTGCAAAAAGGTTCAAGGCGGTGGATATGGTTCCCGCCAATGCAACAAAGGAAGTTTATGCATCGATTTTTACATCTTCGAAGAAATCAGACTTTAAGGAGACTTTCAGTTGCAGGTCGCTTCCACTGGGCAGGAACTGATTCTAGATGGGCCACATGGTATCTTTGCTTGAAAGGTTATTCCCTTTATCATACTGTAATTCTTCTGTAATTTTCCAGATGCTGCTTCATCCAACAAGGTTCTGCTATCCTCTCATATGCCCTAGTGTTTATGAATAATGTGTCCATGGCACTTTGCCTTTTTGGTGCTAAACATTGATATGTGACATTGATGTTTATGGCTATTGAATGAAAATTTTCTAGCATGTTTGGGCATTTACTTTTTGGAATTGAATGGAAGGTATGGCCATGATGATTTGTGTTTTTTTCCCCCATGTTGGGTCATGTACCCGTGCCACCCGCTCATAGGTGGCACCCCATTGCCACGTCGGCATAAGAACTAAGGTGGGAGACCGCCTCCGCTTAGCACACCGACCCCTAAGCTGTGTCAGAACTGGGCGCCGGCCAAGGGACAAAGCCCCGCCTCCAGACCACACCCCGTACGGGTGCAGGCGTCGCCCGCAGGACAGCGCCATCCCCGGAAGCCCGGAAGAGGCACCAGGGTGGTCCCGGAGAACGCGTCGTCACACAGGCATAGGCGCCTGGGAATGGCAGCGCCCTAGAGGGCCCGGGACGGTGCCTTCATAGCGTCATCCCGGAAAGCCCGCCTGGGGCAAGGTGGCAGCATGACACCACGCCTCGAGAGTCGGCCTCCCCCCGTGATATAACCCCAGGCCATGCCAGGGGAGAAGGGGGAAGAAAAAGGGAAAAACCATCTCCGGCTGTGTACTAACTTTACTATCGGAGGGGTCGGGTCGTGTCTTCCCGACCCGACCTGTGTGCAAGGACGGGAGGGCTCGAGGCGACCAGCCTTCGGGAGAGAAGCCTCCTCTTGAAGCGAATCGGGGACCCACGTCAATCGGGTCAACGCCTGCAATCGACTCGAGGATCAGTCAAGGAGATCTCTGTGCATTCGGACCCGAATCTAGCCGTGCTAGCTCAGCGACCGCGGCATAAAGGTACCCGTGCCACCCGCTCATAGGTGGCACCCAATTATCACGTCGGCATAAGAACTAAGGTGGGAGACCGCCTCCGCTTAGCACGCCGACCCCTCAGTTGTGTCAGAACTGGGCGTCGGCCAAGGGACAAAGCCCCGCCTCCAAACCACACCCCGTACGGGCGCAGGCGCCGCCTGCAGGACAGCGCCATCCTCAGAAGCCCGGAAGAGGCACCAGGGTGGTCCCGGAGAACGCGTCGTCACACAGGCACAGGCCCCTGGGAATGGCAGCACCCCGGAGGGCCCGGGACAGCGCCTTCATAGCGCCGTCCTGGAAAGCTTGCCTGGGGCAAGGTGGCGGCATGACACCACGCCTCGAGAGTCGGCCTCCCCTCGTGATATAACCCCAGGCCATGCCAGGGGAGAAAGGGAAGGAAAAAAGGGAAAACCCTCTCCGGCTGTGTACTAACTTTACCATCGGAGGGGTCGGATCGCGCCTTCCCGACCCAACCTGTGTGCAAGGACCGAAGAGCTCGAGGCGACCAGCCTTCGGGAGAGAAGCCTCCTCTTGAAGCGAATCGGGGACCCACGTCGATCGAGTCAACGCCTGCAACCGACTCGAGGATCAGTCAAGGAGATCTCTGCGCATTCGGACCCGAACCTAGCCGTGCTGGCTCAGCGGCCGCGGCATAAAGGTACTATCACCCCACAAACATGGGTTTTTAACATTTTTTGCTAGAAGCACATATTTACAGTTATATTTGATCTGTGAAACACTGTATAATACCAAAGTTTCAAAAGTTATTAGTAAGTTCAGTTGTTGAAGGTCATTAAAATTTTACCTAAAGATATTTTATAATTAGAACTTAGAATTCCAGTTGAATTACACAAACCAAGGAAAAATCAATTGGCTGATTGGAAACCCATGAGTGCTAGGTTTTAAGAGGTTAAGGTCTTGTTTATGCAAATTGCCCCTTTTATCTTGTATTAGGATGCTTTCCAATTTGTATAGATCTGATTGTTTCTCGGATTCTCATACCTCCGCATCCTAATCTTATGCATGTGTGTCAAGGAGGTTGCGATGACAAAAAGTAAGGTTTTATAAATATTTAATAAAGAAAGAAAACAAGCCCACAGTTTTGCTTCAGACCAATGAATCAAGTGCTCTAGTATACACTGCTTTTGTACATATAGCATTCTTGTTTGTGAGCCAGACATGAGAAGAGTTTTTAAGTTAAGATCTTCTCCAATTCTTATGGACCCAATTTCTCCTCTCATTCTGACCTCTCCTATTTGTACTTTTCAACGAAGTCCAAAGTGCATATATGCAAAGACCCATGCGGAGTATTCTGCTTGAGGTGATGTACATTTTATTTTCGTTTCAATAGAGGCTTTTTGCAAATATTCATTTATATGTATATGTATATTAGTCTTTGAAAAAAAACAACTGCCACTGACTCCTCTGTTAAGTTTCTTCCTAGCAGAGCTAGGGCAGCTCAGGGTGTTTGCTACTTCATAGGTGGAAGCAGCAATTCTTAAGAGACAGAGTGGGGATAAAAAGGGAGGTTGCCTTGTATATTAGGTTGAAGGAAGCCTGACATTCCTTTTGGTTCCACTGTTTAAATTCTACAATTCAGCATATGTTATTGATAGCTTTGAGTTGGTTTATTAGTTTTTTTATTGGTAATATATTCATGTCATGCAGCATAAACATAGGATCCTCATTAAGATGTTCAGGCATTACAATCATGTGTCTCTATTTCAGATAGACAAGTTACAAAATTTAGTACTCATCTAATATCCTTGTGCTGATTAAAGGTAGATGTGGATATGTTTTTTATCAATCTGCTCCATTTCTCTCTTACCAGTGGGGAAATAGAAGGCTTTAGCAACACAGACTGTTAGTTCTCCCTTCTGCCAAAATGCATGTGGCTTTCTTTTCCTCCGGTCTCTGAACCTCCTTGCAGTACATGCAAGTTGAAGATTCTGTGATGATAAAAAATTTCACATTCCATGTTAGTGGGATAGGATATATTCTAATTTAATATGACAGCGAAGATACAGCTGCTTTTGATAAATTTGTTTTTCATGATGACATGGCGGCTTGGATGATCTACTATTTCACAAGCAATTGCAAAAGCTGAATGTTAAAAGAGAAATAGAAGAGGCAAAACAATGTCGGTCTAATCATCTCTAATGGTCTGAGACATGTCTGAGCCACCTTTTGGTTTCACTATATTTCTGAGAAATCTTTTATCAGTAGCATTGCTCATAGTTGGTCGGCATCACAATTGCCAATTCCTTTCTGTTATATCATGAGAATGGTGGGTTTCTCATTCATGATTGTGGTTAAGAAAGAAAAATTGTGGTTGTCTACCGCTCTAAATCGTTATCCTCTTGTATACCGGCAGCATTCTAGATTTGGGGGGTATGCATTTTTGTGATCCCATCATGCCGCTTCTACATTTAGATATCGTTTTGGAGGATGAGAAAGAGGATACCTTTAACAGAGAATTATATTTTTATGATTGTGGTAAGAGGATTCTGACGCATACTCCTTGAAATCTCTGGCTAACTAAAAGAGGAGGGGAGATGGCCATGATGCTTTTGGGGTGTCTCGAGGGAGGAAACCTTGAGCTTATTGATTTCATGTCACAAGTAGTAAAGAACATTCTAAATTGTTAACTAATATGATACGGTTGCATACTTAATCGAGTGTCTTTTATCCGTCTTCTTCTCTTGTCGTTGAACCTCAGGTGTATTGTTTTACTCTCTTGCAAGGCTTTCCATCTCTTGATATTGATATATTTATCCCTTGTTGTTGGAATTTTCAATATAGATGTGAGGAGAAGACAACAGCAGTATGGGAGAGACGAGGCCGTCGCCTGCGCCATCCTAACATCTTCTTATTCGAGTCTGCACCGCTTCCACTCGTAAAGAATCGCATGAGCTAATCGGAGGATATTTGTTGTATTACTTACTGGCTTACTGCGTCACCCGTTAGGATTAATGTTGTATCTAACATTGCATAAAAATTTCTGACGTAGTCTAATATGTTCCCGATGATGCTCAACATTTCCATAAATAGAATTTATCACATATTAATGGGGTATTGTTAATAATCGTTTTCAAGCGATAGGGGATATGATGACACGTGAAATCCGATCGCCACACAACTGTCACCCAACACCTATTCGGTCAACCTGACGTATTAGCTAAGCAACTTGCGTGATTGGTAGCAGACGTCGATGTGATGATGTTAACTATAATGTTGGATGGTTCGGACGTCTCGTTCACGAACCAACTCCATACCTGATCCCAACAGTTACCAGAGCCTCTCATAAGAAACCTCAAATAATGTTACCTTACATAGATAATATATTTAACTCTCCAGGCCCTCTGAATTCTCTGTTATCTACTTTCTCAACATAGAACTTAAAGAATTGAAATGATCTTTCTCGAACATGTCCGGTTATCGTTTTGTTGGACCCCCTATCGAATCCTATCAATTTTTCAATACCAAATTTACGATTAATTCCGACGAAAACTAAGAGTAGCTTTGTGACCCAACACCTCATGCAACCAGAATATATACTCTTATGAAATTTTCCACTGTTATGCATTGTCGAACATTATGTAATTGAATTACAACAAACCAAGAATCATCATTTCGAGTACCAGACATGCTTTGATGATCTGATCGGATCAGTACATATCGATCAGTTGACGTATACCGTGTGTTGGTATACCAGTTCGTATCGATGTTTCATGGAGAGAGAGAGAGAGAGAGAGAGAGAGAGGAGATAAAAGGAGGAAGAAGCACGATAAGAAAGAGAAAGGGAAGAAGGGGCGTACCCGAGAAGCAATTAGGGCAAAGATTGTTTGTGACAACAGTGTGCAGAGTTTGTCGTGTGTGGTGAGGTAGCAACGTGCGTGAGAAACAAAGGTCGATCGTGGCTCGATGAAAAGCAATGGTTGTAGCTACGTGAGAAGTGGAGGCATCAATGGTAGTGAAAAGTCACGACGAAAAACGAAGCTCACGACTAGCATGCTGGAGAAGCGAAAGTGATCAAGGTTAGAGGTTTTCTTTTTATATGACAAATAGGACCAGGTATGCATATAATATGTCCCATCTGTTTTGTACCGGCTCCGACGAAATGTTATTCCTTGCAACAATGGTAACAAATGATTGATTAATTTTATTTTTTTTCATTGAAATCTTACAAAACATGATTCCAAATCATGACTTCTTGATTGTGCACGCTGCCCGTCAACCACAATACCAGAATATGTCAAATTCATTATCTCAATTTATGAGATAGAATAAACAAAACATGTGTCACCAACCATATCTGAACCTCCAAAACAACAGCACAGACAATCTGAAAACTCCCAGTTCGATGCATTCTGGTTTCATATTGGTAGGAATCGGTCAAGCACACCAAACTCATTAAAAAAAAAAAAAAAAAAGGCCAAACAAGAATAGATGATATTACATAAACTGGTATGAAGTATGTTCATATAACTTAGCATGTTCCTCATTTATACCAGATGTCCACATACAACAACCCATTAGAAACACTTGGGGTTTCGCTTCAACGCAGAAGAAACGAAGTGCTGGTGTCCACTGCAAAGGAATTTGCTTACTGTTTCTGAAACAAAACATTCTCATGATCAAGTTCAATCTTTTCCCCAGCCACTAAAACCCAGGTCTCCACAATTTTTTCCATCTGCCCATCCAGAAACTCAACTACGGTGAATGCACGAATGGTCCCGTTTTCAGAAGTTTGGAACTGATTTTGTTCTTCCATCGAGCTTCCTGAGCCATTTACCACTATATGTTTCACCCTTGGCACGATAGCAGCATTCAGATAAATGGTGTTATCAGCACCAACAGCAATCATCTTCCGAAGGCCGTTTCCATAGGCTAGTGCCTTATGCATGTGGCCAAATACGACCAAAGGGATTGGAATCTGTGTGTCTCTCTGCAAGTCAGATATTGCTTGGGCAAGATCTGCATGGAAAAGCTTATAAACTTTCATGGGAAAAACATAACTGCTTATTAAGGTCCTGATACCCAAGTTACGTTGACAAATGTAGTAGCTTGACAACCAGCAGTATGAAGAAAGACCAGAACAAAAAGGAGACACATGGACAATATAGTAATTTCAAAATAACCAATATAAAGCATCTACCTGGGTCGCCATGGTCACCACCACCAAAAACCCAATCTCTTCCGCATATATCGCTTACTTTTGAGCCTAATCCTGCAATAGAAGTCCAAATTTTGAATTTGGAAGATCTAGTCATAAAGAACTCTTGGATGCTTGAGATTTGATAGCTCGATGAACCTGTAGGACCATTATGTGCAAGAACTATAACACTATGTCCTTCAGGTGTCCCAAGAGCAGCTTCATAGATTTTCTTTGCACTTTGTTCCATATCATTGACCCCATACCTGAGCGGCAGAGTATGTCTATCAGATACTCATTAATGATCAAGAAGAATGAAACATTGCGTATTAGCAAATCCATCATACATGAAACTTGTGCAGTAAACTCGATATGTACATCTGGCATCTAGATCTTTGGTATGGTAAACTACTTGACTTATTTTTGTAGTATATAGACTGGTTTCATAATAACTGATAAGCTGTGGGTTTATATCGCCCTACATAGTGCCAGTTATGCCACTCTCTACTATCTACCATTGACACTATCCTGCTTGGTGCCCCTTGCACGTTCTTGTGGCATTCATTGGTTTCAATTGAAATCAGTTGACCCATCCCAACACCATATCGTACAATGTCACTAACATGGATGACCATTCAAGTGGCACTCATCCTCAAGGATCCCTCACTCTTTTGTCGCTAGTCTACAGATTTCTCTCTCTCACATTGCACACCCTTTTCTTCCCATTCCACAGTGCTCTCTTTGGTCCAATATCACTTTCAGTCCCCTAAATATCCTGTCTCAACCTCAGTTCTGACAAATTCACTGGCAACAAAATCCACTATGTGGAATTGCAAATGGATAAGAAAAACAACAAGAAAACACAATAGTGGTTACAGGTAAATTGAAGCAAAAGCAAACTGGAAAACATAAATTTCTGGATGGGTTCATATTTCACCAACCTAGAAGAAAGAAGCTTTGGTCGAAATAATCCATCACCACCACAAGAAAACGGACGTCCCCCAAGAACACAGAGCTTTAACATTGGAAAGTCCAAACGACGGTAGCCAACATGCTCATCTCCAAAACTGGGAATAGAAAATGCATTTGAACATTCAAAATATGAAGAAGAGAATTAGTTAAAACACTTGCACCATGAGAAACGTAAAGGCTATAGTTAAAGCTTACATATGCAACTTAAGGGTATAGGAGACCTTTTACATTAACTTCCAACCAATCAGAGCATCAGCAACTTGCTCAAGATAAAGAAGAAAATGAAAGAGAGATCAGTGACACTAAATGTCCATGTTATGAACACAAATAATTGGGAACAATGGCTTTTCGTTTTTCTTCTTCTTCTATGAAATGTCTGCATCCTTGTTTGTATCAGTATAGACGGTTTTTAAACCATGCTTGAATCACTTGCAAGGTGCAAAGCTAATTCTTTGGAGCATATTGATGCAGAACCTTTAGTTTCTTTCTCTTTAGCTTGACAACTTTGATTTTTGATACTTCAGAATATGTTCATTTGTAAGACATAATTTAATATTCTTAAAATTGTTGTTCACGTCCACTTGCAATTTGCATTTACCCAACTATATCACACTGAAATATGCATGTCTATGCAATACCCATACTCTCAGTGTCTTTTTCAAGTTTCTTTCTCTCGTCTCCACATCATGCCCCTTTTGATTATACTCAAAAGGAATAACGGGCAGCAAGTTTAGAATGAGTTAGAATTGATGCAGCATAAATTTAAGTGTTATTTCTCAACTTAGCATTTGACAGTACACTTAGAAAACAGAAGAGCCTTTAGACAAAATTGTTTCCTCAAAAAAGATAAAGAAAAGTTCTTTACCAGACCATAGCAATGCACTAGCTGAAATATATGAATGGATTAAACTGTTGGCAAGTAATAAGATGTCTTGGTACAGAATTGCCTCCCAGAAACTATCGGAGTTGGTTCTATAAGCCCTTATATCTTCCTTTACCTTTAAAGCTTTTAATCAGAATCTATATAGGGTTGTAACTTGAAGCTATAGAAGCATGAATTTCCAACAAAGTATCTTTTTTACAGTCAGTTTGAACATGACAAAGACATTAAAGCAATGACAGCAAATAAAAATCTTAGCTTCTTATCGACACATCAACTACGAGTGTAATGCACAAGGGAAAAAAAGAAAAGAAAAGAAAACAGGTTGCAATAAGAATGGCGGAGATGCCACAGACAGAAGAATTACCACTCTAGCTGAAGATGGACTCGATCAGTCTTCCTGAAGGCCGAAACAAGAGTGTGAATAACACAAATTTCCTTCAATAAGTTGATAGAGATCTATTGCAGCTAGGACATAACTGCACTATCCATGATAAAACCATGAAAGCTTACTTCTCTGAAAACTTTTGAGTAGTCCAGCAATCATGGTTCCCCAAAATTGCCGCTTTTGGAAACTTAAGACTTGAAATGCTTCTAACAAGTTCAACATTCTCATTTCCAAAATCACCTGAAGAAAGAGAATTTACAGTTTCTTGAGAATCTTATCTTACAGAGCACATCAACAGAAGCTTAAAATTACATCATTTTCAAGTAAGTCATATAAAGAAATAGACATGCCTGTGAAGAGTACCAAATCTGCCTGCATATCATATATAAAAGCATGTTAGTTCAATCATATATTTATGGCTTGATAAGAGTACAACATGATGCAGTTTCCATATAGGTTTCTCATTCATTGATCAGAAACAAGATATGCACTCTAAATTCTGAAACCTGTTTACAGCGGACATGTAAGAGGAATGCACAGAGAGACCAAGAACTTAGGAGACAGTAATCTGACAGAAAGGACTAAATATTTATTGCAATGTGAGAATTCACAGGAGCACTTTTATACAGTTCTGTTGCAGATAAGTTGGAAATATATTTTCATATTGGTTTTTTGTATTTTATAAAATAATTGAAATTCCATTTCTGGCTACCATATATTATTTTGACCAAGTATACCTTTTAATCAACTCAACACATGTTTCACACTTCCACCAATGTGCAAACTCAGATCAAGAAGCCCCAGTAAGTTGAAGAGGAGTTGATTTTATGCCAATTATTCTTTTTGGCAATCAAAGGAAAACCCAAATTTCCCTAGACGTCAAGACAATCAACATGTTTAGAAAGCAACCTAAAGTCTAATCAGTAACAGCATGGTGAAGACTGAAGAGCTTTAGTCTCAAACAACAAATTTATCCTGACTAGGCAGGAGCATGATAGAGTCAAAAGAATTGGTGCATCATGCTATGACCAAAAATATAACCACATGCTCACTTATCAAACCAGCACAGTAGAGTCAGCATATACTATGTAGCACAGTACATAATGAGGCCAAAGCACTAAATTCCACTTTTTGCAGACCAAAGTTTGAGCATGTATTAATTTCCAAAATGGTACCAGATTCTAGGAAAGCAAATTCTCAGCCCAGAGGCCAACTAGCCAGTGTCACATGGACATAAATGCATGTACTGATGCTAATTGTTTGACTCAGCAAGCCAACAAATAGGACATTGTTTATGTACATATTCATAAGTAAAACAAAAAACACCATCAAGACAAAGAAATATAAAAATAAAGAGAACATACAACTGACAAAGAAAAAAACAGTTTATAAACATATTTAATAAATAAGATGTTTCAAAGAATTAATTCTAAAAAAAGGCCTGCATAGTCTTAATAGTGTAGTGATACAGACTGCAGAGCAGCAGCAACAGCAGATTAATCCCTTGCTTCCTAAATCAGAGCAAGCAAGGTGTTGTCTGATCAACTCAAGTAGGTTAGACACATCTGATACTGATCAGTGTCAAGGAGTATCTGGTCTTTAAATGATGACCAGACACTGGTACATAATTCTTGTTTGTGAAAGTTATTATGAGAGTAGAATCACTCTCTACAAACCGTAGAGTTTGACTGGTCGTGGTAAGTAACGTCAGTAGAGCAACAAAACAGATCAACAAATGGAAGAACTACTGGTACAACAGAAAGCTATTACTAAAGTTCTCGGCAACATAATATGATGGCATTATGAAAAGGAGTATCACAAACTAGAAAACGGGAACTGGAAAAGTACCAGTAGAAAATGAAGAGCTTTCGAGTCTTCTTCCAATTCCCAGTAATCGTGCTACAGTAGCAATTGTCAAAGAAATGTTAACAAAGGACTAACATAAGCTGCAACTCTTTCAAATGTTCCGGTTGACATTGTACTTTTAAAGGTCAAACAAAAAGGATTCTTTTCATCAAACAATACGTGCAGTGACCACAATCGAGTCAACATGAACCCTTAACTACCAAATTCCCCACAGAAACCTGGCCTACGATCATTTATGGCCGAAGAACGAGGCCATAAACAGTAACCTCTGGTTGGAGAGATAAGATCCCAAATGGAAGGGCCAGAACACACCAATGCCTTGACGCCAGAAAAATAACGAAAATCAAGCACCAACGGCAGTGAAAATCCAAAATTATCGGAAGAATCGTAGGCCAGCATGGAAATCCCGACAAGAGAGCTCACCACGTCTCCGACGACCGCGATCCTGACGGGACGCGACATGGCGAAGCGATTAGGAGCTGTGGAAGCGACGGAAGACGCGGCGGCGGAGGCAGTGGTGGAGAAAGGGGAGGCGAAGAAGAGGAGGAGAGGGGAAGCCGCTGAGTAGCTCCTGGATGGTCCAACCGCCCATGCGCGGAGCATCGGTTACCTACCTCCGCCCCCAACCTTCTCGGGGATAGGAAGAGGCGCCATCAGCGGTCATCTTAAAGCAGACAGAGAGGAACACAAAAAACCATCAATTCTCATGCCAATAGCACAAGACGAGCCGCATGACGTAAAAGTTCCGCAACGTTTAAAGAATTCGTTCGATGTCCCACAACGTTTGACGTTCGTCTGATGCCACTCACGAAGAGAAAAAGGGCAAAAAAAAAAAAAAAGTTGATGAGTGCATTTATATATATTTAAAGAATGATATTTTAGGAGTATTAAAGTCTTTAAAATAAGATTATGAATATTAAAAAAGGATTACGAATAAAATAACCTTGTAAGATTATCTGGAATACTAAGATTAACTTAGAGAAACTCATGATACACACTACTAAGCATGATTAATTTAATTTTAAGATATCAAAAACATTAAAGGCCTCATATAACTTACTTCTTATTAGTATTTTTAAAACATATATATATATATATATATATATATATATATATATATATATATATATAGAGAGAGAGAGAGAGAGAGAGAGAGAGAGAGAGAGATGGCAGATGGAACAAATGTATCATATCTATAAACCATCGCCAATTATGTTGTGGAGAAAAGGAACAATATAACAAGAGAAGGGAAAGGAACGGAAGAAGGAGAGGAGTAAAGATAGAAGAGGAAAGAGCAAAAATAAAAAATAAAAAGGATAAGAAGAAAATAGGAACGAATCGGTCTTTCTTTAGGGGTGAACGGAGGATTGGATTAGGTGACCTAATATCTATTTGTTGTTGTATTTTGATTATTCACATTTTCACTTTCATGTTGAATGATGCTTGTCACATGAATTTAACTTCTAATGTACATAGATAATATCTTTCCTTACTTTAGGGATAATAAATGATCGTACGAAACTATTCAAAATATTTTTTTTTCATTTTTATGAGACCCTTACTAGCCAAATGATTAATTTATAAGATTTTAATACCCTTTGAAATGTTAGAAGAGACATTTATAATGCTTTTGAGTTTAAGAAAGGATATTTATCTTTTAAGTACTTAGGGACCCCTATTGCTCCTAGAAGAATTAATGAGTCTTGCCTCCTTATCAATAGGATTGGGAGTTAGTAGAGGTCTTACTTATCATAGATGAGGTTGTGTTGTTCTAATTAATTCTATTATACGTTGAACTCTATTCCTTTTTATTTTTCATCTTGAACATCAAATGTTATTCTTAATGATCTTATGGGATAGGTTAGAAAATTTCTTCTCACAAGTGGAGAGAACTCTTATGGTTTACATCTCCTTACTTAAGAGGTGATCACTCCCCCCGATAAAGAGAGAGGCTTGGGTATTGAGGATCTTCACATTATGAAATTTGTTTTATAAAAAAAATAATTTTATAATATTTAAACAAGTCTCATAGCTTCTGAATTGATATGGTTAGGGCTAAGTATGATTCTTGTTAACCCTTAAAACTTGTAGTTCTCTTCTAAATATAGTTGGTATTAAAGATTATTTCTAACTATTTTAAAAAATTATATGATAATTTCTTTATGTTCGTGGATAATGGTTTTATAACCGAAGCTTATTTAGATTCTTGCATTTTAGATTTATCGATTTATTATAATGTTCTTGATTTGGAGGTTTCAAATTTGGTTCAAAATGATTCGTTAAATTTGAATAAAATAGATTTTCTATTTGAGAGTGTTCTATCTAGAGTTATTTATTTAATGAGTGTTGTCCTTATGTCACATGATGATTTTTAGCTTTGTAAGTTTGAAAATAAATATTTGATTATATGTAAGTTTACTTACGAGCATTTATATTGCTAGAGGGGTGATTCTATGATTAATGGAGATAACATTTATATTGCTAGAGGGGTGATTCTATGATGATTGCTAGAGGGGTGATTCTAATAAATGGGGACTGTTGGTGTAGGCTATTGTCTTTTCATGAATAACAAATTAGCTAAACTAAGTGTGCACGTTATTGATTTGTATCTTCTTTGTCGTTTGGAGCTTGAGTTGATCTCTCATTATTTTTTCACTATTTCTTTGCATGTAACATATGAAATTTGATAGGGCAGAAACTTAATGTGCATTTTAATTATTTTACCACATGGCATGAGGATGATTGGATTAATGAGGGTGTGTAGACTGGGGGAGATCTAGGATTACTTTTTGGAGCTATCATTATCATCATTTTAAGAATTAAATTATTTTTAAACATAAATTTATATCTACGTATGGCATCTTTTATAAGATAGTTACATTCATAATGACCCGCAATATGATCCAATACTCGAATGGTATTTTGCATAGTCGAGTTCATAAGTAGGTATCATGAAGTAAGCCTCATGTCAGATGGGTAAAATTTAAGAGTGATAATGGTACAATTAAGAACAAGGATCATAAAGGAGTTGGGTTAATTTAAAATAAATTATATTAGTGAACTTCTATTTATTGGATGCAGGTGTGTTAAAAAAAGAGTATCTTTTATTGTGAGATGATTGTTGTTAAGCATGATTTATCTGTTGTTGTTTAGGATAGAGTCAAGATGATTCACATACTGTCGTTGAGCTCTTCCTATCTCTGAGATGATAAGAAATTTGATTATAAATAGTTTACATCTTTCATATGTTTTGATTCTTTTCTTACGACACATATATAGTATAAAATGAAGCTGTAAACTAGTTCGCTTCATGTTTTTTTTTTTTATTTTTTAAGAGAAGAGTGGTCATCTCAATTGGTCTTTTTTTTATGCACTGATCCAAAGAGCTCATTTTGTAATGTTATAGTTTAGCTAATTTAATTTTGTTTCTTAGAAAAAATAGTGTTTCTTTTGGAAAAAAATAAAAAAAAAATAAAGGAAACAAAATAGAAAATAAGAAGAAAAATAAAACAACGACGAAAACGGAAGAGGATAGAAAATATCAAGAAAAAAATCATAAAAAAAACCATCCATATCATTTTTAATTTTATTTTTTTATGACGATCAGCACCACGGTCACACTCTCCCAACGACGACGGCTGAAGGGACCCATCGCCTGCTACGAGGTCTCCCGTCTCAAACCAACGATACCCGTACGCGAACCTAAAACTCCCGAACCCAGTTTCACCTTGGTCTAATCATGACCGTCCATTGCCTTTAATTTTCTCAAATTCAACAGGAAAAGTAATAAAGCCGGGGACCCCACTGTGATCTAGAGAGCCGCACTCGACCCGGCACGTCTGTGGTGGCATTGTCATGGGACCCGTAAAGAAAGTTTCCGAAAACAGAACAGATCCCCGGCGTCGAGTGATCCGTTGGCGGCCCTCCTACGTCGGGTGCATCAACACGGGCCCACCGCAACAACGACCCCAACGGCCAAGCGGACCCAATCCCGCGCCACCTGCTGCGACCAGTCCGCGGACCCCTTGGCATCACGCATTGGGACAGGGCCACGTGTCCTAACGGGGGGCAATAAGACCCCTCCTCACCGCTCGTTGAGACAAAAAGAAGGGAACAAACTCAGACCGATGACCCCTCTCGATGCCTTTCCCGCGGTTATTTCTCTCCCCCCGCACTTTCTTTCTGCATCTTGTCATCTCCCTCTCGCTCGTTAGTCGCCCTTCCGCCTCTCGTTCTTCCGCAACGAAAGGTGAACCCTCCTCTCCTCCTCCTCCTCAAATCTACATTGATACGGGCGTAGAAGCCGATCTCTTTTCTTGTTATCCTCTCGTTTCAAATCTTGAATGGGTTTTTGCAGGCGATCGGGCGGTGGAAATCCTAAGAACGGCCAGCAGCCATCATTACCTTGAAAACCTAGCAATTTTATCTTTGTTTCAATCGCTATTTCTCTGATCTATCTATGTCCGAGCTACTGCTGATACGTGCATATTGAGAGGACAAACAAGTGCAAAATGACGGAAGGGTCATCGGCGCCTTCGTCGGGAACGGCAGCAGCGGTGCCGATGACGGGACCGCAAGTGCTGTCGCGGCGGCTGTCGACAAGGGGCTCTGCAATGGCGACCTTCTCCATGGAGGTCTTCGACAACGAGGTGGTCCCGTCGTCGCTCGGTAGCATCGCCCCCATCCTCCGTGTTGCGTCCGAGATCGAGTCCGAGCGTCCTCGCGTCGCTTACCTCTGTACGTCCGCTCTCTCTCTCTCTCTCTCTCTCTCTCTCTCTCTCTCTCTCTCTCTCTCTCTCTCATACACAAGCGGTCGACCCGGAGTCGAACCGGAAACCCTAAACAAAGATTGACAACTGGTGGTTCCTTTTCAACTTTCTTGGAAGAAATCTGATATTCTTACGCCGGTTTTTGTTTGCGGTGGAACCCAGGCCGGTTCTATGCGTTCGAAAAGGCGCACAGACTCGATCCCAGCTCCAGCGGACGCGGAGTTCGCCAATTCAAGACTTCCCTCCTCCAGCGCCTCGAGCGGGTAAGATTACCGCTCCCTCCCTCGTCCTTGGTTGCCAATGCCTCGGTTCTTGATGATTCGTTTCGATCGTTATAAGGATATCACCCACCATACTATTAGAACTTGAAATGGTTCGATTCCGAATTGTTCGCGACAATTAAAGCAGCAACACCCTTGTCTCCATTTGTGCCTCGATTTCTTAGATAATTTATGCTGACTACTCTGCCCCTCGTTTGATTCTATTTTTTCGATTAAAATTGTGTCGATCATGGCTCTATGGTAAAGGCAATAGAACTAACGCTTTTAGATGAACTGATTCGTTTTGGAGGGATTTAATTTCTTGTTTTTTTTCCCAATATAAAATGCTGCTGTCACTGTCAAGATGATTGAATCTGAATTTCCCGTGACAATCGGTATAATTTGGCTCCAACATTCCAGGACAACACACCGAGTCTTTCTAAAAGGGTGAAGAAGAGTGATGCAAGAGAAATCGAGAGCTTCTATCAGCAATACTACGAGAACTACGTCCGTGCTCTAGACCAGGGCGAGCAAGCAGATAGGTAGTTGGCTTTGACTTCGTTTCTGTTTGTTCATGATTCTACTGGAATTATTGGATTTTTGGTCAATCGTTGTTTGTTCCTCTCATTGGCAGAGCTCAACTTGGGAAAGCTTATCAAGCCGCCGGTGTACTATTTGAAGTCCTCTGTGCTGTTAACAAAACTGAAAAAGTTGAAGAAGTTGCTCCAGAGGTTCGTCTCTTTGATTATCTATTGGGGAGCCTATTTACCATCTTTTCTCACGCCTCTTCTGCAATAGCTGCACGACAACCGTTTTGATCTTGATCTTCGAACAGATTATTGCTGCTGCCAAAGATGTCCAAGAAAAGACGGAAATTTATGTCCCATACAACATCCTTCCCCTGGACGCTGCTGGTGCTTCACAATGTATCATGCAACTTGAGGAGGTATGGTATTGCAGGCATCTTGCCTCTTTCAAGTATCCATGTCAAGGGTAATCTACTCAGGTGACATGCATATCTTACTTGGAAATATGCTCCCGGAGCTAAATCAGCTGGAAAAGGATGCTCTGTTGCGCTATATTTAAAGAAACTATTATTTCTAATGTACCTTCAACTTTTGACAGATTAAAGCTGCTGTAACTGCCCTGAAGAATACACGAGGCTTGAGCTGGCCTCCCTCTTTTGATCAGCAAAGACAGAAAACCGGAGACTTGGATCTACTTGATTGGTTAAGGGTCATGTTTGGGTTTCAGGTAAAACATTCAAAAAGAAGAGCAGCTATTCATTGTCTTTTTCTTTTATGAGGAGCTTTGTATTATTTACCGTTGCTAATGCTTCTTTGTTTCAGAGGGACAGCGTGAGGAATCAGAGAGAACACTTGATTTTGCTCCTCGCCAATGTTCACATAAGGCTGTCACCCAAGCCCGAACCACTTCACAAGGCATGTACATGCTTCATTATAACTGTTCCTAACGATAATAGGGTAGTTGGAGAAAATAGATATGTCTGAAATTTTCTTTTTGAATAAGAAAATTTAAATAAGATGGCAATATTTTGATATAATTTCATTCTATAATGAAATGATAGCATGATAAGCTGGTTTTACCTGCTTCTCTACATAGCATTTGACATCATAAACGGGCCATGAAATCTTATTGGACCCACAAGAGTCTCTTTTGGTTCTATATCATGGTTTTTCATTACTGCCTTCCAAATTTTAATCGTAATATTTACCGTATTTTATTACTCTCGATACTAGGACATCTCTTCTAAGATCAATATGTATTATGTTTTTTCTGTCATGCAAAATTAATTCTATAATGTGCTTTGAAACAGGTCATATTCATTTAGCTTACTGAAATTTTTAGTAACTACTTGCAGCCTAATTACAGAAAATGGATGAATTCAATATACCTAGCAGGTTCAACAATGTTATTAAAACTTATTAGAGGAGATAGACATCAGAAGAGCTTACATTTAGTAAGATCATTGACAATGATTTATTTGGTCTAGTTTGTTGGTGATGTCCTAAATCTGCTTTGCCGATTCTACGAAGTTATTTAGACTTAACAACATATGTAAAGTGTCCACTAAGATAGCCAAAGTCTTCCTCAAGTCAAAGCCGCTGAGAATATCAACGTACAAATCATTACATCATCCATAAAGATAACCAATGCATGGTTTATTCCATGGATTGATGTGCCGTGTCCTGTGCCCTATCATCGGACCATTGTCTGTTCTGTATGGGAAATGCCTAGCATTGCCATCTATTTGCGTGCGGAAGAATATAATGGTACCAGATGTAGCCAACAGTCGGTACGCTGGTTCTATGACAGTATGATGATGTTTCATGTACCATTCTGTAGCCAGCACCTCAATCCTCATTTACTTTATAATTTACCGAAGTTGTCTACATAATTAATCACTTACATGTCACCAAATGGAATGCTAAATTTTCTTAGTTATTAATAACTTACATGTCTATCGGTCTTTCCTTCGATTTTATTTAAATTGTAATTCTTAAATGATCTAGGCTTCTCATGGTGGAATTCTAGACCACTAATTCTCCATAAGTTGTCATCATCTGGCCTTTACTATTATCCATTTGCACAGTTTGTTTGTTTATCCATCCTTGAGTTTTACAAGTTATCAAAACAATGTCTTGTTTACAAGATAGAAGACTTATATAACTTCTCTCGCTACAGTTTTACAATTATTTTTTATCATATAAAGTCCTGCCTTTAGCTAAATCAGTTCCTGGCACAGCTGGACGACCGAGCTGTCGATGCAGTTATGAATAAGATATTCAAGAACTACAAAACATGGTGTAAATTCTTGGGACGCAAACATAGCTTATGGTATTCTTGTGTAAACCATTTTGATTCCATTTGTTCAGCGGTTGCTTTTAATTGCTTATGCAATATTATTAAACGTTTTAAATTTTAGGCTTCCACAAAATGCACAACCACAAGAGATTCAGCAGAGAAAGATCCTCTATATGGGCCTCTTCCTTCTTATATGGGGTGAAGCTGCTAACATTCGTTTTATGCCGGAATGCTTGTCCTATATATTCCATAACGTGAGACCTTTGTTTTGAAGATCCTTGCGTTTTGACTTCAATTAACATAATTCTGTTATTTCTTAAATTATTTCCCTCTTAAATAAATCTTGATGAATGTTAGATGGCATATGAGCTACATGGCTTATTGGCGGGGAATGTTAGTGTTGTGACGGGGGAGAACATTAGACCTTCATATGGGGGAGATGATGAAGCCTTCTTGAAGAAAGTAATTAGTCCAATTTATCATGTGATTGAAAAGGTATGCTTCTTTATTAATTCAGATAAAAATAGATTGTACATAGTTAATAACCATGCAAATTTCAATTACGAAAATGATTTCATTGTCAATATCCACATTTCAACATATTGTTATTGTGGTCTCATCATCAACGGTTAAATAACTAAACGGTTATATTATTTTTCAGGAATCTAAGAAAAGTAATAATGGAAAAGCCCCACATTCAGCTTGGTGCAATTATGATGATCTAAATGAATACTTCTGGTTTGTGAATCTTGTTTACATAAATATATTACAGTAATATATTCTTTGATATTTTTATTTGTCTTTCTGTGGTTAATCACAAAACTGCCAGGTCTACTGATTGCTTTTCGTTGGGGTGGCCTATGAGGGACGATGGAGATTTTTTTAAATCTATACATGAATCAAGGCCTATCGTTGAGGTATAATGTGAACCTTCTCATATTAAAATAGTTAAATTAATTTATACAAATAGATTGGCACCTCATAAAGATTTAATTACAGGGCGAAAGTTCATCTAAAAATGTTTCTAATAGAAGCACAGGCAAATCCAATTTTGTCGAGACCAGAACATTTTGGCACATTTTTCGAAGTTTTGATCGCATGTGGACCTTCTATGCGCTTGCACTACAGGTTCTATGACAGTTATATATTACTATTTATGTTCATCTCTGGTATATAATTGAAACTTAGAACTTATTCAGGCAATGATGATTGTCGCTTGGAGTGGATATCCTCTTAGAGAGATATTTCAGAAAGATATATTATATGAAGTATCTAGCATTTTTATCACAGCAGCACTTCTACGATTTCTCCAAGGTATGAATTCTTCTGAACCTTTATCATGTCGTCAGTCACATATATGTTTTTTTTCTTAAAAAACTTTCAATATTGTTATGTGATTATCTAATGAGCATGTTAACAGTATTTTTAGGTCACCAAATATAATATTATTAGGAGATATCAGTTAGAAAAAATAGCTTAACTTATACCATGTTAAATCACTAACAGGATGATCACAACTGTTTGGGAGATTTGAAATATGATTTGTTTCTTCCAAGTTTCAAAATTTTTTTTAGAGGATATTAATAAGAAAGATAGTAACTAAGAATTCAGCTTGATATATAATAGTCTACTATCCTGAGGACTAGGGAGCCTTCTGTTGCTTGTATATATATTTTCCTGATTAATATAAATGCTCTTCATCATGGATGTATTCCATAAAATTGGTTTGGTAGCAAGTCCATGCACGTTGTAGATTGAGCAAATTCAGTTTTCTAACTAGGTGGTTTTTGGCAACCTTCTATGACATTCACTAGGCTTGCAACGGAACCTAAGCACACTGTTTGGAACAGTTTTTTTATGCATTCCATTCCAAGAACTGGAGGTGATGGAAGATTTTCGACACAAATACAATGAAACTATTTGAACAGCATAAGAAATAACAAAAAAATCAGTGCAACTCTTAAGATCCATATTGGTTAATGGGTGGTTCGGTACAGATTCAATATGTTCAAAATGATTATGAATTATATGATTTGAAGCAAGGTTTCAGGTTTTGAACGTTGATTTGTACCATTCCCCGACCAAATCCAAAGGGGCCGATATGGGTCCAATATATACTGGTTGGTGTAGTATCGGTATGCCGACACACCAATCGACACATCCTTGGTTTTAAGTTTTCACTGTTATTCTTTTATTAATCTGCAACCATGATACTCCCATTTTCAATTGTTCAGCTCACATCACTGTTCCCATTGTCATTACAGGTGTTCTGGATCTTGTTCTAAATTTCCCTGGCTATCACAGATGGAAATTTACTGATGTCTCGAGAAATTTACTCAAAATACTAGTTAGTCTTGCATGGGCCATAATTCTTCCTTTTTTCTATATTGACTCATCAAGGATAAATTTTCCTTTGAATAATTTGGCAAACTGGCTTCATCGAGTAAGAGGGGTGCCACCTTTATATATTATGGCTGTGGTTTTGTACCTCCTCCCCAACTTGCTAACAGTGGCCCTATTCATATTTCCTATGCTCCGAAGATGGATAGAGAATTCCGATTGGCATATTATCCGGTTTCTGTTATGGTGGTCCCAGGTACAACACCACCGCTTTTTCATTTCTAGTTTAATTTTAGTTTTGTGTCTTCTCTCTGTTTAAGTTACAAAAAATTAGCTTGATTTACATAAAAGTTGTGTATCAGCTTTCTGTCTCTTTATTGTTTGAGTTGCATTAGAGCTTTACTCAAAAAAAGCAAGAACATGTGTTTAATAGTTGCCGCAAATTGTTAGGAGACCTCATTTCTCGGAATTTTTGTGAAGCCATCATTGCTTCACATAAAATTTCCTGAATCATACAATTCACAGGTACACAGGTGCATTTCATGATAGCATGAATATAAATATTCCGAAGATCTAGTAGGAGAATGCATCATTCTATTTTCAACTTACAAAAGCTTTTTTCTAAAATACATTAAAGCAATGTTTAGACATTTGGGTTTGTTTGCACAATATTATATAAGCGATAGGTGTTAGGTTACATGTGAACGTTATATATGTTATTTGATATAACAAAAATAAATTAATTAAAAAATATCATATTTAAACATCATGATGAAAACTCATACCTAAGCTGGCACAACTCCATTAGTGATAAAATGTGTCAGGGCCTATTGATTGACATGATATCTCTTTTAAGTATCCTCCTGTCATGGGATGTGCCTCATAGTAGATGCTATACTACCAGTGTTGACATATTTATTTATTAGGTACATATATTAATAATTTTATAGGGTTGCCAGAGATGAAGATCAAAGCTTCTAATTGCTGAACTGATATACATTATTTTTTATTAAATCATTCTACATATGATCACAATGAAGGCTTTATGTCATGCCAACTCTCCTTGTATCGTATACTTTGATAAATTTTGGAGTACTGTGAATAAAGTTAAATATAAGGACTATGCAATTCTTTTATGGTTGTGCTTATTCATCAACTAAGCCCATAATTTTTTTCTCAGCCAAGAATTTATGTTGGACGTGGCATGCATGAAAGTCAATTTGCACTTTTCAAGTAAGTTTGTTCCGAAAAATTATAGCCTTTTGAATTTTGAAATACGGGCACTTTTTGCCTGTGTGTAACTGCTACCTGGATCTATTTGTTTACTTTAAGGTATACGTTGTTCTGGGTGCTGCTGTTTTCTTCCAAGTTTGCCTTCAGTTATTACATGCAGGTAGTGTATCACTTTGTGTATACTGATTATAGTATTAAGAAAGATCTGATTTGAGGCATTCGTTTTCACCTGACATGTTTTATTGTCTGGCAGATAAAACCTCTTGTGAAACCCACAAAGGATATAATGAATGTTCACCACATTCAGTATGCCTGGCATGAATTTTTCCCTAATGGTAATAAATGCTTATCCTTTTCCGGTTTCTGTAGAGTTGTTCAGTTGAAATTGTTCAAGCTGTTGAGCTTCTGTGTCGTGCAGCATCTGATAATCTTGGTGCTGTTGTCTCGCTGTGGGCTCCTGTGATTTTGGTATGTCTAAGCTTGTCATTTTTTGTGCTTTAAGATATGCGTACGACATCTTTAAATCTTTTTCAGGTATACTTTATGGACACTCAAATATGGTATGCAATTTTCTCTACCTTATATGGAGGTGTTTCTGGAGCATTCGGTCGACTTGGAGAGGTATTAATCTTGATATACAAACAATATCAAGACATTCTTATAGCTTACTCTGTTAATTTTGTTCGATATCTACAAGACATTACATCTATGAGAAATTGAACTTGGATGGTAGCCATTACTGGAACCGTCAGACGTCATTTCCTGTTGGTTTGTTTCCCACTATAACTATGTAGAATCTCTTGCTTACCACAAAAAGGAACAGAATATTATACCACAATTTAGTATTTCACTATCCATAGTGTATATACCCACAAGATCAGGAAGTCTTCATACGGAACAAGTACTCAGTTTAAGTTACTACACATGCTTACAACCTACATTTGAGGGATTGGAATCTCCTAATTAGAACAGTCATATCACATGCTTACAAACAAAATCTACAAGTCAACTCCATCTGAAAAGAAAATATAAAATACAAATTGCACTAATCAGTTAGTGGACCCATTATTATAATACCAAAATATTTCAAAAATTATAGAGAATTTTGTTATAGTCCAAGTTAACATTACTTAAGAATGCAAAATGTAGTAATGCTTTAGATACGCTCCGTTTCTGCATGAAATTAATATATAACCATAAAATAACTAGCTAATTCAACTATGATTTATTGTCCAAATGCCTAAATATTACAACAAATATGAAGAAACATAAACTAATAATTTAATAAATCGGTCACTTGATCATATACCACAACTTATATATCGAATTCCCTACACCTAGGTAATCAATATATGGTCGATATTGTAGTGGTTAACCCATTTTTAATCTGAAATCAACTCTTTCCTGATATTTGAACTCCTGCATCTATCTCCTTACAGATACGTACACTGGGCATGCTAAGATCGCGGTTCTACTCTTTGCCTGGAGCTTTCAACACTTACCTTGTACCATCTGAGAAAGCTTGTAACAAGGGATTCTCTTTCTCAAAGCGCTTTGCTGAGGTTCTCCTGCAACTGTTTAGTACATCAACATAAGATTTTAATCTTGCGCATTTAACGCCTTGCAAAATTTAGGTCTCTCCAAACAAGAGAACTGAAGCAGCAAAATTTGCTCAGCTATGGAATGAAGTAATATGTAGCTTTCGAGAAGAAGATCTAATAAGTGACAGGAAAGGCCATAAGTTGACTTATATTATTCTTTGCTTTTCATTCAATATGTGTTTATTAATTTCCTGGAAGACTCAGACTGCTGCTCTTTTTATTTCAGGGAGGTGGATCTTTTGTTAGTTCCTTACTCATCGGATACCAGCCTGAACATAATTCAATGGCCACCGTTCCTTCTTGCTAGCAAGGTCTTTATCAACACTCATTTGATGCTTCTTTAGTTCTTGCTACTGTCGAGGTTTCATATTTTATTAATTCATCAACATATGAGACAGATACCAATAGCATTGGATATGGCTGCTCAATTTCAATCAAAGGACTCCGATCTTTGGAAACGCATCTGTGCGGATGAGTATATGAAATGTGCTGTTATTGAATGCTATGAATCCTTTAAACTGATTCTTAACCTTATGGTAATAGGAGAAAATGAGAAAAGGTATCGTACAAATTTGTTGTTCCTCCAACTAGATTTTCTTTTTGAAATTTAATTATGCATCCATGTTATGGTCCATATTCAGTCACTACATATGAAAGTCTTAGCTGTTGGTGATTATTTTATTAATATTTCAGAAAAAAGGGAAAAATTCCAAATTTAGGTACTATGAAATATAACATAGCAAAGATTATTTAAATTTTATTGGACATTCTACAACTCAAGAAATCAGATGTCTTTTATTGTTATTGTTCATTAATACATAGCTCCTATATGCCCCTGCACGGGTCATAGTCTACAACAAGAAGAAAGCGGTGGATTTGGTCCTTGGAGGCAAATTCACATAACCTTTATAGCCATGAACCTAGCTCATCGAGTGCAATGACTGCAGGATCAGGGGCACTCTTCCAAGATTGTCATGGCATTTAGGAGAGTTTAGGAGATGGTAATGTTGCATACTTGTAGAAATCCATAAATACATGAAAGCTTATGGCTGGTCTAATTCCATAGATTATTTTCTGAGGCAGCAATTCATCTTATAATTGATAAATTTTGTATGCTTGGGTCAATGCTATTATTGAATACCTTGACATCAATCTTTATTTCAAGGTTGCCTCACCAAATCTCTCCTGTTTAAAGAAAGTTGTCTTGGGTCAATGCTATTATTGAATACCTTCTTCCAAACTTGATCTAGATCTGGTACATGATCGTACATTGGACATTCTGTAACAGGATCATAGGCATCATTATTAAAGAAATTGAAGCTAGCATTGCAAAGAATGCATTTCTGAGCAACTTCAGAGTGAATGCTCTACAAACACTTTGTAAGAAGTTTGTGGAGCTTCTAGGTATCTTGGTAAGTTACATTGCCAGCTCAAATATGCAAATAGATATCTCTGCGTGCTTCCAACTTGTTGTTACTCTGTAAGGAGGATGATAAATACTTTGCAATCCTTATTGCAGAGAGAGGGTAATGCATCTAAGCGCGATACAGTTGTGCTATTGCTGCAAGACATGCTAGAAGTTGTCACCCGTGACATGATGGTTCATGAGAATCGGTCGGTGACATATGACACCTTGTTCCTGAATGGCTTGATTAGTGAACGTTTTATGGAGATACAATTCCTCTAACTTTTGCCATTGAATATTGCTTTCAGTGAGTTGGTTGATCTTGGCCACGGTAATAAAGATTCAGTACCCCGAAGGCAACTTTTCGCTGGTACAGGTTCAAAACCTGCAATAGTATTTCCTCCCGTAATTACGGCTCATTGGGAAGAACAGGTGGGTATTAATGTTCTCAATTTTTTCAGTTGAAACAACTTAAGTTGAAGACAAGCTACTCATTATCTACCATATTGCAGATTAAGCGGTTGTACATCCTATTGACAGTAAAAGAATCTGCAGTAGATGTGCCTACAAACCTTGAAGCTCGTAGGAGGATAGCATTTTTTACAAATTCCTTATTTATGGAAATGCCACGTGCACCTAAAGTCCACAAAATGTTATCATTCAGGTTCGATACTCAATTCTTAGAAACAGCAATCAGACTTTTCATGTCTTCATTTTATAGTATATACCAGTGTCTTATTTGGTATCCTGGATGTAATATCATGAATGCCGCTGTCTTTTCAGGGGAATGAGAAAAAAAAGATGTCCTCAAATTACTAAATCTTGGAATATTATAAGAGAACGAATGGCATTAAAAAATTGAGATTTTTTCTAATTGTAGATCGAAAGCTATTTCTGTTTTAGTTTGCTTTTGTTGGCAGCTATTTGGGAATGCACATCATTGATATTCATCAGATAGGACTCATAGAATAAGCTAATGCATGGAACTTAAAAGATGTGAAACTGTGACCAATATAGTTTGAAATAATTGAGAGATCATGCAAAATATAAATGGTTGGTGGAAACCGCATGATGAAATCAGCCACTTGTTTCAGTTTTTAGGGCAAGTGGCAAATGACTCATGGTAATTTTGTACTTAAGGCAATTTTCCTATGATGATTCATCACGCACGTGTATAAATTTGTGAATTCTCAAACATATTCCATGATACTCATGTAATTTGTATTGGCTGGCAGTGTAATGACCCCTTACTACAGTGAGGAGACTGTCTTTTCCAAAAATGATCTTGATTTGGAAAATGAAGATGGTGTCTCTATTTTATTTTACCTGCAAAAGATCTATCCAGGTTTTATTCTTTGCTTCTTTTCTGGATATAATGCATTGTAACCAGCTTACTTCATAACTAATGAATTGTTTCGTCATCATTTTTAATTGGACATAATGCAATTGCTGTTTAGACGAATGGAATAACTTCATGGAGAGAATCAATTGCAAACGAGAAAGTGAGGTTTGGTCGAATGAGGAGAATGTTCTACAACTCCGCCATTGGGCCTCTCTTAGGGGACAGACACTTTGTAGAACTGGTAAAATGTTTCTTGCAAGTTGAAATTATCAAATAGCGTTTTCTACAGCTGTTGATATTGACCTGTCGTGCAGTTAGGGGCATGATGTACTATCGGAGAGCTTTGAAGCTTCAAGCTTTTCTTGACATGGCTGAGGAAAGCGGTGAGTAGTTTTTTTATTTAATTTTGCTCTTATCTGATGCAGGTCTTTAATGTAATATTTTTTTTGTAAGATTTTCTCTTAAATTTTCGTCATCTTTTGAACATGCAGAGATATTAAAAGGATATAAAGTAGTTACCGATCCAGCAGAGGAAGAAAAGAGGAGCCAAAGATCATTATCTGCGCAGCTTGAGGCCATAGCGGACATGAAATTCACATATGTCGCCACTTGCCAAATCTACGGACACCAGAAACAGTCAGGAGATCGACGTGCGACAGACATTTTGAACCTGATGGTTAAGTAAGTCATGTTTTATTTTTTTAATCAAAGCTACTGTAGTCTTTTGAATTTCTTTCTCATGCATAATATCCATAATTTATTCCATCAAAATCAACATTTTATATTGACAAAGCTCCACTAATTACAAGCATGCAATTATTATGTTACTGTCGGATCCAGTTTGAAGCACATTTTCATCAATCTAGAAGTAGAAAACTTGTGTGTTACATTGGAACTTATTCTGTCCTTGCCTAAGACTCCTCCAGAAGTATTGAACTTCATGCAGTTCTAACCATTACTTAACAATAATATATATAATATATATATATATATATACAAATGCAGCTATCCTTCTCTTCGTGTTGCGTACATTGATGAAGTCGAGGAGAGAGATGGCGATAAGGTTCACAAGGTCTACTACTCTGTGCTAGTTAAAGCTGTTGACAACCGTGACCAGGTGTTTAAAAAACAAAAAAAAAATTCGTGTTGAATTCATATTCTTTAGGAACAACATTATGAAATACTAACATGTCATGTAATTTTCTTCTTTAAGGAAATATACCGTCTAAAATTACCAGGATCAGCAAAGATAGGTGAAGGCAAACCAGAAAATCAAAACCATGCAATCATCTTCACTCGTGGCGAAGCTCTTCAGACTATTGATATGAATCAAGTAATGAAGAAGTTCCGGAATAAATGCTGATTCATCTAGCTTTAGCTTATCATTATTTCACAATTTATGATTTTTTTTAGGATAACTATTTGGAAGAGGCACTTAAAATGCGCAACCTTCTGGAAGAATTCAATGAAGACCATGGACTTCGTCAGCCTACCATTCTCGGTGTACGTGAACATATTTTCACAGGAAGGTAAAATTGCTTGATTAGTGGTGAAGGAAGATTATATTTATCCGTTACATAACATGGATATATTGGTTTATGAATTAACAAAATTTCCATTGTAGTGTGTCCTCTTTGGCGTGGTTTATGTCAAACCAAGAAACCAGTTTTGTAACAATTGGACAAAGAGTCCTTGCGAGTCCACTGAAGTGAGTTCTTTTTTCCCCTTTTCAGGTTGTTTATTTTCATGCGGCCTGGTTATTCTTAAAAGATTTTCTCTCTCAGAATAGACACTGTTAGACGGTTAGACCAATTTTCCTAGGATTGGTAACGGCATGCTAATATTTGATCTGCTTCCTGACTTGGCTTTTCGGACTATTTGGACAGAGTCCGGTTTCACTATGGTCACCCGGATGTGTTTGATAGAATTTTTCACATCACTAGAGGCGGCATCAGCAAGGCATCCCGTGGGATCAATTTAAGCGAGGACATATTTGCTGGTGACTTTCCTCTCAAATTATTTCTCTACTTCCAACAAAATTTATCTGTTCATCCTAAGTCTCACCGCTCCTTGCCCTCAGGATTCAACTCCACTCTCAGACGTGGAAATATCACACATCACGAGTACATCCAGGTCGGAAAAGGTCGCGATGTTGGACTCAACCAAATCTCACTCTTTGAAGCAAAAGTGGCTTGTGGCAACGGAGAGCAAATACTTAGCCGAGACATCTATCGCTTGGGCCATCGCTTTGACTTCTTCCGTATGCTGTCCTGCTACTTTACGACTGTTGGCTTTTACGTCAGCTCAATGGTAACCTCTTTTCTGTCCTCATATCTGCTCGTCTATAAACAACGCAATATATCCTGGGATATGGTAGAAGCAATTCATTTCTTTAACAGCAACGTAATTATTAATTTGAATAAGCTCATGCTTCTCGTCATCCTTTGGCCAATATGCAGGTGGTTGTAATCATAGTCTATGCCTACTTATATGGAAGACTCTACTTGTCACTAAGTGGGCTGGAGAGTGCAATTATGAAGCAGGCAAGGATGAGAGGGAACAACGCGCTAGAGTCAGCAATGGCATCACAGTCCATGGTTCAGTTAGGTTTACTGATGGCCTTGCCAATGGTCATGGAGATCGGACTCGAAAGAGGATTCCGAACTGCCCTCGGTGACTTCATCATAATGCAGCTTCAGCTCTGCGCCGTTTTCTTCACCTTCTCCCTCGGGACGAAGTCGCACTACTTCGGACGCACAGTCTTGCATGGCGGCGCAAAATACCGAGCCACCGGTAGAGGTTTCGTCGTGCGGCACGTAAAGTTCGCTGAGAACTACAGGATGTACTCCAGAAGCCATTTCGTGAAAGGGGTGGAGCTGATGGTGCTGCTGATAGCGTATCAGATTTATGGAGTTGCGGTAACTGATACCACGGCTTACCTCCTCCTGACTTCGTCCATGTGGTTCCTAGTGGCGACGTGGTTGTTCGCGCCGTTCCTGTTCAATCCCTCGGGCTTCGAGTGGCAGAAGATAGTGGACGACTGGGACGATTGGTCCAAATGGATCAACAGCCGGGGAGGCATCGGTGTGCCGGCGAACAAAAGCTGGGAATCCTGGTGGGACGAAGAACAAGAACACTTGCAGTCCACGGGGTTACTGGGGCGTCTCTGGGAGATCGTCCTCTCCCTGCGCTTCTTCCTTTTTCAGTACGGCATCGTGTATCACCTGAACGTCGCCAACGGCAACAAGAGCATCATCGTAAGCACTTCAAGCTCACTCTGGTCCATCGTCTTTTCTCTTTCACTTTAACTCATTAAACATAACTTCTTCCATGGATCAGGTGTATGGACTCTCCTGGCTGGTGATCGTCGCAGTGATGTTGATTCTCAAGGTCAGTTCGGTTCTTGGATTATCTTTTTCGGTGACTGGTTTTCGCTGAACCGGAACTCCTGCGTGCAGGTGGTATCGATGGGCAGGAAGAAGTTTAGCGCAGATTTCCAGCTCATGTTCCGGCTTCTCAAGCTGTTCCTCTTCATCGGCTTCATCGGAACCCTGGGCATCCTCTTCACCCTGCTCCATCTAACCGTGGGCGACATATTCGCCAGCCTCCTGGCCTTCATGCCTACCGGATGGGCGCTGCTGCAGGTAAAGCTAGCACTCATTTATAGGAACTTTTGCTGCTACCTCCCCATTCGCGCAAGGACACTAATAGCCGAAACCCCCGCCATTCGCGCAAGGACAGATATCGCAGGCGCTGAGGCCGCTGGTGAAGGGAGTGGGCTTGTGGGGCTCGGTCAAGGCCTTGGGTCGGGGCTACGAGTACGTGATGGGACTGGTGATCTTCACCCCGGTCGCGGTCCTCGCCTGGTTCCCCTTCGTCTCCGACTTCCAGACCAGGCTGCTCTTCAACCAGGCCTTCAGCCGAGGGCTGCAGATCTCGCGCATCCTGGCCGGTGGCAAAAAACACAACTGAGCTTAGGACACCCCCGCCCCTTCCTAGTTGCAATTTTGATCCATCTCCATAGCCATAGTTACATTCCAATGTATACCGGAATGAATCATCCAATCCGAAACACAACTCTCCGAGAAGTTGCGTTTCTCCATAGCCAGAGATCCATCTCCATTTTTTTCTTTCTTCTTTTTGCTCTGGCTGTTCCTTCCTCCTGTTGCTACCTCTTGAACCATGTCGTTCAAGATGAGTGAGTAGAAGTAGATGGGGGCCTTCACCCTTAATCCAATTTTTCTTTCAAATGAAGTGGATATTTATCCCAATTTTGCATATGAATCTCAATAGGTTCGATCAATAAAACTTATTCATTCTTAGTCAGTACTAGCTCCGGATAATCTACAGAAGAAAGCCGGTGCTTAGAAGGCCTAAAAGGTACTCTTTTGCATGTTGAATATAATGTCACTGGTATGTTTTCACTAATACAATGTCAGTACTCTTTTGTATACTTTCAAACCATTATTTGTAGCAGTTAGCTCTCTTACACATGTAGAGAACTGAAACATCTCCGAAGTTACGTGCACTCGTATTACATTTCTTTTTTCTTTCATGTTCATTTCCACTTTTGTACTTGAAACCCATTCGATACATGCAACCATAATAACAAATAGCACATATATATATATATATATATATATATATATATATATATATATATATATATATATATATATATCATGTGCCGTGAAAGGCGCTTCTTATGCTACATCTTTGCTCGGTTTAAAAGTTAGTTGATCCAGAAAATTATTTAGGTAATTGTGCAATTAATTTAACAAAATTTACAAATAAATAAATAAATAGATCCAAAAGGCAATTAGTAAGTCATCTGTTATACAAACTGAGTTATCAAAGATACTTTTTATCACACTTTTTCACCTTCCACTGACACCTACGTGCAAATCTAAAGGAAAGTTCTTCGGGTCCCAATAACGTCTCAATTGTCGGGGACACGTAGGTTTCGCGGGTACCTTCGAGAGGGTGTTAAAGTATCGCTCGTTGGTTCGGGAAGTCCCAAGTCGAACTGAACCAACTAAACTGAGCGAGAGAGAGAGAGAGGTGTCGGTTGACATGTCTCGTTCGCCCGTCGATCTCCGACTTGCCATGATTAAAGTGCCCGTCGCGGAATCTGGAAGCAAATCCCTCCCTCCCTCAACCTCACCTTCTCCCAAATCTCCATCTCCGCACCGATCCCGAGTTAGATCACCGGCCAGCGGGAGCATGGAGGCGTCCTCGTGGGACGCCCTTCGGAAACAGGTGCCCTAGCTTTCCCCCAACGCTAGATATATCTTTGGTCTTTCTTGATCTTCTTGGAGCATCCGATCCCGGTGCCTATTTTCACGGGTTTTGTGTTGATCTGATAAGTGAATGGTGTTGATCTGATCAGTGAATGGTGAATTGTATTCTGATTGTCGCGTTTCTCTTTCTTTTTGTTTCTATTTGCCAAATTTGTCTGATATGGATTATGAAGCGGTGGAATTTGGTTGGTTGGATTTAGATTTCTCACAGAATTATGGTTGTGAATTAGCAATCGTAGGAGCTATTTACGTTTTGATGTGATCAAGGTTGAATCTCCCCTAAGGCTTAAGATCAATTCGTTTTGATTTGGTTAAAGAACTCTCCTTCTTACCTTTTATTGGTGAAACCTTTTATCATTGCATCTTGAATGCGTTGTTCATGTGAGATACAATGGAGTTAGGCACGGAGTACTCTTTCTTCTGATTTCGAACTTTTGAGGTAGATCTTAAGCACCATCTCACAAGATCACGGAAGAAATAATTGAACGCCCCTAAAAAATGGCCTCCATAAACCAGCATCTCATGTAAACATGCCACATAATGTGATGTGCACCTGTAAGAACTTAGCCATAATAAGAATTATATCTTATTACTATGCCATTTCGCGTAAACTACTGACCTTATTGACTTGCAACATCATTAGCATTATATTTTGTTAATATATTTCCTTTGTGATTGAGCCTGTTTTCTTTATCCATATTTGCATTGAAGATTTAATGATATTAGTGCATGCCAAATTGTTATTTTCAAGAATTGTACAGCTGCCTCTACTTAAGCAAGAAATATCTTCTTGAGCACAGAAGCTCACACGAGTGCATTTTGTCAAGATGAGTATAGTTGGGACATTACATTTTGTTGTTGCTGTTGTCCTTGTAAAGGAAACTTTAGCATATATCTTGAATCACCAAGCCAATTGAAGACTTTGCCAGATCTAACTGCTTCTGGTTTTTTACTTGAAATTTAAGTTGGATCTGTGTAGATCTAACTTAGATCTACATGGATTTGGTCGGATCCACTTGGATCTAAGTTAGGTACTTTACGTGAATTTGGTAAAGATCGATGAAGATCTAGAACAAATCTTTGCAGCTTTGACATAGATCCTTGTAAATCGGGGTGAGATGTTGTTAGAGGTATACACACTACTTACAGTGGTGGATCGTTGGTGTTTGCGGTACCCACAGTTTTGATGCTTCACATAGCATGAGAACTAAAGTGATATTATATGACATTTCCCGCGTCTGGAAAGCTTCCAACTTAAGCAATTCCTATAATGTCTCCATTTGGATGAACTGTTTGCTCAATGATTAAATCATTTAAGATTTTGGATGAAACAATTGTTTTCCAACCTAAACAGTTCATATGAAGTCTTTTTTGATGGAATTGTGTGCTAGATGATCTAGGCATTGATTGTTTTGGATTAAACACTTAAGATGGCTTCCTTCACCATGATAGATTTGAAAAGATTGAGAATGGCTGGAAAATATTGTATGATTTGATCTCTGATCAGAGCAAGGATAGAAGGATGCTTTGGTTTCATGAATTAGATCATGGTGTGGAGTGGTAAAGGGAGCATGAAGAGATGAAAAGGAGGCATTGGAGGAGTACAAATGACCCAGTTTCATCATATTATCAGGTTGGACTTCCCACTTCTTGAGAGAAAAACTACTTTCTTAACCAGTGAGAAAAAATGATTAAGGTAAATAATAGATTACAAGTGTGCCACAATATCTCTTTATGAATCAAAGATGATATTCCACTGCAAGGATTGCTGTTTGGTGGAATGGTGACATTTTGATACCTTTCTAGCATGGCATGATACGATACTGTGCTGGTTGTCATGGCCTTGTGTGACCTTGCATGCGTAGAAATTTGACCCAGAAATATCTCGCCACTGTCAATGTGACAACACATTCTAGAATGGCACCTGCCATACCATGAGCATGGTAGTTTTGTTCCTCAGTTATGATGATGCTGTGAAATATGCTCTTCTACTTAGACAATCAACCTAAATTTGTTGTTGGTTACTGCAATGTCATTCCATGGCTTTTATTGGATATTATGGTGCTATTATTGTGGTTCTTTCTAGGTCATTTCTATGGTAGGCATAGTAGACACATGATACATTTGTCCTGCCATGTTAAAACATTGATATGGTGTTTAGATCAGTTCTTTTTTTTTTGTTCTTGTTGGCAGGCGAGGAAGATTGAAACTCAGTTGGATGATCAGATGAGTTCATATCGCAGATTGGTTTCAACAAAGCCTGATGGATCAGAAAATGAGCTAGAATCTGGAATTGAACATTTACTGAAGCAACTCCAGCAAGTCAACTTGCAGATGCAAACTTGGGTTTCTTCTGGTAGCTCACAGATTATTTCTCATACATTGACACGGCATAAGGAAATTCTGCAAGACCTTACTCAGGTACAAGATGCTGCAATCGTGATTTTTGATGTTTGGTAAAAGTTCACTTTTTAGAACTATATCCTTGTACTTGTTTAAGAGCTTAAAACAAGTTCAGAATTTGGTGCATAGAAATGCTAGCAAAATAATCGTCTTGGACGTGTTTTCCAGGAGTTTTTTCGCCTTCGCTCTAGTCTTAGAGCAAAGCAAGAACGTTCTTCACTTCTTCTAGACTCCAGGGATTTTGATATGGCAAAAGCGGACATGGAAGACGGTGCAGATTCTGCTGAACATGCTTTGCTTAAAGAACGCACCGCTATAAGTAGAAGTTCAGGGCAGGTACCAGATTCTCTCCCCTTCCCTCGCCTCCTCTCTCTATATACGTTTATATATTTATGTATAGATGCTTATATGTATATAAAATGTGTACAAACATGTTCATATGTTTGGACAGATGTACCACCCAGTATTTGGTCGTCTTGTCGATTTCTTTTCTGATGTTTCTTATTTGACTGTCATGTTAAGATTCTTGTAATGTTTCTTTTTTGTTCATACATACCATCCAAAATTAAATAATTTTCATATTAGAAGCAAGCGATTGGCATTTTGTGACGTTGACACATTTTCACTGTACTTTTGTTGTTTTGAGGTATTGAATTGCTTATGATGCTATATCAAAACAAATGGCCATTGTAGTGGTGGTAAGGCATGTATAGACCTATGAACATTGAGTGTTTCGATGATGTGACATACCCACATCGCTCGTAGTCCTAAACATTTCTTTTGGCATGTGAAATGATAAATCTTTAACCATTTTTTTACCATGTTTATTATGGCATCTCACAGATGGATAATGTAATATCTCAAGCCCAAGCCACACTAGGGGCACTTGTTCTTCAGCGCACGACATTTGGTGGCATCAGCACGAAGATGAGCAATGTTAGCAGCAGACTTCCTACGGTATGTGGATTAGACATTTGACTGGATCCAGAATTAGCTTGTTTGTTGAGAACAAAATCATTGAACCTATATAATTTTGTTGCACCACCTGCACAGGTAAATCATATTCTGTCAGCAATTAGAAGGAAAAAGTCCATGGACACTATTATTCTTTCCCTTGTCGCCTCGGTTTGTGCATTTTTGATCTTGATTTACTGGTTGTCGAAGTGAGGCCCATAAAGGATCTGCCTATGTTAGTACGTCCTTGTTCTGCCAGGAACATGCTTGTTTTTGTACCCCCTATGTTATAATATAGGGAAGTATAAACCCTTGTTCTGTTCATCTCGACTCGCTTGTGCTACAGAACAACATGGGAGTGTCATGGAACTTCTATTCTCATCGTTCTGGTTGATCAACTCCTATGGGTTTAGTGACAATGTTATTGGGAAGATTGAGATCTCCATCCTATCTATCGTCTCAAGATTAACATTGAATGAAGGGTCCAAATTGAATAAAAGTATGATCTATGACATCAAAAGTAGAAAGGACCATAAGTTCATTTGGATAGATTTTGGATTCTGATCAAACGAGTGGTGAAGATGTATGGTAGCTTAGCTAATAAAGTCTTGATAGCAAGGTACATTTCTATCGCTTACCTTTGCACAACAACAACAAGAAACATAATATGAATGGTCGGAGAAAAATAGGAATGCATAATGAATATTTGGATATATTTTGGATTCTGATCGAATGAGTGGTGAAGATGTAAGCCAGCTTAACAAATGAAGTCTTGAGAGCAAGCAAGTTGTCTCATTGCATAGGAGGGTCGTCATAGGCTCAAGGTGCACAAACTTGACCTCGCCTCTCCCCGCCCGGGGTGGGGGTGTCGATGACAAGCCGATGGCAGCAAAGGACCAATGGGAGGAACGGGTGGTGGGGAAGCAACAGGGGACGTGGAGGGGTAAAAAGCCGAGAGAAGTGCTCGGGGGCGACGACACTGCTGGGGAGAAGCATAGATAAGGGAGGGAGCTCGGGGCAGCAACTCTTCTAACGAGCAAAAAAGCAAATAGCGGAGGTAGGAAGTCAGCAGCAGTCTAATAGGGTCGACAGGAAAGGGCAGGAGGTCGAGGACAACGTGACGAGGGGGCACAAGGAGGTTGTGTGGAGGAGGGGAGAGAGAGAGAGAGAGAGAGAGAGAGAGAGAGAGAGAGAGAGGGAGAGAGGATATCTCGGTTCGTGAGAGGAGAGGCACTGTCAACCTTCCGCACGAACGGAAACCATCGGGACGAGGAGACTCGGCCATTCGACCATCTTCCATTTGAATCAATTAATTCATGTTCCACTCGAGCTCAATCTAATTGAATTGGACGGAGCTAGCGCCTGAGCCATTCAATGGTTCGACCCAAGCATGCACCTAAGCGATGCTCAAAGGCTAGTTACGTATTATCTCGATCGATTTAAAAAATCTATATCTCTATAGTTATAGAATTAAATATTTAATTTTATTTATAATAATATTATCGATTTCATCGACAAAAGATACAAACAACAAGTACATAATTATTGATTTTATCAATGACAAAATGATCATTTCAGACAAGTAAAAGAATGAGGCCATTAGCTTAGATAACGAATAGAGTCGATGCTGCCATTTGCAGAGGATCATAAGATCGAGTGCTATGTCCTCTTAGTAATGAAGGCTCAGGATGAGGAAGAGTAGGTAAACATGCTTCGCTCTCTCACAACCAAAGAATGGGAGGCTTTGGGTGGGCTCATCCCACACAGCTGCAACATTAATTTATACTTGTCGTTGATAAGGAAATCATGGTGGAGTGAGTCACACATGCCATGGCTACCTACGCTTTCTCTACCCTCACGAAGATGTTCGCTATTAACTATATCCACTTATGTTTCCTCTCCTGCGTCGCAAGTAACGGGCTACTCTAGATTTAGGATGTCAAGTCGTGGATTGATTTGTAATCATGGCTTGCCTTTTGTTGGTAGCAAAGATGGCAGAGATGCACGACCCTTTCTAACAAAAGTGGAGGAGGTTTCTAACCAAATGAGACTAAATTGGTGGTCAATAGTCGCCCATCCAATAGTTGCTTTCCTCGTGAAGTCATTTCCATCGTTATTGTCACATCTCGGAAAGTAGGCAAGGAGGTCGTAGATAAAGTGACAAGGCTATCTTCGAGGATTGACGGTGGTGAGTCCATCGACAAGGCACAGTCGTGATGTAGGTTAAGATGGGAAAGCACTTAAGACTTATCCATGCCTTCATCGTAGATAAGGCAATAAGACACGACCTATTAACGTTGCAATCATGAGAAACAAGCACGCCCAAAGCCTCCCTTTCTTTTGTCGTAAGGAAGTAAAACACCTTCGTTCACTCCTCGTTCTCAACCTTCATTGCCAAGAGGCTATAGTGTCGTCTACAAATGATAATATTGACTCTATTCGTTGCTTAAACTAGTGGTCCCATTATTTCACTTGTCTAAAATAATTATTTTCCTATTAGTAAAATTAATAATTCTACACATACTATTATATCTTCCGTTAATAAAATCGATGCTAATATAAAATTTTTAAATATAAGAATCTAAATGCTAGCAATGTCCAACAATATGCAATCAGCCTAGCCTTGTTTGGGCGCATAAGAGCGCACCCAAACGCCTCCGGCTCAAACCAAAACCAGTTCACAATCCACTCGCAGCCTCCGCGAAAGCAAATGTGATCGCAACAGCAACTCTGATGCTTCGTCCACCTCATTCTTGGATTTGACCACTAAAGAAAGAGGAGAAGCCACGAGCAGCAGTCCAGATTCAAAAAAATGGTCACTAACGAAACCTTTCAGGAAAAGATACATACAGACTTTATAATTGGCTTCTGCACTAAAGAAGTATTCCTAACATGATAGAGACAAACAGCGAACAACAAGTAAGCCATCCACTATGATTGGATTCAGCACAATCGTCTTACCTTACACAAGAACACGGTGAAAAGTAGGCATGATAACAGGATGATTATCCAGGTCGATTACAATAATGTGCATTACACAAAAGTTTTTGCATCTTTATTGCAAATCAATATAGACTAGAAAACTCAACTTTGTGGGGAGGAATTAAAAAATGTAAGGACACCTAAGTATTCCAAATGAGAGATGCAATGCATTGACAGAACCAAGAACTAGTGTTGATGATGTTCCTGAATTCAGCACAGAAGAAACAATTTCTGCAGTTCTTTAGGGATCTATACCATTCCCTGCAAAATCAGGTGGAAAATGAGAGTTGAATTCTACTTACAAGCATCGTGATCACTTCACAAAAACAAAGAAGAAAACCAAATTGGTTGATGTTCAAAGTACCTTAGACAAGCATAATCAAGGTAGCACCATCCACACCATCTTAAACATCAACTTTGCTTTTCACGAATCCACTCGACAAAATTGTCCAAAATTAGAGGCCAAGCAAGTTCCGCATCATAGTTGTCAAGAGACGGGAAGTTTATCTAAACAAATGATGGGATCATGTGAAGCAATTCTTCAATCAACAAAAAAAAAAAAAAGAAACAGACAAATCTTGCACAAAACGGACCACAACCTTCTGGAAATACTGCATATGAGAAAATGGAGATAAGATGCACAAAAACAATCTCAAGTTAAATGGCTCAAAGTGTACCTCATTACAGAATCTGAGAAAGCTTGTCCACTGGTCCATGTTTATGACCTTGTAATCACGTTGGTGCTGCAATTTGGCATGTTCAGAAGTATCAGATTAGAGATTCGAATGAGAGCTAATAGTGACTTGATAATGTTTTGGTAAACATAGCAGACATAACTATTACACATTTTACGAGAAGGAAGAGCACAAAAAGATGACAGTGTTACCTTAAGATATTCAACAAGTTTGTCAACTTGAGGTCGGAATTGAAAGCCTAGTACAAGATCAAGCAGTTCACAGGCACTCTCAATATCTATGCACTTTTGTTTGTCCTCTAAATAATACAAAATATCAAAAATGTCAGGAAAAGAAAAGAAATACAAAAGCAGATTAATTTTCATAAAACCAAAGGCCCAAAACCTGGTTTACCTGTCAAGCAATAGCGAAATGAATAGGAGTAAAAATCTGAAAAATTTGTTGGCCTTGCCACCTGTAATTTACATCAAGTATTAGCATATTTCCATATTTGATCAACAAGAGCTAAAAAAGGGAGACAGTGGCCTGGTAGCATCCGCATGAATCAGCTTCAGTTTATTATTGGAGCCGGAAAACATGTATCCATCACATCTATGTTTAAATTGCTGCCCATGATATTCAAAACAGGGATATGGACATGAGTGATAAATTCTATCACCATCTCTATATCTGATACCAAATATACTTCAAATTATGATTACCAATGCCAACCTAATGAGAGGACTTATCCGGTTAGTATCTACTGACATATTCTCTTCTTATTATTTCTTTACTTTTGCTTTCAGGCTTCTTATTCGAGAAAATCAAGTGGATTGGAAACTCAAAAACAATTATACTATTAGGTTTTTGACAAACCTTAACTATTATTAGGTGATACATCCACTGTATCTATTATCTACATCCATGTCAATCTTATATAGGCCAATTTAACATTGGTTGTACCTTCAAAGCATACATATATTCATTTCGAACTTATATGGTTTACAGTGTCATCCAACACCCTCTGTCCAAATTCACATACTCTGACTAAAAGTGCATAGATATACAGTTTTCTCAATGTCTAATTCCTGTCCCATCAGTTTTCACCTTAAAGACAAAAAACCTTCTAAGAGCTTAGATTCTGAATATATTCACACAAGAAACACATAAATTAGGAAGAAATCCATATTAGGCAAATATTTAATAGACAGCAAATTGACCTCTTTCTCCAACTCTGATAGTGACTTCTTCAGTTTGCTGATAGTGTCAGCATGCAGTGCTTTTAACCCTCTACGCCACTCTTCCTGTTGCAGAAGGCAAATACATGCAAGTCAAAAAACATCAAATGTTTTCATAAAATATGCCCTTGAGCTATATTAAGAAAAAAGAGAACACATACCAGGGTAAAATATCCTTGTTTTTCAGCTTTCATTTTCCTGACAAAATCAGTGTCCATGAATGGTTAGACAGCAATGCAGAATATTGGTCGATGACAGAAAAAAGCTACTGAACATGTTCATGCTATTCACTAATGAAGGTATTGATATCATACCAGGCAAGCATAAGTATCCTGACATCAGTATAATCAACCTCCAAATCAGAACAGAAAGACTCAATGCCTTCAGGGCTGTGGACAATAAAAATCTAATATTAACAACATAAACAGACCAGATTTAGCTCTCAGTGATTTACGTTAACCATGAAGGGAAACTACTTTATTTTATAAGATTGTCAACTAAAAAACTACAAATAAAAAACATAGCTTTATCTCATTACAAGATAAAACAAAATGGCGAAGTATTTGAGTCAGTTATTTCACAAAGCTTTCAAAAGACCATCATAGTACCACGTTATTAAGATGGATGCACAAACAAATACCTTTAAAAGGTGATTTCTGCGAAGGTAGCAACCAAATGGCACCAGAAGCATAAGCAGTGCAGGATCAATTAATATATCTATAGATGATTATGTTACTTAAGTTTCTACAGCAACGAAATTGAATCATCAAATAGACAGTCAAATTGTCAGACAATGACCAGGAGATGGTCCCCTCCTCCCGGTCGACATTCCAACGTAGTCAATATTCCACCATTTTCGACTTCAATACACGCCAGAGAGATTTTTTATCAGTCAAATGTACATCTACCAGAAACAAAGTGATCAAAAGTATCAGAATCCATATTGAATCAACAATATGACAAATAGGTTTCTTCCAACTGAAAAGTTTCATATGAAGTACTTTTTAACTTGAACAACGGTCTCTGCCAACTCAATAGATGTACATCAAAAGTCCCATATATAGTATATTTTTATGTCAATATGTATTCATAAAATTCTTCAGTCTCTGCCAACAAATTTTCCTTACTAACTTTTCTCAAGCATAATCAAAACCTTCATTCGATTATCCAAGTCAAAGCCACTTTTGAGGCTATGTCTACATCTAAACAAAAGGAAATACTAGAAAGATTTGAATTACTCCACAGTTTAACATAGCAAACTCCACCAATGGATTTTAAATTAGTTACTAATCTAAAGCACAATTGCACAAGCGCAAAGTTAAAATTTAGCATACTTTGAAAAAAATATATGACAAAAAAAGAAACCAGAGATCACCTATTTCATCAAAAACACCAAGTAAAAAGCCAATGTTGAACACATAATGGTTATGTTCAAATCTGTAGGACATCATGAAAGCCGTCGATAAAATCTTACTCGATCAGTCCAGATGAGGCATCTGCATATGCATAGAATAGGTTGTCTATACGTTCCACCTCCTTCGAAACAGCTTTACTAGAAGCTAAACACAAAGAAATTAATAGAATATTCAAGATCATGCCATAAATTTTACTCAAAATACAAGATTTTTTGTTTAACGTCTTAACTAGATTTCAACAATTTGATATTCAACATGAATAAGCATGGTCAACAAACTCCCACGATGCTCAAAGCAAAGCAAGTAAAAGAAAAAAAAAAGATTAAATTTCAAACTTTATAAGGACATACAGAGGCACATGATCCCATTTCAAATTAGGGCAAATAAAAACTTCTTCCTACTGAAGAATTTTTTGCCTTATCACACCATCTTACCATCAAAAACAAATTTTACCTTGGTTATCATTTATTATCCCAATTCAATTTGCCTGAAATTTCTATTTTTCCTGATTGATCAGTTAGTTCAGTTGTTTCAGCCTGAATTGGCTACCATTTGATTGGACTGTGTAGTTTCCGCTAATTTCCAACAAGAGTCTGTACAGGTTCTAACTGATTATGGCTGTTTATGTGCTGGACAAATCAATTTTTGTGTGTCATAGACAGTCCCTGACTATTTCCAACCAATCCCTATTTTAGTTAACTTTCGGTTGTTTCAAAAAAACCTCACAGTCCAATTCAAACCGATCCAGATCCTAAATCTCACAGTTCTTTCAGACCATTGGACCTTGAGCCCAAATTCTTAGTCCTCACTCTATCGACATGGTTTTGTTTCATTTTCCTTTGCTTTTTTTTTTCAGAAAGATGCAACCCACAGATAATTTCATCATAAACCCATAAAAAGACACATTTGACCAAAAATTAACTTCAAAAACCTTACATCGATAATTGAAAGTCGAAATTATGTATAATCCCCAAATTATCGAGTCCTCAACAAATAAACCCATACAACAATAACAAAGTTGTAAAGTCTCAACCATTTCGGATCGGCTAGATGTGTCTTTTGCCATCATTAAGATATGTAAACGGCCATATGATTAATTAAATTAAAAATATTTAAATCTTTAGTTATAATTTCTATTCCTCTACCTCTCCTCGTACCATTAATAATAACCATTTCACATCTTGTAAGCATCGCATATAGGTCTCATGAGCACACGTGCATACCATTTTAAAATAAATTTTATTACAGACCCCATAAAAATATAGACGCGATCACAAATTTAAAAAATCCCTTTGCCAGAAAAAATGAAAATTAAACTACATATAATCCTCACAATGTAGTCCTAAAAAATTGTGTTCTGTTCGTCACAGGACATACGATATCATATGGTAGTAACCACACCCTATCAGATCGTTCAATCTACAAGTCCACTGTGCTTACAACTAAACAGATTATAATTTACGCCATCACGATCCTAGCAATACAATGTCAAGCAATTCTACAAACAACGCCAATTCGTCTCAACCGGCATTATATAAAGCAGCAAACACCATCAAAAAAGATTCAAGACTTGAACTATTTCCCAATTCCTCACGAGAATCCAAGCATCACCACCGCCAGAAGGGCGTTTATCGATTTCACCGAGGAAATGCAACCAAATCGCACACAAAAGAAGAAAGGCTTATACCAATCCACAAACGAAACAAGAAATTCAAACAAAGAATAGATTCATCAAGTTATAAACAACAGCGGGAATGGATCTGGGCTACCACTTACCGGAGCGGTAGGTATCAGAGGAGCCGGATGAGGGGTTGACGGGCACGGCGGAACCGGTCTTCCGGGTGGAGGAGCGCCTCATCTCGCTGGCGAGGGATCGAGAGACGGCGCGGTGAGGAACGGGGAGGAGAAGACGCGAAGCAACGCCGTGGGCGTTTGGGGATTCGATTCGAATCCGATGGGGAATTAACAGACTTAGGTTCTAATGTCGAACACTTTCATCGGACGCCAATACAATGCGCTACGCTACGCATTTCATTTGGATTTGCTTCCGACGTATTTTAGATTTTGGTCCTACCCATGACGGTCTACCCGCTTTATAATTGGTGTAATGGAGATTGGTCCCACATGGATTGGCACAAGCGTCAGCATTGCGAGCGCGATTACCGTCATCAGCTTCTCCCCCACTAATTACTCGTCATTAACACCTTCCAGTATTAATTACATCGTTATTATTATATCTTTACTATCAGAATTGTTTAAATTATTTCTATCATTAACACCATGCATCATTATTATCATTCTAATACCATTTTTGTTACTTAATTACCATCATTGCCATCGCACATCGTTCTTTACCATCGTTGCCCGTTCATTATTTTCCTTCCTTTTTTTTGTTTTGTTTTATGGGATCAACAGTGGATTGTATTTGTCATCATGTACACTCAATTTGGTCTGAAAAAATAGGTACTATTCTAAATATGTAATAGTGGATTATATTTTCTCGTGTATTTAGGATTTACTAAAGACTAATAGGTTGAAAAAAAAATTCCTATATTAAAGTAATTAGTTAATTTTAGATTATGATAAAGAGTAATTAGTAGGAGGGATATAAGGAAGATTACTTGGGAAGGTATCCAAATTTAAGATTACAGTGAACATAAATTCATAAACCAATGATTTAATTAAACTATTCATGTCACATGTTATATGAATTAACTATATGATCGGGTCATTAAAGAGCCGAAACATTTGTTAATCTGAGCTCGAGCCATACTCAAATATCTAATTAAAGTCACACTCTTATATATTTATGTGTCTTATGCAAACCTTCAACTATTAATGCTTCCAACGATGGCAGGTACTCTTCTAAGCATTCCTGTACAACGAGTCCTCTAATCCCGCACCAAATAAGCGGGGGATTGTATTCTGGACGCAAACGAGAAGAGCAGAAGGTGACTACAGAGAAGTGTAGCAGAGCTCCACGCCGAGGTTGGAGTCCAGCAGCTCCTCTATCATCTGCTCGACCTGATGCTCCTCCAAGTAGCTGAACTCAACCTCGTCAGTGCCACTCTCTTTCATGATCCAGTTAGGATCTACTGGTTGCTCCACGGCCACCGTCATCCTGTTCTTGGGCCGATCAACGACGGAGACCGATACCCTGAGCGCCGGTGAGTTCCTCATGACGGGCTGAGGTGCTGCTTCAAGAGACGCCAGGTTGCAGCGGTGTAGCTTCGCAGTAAGCGCGGCCGATAAGTAGTTGGTCTCGGACGAAGAAGAGGCGGAGTTGGGATTGAAGGGGAAGTTGGTTCTTGCTCTCGGACCGGCGACGAGCCTCGCTGCTTCGTCGTAGGCTCTTGCGGCGTCCTCTGCGGTCGCAAACGTGCCCAGCCAAATCCTCGTCTTCCTACAGTAGTGTCCAATTCTAGAGGTTAATCATGCAGCCACCTGAAGCAAACCGAGACCAGAGCTTATGATCTGTAAGTAGGGATGTATACAGCAGCGGATGACGAATCTCCGAGACCCAGGAGCCCCACTGCCGCTGTCGAACGCCTCGATATCGCGGCTGCGGCCTAACCATGGGAACACGCTGCTGTCTTTCTTCTCCTGGGCAATGGAATGGGATGGAGAAGAAGATGGTGGGGGGCTTTTGGGGAGGGGGAAGGAAGGTGGGGGAAGAGGGGAGCTCTATTTAACATCTTGTGAGAAGTGGAGCCTTTCAAAAGCATTCTGCGAGCAAATTTAGTGCTGGGACCAACAGATGTTGGTCATCATCAATTTCCTATTCCATTTGATTTCCTTGTGCTGGGGATCAGGCAGTGTCAAGTATGGGCTTTAGATTTGCAGCTATCTCCTGGTCTTTGCAATATCTGACTATTGTTCATGTCTGACAGTAAAATCTCGACTGTGGTAATAGGATAATGATAAGGTTGGATCTAGGAAAGTATCAGTGTTACTGTTCTAATGGAGTATCTTTCCTCTACATTCCAGGTGCAGTGCACCATATCATGCATTTTGCTGCTCCTGCTGACCGATACAGTCCATTACTGCTCTGCCTTGGGACCTTGCGGGCTGGGGTCACTGCATGCCCATGTCTTGCTGCCGAAAAGGGCGGAAACCTGTGCATATGCTGCATAGTTTCTAATGGAAGTTCGATGGTTTTGTGTAGGTAATGACTGCATGAAACCTCGTCGGCCAACGTGAGAAGAGCGTCCACTTCCTCTTCCCAGGCAAAGTAGAACTAGTCGAGAACACCTGCGCTGCATCCGTTGCTCGCAATAGATAGCAGCAGACATTAATGGACAGATCTTGGATGGTATCAACCTTCATCCTCTCACATGGAGGTGGTGCGTAGCAGCACACCTGATGCTTGTTTCTTGTGCTCCTTCAATGAACCAGTCACGTGTGACACTGTTCATGTAATCATCGATGGATTTTTTTTTCATTGTAATATAAATTAAATTATCATAAAATAATATATTATTTTATTCAAATTATTAACTTACTTGTTTGTGTAATATGATTAAGAAAAAATTAAAATTATTTTTTAAATCATATAAATAAGTTAAAAATTTTATCAATTAATTTATTTATTTAATAACGAGTTGTGTTTTTCAAAAAGTAAATAATTTAAATTCTATTTTTGCATGTGAACCATAAAAAATAAATATTATAACTCTATCTTTGTACATAAAAATAAAATAAAAATTATATTATTATTATTTTTAGAAGAACTATTCTTCTTCTATATGAAAGGGGCATGTATCTTGTTGGAGCCTAGTAGTAATAGAAGTAAAGAAAGGATTCTCGAACAAGAGGTAAAATTTTTTTATTCTTTTGTTATCATATTAATATTTAAAAATATTTATTATTAGAATTATTGTAATTTATATAATGCATAATAATATTTTAATTTTAAAATTTTATGAATAATAAATAACAATAATTGAATTTTGATGTTAGAATGATTAGTTAATTTAATAATAGTTCTAATTCATATGATTAGATTAGTTTTAAATTTAGAATCATCAATCTAAATTAGTTAATTTATGAAAAAAGAATAGATTTAAGATTAATTATTATTTTATAATATTTTAATATATTTTTTAAAAAAATATTAAAATCTAATTTTATAAGAGATGTCAAATTGAGGTCGATTTGAGTTAAATTGATTAGCCTAATCAGCCTATGTGGTTAAACATAAGTCAATCTGTGTGTCAGATATGGTCAAGCTCATGCAATTAGGCATGATGTAACTTATATGATTAGATACTATCTATGTGGCTAAACATAAATCAGCTCATATGACTAGGTACAACCAAGTCACATATGATCAGACATAACATAGCTCATATGGCCAATTATAGTTTACCCATATGGTCCGATTTAGTATAACCATATGATTAGACATAACCCATCTCATGTAACCAAATATGACCCAACTCATATGATTAGATATGATGCATCCCATGTGACCATGTGCAACCCAACTTATGTGGCCAAGTATTGCCCAACCTATATAGCTAAACATTATTGAGCCTATATGACTAGGTATAGTCCAACCTCTGTCGTTAGGCATGATTCAACCCATGTAGTAACAAACAATGCAACCCATGTGGCCAAGTGCGACTCAGCTCATGCGGCTAAGCACATCGTAACCCATGTAGTCAGGTATGGCTCAACCTATATAACTAGGTATAACCCAACCCGTAAGTCAAACATGACCTACTTTAGTGATAAAGCTTAGCTCAGCTCGTGAGTGAGGTTCAACATAGCATGCAAAGCTAGGCCAATCCAATTATACTACTAGTGCTAAATGCATCGTCACCTCTCTATATAGCATATTATACATTTGCCTAATCTATTACTTAGGATAAGTATGTGTGATACACATGACCCGTTCAAGACTCAGGTAAGCCAGTTTGGTCTAGGTTAGCACTATAAAAAATAGTTCAGTTTCCTCTCCTTTTATTAGTTTGAGCTCATTAGTTGACTGAATCAAACTTCATTTATTGATTTTAGCCGATTCAAAATGATTCCAGGCTAGCTTAATTAGTTCAAGCCTATTTGACCCAATCTAAATTAATTAAATCTAAGTTAGACTAATTTTAGATGATTCCAAACCAATTATATAAGGATTTAAGATGGGTTTCGTTAGATCCTGATTGAATTGAGTTTGGTTCAAGTCGATTAGGTTATTCTAATTAGGGTTTCGATTGATTGAGGATTATTGAAAGTTTGATGTCTCATGTCTTTATAATTTGAAGTACTTAAAATATTTATCTAAAAGTATCATTTGAAAAGAATTATTTATTTTTTTATTTTTTAATTAAATTGATAATATTGATATGATTATTATTATGTAATATATATGACTATGTTGAGTGGTCTATATTAAAAGTGTAAAATATGAAAGAAGCTATAGATCCATCATGGTATTGAGCCATTAATAAACATACTCTAGCAAGTCACACATATGTATAGTCCTTTATAATATTTTATCATTTTATTTCTTAAATGTATATATGAATGAGTGGATGAATATAAATAAAATGATCATGGTCAATTATGTATCGCTATCAAAGGTAAGTAGAACGATTCCCTCTGGAGAGTAGCGAGCTGTCATACATGACAGTTTGATAATTTCTCCATCTACTATTGAGATGAATGTATCCTCACTTGGATAGGTGACAGATACTATTTCATCCATTGTTAGGAGGAATCCATTTGATAAAATATGCATCTTCATCCACTATTGAGAAAATGTACCAATGATGTATGTCTTTATTATCTGACTATTATTTATATTATCAAGATATATTATATATTACTGATATATGATTTTATTCTTTGCATAAGAATTTTTTTTATTTTTTGGCACATGTGTTTTATAATAAATCGATATAATATTCTTTTATATTAAGTTATTAATATTTATATAATATTGAAGATTATTTTTATAATTTTTTAAAACTTCATACTAATATATGGTTATCGATATATTTTTATCTTATATTTATTATTAAAATAATATATTATTTTATAATAGATCTAAATTCTGGATGAAGATTTTTTTTCACTTGTTGTTTTGATAAGATACGATTTTTTAAGTTATAAAATATTTAATATTATAAAAAATAAAAATTTAATTTTAAAAATAAAAAATTATAATAAAATATTTTTTTATAAATATGAGATGTGACTACTGCCATGTGCAATCCACAATCTTGTGAAAGGCTCATAAGGCTTTTGGATCACGGCCTTCAGTGTTCTTATGCTATAAATATTTCTTGAGTATTGTACCTCCATCTAAGGAGGGATGAATTTGGATTCTTGGAAAACTGATAAGACCCTTAAGGTTTATAGTAGAAGAAACAGAAGAAGTGAAAGAAAATTGGATAATCATTTCGAGAGGATCGACCTCTTTGGGTTTATCAAAAGGTTAAAATAATATTTCATAGATGACGAAAAGAAACAGATACATCCACATTTATAGAGTTTCACCTTTGAGTCCATCAAGACTTGAACTCATAATAAATAAATAAATCTCAAATAAGCTCATATTCGATTCTTACTGAACTAGATAAACTCAATAAAATATTATTCAAAACTCAAAAAATAAAAGGGATTCTAACAATTCCTTCCCCTTCAAATCAGTCTTGTCCTCAAGACTGAGCATCATTAAACTTTGGGAGATTCTTTTTCAACACTTCAGTCACAAGATATCTGTAGCGTATCACAACCCGTTGATCAAGTAAATACGATCTCCACTTCTTGATAGTGTAAGTAATAGGTTGGTCTTTCGGTGTAGTAGTCATTACAGTCTCATGAAGAATCCTCTCCATCCAATAGCTAGTGGCAGTTGTGACCTTACTTTCATGTCTTCCATTTAGGATCACCTACTTTTCATTAATAAAAAACTTCATGATTAGTTTAAAAAATTTTCAAAAAATATCACATGGAGTTGATAGTCATTCAATTCCAAACGCTACTTTGAAGTCTTCCAAGGGTAGTAAAAAGAAATCCACAAGCAACTCTTGGTCTTGCATAATCAATTTTATCTTCGAACACTTGCTATCACAAGTTAAAATCCATCTATCAGTAACCTTTAGTTCGAATTTGTCATAACATTCAATATGGTAGGCCAATCGATCAACAATCTTACCATCCATAAAATTATTAGTACTACCATTATCAATCAAAATTATAACAGGATGATATTCTAAAGTTCCTCAACTTTCATAGTTTACAGGTTAGAGTAGCTAGCTAATGCATACATTATATGTATGATAGGTCCAACATCTTCATCAGAATCCATACCTTCATGATCGAAGTCCACATTGTTAGCTTTCAGTTCCTTCCAATTGATTCAATCATCAAAGTTGCTCTTGTTTACAACGGTGATCCTTGCTCCACTTTTCATCACAGTGTCAACACAAATCCTTCACTGATCTTTCCTTGAGTTATTCTCGGGTTAGTCTTCGTGTGTTAGGGTTTCGGTTAGGAATAGATGAGGCAGGTGGCTCGTTGATCACTTGTTTATTGTCACTTCGGTTTCGATGATTCTCCCTGCTAATTTTTTCCTCATACAAACATGCAAATGAGATTGCGACAGTCACAGTGCGGGGTTGGCAAGTTTTGACTTCACACCGGATATCTAAATTAAATCCTTTGATAAATGTACCTATCAATTATCGTTCGGACCAATCTCTGGTTTGATTTAACAATTATTTAAATTTATTCTAGTACTCTAACACTACAAAAGTTTAACGAATTTTGGCAAGTTGTTCATCAACATTCTCATATTTAGATAGCCCAAAGTAAATAAGAAGCTCTCTCTTGAGTTGCTCCCACGAGAGAAGTCTGTGGCAAGCTTTGTACCAATTATACCATTTGATTGAGGCTATTTCCACCTTAGAGTCTTTTAGGGTTCTATGAAAACAAAAAAAAAAATTTGCCCTAGAGATCCAATTGGTCAGATCTCCATCTTCTCATCTTAGAAATTCCACCTTCATGCGTGAGTAACTTGTGTTCGTTCATGGTTTCCTTTTTCCTGTGTTTCTAGATCGGTTCAATGTAAGACTTAAACTTTCATCTTGTTGAAACTTGTTGAAGTTCTCCAATAAACTCTTTTTGAAATCATTAAGGGTTTCTTGTAGTCGATTCTCAATTCTAGTTTCCAAGACTTCTAATTATGCTTTCTTGTAGCTATTGCATAGGACTGTAGATTTATAATCTTCAAGTTTTGTTTCTAGTGTCGGGTCAAGTGCATCAACATAGTCTATTCAATGCAACTTTTAGTGACATTAGCCCGAAGTAGTGTTGAAAGCATGGCTGAGAGACAGTGATGGCAGCACGGTTGAGAATAATTGTCGAGGTTGTCGCCGAGGCTGGGAGGATGCTGCTGAGGTTGGGGCGCTGTTGCTACTAAGGCTGGGAGGCTGGAAGATTGTCGTTGTCGAGACAAAGAGGCACCGTGGGATGAGACGCTGGGAGCAGCATTGCTAGAGGCAAGGAGCAGTGATGGCGATGTGACTGGCAGCAATGCTCTGTCTCTACTACAATGAGGGATGAGACACTAGCAACATCGAGGGATTCAAAACAATCAACGATTGTTATGCTGATATCAAAGGATAAGACCCCTAGGTTTTTCTCGTAGAAGAAACGAAAGAAAAAAGGGATGATCACTTTAAGGGGATCGGTCTCCTTGATCAATTCAAGGGGATCGACGTCCTACGATTTGTCAAAAAGCTGAAATAATATTTCATAAATGATAAAAAGAAACAGATACATCCATATTTATAAAGTTCCACCCCTAAGTTTATCTGGACTAGGACTAGACTCCTAATAAATAAATAAATTTGTATTGATTCCTATTAAACTAGATAAACTTAATAAAATATTATTTAAAATTTAAAAAATAAAAGAGATCCTAAGCCTTTCTCCTTTCTGTTGCAGTTTTCCTTTTTGAAGAGCACATCTGAAGCGATTTGTCTATTAATTGATCATTCAAGAGATTGCTTTCACTCTCGAGTACAGATAAGATCAGTATTAAATCTACATCCTGCATCGAGGCCTTGTTATATATACAATCTCATCTGCTCCGATCCTCCTCCTTCCTCTTCTTGCCAAATCAAGCCACCAAGGACATGAAAGATCTATCACTAGACTGCATCTGCTCACACTTCATCCACGACAGCATCTGCTACTACATTGCCAAGTTCATGAAAACTCACAATGTTTTCATGACATGGGGAAATAGTCTACAGAAACAAAATACCTATTCAGTTTTTAGCAAAATCAATTAGAGTTTGTATACAGAAGTTCTTTTTTTTTTTATCCTTGAATTCAAATTTCTATCTTTACAACCATTTCTACGCTAAAAATGAGTATAATTCCTAGCCGGTCTCATGGTAGATACAATGGATTTAGCACAACAACATGTAGACCTTTTTCCCTTACAACTCCAACACAAGTGAGTTTATCCACTTCACAAATAGCAACAAAAAAAAATCTTGTAAAAATTGCATACTGTATCTCCCCAGGCCTCTCATTTTGCTATGAAAGAAAAATAAATGTAACAAATCATAGAGTTTCTGGGAGAAGAAACATCATCATAAAGCAATAATTGTTTGCCTAAAAATCCCAAGTGTCAATGAAACAACTCTCGTCACATATATAGCTTCTTTCAGGCTCATCGCAAAGATTACCCAAGCTAAAATCCTAAAGAAGAATGAAATTTTGAGAAAAAAAAAATCAAACATAGAAAATCACACAACTTATCCAACCTTAAAGTTGACAATAAAATTGAACCACTCTGTTTGAGCTCAAAGGGAAAGGTAAAAACAATCTGATCGGCTGATGATCTGACTGCTACCCTGTATTTTCTAGCCAATTCTGTGGTCTACTCATGCACAAATAAAGGGTAACACAATGGTAAAAAAAAATGACAGTCCTCTTTATTTAAACCTTCAGATTCAATAGTGCTACACTAATTAAATATCAACTTCATGAAAAAAAGGAAATACTGAATCTCAATATTTAGTTAACATTTTTGGCATATTGGCAAAAACAAATAATAAATACTTATATGAATATAGTGCAGATCCACAACATAAGCATGCCCAGGAATAACAAACTTGCTCAAAACATATCCACATTACCGAGCACAATCATAATTGTTATTCTTTATTGAAGTCAGCAATGAATTGTTGTTATTGGACAATTACATTATTAAACTAGTAGTTGAATGGCGAACAGGTCTATTATAGTAGTCAAAGGCAATTGCAGAAAATTTGAATACAAGTGTCGATTGACAATTTTAAGACTAATCTTTTTTTGTGTTTTCTTTGTATATTTTGTTAAAAATAGAGTGAACATTTTTGCATGTCCAAAGTGAGTGGTTAGGACATTCGGTAATAGTAAACTTTAATTTGGGTGCTTTAAGAAAAGGTCTTCCAACCTGCAATCAAGTAATTTGTTCCCAGATGGATAAAAGGACTTTCATCTCATGCATATGTGTGCAATTTGCATATCTTTCCATCCTAAAGCAAGCTGACTACTAACATGGTAATAAGTGTGTAACACTATGGTGAGGCATCTCATGATCAGCAAACAGAGATAAAAAATGCCAAGAGAATAAGCACGTGATGCTAGAAAAACAAAGATAGAACATTTAAGTGTAACCTTCCGATTAACGAACAAGTCATTAAGCTTGCAAAGATACTCAAATGATGAGGAACAACAATCTCACAGTGACTTATATACCTTTTGTATAAAGAGATTCAAAAGCATACTCATCAGGACTCACTTTTAATAAGTCACTAAAAGAGGTAACCTTCCAAGTAGCAAACAAGTCACTAAGCTTGCAAAGATACTCAAATGACAAGGAACAACAATCTCACAGTGACCTATATACCTTTTGTATAAAGAGATTCAAAAGTATACTCATCAGGATGACTCACTTTTAATAAGTCACTTAAAGAGGTTTTGGTTTCAAGCTTTTTGGTAAGCATGTTATTAGTTACAAAAGTAAACATCAGACTTATGTACTGAATGTTTGATGGTAAGTGCACTAGTTACACAAACATTTTGTTGCAAATACTATGAAACTCTATGGAAAAAATAGCTTCTCCACCCTTTTTTCTTTTTCCTTCTTTAATATGTGAGAAGCTGAATATATCTCTTTGATATTCTAAAGTAGGTTCACACTGAAGTCTCAATCATGTTGCCAAGGAAAATTTGAATATTTTGCAGCATCGCATTGAAATAAACGGTTTATATCCGCAAATAAAAAAGAGAGAGGGAGAGAGAGAGGAACATTTGAGTAATCAACTTGGAAGCTACAATAAGACTGACTAAAAGTCACTGCTTCGTTAGCTATTTAAATAAGAAGAATATCACACCTGAAAGGACATTCAAGCAAGCCCTTCACATGCTATTTTCAGAATTCAAAAGAGGAGGTTTACAATCCCTTCTCAGCAGCAAGTCCAAAAATTTCAAGCAGCTCAGGGACCTTTTCTTTATACGGCATAACAAACTTCTCCATAACCTTCTTAACTGGTAAAGCTGCTAGGGAAATCAGCTTGCATTTTGCAGTCCATAACCCTTTCGACTTCAACAGCTCCATCACACGGAACCGAGGAATCAGCTTCTTTTCCAGATTATACCCCAAAATCAATGGCTGGTCGGCGATGCAGGAAGGCTTGTACCCAACTTCCTCGGTCAAAAATTCCATCTTTCTCCGCAGAGCCTCCTGGGAAATAGATAAGAAGGTCGGCATCTTCCTGACCGCATTGGAGAACTCTGACTCTGACCACCCAAAGCTCATCATGAGGTTGATCCTGGCCTCGACTCTTTCTTTGCTGACATTGGAGAGAGCATAAAGAGCCCACATAAACATGGCAGATTGCCGGGGCACCCCTAGATTCTCAGCTCTAACGACTAAAGCCCGGAGTGAATCTAAGCTACGCACAGGAAATTTTGGGTTCTGTCTTGCGACACGAGAGATCCTTTCTTCAGGAATACCGCACTCATCCCTAAAGAAATTAAGATTAGGCTGTACCGTCTTCTCTATGCTGTAGCCGAAGAACCATGTCTTCTTGATATGCTTAACAAGGCGCTCCCTCGATCCAACCAGACCTTCCCACACCTTCAATTTGGGAAGGACGGAATCGTGGAATCTTCAGCGAAGGATGCAGGGATTCGACAAGATGATGTCGACGAGGTCGGTCTCCGAGAAGCCCATTTCGCGGAAAGATTGAAACTTTGGGGCGAGATTATCCTCCACGTTGCAGCGTAGACACCTAGGGTAAATCTGGACCAATTTCTTGATGTGGGAACCGTCAAAGCCGTGCAATTTCAAGAAATCAAGGACGACATCGGCTTTCTTGGTGGCTCCGAAATGGACAAGGGAGTTGGAGGCTCTTAAGGCCTCGGCGTCGGATAACCCACAGGACTTCACGAGGTATTCAGACAAGGCAAGAAGTTCCGCGGTACTGCGGCCGGCAGCGGCGGTGTTGGCGATGGAGGAGGAAGAGAAGAGACACCCTAGGAAACAAGGTCGGAAGTAGGGCAGGAGCCTCCTGCGGCGAACGACCGAGGGCAGCATCACGGCAGCGCTTGCAGAGCTGATGGCGCAGGAAAAGACTACATCTCGTGCGTACACTGTGCAAAATTTCATGTCTATCCCTGCCGGTTCAAAGCCAATAATTTTCGTGTTTGCCCTTCTATTTTTTTAGTTTATAATATATGTATATATAATAATTAAAATTATCATACATCTATGTCTTATAATATTAAAATTTAATTGATATTAATGTTTCTTTAAACATATTGCATCCATGTCTCGTCAAATCGAATACAAAAAATATGTATTTTAATATTTTTAGTCTAACAATAAGGAGTCAAATAATCGTGAAAGCATAGAGGATATTATATATTTTAAATTCATGTATTTTCTATATCATTGAAAACCTAATTAGTAAGTGATCAACATAAGATCATTAAATGGATATATATAAGTGAAAAATAGGCTATTATAAAACTTTGAAATTACATGTAAAACCCACATATATTACTAAAAAAATATGATTATAGTAATAATCCTTTTAAAATCAACATATTTATATATGTGTGCCTTTTTAGTTAATCCACAATAGTTGTTAGAATAGAGGTGCTTAAATTTTGATGACATTAGTACTTTTATTATGAATTTTAAGGATGTTATAGTTTTATTTTCTAAATTGAAATTAGAAACTTCAACCATGATTAATATTTACAAACTTGAGTTTTGTACATGGATGAATACTAATGAAAGTGGTTTATATGAAGTCTCTTAATATTTGATGGCACATATACGTTATATTGAATCAAGAATGTTTCCTAACTGAAGTATCTATCACCATCCTAATATTCTTGTCAGGATCAAGAATGTCACTAGAAAAAGATTTCAAACACTTGTTCTTTTTAAAATATTCCCCAGGTTTTACCACACCCCTATCAACCCAGTCAACATCAAAAGAATCAGATTCATCAAAATAGGACCAGCCTACAATTCTGGAAGATATGTTTCACATATTAATTATCAGCTGACAAAGATGACATGCAAATAATATGAGGTTGGGAACTTGCCCCAGAGTAACATTCAGATCATGTATCTTTGGCCCCATAGGAATGTCATAATCAAACATTATCATTGTAACTCTTAAACACAGCAGATTTGAGTCCTAGAAGATTTAGTAACACCATCAGCAGACAAAACCCAAGTATACTCATGAGAACCAATCCCACAACAGAGGATTCATGTGAAACTGCCATCATTTAAGATCTTACATGAGGACTGTACTAAAAACACCATATATGCTTCATGTCCATCCCACCTTGTCCCCTGCTTGAAAAGTGAGGTGGACAAAATTAAGCCAAGAGGCCTGTAGTCCCCTCCAGCAAAACTTTTGCCACAAGCTTGAGTGGGTTGACACCAGTTCCAAAATTAGAAAAGCCTATATTGATCATCCTGCAAAACAAACAAAGAAAACAGATCCGGTTATCTGCTTTCCTGAGGCGCCACCAACCACCAGTTGTCCCTACCAATGCTTGTGCAAGACTCATTCCAAGAGAGGGAATTGCAACTGAACATAAGAAACGGATCTATTCACCAAGACAAGTTGAAGGGGGACTGGAAGAAGAGAAAAGTTCACATCAAAGGAGCCTCCAGCAATCATCACTCCCATTGCAGATCTTCCACAGCCATATGGGAGGCAGTGCTCCGCAAGTCAATACTTCGAAGTACTCCCTGCTATTTAGATTTACATACCCTTTGGCCAATTAATCACATATTTTTCTCTATGATACCTTGCTATGTCGGTGCAGTTGAACATTAGAGTGAATAGAAATTTCAGCAACATAATTTATATGAGACATTAGTGCTCACCATATCTATGATTGAGTCAATTAATGGCTAGTTAGTTCCATAATGTACAAGCCCATCAGAAAAAAACATTCATCAATGTAGCAATTATTGCCATTTGCTATTAGATAACAATGCATATCATGTCAAATACATTGCAGCTTATATTTTGATAGTCAAGTGATATTTTAAGAAGCCTGACAAGTAGAGTTGCTTATGCTTGTTCATGTATTTTGTGAAATGTTATAATCAATAGTGACACACTTCTAACGAGAGATTTGTTTACATAAGAATTTTTGGATTGGGGATGGAATCTAGAATCAAAATAAAAGCTCCGAACAATAACAACAAAATAATATTGCTCCAATAGAGTAATAAAAAATTGCTATTCGCAAGCTCGACAATGGAGTCCAGTTCGTCTCCAGTCTCATGGAACATCTCATGGAAGAAGAAGGAGATGGTAGGCCCCCCCATCTCTTAACAATGTTAGATCTGACTGATACGTGAATAGTGCATTTCCTAGTAATATCTAGCCCATGATGATCATACAGACCACCAAAAGAGCATGCATGCAAAAATCACAATGCATAAAAGAACTTTAAAATGTAATATTCTAATTAGCATGCAAATGAATCAATTGACTAAATATAACAATTCTATAATGCATCTATATACCTTCTGCTCAGAGGTATGCAAAGCGACAAATCAGTTTGAGGAATCACTCAAAACAAGTTATAGAAACAAGACTTTGGTGTTTTAAGTATTTTGTGAAATTGTTGCTAGCCAAAAATTCAATGAAGCACCTAGTGCTCAAACATTTGATGGAGATTATGGAACTTGCATGAAGACCTTATGCAGATATTGCATAACTCCTCTGAAAATTAACTATCAGAACTCCAACATGACAACATCTAAGTACCCATCAGGCAATAATTTGGACAGCCACAAGTTCCTATGGTAGATCCAAAATGTCATCACAATTGGATCAATAAAAGTTTGGAAACCTTGCAGTTCACAGACAGACCAACTATGGAGAATTTACCATGTCAAAAAAGAATTAAATGACAAATTTTAATTGAGCAATCAATCATTAAGACAAAAAGATTGGTTTAAAATCACTCAGTCTCCTGCTCTTAACTTATTAAACATGAAGAAACCTACACCTGGATAGACCTTCAAAAAAACCCTTCCAATTCTATTTTCAGAATCCAAATCTAGAGGTATTATCTACCTTAGTCAGTCACAAAGAAGTCAAGCAGGTCAGGGACATTTTCTTTGTAACAAAGAACAATTGCCCACAAATTTTTTACTGAATACAGTGGAAGGCAACTCGTATTGTACATTGACTATCAACTTTCAGCTTCAACAATACTATCACACAATAGAGACGAAAAGTGTGATTCTCCAGACTGCAAATCATTAGTCTTAACTGGCGGATGATGTAGGATGGAATTACATCTGACTTTCTTGACCAAAAATTTCATCTTTGATCAATTTCAAAATTAACTTGAATTCAACCAACTATTTAAATTTGTCAGACAATAAATTGCACAGAGTTCAGCTCACATGTTCCCAAGATAAATCTATCCTACTTCTCAATCAGGTTGCTGAGTGGAATTTGAATAAAAACTTGGCAGTTTCACATCCAAATAAACAAATTGTCATATGCTTCAGAAACATCAAGCAATAATTAGAAAGCTACTACAAGATTGGTTCAGAATTTCTGTTTATGGAGTGCTGAAGAAAGTCACACCTGAACAGACCATCAAATTTACGCTACTAATTCTTCAACACCTGAATGGACCATCAAGTATGCGCTACTAATTCTCAAAATCCAAAATGACAGAAATCAACTTTCTTCTCACCCGGTCACAACTTATAAATGTCAAGCAGCTCAGGAACATTTTCTTTGTCGCTGAGACTAAACTTCTCCACAAATTTTGCATCCTGTATCCTTACAAGGGAATGGAACTTGTACCGTGAGGTCCATAACCCGTTCAACTTCAACATCTCCATCGCACGAGACCTAGGAATTACCCTCTTCTTCAAACTAAACAACAACTGCGTCGGCTGATGGTCATTGCAGGAAGGCGTGTACCCAACTTGATTGACCAAAATTCCATCTTTCGCTGCAACTCCTTCTTGGAAATAGATAAGAATTTTGGCGCTTTTCTGAATGCGGCATGGAACTCCGCCTCTAACCAACCCAAGCTTCTCATGAGCTTGATTTTGGCATCAATGTTTTCTTCGCAGACCAGGTAGAGGACAGTGATGGTCCACATGAATAGCATCAATTCCCGGGGCATCCCCCATATCCTCAGCTCGAACAACCAAAGCCCGGAGATTATCTGTTTTTTGTATGACGAAATCTGGATGATTTCTCACGATGAAACGGATCCTTTCCTCGGAGATACCGTACATATCCCTTAAGAACACAGGTTGGGAAGTACCCTGTTGTCAATACTGTGGGTCAGAAACCGATGTTACCTCCTGATTTGATATGCTTGAGGAGGAGCTCCCTCGATCCAAACACTTCATCCCACTTCCCCAACTTGGGGAGGAGGGAACGGTGGACGTCGAGGGAAATTACGTGGGGACACGATGAATTCAACGAGATCAGAGTCCGAGTAGCCCATGCTGCGTAAAGATAGAACCGTTGGGGCGAGGTTCTTCTCCACATCTCAGCAGAGGAATCCGGGCTTCCAAGATATCATCTTTCTGAGGTGCACCATCTAAGCCCTGCGATCTCATGAAGGTGAGGACGGCGTCGGGTTTCTCTGTCGATCGAAGGTGGGCTAGGGGTTTAGAGGCCTCGGTCGCCTCGGTGGCGGAGAACCCGCAAGACTTCACCAGGTATTCGACCATCAAGCGGGTGTCAGGAGAAGCGCCATCGGCGGACGAGGAGGAGAAGAGGCCGCGCAGGCGGTGGAGTTGTAACAAGGGGAGGAGAGCATTTCGGCGAACTAACATCGCGGCGCGGTTGGAAACGAGGAGGGCAGCCACAGACGGCGGCGCCCTCTTTCAACTATAGTGCGACGTTCGTTATGCGTTACAGAGGACAAATGTGTCAAATCAAGCGTCTAAATGTATGTGTCCTTGCAATATTATAAAATTAACAATAAAAATAAATTTTCGAAAAAAATAATAAATTTGAGAATTTTTCGTGCAGCGTTACAAATTCTTACGGAGCACCCGAGTGCGTGTGAAGACCATTTTATCTCTAATAAATTAAAAAATTAAAATTTTTTGAATCTATCATCATCTTTGTTTTGCATCATCGCTTATAATCCTGACAACGGTTGCTACTATCTCTGTTTACCTTGATGATCTTATCCCTATATGTTTCATTCGTGATTCTTACATAAATAAGGAGAGAGCATAAGTATTATTATTATTATTTATAATTCTTATGTGATGATTTATCATATGTAGCTATAACCCACATGCGCCCTTGCACTGTCTTATGTGCGACCACCCCTTTTACCTTGTGGTTACCTCTCGTCAAATCTATCTTTATTTTGGTTAGCTCTCGTCAAAACTATCGTTATTTTTACGATGCAAGAGCGATCGATGAGAAATACAAAGCGATGAACTTGGTAAGAGTTAAAAGTAAAATATTATTAAAAAATATTTTATAATTTTTTTAAAAATTTGGGATGCTCCTAAAAAAATTCTTAAATTTATGAATTTTTTTAGGAATTCGCCCTAAAAATAATGCGTTTAGATTATTGGAAAAAGAATATATTAGTCATATAAGTTGCCCTCTCTTGGGAGGGAACAGCGGGTCCTGGATCAGACAACGTCAAACGGCCAATTGCAACACTGGGTACACCGCGGGTACTGGGTTACTTTAGGACGGTTTAAGAATATATTCGAGAAATTTTTCCTTCAGGGGAAGCCCGTGAAATCGGTCAGGGGTGATATGGTCTGTCAAGACCTGACGTGGCAGAATCCACTCATCAGGACTTGAAGGTTGACAAGATCGTCCAAGAGTTTCACGGTCGACTCAGTCTTTCTCGGGTGGCGTTTGCTAGTGGTTCGTTGAATGCCCCGCCCGTCGCAGGCTGGTTCTCGCCTCGCCTCCTCCTTTTACTCTGAATCAAGCAATGGGTTCAGGAAGCAGTTGCACGGCCCCGCGGTCGTCGCACCACCGGCCCCCAGGCCGTCCGAGGCTCCGGCTCGCGTCTTTACTCTGCGCGGAGCGGTCACCTCCGTCGCTCCCTCCTCCGCCGACTGTCGTCAGGTAGTAATCCGACGATCAAGCGAATTTCCTGAAAATCTATTTGTATAGTATTAAATGTTTGTCTCAAAGTCATGGTGGATGCCTTGATTTCTTGCTTAAAAAGATGATAGATCAAGTTTTCTTGATCTTTTGGCCCTAATCTTTTTCGCTATGTTTATTTGCATTTCCTTCTTTTAATATGACATTTGAAATACATGTTCTTTAGATCTATGGAGCGCTTTTGCCCTCTAAAAGTTAGGGTTATCGTTGGGAAAGTGGATCTCTTGTGATTGAGGACTGCAATGAATGGATACATCTGACGCTTATAGGGTGCTTAACTCTCTTGATATATTTTGTTCACTATGTTTGTTTAGCATCCGGAGATCTTGAGGACGAATGAATTGGTGACCTAAGGTGGTTAGTAATTGAAATTGGGTAAACATGTTGATACGCTCGAGCATCGTAATTATGCATCAAGCTACGGAATAATTACAAGATTTCAAGAGTAGACATTTTCTTATAAAAGAATATATTTATATTAAGGAGGCATATAATCTGTCGAAAAAGCAATAATGGTGCTTCTGAATAGAATATGGGAGACCTGAAGAGGAAGGCAGGTGAGCAAAGGAGTTGGGTTAAATTTAAGTTGTGGAATGCTGGGAGATTACAGTTCTTCAACCTCTAATGGATCTATTTCAAAGATGAGAAATATGTGTTCCTCAACTCCATAAGATGACATAGCATCACATGGGAGCTTATGTGAAAACATTAAAAATGTATTATTGAGTTTGAGTAAAATAAGTTTCAGAGTTACACCTGAAGGTGGTGGATGGATCATTTCTCAATCTAGAGAATTTTACTATTTATTTCAAATCATGTTACTCCCATTGAGGAAATATCAAAATAAGATGACTATCATGCAATTACTGGATTTAAATTTGAAATGCAAGAAAGTATTTAATCACTTTTTCCAGTAGTTAATTGCATGAATCACATTATATCACAATCAATATTAAAAGTAAATTCAAAGACTATTGTATTATACCAATGGCTTCAACATATACTGTGCAAACTTGATGTGGAGGGAGAGGATCACATTGTGAAACAAAAAACTGCTTGCGTCGAAACATGGTTGGAGGCTTGGAGGATGCATGGGAGAAGGCAAAGCTTCACTTGGAATGAACATAAGGTACTAATAGTTGACTAAATAATTAGTTGAAAAGGTGGATTAGTAAATTTCAACCAAGATTGATGTGTGTGTGTGTGTGAGAGATTAGTAAATTTCAACCAAGATTGATGTGTGTGTGTGTGATAAAAGATATATATATATATATATATATATATATATATATATATATATATATATATATATATATATGATAAAAGGTGGGGTAGGTAATTATGTGCAAGTTTTGTATTACTAACAAACAACCTATGCTTCTGAGAGATGGGTAGTACATCATGCATTTTGTGTGAGCTTTCATAAGAGTGAATCAACCTAGTATCAAACTGTACTCTATGATGATGAACTTCAAGTTGATGGTATGCCTAACCCTTGAAGCCTATGATTTGAGGGAGAGTTTGGTTGCCTGCAAGATGATGAACTTCAAGTTCATTTTGCAGCAAGCAATCCGCATGCAAATGTACAGTTGTATGTAAGAAGATGATTTTACAACATGTGTACAAGTAACTAAACCCCTACATTTTATAAGAGTTTTACAATTTGAAATATTGAATGTTGCACTTGCAAACTGGATTACAAGTCAACATTGGATCAGAGTACCCTCATTCTCTCACATTGCTCCTCTTTCTTCCTTTACTTTAGTCTGCATAACTGTTATCATCTTCGTCCTATTTAAACATCGATATCATCTCTAATATCTTAATTGCAATTACAATTAGTAACTATACATGCAGGCATTTAAACAACTACACCTATAACTTGTAGCATTTGCTATTTGCGGGCATTTTTAATTAAGAAAATCAGATGTCCTCAAAAAATCCTGCAATAAATAAAATAAAATGCCAAATAGTTAATAGAAAAGATAAATTAACATTGAAGTGTTGAATCAGTTTATTAAAAAAATCAAGAAATCCCTAGCTTAAATCATTGTAGATGAAAAATAAGGAACTAGTGATCAAATAATTCTTGGCTATCCTCCATCACCATCATGCCTCTCAGTATCCAATCATTGAACGGATGGCTGAGATGCAATGGATCTGGTCTGTGGTTCAAAATATTTGGTGTACTCAGTGTCTTTCATATCCAACCATTGGAGTGATTCCAAAGGAAGCATACATATTACATTCAAAGTGGCCTGATATGTGATTGATTGAAAATTCTGTAGGAATTAATGTCATCTGAAAATTTCATTTCTGTTCTTGTTTCCAATAGATTTGTTGATGGATTGCATCACCAGGGTAGAATTATATAGATTATGCTGACATATCCATATATCGATCTTCATGTTACATCTTTTGTCACTAAGCATTTCACTTTTCGAAATAAAATTATAACTACGGGATATGGTAAGTCCTATCTAATTTTTAAAAAAGAAGCAAAATTATCATTTAAGTGTCCTTTTGTTATTGTTTTCTTGTTTCAGTTGTCCTTTGTGGAATTGCTTTCAAGCAACTGGTTTTCTCTGGTCCATACCACCACAAACCTTTCATCACTTTACTGTTTGATGCATTATTCAAGATTCCTATTGAGGGTCGTTGAAAAAGGAAGCTATTATAACTTTTGAAGTAAAGGTCAATAACAAAATCCAAGTTATTGGTGGGTGCAAACTATGCAAATCATTTCCTGAAAAAATAGGGTAAATCTTATTGGTTAAAGTGCTTTTGCAACATGTTTTTCCTTTTCCTTTTGCAACATGTTATTTATTGCCATCATATGTAGAAAATTAATTAATCACTTCTTTTTCAAGATCAAGTGCTTTTACAGAAGTTCCAATAAAAGTTAATTCTCAGAAGAGTGCATTGGATTGAACACCAACAAATTGCCCGCAAAAGAATGCAATCAGGTACGTTAAACCAAGGCCAGGCATGCATTGCCCTAATTTGAACTGGTGGTATATGCTGACATTGATGAGAATCTCCTTCACATCAGATACCCAGGTAGAAGCTCCACTAGCATGCTCAGACGAGATTGTGCTGAAGCATGTTTCGGTAATGTTTTGGCTCAGTATAGCCACCAAACTTAATGGAGTTACAGGAGCACCAACTTGTAGATTGTACCGAAGTTCTTGATCAGCAAAACCATGAGGTGCCGAAAATAAATGTCTGATATCAAGATGGACTGAAGGTAAAAAGTACATCAAGTCAGCTTAATGTAGATCAGCCAAGGTTTTATTTTACTTACAGATGCAGGTGAGGAAATTGCAAACTAAAAAATTCATTACTGGTATTATTCTGCAGATATAACTCGAGGGCAATGTTCAGACTTCAGATTGGGCCTTGGCTAGATGGCTGAAACATCCAACAGAAGTTTTATGCTTTCCCTCCACATGGGACATCCATGTTCATATCCATCAGCTTCGGCAGACACTTAAACCTCAATAATTCTCCCACTTGGAGTTGATGGCTGTCATTTCGGAATGGGGACATACTTCACTACTGACAATACACCCATCTCAATTATTTCTTCATGCTCACCTGTCTCTGTCAGTCTCAGGTGGTCATTTACATATGGCCACCTAACAACAAGAACTATCTGAGTTAATCTCATTATTCCAAGTTAACAACTAAGGTTGGAGTTAGTCTTGGCCTATGATGATCTTGTTGGCTTACAATTTGCTCTTTGGAGAGACTTCTTGCAGATGTTAATAACAAATTATTTAGTTTATGACTGTCAAGACTGTGGTCTGGAAAGAGAAGATAATGTTTCAAGTTTGGTGATCGAAGTGGGTCTTTGTCAGCCTTTGTTTGTCCTGACTATGATAATGATGGCATAGCTCATAATAAATGTGACTTAGAGAAGAAAATGGTTGTGATTTCTTAGGCTGATAATATACGGTGATGTGACTATTATCTATCTCCAACTAAATCCCAGGAAGAACATACCAAACATACACTGGCATTGATCTATAGGTATTTTACAGGAATCATAAACAAATTCTTAAGAATTTTTAATATGACCTCAGAAAAAAGAAAAAGTTGCCAAAGATTATGATACTGACCAAATAGCTAGAAGATATGTACAAACATGGCTTCTCTCTCTGAGTCCATTTCCTCTGAGATATGGAAAAAGAGAGATGCAAACTAGTCTTCATCTAGTAACTCCAGATACATAAATTTGAGTTCTTTTCTTGAGCCAAAAATGAAAATTAACTCTTTTCTTGATGTTGATACAAGGAAAGAAATAAAAACAGGCTGCATCTTGTCAACATCAAACATCGAACTTCAATTATTTTTCAGGGGGAAAAAAAAAGAAATCTAAAAATGCCATAAATGTAGACTTTATCCATGTTTCATGCTTGAAATATGATAAGTTTTGGTTATTGACCAATGCAGAATGAACAACAAGACTGTGTTGAAATTATCAATATTTTTCTGGTAATTAAACATTTAGGATCTGGTGAAGGAATTATAACCAAAACACTTGGATGTTAAACTGGGTGTAGGAATTCTTTTGTGCTCATCCATCATCAAAATCAACACGAACATCTTAATCTTTCATTGAAACTTACTGCATATGTTCCACCAAACATGCACAAGAGCAGCAGAAACTTACTGCAACTTGGATCAGTTTAGGGTCTAAACACGATGATGAAGCCTCGAGTGGCAGCAGATCAGACCATTCATCTATTCTCGGATCACTGATTCCGATGTTGTCGGCAGAAATGATCACTGAGAAACTATGGTGGTTCTGCAACATGGGCAGTGAGAGCTGCTCTCCAGCCATGGCAACGCGCAGTCCCAGTGGAACCTGTGATCGCACGGCAGGTGGACCAGTATATCGCCCGTCTCGAACTCCTCCAAGCACACCGCGCAATCCGCCTGCTCCGACGACCTCCACCCCAGCTTGCTCCAACTAAACTTCCTGCTGCACTTCTTGGAAGAGAACACCTCTCTCTGCACGTACCCAAGGATCTTGTGCTTGTGTCCCTGGCCACATCCCTCGTTCTTGGTCTGCTTCACGCTCCCTAAGCTATTATGCCTGCAGTTAAAGCAGCACACGCAATTGCAACAAACATCTCGTGTGCCAGGCAAGAAGGAGATGCACGCGGGATCCCCCACACACCTCTTGATCTGTAGCCTTGCATCCAACCTCTCCTTGGCTTCCCTGGCGACGTGTCCGAGTTCCTCGCCATGGATTTCTCTTCTCAAGGTGCTTCTTTTCTGATGAGCCACCACCACCACCACCACCACAACAAGTTAGCTAAAAGAAAAACGACGAACGAGGATGAACTCAATGTTCAAGAAGAAGATGAAGGTGAACCGTACCGTGGAGCTACTACTCAGATGCGTCTCGTGTCCTGTTCTGTACAAGCAAAAGGATGACCTCCTCGAACTGGTGGACGAATCCACCGGACCGCCGAGATGGAAGCCCCTCCGCCGGGCGCATTCCACGCCAGGGAGCATCCCCGCCATGATCACACAGTAGTACACTCGTTGACTTCTGTACGAGTGTACAACATCAAAAAGGGAAGCTCTCAGCTAGGCTTCGACTCTTCTTCTGCTTCCCTCGAGAACTAATGGGGGATGCAGGCGGCCACATAAAAGAAGAACAGGTAAGGAGATAGAGGAAGAATGATCCCGGAGGTCTTGGCAGACAAGGACATGGCGCCATCATTGAAGCTTCCAGCCATGAAAGCAACATAGACCATCGTCTGTCCCACTCTCTTCCCCCACATATAATTCAGCCTGGCTTTTGCTAAACGCAGAAACCAGCGAAGTGAGTTTTCATATGTTCCTTTTGACATCAGCATTTGATGAAACCCATAAACATGCATTGGTACATACATTAGTATTTAAAACCTTCGATCATATAATGTTTTGATTTGAGTAGCTGCAAACAATAACCTCAGAGATTAAATCACTGCTATATCTAGGAATGTTAAGGTCATACAACTGCTGTATTTGTATTCCATACCCTACTAAAACACCACTTCGAGGTGTGGAGAGTAATTACGAGGGACTCTTACAATCTCACAACTTGCTTGCATGGAAATATTCGCTTGACAAACCACCCATAAGAGAAGTCCCAACAGAGACCTGAGCTGTATCAGTCACATTCAATCATTTTTTGATTGGTATTCACATATCTCTCACCTTGAAGTCACTGCTCAGTTCCTTGGTTCTTTCCAACATTGTAACCAGTTGTCTAACTTGGTCAAATGACCATGTGCATCAAACATTCTTCTCATCAGACTATTTTTGTTGTGGATTGACTTTTCACAATGAGAACCCCCTTTGTACATTGTTGTTCCCTCATTAGATCAGGGGTTCATCATAATCCTGTAATTAACCTTTCTACAACTGATCACATGCAACATACAACAAAACTATTTCCATGGAATGTCAATCATCTCATATATGCTGCATCACCATCATCTTACATGAAATTTTAGAAATATATACTTTGGAAGTCATCTACAGATTGTTCACAATCAGATGTATACCTGTAAAACTGCTGCCATGCCACAAGACTTGAGTGATCACTTTACCAATTTGGATAGTTGTTCTACCCCATTTGGGTCTCACAGTAATGCAATGAACACTCACCATCCCACAGCATTTGCAATCAATGTTCCATCAAGAGAAGACACATAATCACAATGCTTATGCTTACAGCATTATCAATAGATACAGTCCACAGTGATTTCTCCATCATAACCACAATAAGTTAATGTGCTGAATAAATTGACAATGACTACTACTCTTACTGCCACCATGATTGTTCCAATGTATAGAGGATTTAACTGTCATGTCAATCACCAAAAATCACAAATAATGGCAGTGCAACATACCATCACTATATCTAGTACTGTAGATTGAATCCTCATCTCGATCAACTCTTGTATTGTCATATGCCAATGTAGTGCTCATCTCCAGCCACAAATTCTAAAAGCCATGCTAGTGAATAAAGCGAATGTAAGTTCTGGCAACATTACTTTCTCTTCTTTTCTCCTTCTTTTTATATCTTTCCCTGCCACTACCTTTCCCTCACCATCACCTTTGCAGCTATCCGCCAAAAGCTCTAAACCTGGATGCCTTTAATGACATGGGGCAATTAGAAATGTGGAAGAAAGAGAAAAACAACCATGTCCTCCAAGCAAAGACTCAGTATTACTAGGTTGCTCTCAAATTGAGAAACCATCAGGATATTGAAAAATCTAATGTCAACTTTCTCCTTAAATTCCTTCTTTTCCTCAAATAGGTTTCTCAAATCATCATTCATAATATTCCCATCAGTATAATTTTTTTACGACGATAAGAATGCATTGCACTGCGAACAGGCTGCTAATTGCACAATATTTCCACACACCAAGAGCACAACCAACAAAAAAAAACTTGCATCATGGTAGCTTGAGTCTTGACTCAACTCAATTCTGCTTCAATATTTCCTTCATGATATTCTTCCCCTTCAATTCTCTTTCTAAATTTATATTTGTGATAAACTTTGTGAAGTTGTTGGGACCACTTAAACCTATATGGCGGCAGTACAAATCCATAATCAACAAGTTCATTTTTAATTCAATAGAGAGAGTTCTATCATAACCTTACAAATTAGACCAGAATCAGCAAAAATATCCTTATGGCTAGATCTATGCAGAATGTGAACCCAAACAAGGAATGAGTGCAACAAACATAAGGAACCACAAGAGAAATGCAATCAAATACGAACACTAAGCACTTCTAATATTTAATTTCCATAATGGCATCTTCTAATATGTGATTCTCATAATGGCATAAGATGGGTGAATGGATCACTTGCATTTATCATTGTCAGGTAAAAGCATTAACCCATTTCATGTTTCTCACTACTTGCAACTTTGACTGTGACATGACGAGCACAATGCTTAACTTCTCCATACCACATCACAGAATGATGTCACAATGGTGAAAGCAGGCAACAGAGTAACAAATTGTGTTAAACCATATCCACTACAAATACAAAAATATTTTGGATTCTTAATAAAGACTTCACCAGAATAAAGTGCATAAATGATAAGCGGAATAGATATTCTTGTGGTATCTGATTTAAAAGGTTACTTTCGCGTAGAAACTCATGAAGGCTGTTGGCGTATCATCACTTGTTTGTTGTGCCAAGCAACAACTTCCTTGTATGCCATATCTCCTCCAAAAATATCCAGAGCACTGCCAACTGTGACATCAACTTGTCCCTTGCCTGCTGTTTTTATCTTCTCTAGGTCTGCCATTGTTGTGACCCCACCAGCATAAGTAACTGGAATCTAAGAATACAATAATACTTCCAATTAGGAGCAAGAATATCTAAAGATTGTGATTCTTTGTTAAGGATGGCCAACTGAGAACAATCAACCAAACACCATTGCAACCAGGCAGAATCTCTATCATGCATATTGTTTGGGTATCAAGATACCAGATTTCTAAACAATACCAAGGAGGAATGATGTCAGATGTAATTACATCAAAAACAGTGCAACTGGTAACTAATTGTAAGAAACATAGTATTTCCACAATGCAGAAATTCCATTTCTATAAAGGAGCACCATCACAATATTTTGGCTACAAAAGAACAAAATATTGATAAATCAAAATAAAAACATAAATCAAGAAAATGAGTGTTCTATTCAAAGAATGAAGAAATATCAAACCGCAAGGGAAATTCTCGACTAAACCTAATTGATAATTAGCACGTGAGGAGAAGTGTTGTCAGAAAATGAGTAACATACAGGTGAAAAACAACCGAGTAACATCACAAGCTCCTCATCAATTCCTAGCCTGCCGTAACACAAAAGGATAAGTCAGATTATACAAGAAATTATATGTTTCTCAACTCTTCACACCCACAATTTACCTTAAGCTTCAAGTAGCATCAATACACCAGCAATAAGGTTAATTTTAAAAGTCAAGAAACACGACAAACATAAAATTAATAACCATGAGAATTGGAAGGATAAAGTCACCACTTTATTGGATGATCTGAATGCTCCACAGTCGTTATTAAAATAATAAATTATCTGCAGTTAACCAAGCCCAACTAACAATTATGAGATCCTTTGAATATTGATAGTTGCTATTTGTTAACAATGTAATCAAACAGTAAAATATGAGAGAAGACGAAATCCAGGATAAGATATAAGTTCATGAAGTTTCAGAACACCTAACATCAATAAAAGGAAAGAGTTGAGATGAAGCATTGTGAAAACGATGTAAAAGTATAACATGAAAATGCACCAAGCAAAAAAAAATAATCCATCAAGAAAATTTGATGGTCATCATAGGAAAGAGGCTCAAATGGTAAAATCAGATATGAGAGACAGCAAAAACATAAAAGGCTTTGACAAGCATGGCATCATATTAAAGGTTAAAGACTGACATTCAATACAGACATATAAAAGCTTCATAAAAACTTGCCAGACAAAAAAAGGTCCAAATGTGGTGTAGAAACATAATCGCCATGCAAAAGAAGCAGTTACTGGTTCAAGGAAGGCATCTGTTATTAAGTAATTTAAATTTTAACCCACAATGCCAAGCTGAATCACTACATAATAGGAGTAACCAGAAACCCACAGTTTATTAAAACAAGTTACTATAAAAAATCAGACACGCAAGTAACTTCAGGTTATCAAAAAAGGAAAATGAGAACCAGAGAGGTCACCTTTTCCCCTCAACATCAACCCCATGAATCAAAAATTCATCTGAATATTTGGCAAGGAACTCCAAAGTTTCCTTGTCAAGAATAACATCACTGAACTTCTGCCATCTGTCAGTAACAATGGCATACTTCCCATCCTGTGGGAGAACAAAGATCAAGAACAAAAGAGATGAGAAATGAAATAATTCCTCCTGAAAATAACCAATTTAACAAGTTAACAACAAGTCAAAAATATAACACCAAAAATAATGTCATATTATATAACACCAAAAAAGAAAAAAAATTCAACAAGCATTGTTTTTTTGACATTGAAGGACAGGAAGGAAGTGATCAAATTAGTATGTTTACTTAAGGGAAAAAAGTGTTCAAATTTATAGTTACAGCAAATGTGCCTAGGGCAGGCCGAGTTAAGATTAGCATGCTTGGAGTATGTGGAACAACATGCATGGACATCTTAAGGCTTAGATTAAATTGATACAAAGTCCTGTTAAAGGATAATTAACAATAAAACAGCAACGAAATTTGTGCAGATATATGACATAATGACAGGAACAGTTAAGACTAGCATGCTTTCCTTCAAGGTGGATACAGACACTTGCAAAGTAATCCTTAGAAAATGACAACATCTGATTTAAAATTCAAGAGTTTAAAGTGATCTATGTCAACTACAAAGATACGCGTTTTTAAAAAGGAAAAAGATCAAGGTAAAAAAGGAAAATTGTATCAACAATATTGTTTGCACCAGTGATCCTACAAGATTTGGTAATTATTAAAATGAAAAACACTAAAGCAATATATGAAATAAAAGGAATTGCAAAATGTCAGAAGGGCCAAAACATAGTTCAAATTTGACATAATAGAAGCATGATCAGATCTAACCAGAAGGAATGGAGGAGAAGAAAGCGATGCGTGGAGTCAAAACCAAGAAATTTCATCATTTTGCAACTGAAGTAAATGGTTCTATAACCAATTGTAAAACATAAGAGAAACATAGAACCTTATCAGACAGCAAGTTTCACATCCTACAATACGGTCACATCTCCAAAATCAGAACTTTACTGTAGACATCATCAATTGCATACAAGTCCAAGCTACAATTGCTAGCAAAGAAATAGAATACCTTCTTTCTGCAGCTAAGATCCAACACAAGTCTATTCTTGCCAATCATCTTGACAAGATGTTTAAGTCGCTCAAGGTCCATCTTCCCATTGCTGAAAATATACTGCAAGAGTAACAAATACCGGTGGTTTAGACCCAACAAATGGGAATGAATCAGTATACAATTTTCAACTGACAAAGTGCCTGCATAACTGCAGCTGAATTCTTAAGATTTTGGAGGATCAGGAAATTGAGGTTGTCCCCCAACTTTGCCACCTATAGTTTCAGCTCCTAATTATTTTTATATGTTTATAAAAGTGAGAAAGTAGCTCTTGGTATCAGAATTCAACATATAAAAGCATATAATAGAAATAGTAATCAAAATATGATGCAATCAACAAAAGACATAAAATCAATAAGAAATTTCTATTATATATTTTGTATATAAATAAATCATTATCTAAAAATAAACTTTTCTGTTGTTTTTACTATATATACTGTGTATATATGTAAAGAAAAAGAATGAAAGACATTCCACACCAAGGAGGTGTATCCATGTCCAAATGCACAAGGGGACTCTTGACAAGAGCCGGATCCCTTCTGGTATGTTGAATTGATAGCTCTAAATAAGCCATTGAACTATCAATATCTTATGTAAAAAAGGATGAACCAGTAAAGTTCTCTTAACATTCTTTCTTTTTTTTAACCTGTAATCATCTTTTGATGTGGGAGTTGGTTTAGGCTTGTGAATAAGATTGGATTGCTAACATTCGCACTGCAAACATTCTACATGCAAGTAAATGAATACATACCGAGGTAACAATCACATGACTCGCCCCTTCTTCAAGATAATTCATGGCATTATCTGCATTGATCCCACCTCCAACTTGCATACCACCTATAGTTACAATTCAACAAAGCAAGAAAACATGAAAACATTAAAGTAGAAACTCGAATTCGAAAAAAAGAAGAACGACAAAGAGAAAGGAAAAGACATGGCTTGAATGATAATGTGTCGGATCTTTATGTCGACCCACATAAGTCTCCAATTTGGCAAGATGGACATTGATGAAATGAACGTAGAAGGAACTGAAAAAAGAAATTTTCATAAATTTGAAGAAGACAAGTTATTAAAGCAAAATTATGCACTTATACCATGCTAATGAACCGTGACAATGTGAACATACAACAAAATGCACATTTACACACGAAGGATAAGATACCGATGGATGATCACGAAGTTACCAGGGTAAGCACGAAGGGCCTCGAAGGCCGCAGATTGGCTTGCGGCGTCGGCGCCAAGCATTATGACATGGCCACCCTTGAGCCCGTCCTTCTTGTACAGATTCGCAAACTCTGCCGGCGACTTATCCGACTCGAAGTTGGTCACCAGAGCCGACGCGCCGCCGTCTGTCGAATCACGAAGCGTGGATCCCACGATTTGTTTCACTTTACCCTACCACTTGGATCTCGTTCTCCTCAGCGGTGCCAAGAGAACCCGAGGAGAAAACAAGAGAAGAATGCGCAGTACCTTGTGGATGTCGATGCAGGGGCGGAACCGGACGGTACAGCTGATCGGGCGAGGCTTGCTGTGCTTCCCTCTCATCCTCCAATGGCTCGCGGGGTGGGAAGAGGACAACGGGTTGCGAAGAGGGATCGGGGTCGAAGGAGACCACCGGAGACTCGGGAGCGTGCGAGTAGTCAGTGGCATCCCTTCGGGTGGAGCTGCGATGAGGAAAGAGGCGATGGTCGCGGACGCGGGCGGCGTCGCGGCGCAAGCGTGGGGGCTGAGGTGGCGATACCAGCGATACCCCTGAACGGTGTGATCAAGGGGAAGAGATCATATGCAAGGAGATACAATTTTGATCAAGACCGTTCATTTCTATAATAACGGTCGGATGCTCATCCTCAACTCGGTCCCGCGTGGTGTTTACTGTCCAAGTATGATCCACTTCCGTGGTGCTTTGAGACGCGTGCACGGTATAGATTGATGCCTCCAGATTCATGTCGTGAAATGTGTTGTGCTTTAATTAACAATATATTAATGTACAGTCAAATTTAACCAAAATATATGTTAAGCATGATCAACTGTAATCAAGCATTTTTTTCTACATTTTTAAAAGTCATAAATATTAATTAAAGTATATTAATTCAGACAAAAGAAATCAACACAAGATTTTATTTTTCACTTTGGTGATTAATAATTTTATATTTTAAAATGTGAATGATCAAGGATGAATTTTTAAAAATATATATAATTTTGGGTTTTTTTTATAGCACTTCAATTTTAAAAAAATTTCATATAATGTCTTTTTATAGTATGAAAATATTATTTTCACCTCATAATATTAAAAATTCTTGTATATAAGCTTGGCTCTATTGCATCTTCGCTTATATCAAGCTACCTTGCTTATTAGTCCTCATTATGATAAATCTTAACCCTTAAATGAGATAAGAGACGATTTAGGGTGTGGATCCTGTTCGTCTTCTCTCTCTATCAAATTTGTTATCATCTTTTTTTTCTATAGCCTTTTATAATTTTTCTTTTGTTATCAATGATCATGATATATAATACCTGACATCTCTTTTCATATGCGAGAATTACGACAAGAATCAATAGATAAGATTACTATGTATAACATGACAAGACATAAGTTAAGAATGGGATAACCGATCGAACGAAAATAGTATGAGACGTGTAGAGGTACAAAAAAAGCGATGAGCAATGGTAAAATAATTATTTTTAAAAAATTATATAAATTTTTTAAAACTTAGAAGGCTCTACGAGACAAACCTGAAATTAAAGAGTCAAAATTCGTCCCAAAATCAAAATTATTTTCTTTAGGAATTTTTTTTCTCAAAAAAGATAAAATTATATAAATACTTTATAGATCATTTTATCCATATTTTTTATGTACATAATTTATTCCTTTAATTTTGTATTTCTTGTGCATAGCGAAGGTTACGCACACTGCATATAGGAATTAGCGTTTCGCTGAGGGTCCTCTCTTTTCTCCCACAATGGCGGTTGCGACTCTCCGCTCCGTACTCCGCCGTGAAATCCTCCTGCCCTTGTTCGAAACCTGTCGCCTTCGAGATCTCCTCTGCTTCTCCTCCTCTGTCGACGCTGCCGCCGCCGTATGCGGCACCGCATCTCCTGATCCCCACTTCATGGTGGAATACCTCGTGAACTCCTGCGGGTTCTCCCCCTCCGAGGCAGCCAAGTTCTCTAAACCCCTTGCGCACCTCCGATCCACCGAGAAACCCGACGCTGTCGTTAACTTCATGAGATCTCAGGGCTTCGATGGCGCTGGTATCAGGAAGGTGATATCCTTGAGACCCATTTTCTTATGCTGCAATGTGGAGAAGAACCTCGCCCCGAAGTTTCAGTTCTTACGCGATTTGGGCCTATCGGAGTCGGATATCGTCGATGCCATCCTGAAGAACAATGCCATCCTCCGCCACGACCTTCACCGGTCCTTCGTCCCCAAATTGGAGATGTGGGAAAGTCTCTTGGGATCGAGAGAGCTCGTTTTCAAGCATCTCAAGAAGACAAGATGGTTTTTCTTCTCCAGCGTTGAGAAGACATTGCATCCTAACCTAAAGTTCTTAAGGGATGAGTGCGGCATTCCTGAAGAAAGGCTCTCTCTCGTCTTGAGAGGTCGCCCACAATTAATGTCCCAGAAACCAGAGTCACTCCGAGCTTTGGTGGCGAGAGTCGATGAGCTGGGGATGCCACGGCAATCTCGGATGTTCATCTGGACGCTTGAAATTTTCCGCAGGGTAAGCAAAGAAAGGTTCGAGGCCAAGGTCGAGCTCATGAGGAGCTTCGGGTGGTCGGAGTCGGAGTTTTCTTCTGCAGCCAGGAAAGGACCCACCTTCTTAGCCATGTCCCTCGATATGGTGCGCAGAAAAATGGAATTTTTTATCAATGTCGTCGGGTACGACCCTTCCTTGATCGCCTCCCAACCAAATCTCTTGCAATATAGTCTGCAGAAGAGGGTCATTCCTCGGTTTCGTGTGACGGAGATGTTGAAATCGAAAGGATTGTGGACTCGACAATGCAAGTTTGCATGTATTCTCTGTTTGTCGGATACCAAATTCATGGAGAAGTTTGTTCTCCCTCACAAAGAAAATGTTCCTGAGCTGCTTGATATTTTGGGAGTTGCTGGCACCTGTAAAGGAAATGATACCTTTCATTTGGCATCGGAGGATGAGGAAGGGCTTAGCTGATGGTCTAATTTGTGACGACGAAGGTAGATTATTCCCCTAATTTGAGATTTTGGAAATTTTATGCAAAGAACTTGTATATAGGTGTATTGCGGTGTGGGATATTTCTTTTATGACAAGCTAGATTAGCATTGATTATAAATCAAATTTGTTCTGTCTTACTGATTGTTAGTTTAAATTATTTTCTGATTGTCTGTGGCGTTGTATTGTTGGTTTGTATGTAAACTGCATGTTCTATAAATTCTGCCTAATAGTCCAACTGAGATGACCTTCGTATCTACTGTAGGGACTTTTGGATTTTGTCTAAATTAATTCCAATTCCTGATGGGATTTTGGTTGTTGGGTAAGTCATATTTTGGATGAAGTTATGCAGTATATAGAAAATATCACCAAAGATCGCAGGAAGTTGCTGAGTAGTAGTTGCTCTAACGATTTAAGTGGCTGTAAAGCACCAAAGGGTTGTTTCTGTAATTTGATTTTAAATGAGTCATCATCCGAATTATGGATTTGGATATATCTAAGAGGGTGTTCTCTCTCGTCAGTGTAGGCTTCATTGCAAACTTATTTATTTATGTACTAATTGGAATATTTAAATTTGATTTATGCATTGTAATATTAGTATGCAGTGGCTTCAATGGAATTTGAAAGACCAGTTGCAGTGGGTTGATCAGGAGTCACCAGCTATAGTGCTAACTATGCTCTTCTGAAGTGTCTTCAACCCCCTTTGGAATTGCTAAAGCTTTTCCCGCATCAGCAAACTCCTGCATGCCTCCATAGGCTTCCGCTCGTCCACCCTTTGTGATTCCAGCAGCAGATCTCTTCATTCTTGGCGTTCATTCTTGGATTTGGTGGATGCAACTTCTCATCCAACCTTCTGTATCATAGCTGAAGCCTCTGCTCTACTTGAAAGCCTTCAGACAACTAAAGCGGCCACCGGTCGGATCTAAATATTATAGTCGGATCCAACTATTTTTACTTTCATACAAACATAGATTATAATATTTATTCTATATTGTTCACACACAAAAATAAAATTTAAAATATTTGCTTTCTAAGAATCATATCACTCATTAGGAAATTAATTAATTAATAATTTAATAATAAAAATTTTAATTTATTCATATAATTAAAAAAATTAATTTTAATTAGTTTATAGTATCCTAAATTAATTAATTAATTATAATAATACATGATTTATAATAATTAATTTGTGATAAGAAAAAATTATCTATGATTACAAAAATCATGACTTTATTTGATGATCCACATGATTATTAAACTATTAAATTATCTACAGTTAACCAAGCTCACCTAACAACTACAAAATCTTTGGAATATATTGATAGTTGAAATTTGTTCACCATGTAATCGAACAGGGAAGACGAAATCCAGGATAAGCTGTTTAAGTTCTTGAAGTTTCAGAACACCTAACATATGTAAAAGGGAAGAGTTGAGCTGAAGCATTGCGAAAAGGATGTAAAGGTATAACATGAAAATACACCAAGCAAAAAAACTTAATCCATCATGAAAATTGACGGTCATCATGGGAAAGAGGCTCAAATGGTAAAATTAGATATGAAAGACAGCAAAAGCATGGCATCGTGTTACAGGTTAAAGACTGACATTCAATACGCATAGATAAAAGTTTCATAAAAACTTTCTTAAAAAAAAAGAAAGATCCAAAAGTGGTGCAGAAACAAACATAATCGCCACGGAAAAATGGTTACCGGTTCAAGTAAAAGGCATCTGTAATTAAGTAATTTAACTTTTAATCCACAATGCCAAGCCGAATCACTTAGAAACCCATAGTTGTTAAAACAAGTTATTATTAAAAAAATTTAAGACACGAAGTAACTTCAGTTTATCAAAAAAAAAAAAGAGAAAATAAACAGTATAGAGGTCACCTTTTCCCCTCGTCGTCAACTCCATACACGTGGCAGGGAACTCCAATATATCCTTGTTTAAGAATAACATCGTTGTCATCGATAACAATGGCATACTTCCCATCATGCAGGTGAGCACTGTTAGATTACGTGGCTCATTATAATCGGATAAGATATATGATGTAACTAATTGGATTCTGATATCAGTATCGATCAATAGAAAAGAAGTCTATATTTTGAAGGATACCTTAGGGGATGCCCTTGATGGAAGGAACTCCCCTAATAACTTATCCTAGACCCTCTGCTCTGCTTTATAAATGAACGAGGACCTCGGGGACTTTATGTGTGTCGTGTGTGAGAAGCAACACAGAATCATCTAAGAGTTGCGTAAAGATTAGCAACACAGATGCATCTAGGAGTTGCATAAAAGAAAATATTTCACAGACATAGATTGAGAGATTACAGTCTCCCTCTCAATCTCCCTGAGCCATCAATTACAGTGGTCCTGTGAAAGGATAGAAAGAGAGGAGAAGGAGTCTAGTTCTCCTTGCAGATTGGCGTAGGCGTTGGATCTAAGGAAGGTATTCAGATCTTTTCTCCTTTCTTTGCGGATGGCATCAAAGGTACACATCGTAAAAACAAATCTATTGTTCTTTGATTTCGATCCTACCATTAAAGTTTTCCGCATTACAGAAGCATGATTAAAGATTTTTATGCTTACAATTGGTATCAAAGCTAGGTTCTTGAAATCAAAACTTTAGATCTGTTGTTTCTGATTTACGATGTTTGATCCGAATTCTGCCAAATCTGTATTCCTATTGATTTTGGTTTATTGTCGTGGTTTATTGTCTGTTTGTCGACGATATTAAGGAAACAACAACGATCTGTAAACCTCGTTACGTACGGTCATAAGGGCCGTCGGCGACTGCACGGTAGCAGTCATGGGGCTGCAGATCGATCGCATGAGGGCGGCAACCTCGCGCGAGCACAGCCGCAGGCCGCACCGGCGTCAGCCGCGCGAGCGCAGGCCGCACCGGCCGCGCGGGCACCGCGCACACGCAGGCCGCCACGCGCACCCGCGGGCGGCAGCTGCGCGCACCCGCGGACGGCTGTTTCGGGCGGCCGCTGCGGCGGCAGTCGCGCCACGCGCGGGCAGCGAGGGAAGCCGCAACCGCCGCCGGCCGTTTCGGCGGCAGCCTCGCGCAGGCGGCGACCTCGCGCGGCAGAGGCGCCGCGCGTGGGCAGGCCGCGCCTAGGCGGCGACCTCGCGCGGGCAGAGGCGCCGCGCGCCGGCGCAGGCAGCGCCCGCCCATGCGCAGCCGGCGCAGGCTGCGCACACATGGGCAGGCGGCGGCGGCAGAGAGAAGAAGGGTTTTGGCAAAAATTACATTTTTGCCCTTGGGTAGGGTTTTTGCCAAATTATAGTTTTGCCCTTCTGTATTTTATTAATACTTTTAGTATTTTTGACAGTTTTACCCTCTATTAATATGAAAAATTACAGTTTAATCCTGTCAATATATTTATAGTTTTATCTTTATGAAATTGAGAATTTTTATTTATATTCTCAATTATTAAAATTGATCAAAAAATAATAATAATAATTAAATTTGATCATGATTATTTTGAATTTGATTTTGATCAAATTTAGAAAAGATTAAATTTTGATCAATATTTGATTTTGATCGATTTATTTAATTGGGCTAATATCAAGCTCGATTCTGGGTTTACCTAAATTAAATAAAATTGATTAGTTTAATTTGATATTTTATATATTAAAAAAATATAAATTATTGTTCCTTTTATAGTTTTTCTCATATGATTTATTGATTACATGTGGTAAATTAAAATCCAATTATTGTCTTTGGATATTTCTTTGGTTACTCACATGTATATATTTGAAATTGTGAAATCATAGTTATCTTTCACATAAAGGTTTTTCATGATTATTATCATATGAGTTTTCTTTATGCTAATCAATATATATGTATTATTGATTGTAAGTTATAAATAATATCCAATTATTATTCTTGGATATTTGTTTGATTATTCATATGTATATATTTGAAATTGTGAAATGATAGTTGATTTTCACATAATATTTTTTTTCATTATTTATGTGTTATCATGATTATAGTTATCATATGAATTTCATTTATGCTCATGAATATTCAATAATCATTATGGTTGTTGTTGTATTAGTGAATTGTTTAGCATAAATTGAATTAAAGAAATTTAGTGAATGTTATTTGTAATTCATCTTCCTAAGTTTTATCTGACTAGTAGCTGCCAAAGTGGCCTGGGATGATAAGCTTATGAGATATGAATTACAATAAAAGTCTTATCATTTATAGGATATCTTAGATTGTATTTTATATTTTGGTATTGGTCTTGCAGCCACCAAAGTGAGCTAGACCAATAATTTATAAAATATATTATGAAATTGATCCTAAATGATATTAAAGAAATTTGATAAGTATTTGTAATTTATTTTCTTAAGTTTTATCTGATCAGTAGTTGTAAAAGTAGCCTGGAATAATAAACTTATGAGATATAAATTACATTAAAGTCTTATCATTCATAGGATATTTTTATATTTTATATTTTTGTATTGATCTTGCAGTCACCAAAGTGACCTAGACCAATAATCTATAAAATACATTATGGGATTGGTCCTAAATGACATTAAAGAAAAATAATATTCACAATAGCACACATAATTAGGAGATTTAGATAATCCCAAAGGAGAATCTATTTTGAATAATTATGTGATGGGGTTGGATGATACTGTTTTGGATATTCTTGACGTTTAGTGTTTTATACCCAAAGGTATTAACACTATTCCACAAGGATGGTATCAGTCCTCCATAATGATTATATGTGTGAACAATAGATATGTCAATATTGAAAGTAAAATATTGATGATATCAATAGTTCAACATAAAACTCAAAGCATTGATGTTATATTATTACAGTGGTACTTCCTTCATTGTATTTTTATAAATGTCCCTATATTTTCTAGAATAAATGGCTTGAGCATATATAAGTTATATTGAATGAATGAGACCTTGATCAGATTATTTGAAGGGAACATAGATTTATTTATCTTGAAAGTTACGTGGAATAAATAATTAAGGTTCTTGATCGGAAAGGTTTGAAAAACTTAATTTGATGATACTTAGACTTGATTCATGATAAAGAGCTTTATGAGAATATTTAAGGATCAATATAAATTTTTACGATAAGTCATGAGTTGACATCTCAATGAAAGAATTGACTAAAAATGAAAGTATTTGAGGAATTAAAGATTACCTCCTCAATATAATTGACAAAGTTGTAAGCTCAAGACTTAAAATATTTGAGTTCTACTCAAGGAGTGGGTAACAATAAAATAAGGATGAAGCATAAGCCACCTGAGTTTATAATTATTATATAAACTCATAAAAGAATTTCTTCATAATAAAGTGTTACTTGTGTAACAATGAAAGTTATATGAAGAAGAATTATAAGATTTGATTTGAAATGAAAAGTTATGTGATTCAAATCAAATATTATAGAAATTATTAATTGGATTAATTTGATGCTTGATGTATGTTACCAATAATAGAGATTTATTTTAATATTTAAAAGGAAAAGGAATAAAAATCAAAGGAGATTGAAATATTCATCATTACAGGGAATCATCTTAAAGTGAAAGCGATAGCAGTTTGTATTTATTGCCTACGTATAAAGATGATTTATTTGATGAATCTTGAGGATTCGTGTTATATTCTTATAATTCTGGGAATTTGGATTATTTACCTAGAATTGTTAGAATATTGTTTTTCCTTTGATAGTTGTGAACTTAATATGATTCAATAAAAGTTAACCTTTGGATTATGTATAATGGTGTATACAGAATTAACATGAATCTTGAGTTTACAACGATCCTATAATTAAATATTAAAATAAAATATAAGTTCATAAACTTCTTGAGATTATACTTACATCTGCGAGTCACTTTATATTTTTGTCTAATTAAAGAGAGGTATTTTATCACCATATAGATAACCTATTGAGATATGATTTTGTATATATCTAATTCATGTAAAGTCTCAGGCCATTGACACTTTTAAAGTGTGCATAAAAGAGGTCGAGAGATAATTAGATAGAAAAGTTAAAATCATCATATCTGATAGGGGTGATGGATTTTATGGTATTCATGATTTACGGATGTGTTGTAGCAAAACATAATTCTTGAAAGGTATAATCGCATACACTTATAAATGTGATTAGGAGCATGATGTATTATTCTTTTATACCCAAATCAATGTGAGAAGAAGCTCTAAGGACAACTATGTATATCTTAAATTGGGTTTCTAGTAAGTAAATTACATGACTTCTTTTGAGTTATGGAATGATAAGAAACCTAACTTAAGATATTTACATATTTAGGATTGTCTTGTAGAGATAAGGATCTTCAACTCACATAAAAGAAAAATTAAAGTTAATAACTATTTACGAATATTTTGTTATTTATTCAGAAAAGTTAAAAAAGGGTATATGTCTTATTGCTCTAATCATAATGCGAGGATGGTTAAATGCGGTAATATATGGTTCCTATAAAATAGCGAATCGATGGGAGTAAAAATCTCGAAATTTAATTTTGATATAGAGGAGATACATGTTGATACTCCTTTATTATTTGAGAGATTGTTGTTACTCAAATTATTAAATAATTTGATAAAGGTGAACAACAAAATAATATTACCAAACTCTCACATTATATTGATATCGATAATGGTCTTATAGAATAACCACATTTGACAAAGATTGAAAATTTTTCAATGGGAAAAGAATCACATTTATGATTATGTGGTATATCTATAAGAATTATATTTTGATATAGAATCGAGAATAGATCCCTTATTGTTTTCATAGGTCATGAAAGGTAATGATTACGAAAAGTAATATGATCTGATGTAAGAAGAGTTAAAATCAATAACCAGAATGGTGTCTGATGAATTCGTTGAATTATCCTATAATTGTAAAAGAGTCTATTATATAAATATAACTCAAAGGACAATGTCGAATGATATAATAGTCAGACTTTTAGTTTTTATATGGTTATAGATTTTACTCATAAAGAATGTATCAATTATAACGAGACATTTAATTTTTAAATGAGCTCGTTAAGAATCGTCATGACATTAGTGATTCATTATGAATTTGAGTTATATCATAATGATATGAAAACAAATTTTTGTTAAGGATCTAGTTTTATATGGGTTACTCTGAATGACTCGCAGAGTAAATAAAAAAAAATATAATTTGGTATGCAAATTCAGGAATCTATTTATGATCTTAAACAAGCTTCTAGACAATGATATAAATAAAGTTTCTTAATATCATTGATTTCTTCAGATTTAAGAAAAATACTATTAATCAGTATTTATATCTGAGGATCAGTGGGAGCAAGTTTATTATATTGATCATATATGCGGATAATATTTTGCATTGCCAATAATGACTTGAGATATCTTATATTATTAGTATTGAGATATTCAGGGATATATCTCAATGATTATTAAGACTGTCTCAGAAATGATATATTAATCGAGTCTTTGAGATGATATACAACTTTGTTCAACAAATCATAAAAGTAAAATTTTAGTCAAAATTGAGTGCTTGAAAAGAATCAAATAAAGAAAATATTCTTTATATATGCGCAGTTGAAAGTCTATGCTCAAGCCTATATCAAAATAGATATCAGTTTTGCAGTTATCTAGAAGTGAAAAATATTAAAGGACTGTAAAGAAAAGTAATAAGATATCTGGAAGGGACGAAGGATTATATGCTCACATGTGTGAAATTATATCAGCTTGAAATGATTGTGTTTTTCAAATGCTGATTTTATAAATTGCCTCAATAACAAGAAGTCCACCTTATAGTTAAGATCTATATTAATTAGAGAGGCAATTTATTATGAAAATTGATTTTGTGGTATGCTTTGAGGCCACTAATCAAACTTTGTAACTGCGAAATTTTATCTCAGGACTTGGTGTGGTCAGACTCAATTGTCAAGTCGCTGAAGATATTTTGTAATATCGCAGTAGTTTTCTTCTCTAAGAATTACAAGTACTATTGCATTTCTATGCATTATGGTAGAAAGTACTTGATGGTTAGAGAAGACGAGTCCAGAAACATCTAATGTCAATTAATTATTTGAGTTCCACTATATAGGTTGCTGATCCATTTACTTAGGACTTACAGCCTAAGGTGTTTTGAAAGAACATGTTCTTATGATTGGGTTTGTGAGCAACCCATAAAGGATATGGTGATGCATATTTGAGTGGACATTGTAATTGACATTTTACTTACGCATACTTAAAGTTATTTGTTTTCTTTATCCTTTCACAATTATGTATGTACATATTATGGTTGAATGTGATAATAGGATTGTCTTGACAAGACAAATTACAGGGTCATTATGGACTATATTAGGAAAGACTAATAATGTTGTAGTACATAGAAGGGAGTATAACATTGATGATATACAACCGCTATGACTCGCATTGATGGTTGGACTTAATATAGTATTATTCTGTTTATTGGACTTATTGGCTTGTTTTAAAATTCATGGCCATGTATAAAATGCTTTTCAAAATTTTCAGAATCCAATTAGGTAAAATTATTTTTAAATAAATTTTGTTTTGTTTGTTTTTGATTTTGAATATCTTTTATATCTTATCAATTATTGGGCCAAGTAGAAGAATGTTAGATTATGTGGCCCGTTATAATCAGATAAGATACATGATGTAACCAATTGGATTCTGATATCAGTATCGGCCAATAGAAAAGAAGTTCATATTTTGGAGGATACCTTAGGGGATGCCCTTGATGGAAGGAACTCCCCTAATAACTTATCATAGACCCTCTGCTCTCGCCTATAAATAGACAGGACCTCAGGGGACTTTATGTGTGTCGTGTGTGAGAAGCAACACAGAAGCATCTAAGAGTTGCGTAAAGATTAGCAACACATATGCATCTAGGAGTTGCATAAAAGAAAATATTTCACAGACATAGATTAAGAGATTACAGTCTCCCTCTTAATCTTCCTGAGCCATCAATTACAGTGGTCTGTGAAAGGATAGGAAGAGAGGAGAAGGAGTCTAGTTCTCCTGCAGATCAAGCGCAGGCGTTGGATCTAAGGAAGGTATTCAGATCTTTTCTCCTTTCTTTGCGGATGGCATCAAAGGTACACATCGTAAAAACAAATCTATTGTTCTTTGATTTCGATCCTAGCATTAAAGTTTTCCGCATTACAGAAACATGATTAAAGATTTTTATGCTTACAAGCACAAGACAAGAACAAAAGAGACGAGATATGAAAGAATTCCTCCTTTAAAAAAACCAATTTCACAAGTAGTCAACCAATAAAATTGACAAAAATAATGTCATATTGTATAATAAAAAAAACACACAATTCAACAAGCTTTGTTTTTTTTAATTTATATTGAAGGACAACAACGATGCCATATCCTTTTTTTTTACAATGTTTTACAAGCACATAGATAAATATCATTTTTTGATATATATATATTATAATTTATTTATACATCAAAATAAAAGTTAAAAATAATCATAGGTTTTATTGAGAAACATAATAATATAAATTCAAAAATAAAATTCAACTGGATCTACTTAGCGATAAAAGAAGGTTGCTTTGAAAAAATAAATAATATATACTCTTTATTAAAATATGGTCTAATGTTACTACAAGGTTGCTTTGAATAATAATAATAATAATAATATTATTATTATTATTATTATTAAGTTGTAACACCTTATAAAATAAATACGTATCAAAAAGTCGATCATCGAATTGACGTATATTAAATAGGTAAAGTGATTTCTTTCAAAAATTCAATACAATCATCCCATCGAGAGACTTCATTCTATGGAATGATTTTATCTTTTAAATATCATTAATATCAAATAATATCAATTAGTCCTTAATTGATTTAAACTCTAGTTGAATCGATCTAATTGAATTTGATTTAACTATAATCTAATTGAACCGATCTCAAATTCTAATTAAATCAATCTAAAATTATCTTTAAACTAATATAATTTAGATTAGATTAAGTCTAATTTATGTTAAATATATTTAAATAAAACAAATCAATTTAGAGTGACCCTCAATCAATTTAAATTTATCAAGTTAGATTTGGCTCAATCAAACAAATGAAATAAAGTAAAGGCAATAAGTTAGATTGTAGAGTAATAAGATATGTTAAGTTAGTCGAAATATTAATCATGTGCACTACACATGAGTATCATACTGAGCTATGTTAGCTCATAGCCTAAGGACCAATCATGGGTATCACATATGACTGTCCATATAGGGTCGGATTGATCGATTAACTAGGCTTAGCATGTTGGTTGGGTCTAATCAATAGATTATGGTTTAGCCCTGATTTGCTAAACTAATTTCAACCTAAATCTTAATTAATTTTTTTAATTTTAAATGATAGAATTATGAAACTATAATCAAAACACCTAAGTATTACTATCGAGTCATTAAAACATAATAAATAGTAATAGATTAAAAATATAAATTACATTAAAGGGAAAATGATATTTTTACTCAACTATTATACAAATCTAATAGAAATTGCATATTACAAATAATATGATGCATGCAAGATAAAAATTTTAAAAATTATTATAGTATGAATAATTATAATATATTATAATCTAATATAAAAATTTTAAATATTTAGAGGAATATAAAAAAATTTAGAAACTATATATAGCATGAATAATTATAAAATATTTTAATCAAAAAATTAAATTTTAAGAACTTGAATGAATGGAAGAAAATATTAGAAACTATATATAGTATGAATAATTATAATATATTTTTTTTTAAAAAATAAAATTTTAAACACTTAAATATAATAAAAGTATTTATTTAAAAAAAATATAGGAGCGCCTACCTCTCTTATTCAGATTTGACATAGTCAAACCTTATTAAATATAGTGAAAAAAGAAGGAAAGGAATCACCCTATTAAATAAGAAGAGTCGAGCCTTCGCAGGTAATAAATTTTTTAATTTTTATATTTATTTAATTAATTGATAACAATAATATCACTTAACTTAATATATTGAATATTTAGTTTATAAATTTTATTCATAAGAAAAGAAAGTAAATAATTATACTTAAACTGAAATATTTGAGTCCAGAAGAAACGGTCAAATTAGTATTTTAAAATCATTTTGTTCATATTTTTGATATAAATAATTTATTCCTATAATTTGGTATTTCTTGTGGTTACGGAAGGTTACGCACGCCACATAAAAGTAGGGTTGTAGAAATTAGGGCGCCCCTGCGGCTGCTCTCTTTTGTCCCACAATGGCGGCTGCGACGCTCCGCTCCGTCCTCCACCGCAATAGCCTTCTGCCCTTGTTCGAAACTTGCCGCCTTCGAGATCTCCTCTTATTCTCCTCCTCTGTCGACCCTGCCGCTGCCGTATGCGGCACCACATCTCCTGATCCCCACTTCATGGTGGAATACCTCGTGAACTCTTGCGGGTTCTCCCCCTCCGAGGCAGCCAAGTTCTCTAAACCCATTGCGCACCTCCGATCCACCGAGAAACCCGACGCCGTCCTTAACTTCATGAGATCTCAGGGCTTCGATGGCGCCGCTATCAGGAAGGTGATATCTTTGAAACCCAATTGCCTATGCTACAACGTGGAGACCAACCTCGCCCCAAAGTTTCAGTTCTTACGCGATTTTGGCCTATCGGAGTCGGATATCGTCGATGCCATCCTGAAGAACAATAACATCCTCCGCCTAGACGTTCACCGGTCCTTCGTCCCCAGATTGGAGATGTGGGAAAGTCTCTTGGGATCGAGAGAGCTCGTTCTCAAGCATCTCAAGAAGACAGGATGGTTTTTCTTCTCCAGCGTTGAGAAGACATTGCATCCTAACCTAAAGTTCTTAAGGGATGAGTGCGGCATTCCTGAAGAAAGGCTCTCTCTCGTCTTGAGAGGTCGTCCACAATTCATGTCCCAGAAACCAGAGTCACTCCGAGCTTTGGTGGCGAGAGTCGATGAGCTGGGGATGCCACGGCAATCTCGGAAGTTCGTTCAGATACTTTATGTTCTCCACACGGTAAGCAAAGAAAGGTTCGAGGCCAAGGTCGAGCTCATGAGGAGCTTCGGGTGGTCGGAGTCGGAGTTTTCTTCTGCAGCCAGGAAAGCACCCACCTTCTTAGCCTTGTCCCTCGACATGGTGCGCAGAAAAATGGATTTTTTTATCAATGTGGCCGGTTGCGACCCTTCCTTCATCGCCTCCCAACCAAATCTCTTGCTATTTAGTCTGCAGAGGAGGGTCATTCCTCGGTTTCGTGTGACGGAGATGTTGAAATCGAAAGGATTGTGGACTCGACAATGCAAGTTTGCATGGATTCTCTTTTTCTCAGATACCAAATTCATGGAGAAGTTTGTTCTCCCTCACAAAGAAAATGTTCCTGAGCTGCTTGATATTTTGAGAGTTGCTGGCACCTATAAAGGAAATGATACCTTTCATTTGGCATCGGAGGATGAGGAAGGGCTTAGCTGATGGTCTAATTTTGCGATGGCGAAGGTAGATTATTCCCCTAATTTGAGATTTTGGAAATTTTGTGCAAAGAGCTGTATATAAGTGTATTTCTTTTATGACAAGCTAGATTAGCATTGATTATAAATCAAATTTGTTCTGTCTTTCTGATTGTTAGCTTATATTATTTTCTGATTGTCTTTGGCGTAGTATTGTTGGTTTGTATGTAAACTGCATGTTCTAGAAATTCTACCTAACAGTCCAACTGAGATGACCTCCGGATCTATCGTAGGGACTTTTGGATTTTGTCCCAATTAATTCTAATTCGGGATGGGATTTTGGTTGTTGGGGAAGTCATATTTTAGATGAAGTTATGCAGTATATAGAAAATATCACCAAAGATCGCAGTAGTAGTTGCTCTAACGATTCAAGTGGCTGTAAAGCACCAAAGGGTTGTTTCTGTAATTTGATTTTAAATGAGTCATCATCCGAATTATGGATTTGGATATATCTAAGAGGGTGTTCTCTCTCGTCAGTGTAGGCTTCATTGCAAACTTATTTATTTATGTACTAATTGGAATATTTAAATTTGATTTATGCATTGTAATATTAGTATGCAGTGGCTTCAATGGAATTTGAAAGACCAGTTGCAGTGGGTTGATCAGGAGGTCACCAGCTATAGTGCTAACTATGCTCTTCTGAAATGTCTTCAACCTCCTTTGGAATTGCTAAAGCTTTTCCCGCATCAGCAAACTCCTGCATGCCTCCATAGGCTTCTGCTCGTCCACCCTTTGTGATTCCAGCAGCAGATATCTTCATTCTTGGCGTGCATTCTTGGATTTGGTGGATGCAACTTCTCATCCACCCTTTGTATCTTGGCTGACGCTTCTGCTCTACTTGAAAGCCGTCAGAAGGCTGCACAACTAAATTTCTCCAACATCTGAATCGAACTAATTACCTTGAGTTAGTTGATTTGCTGATTGCTTAAGAATATTTTGGATATCGTTTTATTTCTTTGTTCAAGTCTTTATGTTGTCGATGTGGTCCATGTTTCCCGCATCATGAATGGCGCGGCCCATTGGCTAGTCAATCTTGGAAGGACTGTAAATTCTGTGTTTTTGGGTCTTGTAATGATAGATCAGTCTAGCTCAGTATCTAATCAACTTTAATCTTTAATGAAATTTCTTCCTTTTCGGTTAAAAAAAAAAATGTAAGCTCAGAAGGTTTGAAAGTGACAATTAAATGTGTATTGCAAGATTCTATAATTGGCTTTAGTTCTTGTTGTAGAGTTTATGATCATTTTCATCACTAGTATTTCAGATTTATGCACAATTTCTTGCCCCATTCTCTTTTTTTTTTTTTTTTTTTCCTTACCTATCCTTGCCTTTGCCCATGTATTCAGTATCTCATTTCACATATGTTATGAATGAGATGCGGTCACCTGATGACGTGTTGGGGTGTTGGGATGTTCCGATTCAATTGTCGAAGTCCTAGGGTGCTTAGTTGAGGCTCGTCGTTGGGGAAGACTCCTGGTGCGTCTCGGGGTTGATTCCTGCAAGAAGGTTAGGGTCGGGTTTTTTCCAACCTGGTCTATCCGATGCTAAAGTCTGTCAATGCTCTCTCCCTTCCCTTTTCTGAAGCCAGGTGGGGGGTTATATAGGCGTTTGCAGATGTACCTTGGTCCAGATAACTACGGAGGCGTGCAGGGTAGCATCGTACAAGGTGACGCTGCACAGTGTCATTTCAGGACGTCGGGAATGGCCTGCTCCATGCGTCGTCGTCTCAGGATTTCGGGAGCGACTGCTTCATGCGTTGTCATCCCGGGATTTCGGGAGGGGGTGCTCTGTTCGAGTTAGGGCGGCGTGGCGGTTTAAAGGGCACCGTCACTTCGGACCCGAGATGGCGGGCCGCGCATGGCGATGCACGTGGGGCGGTTTTACGCGGATGTGTATGCTGATGTGGAGGATGCCAGGATGTCCCTTATCACTCCCTCTCCTTCTCCCCCCAAACAAGGCGTGCTCTAAGTCCTCGAGGAGGGGCTCAGGGCATGTCCGGCTTGCTCCTTCGATCGTGTAAATGCATTTATGCGAGGTTGTTAGGTTGCCTTGCAGCGCTGTTGCTCTTGTTTGTGGTGCCGAGCTAGAACGGTGCGTCGGAGGGCTGCTAGACTGGCTAGGTGGGTGCCCGAGCTGGTGAACTTGGGCACGAATGGACTAATGCCCGAATTGGTGAACTCGGGCAGAAATGGGCTGGTGCCCGAGCTGGTGAACTTGGGCACAAATGGGTTGGTGTCTGAGCCGGTGAACTCGGGCACAAATAGACTGATGCTCGAGCTGGTGAACTCGGGCACGAATGGACTGGTGCCCGGGCTAGCGAACTCGGGCACGAATGGAATGGTGCCCGAGCTGGTGAACTCTGGCACAAATAGACTGGTACCCGAGTTGGTGAACTCGGGCACGAATGAATTGGTGCTCGAGCTAGTAAACTCGGACACAAATGGACTGGTGCCTGAGTTGGTGAACTCGAACACGAATGGAATGGTGCCCGAGCTAGTGAACTCGGGGACAAATAGACTGGTGCCCGAGTTGGTGAACTCAGGCACGAATAAATTGGTGCCCGAGCTGGTAAACTCGGGCACAAATGGATTGGTGCCTAAGTTGGTGAACTCGGGCACAAATGGTCTTGTGCTCGAGCTGGTGAACTCGGGCACAAATGGACTGGTGCCCGAGCTACTGAACTCGGACACGAATGGACTGATGCCCGAGCTAGTGAACTCGAGCACAAATAGACTGGTGCCCAACTCGGGCACAAATGGTCTTGTGCTCGAGTTGGTGAACTCGAGCATAAATGGACTGGCACCCAAGCTGCCGAACTCGGACACGAATGGATGGCCCGAATTTGGTGAACTCGGCACGAATGGATGGTGCTCGAATTTGGTGAACTTGGGCACAAATGGGTGGTGCTGAGTGGTGAACTCAGACACGACGGATGGGTGGTGCTCGAGTGGTGAACTCGGCACGCACGAGATGGGTAGTGCGAGTGGTGAACTCGGGCACGAATGGAATGGTGCCCGAGCTAATGAACTCGGGCACAAATAGACTGGTGCTCGAGCTAGTGAACTCGGACACAAATGGACTGGTGCTCGACCTGGTAAACTCGAGCACAAATGGACTGGTGCCCAAGCTGGTGAACTCGGACACGAATGGACTGGTGCCCGAGATAGTGAACTCGGACACGAATGGACTGGTGCTTGAGCTGGTGAACTCGGGCACGAATGGATTGGTGCCCGAGCTGGTGATCTAGGGCACGAATGGACTTGTGCTCGAGCTGGTGAACTCGGGCACAATGGACTTGTGCTCGAGCTAGTGAACTCGGGCACAAATGGACTGTGTGCTCGAGCTGGTGAACTCGAGCACAAATGGAATAGTATTCAAGCTAGTGAACTTCGAACACAAATGGGTGGTGCTCGAGCTGGTGAACTCGGACACGAATGGACTAGTGCTCGAGCTGGTGAACTCGGGCACAAATGGACTGGTGCCAGAGCTGGTGAACTCGGACACAAATGGAATGGTGCCCGAGCTAGTGAACTCGAGCATAAATAGACTGGTACTCGAGCTGGTGAACTCGGACATGAATGGACTGGTGCTCGAGCTGGTGAACTCAAGCACAAATGGACTAGTGCCCGAGTTGGTAAACTCGAACACGAATGGACCGGTGCCTGAGGTAATGAACTCGGACACGAATGGACTGGTGCTCGAGCTGGTAAACTCGGGCACAAATAGACTGGTGCTCGAGATAATGAACTCGGGCACAAATGGACTGGTGCCCGAGCTGGTGAACTCGGACACGAATGGACCGATGCTCGAGATAATGAACTCGGGCACAAATGGACTAGTGTTCGAGCTGGTGAACTCGGACACGAATGGATTGGTGCCCGAGCTGGTAAACTCGGGCACAAATAGACTGGTGCCCGAACTGATGAACTCGGGCACAAATGGACTTGTGCTCGAGCTAGTGAACTCGGGCACAAATGGATTAGTGTTCGAGCTGGTGAACTCAGACACGAATGGACTGGTGCCCGAGCTGGTGAACTCGGGCACGAATGGAATGGTGCCCGAACTGGTGAATTCGGGCATAAATGGACTGGTGCCCGAGCCGGTGAACTCGGGCACAAATGGACTGGTGTCTGAGCTGGTGAACTTGGACACGAATGGACTGGCGCCCGAGCTAGTGAACTCGGGTACGAATAGAATGGTGCTCGAGCTGGTGAACTCGAGCGCAAATGGACTGGTGCCTGAGGATGTACCAGTACTTGATACTTGGAAGCACTTTCTAGTAGTATATGTGGTATTGAGGGTTAGCGTCACGTGCCTTCGCGGGGAGGCGCATGTGCCATCCTGTTGGCGGGAAGTTGGGGGCGTACGTGCCTGGTGGGGATCATGGCTGGGGCATTGGGCGGGAACCTCGACTGGGTAGGTGCGTCAATCGAGGTGGCCCTTGGGTATATTGATGTACAATCAATTTTAATTAAATATCATATAATCCATGATCAACTTCAATCGAGCATTTTTTTTTTCAATTTTTACTAGTCATAAATACTATTTAAGACATATTAATTTAAACACAAGAAATCAAGCTTTGAAGGACCATAAGATTGGTTTTTAAAAAAAAAAATCTGGTGCAACAATAAATTATTTTTGGATCAAATAAATGAATACTTTTATATTTTTATAAAGATACAAAATCATATAAATATTTTGCAGATCACTTTATCCATATTTTTATGTAAATAATTTATTCTTATAATTTTAATTTCTCATGCATAGTGAATGAGAATTATAATACTCCTGTGGCTCTCATCCTTTATTCTCAGATGATGGCGGGAACGCTCATCTCCATTCTTAGGCGTGATAATTTTTTATCTTTGTTCGAAACTTATCACTCAAAGTCTCCTGTTTTTTTAAAATTTCATCGTTGATCGATCGAGGTTACGTCCAGATCAAATTAGCCAGAAGAAAAAGGACAATTAAGGATGAACTCAATGTTCAAGAGAAGATGAAGGTCAACGGTGTCGTGGAGCTACGACTCACATGCGTCTCATGTCCTATCGTGTACAGGCAAAAGGATGACCTCCTCAAACTGGTGGGTGACTCCATCAGACGGTCGAGATGGAAGCACCTCTGCCAGGCACATTCCACGCCAGGGAGCATCACCATCCCCATCACCAGCATACAATAGTACATTTGTTGACCTCTGTATAAGTATACAACATGGAAAGGGATGCTCTTACTTAGCTAGCCTTCTACTCTTCTTCTTCCTCCCTCAAGGAGAGCAGGTCTCGAGGAAGAATGGTTCTGGAGGTCTTGGCAGTCAAGGACATGGCACTATCATTGAGCCTGCCAGCCATGAGGACCATTGTCTCTGTCACGCACTCTTCCGCCACGGATATAATTCAGCCATGCTTTGGCTCAATGCAGTCTGCAATGACAAGCCAACGAAGTGAGTTTTCATAGGCACATTTTGATATCAGCATTTGATCAGATCCGTAAACATGCATTAGTACATCTATTAGTATCTAAAACCTTTAATCATATAATGTTTTGATTTGAGTACCTGAAACTCGGAAGAATTTCATGAAACAATAATCTTAGTGATTAAATCATTACTATATCTAGAAAGATTAATTTCATACAACTACTATATATTACTCTACTACTGAGTAATTACAAGGGATCAAATATGTATATTTTTACGATCTCATAATTTTTTTTCTAAAAAATCTTCACTCGAGTTAGGTGATATTTGGGCGCATAATATAGACCATATAAATCGAGTCATATACAAACGATGAATAACAGTAGATCATATAAATCAAAACATCTAACCATTATCAACATAAAAAATAATAGTCAATTAAAAAAAATAAAATAATATAAGGGATCAAATAATATTTTTACTCACCCATTGTATAAATTTAATAGAAATCAAATATTACAAATAGCACAAGATAAAAAAAATTTAAATTATACATAGCATGAATAATTATAATCATTATAATCTAATAATAAAATTTCAAAATATTTGGAGGAATAGAAAATATTTTAGAAACTATATATAGCATGAATAATTATAAAATATTTAATCATAAAATAAAATTTTGAGTTGTTGAATGAATATAAAAGAATTTAGAAACTACATGTAACATCAATTATTATAACATATTTTAATCAAAAACTAAAATTTTGAACACATAAGATATAAAATATAATAGTTATTTTTCAAAAAAAATATAAGGAACATATCTCTCCTATTTAAAATTGATTAAGTGAAGAAGGACCGAGAGGAATCGCTGCCTCGAGGTAATAAAATTTTTAATTTTATATTTAACTAATTAAAATATTACTTAACTTAAAAATATGAATATTTATTTTATAATTTTATTGACAAGAAAAAAATTAAATAATTGTAGTGAAAATAAAAGATTTGATTGCAAATGAAACGGTCAAATTAGTATTTTAAGATCATTTTATCCATATTTTTGATATAAATAATTTATTCGTATAATTCTGTATTTCTTGTGCTTAGAGTAAGTTATACACACTACATAAGGAGGGTTGCAGTGATTAGGGTGCGGCTGCGGCTGCTCTCTTTTGTACCACAATGGCGGCTGCGGCGCTCCGCTCCGTACTCCGCCGCAATAGCCTCCTTCCCTTGTTCGAAACCCGCCGCCTTCGAGATCTTGTCTTCTTCTCCTCCTCTGTCGACCCTGCCACCGCCGTAGGCGGCACCACATCTCCAGATCCCCACTTCATGGTGGAATACCTCGTGAACTCCTGCGGGTTCTCCCCCTCCGAGGCAGCCAAGTTCTCTAAACCCATCGCGCACCTCCGATCCACCGAGATACCAGACGCCGTCCTTAACTTCATGAGATCTCAGGGCTTCGATGGCGCCGCTATCAGGAAGGTGATATCTTTGAAACCCAATTGCCTATGCTACAACGTGGAGACCAACCTCGCCCCAAAGTTTCAGTTCTTACGCGATTTTGGCCTATCGGAGTCGGATATCGTTGATGCCATCCTGGTTAACTATGTCATCCTCCGCCTAGACGTTCACCGGTCCTTCGTTCCCAGATTGGAGATGTGGGAAAGACTCTTGGGATCGAGAGAGCTCGTTCGCAAGCATCTCAAGAAGACAGGATGGTTTTTCTTCTCCAGCGTTGAGAAGACATTGCATCCTAACCTAAAGTTCTTAAGGGATGAGTGCGGCATTCCTGAAGAAAGGCTCTCTCTCGTCTTGAGAGGTCGCCCACATTTCATGTCCCAGAAACCAGAGTCACTCCGAGCTTTGGTGGCGAGAGCCGATGAGCTGGGGATGCCACGGCAATCTCGGAAGTTCGTTCGGATACTTTATGTTCTCCACACGGTAAGCAAAGAAAGGTTCGAGGCCAAGGTCGAGCTCATGAGGAGCTTCGGGTGGTCGGAGTCGGAGTTTTCTTCTGCAGCCAGGAAAGCACCCACCTTCTTAGCCATGTCCCTCGATATGGTGCGCAGAAAAATGGAATATTTTATCAATGTGGTCGGGTACGACCCTTCCTTCATCGCCTCCCAACCAAATCTCTTGCTATTTAGTCTGCGTAGGAGGGTCATTCCTCGGTTTCGTGTGACGGAGATGTTGAAATCGAAAGGATTGTGTACTCGACAACGCAAGCTTGCAGGGATTCTCTATTTGTCAGATACCAAATTCATGGAGAAGTTTGTTCTCCTTCACAAAGAAAATGTTCCTGAGCTGCTTGATATTTTGAGAGTTGCTGGCACCTGTAAAGGAAATGATACCTTTCATTTGGCATCGGAGGATGAGGAAGGGCTTAGCTGATGATCTAATTTGCGACGACGAAGGTAGAGTGTTCCCCTAATTTGAGATTTTGGAAATTTTATGCAAAGAACTTATCTAAAGGTGTATTGAGGTGTGGGATATTTCTTTTATGACAAGCTAGATTAGCATTGATTATAAATCAAATTTGTACTGTTTTGCTGATTGTTAGCTTAAATTATTTTCTGATCGTCTTTGGTGTAGTATTGTTGGTTTTGTATGTAAACTGCATGTTCTAAAAATTCTGCCAAACAGTCCAAATGAGATGACCTATGGATATATTGTAGGGACTTTTGGATTTTGTCCAAATTAATTCTAATTCGGGATGGGATTTTGTTTGTTGGGTAAGTCTCAAAGAGTCATATTTTTTTAGATCATCTTATGCAGTATATACAAAATATCATGAAAGATCACAGGAAGTTGCTGAGTAGTAGTTGCTCTAACGATTTAAGCGGCTGAAAAACACTTGAAACATCAAAGAGTTGTTTCTGTAATTTGTTTTTAAATGAGTCTTCACCCTTTTTATGGATTTGGATATGTCTAAGAAGGCTTCTTTGCAAACTTATTTATTTGTGTGCTAATTGGATATTTAAATTTGATTTATGCATTGTAATATTAGTATGCAGTGGCTTCAATGGAGTTTGAAAGAACAGTTGCATTGGGTCGATCAGGAGTCACCAGCTTTAGTACCAACTTTGCTTAGAGGTTGTATGGACTTTTCTCTGAGCATCAAAACTTGAGTATGCTATCCTGAAATGTCTTCAGCCTCATTTGGAATTGCTAAAGCTTTTCCTGCATCAACAAACTCCGACATGCCCCTGAAGGCTTCAGCTCATCCACCCTTTGTATTTGGACAGCAGATCTCTTCATTCTTGGAGTCCGTGGAGTTTATTCTTGTCGATGTGGTCTATGTTTCCTGCGTTATGAATGGCATGGCCCAATGGCAAGTCAATTTTCGGAGAATTATAAATTCCCTATTTTTTCGGTCTTCTAATTATGTATCAGTATGTAATCCGCTTTAGCCTTTAACGAAATTTCTCCTTTGTCAGTTGAAAAAAAAAAAACAAACTCTAAAATGCAAACTAATATGTAGGGTCAAATGGTTTTAAATTGACAATTAAATGTGTGTTTAAAATTTCTTGTAATTGACTTTAGCTGTTGCTGTAGATTTAATGTATATTTGCATCACTAGTATTTCCCACACTCTTGACCCATTCTCAGCTAGCTTTGTTTTCAGCCTATCCATTCCATTGTGCATATATCTTTACTATCACATTTCATATAGGATCATAAGAATATCAATCATCTTTATCAATGTGTGAAATGTGTTTTGAATTTTGACATCAGTTGCTCCATCTTTGCAGAGAATCTGTGCATGAGTTGTGGAACTGATAGAACTTCCAAGTTCATCGAGATACGCTAATTTTTTTTTCTTTATGACTTGAATAATAACGTCTCAATTTTTTGAAGGTGTGGAAAGTAACTATAAGGAGCATCTCCAGATATCTACTCTTACAGTCTCATAATTTCCTTGCATAGAAATCTTGACTTGACAAATCACCCTTGAGAGAATTCCCGATGGTGACTTGAGTTATACTAGAGTCACATTCAATCATTTTTGGATTGATAGACATATTATTGCATAGAGAGTCACATTGAGACATATTATTATGTCAACTTTCTCTTTGAAGTTCTTCCTTTTTCCGAATAGGTTTCTCAAATCAGCATTCACAATATTCTCATCAATGTGCACATCAACATTCACAACATCACAAGCTCATTCTTAGCCTGCGATAACACAAAGGATAAGTCGGATTATACAACAAAGTTTATATTTCTCAATTCTCCACATTCGTAGTTTACCTTAAGCTTCAAGTGGTTTCAATACACCAGCAATAAGGTTAATTTCAAAAGTTAAGAAACAGGATAAACATTACTTAATAACTATGAGAGTTGGATGGCTAAAATTACCACTTGGATGATCTGCATGCTCCACAGTCGTTATTAAACTAATAAATTGTCTGCAGTTAACCAAGCTCACCTAACAATTATGGGATCCTTCGAATATTGATAGTTGCTATTTGTTCACCATGTAATCGAACAGCAAAATATAAGAGAAGACGAAATCCAGGATAAGCTAAAGTTTCAGGATGTCTAATATCTGTACAAGGGAAGAGTTGAGATGAAGCATTATGAAAACGATGCACAAGTATAACATGGAAATGCATCAAGGAAAAAAACATAGTCCATCAAGAAAAATTGATGGAAATCATGGGAAAGAGATTCAAATGGTAGAATCGAACATAGAAGAGAGCAATCATAAAAGATTTTCACAAACATGACTTCATATTAAAGGTTAAAGACTGGCATTCATTACAGATTGATAAAAGTTTCATAAAAAATATGTTAGAAAAAAAAAAAATCCCAACATGACATAGAAACATAGTTATCAGGCAAAAGGAGTAGTTAGTGGTTCAAGTAAGACATATCTTATTAAGTAATTTAAATTTTAACCTACAATACTAAGCCGAATCACTACATAATACGAATAATTATAAATCTATCGTTTATTAAAATAAGATATTGTAAAAAATCAAACACTCAAGTAATTATAGATTATATAAAAACTAAAAAAGAGGGAGGCAGAGAGGTCACCTTTTCCCCTCAACATCAACCAAACATTTAGGAATTCCAAAGTATCCTTGTAACAATAAGAAATTCGGCATTCTTCCTTTCAGAACAATAAAGATGAGAAATGAAATGATTCTTTCTGAAATAAACCAATTTAACAAGTTCAAAAGTAATATCATATTATATTATATAATACTAAAATAATAATAATTCAACAAACATTGTTTTTCTTTATGATATTGAAGGACGATAATGAGGTCGCACCATGATTTTTTTTCACTAAGAGGTCACAAATACATCCAAGTCAAATAAATAAATATTTTTATTAATATATTATAAATATTTATTATATTTTTTATTATCAAATAAGGATAAAATAATTATAGGCTTTATTGAAAAATATAATAATATTAACTCAAAAATAAAATTCAATTAACTCTATCTAACAAAAGAGGAACAAATGCACTCTGCTGGAATCCTGTCTAATGCTAGTAGGAGATTAAATTAGAAATAAAAAATTAACTATATTAAGTACGAACCTTATAAGTTAACTATAACATAAATACAAATCCAAAAGTCAATAATTCCAATGGCATAAATTAAATACCTAAAAAAATACTCACCCAACACTTTCATCCTATAAGATGAATTTATATTATCTCAATAGTGGATGGAGATACTCATGTCATATTCCCAAGAACAAATAAAATGATGTTCCTTATCTGTTAAAGTATGGAGACATTCCTTCTAACAACGAATAAAAGAATCGTTTAGTCATTATGTTTAATGGTTCGTTAATCCCTAAAGGAAATCACTCTACTTGCCCTTGTTAGACAATCATCTCATACTGATCATATTCATATTGGGATATGTTATCACTTGATGTCGTTGATCTAAAATTGTCACAGCTTGATCCGGTCCTTAAAGCACAAGCTTGTCTTGGTGACTCATGTGGCAATTATATGAGGTGACAAGATGTTAGAAAGATCTGGAGTGATCTCGAGGTAGTAATAGAATATCTAAGGTGGGTTCCAAATTGGTCCAAGGTGGCTTGGATCTCCTCAAGGTTCTTGAGATAAGCTGAGTTGTGCCTTGGCTTCGCTTGAGACATTACATAAGTGGTCAACATCGAGGGAGAGAGTTTTTGACCTAACAACTCTGATGATAAAATTAATATAACTAGAAGAGTAAACAATAGAGGCTCTACTTTCAATCTTAACAACCTAATTGGATTGGGCTTTGTTAAGGGAGATATCGACTAGCTACTCTGTTAGCTTTAGGTATATAGGGGCTTTGTTGGGTCCCTAGGGTCCGCAAATAACGTTTTAATTTGATAATGAAATTATCGTTAGATAGCATTACTTAAACTGCTGTGGGTTGTATCTTACTTCATTGACATAAGCCCTAGTGGAAAACTTCGTAATAATATGATATGTGAATACCATTGTCTCTAATCAATTGAGGGTGGATCGTAATAATGTGATATGTGAATACCATTGTCTTTAACCAAACGAGGGTGGGTCGATTAATCATCACACTATAAGCTAAGCGAATGTCCACTAAAAAATCAGACGCGCAAGAAACTTTAGTCACCTTTTCCCCATAAACCAAAAATTTATCTGTATACTTCGTAAGAAACTCCAAGATATCTGCACTCGACTTAGAATAACATCATTCAAATTCTGCCATATGCTGGTAACAAGGGCATACTTCCCATCCCGTACGAGAGCAAAGTTCAAGAACAAAAGAGATAGAGAAATGAAAGAATTCAACCAACAAAATTATCAAAAGTAATAACATATTAGCTTAATAATTATGTCTACTTTGCGAGCAATCATATAGCCTGTCGGTTAAGTCTGATGTGCTGTCTGATTTTAGCTTAAATCATAATTAATTTTTTTTATTTTAATTCATATCATCATCAAAGTATAATCAAAGCATCTAACTATTATCACTATGTCACTACAACATAAAAAATAGTAAATAAAAAAAATAAAATTACATAAGAGAGAAAATAATATTTTTATTCAACTATTGTATAAATTTAATATAAATCAAATATCGAGATAAAAATGTTTAAAATTATATATAGCATGAATAATTGTAATTATTATAATCTAAAAATAAAATTTAAAATATTTGGAGGAATAAAAAAATATTAGAAACTATATATACATTAACTAATTATAAAATATTTTAATAAAAATAAAATTTTAAGCACTTAAATGAATAGAAAAAAATTAGAGACTACAAGTAATATCAATAATTATAACATATTTTAATGAAAAACTAAAATTTTAAACACTTAAGGATATAAAAATAAAGTTATTTTAAAAAATATATAGGAAACATATTGCCCTATTTAGACATGATTAAGTGAAGAATGAGCAAGAGGAATCCCTTCCAAGGTAATAATTTTTTATTTTTTATATTTATTTAATTAATTGATAAAAAAACATTACATAACTTAAAATATTGAATATTTATTTTATAAATTTTATTCACAAGAAAAAAATTAAATAACTAGACTCAAACTAAATGATTTGACTACAGATGAAACGATCAAAATAGTATTTTGTAGATCACTTTATCTATATTTTTATATAAATAATTTATTTTTATAATTTTATATTTCTTGTGCCTAGCAAAGATTACATACACTATAGATAAAAGAAGATCGTTTGTATCAGGGTGCCTCTGTAGCTTCTCTCTTTCGTCCCACAATGACAACTGCGACGCTCTGCTCTGTACTCCGATGTATTCGCCTCCTGCCCTTGTTCGAAACCCGCTGTTTTCCAGGTCTCTTTGTCCATATTTTCAAATGAAAAGGTCAAATTAGTATTTTAAATCATTTTATCCATATTTTTAATATAAATAATTTATTCATATAATTCTGTAATTTTTGTACTTAGGAAAGGTTATACACACTCGATACGGAGGGTTATAGTGATTAGGGTGCCACTGCGACTTCTCTCTTCTGTCCCACAATGGCGGCTGCGACGCTCCGCTCCGTACTCCGCCGCAATAGCCTCCTTCCCTTGTTCGAAACCCGCCGCCTTCGAGATCTCGTCTTCTTCTCCTCCTCTGTCGACCCTGCCGCCGCCGTAGGCGGCACCATATCTCCAGATCCCCACTTCATGGTGGAATACCTCGTGAACTCCTGCGGGTTCTCCCCCTCCGAGGCAGCCAAGTTCTCTAAACCCCTTGCGCACCTCCGATCCACCGAGAAACCCGACGCCGTCCTAAACTTCATGAGATCTCAGGGCTTGGATGGCGCCGGTATCAGGAAGGTGATATCTCGTGAACCCAGTTGCCTGTGCTACAACGTGGAGACGAACCTCGCCCCTAGGTTTCAGTTCTTACGCGATTTGGGCCTATCGGAGTCGGATATCGTCGATGCCATCCTGAAGAACGATGCCATCCTCCACCTCAACGTTCACCGTTCCCTCGTCCCCAAATTGGAGATGTGGGAAAGTCTCTTGGGGTCGAGAGAGCTCGTTCTCAAGCATCTCAAGAAGACAGGACGGTTTTTCTCCGCCAGCGTTGAGAAGACATTGCATCCTAACCTAAAGTTCTTAAGGGATGAGTGCGGCATTCCTGAAGAAAGGGTCTCTCTCTTCTTGAGAAGTGACCCACAATTCATCTCACGTGAACCAAAGTCACTCCGAGCTTTGGTGGCGAGAGCCGATGAGCTGGGGATGCCACGGCAATCTCGGATGTTCGTGCGGACACTTGATGTTCTCCACAACGTAAGCAAAGAAAAGTTCGAGGCCCAGGTCGGGCTCATGAGGAGCCTCGGTTGGTCGGAGTCGGAGTTTTCTTCTGCAGCCAGGAAAGCACCCACCTTCTTAGCTATTTCCCTCGATATGTTGCGCAGAAAAATGGAATTTTTTATCAATGTGGTCGGGTACGACCCTTCCTTCATCGCCTCCCGACCAAATCTCTTGATATTTAGTCTGCAGAAGAGGGTCATTCCTCGGTTTCGTGTGACGGAGATGTTGAAATCGAAAGGATTGTGTACTCGACAACGCAAGTTTGCATGGATTCTCTTTTTCACAGATACCAAATTCATGGAGAAGTTTGTTCTCCCTCACAAAGAAGATGTTCCTGAGCTGCTTGATATTTTGGGAGTTGCTGGCGCCTGTAAAGGAAATGATACCTTTCATGTGGCATAGGAGGATGAGGAAGGCCTTAGCTGATGGTCTAATTTGCCAACGACGAAGGTAGATTGTTCCCCTAATTTGAGATTTTGGAAATTTTATGCAAAGAACTTATCTAAAGGTGCATTGAGGTGTGGGATATTTCTTTTATGACAAGCTAGCTAGATTAACATTGATTATAAATCAAATTTGTTCTGTCGCACTGATTGTTAGCTTAAATTATTTTCTGATTGTCTTTGGCATAGTATTGTTCCTGTGTCCGTAAACTGATGTTTTGAAAATTCTACCCAACGGTCCAACTGAGATGGCCTTCGGATCTATCGTAGGGACTTTTGGATTTTTGTCCAAATGACTTCCAATTCCCGATGGGTTTTTGGTTGTCGGGTTAGTCTCAATGAGTTTTATTTCATAGCAACTTATGCAGTGTATACAAAATATCACCAAAGATCACAGGAAGTTGATGAGTAGTAGTTGTTCTAACGATTTAAGTGGCTGAAAAAGCCTTAAAGCACCAAAGGGTTGTTTCTGTAATTTGATTTTAAATGAGTCAACATCCGACTCATGGATTTGGATATATCTAAGAGGGTGTTATCTCTTGTCAGTGGAGGCTTCTTTGCAAACTTATTTATTAGTGTGCTAATTGGAATATTTAAATTTGATTTATGCATTGTAATATTAGTATGCAGTGGCTTCAATGGAATTTGAAGGACCGGTTGCACTGGATTGATTGGGAGTCACTAGGTTTAGTGCAAACCATGCTCGCCTGAAATATTTTCAGCCTCCTTTGGAATTGCTGAAGCTTTTCCTGCATCAACAAACTCAGGAGACTTCTGCTCATCCACCCTTTGTGATTGAGCAGCAGATCTCTTCATTCTTTGATTCGGTCGATGCAACTTCTCATCCATCCTTCTGCTCTACATGAAAGCCTTCGGAAGGCTAAGAGGATTCGCTGGTTCCTTACGAATATTTTGGATGACATCTTATTTCTTTGTTCAAGTCTTTATGTTGTTGATGTGGTCCATGTTTCCCGGGGTCATCAATGATGTGGCTCATCGGCTAGTCAATTTTGGGAGAGTTGTAAATTCTCTGTTTTTTTTTCTATCTTCTAATGATGGATAAGTCTTGCTCAGTACGTAATTCAAGTTTGGGAGAGTTGTAAATTCTCTGTTTTTTTTCTCTCTTCTAATGATGGATAAGTCTTGCTCAGTATGTAATCCACTTTAACCTTTGCTGTAATTTCTCCTGTTTCAGTAAAAAAAAAGAAGAAGGAAAAAAAGAACTCTAACATGCAAACAAACATGCAAGCCCAAAAGGTTTAAAAGTGACAATTAAATGTGTATTTCCAGATTCTGTAATTGCCTTTAGCTCTTGTTGTAGAGTTTATGATCGTTTACATCGCTAGTATTTCCGGTTTCTTTTCTGCCTGTCCATGCCTCTGTGCTCGTCTTTAGTATCACACTTCAGATAGGTTGATAAGATTATCAATCATCTTTGTCAATGCATGAAATGTGTTTTGAATTTTAATATCAGTTATTTCATCTTTGCAGAGAATCTGTGAACGAATTGCAGAATTGATAAAACTTCCAAGTTCATCAAGAATATTGGGAAGATATGCAAAAAAAAAAAGAAAAAAAAGAAAAAAAGAAGAGATCTCAGTGACTTGAATAATAACGTCCCAAATCCTTATGTCAACACACGTTCCGAATTTGGTAAGATAGACATTAATTAAATGAATATGGAAGGAAGTGAGAAATTGATTTTGGTAAGACAGACATTAATTAAATGAATATGGAAGAAAGTGAGAAAAGTAGAATTCATGAATTTAAAATATGACAAGTAATAAAAGCAAAGTTCTGCACTTATGTCGTGTTAATGGACCAATGTAATGTGAACATCAAACAAAATATGCATTTACAAACAAAGGATAGGATACTTATTGATGATCACGAAGTTGGCATGTATAGATTGATGTCTCCATATTGAAATGTGACCTGCTATAATTAACAGGTGTTGTGATATATATATATATATATATATATATATATATATATAGCATTGATGAACAGTCCAACTGAGATGACATTCGAATCGATCATACGGACCTTTGCTTAAGAAACTCTTATTGCTTTTCGTAGTGGGAAATAACTACTCATAGAATGTATTTTAAAATTATTTCTAAGTTACTAACATTGTCTTCTCCCTTTAACATAACTGTCTTTCCTTTCAGAACGAAAGAAATAGAAGATACCTTCTGATTTTCTTTGGAATTAAATAACTTTAAATATTTTCTCCACTTGATGGATTCAATCTTCAGCAAAGATTAGATCCGGTGATTTCGATCTCTTAAAATAATTTAAAATATTATTTTCACTCCGTTGAGCTTTATTTCACTCTTAATCATGCTCAAAGTAGTTTCTAATAGCATCAAGGATTTCGTATGCATTGTCTCGAGCATGGACAAGTATTGGAAAACAAAGTACATTTTGTAGTATCGAAAAAATCAACACATACTTAGTGATAGGTGTATATGAGGACTAGATCTGCTAAAAAAAATTATGAAAATTTAAAGTTAAGGTTTGCTGTAACACCTCTTTGAGTGTGGAAGCCAATAGAATTGTGACCATGTGCACCTCAAGCGGAATGATCATTGTTATCTTGAATTGAATACATAACTCATTTAGTAAGTTAAAAGATAATTATCGATCAAAATTAATCATAGAACACAAACACTTTAAAGACTCTAAATTATGCTCTGATGTCATAAAAAGATATTATATCTTAGATTTTTTTAATGATTACAACATCTTTTCATATGTACATCAAGAAACAAATAAATAAATATTATTTTATTAATATACATAAATTATAAATATTTATTATAATTTATTTATTCATCAAAATAAAAGTTAAAAGTAGTTATAGGCTTTATTGAGAAAGATAGTTAACTCAAAAATATAATCTAACTAGCTCTACCTAATGATAGAGAAAGATCTATTTTCCAACAAAATCTAATTCAGTACTACTAAAAGATTGTTTTAAAAATCAAAAGTAAAATAAAAATATTTTAGTAACATTGAGTAGAACCTCTATAAGTTAATTATAATATAAATATATATCTAAAAATTAATTATCTATATATCAAATATTAAAATGAGCACTTCCTCAACAATGAATAAAAAAGTTTTATTATATGAGATGAGTTTATATTCTTTTAATAGTGGATCGAGATATGGCATGCACTTTCGAAATAAAAAAACTAATTTAAAATTTTTCAAATGAAAAACTCGTATCTAGAATATGCTTAACTTAGAATGTGGGTAAAAGGTAGTCAGCAACTAAATCAGTAAGTAAAAGTAAAGAAAAGAGGAATGCAAATCAGATTTATAGTGGTTTGGTTGTCCCGACCTATGTCCACTCTTGATTCTTCTTCTCTCGAGGCTATCGATTTTCATTATAGATCTTCTTTTCAACGAGCGAAAATCAACTACTCTTGTTACAACACTTTTTTTTTTCAATGGCTTAGGAAAGAACCTTCAATATCTCTTTTACAACAAATCCTCACACCTCCCTTAAAAAGACCTCTAAGCTTAAGGAGAAAAGAACTCAATACTTTTCGACGAAGTTTACACACTCCAAATCATAAGTTTTCGTTTTTGCACCTAGCAAGCATGAGTAGGGTATTTATAGGCTCCAAATAACTTCAAAAATAGGGTAAAAAATTTAAATTCTTAGGTTTTTGGGATACTAGCGATACTATCGCCTGTGCTGGGCACTACTATCACCTGACAGCTTGGTCATTGATGGTGCCACTACTTGCCTGGGCAGTACCACCACTTGATTGTTAGGGATCGAGCGGCACTAAGAGGGGGGGGGGTGAATTAGTGCAGCGGATTAAAATGATTAAAGCTTGAAAACCGATTCCAGAGATTTGCTTAAGAACTTGATTCAGCGAAAGAGACTTTAACTTGAAAATATTCAGGTAAATGAACTTGGAAGTAGGGAGAAGAAATCCGATCGTTTTAGCTTAAGTAATTTACGATGCAGAATTTAAGTACTCACACAACAAGTAAACGCAATGATGTATAGTGGTTCGGTCAAATGACCTCGTCCACTCTTGAAGCCTCCTCCAATGAGGCTCCCAACTTCCACTAGCAAGTCTCTTGAAGGGGAAGGACCAAACACCCCTTTACAGCCTTTTACAAGAGGTTCCCTCTTTTTACAATTTTACAAGTAGAAGAAAGAGGTGAACACTTGAGCAATTGAGAGCAGGAATTTGCTATAGCTTAGACTCAAATCTAACACTGCAAAAGGATCCTCAACCAGCTAGAAGTAAAGGGGTATTTATAGAGAATTTTGGGATTCAAAAATCCCGCTCAAAAAGGTCTCATCCGAAATTTCGGAAGAAAGCAGATTACTCACGCCGGACACACTGCTAGTAATGTCAGTGTCGTGGTGGTACTACCGCGCATCTTGGCGGTACTACCGCTTGACACAGTGGTTGCAACACACTGTCAGCGGTTCCACCGCTACTCAGGCGGATAACAGCTGCTTAGGTGTTCGGTCAACAAAGCGGTGCCACCGCCGTCGGCGGTGCCACCGCCGACCCTAACAGAAATCAGATGGGCCTAACCTTTGGCCCAATACAGCCACTAAAGGCCCAATTGGCCCAATAAAGATCTAGATAGGTTTAACACCTATTCTATATCCTAATTAAGTGCTAACTATGATCTTCTAAAGACAAATTATACCAACACCATCAAGTTATCTTTCGAAGAGCTTTCCGGCGATCTTCCGGCGGACTTCCGGCAATCCCTTGGATTCCTTCCGGATGACTCTCACTGGCTCCCGAATTCTATGGCGAGTTCAACGAGTCTTTCCCACTCTTCCGAACCTTTTCGCTTGTCTCCGCGAACCTCCGACGATCTTTCCGGCGAACTTCCGAAACCTTCAAAGAAGTCCCCGATTTCATCTCGGTTGACTCAAGCAACACTTCCGATGATCCTTGGATATCGGTGGACTCTTGAACTTCCAAAGCAACTTGACTTTGGTAATTTGCTCTATCATAGTTAATCCCGCACACACAAACACCAAAAACTCTACTTGATCTAGACAGCGGTTATTACAACGCGAATTGACATTCAGTTGCCCGGCACATCATTGGTCGGCGCTTCATTCGATCCTTCGGCACATCGCCCTCTCTAGTGGCTTGTTGCCCAATCGACGGTTGACTTCCGCAACCTCGATTTCCATGGCGCAACTCCGCACTTCTTGGCCCAATGCCCGACGTACGAAGCCTCCTGCCGATAATCGATCGAACCTCCGGCTCGACATCCAATATCCTCGACGTGATCACCTCGGCAATAACGTCAATTCCTCCAAAGCATCAAGCTGTCTAATCTCGATCGATAGTAGACCTGCGTAACTCAAAACGCAATTAGACCACAAATCACACTCAATTAGTTTCATCATCAAAATCCGAGATTCAACAATCTCCCCCTTTTTGATGATGACAACTAATTGATGACTGACGGAGTTAACCATAACTCCCCGGAGTTTAACACAAACTCCCCCTATCAATATGCAATTGATAGAACCCTTGGATTATCCCAAATCCAAGTAACATTCATCACAATTAAGAGAATAAATCAAACCATCATGCAAATATATAAAATATTCAATCAATGCATGAAGTCATCAATCTACTTCTCCCCCTATGTCATCAACAAAAAGGAGAAGTATCATTATAGCTAGTTTAAAAGATATGCAGATTTTTACAACAAACTAGCTTGCACTTTGCAAGATATGCAGATTTTTACAACATCATACAACATTTTGCAATACAACATTAAGTTATACCATTCAATCATAGCAAGTTTCAAAGATGGGCAATGATGGTAATTTTCACTTGCTTGTTGAGATGTGCAAGTTGCACTTTCTTTGCTTCCTTTGCATGTTTCTAGCTAGCAAAATTTTTCTTTGCAATACATAAGCTAGCAATAATTTTTCTCCCCCTTTGTTTTGTCAAAAAGTGGAGTACAAATAGCCAATGCTTTGATCATGACAAGATAACAAATTTACAATATGAATTTTTAGCATATTAAGTCATGAATTCAAGGAGTCAAAAATCAAGATATGAGATAAAAAGATGATAAGCAAGCAATCAATAATGATAAGCAAGCTAACATACTTTGCGACACGCAAGTTAGCTTCCTTTCAATTCTTCTCTTTTGTAACTAAGTTTCACCTTTGCAAGCTATCAACTTTTGTTTGCAATGAGCTAGCAATTATGTATGATCACTTTAAACATATATGCTAACTTTCCATTTAAACATACAAACATAAAGGCATGCAACATTTCAAATTTTTGAAGTTTTACATTTTGCTTCTTTTGATATAGTCAAGATAACAATATTTGCATCCTTTGAAATAGCAATCCTTCTTCTTCTTATGAAATTTCAAGGTAGCAATTTTTCTCCCCCTTTGTCTTTGTCAAAAAGAAGGGAAGACTAAATGGCTAAAAATTTCAATCATTATACAAGCCATTTTTCATATCAATTAAAAGTTTGCATCAATAAAAATATACATCAATTGTTCAATCATTACATGATGCAAATAAGACAACAATGCAAAGAAATTATGTCATGACGGATATCAATATATAAATTCAACAAGGATCACAACCAAAAGATATCATTCATGATTCATAATTTTCTTTTTAGCAAGATCAAAATTCATATTTATCAATTTTTTAATTCAAAATAAATATCATATAACCAAGAATCATGATATATAAAAGCATATCAATATCAAGGATCAAATCATGATTACAAGTGCTAACATATTTTCTTTTCATTCACTTTCAAGCCATGATAAAAGATATGCAACCTAGAATCATGATGCATAAGAGCATAGCATTCTCATAGATCAAGTCATGATTCATTGAATAGCAAATTGCAAAGAGAACAATTTGTTTCATGCATCTTGATTAAGTCAAGTTATGATTCCAAGAGATTAAGAGATGAATCAAGAATCTTTAACAAGTCTTATTCAAATTCATAAAAGATATCAAGAAGAGCAACATTTCTTGTACATTGATATTCAAACCATGACAAGTGATATATCAAACATTTGCATTTATATTTCAATCATCAAGTCATGTGTATTGAAACATAGGAGAAAAATCAAATTATGCATGTACAATGGTTCAATCATCGAAACATATTTTCTCAAATTGAGTATCAATAAGTTAAGAGAAAATAATTTATTTATTTATTTATTTGTTTATTTTTCAACAACATGGGAGAAAGACTCAAGATCACAATGTAGTTTAAGCTCATTCAAATCAAATTATTAACTTGGAACTCATAATCGAATCATCAAAATCAATTTCGAGATTCACAAAATATCATGAAATCATTAATCTCGATAAGATAGGAAAAATATCTTCTTTTTAAGTTGTTTGTTTCATACAAGTGTGCTCATGTTTCTAAAATGAGTATCAAATTTAAGACCAAAACATGAGTTTGTCATCAAGATATGATATCACAAAGTCATTAAGCATAATAACAAACTTTTAATATTTTCATTTCAATGATGATTTCATAATGTATGTTCAAATATTTATACGGAAGCCATCATTGTATAAATTCAAAATACAAAATTGTCATTAAACCCATTAAGATCAAATGCATCAAAATCTTTCATTCAAAAATTTAATAAGAGCAACATAAATTGATTACATGTGAGCATGTATCAACTTTTCAAAGCAAGAAGCAAGTTTCGTCATAAAAACCGTTAAAACCAAACACATCAAAAATAAAATATTATGATAGTGTATTTTCTTATTTGTAAGAGTTTCAATTTACGTGATTTGATCTTTCATAAGAATGATCAATGTCATGCATTATATTTAAACATGAGAGCATCATCATATTTAGAAATGAATTTATCATTGAAATCATTTCACTTCTTTCTTTCATTTGTTATAACAAGATGATCAATGCTCAAACTTTTGCTAAAATCATACATCATTTTAAAAATCTGAAAAATACTTTTGGTCATGAAAATCATCAAGTCCAAATGTAATACACGGCAACATTAAAGCCACATTTCTTTCATTTTGAAAATTTGTAGGTTGGGTCTTTATAATTGATTTCATGAAGACATGTATCAATAAAAATTTCATCATAAAAAAAAGTTAAGACCCATTAATCCAAGATAGAAGTTTTTAAATCAACATCACTTAAACAACTCATGCATGATATAAAATCATCAAGCATCATGTTTAGGGACAATGTAAACCATCAAGATACTTATGCATGGTTTAATCCTAAGCATTATCACAAATCTTACAATCGTCATTCATATTTTTACTTTTCAAAAATACTATAAAGAAAAACATAGCATAATTTCGATTTTTTTTTATTTCTAAAAACATAAGAAAAGCAAAAAAAAAAAAATCCTACTAACTAAGTTAAGCATTCATGGAAAACATCAAGTAATTTCAAAATAATTCAAGGAAGTTAAGTTACTTACCTCATTGTCGAAGCCCATTAAAGCGTAGTTTGCTTCTTCTTTTCTTGATTCTTCTTTCCAAGCCTTCTTCTTCTTCTTTGGCCTCTTTCCCCGTTCAAGTTTATTTGTGTTTTTTAATTTTTGTTTAATAAACTTGTTAACATTCATTGTTATGTGTTCAATATCCTCATTGTCCTCATCACTTGAGTCATTACTCAAGTAGCATTTCATAGTTCGGAGTTCAAAAACCTTCTTGTTCTTTAGAAGGTTGTTCATGTGTTCATCATGTTCTTCATATTCATCATGTTCCATTTCATAGGTCTTTAAAGACCCAATGAGTTCATCAATAGAATAATTATTTAGATCCTTTGATTCTTGAATCGCCGTTATTTTAGGATCCCACCATTTTGAAAGGGATCTTAAGATCTTGTTAGTGAGTTCAAAATCCGAAAAACTTTTACCAAGACTTTTCAAGCTATTGACGACATCCGTGAAGCGGGTGTACATGTCGTCGATAGATTCGCTTGGTGTCATTTGGAAGAGCTCAAAATCATGCAACAAGAGGTTTACTTTCGAGTTTTTAACTCTACTAGTTCCCTCATGCGTGATTTCAAGAGTTCGCCAAATGTCAAAAGCCGTTTCGCACATAGAAATCCGATTGAACTCGTTCTTGTTCAAAGCGCAAAATAAGGCATTCATAGCCTTTGCGTTAAAAGAAAACGACCGTTTCTCCAAAACCGACCATTCGTTCGTCGGTTTAGAGGAAGGTTGAAAACCATTTTCGATGATATTCCACAAATCCAAATCCATTGAAAGCATGAAAACTCTCATTCGGGTTTTCCAATATGTGTAGTCCGACCCATTAAAGAACGGTGGACGAAAAACCGAAAAGCCCTCTTGAAAACCATTTAGAGCCATTTCTCACGGGTGTAAATCCGAAAGAGAAAGAACGTGGCTCTGATACCAATTGTTAGGGATCGAGTGGCACTAAGAGGGGGGGTGAATTAGTGCAGCAGATTAAAATGATTAAAGCTTGAAAATCGATTCCGGAGATTTGCTTAAGAACTTGATTCAGCGAAAGAGACTTTAACTTGAAAATATTCAGGTAAATGAACTTGGAAGTAGGGAGAAGAAATCCGATCAGTTTGCAGCTTAAGTAATTTACGATGCAGAATTTAAGTACTCACACAACAAGTAAACGCAGCGATGTATAGTGGTTCGGTCAAATGACCTACGTCCACTCTTGAAGCCTCCTCCAATGAGGCTCCCAACTTCCACTAGCAAGTCTTTTGAAGGGGAAGGACCAAACACCCCTTTACTGACCTTTTACAAGAGGTTCCTCTCTTACTGAGAATTTTTACAAGTAGAAGAAAGAGGTGAACACTTGAGCAATTGAGAGCAGGAATTTGCTATAGCTTAGACTCAAATCTAACACTGCAAAAGGATCCTCAACCAGCTAGAAGTAAAGGGGTATTTATAGAGAATTTTGGGATTCAAAATCCCGCTCAAAGGTCTCGTCGAAATTTCGGACAAAGAAGCAGATTACGCTCTGCATCAAGCAGATACCTCCGCCGGACACACCTGCTGCGTAGAAACAGTCTGTGGCGGTACTACCGCTTAGTATCTGGCGGTACTACCGCTTAACAGTGGTTGCAACCACTGTCAAAGTGATTCCACCGCTTTGCTCAAGCGATTACTACCGCTTGACACAGGTGGTTGCAACCACCTGTCAGGCGGTTCCACCGCCTGCCTGGGGCGGTACAACCACCGGTGTTCGGTCAACAAAGCGGTGCACCGCCGACCTAACGTAAAGCTGTATGGTTTCTAACCTTTGGCCCAATACAGCCCACTAAAGGCCCAATTGGCCCAATAAAGATCTAGATAGGTTTAACACCTATTCTATATCCTAATTAAGTGCTAACTATGATCTTCTAAAGACAAATTATACCAACACCATCAAGTTATCTTTGAAGAGCTTTTCGGCGATCTTCCAGGCGGACTTCCCAATCCCTTGGATTCCTTCGGCGGACTCCCAGCTGGCTCCCGAATTCTATGGCGAGTTCAACGAGTCTTTCCCACTCTTCCGAACCTTTTCAGTTGTCTCCGCGAACCTCCGACGATCTTTCCGGCGAACTTTGAAACCGGCAAGTCCCCGATTTCATCTCGGTTGACTCCGGCAGCACTTCCGATGATCCTTCAGATATCTGGTGGACTCTTGAACTTTCAGCAACTTGACTTTGGTAATTTGCTCTATCATAGTTAATCCTGCACACACAAACACCAAAAACTCTACTTCGATCTAGACAGTTATTACAACGCGAATTGACATTCGGTTCAAGCACATCATTGGTCGGCGCCGTCCGATCCTTCTAAGCACATCGCCCTCTCTAGTGGCTTGTTGCCAATCGACGGTTGACTTCCGCAACCTCGATTTCCATGGCGCAACTCGCACTTCTTGGCCCGATGCCCGACGCACGAAGCCTCCTCGCCGATAGTCGATCGAACCTCCGGCTCGACATCCAATATCCTGACGTGATCACCTCCGACGCAACGTCAATTCCTCCAGCGTCAACTGTCTAATCCTGATCGATAGTAGACCTGCGTAACTCAAAACGCAATTAGATCACAAATCACACTCAATTAGTTTCATCATCAAAATTTGAGATTCAACATTGATAACCTCGGAGAATGTATTCTGGTGTACCACCACCTGACTAGGTGGTACCATCGCTTGATACTGGACGATACCATTGCTGACCTTGGCGATACCACCGTTAGGTTTTTTTGGAAACTCACACTCCATACTTTCCAGCTTACTAGCAATACCACTGCTTGCCTTGATGGTGCCACCGCTCGACCCAATCTTAGGTCACTGAATTGACATTCCAATAGGCCCCAATTCAACCCTAATTCAAGCCAAATGGATTTCTAATTAAGTTAGCTTAGTTATGCTCAAAAATTAACTTAATTAATCTCTAAACTATTTTGACTAAGACTTAATAATTCATAATCACGAAGCCTACATTATTCCACATGTCATTGTTCATCTAACACTTCGTCCGAACCTCCGACGTATCATCCTTTCTTTCGACGTATTGTCCGATCCATCGGCATGTTGACCTCCGCAATATCTAATCTTCTTGGTGCACTACGTGATCCTTCTAACCTGATGCCCCAACTTATGGCACAAAGTCTACCTTCTAGCATGTCGATCAATCCTCCAGCTTGACGTCCAATCTCTAACATTGTATTCTCTTACTCAGCGTTTGATTCTCCTACTTCATGATTCAAGTCCATGATCAAAGTTTCCCCTACGATACTTATATCAAATGCTCATTAGTTTATAAGCTTATCAATTGATTTCATCATCAAAATCTGGGATCCAATAATATCCCTCTTTTTTATGATGATAATCAATTGATGATAGAGTTTTAATTAAACTCTCTCTATCTATATGTCATATCAAACTAAACTATGATGACTTTCTTTACAAATGTCATATCAACTAATCATTGAACACGCATAGTTAAAATATCAATGCATACATTATCATAATATCAAGATAATTATCATAATTTCAAATCATAAGTTAAGTTATTATTGCATACATCATCTGCATCATCAAAGTAATCATTGCATGTATAATTCTAAATCATCAAGTAGATTATAAAATTTTAAATTATAAGTTAAGATATTACATACATAATTTCAAATTCTCAAGATAACCAATGCATGCATTAAAAAGTATAGTCAACTTTTCCCGTTTGTTATCAAAAAGAAGGGAAATATATAAATTTTTTATTTAAAATGTGCAAGCTAGTAAATTTTTATTTCTTTTTGAAATGTGCAAATTAGTTTCTCTCCTCCTTTGTTATCAAAAAGAAGGGAATGATACAATAGTATAATTTTTCTCTATTTACATCAATATTTCAATCATAATATGAAAGATATTAATATCAAAGATAAATTCAAATCATGAGAGATCAATTTAATGATGGGATATTACAAGTCACGAATATAAAAAAAGAATTTAAGTCATAAATTATGAAAGATCATGATTCATTTTGATAAATTTCTTCTTTAGTAAATAAAAAGAAAGAATCATACAAGATCAATAAATCTCAAGTCATGAATACAAGAGAAATCAAGAGAAAGATAATAAATCTCGTCTTAGTAAATAGAACAAAAAAATTTATAGGAGATCAAATAGTAAAAGATCTTGATTCATACATAAGAAATCTCAAGTCATGAATACTAATAAATAAAGATAATGATTCATTAAAAAAATTATATGAGAAGAATTTATGTGTTTGGAAGATTCAACATACCTAATTCTCTTATAATAAAATTAAATTATTTCTCATTTAATGGTTTAGTAAAAATATCTGCTAATTGATATTTTATGTCAATAAAATCTAAAGATATATCATGATTATTAATATGATTCATAATAAAATGATATCTAATATCAATGTATTTAGTCTATAGTGTTTAATGGGGTTCTTTATTAAATAAATTACACTAGTATTATCATATTTTATAAGGATATTTTTTAAGTAAAGTTCATAGTCTTCTAAAGTATTTTTCATCCAAATCATCTGCGCACAACATACGTCTGCCACTACACTGCCACTACATATTCAACCTCGACTATAGATAATGCGATAAAGTTTTGCTTTTTAGATGACTAAGAGACAAGTACATGATCTAAGAATTGACAAGTTCTAGATTTACTTTTTCTATCTATTCTACATCATGCAAAGTCACTATTAGCATAAGCAATCAAATCAAAATTATTAGTTTTATGATACCATAGTCCTAGAGATGATATTCCTTTTAGGTACCTAAAAATTCTTTTTACTATTTTAAAGTGAGATTGTTTATGATTGGATTGAAATCTCGCATAAAACCCAACACTAAATATTATATATGGTCTAATTGTAATAAGATATAGTAAGCTACCTATCATACCTTTATAAGTCGTGTATTAAGAGCCTTAGCACTATTTATATAAAATCATTTTAATAGCTCCAAAGTATATTTCATTTTAACTAATAAAAATTTAATCGTTTAGTTGCTTAATTTGTAATCCAAAGAAAAATATCAATCCATCTATTAAATTTATTTTAAATTTTTTACTCTAAACAACTTCATCAAGACTTAATAAATATAATCATGAAGCTCACATTGTCCAGCATGTCATTGTTCATCTGATACTTCATTTGAACCTCCGACACATCATCATTTCCTTTGGCGTATTGTCCAATCTATTGGCATGTTAACCTCTACAATATCCAATCTTCTTGATATACTACGCGATCCTTTTAACCCGATACTCGAACTTATAGCATAAAGTCCATCTTCTAGCATGTCAAACAATCTTTCGACTCGACGTTCAATCTCTGACATGGTGCTCTTTAACCCAACATTTGATTCTCTTGTTTCATGATTCAAGTCCATGATTAAAGTTTTTTCTGCATCACTTATTTCAAATACTCATTAATTTATAAGCTCATCAATTGATTTCATCATTAAAATTTAGGATTCAATAAGACAAACTCATATCATACTCCCAACAACGTATGAAGTGATATTTCTCACCAGCAAAGAATACGTTCATTCTAATAGCGAATGTAGGAATAGTTCAACTATCATGCCTAATGGTTCGTTAATCTATAAAGGAATCATTCTACTTGTCATAGTCAAAAAAAATAAAATCATCTCATATTGGTTATATCTATATCGGGATGAACACATTGAAATATCTCAATTTATCTTTCAAATATTATTAATATCAAATAATATCAACAATCTCTCAATTGACTTGAACCTTAGTTTAACTGGTCTAACTGAACTCGATTTAATTAGAATATAATTAGACCAACCTCTGATTCTCATTTAATCGGTCTGGAATCATCCTTGATATAATTTAGATTAGATTAAGTTTAATTTATGTTAAACATACTTTAATAAATTAAATTGATTCATAATCATATTGAATCGATATAAACTAATGATTTTGTTCCATTATTATTTGAGCTTAAATAAAATACGGTAAGGGTAATAGGCTAGATTAGGCCGACTAATGTATTGTATATGACTTCTCATGTTAGGTTGGATTGAGTAATTAGCTAAGCTTAGCCGGTTGGTTGGGTTTAGTCTATAGTTTATGATTTAGCTTATGGGTTGAGTCTAATCTACTGATTGATTTTAGTCCAAATTCTAATTAATGTTTTAAATTTTAAATTATCGCATAGAATTATACTCAAAATATTTAATCATTATCATTGAGTCATTAAAATATAATAATAAATTAATAAATTAATAAATAAAATTATATAAGAGAGGAAATAATATTTTTACTCAATTATTATATAAATATAATAGAACCGAATAGTACAACTAACATCATGCAAGATAAAAATTTAAAAAATTATATATAGTATGAATAATTATAATATATTATAATCCAAAATTTTAAATTTAAATATGTGGACAAATAAAAAAATATAAAAACTGTATATAGCATGAATAAATACAAAATATTTTAATTAAAAAATAAAATTTTAAGAACTTGAATGAATAGAGTAATTTATATAAATAATTTTAAGATCACTTTATCCATATTTTTTACTATAAATAATTTATTTCTATAATTTTGTATTTCTTGTGCCTAGCGAACGTTATACACAGGGTTGTGGTAATTAGGTTTCGTCCCACAATGGCGGCTGCAACGCTCCGCTCCGTGCTCCGCCGCAGTAGCTTCCTGCCCTTGTTCGAAACCCGCCGCCTTCGAGATCTCGTCTTCTTCTCCTCCTCTGTCGACCCTGCTGCCGCCCTAGGCGGCACCAGATCTCCAGATCCCCACTTCAAGGTGGAATACCTCGTGAATTCATGCGGGTTCTGCCCCTCCGAGGCAGCCAAGTTGTCTAACCGCCTTGCGCACCTCCGATCCACCGAGAAACCCGACGCCGTCCTAAACTTCATGAGATCTCAGGGCTTCGATGGCGCCGGTATCAGGAAGTTGATATCTTGGGAACCCAATTACCTGTGCTACAACGTGGAGACGAACCTGGCCCCGAAGTTTCAGTTCTTACGCGATTTGGGCCTATCGGAGTCGGATATCGTCGATACCATCCTGAAGAACAATGCCATCCTCCGCCTCGACGTTCACCGTTCCTTCGTCCCCAAATTGGAGATGTGGGAAAGTCTCTTGGGATCGAGAGAGCTCGTTCTGAAGCATCTCAAGAAGACAGGATGGTTTTTCTTCTCCAGCGTTGAGAAGACATTGCATCCTAACCTAAAGTTCTTAAGGGATGAGTGCGGCATTCCCGAAGAAAGGCTCTCTCTCGTCTTGAAAAGTCACCCACAATTCATCTCATGTAAACCAAAGTCACTCCGAGCTTTGGTGGCGAGAGCCGATGAGCTGGGGATGCCACGGCAATCTCGGATGTTCGTGCGGACACTTGATGTTCTCCACAAGGTAAGCAAAGAAAAGTTCGAGGCCAAGGTCGGGCTCATGAGGAGCTTCGGGTGGTCGGAGTCGGAGTTTTCTTCTGCAGCCAGGAAAGCACCCACCTTCTTAGCTATTTCCCTCGATATGTTGCACAGAAAAATGGAATTTTTTATCAATGTAGTCGGGTGCACCCCTTCCTTCATCGCCTCCCAACCAATTCTCTTGCTATTTAGTCTGCAGAAGAGGGTAATTCCTCGGTTTCGTGTGACGGAGATGTTGAAATTGAAAGGATTGCGGACAGGACAATGCAAGTTTTCATACATTCTCGCATTATCAGATACCAAATTCATGGAGAAGTTTGTTCTCCCTCACAAAGAAAATGTTCCTGAGCTGCTTGATATTTTGAGAGTTGCGGGCGTGTGTAAAGGAAAATAATACTTTTCATTTGGTATCGGATGATGAAAAAGGGCTAAGCTGATGGTCTAATTTGCCAACGATGAAGGTAGATTATTCCCCTAATTTGAGATTTTGGAAATAGGATGCAAAGAGCTTATCTAATGGTCCATTGAGGTGTGGGATTTTTCTTTCATGACAAGCTAGATCAGCATGATTATAAATCAAATTTGTTCTTGCTTACTGATTGTGAGCTTAAATTATTTTCTGATTGTCTTTGGCATAGTATTCTTGGTTTGTATGTAAACTGCCTGTTTTAAAAATTCTACTTAACAGTCCAACTGAGATGACCTTCTAGACCATTTGTTGGGACTTTTGGATTTTGTCTAAATTAATTCCAATTCCGGATGGGATTTTGGTTGTTGGGTAAGTCTCAAAGAGTCATATTTTTTTAGATCAACTTATGCAGTATATAGAAAATATCATGAAAGATCACAGGAAGTTGCTTAGTAGTTGCTCTAACGATTTAAGTGGCTGAAAAAAACTTGAAACATCAAAGAGTTGTTTCTGTAATTTGTTTTTAAATGAGTCGTCAGCCGATTCATGGATTTGGATATGTCTAAGAAGGCTTCTTTGCAAACTTATTTATTTGTGTGCCAATTGGATATTGAAATTTGATTTATGCATTGTAATATTAGTATGCAGTGGCTTCAATGGAGTTTGAAAGAGCAGTTGCATTGGCTTGATCAGGAGTCACCAGCTTTAGTCCTAACTTTGCTTCGAGGTTGCATGGACTTTTCCCAGAGTATGCTATCCTGAAATGTCTTCAGCCTCATTTGGAATTGCTAAAGCTTTTCCTGCATCAACAAACTCCGACATGCCCCCGAAGGCTTCTGCTCATCCACCCTTTGTGATTTGGACAGCATATCTCTTCGTTCTTGGAGTTCATTCTTGGCGTTGGTGGAGTTTATTGTTGTCGATGTGGGTCTATGTTTCCCAATGGCAAGTCAATTTTGGGAGAATTATAAATTCCCTATTTTTTTTAGTCTTCTAATTATGGATCAGTGTAGTTTAGTTTGTAATCCACTTTAACCTTTAATGAAATTTCTCTTTTGTCAGTGGGGGAAAAAAAACAAACAAACAAACTATATCATGCAAACTAATATGTAAGCTCAAAAGGTTTAAAATTGATAATTAAATGTGTATTTCAAATTTCTGTAATCGCCTTTTGCTCTTGTTGTAGCGTTTATGTATATTTGCATCACTAGAATTTCCAACTTTCTTGACCCATTCTCAGCTAGATTGTCTTTTCTGCCTATCCATTCCATTGTGCATATCTTGACTGTCACATTTCAGATAGGATCATAGGAATATCAATCATCTTCATCAATGCGTGAAATGTGTTCCGAATTTTGACATCAGTTGTTCCATCTTTACAAGAATCTGTGCATGAGTTGATCAAGAATTTCCTAATTCATCAAGAATTTTTTTCTTTTTTTGACTTGAATAGTAACATCCAGAATCTTTGAGGTGTGGATAGTAACTACAAGGAGCATCTTCAGATGGATGCTCTTACGATCTCACAACTTTCTTTCATAGACTTGGGTTATATGCGGAGTCATTCGATCATTTTTTGATTAAGAGTCACGTTGTTGCATAGAGTTACAATGAGATATGAAAAAACACTGACAGTGAATAAGGGGAATTAGGTGGACTCAGCATTGCTCTCAAATTGAGAAACCTTCATTCGCAACATCACAAGTTCCTTGTCGATTCTTAACTTGCCATAATACAAACGGGTACTTAAGATTACGCAACAAAGTATACATTTTTTAATTCTCTACACTCATAATTTACCTTAAGCTTTAACGAACGTCAATACACCAACAATAAGGTTAATTTTAAAAATCAAGAAATACGACAAACATAAACTTAATAACCATGAGAACTGAAAGGATTTAAGTCACCATTTTATTATATGATCCGCATGCTCCACAGTCATTATTAAACTATAAATTATCTGCAGTTATCCGAGCTCACCTAACAACTATGAGACCGTTTTACCATTGACAGTTGCTATTTGTTAACAATGTAATCGAACAGTAAAATATGAGAGAAGACGAAATCCAAGACAAGCTAAAGTTACATAATATCTAATATCTATAGAAGGAAAGAGTTGAGATGAAGCATCCTGAATACAAAACGATGTAAAAGCATAACATGAAAATGAATCAATAAAAATGGCATAATCCATCAAGAAAAATTGATGGATATCATGGGAAAGAGGCTCAAATGGTAAAATCGGATATGAGAGAGAGCAACAACATAGAGGACTTTCGCAAGCACGACATCATATTAAAGGTTAAAGACTAGCATTCAATACAGACAGATAAAAGCTTCAAACGTGTTTAAAAAAAAAAAGGAGGTCCAAACGTAGTGCAAAAACCTAATCGTCATGCAAAACGAGTAGTTACTGGTTCAAGTAAAACATATCTTATTAAGTAATTTAAATTTTAACCCACAATGCTACTCGAATCACTACATAATAGGAATAATCAGAAACCTACAGTTTATTAAAATAGATATTATTAAAAAAAAAATCAAAGACTCAAGTAACCGGAAAACGGGACGTAGGGACGTCACATTTTCCTCGCAACATCAACCCTAAGAACATCAACTACATATCCAGACGTCACATCTGTCCATGTCGGAACAAAGTATAAGATATCTTTGTAAGGATAACTGCACTGAACTTATGCCATCTGCCAGTAACAATGAAATATGTTTTCCTGAAATAAACCAATTTAACAAGTTCACAACAAGTCATTAACCAATAAAATTGTCAAAAGTAATGTCATATTATATAACACCAAAAAATGATAATTCAACTGTTTTTCTTTATGATATTGAAGGAGTAATGAGTTCACAAATACATCCAAGTCAAATAAATAATTATTTTTATTTATATATTATAATTTATTTTTTATCAAAATAAAAATAAAAATAATCATAGACTTGATTGAAAAATATAATAATATCAATTCAAAAATAAAATTTAACTAATTTTATCTAATAAAAGAAGAATGTCTGCTCTCCACTAGAATCTGATCATACGAGTTACGTTAAAAATAAAAAAATTAACTATGTTGAGTAGTAACTCTTATTAAATGAACTGTAACATAAATATAAATCCAAAATTCAATCATTCCATTAGCGTAGGAGCACTCACCTAACAGTAGATAAAGAGACTTTCATTTTATAAGATGAATTTATATTTTTTCAATAGTGGATGAAGACAAACTCATATTATACATCCAATAACGGATAAAATAATATTCCTCATCTACCAAAGTAGGAACACGTTCCTCCTAGTAATGGATGAAAAAATCATTCATTCGTTATGTTTAATGGCCCACTAATCCCTAAAGGGAATCACTCTTCTTGTCTTTGTCAGGTAAACAAATCCATCTCATATTGATCATATTCATTTTGTTAGGGATCGAGCGGCACTAAGAGGGGGGGTGAATTAGTGCAGCGGATAAAACGATAGATTTTCAGTGATTTAAAACAAGCTTTGGAATCCGAGATTCAACACATATTGGGATGTGTTATCACCTTGATGTTGTTGATCGAGAATTGTCACCGTTTTGATCTGGTCCAAAATGCATAAGCTTGTCCTAGTAGCACACATGACAATTGTTTGAGATGGTAGGATGCTGGGAAGATCTGGTTGAGATGATCCTAAGATAGTAGAAGAGTGTCCATGGTAGGTTTCGAGTTAGACCAAGGTGGCTTGGAGCTCCTCGGGGTTCTGGAGACGAGCTGAGGTGTGCCTTGACTTTGTTCGGAACCCTGCATACATGATCAGAGGAGAGAGTGTGTGTTCCTAATCCGACACCTTCGATGATAAAATTAGTATAAGTGGAAGAATAAACAGTAGAAGCTCTTGCTTTCGGTCTTAATAGCACTGTCTAGACTTTTGGGGTTGCATCTTACTTCATTGACACCAACCCTGATAGAAAATTTTATCATTATATGGTATGTGAATAGCGCTATCTTCAACCGATTAAAAAATCAGACACACAAGTAACTTCAGCACCTTTTCCCCGTAAACCAAAAATTTATTTCTATACTTGCTGAGCCTCTTCAAGATATTCTTTCTTGACTAAGAATAACATAATTGAACTTCTGCCATCAACCAGTAACAATTGCATCGTGTAGGAGAGCAAAGTTAATAACGAAACAAATGAGAAATGAAAGAATTCAGTCAACAAAATTATCAAAAGTAATATCATATTAGCTTGATTGTTTGGTTGAGTCTGATGTATTGGTTGATTTTAGCTCAAATTATAATTAATTTTTTTAATTTTAAATTATATCATCATGAAATTATAATCAAAACATCTAGCCAATATCAACATAAAAAATAACAGTAGATTAAAATAAAATAAAATTATATAAGGGAGCAAATAATATTTTTACTCAACTATTGTATAAATTTAATAGAAATCAAATATTATAAATAGCACAAGATAAAAAAAATTTAAAATTATATATATCATGAATAATTATAATTATTATAATCTAAAAATAAAATTTAAAATATTTGGAAGAATAGAAAAATTTTAGATATAGCAATTATAAAATATTTAATCAAAAAATAAAATTTTAAGTAGTTGAATGAATAGGAAAGAATTTAGAAACTACATATAACATTAATTATTATAACATATTTTAATCAAAACTAAAATTTTAAACACTTAAGATATAAAATATAATAGTTATTTTTCAAAAAAATAAAACGAACATACCTCTCCTATTTAAAATTGATTAAGTGAAGAAGGAACGAGAGGAATAACTCCTATCAAATAAGAAGTGAGGCCTCGAGGAAATAAAATTTTTAATTTTATATTTAACTAATTAAAATATTACTTAACTTAAAAATATTTAATATTTATTTTATAAATTTTATTCACAAGAAAAAAAATCCAATAATTATAGTGAAAAATGAAAGATTTGATTGCAAATGAAACGGTCAAATTAGTCTTTTAAGATCGTTTTATCCATATTTTTGATATAAATAATTTATTCGTATAATTCTGTATTTCTTGTGCTTAGCGAAGGTTATACACATCACATAAGGAGGGTTGTAGTGATGAGGGTGCCGCTGCGGCTGCTCCCTTTGTCCCACAATGGCAGCTGCGACGCTCCGCTTCGTACTCCGCCGCAATAGCCTCCTTCCCTTGTTCGAAACCCGCCGCCTTCGAGATCTCGTCTTCTTCTCCTCCTCTGTCGATCCTGCCGCCGCCGTAGGCGGCACCATATCTCCAGATCCCCACTTCATGGTGGAATACCTCGTGAACTCCTGCGGGTTCTCCCCCTCCGAGGCAGCCAAGCTCTCTAAACCCCTTGCGCGCCTCCGATCCACCGAGAAACCCGACGCCGTCCTAAACTTCATGCGATCTCAGGGCTTCGATGGCGCCGGTATCAGGAAGTTGATATATCGGGAACCCGATTACCTGTGCTACAACGTGGAGACGAACCTCGCCCCGAAGTTTCAGTTCTTACGCGATTTGGGCCTATCGGAGTCGGATATCGTCGATGTTATCCTGAAGAACTATGGCATCCTCCGCCTCAACGTTCACCGTTCCTTCGTCCCCAAATTGGAGATGTGGGAAAGTCTCTTGGGATCGAGAGAGCTCGTTCTGAAGCATCTCAAGAAGACAGGATGGTTTTTCTTCTCCAGCGTTGAGAAGACATTGCATCCTAACCTAAAGTTCTTAAGGGATGAGTGCGGCATTCCTGAAGAAAGGGTCTCTCTCTTCTTGAGAAGTGACCCACGATTCATCTCACGCAAACCAAGGTCATTCCGAGCTTTGGTGGCGAGAGCCGATGAGCTGGGGATACCACGGCAATCTCGGATGTTCGTGTGGACACTTGATGTTCTCCACAAGGTAAGCAAAGAAAGGTTCGAAGCCAAGATCGAGCTCATGAGGAGCTTCGGGTGGTCGGAGTCGGAGTTTTCTTCTGCAGTCGGGAAAGCACCCACCTTCTTATCCATGTCCCTCGATATGGTGCGCAAAAAAATGGAATTTTTTATCAATGTAGTCGGGTGCACCCCTTCCTTCATCGCCTCCCAACCAAATCTCTTGATATTTAGTCTGCAGAAGAGGGTCATTCCTCGGTTTCGTGTGACGGAGATGTTGAAATTGAAAGGATTGTGGACTCGACAATGCAAGTTTGTATGGATTCTCTGTTTCTCAGATACCAAATTCATGGAGAAGTTTGTTCTCCCTCACAAAGAAAATGTTCCTGAGCTGCTTGATATTTTGAGAGTTGCTGGCGCCTGTAAAGGAAATGATACCTTTCATTTGGCATCGGAGGATGAGGAAGGGCTTAGCTGATGGTCTAATTTGTGACGACGAAGGTAGATTATTCCCCTAATTTGAGATTTTGGAAATTTTATGCAAAGAACTTATCTAAAGGTGTATTGAGGTGTGGGATATTTCTTTTATGACAAGCTAGCTAGATTAGCATTGATTATAAATCAAATTTGTTCTGTCTTACTGATTGTTAGCTTAAATTATTTTCTGATTGTCTTTGGCGTATTATTGTTGGTTTGTATGTACACTGCATGTTCTAAAAATTCTACCTAACAGTCCAACTGAGATGACCTATGGATATATTGTAGGGACTTTTGGATTTTGTCTAAATTAATTCCAATTCCAGAAGGGATTTTGGTTGTTGGGTAAGTCTCAAAGAGTCATATTTTAGATCAACTTATGCAGTATATACGAAATATCATGAACGATAACAGGAAGTTGCTGAGTAGTAGTTGCTCTAACGATTTATGTCACGACCCGACCTGATGAGCTAATTAGCCTATCAACTTCATTTTGGTCTATCAATCATTGGTCAAAATGCTTAAGCTGAAGTTGTTAGTAGTACACTCATTAGGTCCATATAAGTCAATCTTAGTCCCACCGACTTCCGATGTGGGACTATTGGACTAACTAGGGGTGTTACAATCTCCCACATTTAAACAACTTGACGTCCCTGTCAAGGCCCAGATCAGACCCTAGTATGGTGCATGTGAGACATAGCCTAGTGGTGGCTTCACGCTGTGATGAGTTTTCTGACTTCATTCACAGGTAGCCCTTTCCTACTCAAGCCTACCTCATCATGCCCGAATACTAGGTCGGCTCTGATACCAAATGTCACGACCCGACCTGAAGGGCTAATTAGCCTATCAACTTCATTTTGGTCTATCAACCACTGGCCAAAATGCTTAAGCTGAAGTTGTTAGTAGTACACTCATCAGACCCATATAAGCTAATCTTAGTCCCACCGACTTCCGATGTGGGACTATTGGACTAACTAGGGGTGTTACAATTTAGGTGGTTGAAAAAAACTTGAAACATCAAAGAGTTGTTTCTGTAATTTGGTTTTAAATGAGTCGTCACTCAATTTATGGATTTGGATATGTCTAGGAAGACTTGTTTGCAAAATTATTTATTTGTTTGCTAATTGGATATTTAAAGTTGATTTATGCATTGTAATATTAGTATGCAGTGGCTTCAATGGAGTTTGAAAGAGCAGTTGCATTGGGTCGATCAGGAGTCACCAGCTTTAGTACCACCTTTGCTTAGAGGTTGTATGGACTTTTCTCTGACCATCAAAACTTGAGAATGCTATCCTGAAATGTCTTCAGCCTCATCTGGAATTGCTAAAGCTTTTCCTGCATCAACAAACTCCGACATGCCCCCGAAGGCTTCAGCTCATCCACCCTTTGTATTTGGACAGCAGATCTCTTCATTCTTGGAGTCCGTGGAGTTTATTCTTGTCGATGTGGTCTATGTTTCCCACGTTATGATTCGCGTGGCCCAATGGCAAGTCAATTTTCGGAGAATTATAAATTCCTTATTTTTTCGGTCTTCTAATTATGGATCAGTATGCAATCCGCTTTAGCCTTTAATGAAATTTCTCCTTTGTCAGTTGAAAAAAAAACCAAACTCAAATACAAACTAATATGTAGGCTAAAATGGTTTTAATTTGACAAATAAATGTGTATTTCAAATATCTTGTAATTGCCTTTAGCTCTTGCTGTAGATTTTATGTATATTTGCATCACTAGTATTTCCCACACTCAGCTAGCTTTCTTTTCAGCCTATCCATCCCATTGTGCTTATCTTTACTATCACATTTCATATAGGATCATAAGAATATCAATCATCTTTATCAATGCATGTGTTTTGAATTTTGACATCAGTTGTTCCATCTTTGCAGAGAATCTGTGCATGAGTTGTGGAACTGATAGAACTTCCAAGTTCATTGAGAACATTGGGAAGATATGCAAAAAAAATTTTCTTTATGACTTGAATAATAACGTCCCAATTTTTTTGAAGGCGTGGAGAGTAACTATAAGGAGCATCTCATTCTTGCTATCTCATAATTTCTTTGCATAGAAATCTTCACTTGACAAATCACCCTTGAGAGAATTCCCAATGGTGACTTAGTTATACTAGAATCACGTTCAGTCATTTTTGGGTTGAGAGACATTATTGCTTAGAGAGTCATATTGAGAAAACTGATAGTGAATAAGAAGTGCATGGACTCGGTATTGCTCTCAAACAAGGAAACCATCAGGATCATGGAAAATCTAATGTCAAATTTCTCTTTGAAGTTCTTTCTTTTTCCGAATAGGTTTCTCAAATCAATATTCACATCAACATTCACAACATCACAAGCGCATTCTTAGCCTGCGATAAGTCGGATTATACAACAAAGTTTATATTTCTCAATTCTCCACATTCGTAGTTTACCTTAAGCTTCAAGTGGCTTCAATACACCAGCAATAAGGTTAATTTCAAAAGTTAAGAAACAGGATAAACATTACTTAATAACTACGAGAGTTGGATGGGTAAAGTTACCACTCCGATGATCTGCATGCTCCACAGTCGTTATTAAACTAATAAATTGTCTGCAGTTAACCAAGCTCACCTAAGAATTATGAGGTCCTTTGAATATTGATCGTTGCTATTTGTTGACTATGTAATCGAACAGTAAAATATAAGAGAAGACGAAATCCAGGATAAGCTAAAGTTTCAGGATGTCTAATATCTGTAAAAGGGAAAAGTTGGGATGAAGCATTATGAAAACGATGTAGAAGTATAACATGGAAATGCATCAAGAAAAAACACATAATCCATCAAGAAAAATTGATGGATATCAAGGGAAAGAGGTTCAAATGGTAAAATCGGACATGGGAGAGAGCAAACATAGAGGACTCTCACAAATATGGCATCACATTAAAGGTGAAAGACTAACAGTCAATACAGAGAAATAAAAGCTTCATAAAAACGTGTTAGGAAAAAAAAAATTCTGCCATCAGCCAGCAAGAATGCCATTCTTCCCTTCAGAACAATAAAGATGAGAAATAAAATGATTCTTTTTGAAATAAACCAATTTAGCAAGTTCAAAAGTAATGCCATGTTATATAATACTAAAAAATAATAATTCAACAAACATTGTTTTTCATTGTGACATGAAGGACACTAATGAGGTTGCATAGTGACTTTTTTTCACGGGAGTTCACAAATACATCCAAGTCAGATAAATAAACACTTTTTAATTAATATATATAATAAATATTTATTATAATTTTACATTATCAAAATAAAGATAAAAATAATTATATGCTTTATCAAAAATATAATAATATCAATTTAAAAATACAATTCAACTAACTTTATTTAACAAAAAAAAAGAATAATTGCTCTCAACTAGAACCTGATCTAGAACTAACGAGGGTTATGTTAGAAATAAAAAATAAAAATAAAAAAGATTTAACTATGCTGAGTAGGAATCTTATAAGTCAACTGTAACATAAATACAAATCCAAAAGTCAATCATTCCATTGACGTATATTAAATATCCGAAAGAACATCACCGATAGAAAAATTTTCATCCTATGAAATAAGTTTATATTATCTCAACAATGAATAGAGACAAACTCATATCATATTCCTGATAGTAGATAAAATAGTATTCCTCATCTGTTAAAGAGTAACACATTTCTCCCAATAATGGATAAAAGAATCATTCCGTTATTATGTTTAATGGCTCGCTAATTCCTAAAGGGAATCACTCTACTTGGCCTTGTTAGATAAATAAAATCATCTCATATTGATCATATTCATAGATGTCGTTGATCAGGAATCATCACGGCTTTATCTAGTCCTAAAAGCATAAGCTTGTCTTGGTGGCCTACGTGACAATCATATGATGTGGCAGGATATTGGGAAGATCCTATTGAGGTGATCCCAAGGTAGTAATAAACTGTTTGAGATAAGTTCTGAGATGGTCTAAGGTGGTTTAGATCTCCTTGAGGTTCTGGAGACGAGACAAGTTGTGCGTTAGCTTCACTATAGGCCTTGCATAAGCGTCAGTGTCAAAAGAGGGAATTCTTGACCTGACATCTCTGATGATAAAATTAGTATAAGTAGAAGAGTGAAAGTAAAAGCTTTGTTTCTAGTCTTGACGACCCAATCAGATTGAGCTTTGTTGATGGAGACCTCGACTAGTTACTCTGTTGGCTCAGAGTGCAAAGGGGCTTTGTTGGGATCTTACTTTGCCGACATCAGCCCCAATAGGTAACTTCATTATCATATGATATGTGGATATCATGATCTTAAATCGATTAAGGGTGGGTCAGTTAATCAACGCATTATAAGTCAAGAGAATATCAACTAAACAACCAAATATACAAGTAACTTTAGTCAATTTTTCCTTACAAACCAAAAATTTATCGGTATATGTATTAAGAAACTCCAAGATTTCCTTCCTTGACCAAGAATAATATCATTGAACTTCTGCCATCAACCGGTAATAATGGCATACTTGCATCCCATAGGAGAGCAAAATAAAAAGATGAGAAATGAAAGAATTCAACCAATAAAATTATCAAAAGTAATATCATATTAGCTTGATAACTGTGTCTAGTTTGCGAGCTATGATATAGCATGTGGGTTGAGTGTGATGTGCTGGCTGATTTCAGCTCAAATCATAATTAATTTTTTTTAATTTTTAATTATATTATCATGAAATTATAATCAAAATAACTAACTATTGTCATCGTGTCATTACAACATAAAAAAGTAAATAAAAAATTAAATTAAATAAGAGACGAAATAATATTTTTATTCAACTATTGTATAAATTTAATATAAATCAAATATCAAGATAAAAATTTTAAAAGTTATATATAGCATGAATAATTATAATTATTATAATCTAAAAATGAAATTTAAAATATTTGGAGGAATAGAAAAAATTTTAGAAACTGCATATACATTGAATAATTATAAAATAATTTAATCAAAAAATAAAATTTTTAGCACTTGAATGAATAGGAAAAAAATTAGAAACTACATATAACATTAATAATTATAACATATTTTAATCAAAAACTAAAATTTTAAACACTTAAAGATATAAAATATAATAGTTATTTTTTTAAAAACATAGTGAACATAGTTATTTTTTAAACTATATTTTTTTTAAAATATAAAAATATATAATAGCTATTTAGACTTGATTAAGTAAAGAACTAATAAGAGGAATCCCTCTTATTAAGCAAGAAGAGGTGAGGCCTCCAAGGTAATATTTTAATTTTTATATTTATTTAATTAATTGATAAAAAATTATAACTTAAAATATCTAATATTTATTTTTATAAATTTTATTCACAAGAAAATAATTAAATAATTATACTTAATTTGATTACATATGAAACGATCAAATTAGGATTTTATGATCAATTTATCCATAATTTTGATATAAATAATTTATTCATATAATTATGTATATCCTATGCTTAGTGAAAGTTCTACACACTGCATATAAGGAGGGATGTTTGTATTAGGGTGCCACTGTAGCTTCTCTCTTTTGTTCCATAATGACGACTACGATTCTCCGCTTTGTACTCCATCACAAAAGCCTCCTACCGTTGTTTGAAACCCATTGCCTTCGAGATCTCCTCTTCTCTTGCTTTGTTGACGTTGCCCTCCTCTTCTCTTGCTTTGTTGACGTTGCCACCACCATTGGCAGCATCATATCTCCATATTCCCAGTTTATAGTGGAATACCTCATGAACTCCTATGGGTTCTCCTCCTTTGAGGTAGTCAAGTTCTCTAAACCCACTGGGCACATTGGATCCATCGAGAAACTCAATGTCATCCTTAAATTCATAAGTGTTAGGGATCGAACGATACTAAGGAGGGGGGGGGGCATAAATTAGTGCAGTGGTTAATACTTTTCGATGAAATCTAGTTCAATTACGTATAAACTTAAAATGATTTGTAAGAAAGTGAAAAGGAAGCAGAGTAAGTAAATGAACCAGCTTGCAGAAATGTAAATAACAATATTGAAATGCAAACCAAAATTTTTATAATGGTTCGATCATACGACCTACGTCCACTCCCGATTTCTCTTCTCTTGAGGCTACCGGTTTTTCACTAAGTGTCTTCCTTCCAAGGGTGAAGACTAATTCCCTTTTACAATGCTTTCTCTTTTTTACGGGCTTAGGAGACAACCCTTACAAGCACTCACTCCTTTCTTTTGAATCGAACACAAGAGAAAACGTAAGGAGGGATTTCTAATGATTTGAATAGAGTTTTTCGGCTTTCAAGGTGTATGTGCTTACATTCAACAACCCAGGGATGGGAGGGGTTTTTGTAGCTTCCAAGAGGATTCAAATTTGGAGCCTTCTCGATTTTTCAAGTTACTGGCAGTACTACCGCCTGACACTGGTGGTACGTACCATTGCTTGCCAGGCGATACCACCGCTAGCAAGTAATAACTGCCAGTGGTACTACTATTGACCTAGGACGGTGCCATTGCTTGGGTCTTGCAGTGCCACCACCAGGCTGATTCTAGCAAGGCTAAATGGGCTCTAACTTCGGCCCAAATCAATCCAATTAGGGCCTAATTGGTTCCTACCAGGGTTTAACAAGATTATTACCTAATTCTTATCCTAATTATATGCTAACTACAAAATTGAAATATAATTTTAAGTAATTTTAAATCGACATCTTCAAGTCTTCTTCCGGTGAGCTTTCCGGCGGACTTCCGACACTCTCATATTTCTTTCGGCGGACTTCCAACAGGCACCCGAATTCTGTGACAAGTTCGACGAATCTTTGGCAAGCTTCCGAACCTCCTCAGTGATCTCCGCGAACCTCTGACGATTTTTTCGATGAACTTCCGAAACTTTTGGTAAGTCCCTAATTCTATCTTAGTTGGTTCTAACAGCACTTCTGACGATTCTTCGGACTTCTCGTAAACTCTCGAACTCTCAGCGAACTTGATCTCGGTAAATCAGTTTATGTTTTCATACTATCATAGTTAATCCTGCATACTTATCTCAACAATATAGATTAAAATAAATAATTTATTAATTAATTTTATCATCAAAATCCGAAATTTGATAATAAGATCTCAGGGCTTCAATGGCGTTGGTATTAAGAAGGTGATATTTTTGAACCCAATTACCTATGCTGCAACGTGGAGATGAATCTTGCTTTTAAGTTTCAATTCTTATATGATTTGGGAGAATCGGAGTCGAAGATAGTCGATGCCATAGCCCATAGGCTAATAATGTGAACTTCACAAGATTACCCATGCGCTGGGTGAGCAATTAGCTACACTTAACCAACTGATTGAGCTTAATCGACGGGTTATGACTTAGTCTATGGGTTAAGACTTGTTGACTGACTTTAACTTAAATCTTAATTGATTTATTTAATTATAAATTATAATCAAAATATCTAATAATTAATATTAGTCATTAAAATATGATAATAGTAGTAAATAAAAGTTGAAATTGTATAAGTGGGGAAACAATGTTTTTACTCAACTATTATATAAATCTAATAGAAATCAAGTATTATAACTAGCATATAAGATAAAATTTTAAAAATTATATATAGATTTTTAATTATAAGTGAGGAAACACTATATATAGCATGAATAATTATACTATATTTTAATCTACAAATAAAATTTTGAGCACTTGAATGAACAGAAAAAAATAAGAAATTGTACATTATATAAATAATTATAACATATTTAAATCCAAAATTATTTTTAAATATTAAAAATAAAAATAAAATATTTATTTTTAAAAATATAAAAGAACCTACACTTCTAAATAAGATGCACCTCACGCTGTAAAAAAAAATGAAGAAGAGGAATCCTCCGCTTAAATAAGAAGAGGTGAATCCTTTAAGGTAATTATATTATTTTTATTTTTATTTAATTTATTGACAAAATAATATCATTTAACCTAAAATATTAAATATTTATTTATAAATTTTATTCACAAGAAAAATAAATAATTATCCTGAAAGATTTGATTACAAATGAAACGGTCAAATTAGTATTTTGAAGATTAGTTTATCTATATTTTTTTATATAAATAATTTATTCCTATAATATTGTATTTCTTGTGCATAGCGAAAGTTATACACACTTCATGTAAGGAGGGTTGAGGTAAATTAGGGTTCCGCTGCGGCAGCTCTGTTTTGTCCCACAATGGCGGCTGCGACGCTGCGCTCCGTACTCCGCCGCAAGAGCCTCCTGCCCCTGTTCGAAACCTGCCGCCTTCGAGATATCCTCTTCTTCTCCTCCTCTGTCGACGCTGCCGCCGCCGTAGGCGGCACCATATCTCCACATCCCCACTTCATGGTGGAATACCTCGTCAACACCTGCGGGTTCTCCCCCTCCGAGGCAGCCAAGTTCTCTAAACCCCTTGCGCACCTCCGATCCACCGAGAAACCCGACGCCGTCCTTAACTTCATGAGATCTCAAGGCTTCGATGGCGCTGGTCTCAGGAAGGTGATATCTCTCAGACCCGTTTACCTATGCTGCAACGTGGAGAATAACCTCGCCCCGAAGTTTCAGTTCTTACGCGATTTGGGCCTATCCGAGTCGGACATCGTCGATGCCATCATGAGTAACCACGGCATCCTCGGCCTCGACGTTCATCGTTCCATCGTCCCCAAATTGGAGATGTGGGAAAGTCTCTTGGGATCGAGAGAGCTCGTTATCAAGCATCTAAAGAAGACAGGATGGTTTTTCTGCTCCAGCGTTGAGAAGACATTGCTTCCTAACCTAAAGTTCTTAAGGGATGAGTGCGGCATTCCTGAAGAAAGGGTCTCTTTCGTCTTGAGAAGTTGCCCACAATTCATCTCACGGAAACCGGAGTCACTCCGAAGTTTGGTGGCGAGAGCTGATGAGCTGGGGGTGCCACGGCAATCTCGGATGTTCGTGCAGACACTTATGGCTCTCCAAATGGTAAGCAAAGAAAGTTTCGAGGCCAAGGTCGCGCTCATGAGGAGCTTCGGATGGTCGGAGTCGGAGTTTTCTTCTGCAGTCAGGAAAGCACCCGCCTTCTTATTGATCTCCCTCGATATGATGCGCAGGAAAGTGGAATTTTTTATTTATGTGGTCGGTTACACCCCTTCCTTGATCGCCGACAAATCAGATCTCTTGCTATATAGTCTGCAGAAGAGGGTAATTCCTCGGTTTCGTGTCACAGAGATGTTGAAATTGAAAGGATTGTGGACTGGACAAGCCAAGTTTTCATACATTCTCAAATTATCAAATACCAAATTCATTGAGCGGTTTGTTGTCCCTCACAAAGAAAATGTTCCTGAGCTGCTTGATATTTTGAGAGCAGGTGAGTGTGAAGGGAAATGAGCCCTTTTATTTGGTATCAGAGGAGGATGAGGAGGGCTTAGCTGATGGTCTAACTCACAATTAAATTTCTCAACAGGAGCTGAGCCGTGATTCGGCACCTTTTTCCTTGACAACGAGCTGTCTTACATCAACCACCAGCCTTGGCTACTAAAGTGCAGTCCAATGAAAGAATTATTCGTTGGTGTCATATGGTAGTAATGCTGTGATTGGGAGGTATATGCAGAGCACAACACAAAATGTCTTCCATGAACCTTAGTTCATGGAAAAGTCTGTTCTTTGTTGCAAAGCAGAAGCCCCTGGCCTGTTTGAAATGTCTGATGGATGAAGGTGGATTGTTCCCCTAGTTTGAGATTTTGGAAATAGAATGCAAATGACTTCTCTAAAGGTCTATTGAGGTGTGAGATTCTTCTTATGTGACAAGCTAGATTAGCATTGATTATAAGCCAACTTTCTTTCGTCTTCCTAAATGTTTGCTCAAATCATTTTCTGATTGTGTTTGGCATAGTATTGTTGGTTTGTATGTGAACTGCAGGTTTTGAAATTCTGCTTAGCAGTCCAACCGCGTGACCTTTGGATCTATCGTACGAACTTTTGGATTTTGTCCAAATTGATTCTGAATGGGTGTTTGGATTCTGTCCAAATTAATTCCCGATTGGTTATTGGTTGTTGGGTGAGTGTGAAAGAGCCATGTTTCAGATCAAGCTATGGGGTATGTATACATCACCAAAGATCACAAGAAGTTACATGGAGTAGTTGTTGCTCTGATGATTTTAGTCGCTGAAGAATCTTTAAACACCAAAGTGTTGTTTCTGTAATTTGTTTCAAGTGAGTGTTCACTGATTTATGGATTTGGATGTCTTCAAGGAGGTGTTATCTCATCAGTTGAGCTTTTCGAAAACTTTTTAGTGTGCTAATTGGAAGATTCCATTTATGCTTCTTTGATGCATTGTGATATTTGCATGCAGCGGCCTCAATGAAATCCGTAAGACCAGTTGCTGTGTTGATCAGTATTACCATTGCTTTGGTACTCATCCATTTCTTTTGCTTGCAGGTTGAATGGACTTCAGACAATCAAAACTTTATGCCTGACATGTCTTGAGCCTCGTTGTAATTGCTGAATATGGTATCCTGAAATGTCTTCATCCTCATTGGAATTGTTGCTCAGGCATTTCCTGCATCAACACTAACATGCAAACTAATTTTATTATAATCCTAAACATTTTAAAATTGACAACAAAATGTGTATTTCAAATTTCCGTAATTGTCTTTAGGTTTTGTTGTAGAGTTAATGATCATTACATCACAAGGTTTTATGTCCTGCATTTAGTGCCGAAATGATTGCTTAGGATTGTGCACAGTATCCTGACCCATTCTCAGCAACTCTTGTTTCTGCCTCTCCAAGCGATTGCGCATATTTTTAATGTCACAGTTCAGATAAGATCATAAGAATATCGATCTTCTTTCTCAATGTGTAAAACGATTTCTGAATCTTGATATCAGCTGTTCCATCTTTTGCAGCGAATTTTGTGTAGCTGTGCATGAGTTGTGGAACTGACACAAATTCAAAGTCAATCAAGAATACTGGATGGTATTCAAAAACTGCTTTTCTAATTACATTATTTATCCTGCCAAGCTTGTTTGTAGTGCTACAGAGTTTGCTATGAATCTTGTCTCTTGCAAGCGGATCATTGGAAGTGATTGTTGGATTCTTGTTCATAGTGTTTGTTTTATTTTTGAACGTGTTAGTTTATTTAATCTGTTGCGAGGTTAGTATGACAAAGTTTCAAAATCATTTGCTTTTTATCTCAATTCTCGCTGTGCATATCGAGACTCGTAATGGGCCTAAATTGGGCTTTCTCATTGAGTAGGCTTGTTCAACATTTTCTTACTCTTGTTCAACAGCCCCAATTGAACCCATTACGGACCCGTAAGCAGCCCATTTACACTCGACGCTCATCCAAACTGCACCCACGTGTCTCTCTCTCTGGTTCACTCAACGGCTTCGGAGGCGTCGGTTGCGTTACTCGTCGCTAATTGATAGACCTCGACCCGTCCACCGTTGCGTCATCATCCATCACGTATCGTGGCCTGTCGCCCGTCCTCTCTTCCCCGCTTCACCCAAAGAAAGAGAAGAGAACCGAGATGGCCACCCTCAGCCCGTCTCCCATCGCCCTTCCCCCCACCCCGCTCCTCTCCCCCGGTGGCGCCGGAGCGGAAGGCGGAGGTGGTGAAGGAGATCGCCGAATCCAGCGAGCTATGCCCCCACACTTCCTCAACATCCTCGTCGACATGCGGCGCATCGACATCTTCAAGGACATCGTGAAGGAGTTCGAGGTGTGGTACAACCGGATCACCAACACGGAGGTGGCCGTCGTGTCGTCGGTGGTGCGGCTGGAGTCGCAGGATGTCGCCCAGACGATGCAGAGGCTCACCGGAGCCAAGAACGTGAGGATCAAGACGGTGCTCGAACCCTCCCTCGTCGCCGGCTTCACGATCAGGTACGGACCATCAGGTTCCAAGTTCATCGACATGAGCGTCAAGAGATGAGATCGCTTCGCAGCTCGATTTGTCCTCCATCACCCTCGCCCAGTCGACAGGTCAGCGTATTCGTACTCGCTTCCTTTTCCTTCTTTCAAGATGCAATCTTGTCGTGAATCACAAGGCACTTTGGGGGTTTTCTTGAAATGTTTGTGATAGATTGCTCTTCAAGCAATCTGGTAAGTGTGATTTCTGTGAATTCTTCATCGAGTCTGCTCGTTTTTCTTCTTTCTTCCAATTGTAAGCTATGTGTCTGCTATCATTACACAACTATGTGTAAGCATAATATAGATTGGAAGTTAAATATAGCTCGCAATGATCGTAAGAATTTTCAATGTCATGGAGAGTATTCAAGCTAAAGTTTTTGCGGAATCGTTTAACTATCGATTGTTTTTAGCAATTAGTAAGAAGGGCATTGCAATAGCATTCCTAGCTTAAATTTTGATTTGCTAATTACCTTAATTTTCGCTAAAGCATGATTGTGCCCTGTGAGATTTTTAATCAAAAGCTAAATGTTTCTCTCCCTTAGATTGGTAGTTTTTGCGGTGTTACTGTTATGTGTAGCGATATTATGCAATGGAAGGGAAACTTGTGCATTTTAATATTGTCTCACATCTTTGCAATGATCATAAGCATTTTTCAAGGTTCACTCCTTTTCTATAAAGAAAGCAGCAGGTACTGAGAACACCAAAATAATATTATATAGATGATGATGTAAAATAATGAGAAATTTGCCAATTATTTAATTTGATTTTGTTATGTTGCCTGCTACTTTCCCCACTGTTGTTTTGAGTGGAGTTCTGAGGCTATGTTCTTCCAAGCATGTTTGTCTTGAGCTAAATCTAGTACCTATGGGATTTACAATTGGAAGGTATACAGTATGATGAAGGCAACCGAGGTTCTTAATGGCTTACTGGGAATGGATGCTAAGATGTTAGATAAATGTACTTATGCTTTGGGTCTCCGTTGATATAGCAAAGGCTTGTTGTAAGTGCAATGCCTTTTGTGCCATGGTGCTGGTGGGAGCTAAACACACTGATAATATTTATATTAAGATTAAGTGGATGAGGCAAATGTTAATTTTGTTGGTGGATATTTCATGGTAACCTAATCATAAGTGAGAGAAGATTGGATGAAAGAAATAGATTAATTGAAACAACAAAGATTTGAGCCTATGAGAGATAAAAAGGAATTAGTAAATGAGCCCCTCTCATGGATTAAGTCAGATATGGAATTTGTTTTGTGTCTAAGTCCTTATCATTATACAAATTTTTTTTTTATCATCAATGATGATTGTGGTAAACTATTTAACTTTATATATATAAAAGAATATATTATGTACATATATATATGTAATAAAAGTATGAGCATTTAGAAGAAGAAGAAGAAGAAGAAGAATATTCTAAGCTCCAACATGAACTGGATTGTTGGAAGAAGAAGAAGAAGAATAATAATAATAATAATATTATTATTAATAATATTAATATTATTATTATTATTATTATTATTATTATTATAATATTATTATTATAAATTAATATAATATAATATAAAAAAAGATTGGATTTTGGTGCTCCTCCATGAATTTTCGCATCCATCTCAGATAGATTAATTGCCTCTTAATGGTCAGATTTGTGGACTTTAAAGTGCTCCTGCGTATCAGTTTGGAAATAATTATTACATTAGAAATCGGGAGGAAGTCAACCTCATTCCTTTCATGTTGTATAGCAGACCATTTCAAAACCATCTAGAAAGCTTCCATGTGTAAGAAAAACACAACTATTCGTGCAAACTAACGTGCACGTAAGCTCAAAAGGTTTAGAAGTGACAATTAAATCTGTATTTCAAGATTCTGTAATTGCCTTTTGCTCTTGTTGTAGAGTTTATGATAATTTACATCACTAGTATTTCAGATTTATGCACATTATCTTGACCCTTTCTTAACTAGTTTTTTCTTTTCTTTTCTTTTCTTTCTGCCTATCCATGCCTTCGTGCTTGTCTTTAGTATCACATTTCAGATAGGCATCTTTATCAATGAGTAACATGTGTTTTGTATTTTGATATAAATTGTTCCATCTTTGCAGAGAATTAGTGCTGGAGTTGTAAATTTGATCTCCCAAGTTCATCTAGAATATTGGGAAGATACATAATTTTTTTTTATTATGACTTCAATAATAACGTCACAAATCGTTACGTCAACACATAAAGTCTCAATTATGGTAAGACAGCATTAAGGAAATAAATATATGCGAGGAAGTGAGAAAATTAGAATTTATGAATTTGAATAAGACAAGTAATCCAAGCAAAACTATGCACTTATGTCATGTTAATGAACCAATGCAATGCGAACATATCACAAAATGCGCATTGACAAACAAAGAATACGATACTTATGGATGATCACAATGTTGGCATTTATAAATTGATGTCTACAAATTGAAGTGTGGCCTACTATAATTTTACAGTTGTTGTGACTTAGATATATAGTATTGATGTATAATCAATATTTAATTAAAATATTATATAATTCATGATCAACATCACGCCCATCAATCGACGGACAACATTTCCCTTCTTGTTTGAGGATCACGATCGATCACGCCAAGGGAGAGTTGATATCGACAGGGTTACCAAGCGCAAGATAGAGGGGAGCAAGCAACTGATTGATGGAGACTCGGCCAAACGCGTGCGGAAGGAAGCACGACGAGATTATCTATATTTTTTAATATAAATAATTTATTCCTATAATATTGTATTTCTTGTGCGTAGCGAAAGTTATACACACTTACAGGGGTGAGGTAAATTAGGGTGCCGCTGCGGCTGCTCTCTTTTGTCCCACAATGGCGGCTTCGACGCTCCGCTCCGTACTCCGCCGCAAGAGCCTCCTGCCCCTGTTCGAAACCTGCCGCCTTCGAGATATCCTCTTCTTCTCCTCCTCTGTCGACGCTGCCGCCGCCGTAGGCGGCACCATATCTCCACATCCCCACTTCATGGTGGAATACCTCGTGAACTCCTGCGGGTTCTCCCCCTCCGAGGCTGCCAAGTCGTCTAAACGCCTTGCGCACCTCCGATCCACCGAGAAACCCGACGCCGTCCTAAACTTCATGAGATCTCAGGGCTTCGATGGCGCCGGTATCAGGAAGTTGATATCTTGGGAACCCAATTGCCTGTGCTACAACGTGGAGATGAACCTCGCCCCGAAGTTTCAGTTCTTACGCGACTTGGGCCTATCGGAGTCGGATATCGTCGATGCCATCCTGAAGAACAATGGCATCCTCCGCCTCAACGTTCGTTCCATCGTCCCCAAATTGGAGATGTGGGAAAGTCTCTTGGGATCCAGAGAGCTCGTTCTCAAGCATCTCAAGAAGACAGAACGGTTTTTCTTTTGCAGCGTCGAGAAGACATTGCATCCTAACCTAAAGTTCTTAAGGGATGAGTGCGGCATTCCTGAAGAAAGGGTCTCTCTCTTCTTGAGAAGTGACCCACGATTCATCTCACGCAAGCCAACGTCATTCCGAGCTTTGGTGGCGAGAGCCGATGAGCTGGGGATACCACGGCAATCTCGGATGTTCGTGTGGACACTTGATGTTCTCCACAAGGTAAGCAAAGAAAGGTTCGAAGCCAAGATCGAGCTCATGAGGAGCTTCGGGTGGTCGGAGTCGGAGTTTTCTTCTGCTGTCGGGAAAGCACCCACCTTCTTATCCATGTCCGTCGATATGGTGCGCAAAAAAATGGAATTTTTTATCAATGTAGTCGGGTGCACCCCTTCCTTCATCGCCTCCCAACCAAATCTCTTGATATATAGTCTGCAGAAGAGGGTCATTCCTCGGTTTCGTGTGACGGAGATGTTGAAATTGAAAGGATTGTGGACTCGACGATGCAAGTTTTCATACATTCTCAATTTATCAAATACCAAATTCATGGAGAAGTTTGTTCTCTCTCACAAAGAAAATGCTCCTGAGCTGCTTGATATTTTGAGAGATGCTGGCACCTGTAAAGGAAATGATACCTTTCATTTGGCATCGGAGGATGAGGAAGGGCTTAGCTGATGGTCTAATTTGTGGGACGGCGAAGGTAGATTATTCCCCTAATTTGAGATTTTGGAAATTTTATGCAAAGAACTTATCTAAAGGTGTATTGAGGTGTCGGATATTTCTTTTATGACAAGCTAGATTAGCATTGATTATAAATCAAATTTGTTCGGTCTTCCTGATTGTTAGCTTAAATTATTTTCTGATTGTCTTTGGCGTAGGATTGTTGGTTTTGTATGTAAACTGTATGTTCTAAAAATTCTGCCTAACAGTCCAACTGAGATGACCTTCGGATCTATTGTAGGGACTTTTGGATTTTGTCTAAATTAATTCCAATTCCAGAGGGGATTTTTGTTATTGGGTAAGTCTCAAAGAGTCATATTTTTTTAGATCAACTTATGCAGTATGTACAAAATATCATGAAAGATCACAGGTAGTTGCTCTAACGATTTAAGTGGCTGAAAAACACTTGAAACATCAAAGAGTTGTTTCTGTAATTTGTTTTTAAATGAGTCGTCCCCCGATTTATGGATTTGGATATGTCTAAGAAGGCTTCTTTGCAAACTTGTTTATTTGTGTGCTAATTGGATATTTAAATTTGATTTATGCATTTTAATATTAGTATGCAGTGGCTTCAATGGAGTTTGAAAGAGCAGTTGCATTGGGTCGATCAGGAGTCACCAGCTTTAGTACCACCTTTGCTTCAAGGTTGTATGGACTTTTCTCTGAGCATCAAAACCTGAGTATGCTATCCGGAAATGTCTTCAGCCTCATTTGGAATTTCTAAAGCCTTTCCTGCATCAACAAACTCCGACATGCCTGGAGGGCTTCTGCTTATCCACCTCTTTCTGATTTGGACCGCAGATCTCTTCGTTCTTGGAGTCGTGGAGTTTATTCTTGTCGATGTGGTCTATGTTTCCCGCCTCATGAATGGCGAGGCCCAATGGCAAGTCAATTATCAGAGAATTATAAATTTCCTATTTTTTCGGTCTTCTAATCATGGATCAGTATGTGATCTGCTTTAGCTTTAAATGAAATTTCTCCTTTGTCAGTTGAAAAAAAAAACTCTAAAATGCAAACTAATATGTAGGCTCAAATGGTTTTTAATTGACAATTAAATGTGTGTTTCAAATTTCTTGTAATTGCCTTTAGCTGTTGCTGTAGATTTTATGTATATTTGCATCACTAGGATTTCCCACACTCTTGACCCATTCTCAGCTAGCTTTCTTTTCAGCCTATCCATTACATTATGCATATCTTTACTGTCACATTTCAGATTGGATCATAAGAATATCAATCCTCTTTATCAATGCGTGAAATGTGTTTTGAATTTTGACATCAGTTGTTGCAGAGAATCTGTGCATGAGTTGTGGAACCGATAGAACTTCCAAGTTCATCGAGAACATTGGGAAGACATGCAAAAAAAAAAAAAAAAGTTCTTTATGACTTGAATAATAACGTTCTAAAATTTTGAGGTGTGAAGAGTAACTAGAAGGAGCATCTCCGGATGTACTCTTTACAATCTCATAATTTCCGTTGCATATAAATCTTCACTTGGCAAACCACCCATGAGAGATTTCCCAATGGTGACTTGAGTTATACTACAGTCATATTCAATCATTTTTGATTGAGAGACATTATTGCGTAGAGAGTCACATTGAGAAACTGATAGTGAATAAGAAGAGCATGGACTCGGTATTGCTCTCAAACTGAGAAACTATCGGGATCTTGGAAAATCTAATGTCGACTTTCTCTTTGAAGTTTTCCTTTTTTCGGAATAGGTCTCTCAAATCAGCATTCACAATATCCCATCAATACTCGCATCAGCTTATTCTCAGCCTGCGATAGCACAAAAGGATAAGTCAGATTATACAGTAAAGTTTATATTTCTCAATTCTCTATATTCGTAATTTACCTTAAGCTTCAAGTAGCATTAATACACCAGCAATCCGGTTAATTTCAAAAGTTAAGAAACACGATAAACATTACTTAATAACTATGAGAATTAGATGGGTAAAGTTGCCACTTTATTGGATGATCTGCATGCGTTTGCAGTTAACCAAGCTCACCTAAGAATTATGAGATCTTTTGAATGTTGATAGTTGCTATTTGTTCACTATGTAATCGAACAGTAAAATATAAGAGAAGACGAAGTCCAGGATAAGCTAAAGTTTCAGGATGTCTAATATCTGTACAAGGGAAGAGTTGAGATGTAGCATTGTGTAAACGATGCAAAAGTATAATATGAAAATGCATCAAGAAAAAAACGTAGTCCATCAAGAAAAATTGATGGAAATAATGGGAAAGAGATTCAAATGGTAGAATCGAACGTAGAAGAGAGCAATCATAAAAGATTTTCACAAACATGACATCATATTAAAGGTTAAAGATTGGCATTCAATACAGACAGATAAAAGTTTCATAAAAATATATTAGGAAAAAAAAATAATCCCAACATGGCATAGAAACATAGTTACCATGCAAAAGGAGTAGTTAGTGGTTCAAGTAAGACATATCTTATTAAGTAATTTAAATTTTAACTTACAATGCCGAATCACTACCTAATACGAATAATTAAAAATCTATCGTTTATTAAAATAAGATATTATAAAAAATCAGACACTCAAGTAATTATAGATTATAAAAAAACTAAAAAAGAGGGAGGCAGAGAGATCACCTTTTCTCCTCAACATCAACCAAACATTAAGGAACTCCAAAGTATCCTTGTAACAATAAGAAATTCGACATTCTTCCCTTCAGAATAAAAAGATGAGAAATAAAATGATTCTTTCTAAAATAAACCAATTTAACAAGTTCAAAAGTAATGCCATATTATATAATACTAAAAATAATAATTCAACAAACAATGTTTTCATTATGATATTGAAGGACACTAATGAGGTCGCATGGTGACTTTTTTTCACAAGAGTTCACAAATACATCCAAGTCAAATAAATAAATATTTTTATTAATATATATTATAAATATTTATTATAATTTTATATTATCAAAATAAAGATAAAAAATAATTATATGTTTTATCAAAAAATATAATAATATCAATTTAAAAATAAAATTCAACTAATTTTATTTAACAAAAAAAAGAATAATTGCTCTTCACTTGAATCTGATCTAGTACTAATGATGGTTACAATAGAAATAAAAAATTTAACTATGCTGAGCAGTAACCTTGTAAGTCAACTGTAACATAAATATAAATTCAAAAGTCAATCATTCCATTAGCATACATTAAATATCCGAAGGAACATCACCCAAAAATAGATAGAGAGATTTTCTTCCTATGAGATAAGTTTATATTATCTCAATAGCGGATGGAGGTAAACTCATATCATACTCCCAATAGTAGATAAAATAATATTCCTCATATGTTAAAGAGGGACACATTTCTCCCAATAGTGGATAAAAGAATCATTCAATCATTATATTTAATGGTCCACTAGTCCCTAAAGGGAATCACTCTACTTGCCCATCACTCTGCTTGGCCTTGTCAGATAAATAAAATCATCTCATATTGATCATATTCATATTGGGATGTGTTATCGCCTTGATGTCATTGATCAGGAATCATCACGGCTTGATCTAGTCCTAAAAGTGTAAGCTTGTCTTGGTGGCCTATGTGACAATTATATGATGTAGCAGGATATTGGGAAGATCCAATTGAGGTGATCTCGAGGTAGTAACAGACTGTCCAAGGTAGGTTCTGAGATGGTCTAAGGTGGGTTGGACCTCCTTGGGGTTCTGAAGATGAGACGAGGTGTGCCTTGGCTTCACTGTAGGCCCTGCATAAGTGTTAGTATCAAGGGAGGGAATTCTTAACCCGACACCTCTAATGATAAAATTAGTATAAGTAGAAGAGTGAATAGTAAAAGCTCTGCTTCCGGTCTTGACGACCTAATCAAATTGGGCTTTGTTGATGGAGACCTCGACCAGCTACTCTGTTGGCTTAGGATGCATAGGGGCTTTGTTGGGATCCCCAAGGTCTGCAAGTGGTGCTTCAATTTTCATCTTCTTTGGTAGTGAGACTTTCGTTAAGTAGCATCGCTTGAACTTCTGAGGGTTGCATCTTACTTGCCAACATCAGCCCTAGTAGGGAACTTCATCATCGTATGGTATGTGAATACCATCATGTTAAATCGATTAAGGGTGGGTCAGTTAATCAACACATTATAAGTCGAGAGAATGTCAACTAAACAATCAAATATACAGGTAACTTTAGTCACTTTTTCCTTATAAACCAAAAATTTATCTGTATACGTGTTAAGAAACTCTAAGATTTCCTTCTTTGACCAAGAATAATATCATTGAACTTCTGCCATATACCGATAACAACGGCATACTTCCGATCCCGTAGGAGAGCAAAATAAAGAGATGAGAAATGAAAGAATTCAACCAACAAAATTATCAAAATTAATATCATATTAGCTTGATAATTGTGTCTAATTTGCGAGCTATGATATAGCATGTGGTTTGAGTGTGATGTGCTGGTTGATTTCAGCTCAAATCATAATTAGTTTTTTTAATTTTAAATTATATTACCATGAAATTATAATCAAAACATCTAACTATTGTCATCGTGTCATTACAGCATAAAAAATTAAATCAAAAATAAAATAAAATTAAATAAGAGAGGAAATAATATTTTTATTCAACTATTTTATAAATTTAATATAAATCAAATATCAAGATAAAAAATTTTAAAGTTATATATAGCATGAATAATTATAATTATTATAATCTAAAAATGAAATTTAAATATTTGGAGGAATAGAAAAAATTTTAGAAACTTCATATACATTGAATAATTATAAAATAATTTAATCAAAAAATAAAATTTTAAGCACTTGAATGAATAGAAAAAAATTTAGAAACTACATATAACATTAATAATTATAACATATTTTAATCAAAAACTATAATTTTAAACACTTAAAGATATAAAATATAATAGTTATTTTTTAAAAAAATATAGTGAACATAGTTAGTTTTTAAACTATATTTTTTAAAAATATAAAAAATATATAATAGCTATTTAGACTTGATTAAGTAAAGAACAAGTAAGAGGAATCCCTCTTATTAAGTAAGATGAGGTGAGGCCTCCAAGGTAATATTTTAATTATATATATATATATTAAATTAATTGATAAAAAAATTACATAACTTAAAATATCTAATATTTATTTTATAAATTTTATTCACAAGAAAATAATTAAATAATTATACTTAATTTGATTACATATAAAAGGATCAAATTAGGATTTTAAGATCACTTTATCCATAATTTTGATATAAATAATTTATTCATATAATTCTGTATTTCTTGTCCTTAGTGAAAGTTCTACACATTGCATATAAGGAGGGTTATTTGTATTAGGGTGCTGTTACCGTTTCTCTCTTTTGTACCACAATAACGACTACGATGCTCCGCTTTGTACTCCATCATAAGAGCCTCCTACCGTTATTTGAAACTCATTGCCTTCGAGATCTCCTCTTCTCCTCCTTTGTTGACGTTGCCACCATCGTTGGCAGCATCATGCCTCCATATTCTCGGTTCATAATGGGATACCTCATGAACTCCTACGGGTTCTCCTCCTTCGAGGTAGCCAAGTTCTCTAAACCCTTATGTACCTTCGATCTATCGAGAAACTCGATGTCGTCCTTCAATTCATGAGATCTCAGGGCTTCAATGGAGTTGGTATTAAGAAGGTGATATCTTTAGAATCCAATTACCTATGCTACAACATGGATATGAATCTTACCATAAAGTTTCAATTCTTATGTGATTTAAGACAATCGGAATCGAAGATGGCCGATGCCATATTCCCATAGGCTAATAACGAGAACTTTACATGATTACCCATGCAATGTTGGATCGAGTAATTAGCTACACTTCACCAATTGGTTGAGCCTAATCGACTGGTTGTGGCTTAGCCTATGGGTTAAGTCTTACTTGTCGACTGAGTTTAACTTAAATCTTAACTAATTTATTTAATTATAAATTATAATCAAAATATCTAATAATTAATATTAGTCATTAAAATATGATAATAGTAGTAAATAAAAGTTGAAATTGTATAAGTGAGGAAACAATGTTTTTACTCAGCTATTATTATATAAATCTAATAAAAATCAAGTATTATAACTAGCATATAAGATAAAATTTTAAAAATTATATATAGATTTTTAATTATAAGTGAGGAAACACTATATATAGCATGAATAATTATACTATATTTTAATCTACAAATAAAATTTTGAGCACTTGAATGAACAGAAAAAAAAAAGAAATGGTACATTATATAAATAATTATAACATATTTAAATCCAAAAATATATTTTAATATGTAAAAATAAAAAGAAAATATTTATTTTTAAAAATATAAAAGAACCTACACTTCTAAATAAGATGCACCTCACGCTGTAAAAAAAAAAAAATGAAGAAGAGGAATCCTCGGCTTAAATAAGAAAAGGTGAATCCTTTAAGGTAATTATATATATTTTTTACTTTTATTTAATTTATTGATACAATAATATCACTTAACCGAAAATATTAAATATTTATTTATAAATTTTATTCACAAGAAAAAATAAATAATTATCCTGAAAGATTTGATTACAAATGAAACGGTCAAATTAGTATCTTGTAGATCAGTTTATGTATATTTTTTTATAAATAATTTATTTCTCTAATTTTGTATTTCTTGCGCATAACGAAGGTTAAACACACTCCGTGTAAGGAGGGTTGGAGCAATTAGGGTGCCGCTGCGGTTGCTCTCTTTTGTCCACCAATGACGGCTGCGACGCTCCGCTCCGTACTCCGCCGCAATAGCTTCCTGTCCTTGTTCGAAACCCGCCGCCTTCGAGATCTCGTCTTCTTCTCTTCCTCTGTCGACCCTGCCGCCGCCGTAGGCGGCACGATATCTCCAGATCCCAACTTAATGGTGGAATACCTTGTGAACTCCTGCGGGTTCTCCCCCTCCGAGGCAGCCAAGTTCTCTGAACCCCTTGCGCACCTCCGATCCACCGAGAAACCCGACGCTGTCCTTAACTTCATGAGATCTCAGGGCTTCGATGGCGCTGGTATCAGGAAGGTGATATCCTTGAGACCCATTTACTTATTCTGCAATGTGGAGAAGAACCTCGCCCCGAAGTTTCAGTTCTTACGCGATTTGGGCCTATCGGAGTCGGACATCGTCGATGCCATCGTGAGTAACCACGGCATCCTCGGCCTCGACGTTCATCGTTCCATCGTCCCCAAATTGGAGATGTGGGAAAGTCTCTTGGGATCGAGAGAGCTCGTTCTCATGCATCTCAAGAAGACAGGATGTTTTTTCTTTTCCAGCGTTGAGAAGACATTGGTTCCTAACCTAAAGTTCTTAAGGGATGAGTGCGGCATTCCTGAAGAAAGGGTCTCTCTCGTCTTGAGAAGTTGCCCAAAATTCATCTCACAGAAACCGGAGTCACTCCGAAGTTTGGCGGCGAGAGCTGATGAGCTGGGGGTGCCACGGCAATCTCGGATGTTCGTGCGGACACTTGTGGCTCTCCAAATGGTAAGCAAAGAAAGTTTCGAGGCCAAGGTCGAGCTCATGAGGAGCTTCGGATGGTCGGAGTCGGAGTTTTCTTCTGCAGTCAGGAAAACACCCACCTTCTTATGGATCTCCCTCGATATGATGCGCAGAAAAGTGGAATTTTTTATTGACGTGGTCGGTTACACCCCTTCCCTCATCGCCGACAAATCAAATCTCTTGCTATATAGTCTGCAGAAGAGGGTAATTCCTTGGTTTCGTGTCACAGAGATGTTGAAATTGAAAGGATTGTGGACTGGACAAGCCAAGTTTCCATACATTCTCTCAATAACAGATACCAAATTCATTGAGCAGTTTGTTCTCCCTCACAAAGAAAATGTTCCTGAGCTTCTTGATATTTTGAGAGCAGGTGAGTGTGAAGGGAAATGAGCCCTTTTATTTGGTATCAGAGGACGATGAGAAGGGCTTAGCTGATGGTCTAACTCACAATTGAATTTCTCAACAGGAGCTGAGCCATGATTTGGCACCTTTTTCCTTGATAACGAGCTGTCTTACATCAACCACCAGCCTTGGCTACTAAAGTGCAGTCCAATGAAAGAATTATTCCTTGGTGTCATATGGTAGTAATGCTGTGATTGGGAGGTATATGCAGAGCACAACACAAAATGTCTTCCATGAACCTTAATTCATGGAAAAGTCTGTTCTTTGTTGCAAAGCAGAAGCCCCTGGCCTGTTTGAAATCTCTGATGGATGAAGGTGGATTGTTCCCCTAGTTTGAGATTTTGGAAATAGAATGCAAATGGCTTCTCTAAAGGTTTATTGAGGTGTGAGATTCTTCTTATGTGACAAGCTAGATTAGCATTGATTATAAACCAACTTTGTTTTGTCTTCCTAAATGTTTGCTCAAATCATTTTCTGATTGTGTTTGGCACAGTATTGTTGGTTTGTATGTGAACTGCTGGTTTTGAAATTCTGCTTAGCAGTCCAACCAAGTGACCTTTGGATCTATCGTACGGACTTTTGGATTTTGTCCAAATTGATTCTGAATGGGTATTTGGATTCTGTCCAAATTAATTCCAGATCGGTTATTGGTTGTTGGGTGAGTGTGAAAGAGCCATGTTTCAGATCAAGCTATGGGTTTTCTTGAAATGTTTGTGATAGATTGCTCTTCAGGCAATCTGGTAAGTGTGATTTCTGTGAATTCTTCATCGAGTCTGTTCGTTTTTCTTCTTTCTTCCAATTGTAAGTTATGTGTCTGCTATCATTACACAACTATGTGTAAGCATAATATAGATTGGAAGTTAAATATAGCTCGCAATGATCGTAAGAATTTTTCAATGTCATGGAGAGTATTCAAGCTAAAGTTTTTGCGGAATCATTTAACTATCGATTGTTTTTAGCAATAAGTAAGAATGGCATTGCAATAGCATTCTTAGCTTAAATTTTGATTTGCTAATTACCTTAATTTTCACTAAAGCGTGATTGTGCCCTGTGAGATTTTTAATCAAAAGCTAAATGTTTCTCTCCCTTAGATTGGTAGTTTTTTAGTTGTTACTGTTATGTGTAGCAATATTATGCAATGGAAGGGAAACTTGTGCATTTTAATATTGTCTCACATCTTTGCAATGATCATAAGCATTTTTCAAGGTTCACTTCTTTTCTATAAAGAATGCAGCAGGTACTGAGAACACCAAAATGACATTATATAGATGGTGATGTAAAATGATGAGAAATTTGCCAATTATTTAATTTGATTTTTTTATATTGCCTGCTACTTTCTCCACTGTTGTTTTGAGTGGAGTTCTGAGGCTATGTTCTTCCAAGCATGTTTGTCTTGAGCTAAATCTAGTACCTATGGGATTTACAATTGAAAGGTATACATTATGATGAATGCAACAGAGGTTCTTAATGGCTTACTGGGAATGGAAGCTAAGATGTTCGATAAATGTACTTATGCTTTGGGTCTCGGTTGATATAGCAAAGGCTTGTTGTAAGTGCAATGCCTTTTGTGCCATGGTGCAGGTGGGAGCTAAACACAATGATAATATCTATATTAAGATAAAGTGGATGAGGCAAATGTTAATTTTGTTGGTGGATATTTCATGGTAACCTAAATCATGAGAGAAGATTGGATGAAAGAAATAGATTAAGTGAAACAATAAAGATCTGAGCTGAAAGGAAATTAGTAAATGAGTCGAATTCATGGATTAAGTCTGATATGGATTAAGTCCTCATCATTATACAAAATTTTTTTTTATCATCAATTATGATTATGGTAAACTATTTAACTTTATATATGTAAAAGAATATATTATATACATATATATATAATAAAAGTATGAGCATTTATCTCCATATCCTAAGCTACAAGATGAACTAGATTGTTGGATTAATAATAATAATAATAATAATAATGGACTATAATAATAATTACAAAAGATTGGATTTTGGTGCTCCTTCATGAATTTTCGCATCCATCTCAGATAGATTAATTGCCTCTTAATGGTCAGATTTGTGGACTTTAAAGTGCTCCTACGTATCATTTTGGAAATAATTATTACATTAGGAATCGGGGGGAAGTCAATCTCATTCCTTTCATGTTGTAGAGCAGACCACTTCAAAACCATCAAAAAGCTTCCATGTGTAAGAAAAACTCAACTCTTCATGCAAAGTCTAACATCCAAACTAACTTGCACTTAAGCTCAAAAGGTTTCGAAGTGATAATTAAATCTATATTTCAAGATTCTGTAATTGCCTTTGGCTCTTGTTGTAGAGTTTACCATAATTTACATCACTAGTATTTCAGATTTTTGCACACTATCTTGACCCTTTCTCAATTTTTGGTTTTTTCCCTACCTATCCATGCTTTCGTACATGTCTTTATCTTTATCAATGAGTGATGTGTTCTGAATTTTGATATAAGTTGTTCCATCTTTGCAGAGAATCAGTGCTGGAGTCGTAAAACTGATCTTTCAAGTTCATTTAGAATATTGCGAAGATACATAAAATTTTTTCATTATGACTTCAATAATAACGTCATAAATCACAAAATGCGCATTTACAAGCAAAGGATATGATACTTATGGATGATCATGACGTTGGCATTTATAAATTGATGTCTACACATTGAAATGTGACGTGCTATAATTTTACAGATGTTGTGACTTAGATATATAATATTGGTGTATAGTCAATATTTAATTAAAATATTATATAATTCATGATCAACATCACGCGCATCCATCGAGGGACAACATTTCCCTTCTTGTTTGAGGATCACGATCGATCACGACAAGGGAGAGTTGATATGGACACGGTTACCAAGCGCAAGATAGAGACTCAGCCAAAGGTGTCAAGAGAGAGGCCAGATGACGGTTATCTATATTTTTAATATAAACAATTTATTCCTATAATATTGTATTTCTTGTGCATAGCGAAAGTTATACACACTACATGTAAGGACGGTTGCGGTAAATTAGGGTTCCGCTGCGGCAGCTCTCTTTTGTCCCGCAATGGCGGCTGCGACGCTCCGCTCCGTACTCCGCCGCAAGAGCCTCCTGCCCCTGTTCGAAACCTGCCGCCTTCGAGATATCCTCTTCTTCTCCTCCTCTGTCGACGCTGCCGCCGCCGTGGGCGGCACCATATCTCCACATCCCCACTTCATGGTGGAATACCTCGTCAACACCTGCGGGTTCTCCTCCTCCGAGGCGGCCAAGTTGTCTAAACCCCTTGCGCACCTCCGATCCACCGAGAAACCCGACGCCGTCCTTAACTTCATGAGATCTCAAGGCTTCGATGGCGCTGGTATCAGGAAGTTGATATCTTTCAGACCCGTTTACCTATGCTGCAACGTCGAGAATAACCTCGCCCCGAAGTTTCAGTTCTTACGCGATTTGGGCCTATCCGAGTCGGACATCGTCGATGCCATCATGAGTAACCACGGCATCCTCCGCCTCGACGTTCACCGTTCCTTCGTCCCCAGATTGGAGATGTGGGAAAGTCTCTTGGGATCGAGAGAGCTCGTTCTCAAGCATCTCAAGAAGACAGGATGGTTTTTCTGCTCTAGCGTTGAGAAGACATTGCTTCCTAACCTGAAGTTCTTAAGGGATGAGTGCGGCATTCCTGAAGAAAGGGTCTCTCTCGTCTTGAGAAGTTGCCCACAATTCATCTCAAAGAAATCGGAGTCACTCCGAAGTTTGGTGGCGAGAGCTGATGAGCTGGGGGTGGCACGGCAATCTCGGATGTTCGTGCGGACACTTATGGCTCTCCAAATGGTAAGCAAAGAAAGTTTCGAGGCCAAGGTCGAGCTCATGAGGAGCTTCGGATGGTCGGAGTCGGAGTTTTCTTCTGCATTCAGGAAAAATCCCAGCTTTTTAGGCGTCTCCCTCGATATGTTGCGCAGAAAAGTGGAATTTTTTATTGATGTGGTCGGTTACACCCCTTCCTTCATCGCCGACAAATCAGATCTCTTGCTATGTAGTCTGCAGAAGAGGGTAATTCCTCGGTTTCGTGTCACAGAGATGTTGAAATTGAAAGGATCGTGGACTGGACAAGCCAAGTTTTCATACATCCTCAAATTATCAAATACCAAATTCATGGAGAAGTTTGTTCTCCCTCACAAAGAAAATGTTCCCGAGCTGCTTGATATTTTGAGAGCAGGTGAGTGTGAAGGGAAATGAGCCATTTTATTTGGTATCAGAGGAGGTTGAGAAGGGCTTAGCTGGTGGTCTAACTCACATTTTTATTTCTCAAGAGGAGCTGAGCAGTGATTTGACACCTTTTTCCTTGACAACAAGTAGTCTTACATCAACCACCAGCCCTGGCTACTGAGGTGCAGTCCAGTGATAGAATTATTCCTTTCGTGTCATATGGTAGTAATGTTGTAATTGGAAGGTCTATGTAGTGCACAACACAAAATGTCTTCCAGTTTTACTCGTTAAGGTTCATGGAAAAGTCTGTTCTTTGTTGCAAAGCAGAAGCCCCTGGCTTGTTTGAAATCTCTGATCGATGAAGGTGGATTGTTCCCCTAGTTTGAGATTTTGGAAATAGAATGGAAATGGCTTATCTAAAAGTCTATTGAGGTGTGAGATTCTTCTTATGTGATAAGCTAGATTAGCGTTGATTGTAAACCAGCTTTGTTTTGTCCTACTAAATGTTTGTTCAAATCATTTTCTAATTGTGTTTGGCACCGTATTGTTGGTTTGTATGTGAACTGCAGGTTTTAGAAATTCTGCTTAGCAGTCCAACCGAGATGATTTTGGATCTTAGGAACTTTTGGATTCTGTGCAAATTGATTCTGAACAGGTATTCGGATTCTGTCCAAATTAATTCTGGATCGGTTATTGGTTGTTGGGTGAGTATGAAAGAGCCATGTTTCAGATCAAGTTATGCAGTATGTATACATCAGCAAAGATGGCATGAAGTTACATGGAGTAATAGTTGCTCTGATGATTTTAGTAGCTGAAAAAAAATTTAAACACCAAAGTGTTGTTTCTATAATTTTTTTTTAAGTGAGTTTTCACGGATTTATGGATTTGGATATCTTCAAGGAGGTGTTATCTTTTCAGTTAAGCTTCTCCTATGCAAACTTGTTCGTGTGCTAATTGGAAGATTCCATTTATGTTTCTTTTATGTATGATGATATTTGCGTGCAGGGGCCTCAATGGAATTTGTAAGACCAGTTGCTGTGTTGATCAGGATTACCATTGGTTTGGTACTCACCCATTTCTTTTGCATCTAAGATGGTGTCACTTTGCTTGCAGGTTGAATGGACTTCCAAGAATCAACAAACTCTAACATGCAAACTAATTGAGAAGCCAAAACATTTTAAAATTGACAACAAAATGTGTGTTTCAAATTTCTGTAGTTCTCTTCACGTTTTGTTGTAGAGTTTGGTGATCATTACATCACAAGGTTTTATGTCCTGCATTTAGTGCAGAAATGACTACTAATGATTGTGCACACTATCCTGGCCCATTCTCAGCTACTCTTGTTTCTGCCTCTCCATGCAATTGTGCATAGTTTTGTTATCACAGTTCAGATAAGATCATAAGAATATCGATCATCGTTCACAATATGTAAAACGTTTTCTGAATCTTGATATTAGCTGTTCCATCTTTTGCAGCGAATTTTGTGTAGCTGTGCATGAGTTGTGGAACTGACACAACTTTCAAGTGCATCGAGAACATTGGAAGGTATGCAAAAACTGCTTTTCTAATTACATTGTTTATCCTGCCATGCTTGTTAGTAGTGCTACAGAGTTTGCTTTGAATCTTTTCTCTTGCAAGCAGATCATTGGAAGTGATTCTTGGATTCTTGTTCGTAGTATTTGTTTTATTTTTGAGTGTGTTAGTTTATTTAATCTGTTGGGAGGTCAGTATGACAAGGTTTCAAAATCGTTTGCTTTTTATCTCGGTTCTCAATGGGCATATCCAGGCTCGTAATGGGCCTCAAAATGGATAGGCTTCCTCAATATTTTCGCCCAATCGAACCCATTACGGACCCGTAAGCAGCCCATTTCTTGTGCGTACGCTCAACCCTCATCCAAACTTCACCCACGTGTCTCTCTCTCGTTCACTCAAACGCTTCGGAGGCCTCCGTTGCGTCACACGTCGCTACTTGATAGGCCTCGACCCGTCCACCGTTGGATCATCGTCCGTCACTTATCCTGTCCGTCCATGCCGCCCACTAACAAAGTCCTGTCCCCCGTCCTCGCTTCCCCGCTTCACCCAAAGAAAGAGAAGTGAGCCGAGATGGCCACCCTCCGCCCGTCTCCCATCGCCCTCCCCCCCGCCGCCCGTTCATCCGTCGCCGCCGTCCCCGTCCCCGTCTCCTCCTCCCTCCGTCGCGTCCGCCTTCCCTCCGCCCCCCGCCGCCTCCCCTCACTCAGGGTCGCCTCCCCCTCCTCCCGCCGCCCCCGCCGCGGCGCCGTCATGATGGATACCGCCGCGTCGAGTTATGCGAACGCGCTCGCCGAAGTCGCCCGGTCCAACGGCACTCTCGAGGCGACGGTCACCGACATGGAGAAGGTGGAGCGGGTGTTCGCCGATCCGAATGTCCAGTCCTTCTTCGCCAACCCGACGGTGGCTTCGGAGCGGAAGGCGGAGGTGGTGAAGGAGATCGCCGCCTCCAGCGAGCTATGCTCCCACACGGCCAACTTCCTCAACATCCTCGTCGACATGCGGCGCATCGACATCATCAAGGACATCGTGAAGGAGTTCGAGGTGTGCTACAACCGGATCACCAACACGGAGGTGGCCGTCGTGTCGTCGGTGGTGCGGCTGGAGTCGCAAGACCTCACCCAGATCGCCCAGACGGTGCAGAGGCTCACCGGGGCCAAGAACGTGAGGATCAAGACGGTGCTCGACCCCTCCCTCGTCGCCGGCTTCACGATCAGGTATGGGCCATCAGGTTCCAAGTTCATCGACATGAGCGTCAAGAAGCAGCTCGATGAGATCGCTTCACAGCTCGATTTCTCCTCCATCACCCTCGCCTAGTCGCACTTCCGCTTCCTCTTCCTTCTTTCAAGATGCAATCTTGTCGTGAATCACAAGGCACTTTGGGGGTTCTCTTTAAATGTTTGTGATAGATTGCTCTTCAGGCAATCAGGTAAGTGTGATTTCTGTGAATTCTTCATCGAGTCTGCTCCTTTTTCTTCTTTCTTCCAATTGTAAGCTATGTGTCTGTTATCATTACACAACTGTGTTAGCATAATATAGATTGGAAGTTAAATTTATCAAGCAATGACCGTAAGAATTCTTCAATGTCATGGAGAGTATTCAAGCTGAAGTTGTTGCAGAATCGTTTAACTACTGATTGTTGTTAGCAGTAAGTAAGAAGGACATTGCAATAGCATTCTTAGCTTAAATTTTGATTTGCTAATTACCTTACTTTTCACTAAAGCATGATTGTGCCCTGTGAGATTTTTAATCAAAAGCTAAATGTTTCTCTCCCTTAGATTGGTAATTTTTTAGGTGTTACTGTTATGTGTAGCAATATTATGCAATGGAAGGTAAACTTGTGCATTTTAATATTGTCTCGCACCTTTGCAATGATAATAAGCATTTTTCAAGTTTCTGGTTGTGAATCAAACCTTATGTTCTGATGAATCATTTCACTCCTTTTCTATAAAGAATGCAGCTGGTATTGAGAACACTAGAATAACATTCTATAGATGATGATGTAAAATGATGAGAATTTTGCCAATTATTTAATTTGATTTTGTTATTTTGCCTGCTACTTTCCCCACTGTTGTTTTGAGTGGAGTTCTGAGACTATGTTCTTCCAAGCATGTTTGTCTTGAGCTAAATGTGGTACCTGTGGGATTTACAATTGAAAGGTATACAGTGTGATGAAGGCAACAGATGTTATCTTAATGGCTTACTGGGAATGGATGCTAAGATGTTACATAAATGTACTTATGCTTTGGGTCTCAGTTGACATAGCAAAGGCTTGTTGCAAGTGCAATGCCTTTTGTGCCACGGTGCAGGTGGAGCTAAACACAATGATAATTTCTATGTTAAGATAAAGTAGATGAGGCAAATGTGAATTTTGTTTGTGGATATTTCATGGTAGCCTAATCATAAGTGAGAGAAGATTGGATGAAAGAAATAGATTAAGTGAAACCAGAAGGATTTGGGCCTGTGAGAGATAGAAGTAATTAGTAAATGAGTCCCTCATCATTATACAACTTTTTTTTGTCATCAATATATATATATATAAAGTAAAAGTATGAGCATTGATCTCCATATCCTAAGCTCCAAGGTCAACTGGATTGTTGGATTGATAATAAAAATACACTATAATAATAATTACAAAAGATTGGATTTTGGTGATCCGCCGTGAAGTTTTGCATCCATCTCAGATGGTTTAATTGCCTCTTAAAGGTCAAATTTGTGGACTTTAAAGTGCTCCTACTTATCATTTTGAAATAATTATTACATCAGGAATTGAAAGGCAGTCAACCTCGTTCCTTTCTTGTTGAAGAACAGGCCACTTCAAAACCATCAAGAAGCTTCCATTTGTAAGAAAAACTAAACTCTTCATGCAAAGTCTAACGTGCAAACTAGCATGTTAGCTCAAAAGGTTTAAAAGTGACAATTAAATGTGGTTTTCAAGATTTTGTAATTGTCTTTAACCCTTGTTGTAGAGTTTATGATCATTTGCATCACTAGTATTTCAGATTTATGCACACTATCTTGGCCCATTCTCAACTAGGTTTTTTTTCTGCCTAGCCATGCCTTCGTGCATGTCTTTAGTATCATTTCAAATAGGATCATAAGATTATCAATTATCTTTATCAATGCGTGAAATGTATTTTATATTTTCATATCAGTTGTTTCGTCTTTGCAAAGGATCGGTGCAGGAGTTGATAGAACTTGCAAGTTCATCAAGAATATTGGGAAGATTCTCACCAAAAAAAATTCTTTATGAGCGAATAATAACGTCCCAAATCTTTATCTCAACACACGTAAGTCTCAATTTTGGAAAAATAGATATTAACGAAATGAAATGTATGGAAGGAAGTGAGAAAGGTAGAATTCGTGAATTTAAATAAGACAAGTAATCTAAGCAAAATCGTGCACCAATGTCAAGTTAATGAAACAATGCAATGTGAACATAACAAAATGCATATTTACAAACAAAGTTGGCTTGTATAGATTGAGGTCTCCATAATGAAATAATTAACAGGTTTTGTGCTACATTTATATAGTATTGATCAACAGTCAAATTTAATTATAATATTATTTAATTTATGATCAACATCTTTTGTATTGATCAATGGATAATTTTTTCTTTCTTGTGTGAGGATCATCATGCATCTATCATAATAGTCGATGAGCAAAATTGTCAAACAAACGATAGTGAAAGAAAATTAGCAAGATAAAAATATGACGAAACGTACACAAACACACGATAAGGAGTAATGATTGACGGAGGTAAAATAAATATTAAAAAATATATAATTTTTTTAAAACATAGACCATTTTATAAGAAAATTTTAAAGTTGATTTTTTTAAAAAGAATTCGTCCGATGATCAAATCACTTTTTTCATGAAAGCGTGTTTTCTTATGAACAGATAAAATTATATTTATATTTTGTCCATCCATATTTGTGATATAAATAATTTATTCCTGTAGTTTTGTATTTCTTGTGCATTGCGAAGATTATCCACCCTACTTATAGGAATTAGGGTGCCCCTCCGGCTGGCCTCTCTTCCCGCAATGGCCGCTGTGACGCTCCGCTCCGCGCTCCGCCGCAATAGCCTTCTTCCTTTGTTCGAAACCCGCCGCCTTCGAGGTCTCCTCTTCTCCTCCTCCTCTGTCGACGCTGCCGCCGCCGTAGGCGGCGACATGTCTCCAGATCCCCACTTCAACGCTGTCGCAGTCGCTGCCGCTGCCGTAGGCGACACCATGCCTCCAGATCCCCACTTCATGGTGGAATACCTCGTGAACTCCTGCGGGTTCTCCCTCTCCGAGGCAGCCAAGTTCTCTAAACCCCTTGCGCACCTCCGATCCACCGAGAAACCCGACGCCGTCCTTAACTTCATGAGATCTCAGGGCATCGATGGCGCTGGTATCAGGAAGGTGATATCTTCGAAACCCAATTGCCTATGCTGCAACGTGGAGACGAACCTCGCCCCGAAGTTTCAGTTCTTACGCGATTTGGGCCTATCGGAGTCGGACATCGTCGATGCCATCCAGAATAACAACGCCATCCTCAACCTCAACATTCACCGTTCCTTCGTCCCCAAATTGGAGATGTGGGAACGTCTCATGGGATCGAGAGAGCACGTCCTTAGTTGTTTCAAGAAGACAAAATGGTTTTTCAGCCACAGTGTTGAGAAGAGAATACATCCGAACCTAAAGTTCTTAACCGATGAGTGCGGCATTCCTGAAGAAAGGGTATCAATGATCGTGAAAAGTTGCCCACATTTCATCGCACAGAAACCAGAGTCACTCCGGGCTTTGATTGTGAGAGCCGAGGAACTGGGGATTCCCCGACAGTCTCAAAGTTTCATATGGCTCCTTAGATCTCTCCACAAGGTAAGCAAAGCAACAGTCGAGGCAAATGGTGAGCTCCTGAGGAGCTTCGGGTGGTCGGAGGCCGAGTTTTTGTCTGCGGTCAAGCAGTCACCGAGCTTATTATCCCTTTCGCCGGAGTCGTTACGTAGAAAAATGGAATTTTTAATCAATGAAGTTGGGTACGTCCCTTCCTTCATCGCTGACCACTCGCATCTCTTGCAATATAGTTTGGAGAAGAGGATAATTCCTCGGTTTCGTGTTTTGGAGATGTTGAAAACGAAAGGCTTGTGGACTGAAAGAGGCAAGTTTGTGTACTACGTGAAATTATCAAATACAAAATTCATGGAGAAGATTGTTCTACCTTACAGAGAAAAGGTTCCTGAGCTTCTTGATATTTTGAGAGTTGCAGGTGAGTGTGAAGGGAAATGAACCTGTTTATTTGGTATCAGAGGAGGATGAGAAGGGCTTAGCTGATGGTCTAACTCACATTTTTATTTCTCAAGAGGAGCTGAGTAGTGATTCGGCACCTGTTTCCTGGACAACAAGCTGTCTTACATCAACCACCAGCCTTGGCTGCTGAGGTGCAGTCCTGTGAGAATTATTCCTTTGGTGTCATATGGTAGTAATGTTGTAATTGGAAGGTCTATGTAGTGCACAACACAAAACATCTTCCAGTTTTACTCATTAAGGTTCATGGAAAAGCCTGTTCTTTGTTGCAAAGCTGAAGTCCCTGTCCTGTTTGAAATCTCTGATCGATTAAGGTTGATTATTCCCCTAGTTTGAGATTTTGGAAGTAGAATGCAAATGGCTTATCTAAAAGTCCTATTGAGGTGTGAGATTCTTCTTATGTGATAAGCTAGATTAGCATTGATTATAAACCAGCTTTGTTTTGTCTTACTAAATGTTTGTTCGAATCATTTTCTGATTGTGTTTGGCACTGTATTGTTGGTTTGTATGTGAACTGCTGGTTTTAGAAATTCTGCTTAGCAGTCCAACCGAGATGATTTTGGATCTTAGGAACTTTTGGATTCTGTGCAAATTGATTCTGAACGGGTGTTTGGATTCTGTCCAAATTAATTCTGGATCGGTTATTGGTTTTTGGGTGTGTATGAAAGAGCCATGTTTCAGATCAAGTTATGCAGTATGTATACATCACCAAAGATGGCAAGAAGTTACATGTAGTAGCTGCTCTGATGATTTTAGTAGCTGAAAAAAAAAATTGAACACCAAAGTGTTGTTTCTATAATTTGTTTTTAAGTGAGTTTTCACGGATTTATGGATTTGGATGTCTTCAAGGAGGTGTTATCTTGTCAGTTAAGCTTCTATGCAAACTTGTTCGTGTGCTAATCGGAAGATTCCATTTATGTTTCTTTTATGTATGATGATATTTGTGTGCAGGGGCCTCAATGGAATTTGTAAGACCAGTTGCTGTGTTGATCAGGATTACCATTGGTTTGGTACTCACCCGTATCTTTTGCATGTAAGAAGGTGTCACTTTGCTTGCTGGTTGAATGGACTTCAAAGAATCCAAACTTGAGTATGCTATCCTGAAATGTCTTCCGCCTCATTGGATTGTTGAGTATGCTATCCTGAAATGTCTTCAGCCTCGTTGGAATTGTTGCTTAGGGATTTCCTGTATCAACAAACTCTAACATGCAAACTAATTTATAAGGCTAAACATTTTAAAATTGACAAATAAATGTGTATTTCAAATTTCTGTAATTCTCTTTATGTTTTGTTGTAGAGTTAATGATCGTTACATCACAAGGTTTTATGTCCTGCATTTAGTGCAGAAATGACTACTTATGATTGTGCACACTATCCTGACCCATTCTCAGCTACTCTTGTTTCTGCCTCTCCATGCAATTGTGCATATTTTTAATATCACAGTTCAGATAAGATCATAAGAATATCTATCATCGTTCTCAATATGTAAAATGTTTTCTGAATCTTGATATTAGCTGTTCCATCTTTTGCAGCGAATTTTGTGTGGCTGTGCATGAGTTGTGGAACTTACACAACTTTTAAGTGCATCAAGAATATTGGAAGGTATTCAAAAACTGCTTTTCTAATTACATTCTTGATCCTGCCAAGCTTGTTAGTGGTCCTACAGAGTTTGCTGTGAGGTCGGTATGACAGTTTATTTGTTTTATTTTTTAGTGTGTTAGTTTATTTAATCTGTTGTGAGGTCAGTATGACAGTTTCAAAATCATTTGGTTTTTATCTCAATTCTCAATGGGCATATCGAGACTCGTAATGGGCCTAAATTGGGCTTTCACATTGAGTAGGCTTGCTCAATATTTTTGCCCAATCAAACCCTTTACGGAGCCGTAAGTAGCCCATTTCTTGTGCGTACACTCAACCCTATATCTTACTTTCTTTAAATGTTTGTTATAGATTGCTCCTCAGGCAATCAGGCAAGTGTGATTTCTGTGAATTCTTCATTAAGTCTTGTCCTTTTTCTTCTTTCTTCCAATTGTAAGCTATGCATCTGTTATCATTACACAACTATATGTAAGCATAATATAGATCGGAAGTTAAATATATCTTGCAATGATTGTAAGAATTCTTCAATGTCATGTAGAGTATTCAGGCTGAAGTTTTTGCGGAATCGTTTAACTATTGATTGTTATTAGCAATAAGTAAGAAGGTCATTGCAATAGCATTCTTAGCTTAAAATTTGATTTGGTAATTACATTACTTTTCACTAAAGCATGATTGTGCCCTGTGATATTTTTAATCAAAAGCTAAATGTTTCTCTCCCTTAGATTGGTAGTTTTTGAGGTGTTACTGTTATGTGTAGCAATATTATGCAATGGAAGGTAAACTTGTGCATTTTAATATTTTCTCACATCTTTGGAATGATCATAAGCATTTTTCAAAGTTTCTGTTGGTGAATCGACCTCATGTTCTGATGATTCATTTCACTCCTTTTTCTGTAAATACTGCAGCAAGTGCTGCGAACACCAAAATAACATTCTATAGATGATGATGTAAAATGATGAGAATTTGGTATTATTTAATTTGATTTTTTATGTTGCCTGCTACTTTCCCCACTGTTGTTTAGAGTGGAGTTCTTAGCCTGTGTTCTTCCAAGCATGTTAGTCTTGAGCTAAATGTTGCACCTGTGGGATTTACGATTGAAAGGTATACAGGATGGTGAAGGCAACCGAGGTTCTTAATGGCTTACTGGGATTGGATGCTATGATGTTACATAAATGTACTTGTACTTTGGGTCTCAGTCGATATACCTAGAGGCGCGTTCTAAGTGTAATGCCTTTTGTGCCATGGTGCAGGTGGGAGCTAAACACAATGATAATATCTATATTAAGATAAAGTGGATGAGGCAAATGTTAATTTTGTTGGTGGATATTTCATGATATCCTAATCATAAGTGAGAGAAGATTGGATGTAAGAAATAGATTAAGTTAAACAATAAGGATTTGAGCCTACGAGAGATAAAAGTAATTAGTATATGAGTCCCTCTCATGGATTAAGTCAAATATGGAGTTTATTTTGTGTCAAATCCTCATCATTATGCAAACTTTTTTATTTGTCATCAATGATTATTGTGGTGTAAAAGAATATATATATATATATATATATATATATATATATATAAAGTAAAAGTATGAGCATTTATCTTCATATCCTAAGCTCCAAGATCAACTGGATTGTTGGATTATTAATAATAATGGACTTTGATTATGAGGCAAAAAGAAAAGAAAATTCTTATTATGTCTTGCAAAGCATCGGTCTGCTTCCACATCTGCCAGTTAAAAAATATAATACTTATATATCTCTCTAAATGGCAAAAATTATCATCTTTGGTGACCCTTTTCATGGGGTATACATAACCATTTGTGCTATACGTCTCCTATCAATATATATATATATATATATATATATATATATATATATATATATATAATTTTTTCTTTATGTCAGGATTCAGTTATTTGCATCTTTTTATTTGCATCTTTTCGTGAATGGATGCGTTCTTAGTAGAAATAGTTGCATTACGATGCCAAAAGATTGGATTTTGGTGCTCGTCCATGGAGTTTTGCATCTATCTCTGATGGATTAATTGCCTCTTGAAGGTCAGATTTGTGGACTTTAAAGTGCGGATGCCAAAAGATTGGATTTTGGTGCTCGTCCATGGAGTTTTGCATCCATCTCTGATGGATTAATTGCCTCTTGAAGGTCAGATTTGTGGACTTTAAAGTGCTCCTACCTATCATTTTGTAAACAATTGTTGCACAAGGAATTGGGAGGAAGTCAACCTCATGCCTTTCACGTTGAAGAACCGGCCACTTCAAAACCATCAAGGAGCTTCGTGCGTCTGAAAAAGTCAAACTCGTCATGCCATGAAGAAGCTTCGTGGCACAGCGAGTCGACCTCGATTTACGGTGGAGACGACCTTCCAAGGGCGGCTGTGAGTCGTCATGCATGACACCATTCTTCGCTTTGCCGCCACCCAAAAATCCACGCTCGTTCTTGGAACGCCATATTGTTGCCTTGGACTGCAATCCAGCCACGATCACTATAAATGCCGTCTCGCCTCATCTCTCGATTCTTACACATGGCGACGATGGGAGCAGACTTCGCGCAGGCGTATGTTATGAAGAAGCTCAACAAGGAGAGGATGAAGAGGACGGAAGAGAAGATGGGAACGGGGGCTGAGCAGCAGGAGCTGAACAAGAGTTGCTTCCGGATGATGATGAAGAAGAAGAAGATACACCCAAATGGATCGGCACCACCCAAACGCAGCGACAGATCTCTGGCACAGATACAATGACAAGACAAATGGCTCGGCATCACCCGAACGCAGCGAGAGATCTCTGGCACAGATACAGTGACAAGAAATAGGAATTAAGAATACTGTTATTTGTTTCTCACCGTTGGGTATATGTAATATTTCACTGATGAATAGTACAAGAAGCAACATATGATCTTGTCTAAAGCTGCAATTTTTACAGCCACAAATCTACTGGCATTTCTCCTCAATCTCGCAGAGTCCACATTTTGTGCAATATCTCACATTAAGAATAATTTATGAGATAGACCTAATGATCCAAGTAGCACAAGTTGTATTAAGCAAATCACAGCTACATATCACCAAGAAGTATCATTTTGAAACCAACATAAAGGCCGCTGCAACAGGAACAAAAAGCTGTAATGACTGGAGCAGCATCGACCATACTTCAAACGACTCGTTGTAGATTGCACAACACCAAGCTTGCTTCTATACACTTATGATGTATCGGCCAAAAACATCTAAATGTAGATATGTTTTTGATATAACAATAGATGCTAGCTCCACCATCCTGTTCGGTAAAAATAATGTATTTACAAGAGTTAGGGGATTCCGAGATCCAAACAGGTCAAAGATCAAGGACCTGACAGCCTACAAGCTCTGCTGCCCCAAAATCCTTAGCAGCAATGACCTTCAAAAATTGAGATTCTTCCTCTTCCGAGGAATCCACAGTGGCGTCAACTGGAGCAGTCGATGAAGTCGAAACATTCGAGCCTATACATCTGCGAGAGTCAGCCTCCAATATAACAATATGATCACTGGCATCTTTTGTAATAACATGGAGCTTCCCAAGGAAACCAGCAAGTAGATATGGAGACTCAGAGTCATTGAAACAATGAAGTGGAACCCTTTCTACAACAACTCTCCAAGCATCCTCCTCGTCATCGTATACCTTTATCTTGGCACTGTCCAGATAACTAGAAGGATCCAAGGCATATAGATCCCCATTGACCACAGCACCCAACTTTGTCCCTGCCTGTCTTGCAGGCCAACCGTCACCCATACCAGGCGGCATGTCCACCCACGAACTTGTCTCCGGGTCATAGACCTCACCTCCAATATCAAAAAAGAAGGGCCAAGAATACAAGCTCTGAGGAACACACAGCCTTCCTCTATATGAAGCCATTCCTGTTGCAATTGGCTTCACCATGTCAGCCAATAAAGCAAGCGGTAACACCTGTGTTTTCAAGAAAGGCATGCTTGGCAACTCTGTCCAAAGACCAGTTGTGGGATCAAAAACTTCGGCGGAGTGTAATGGAGTTAACCCATTTCTTCCCCTAATGACACCACCCACAGCGTAAAGTTTGTTGTTCAACAAGCATGTCTTACAAAAAGCCCTGGCACTGATCATGGAATTCACTTCCTCCCACAAATTAAGGCACGGGTCATATCGCCAAACACAGTCGATTGCAGAAGCTCGGGAGAATCCCCCCAGTACATAGAGGCAGCCGCCAACAGCGCCAACTGCAGAACCACAAAAGGACATTTGATCCAAGTTATCCCTCCGGCCAAGCCAACCTCTTATGAGATCAGCAAGTTTGATACTAGATCCGACCATGCTCCACATCCGTAATCTAGGCAAAACCCTTTGTGGCTCCTCCTGGTTCGCAGGACGGGGCATCTGTGGCAAACGTTGCCACTTCCTCAAACGAGGGTCCAATGCATGCCATGAAAACTTATCCGTTCCGGTCTTTGTCATCATGTATAACCATTCTTCGGTCACCCCCAATTCTGCCCTCAGCCGAAACAGCTCATCGCTGACAATAGCTGCCTTCCAACGCTGGGAAACCAATTTCACATTCAAGTAGTAGATTCTCGGCAATCTCGCAAGGATTTGCATCGAGATTTCATCTGGAAGACTAGCAATCAGTCTCGGCTTGTCATCGCAATAGCACGACATCCTCAGCCTCTTGTTTGCGTCACCACGGAGCGTCTCAGAATTCTCACCCGCGCGAGATTTATTGGCAGGGACGCTCAAGAATGAACCCATCAAGATCCAGTAAACTTCCACCGGCTTTTGGGGCAGAATGGGAAGCTTATGCAACCCAATTTCCAGCAAACCCCTCGATCTATTCTTCGTTACCAGAAACAAAAGAATATCAAATTCATCAGACTAAACACGATCAGACAGTTCTGCAAAAGGGGAGAACCTCCCTTTCAGCACCTTCAAGCAGACCCTAAAAATCTAATCTTTGCAGTGAATAACAAGGGGATCAATCGGATTCTACTGAGACTTTAGAGCTCTAATCCGACAGAAGAACTCGCACAAATCAATCAGCCGATCAAACATTAGATCTGAAAAAACCCTACCAAAATCGAAACGCAATTGAGAAGTGCGCATTTCCAACGGGAACAACAGAAAACGGAAAAGCAGATGAATCAGAACGATAACAAGAACAGAAAACATCGAATGAAGAAAAAAGTCACCTTCAGGTAGAGATCGGGAACAAGAAACTTTCCCCTTTGATTTTACTTTCCTCTTATTTTCTTTTGTTGTTCTTCCGTCTTTTTCATCTCCAGCCGTGCGACGACAATTGCTGCAACTTTCGGCTAACCGCTCCCTGATCCAGTCTCCCCAAGCGGCAACCCTTTTTACCGCGAGGGCTGCGAGTCGGACGACTTAACACACGATTTTCTCACCGACGGACCGCCATGGACAATCCTTCCTCACCGTGACTAGAATCGTTGCTTCGGTCATTCGTCGTTTTATGCTTCGTCATCTGTCGATACCATCTCCCACGCGATCGAAGCCACGCGGAGATGGGGCGACGAATCCAACGATCCGGCCTGCCTCCACATCCGCGCTTGTCGGTCGCGATCCACGTCCATCACACTTTGAGATTCGTGCAAGCGTATTTCTTATATACAAATTAATAGAGAATAAAACAGAAAGAGTATTTCCTATTTATGTCAATAGAGCCTGAGAGTAAAATTAAGAAATATGTTCTTCAAGAGGGTAGTAAAATATTTTCACTAATTTTTTGAGTTTAAATAATTCCAACAAAAAATGGATATACTCACGCTGTCACATGAACCTTCTCGGAGAAAACATTATCAGAACATTTTGTTTGTTCAACAGGAGTGGACTGATTCTAAATAGGGATTGTCGCAGACTTATGTAGGACGTCTTAATATTAATAGACATCATCCTTGTCTAAAACAATGTATTCTTTATATTTTGTCTGATCAAAATACAACCGATAAATCAAATGTCGTTTTCGTTATGCATCCTTCCGCGGAAAAAAAATAGATAGAGATATATATTATGGATCATACGTTGTAACTTTTTATTGGTGAGAGAAATAGAGTACGTCCGGTGACCCGACACGCAGATGCATGTGAGTTTGCGGGTCCCGCTGCCGTTCCTGCCAACTGTCGACGTTCGGGGCCGGCGGGCGGGCACTTTCCGTCCCACGTACGGACGCGGTGGCAGCCATGCACAGTCGTGGCACGTCCACTTTGTGGGTCCAGGCCCCAGCCCGCACCTGGTTGGCCAGCTCTAAGCGCTACGTCGACGACCTCGACTGCCAGGTTTCGACGACGCCGCGGACTCTCCTTTCTCTTCGTTCCTTTTCTTTAGTTCAAATCCTTACCCAAAATACTGATCTAAAAAGAAGAAATCCTTTCTTCGAAAAATACTAACTGGTAAACATTTGGACTCTTAATAATCAAATCTACTAGTGGATGCTTTTTGGTGTACCATTCGAAGATATCACCGTCGAATGGATTTTGTAATTTTATGGGAACGAGACTGTACAAATTCTCCATTCAGACCACGTGCTACCATCAGTGCATGCAGGCTACTCATGAAAAAATAGGAGAATCCCCCAATGTCGACATGGAATTGGCATCAGCATGTGGTTGGAATTCTTGTTCATAGAGATCAGATCTTAAAATATTTCTTAGCTGCAAAAGTATTCTGTGCTAGTTTACAATCAATATGTGCGTGCCCTTTTGAATGCACTCTTGTCTCATTGTACACATCTCATCTTAGGTGACCATACCAAAAACCTCAAATACTTTGATGGTCATATAATGTCGTACAAGTCACAGCCTACTCTACAAGGTGGTTGTCACCTAATCTCTCCAACCTTAGATGATGTAGATGAACTCCCAACACCTAATTTAGGCCAAGTTCTCTCTTTTCCTTTGTAGATTGTCCGTATTCCGAGTGGTGGGGGCTTCCAAATTATACTCCTGATGCTTTCGTAAGAAGGAAAGTGGAGGTTCACAAACCTTATCATGTTGGAGAATGGCAATGCAGCAACACTGTTCTTTGTGTTTGTGTGGACAGATGGGAGAGACTCAGGCAGAGATCATGCCATGGTTTGGTGATTGGAGGTGTGCAGTAAAAAGGGAAAGGAAAACAGTAAAACTTGGGAACTTAGGAAGGAGCAGTGATATGTCAGAAGACTGTGAGCTGCTCAGTCTTCAGTTGCCGAATCTTTCCCTCTGTTTACAGCATTAATTGTACTGAACTTTAACTGAATCCCTACCTTCTTTGTTTCCATTCTTTTTCCTCTCTCTCTCTCTCTCTCTATTTTACCATTTGGTTTTGACCACTGTTATCCCTAGCAACTTCTTTTTGCAGTCAGAATTCCACCCCTGATGCAAAACCTCATCCATCTGATTCTGATCAGATGATTTAAGTGCGGTGAGAGGATGGTGTAGAAGAAATGATGAGACTGTCTTCTGCTAGGCCATCGCTCTTGCAGCTCCTCTGGTTAGCTCGGTCATTAAGAAAGCATGTCTCCTTTACAGTATTCCCAGAGCACTGTGTAAGTTACAGTACTCGACACATTAATATACATCTCAGGATTTATGTAAAGAATTAAAGAAGAGGTAACAGTAAGTAATTATCCTCATGCAGAAAAGATAGTTTCTCTTTCTTTCTTCTTACTAGCTCAGTCTGCCAAACTTAAAGTTCAGCAGGAACACCATAACTTTTCTCTCTTTAAGTACCACTCTTCCTTCTCTCGCCTTCTTCCTTGAAGTGAAGTTGCATCTCTCTCTCTCTCTCTCTCTCTCTCTCTCTCTCTCTCTCTCTCTCTCTCTCTCTCATGAAGGCCAATGGCTTCCTGTGCCGGTCACATATCGACGCCGTTTGCGTCCCCGGCGACCCTCGGTCGATGATAAGGCCACGGCGGCCTGACAGGACGCTGGTGGAGCACTCGAGGCTGGTCGACTTGAAGTACTCGCGTCTTTTCGACTCCCGGAGATTCCACCCCGGTGACCGGAGCCGGGCCGTCACCCTTCCGATGGTTATGAAGAAACAAAGAGACCCACCGAGGCCTGCAAAGACCAGTACCAGCGGCGTCCCCTCCCTGCCTCCACCCAATGACCATGTCTTTCAGGTAACACCCTCCTACTCGTTAACCTTTTACGACTCGCGCCCTGTGAGACTTCAGGAGATGAAACTTTGTGCTGCAAACGTGCATAAAATGGTTGATTTACTACGTTTAGAGTAGCAAATATGATTTGGTAGTTATGTGGAATAGACACCGTTTGCTGCGGTGACAACATGACCTTTAATGGGAATTTGAGGGAAGAGAAAAGGTTAAAGTAGGATGGAAGGATCAATACCAGTGGAAAGCACAAAGGCTAACAGTGATACTATATTCTTTCATGTGGAGGAACTGCAGCACTGGACCAGTGGATACTTTTTCAGATTCACTTTTATCTATAGACACCAACTTTTTTTTTTTTTTTTGTCTTGAGATCCACTACAATTATTCTCTTTTTGATTTTTGTTCAACGATCCTTGATTTATTTATGTTTGCCAGGTGGTGGTGATGAGGGTTTCGATTCATTGTCAAGGATGTGCAGGAAAGGTTCGGAAGCACATCTCTAAAATGGAAGGTGTGAGATGCATTCTGGTCATGATAATTGTATGGTAATATTCACATTCGGTGGACTTTTCTGACAATTAAAACTGGCAGGAGTGACATCCTTCAGCATAGATCTGGAATCCAAGAGGGTAATAGTGATGGGACATGTGTCCCCAGTGGGGGTCCTGGAGAGTCTATCAAAGGTGAAGAAAGCCGAGTTCTGGCCATGCTGAATTGAACTTAGGGTTCCTCTTGTGCATCATAGTCTCAAAAAGTGCAAGAGCTTTTGGAGATGACAAGATGGATCATGCTTTTCTTTTTGTGCCTATGTTTGGCTGTTGGTTAGCATTGTGGCATTAGCATAGAAAATTGTGTTGATTGGTAATGCAGACCTTAACAGTCTCGTAGTTCTATAATATCCTCAATCATCATGTTAGTTCTATATCTTATGTCACTGTACCACTCATATATGATATTGGGACTGCTGTACCATGTCTTGTTTTATGTAATATGTGCTCATCAATCAATTTTAACTTCTGAAACCTCTCTGTTGATGGAAACAAGATGAATAATTCAATCTTGAGACTCACAATGTCTGGTTACTGTCACTTTGAGGGCCAGTGTCTGTTGTTTCAGGACCACCTGGCCATAAACCAGGATAGAGTAGATCCAAATCTAAAGACAATTATTAATCCAGGAGTCGGATTAAGAGCCATGCAGTGTTAAGAAAATGCAATCAGAAGATGGTGTGTTGCTGTTTTCTCTTCTATTTCTTTTCAGGATGGTTGGCATTGCAGGCTCATAGACTCGGTAGTTGGGGGGAGGGGGAAGTCCTTTGGGCACCTAAAACTTTGATGTGGACTGACAACTTTTTGATCATGGTGGGGTTGTCATGGCATGGTAGCGTGGATCGAGTACAGTGCGTGTGTGTCAGCTTGGGACAATGGCGATGATCCTCCACTCATGGCAGTGGAAACTGGCCACCAACCTTTTGGACACCACTTCAGTGGCTTGCCAGTCCTTTGATGTACCCAACAATAGTGTAAGATGGCAGCTTCTGCTTTCAGGTTATCTACAGTGTTTTCAGCTTGGTTTCTGATCTGTATTCTTGTTGCAGCTGCATGCTTCCTCTTCCCAAGCGGCTTCCGAGATGTACACGACTGTGAAACACCTTCCCTTGTCTCTCCAAAAAGGAGTAATGCATGCTTTCAGCATGGGTTCTTGAGATCCAACACTTCTTGTGGATAAGAAGGTGAACCAAGGTGTGGACCATGGATCAGCGGGGAAAGAAGCCCGATGACAGTATGAGAACATTCACCGCTAGAGCAAGGAAGGAAAGTAGTTGAGACTCTGAATCATACATACATGAGATGAGCAGTGAGCATTAGGACCAGTGTGATTTGATCCTCGAGCTGATGCTCTTCCACCACAGCTCTCTCTCTCTCTCTCTCTCTCTGCGCACTCCACTGTTGCTAGGGATACATGGAAGCAGGATCTAAAGCTGGAGTTTACTGTTAAATAGGCTCAGCAACGTTGCCTTGTAAATTAATGGTAGATTCTCATAGCAACATCCAACTGCAATAAATTCCACCAACATGTAGAAATAATTGATTTAAATATATGAAGCCTACAAAACCCCACATAATGGTATTGGGTTGTGAAAAGTGGCAATTGATCACATGTCTTATCATTTTTATTCGAATATATCCCATGAACAACATTGAATGATGTGGAACGAATTCAAATGCTATGAACAGTAAGACTATGAACACAATGTTCAGCGCCATCCTCATGGCATCCGAACTCCCACCATGGCTTCCTGGCGCTGATCCGACCTTCGCCGCAGTCCGCGAAGCTGGGCTTCCCAGACTTCTCTGTCGAACTCCGACGGCCGCCTCTGTCCCTCCTTTCCGCCATACCTCAACTCCATGTCGTGTTTCCTTCGTAAAGCGGGGTTCGACAGCGTCTCGTAAGCTCGCTGCAGCTCGATGAACATCCTCGTGCACTCCTTTCTCCTCGAAGGAGCGCAGACGTCGGGGTGGCACCTCAGAGCCATGATCCTGTAGGCCTTCTTTATCTCCTCCACCCCCGCCGTCTCCGACTCCAAGGAGAGCACCTTGTAGAAGTTGGTCCTAGGTTTAAGCTCACTGACAATGGCTCTGCAGGAGAGTCTTCTCAGTTTGGAGTCCCATGAGATGGTTGGAGCATGCGAGCTGAAGCCGAGGGAATACATGATGGATGGAGCAGAGGAAGGAGAGAAGGAACACAGATATATAGCCTGTGAATGGAGAAAACAAGGAGAGGAAGCTGACAAAATTATGGCTGTAAAACACGGTTTGTGATGGTAGGTCGAATCAAACAAATCTATAATTATAATGAGGTTTTCTGTCTTCTATTGACCCGAACAAGATTGAACTTTACGTGCCAAGATTTCCTTCGACTGCACGATTGCTTTGCGGGGATTATATATGTTTGGCCGGCAATAATCGATGATTCCTCAACAAATCAATTGCTGAAGTCAAATATGTTTTTGTCCAATGTTCTGATTAGATATCGACGACAGCAAAGTCCAAGAGATCTGTGAGCAACAGTTGGAGCAGTTCGAAGATCCACGAACGTTCTCCTTGGGATCAAGAGCGAACGAATCACGTTCTTAAAGATCAAACCTTTACAGTTGTAATGATTTAAGCAATTCAATGGCAGATAAAGAGATAAAATCCAAGATTTAGTTAGAATTTCTTGGGTTAAACACATCCCTGTCCCATCTATATGTATGCATCGTCTTGATCCCCTTCATCTCTTCCCATTTCCTCTGGTCTTTGATTTACTTCCTTTCTCTAATTCAGTCTCCTCACCCATGGCCATGCCTGAGGTGGCCTTCCTGCTCTTTCTTCTGCCAGCATGTCTGATGGTTTCAGATATTACTGGTCACAATGCTGATGGTTGTGATCGTAACCATGGTATGTCCACCATCTAACCTTTTGCTGCAATATTTTGATTGCATTCTTCAACCCAAACATGTTTCAATCTTGCGATGGGTAGTGCTAGAGGCTATATTGAAGATTGTTCTCTAGGAATCAAGAACCTACCATGAAGACTGAGTAGTAATCAACATCACAATCTCTTACATGTCACTATGGAATTACTTGATCACTATGTATGCATGCAGCCTCATCAAAGAATCTTCCACCGCATCCACCTTCATCATCTCCGACGACATCACCACCGAAGACACCATCATCATCATCACCGAAGGCACCAACAGCTCTAGCACCAGCTCCTGTCTCATCAATGGCGAGCGCCACGGAGTACTCGGTGTTCACGATCGACTTTCTCGTTGCTGCGACGACAGTTCCCGCTATTCTATCTTAGGTTAGATTTCCTACTGCTAATCGTTAGGTTAGATGGAGGATCATGACTCTTTTCCCTTCTTTTTCTAGCATCACTATGGTGCGTAGGATCGATTAGATAGACTGTTCTTAGATTATATTATTTACTCCCTTGTGCTGATCCTCATTGGCATGTCTAATAAAACTATATTTGCAATGTGCATTTGTTTGAATTACTGACTGTGATGGAGCTTCTAGTTCCAAGGAAGATGATAATGAAACTTTCAGCGTTCTCTGCTTTAGCCTCAAGGATGCTTCAGAGTTGCTCTGATCCAAGCCACACCCACTTGTCTGTAAACAAATGGTATCGAGCTCATGCTGTGCGCCCTTCAGATCAAGGTACCATCTGACCAAGAAACCAACATAATCTATCACGGAAGGATGCATCCTGGGAACCTAAGTACCAGGCAAATTTGGATCTCCATCTTCTTGGATCTCTCAACAGTTGGCACACGTGTGTGATCAAGATTCAGCAGGAGTATAGCAGTGCAAGATAAGGGCAGGAATCCATGGATTTGAAAGGAGTAGTTTAGACTTCACAGCGCAGGGCTCCACAGCAAGTTGAGCTTGTCAGTAGGAGGAGCTGCAAGCCTGTCGACAAGGGTTGCCCGCAGTGACTTCTTTTCTTTCTTTGCAGTGGAGAAGAAATAAAGAGTCCGTGCACTTCCTGGCAGCAGTCGGCTTTGTTTGCATCCCCCATGGAGCTGTCAAATGTTACGGTCTTCAAGTTGCTCACCAGTCTATTCCTCAACAACTGGACTACATTATTTGTCACCCTGATGGAGCCACAATCTTTCACCAGTCTGGTTCGCCAACATTGTTTGGTCTCTTTCAGAACTCTGGAATTTCCATTAGGTGCAGGTAAAAACCAAGTGCTGTGTTTAGACAACAGTACTCACTTGCACGCTCTTGCTTTTAGCTCTCATTTCCCTGATTCATTTCTGATCCAGGAGACTCACATTTTGTTTCCGAAAGGCTGTTAATGCCAACCCTTCACTGGCAGAACGCTGTGATCACAAAATCTTGCTTACACTTCAAATCTGTGCTGCAGAAATAGTGGATCATCTCATTGATCCGCCCTCAGGTTCATCCACTCACTGCATAGAGTCACCAATCATGTGTGCTCTTCTCTAGAACATTATTTAACTCCAGTAGGGGCCACAAAAGCTTGCCCAAATCCTTATCCAACCCGGCTAATTAAATCAAGAGTGCATCTCAAGTGTCTCGTCTGAGTATTTTAGATACTATGATGACCATTTGTTAGCCAACCTTAAATAGAAAACTATACGTATAACCACTTGCACAGGTGACTCCAACGAGTAATGGACAAATCTAAGCTGAGTTGAGAACGAGGTTGATTAGGCTATTAGGAAGAAATGGTGTGGCTTTCTCATCGACAGCAAGTTCTGATGTGAAAAAAGGAGACAGTGATCAGTGTGGCTGTGACCTGAAAGATATTAGATATCAAACCCCCATAATAATTCATGGCTGGGCCTTCCCAACTTGACCACAGATTGCAATGCCTCATGTCATGTAAAGATGACACAGATATCAGATTCCTGAATGCCACTCCTTTTCCCCCATGGGAAGACCAAATGGAAGAAAAATATTGTCATCCTTTTGAAAGGGCCTCATTGTATCATCAGCCACATTTGTTCCATCGTATGAGTATGGCAACCTCAAATCTGCATCTTTTTTGACCATTTAATTTAGTAGGGCCTCTGCTATGCATTCTGATTTGGTTCTTTAGGCTGTGCCACATTTAAAGAAGCCAAGGAAGCTTCACTAGGAACAACAAAAGGGATTTGATTTAGCTTATAAGATAACGAAGAGTATTGTTCTACACTGCAAGCTGCTGAAAATTTAGAACTGCACCACACATCAAGCTTTGGATACTGACCGAAAGATGGTGGCAGGGGTCATACTAAACGATAAATTTGGAGCTACGCAAAGATGGGAAGACGACACGTTCTTCTGAATGGAAAAAGAAGAGGTGAAGTCTTTCGGTCAATGCAGGCTGCTGCCGATTAACGATGTAAACTACTGAGCGAGACCTTGTTTCTGCTTTACGTCACAGAGCAACGATGAGAGAGGAAACGAAGGGTGATGGCGTTTGGGTTGGGGGTTGCCATCATTGCTTCGTGTCGCTCTAGAATCCCCTTACACACACACACACACACACACACTTGTGCTCTCCCCCAGTTCCATACGTCTGAGCCCCACAGCATGGGAACTGACACTGATCCCACCACAAGATGATTCCTGTTCTCCACCACTGTGCTAATGATAATAATAATTTAGCAGGTGCCGTGATTAGCCTTCTCCGCCATTGGGAGTCCTTCCGTGGCTCTGTTCCAAGGAGCAGAGTGAGATGAACAGTAGGTGTGTTTTCTACTACATTTCCAGCTGTTGTGATTTATTTGTTCATATATTTGGTGGATTTTCTCATCAGATAGCCTTATCTGCTCTGCTGGGGGTTTAACAATAAGATCAAGAAATCTTGCTGCTTGAGATGCATTGTAGTTGAATCACAAGACTATGGTTGGACAACTTTATTTACTACTTAATTGTATTATTTTTTGTGAGAGTGATGGATCGTTAGTACTTTTTATTTTTTTTCTGGGGTCAAACTTGATCATGTTAGTTAAGATCATGATGCATGATAATGTACTTGGATATCTTTTCTAATAAAAATTTAATGAAAAATATCGATAATATTAGAAGAACAATGAACTCATCCCATCTTTTCTTTATCAAATAAGCAAATGTTTAGAATGGATATACAGGTTACCTTATAGAAATCACCTAATTGATAATGCAATTATCTAGAAGACCAATGTGAGGAAGTATAATTTATACATATGACTAAGACTTGGTAAAAATAACAATAATTTTCTTATAAGCAGAATTACATGTCCTTGATGTCTCCATTCAACTTTGTCTTCAATATATTCTATTCTCAACAGCTTGCAACTCCATTCCATTTTTTGTTGGCTCTACAATAATATTCCTCAAAAGATCTCTTGATTGCCATACAGAAACCACCTGTTTGATAATAACCATCTGCCAATTAAACTGGCAGGCCAAATATGATCACCTAAGACAACATATGATTGAGATCTGCTCAAAAGTAAAAGAAAACCATCTTCTTCCAGGCAGGTATCACCATTACAATGACACTTAACACAAAGGTTGGAGATTCTCATGGAAAAGGATGTTTTTTTCTATCCTCACTCCAAAAATTCATTGACCTAAACAAACATCAGCAAGAAATAATCGGGAATAAAAGTGAAGAATGGGGAATCATTTGATTCTAACAAAACTCAAAAGGTAGATAAACATTCCATTAAAAAAAGAGAGCATCATTTTACAGAGGAAAAGAGGAATCTAGAAGAGAGTGTAGGGTCTTATATAACTTCTCATAAGAACCAAAAAGATTGAAAACACAACAACATCAAGCCTACACTTCTTATCCTGATGAGTTTGTTGATGCTGGAAACCCATAAAACCCCACAACATTCATCTGATTGCATTATAACATTCGCACTCTTTTCTTAGGAGCCTTTGCGAATTCTATAAACAAAGAAGCCAAAAGCTTAAGCAGCCGTGGCTGTTCCGCCATTGTCAGATTGTTCAGAGCCATTGGCAGGAGAGGGTGTATCCTTCCTGGAAGTCGGGGAGCATTTCTCTCTCTGTTCATCTAGGTTCATTTGCTGCTGACGACATTCGAGGCTACAGAATGCAACTTCACCCCTGCAAAATGCAAGAGAATATACATGCACATAGATAACTTGCAAGAACAAAGTCCAAACATTTAATTCCAATTCCATAAACTTCTGAATCACATGAGAAAATTAGGTCTTAGTCCCAGAGAATATATGAAAGACCAATCACCTTTTCTTTTTTCTTTTTTTTTCATTTACAAGACATGCAACTCATAACACTATTTATTGACTTTGCATTTGTTATAAGACATAAAACTCTTAACACTAAGAAGCATGGAAAGGAAAAAAGGATTTCTTGAATTATGAGGAAAAGGAAGTTGCTGACCAAACAATGAAATGATCACATGGAAGTTGCTCAAGTCTAATACTTTCTCTTGTTGAATTAATATGAATCTGTACATGAGATGTAGCTTATAACACTAGTGAATTAAAATGCAGGCAAAGACATATATAAGATGACTAATGAGGAAAAGGAAGTTGATGAGATTCAAATATCATGGATCCAGAACACAGACATGATTAGTGCGTACTGGGTACTAAGATGGATGGAAGTCTGGAATAACAATAAATCTAATTCTTCCTGAAAGGAGGGTAATTAAAGATAAGATCTGTAACTCATTACAAAATCCAATGAGATCTGAAGTAGAAACTTCCTATCTATCTACAGTAACTATGGGACAACTAATTAGATTTTAGTAAATCTATTCAAACAAACAAATCAAGAAAATGGATAGTTATCATAATCATCAAAATATAGAAGAAAAACAATTAAATTGAAACTAAAACTCCTCAAACCATCAACAAAATTAGAACTTGTAAAAACAGAGACGATGAAACCGAGTAGCATATCAAGATGAACAAAAGTAAGCATTTAAAGAACCGAAATAAAATCTACAAGCAGAAAAACCGTGAACGAGTATGTACCGAGAAAAGAAGAATCGATTACTTAAGTTTAGGTGGGGGAAAAATCGATCTTTGAACTGGAAATCATCAACCAAACCAAAAAAAAAAAAAAAAGATGGAACTTTTAGTAGAAAAGGACGACAGAGAGAAGTACCTATACATGTAAGCATCGCGGCCGGGTCCGAGGCGGCGGTTGCAGAGGCCGCAGGCCCTCAAGAAGGGCGCCGTCCTCGCCGCGGCCTCGAAGTCGCCGGAGCTCCTCCTGTGCACGCCGCCGCGGGGAGACAGCATGGACCCCACGTAGCTCGCCGCCCGCCACTCCGCCCCGTTTCCTGCCGTCCTCTGCGCCACCTCAGCCGCACCGTGCCGCGGCTCAAGGTGGCGGCTACCGATCCCGTCCTGAGCGAACGGCGCGGGGGGCTCCACGTCGAAGAGGACGGCGTCGAACTCCGTCGAGCTCGTGGTCCGCCTCATCGGAGGCCTCGGCCGCTTCCCCAGCAACATCTTCGCCTCCTCTCCTCTCCTCTCCTTTGGGAGGGCAGGAAGCTGCGGTGAGGAGGCGGTGACGAGAGCAGTGAACACAGAGAGAGAGAGAGAGAGAGAGAGAGGGAGAGGGGGTTTCGGAAACCGCGTGTGGGGGAGATAAAAGAGAAGAGAATAGATCTGGACCGTTCAATATTGATCCGTCCTTTAACCGTCCAACCCGTCTTTGTCTTTAATATCGGAACTCGACCCAAACGCATCGAACCACATTCAAGTGATATTTAGAGATGCGTTGATGAACTCGACACGGGGAAATGGATGATTAGGATGAGTCAAGTTTGACAACGTGGCATGATCCATTTGTGTACTGTATGTACTACAAGCCTCCATTTTTAGCATCTATCACCAACAATTCTCTCGCTTTGCAATGGGTGTTTTGTTCTTACATAACACATCATCCTTTTCGGTGGACAAATGGTATTCTTGTGAGCTCCTACTCCAATTTGTTTTCATTGGATCTGAATTTTTAATTTTCATGGATTTGATTCAGATCATAGTCATGAAAATCATGTTAAATTTACCTGTCGGTCAAACAAATAAATAAATAATATTAAGAATTAAAATTTTGATTTATTTGAGTTGCTTATTTCTTTTGCATAGGAATCGATTAGACTGATTGAATGATGTTAAGATCGTTTCTAATCAATTTTTTTAATATATTATTTTTTTAAAAAAATATATATGTGTTGTATTAGTTTTGAATGAACACAATGACTTAGTGAGATGAAATTTAATTATGTTTTTTTGGGTCAAAATTGTTAGTCAGTTTGACTGATAAAAATTTCGATAGTTTATTGCAAAATCAATATTCGTTATTAAAAAATCATTATTAAAATTATGCTTACATGATTTCTATATGAGATCAAACAGCCATTCACTTCTGTCAGCGGCGTATGCACATAAAGACACGGAGTACAGAGATCGGACAAATGAAGCATACTCATTATGCGTGTAGAAAATCTATTTTCCACTTCATAATTTATTGACTTTGAACTCATGGATGAGTTGATGACAAGGACTAATATGAACGTATGTTTTTTTTTCTTCTTGATTCTGGTGGGAAAGATTAGAGACGGAACCCATTCATGTGGTGATGTGGTTGATCATGTTTCGACATTTTTGTACCTTTGTCACGAAGCAAAGAAGGAAACAAATTGGGAAGATGAAAGGGTGGAGTTTAGTTGAACATATGGTCTTACTCACATAGTCATTACTTTTTGCATATCTAAAATATTAATATGAAAGCAATATATCAAAGCCACTCATCAATCGAGATTTAAAATCTCATCCGATTATTTCTAGAAGATGTTCCATAGTTTATTCCGTAAATATTTTGATTAGTAATTAGGATTTCAAATTCATCTTCACTATTTATCCGTTTAATACATATACACATGTACACATAATTTTCTAATAGGATTCTTAGAATGTTGACTCAAGTTTGAAAATAAAATTCTCCTAATAAGAGATTTTTTTTTACATAATTTATCATCATCAAATAGATTTGGATTGAAGTTGTTTTATATAGTATTTTTAACAAGAATATAAAAATATCACTCGGGAGTTGGTGGGGGTTCGCTGTCAACAATTACATGGAGTTGGCATCAAATTATTGGGGTAAAATATGTTTGCTGTTCCCAATGGAATCGGCAAATATATTGACTATTTTGAGGTATGCTCTCGCGTAGACTTGAGGCCATATCATTCGGCTGCATAAGGAAGTAATAAGAAACATGCCAAGCATGACATGGATTGGCGTATAATATACGGCACATGAGCCCAAGATACAGATACTGCCGTGGAAGCGCCTGTTGTGCGAGTCAAGAGCTGATGTGATGGTCGACTCTGCTCAAGAACTGGTCCCATTTGTACTTGTGTCTTTTTCTTCATAATTATATACAATGTATCTATCCATGCTCTCTCTCTCTCTCTCTCTCTCTCTCTCTCTCTATAAATAAATAAATATATATATATATAAATAAGAGGTTGCGGTGCATGCACTTCATTATTGGATGAGAGATTCCTGTGATCCAATAATTCAGGTGAATTACGGGGATATAATATACACATACATATAAGTATATAATGTGGTGGTAAACATACATAGGTTGACATCACTCGATGTTCTCAAGACAAATGTCAGATGTCATGGAGCCTTCCGATCTAAAAGGAAAAAAGAATAAGAGAGGTGATGTTATACATGTTTTGGGTATTAATCCTGTAAACTTTGAAGCCATTCGAATAGATATTGGCTGCTTTACATAGGTGAGGAAGACTATTTTAATCACCCACTTTCTCTTGTTCACATCATATTCAGAGCATTCACAGCTGTGAACCTAAAGTTCTGAGGCAGACTGTCAGCACAGAAGACGGAGTCATAAAGTTATGGTTTAGGTATGATGCTGCAAATTCTATAGGGCAATGATCGCCATCCACAAATCCTTGCTTTACTGCAAACATCTAAAGTTGCACGAGGCTAGGTGACACATTAGCCACCCACTTGAACAGGACTTTATTAGTTCATGACATCACCAGTGGGATCAAAAGTCTCGCAGAAGCACAAGGCTTTTTTACACCATGGTGCAGCACTTCCACCTTTGTGTCTGCTTTGCATCATAAAGTGTGACAATGACCCTGATGTTTCTGCACTGCAGGACTGAACTCCAATGGAGCCCTAGAGATCACCGGATTGCTTGCAGAAAAACTGCAAACATGGAGCAACAAGTCACTGGAATTTTAGGTATGGTCACGGTCATCAGTCAGTAGCAGTTGCTGTAATCACAATGCACTTAGTCCTCTATTGGACGATACTGATATCTCCAGCATATGATCGTCATCTTTATATGTTGCAATACCACCAGGCTTTTTTACACTTGCAAAGTGGGGTAAAATCATCATCTCCAAAAAGTGCCATAGCCCTTCTCGACAACTACTATTGCATAGTTGATTCAACATCCTGCATGATCTTGATAGAGTCGTCACTACCATTTTCTACAATGGTACGCCTGCAATTTTTTGTTAAGCAAAGGTGAGAAAGCTGTGAATTTTTTTTTTCCCATCCAAAAAGTTGATGCACCGTCCTATTTTTTTTCATAAGAATAACTTTTAAGCTGATTTGAAGCTTGCAGTAGTATTATTCACGACTGACAGTGTAGCTCACAGTGCCAATATCAACAACTCAAATCATCCATTCATACACCATCAATATCTTCCTTTGCTAATATTTTCATGGGATGCACCACTCCGATCTGCTACGCCTTCCTCAGGTAAAGTTTTCGTCTCAGTTATTTCTGACCTGGCCATCAATTTCTTTCTCAGGTTCATCCGAGTCTGATGATGATTTACCGAGACTAACATCAGGTGTGGTCGCCGGCAACTGTTTGTCGGATGCTGAAGAATTTGGTCGTTTCCACAACAAAGGCATCTGCTTGTCATCTTCTCTCATCCTAGCAGCATAATCATCGATGTTAAAACTGACTTGGTTGTTACCCCCAAATGCGCAATCAAGTTCATCTACATTGAAAAGGTCCTCCATGATCTTCTTGGTGCCATTGTCATCGGAGTACACAAATTTAACTTTTCTGTAGGTCTTTGGCTCCAGAAAGGGTTTCACCATCTGCCAAACAACCTTAGAAAACTTAAAACAACAGAGACAATGTCGTTTTAGATTACATGAAAGTTATTAGTCTGGCTAAATGCTCATAACCTTACATGAATCTATTGGAAGATCTATTTTTCTTTCTTCAGAAAAAGAATACTCACCATCCAAAACGGCTCAAAGAACTTTGGGGGATTGTAGAGAATTGCTAACGCTAGTCTTTCTGGATAATGGTTTTGCAAGACATCAGCTGTTTCTTTTGTGACCTTTAATGATATATTTGACAAGTTGAACTCCTGGAAATCAATGAGCCAAACCATCTGTTCCTGATCAGGTGGCAGATTTAGAATTGCATTCTCCATACAGTATACCAAGTATCTAATTTGACCCTTGGTTGATTTTGTGTTCTGAAGTTAAAAAATAAGGAATCAATTTAGTAAACTTCAACTTGCAAAAGTGGCTTCCATGAGACAATTACCACATTTAGAAAGTGGGCATGGGCACTAGTAGTCTCTGTAAGACGGAAACAAGCATTGGAAGTAGATTCATCGAACCTGGCAACCAGGTCTCATTACAAGAATGCTTCTCCCATCCTTGTCTGAGTAACTTGATCGGTAAATTTTTCCTGTCTCAGCTTCATGGGCCACTTCGTCCTAGAAATAACCAAGTTCAGAGAAAATGAACAAGATAAAAGAAAGATGAAGATATGCAGACATGATGTGATAATATAAGTTTCATGCCAGAAAAGAAAGAGAGAAACCTATATGCTCAATAACAGTAACCAGAAATTACAACTTAGCTATATGCACAGAAATCTGTCAGAAGTAATGACAAACTATGTCTAACTATAATTTTCATGCAAATCCAGATGAATTTCTAATACTCACCCAACGAATTTCTTCTGGCTTGTATTCAAGCCGCCATTTCAAGGTGTCGTTCAGCATTTTAGTTGCCTTCTTCACATTCCAGTTCCTTGCTGTCAAATATCTTGCAAGCGACGCATCGGAAGAATAAAGAAATAACTTGTCTGGCAATTTTCCTAAGGATGCCCTCACTTCATTTATCTAGAATACATAAATACATAAGGCAACTAAAAGTCTAAAACATTCATTTTTCTCGTTTTTAATTAAGAAAAGAAAGATGATCATGTTGTTGATCAGAGTTACCTTTGCCCTTTGCTCTTCAGAGAATGAATTCTCTTCAGAACCAATGGCCTCGTACATCACTGAACTCATACTTCTTTAGAGGTTTCCTGGACAAATGAAGTACAGAAGAATCAACGAGGAACTGATCTATAGAATAAAACCACAAAAAGGATTTTATTGCATATATAACCCTATAAGATTGCAAGATTAAAGATTTGGATCCTCAAAATATTAGATACTTAAAACACCATTCTATAACAACAACAACAACAAAATCATAAATCCCAACTATTTGAGATCGACTGCATGGATCTTTTATAACCATTGAGATTTGTAAAAAACCATATGTTTAGTTAAGTTCAAAGTACTTAAATATTTATTTATATTTTTTATTAAAGTTTTTTTAGGTTTTCCCCTACCTTTTACTCGTGCCACTAATATTAATCATTTCACCTCTTCTGACTATCGCATTCGAAAGTTTCCTAAGCACATGTCTATACCATCTTGAATACTCTTATTAAAGCAATACTTGGTTGTTCACGAAGAAAAGCTTTTTTTTCATATCTTTCTTAGTAATTCCACATATCTATTTCAGTATTTTCATCTCGGAAACACAAACTTTGTGTATGTTGTTTCTTCACTGCCCAATACTCAGATCTATAAAGCATTGTTGGTCTCACAATTGTCTTTTTTTATATATATATATATATATATATATATATATATATATATATATATATATATATATATATATATATATATATATAATCTCAAAGGTATCTGATGATCACACGAGACTCCATATGCTCCTCACCATTTTAATAATCTTATTTTTACTCTATGAATAATATCTTCATCAATCTCTCTATCTTATTGAATAATTGATCCAAGATACCCAGAATTTTTACTTACGATTTCTTGTCCATCCAATTTAACTATATTCTCCTGTCTATTTCTAAAATCACTAAGATTACATTTTATATATTTGGTTTTAGTCCTATTTAATCTAAAACCTTTAGTTTCTAAGGCTTACTTCCATATCTTAAGCTTATAGTTAATTTCACTTAGGCTCTTATTAACTAAAATAATATCATTAGCAAATAACATACATTGGAAGGTCTATCATGTAAGTAACTAAAAAATTCGTCTAATATCAATGTGAAAAGGTAGGAACTTAATGTGGATCCTCGATATAATCCTAGGTTAATAGAAAACTCACTAGATACACTCTCATAGTTCTAACACTAGTACCTACATTATTATACATATATTTAATAGCATCAATATAATTAGTAGGTATACCTTTCTTTTCTAAAACCCACCATAAAAAAATCTCTGGAAACCCTATCATCGGCTTTCTGTAAGTCAATAAAAACCATATGCAAATCTTTCTTTTTCTCCCTATACCTTTTCATTAATTGTCTTAATAAATAAATAGCTTCCATGGTTGATCTTCTAGACATACAATCAAATTGATTTCCAGAGTATTTGTTTCAAATCTTATCCTACTTTTGATAACTCTTTCTAAAGTTCCTTAGTATGACTCATGATTTTAATTCCTCTATAATTTGAACAAAATAGTGCATATATAACCTTGTAAGATTGCAAAATTAAAAATTTGGATCCTCAAAATATTAGATACTGAGAACACCATTCGAAAATCTAAATTTACTGTTGTTACAAGAATACCCCAACAATGTCCTAATACTTCGACCCTTGTCATATATGCAAGACACAAAGGTTCTCCATTAATGAACCTACTTGTACAACACATACACACATTTATGAACCTGCAACAAATATTAGATGCATCTGACTACATATAGCATAGAAGCCAATTAATATGCCATGTTATAAAATATACATATTAATAAGTTACATAATAAGTTGAGACTGAACCTTGTCATGGCCTAAAATATTTACATTTAGATAAACAAATCATACATTTCATATATGTGTGAGGATCATTATTTCTTTCTCTGTCCAAATGTGGAATTATTGCAATACCATAGGTTGGATATTAGAAAATCAAAGCTAATCAAAGATTAAAATCACCTTGCACTATCCCATGAACTCGGTCATATACCTAGATACTCAAAGTTCACCAAGATAAGAATTGAAACATGGTCTTATATTCTTGAGGATCATCATCATAGATCCAAGTTACACCATCCCAACATTGTAGTCATTCTAATTACCCAACTAATAGTTGAATTTCTCACCATCCACAATGACAATCCACTTCAACTGCACAAATAAATCATTAAATCATCATCCTTGACAAGCCACTTCTCTTACAATGAAAATCTGTCTTGCCAACCCTGGCTATCTATTCCAATGGACAAGAATTGTCTTACAATGAATCATCATGCTTGACAAGCCACTTCTCTTACACGAAGAAGGCTTGACTTTAGAAGCAGCATCCTGGATCACGAGGGTTGATCGTTAGTCACTTCTCTATGATCAAATATTGCTGGTCTTGGATATCAACACCTATTGGTATATTTATCTTCATTGTGATATTCTTTTACCATTAAACCCAATCCTGAAAGCTTTAATAAGACAGAGGAATTTGGTTGTTATGTCTCTTTCCGTTATCTACCAAAAATTAGAACTCAGACGCAGATAATTTACTGAGCTATTTCCACAGCCCAAAAATTTCCCAATTAATCAATGAATCAGGAGTTCCTTCCAAATGAAAATGTGCGCTCCAAGAATCATCAACTGCCTTTTTTTTCGGCTATAATCGAATCATTTTGCAGATAATGAGTGAAAACGAGTCCCGCCGTCAAACATAGGTATAGAAATGTTAGGCATAGAAAACCAAAACCCGAATCATCATAGATCACACTTTTCATCATCGACCGATGATTTGAGCGCGGGATACGAACCAAGCGAGCCCCAAATGTACGTGATTTACTGAGAGGGAGAGAGAGAGAGAGAGAGAGAGAGAGAGAGAGAGAGAGAGAGAGAAGTCAGTCCCGTGAACTCCAGGTGGAACAAGGAGAGGGCACAGGGATTAAGGAACGCAGGACAACGAAGGAACAAGTGAGCTTTTCTGAGAGGCACAGCAGAGCAGGGATTACCTCCGGCGAATCCGACAGTCGAGAGCCCAGGTCGCGGCTATCGGACGCTGCCGAAACGGCCGCCCAGGAGAAAGGATCGGCCTTTGCAGGGAGAAGGTCAAAGCAGCCGCCCGAGGCGAGACTAAAGAATGAGAATGGGTTGATCTGCACGAATCTCGAAGGATCCTTCAACCAGACGCTTAGTGATCGCTCCAAAATTCGCGCCGATAAGGAAACGGATAGCGGATCAGGGGGTTGCACTGAGCTTGGTGGGGCCCATCACACTGCTGAGACGGGTATTTATGGTTAGTGGGCCCTGACTCGGGTGGCTAAAAGTTTGTCGACTATATATTTCCATTTAAACCACCTCTTGCCTTCTGTTGCCTTCTAAATTGCGAAAAATATAGGAAATTGCAACGTCGGTAGACCCAAGACACATCCGCTTCTTGCTTTTTCTTTTTGGCCATTCTAGTATTCATGGTTTGGATTATCACACAAAAAATCCTCTTTTTTTCGTTCTCCTTTTTCCTCTTTAAATTATGAGAAAATAAGAAATTGTTAAAACTCTACTCATCAAGTTTATGAGAGCTCACAATAGTGATGTTTAAGAATATTAGGTTAAAAAAATATTATTTTACTATTACCATTTTACAAAAATAAATGTCTGTTTTGTCATATACCAAAAAAAATGGTAAATGGATGCAATTTATTCTTTTACAGTTACTACCTTGCCTTTCTCTTTCTAGATTATAGATAGTAAAAGCGCACAATATGAATTATGAGCGGCTGATAAAAGAAACAGAAGCTATTTAAAGTTCTTCACAGACCAAATTTAGATATACGAGATAAGATTGGATGGATTTGAAGTTAAAGCAATCCTTTTTCATCATGTCTTTCGCCATTGTTGGACTCCCGTATATTCAAAGTTTATTGTGACTAATCTTCTTTAGTCCAAATGTTCTTTAACAATGGTATTTTATTATAAAAATTATGAAAAAAATAACTTGTTCGAATTAGTTTCAGATGTTACTTAAACTGAGCTTTATGTGGCTTATTTCATCATTAATACTAATAAATTCTCTTATCTCACTTGGATATTATGTATTTGTTTCTTGAATCTTCATGATTTCCACCCCTCGCTGTAGGTGAAATTATAATAAGTTACCTTTCATCACCTTTCTTTTTAGCTACAATTTCTAATATTCCTTTATTAATTGATATTTATAAACAAATGATATATGCACAACCAAGAGACAAACTGACCAATCCTAAAGAAAGAATACAAGTATGAGATGCTTCATGGATCATCAATATTTCAAGAAACCTTGTGCTAAGAAAGAGGCACAGCATATGATAAACAATTGCTTAGAGAATGTTAACTTCATTAAGCAATCTGATAAATATGACCAGCAAATGTTACATACATTTTTAAAATAATCTTACAGAATCAAATCCATTCTTGGGTGAAAATTTCAATGGATGCTCCATTTCAATCTTCCTTGCAAATCAACTTAGATTTATTTCAACTGACAGACTTGGATTTCTTATTTGTCTGAGGGAACCATGCTGATGGCCTCCAAATCTCTCTTGCATATCTCTCTCAGCTCTTTCAGCCTGAGAAAGTTGGCATGCTGTAGAGGACAGACAAAAAATAAGCTCAACAACATACAAGCAAATGTAACTTTTGAAGTTAACACAGAGCGTAACATTGTCAAAAAGTTTATCATCACGTAAAACTAATGAACCCCTTTTCTTAAATATTAATAATACTCAGACATCTGAGATTTATAGATAAAGCTTAGAGGGGTTTGCATGCTCAAACTAAAAAAGAAAAAATAAAGAGGGTTTCTACCAAAGATGAATATAACCTTGATGAACTACAACAGGCCTAGAGACATTGCATTTTCAATCACTTTCTCCTACATGCCTTCCTGGTCCACATTTTTCACCTCTTGTCCCAAGTCACTTCTTTTCGATACCTATTGAACTAGGAATGAACCATGAACAAATATGTGCTTTGCTTGTTTAAAGATTAACACAACTGTGTAAAAGGATCTCATGGTTGGTAAGATAACGAGTGAAGTGCCAAATTTATTCCCTATACCACTAATTCAGTTAATAAGCATAACTTAAATCTTGCATTAGGATGATGTTCACCTAAATGAGGTTGTCATGAGAAGCAGTATCATAGCATTTGTGCTAAAGCACAAAGAATGGAAAGCACTATCCTTGCACATCACTTTAGCAAGGTTGTTACAAGAGTCAAGAGGCAGCACTTTATGATACATCATGAGTAGTAGATAATAATCATATTACTAATACATTTTATTACGAATATTATGAGTGGAGAAAACATTAAGTGAAATTATAAATCATAAAATTTTGGATTTTTTTTTTTGTGTGGAACTCTAGAAATTAAGAAACATATAATATATGTATATATGAAAGGAAAAGAAACAAAAGGGGAAGAAATTCCATCTTTTCTTCTTGGCTATCTTCTTCATTTCTATAGTGCCACTTTGTAACATCCTTAAAATTTATTTATTAATTATTAATGATTTTAATTATTTATTAACCATTTTAACATTATCTCATCACCAAACCATCCAAAAATGAAAAACAGATTCAACATTCAATGATACAATTGAAATGTTAGGCCGTATTAGCCAATGAATGAAAATCCAAGCTGTGTTGGCTAATTAGTGGATTATATGGTTTGAGACAAGTGGAGAAGAGAAGGAGAGGAGGGGAGTTGAGTAGCCTTGGGATTTTAGACATTAGAGTAGAGATACAGATTTTTTGCTATGTGTGAGAAGCTTCAGAACAAATTTGAAAAATAACTGCCATTTATTGAATGACCATACTAGGATAAACGTTTCCAATTATTACCAAGTCAAGGTGGCCTCCCTCCCCATTACAACACAAAGGAAGAAGACGTACCTCTTATAATGTGATAAAATTTAATCTTCACTGTTAAAGATTCTTTTTACCAGGAATAAAAAAATTTTATATGTGAACTGAATGAAATAACAGTCTAATATAGGATAATAAACAATTCCTAAATGCTAATTATCACTCATAATAATGAGAAACATATCATCAAACAAATCAGACCACCAATAGCCAACTAAAAGCAAATCTGTTGGACAAAGAATGCAATTTCCTTTTCTTTCTTGGTAAACTAGAGAGAGAGAGCCAAGGTGACTGACATGTAGCAAAAGAGCATCAAATGTATAATCAACGGGGCCTATGAGGTTGTTTTATGACATTAATACAATAGTATAAGAAATGGTAGATGTATAACTTGTTTGAAAAAAAACAAAATCTTTTCACTCAAGATGTCTAAAATTTCTTAAACTACATCAGATTCCTATCCAAAGCCTTTGAGAAATCCTTGGTGTTAAATTTGTTTGTGGCACTACCAAGATTCTTACCATATAATGAGTAGACAAATCAAAAGAAAGGAGGCAAAGATGACTTACAAGCTGGGCTGTTTCAAGCACAAGGGTATTCTCTGTACGAAGGAATAGTGATCTCCACTGTTGAGTTAATTCAAATTCCAATTCAGAAGATCTTTTTGTGCTCTGTTGCATGGCTTTGATGTTATGGTTATTGCTGCAACTTCTTACTTCTAAGGTCCTTGCAAGCCTTTTGCTTTTCTTCAATGCTACAAACAAACAAGTGAAGTTAATAAATGCAACAAGGTACAAAAAATGAATAAACTATATGTTTCCTTCTAAAACAATTGTGAAGGAAGAATTACAGAAGAAAAAAAAAAATCTAGCTTGACTCTAAGTATTCCATGGAGGCATGACACAAGCTTACCAGCAAGTCTTCCTCGAGCATCCTGATAGTGTAGGTCTGCCCACATGTAAGCAGCTGATGACATAACATTGACATGATAAACCATAATCAGACAACAAATCCACAAATTATTATAGAAAATTTTCAATTGGTAAATGGTACAACCTATATAATGTCCACATTTGGTCCATCAGAAAGGTAGGGATTGTAACTTGCCTTTAAGACAAAAGGAACATTTACAAGATTTTTCTTGCATGCTGATCTCAATGCAATTCGAAATACCATTAATAGGATCTGACCCATCATCTACTTTAATATCTGATGACCGAGACAGCTTCGAGCACTTCGAGAAGCCTGATTTATCTGGCCCATCATCTACTTTGATATTCGGTGACCCAGACAGCTTCAAGCACTTCGAGAAGCCTGATTTACCTAGTGGCACGTTGCTGGGAGCTTCACCGCTGTCAACATTGTTTTCTTTTACTGCTGCAAAATGCAAACCAGTACAATTTGAAGCAGTAGATTTACTGACATCATTTTTAGCCTGAAAGGAATATCTGAAGGAATCAGCACTATCAGTCTCATCATCCTCTAGACAGTCGTCTTCAGTATTGGTTTCACTTGATTTATCACAATGGGCAGGCACAGATTCAAAATCACCGTAGCCTTGCCCTAACTTGTCAACTTCAGTAACCCCATAGAGAAATATTCCTTTAGAATCCGAAGTCACAAGTTGACACGGCTGCCTAGAATCAAAGGAATAGAGGCCTTTCCCTTTACCATCAACCAAAGAGTCAGCTACACCGTCGATTTTGTCCTTCCGTTTCACGGAAGCCCTTGCATCTCCAGCCGCTTGTTCATCAAAACTGGCATCTTTAAGTCCTCCCCCTTTCCTGCCAACATTGTGTCTTGCAGCATTTGTTTCTAAATCCAAAGATAACCTTCTCTTGCCATTAATGTTGGTTATATCACCCAGAACACCCTTCTTGACAGCCATTTCTCTAGAACCACCACCTTCCCCCATTGTCCACACCTCTAACAGAGATGGTCGAACGCGAAGTTGTTTGATCTATTCGCCAAGATTCTACATTCAAAAAGACATGAGAAAGGAGGCCGAAAATCATCCCATTTTTTTTCTACAAGAAAACGTTTTTAGAGGAAAAAGAAGGACGATGCATTTGATTATTAGATTACATAAACCACGATACCGGTGAACGAGAAATCTAGAATAGCCACGAGCTTCATGTTCCCAGGTGAACAAAGGTCCATTTCAAGCAAACCCTAATTTCGCCAATAGCAAGAATTGGCAGGACAAAGAAAGGCAGAAAAATGATTTATGTGTCCAAAAACTCGAAACAAACATCAGAATCAACCGACTATCCCAAACGATGTGCACATCAACCCTCACGATGCAAGAAGAAAAAAAAAAAAAAAAAAAAAAAAAGGGAAAACCGGTCGTGAAAAGCTTCGATCAACATCGAACGGCTTGTCCGGAGACGCCGAAACCGGAGACGAGATCAACAACAGCAACAATTAACGGATCGATGGATGCTATCAACCTTTTAGCCGACGGCTGCGGGGAGAGCGAGCGAGCGAGAGAGAGAGAGAGAGAGAGAGAGAGAGAGAGGAGTGGGATCAGATTTGGGGAAAGAAAGAAAGGGCGGGCTTTTAGATTTGATAGGGGAGAGCGACGAACGCTATAAGCGCGCGGACTTCATTGGGATTTCTCCCAAGGCGGCAGCAGGATGCGGTGTCTCGCCGGTGCCAATAACCGAACGTTCTCTACGCGTTTGCGATCGCATATCTTATGGACGGAGGTAGGTCCGACCGCCGGAATACAAAATACCGTAAAGTATTTTGTTGGAATGCGATCGCAGCAACATCTGCCCAATAGAATTAAGGCGGATGACACCATCTAAAACATTGATGGTGTACCCGATCCGCTAGGGTTTAAATCTCATCCAAAATATTTTATGAAGGTATTAGATGAGAAAATTATGATTGTTTATCGTAAGATTCTAAAAAATTTTATTTTCGTGATATATCATTTTCAAAAAAAAATTTAAGAGGAGCGGACAAAGTGTAAAGAGAAGAACAAAGACCCACGGCCTATTGGACCGGAATACCAAGCGACATTCTTCTATAATTGCGGCCCAGAAGATGAACAATGCAGAGATTGTTTTAATGAAGCTTCATTTCACCGATCATTTAGCCACTAAAACTTCAAGGAGGAAGTTTCTAAATCTGAAGGCCAAAAGCATGGATGCTCGAAGTAGTAGAAAGCAAGATTCAACCATTTGAGATCCCTAATTTCAAGGTTTTCATGGGGGCACTGTTTGCATGAGATGAGATCCCTCGGTTCATGGAGAGTCGTCGGCCTACCACGGGAAGACTACTGGGAATAAGAATACCGGAAAGACACTGGCAGTCATATATGTGCCATGGACAGTAAGATTCCAAACCTCATCAAAGCTAAAGCCGCCGAAAGCTAACGCCTTTTCACATGCAAGAGCGTGAATATTATTAGCTGCACTTGCCATCAAGAGGGCCACGTCTGAGGGTTATTCTTCCACTCTCCATCCCCACATCACACCCTCTCCTGCATCCCCAAGAAGAATCGCAGGAAAGTTCACGATCGGTGCCATGCATGTCTTACGACAGCCATAAAAGGTTGATAGCACCACCGACGAAGAAGATGGCTTATCGTTAAGGAACAACCACGCTGTCCGATATGGGGAATAGAGAATAAAGGATATGTTCCTACCCATGCCACCGAATTCATCGTAAATTTCCATGTCATGGGCGAAGATTTCAAAGAACATGGAAAGCGTGAAAGCATGGGAATTGGATCTCGATAGAAAATAAGGTCTCAGGTTTCAATTGACTTGAGGTGGCGGAACGAAGAATGTGAATAGATGTGGCACACTTGCATGAGGGGTTAGAATCCAGCGTTAGGAAAAGAAGGATCAGTTTACTTTGCGAATGGATTCTTGGAAGGTGGGAAGGTGTTGGAGGCATATCTGCATCTCCATGGGATTGTCAAATGCATGCATGGATTCTGATGACCTATGTGAGGACAGAAACACTGGAAACCTCCAGGAACAGAGAAGGTTGGAGTGGAGTTAGAATATTGGAATGAAGAAAAACGAACACTTGGAGGTTCTGATGAATTCAAGGTAGGGCAGAAAAGTAATCTGACAAGAGGATTCCTGGAAGGTGCATGGCAAGGTGCGTTTCTGTCAAAAGAAGTAGAGATCGCAAAGGAATGTGGATGTCCCCAACTCACCCACTTGTCATTACCAGTTTATTTCCAGTAAGATAACAATGAAAAATGATGCCAACAAGTAGGCAGTGTAGTATTTGTTTGTCGATGAGAAGCATATACATTTTACTGTCTTTGTGTTTATCAAGAAAAGGCAATTATTCTTACACTTCACCTTTTTTTTGTTTTTGGTCAAAAGTCATATTTACTTCCCAAAAGTATTCGAGGCAGAAAGTTGCCCTAGAAAACAGGAAATCTTGAGACCATTGTGGGGGGCAGTTTGCCAAGCTAGCTAGAATGTGTAGGTGAGGTCAATGATGTGCAGATTTAGCTTGGCTTCTGTCCACTTGACCAAATATCGATTCTACAATTGACCTGCAAACGTCATGTATAGATCTTTTCCTATTAATGCAACCGAAATTGTCTCAGAATGTATGCAGAACTGATCGTATATAATTGGAGCTGTACAATAATTGAAAGAGGATCCAATTCCTGAAGCTGCCATCACCAGTAGTCGATGAAAGGGAATGTTTTCAGCCTCCCTCTAAGCTCCATCCAGTGGTGCTGAAAGGTGATGCGAAGATAACGACGACGACAAGTCTATGGGTACCTGCATTCCCAAAAGGATAACCAAGGAAAGGGGTGGGGGGGGGATTGGGGTTCTGCTAGTGCTGTCCAAATCTGATCTGAATCATGACACTTGAGATAGAAAGATACAGCCAGGTTTTCCTGCGCATGACTTTTTGTTTACCTTGTGAGCAAGAAAAGGAGGAAGAAAGGAGGCCAAAAACATGTGAAAACCTAGGAGATATCTCGATTGTTGGATTTGGATTTCTTGTGGGGCATAAACATCCAAAGATGTCCTAGAGATCAGGTGGGCTCACAAGAATGAGCTGTCGACAAGCAATTCCATTTCCTCGCATTCTTCTTCTAAAGTTGCTTTTTCATCCAAGTTTTCCCCACTGCACCTGCCAGCTTCAAATATCTGTTGGGTATCCAATCATTTTATGGAGCTATATCTATCACCTGTCAGTAGACAATAGATCGAAGGGTCAGTGATGTTTCAGAAACTAAAACCTGATGCCATATATATGTTGATCAACAGAACCCAATGGATCATTTTCTTTATGGAGTCTTATGGTTTGTTATTCCTGAAGAACTTGCCAAGCCTTCTCAGGAAGAAACAAGAAGCTCCCACTAGTCTTTGTTCTCCGTGGTTGATTGAGAAATCTCACCTTAAATGCCGATGATAAACATGCATTTTCTTGCACGGAAAGGAGTGAAACTGGTCGAGCCAACCTTTACTGTTCTTGTCAGATCATATATCAGCAATCCTTGTGCTCGCAATTATCTCATCGAATTATGTTTATCCAGAGCACCAAAGTGGACATCATATCACACCTGATCAAGCTTGCATCGCTTTTGCCTGGGATATATAATTGAAATCCTCGGTGTGCTTCTGCTAGTCCACATGTCTATGACTCAGATTTACCTTTCTTTTTCTGACAGTGAGATGAGTCACTTGTGTAGTAGCTTTGGAGCCTTGTGTGAGCTAAGCAGCTGTTTGCTTTCTTTCATGCATGATCATTCATATGCATGAGATTGACACATACAATAATAATATGCATAGATGTGTATGGGATTGGAAAGTTCCTACTACCACTCATGAAGCACTCATTTCTTGTCAAAGGTGTCATCGACTCTTTAGCTTCCCCCATAATCATGCTTCTTCTTCTTCTTCTTCTTTTCTTCTTTTTTTTTGTTTTGTTTTGGCATTTAAGTTGCGGAAGATTCCAAGAATAGATTGTCCAATGATTAAAGTGACTGAAGAAACCACTGGGAGAGGGAAAATACATTGAACTGTGGGAAAGGTGAAGTTGGATTTTGTCCCATTCTGAATGCATGATCCTTGAGACATACAAAGGTGGGGAAGAAGATCTCACTCAATAGTTTATGAACAACCCCCAACTCTTAATACTATTGGATCATATGAAAACAAAAACATATTGGACAACAAACTCAACTAAATTAATCAAGCTGTTCCATATACCGATCTCCGATGACACGTCTCATGTCCGAGTCAAGAAGGAAACGTCGATCCCCGATAACCTTATTCCGACTTGACTTCCTCGTCGTAGGTGGATGGATGCGAGGCATCGGTGGGTCCCGGCTGAGTCAGCGATGGGACGGACCAATAGCATCCCGGGCGCCGTGACAGCGGTGGAGGCCACGCCGAGCTCTTTGTCAGCCACCCGAGCCTCATCTTTTGGTGTTGAACGTGCTCAAAAGAGGCGTTTTGTCCCGTCATCAACCTCCGGAAATTGGTCGTCCCCATCAGTGCTGGATGGAAAATTTTGGATTCTCCTCCTCCATGTCGCGTGCATCAAGTGACGGCCAACTTGATCAACATGTCGGTGTCATTTCATGCATAGTTATATCGTCGCATGCATGTCGCCATCTATGTTAGGAATCCTCCTTTCCTTTGGTGATAGCATTGATCATCTAGCAAAATGGATGCAACCCTCCGTGGAGCGAACGCACAGGTCCGCTGCTTCCACCTTCATCCTCAACTTGTGCATCTCCATGGGAGGATCGGCCATTAATTTTGCTTGTCCCACGAGGATTTGGTGATCATTTGATGGAAGAGAGTACACACACATGAGATCAAGGTGGTGATCATGGAAGCATCATGGCGCGTGCTCGAGGAGGATAATTGTTCTTGGGAGCACAAAGTGAAACACTGATCATTGCATGTTGCAGCCGAAAAGTCCATGCGAAACACCATTTTTGATGTTGACAATATTCTTACGGAGGAAATTTTATTTTTTTTCGACTATCAAAGTCTTTGTGTACATTTTCATGATCAATATGAATTAGTGTCATGCTTACCAAAATATAATGATTGGGATGATGGCGATACATCTGTTTGCAAGCTTCCTACTTGCAGGTTGAGACAAATCCCTGACGTGTGACCCGTCCTCAAGGATCCGACTAGGTGAGCTCTCTCGGACCAATCGCCTCTCGAAACTATCGGACCCGTCTCCATCCGAACGCTCCAAGATCTGACTCCATCCGACCCTTTATCGTCTCAAATCAATCGCGCCGATTGCAGCCTTGTTCCTACGTGATGTGCGTTGGGCAGCGCAGCGACTCATCTCACGCTCTCGGGAAACCCGTCGACCCGTGGACTGAATGGAGCCATGGTCAAAATTGTTGACTCGACTGGCTGTTCAATTAAATTGGCTCGTCTCCCTGGTCAACGCCCACCGGCTTTGACCATCCCTTGCTTGGTTGAGCTGCATGAGGTGGAAACAGTCATGCCAATGAGATGGTGACGCACGCGATGATACTCATTTGTTCCAAGAATCTCGTTGACTACGAATGTATACACGTGGAAGACCAAACAAATGTGTCTTAGTCATGAGGTCAACAAGTCAATCTTTGGTTCGTGTTAGAGTCTATTAAATTTTATTGATAAACGAGTTTGACAGGAGCATATCTAACAAAAAAATCCCTCAAATAAGACAGCGATGAAATATAATATATGATCCAGTGGGTTCAATAATCCCTAGTTGAGTTAATATACGTAAGCACTGAGCATAGTTTAGTACGTACATGCGTATGTGTATAGAACGTACATATACTGTACATGTAGTATTTCCAGTATTTTTGTTGCATCCTCGTGCATTAAATGCCATGGACACGTGGAACCTCGCGTCTTGTCCACTTCCGACAGGTCGCTGAAACCCTAACGCGAGTATCCTCCTCGGAGTCCGGGCGGTGTTGATCCGGTGCCGTCGGCTCTGCACACCGAGCTCGCGCACAGCCGCAGCAGCAGTAACAGCTAGGGTTAGGTTACGGGGACATGGAATTTGCAGCAGCCGAAGAAGATCATATCGACCGCAGCCGTCCCCTCCCATCTCATCTCCGCTGATCACCTGCATCATTCCACATCAGAAGATCTGACAAACTCCCACGTCACGGCCATGCACGGTGCACCGACGAGGGCTAGGGACGTGGTTGCTATGGAGAGGACGCAGAAGACACGCAAGACGACATGGCTGCTGCTCTCTCTGTTCAGGTTCGACGGGTCGCCGACAAGAAAGCGCACAGAAAGCTCAGAGTTGTCTTCTCCATGCAATTGCAAGCAAACAAGCAGACCCCTGCAACACATGTATGCATGTAGCTCAATCTTAACTTTTTTATATTCGTCTTTGACTGCTATGTGTTCCATACATTTTCTGCAACATATATTTCTGTTGCTACATGCACGTAACATGTACAAGAGAGAAAGTGTCCCTGTTGACCTTCTCCTTCTATCAACTCAATTTGACTTGAAGTCATATATATATATATATATATATATATAAAGAGAAAAAAAATCTCAATCAATCATAATCAAATCAATTATTCAAATATGTGATTGATCCTCAAATCATATATTGATTGAGGATATGAGGAAACAAAGATGTTATTCATTTATTGTGATCTTCTAATATAATTTTCTATCAAAGTCCATATTCAACAACATAAAAAAAAAGCAGCCTTTAACATCCTTATTTATTCAAACTTTATTAATGTTTATCTTTAGTTTCTCATCCTACATTGTAACTCCTCAAAAATTCTATAATATATGATATGTATCTGCTGTAGATTATCCGAACCAAGTGTATGATATAAACTAATAAGAGAGGAAGACATTGACAAATATTTGTCGAATATCAAATAGAAGATTCACTCATAACATGATATTCTTAAAAAAAAAAGAGTGACTAATAATCCCAAAAGATTAAAATTTTATTTAAAAAGTTTACTATATTTTAAACCCTAACAATTATGGTACAACTATTGGTCAAGGTTGGGTTAAGAAACTTATTGGTGAGTCAAGTCAAGTCAATGTCATTATCATTATTGTCGTCTTCCCATCCAGCTCGATCGGACCCACTCGAACTTGATAATGCCAAGTGGTGAGAACCCAACGTATAAATAATGTAAGAGATTTTATTCTTTTCTTTCAATCATTACGTATACGATATAATGTGTCGATTTCTGGTTGGTCAACATCGGATTACATGATTATATTTCTAGAAATATAAATATACTTTTCGAAGCATCCCATCGAGGTTCTTAAATGAAACATATACAAGTAAATCTACAGAGCATGATCCCAATTGGACGAGCACGGAGTTTAAGTTCCATCGATGCGATGGTTTCCATCACAAATCAATCAAACATTGATGAAGTGTTGAGCTTCTCTCGATGTGATGATGTTTTTCCTTACAAATGATAGGGGTTGGCTTATAGTTCCTCCAAGCCCTCCGTGTATAAATTCTTAATTATAGAAAATAATATGGACCTTGGGAAATAATTTCATCCAAATAAAGTTGATGCCAAACCATTTAGTATAAATTTATGCTTCATTCGATATAAAATATATTTCGATAAAGATTTCTACCAAGTCGATTATTAATATTATCATATGATAAAATCGGTGTACAAAATATAACTTTAGACAATGATTGAACGATAAATAATTAGAACTGTAGTATCAATTTTTTAAAATAAAAATATATTTTCTGGTATTTGATTCCTTAACTCCACTGATTGTTTTTTGTTTATAAAATCATGTAAAAATTTGATTGAGACACTTATTTTTCATTATCATTGTCATTTCATAACCGATAAGCTACTCGTGAATTTTAAGGAATCTAAACCCAAATTAGATGTCTATTTTTCTATTTATTCTCGGCTCAAATTTGATTGAAATATATTAAAAAATTAACTAATAGAAAGAAAGAAAGAACCAAAGAAAGGAACAGAGAAATCCCAAGTCCAAACCTTTTAGGTAAAGAACATAAAGAATAAGTATTTGGTTCCCTAAGAAGCTTCCAAGAAATATAATATGTATTAGCATGGTAAGAAAAGATCGAATGAGTCAAACCAGCTTTCGAAGGTGGCTAACCAAATGACTCATTTATCCCTCCTATGATATATATATATATATATATATACACACACACTTTGGAGCTTTGCAGCCATGTAGAGGAAGCAATAATATTAAGAAATAATAATCATTCGATGACTCTTAGCATGGCTAATGATATTGACCTTAAGATAATTCAAAGATCATTGATTGCATACTTCAATTAATTGTTCTTGTCAATAATGTTTTGCCACTATTTCATATACATAGTTATGTTCCAAGGATCCGCTGTTCCGGAACAGGGAGATACCTAAACGGGTGGGCCGGCACGTGGGGGATGAGTAGACAACGTGCCCCACCCTTCCCTGCGCGGGGCCCGCCCCCCATGGATCCTCCTCGTCCCTCCCCACCCTATAAATCCGCCCCTCCCTCCTTCTCGCCACTTCCATCGCTCCGAGTCCCACAACGGCACCCATAAAAATCCCATTTTTAGACGAGGCGGACGACAAAGATCCGACCTTTCCTCCTTCCCCCTCCGCCTCCCCTCCCCCCTTTCTACCTTCGATCAGATATCTCGCCCTCGGCAGCCGGCCTTCTCGTTCCCGATCCGATAGCGTTCCCGGCGTCGCGATGACGAAGCAGAATGTCGTGCCGGCGGAGGCCGTGGCGGCCATCACGGCCGCGGCCGCGGTGGCGAGCTCGTCCCCCCTGTACCCCTACCCGCCCCCACGATCCTTCCAGAAGAAGTACCTCTCCCAGCTCGACTTCGCCGGCGGCAGGATCGGCACGTGGGTGGAGTCCATGAAGGCCTCCTCGCCCACCCACACCAAGGCGGTCGGCGCCATCGGAGCTCCCGTCGATGAGCAGTCCGCCGCGTGGATCGTGAGTGCTGTTCCCCATGGGTTCGTCTCATGGTTGCAGTCCGCGGGTTGCTAATTCTCTTTTCCTCCGAGCAGATGCGGCACCCCTCGGCTTTGACCAAGTTCGAGCAAATCATGAGCGCCTCCAAAGGGAAGCAGATCGTGATGTTCCTGGATTACGACGGCACGCTCTCACCCATCGTCGAAGACCCTGACTCCGCCTTCATGACCGACGCGGTGAACCCTTCGCTCTTCTCCTACCTCCTGTTCCATTGTCCCCTGCTTAAAGATGACATCTTGATCGTTTCCATGTTGCTATGGCGACGTCAGATGAGAGCGGCAGTGAGGAACGTGGCGAGATACTTCCCTACCGCGATCGTTACCGGGCGATGCCTGGAAAAGGTACATTTCCATCTCACCCCTCCGTTTCCGCGCGTGCTCTGTTTCTTCCCTGACTCCGTGGTTCCAATGGCGTCCTACAGGTCATCGACTTCGTGGGATTGACGGAGCTATACTACGCTGGTAGCCACGGCATGGACATCAAAGGCCCGGCGAAGCCCCGGCACACCAAGGCCAAGGTAGGCGCTCCTCGCACCTTGTCGCAAAATCTCGAATACCATCACACTCTCCCATCCTTTTCTTACAGAATTCCCCCCTTTGGCATGCTTATCTTTTCCTCCCATTTTGTGTGGTTCAGGCCAAATCCGTTCTCTTTCAACCAGCTCGCGAGTTCCTCCCCATGATAGATGGGGTCGGTCCCTCTTCCCAGCTCCTCTCCATCAATCCTCGACAGCTTCCCTCCCTGCTAACATGCTCTACCTTTCCTCAGGTCTACAAAACTCTGCTGGAGAGAACCAAATCCACGGCTGGCGCCAAGGTGGAGAACAACAAGTTCTGCGTGTCTGTCCACTTCAGATGTGTGGATGAAAAGGTTAGATTTCGTGTCGGATTTGAGCACCTGCTTCCTAATTCATGCCAGAAACGGAAACCATAAGCTCACCTCATTCTGCATCGACTCTCTGCAGAGCTGGGGTGCACTGATCGAGCAGGTGAGGTCTGTGATGAAGGAGTACCCCAAACTGCGGCTCACACAAGGAAGAAAGGTGAGAATTCCGTCTGATTCCATTAGCCAGCAACACTGCGTCCTGTGGAGTATCACAATCCGCTGTTCAGCTAAAACATGATGGTGACACTGTCTCTTTGGTGGCCGAGCCTTTAGGTTCTGGAGATTCGTCCAACTATTAAGTGGGACAAGGGGAAGGCGTTGGAGTTCCTATTGGAGTCACTCGGTAAGCTGAGAAAACAGCCCAAACATGCGTTACATCACATCATTTTCACCAGTTTGGTTCGTCGATGCTATTCGACGCAAAACCGTCAGTTTTTGTCGGCCGTCGGCCTGTGATGAGAGCCGCTCGTTCTAACGCTCTCTTCCGTGCACAGGATTTGCGGACTGCAAGGACGTAATGCCGGTCTACATCGGAGATGATCGCACCGATGAGGATGCCTTCAAGGTACATGAATCTGCACCTCTACGTTGCTTGTCAGCCGGTGATATCGAGAGGAGGCTAATGGTGTATGCTCATCTCAGGTTCTGCGGGACCGTGGGCAGGGCCTCGGCATCCTTGTTTCCAAGTTCCCCAAGGAAACGAATGCTACTTACTCGCTGCAGGAGCCAACCGAGGTAAGACGATCGCGGTGACAAGATGGCAAGAGGTGATGTATCTCCCGGTCGCGGACGAGTGACGACATGATTCTTGGTGTGTTTGTGCAGGTGAAGGACTTCTTGGTGCGGCTGGTGGAGTGGAAGCGCCCGACGATGAAGGCTCGGTCGAAGGTGTAGATAGGATACGAGCGCCCGGTGCTCCACCACCTCTGCGACAGCTTGAGGGTCTCATGGCGCCGAATGAAATGGGAGTTCATGTGATCCCCCCACCCCTTTGTTTCAGGAACAATAATGCACCTCTGAAGACGTAGAGGCACAACTTCTGTATTCCTCCTTTACTCCTTCCTTTCTCGGGCTTGAAAGGCTCAGCAACTCGAGCTTTCTTCCCTCTGCACAAGCAGCTGAAATCTGTAATTAGATCCGTGTACAACTGAGGAAGAAGAAATAGCATTTGTTTTCTTTTCCGCCATTACAGCGAATGCGGATGGCAAGTCCAAATGATCACAGAGAATTAACTGGAAGCACATCTCTCATTTCTTGCAGTGCAGTGGATATATTGGCACGGTGATGCGTGAGCAAACACATGCAGTGCGGCAGTCCACAAATTGGCTTGAATTGTGATGTGTTTTGTGCTCTTCAGAATGATCCGACAGTGTTGCATGAGAATGTGCAATAACCTTGACACTGCTCCTGCAAGATTCCACAGTACCTCCATGTCCACTTCTCCTGTTGTTTCATGTGCGTATTAGTTCATTGACATGGACATACTCTTGGTAGCTGAATGGTCTTAAATCAGCAGTCCTAAGATTCTCCACTGGAGAGAAACAAAGATTTAAAGTGACGAATTCACGGTAGGTAGAAAGGCGGAGACTCAACGAGTTCAGGTGGTCCTTCAATTTCTATGATTGAGAATTTAGCAGATACAAGAAGATTATTTTCTCCTAATTTATGGCTTGTTCCTTGAGACAATAGCATCGAAGCTTTATCATGCGATTGCTCATGGGTGTAAAGCAAGAGCAAGAACTAGTGAATGCCAAGGGACCATCATGTCAAAAGTTCAACCTTAACGGATGACCCTTGCGGTACTAGAACGCGTCCACCAGTAACATGATGAGTTGAGAAACTACCACATCATCTCTGTGCAGTCCACACTCGGATCCACCAGCCACAGCGTCCATCCCATGAGCCCATTCATGACGATGGCAGTCCCATGCTTACCATCTTGTTCTTGCCCAACCAGTGGCTGGGTTGACCCTAATCCGCTTCGAGTGATGCAGAAGCAAGTTTGGGAGGCGTGCATCTGTTGAGTAAAACATATTAACATGTGAGGACAAAGAGAATCTTATCTTAAAGAAGATCCAAGCTCTTCCACATAGGAAGCTGTCACAGTTGCCTCTCATGCTTTGTTTACAGGGATATATGCTTTTGGTGGCAGATCATGAGACAGTTCCAGGTAGGGAAGCTTAAATTGTTGGTGACAACATGAGAGCCAGCAGAGGCATCGGGAATAGAATTAGTCACATCCATCAGATGGAAGCCAATGCAGCTGTGACACGATGACTCTGCACTAATCTTCTCCGTCAGACTAAAGTTGTCTTCTTTGCCTCCCACCTCTGCGCAGACTCCTAAACAAGACTGGCCGTTGCTGAGTTCTTGAGGTTATCATGGAGATCGCCAGCTCAGTGTACCAGGAAAAAAGATCCTTGGAAGTAGAATATTGGCTGCAACCATTATAGGGTGCAAGAGAAACCATTAATATAAGGAAGGCAGAGCTGCAAGAATTGTGTGCTCGATCAGCTGAAAGACACGGCACATGACCTCGGTTGCTTAGCAGCCCCCACAGGATTGTAATTTCCAGGGAAAGAAGACGACCACCACCTGTGCTGCTCAACGCAAGAGCACGACTCCACCATTGGCCACCTTGGATCGCGTTCGGTGCCCCCTCGGACGAGGGAGTGGAATCCCATCATTGCTAATGGCCTCTGCTTGGTTTATGCGTTTGGATCAGGGGATATCCAGAAAGAGAGGCACCAACTAAGGTGTAAAGGAATTCGTGGTTGGGGGAGGAGTTGGATTCCACTTCGGCCCTCATGCCTTTGGGCACGACTGGTTTGGGAATGGGGGAGTCGGTAACATGCCGCCATGCCATTTCCACAGCCATCCCCCCTCTTTCCGGCGTGTAAAGAGGTCGCCCACTGCATGCAGCTCATCATTGGTGCCCAAACGCAGATAAACAAAGCCCCCCCCCGGCTTGGCCCCATTATTGGTGTTGCCAACAGTGCCTTCCATTGCAGCATCCTCCGCCAATCATCAATCCATCGAACACCTCGTCGACAGTAGAATTAAAACGATGCTGAGTTTGGCGAAGTCACGTTACCGTGGCACGGGGAAGAAATCTGGAAGATCAGGCTGCTTCGAGGCAGATTGGATACTGTGGAATAAGAACTCGCGAGCCCAACTCTGCATCGATCAACCCACATGCAGCGGATAAACCACGGTGGCAACCATATTATCGTAGCAGGGGATTTGCATGGACTGGATGTGGTCATGAACTCAGTCTCCGCATGATTGGGGTTGAAGCTGCAACTGGCATGCAAACTGGTAACCTTATGCAAGTCGATCCTCGCAGATTTCTTCTCCGAAACCTCAGCTTTTCTTTGGATTGAGTGTTGGCTGAACATTAGAATCACAGAGATCTTTTCCTCTGTTTCCGCAAATAGTTTCTTGAAAGCTCAGTATCACAGAAGAATGAATCAGTGAACATGGCACGCCAGCAGACCATCGTACATGATGAAGTCATGAATCATATGCTTTGATGTGTTTCGAGAGTTCCACTCGTTGTGGAATTCTAAATTTATCGAACTAATTATGGTCGGTGATTGTGCTTTGCAAAGTCCTCTCCATATGATAGATTTGGAAGCACATCAAATTATTGGAGCCATCTTTTCCTCCGTAAAAACCTTGCAACTTCAAGGCCAGTGACCGATGAATGAGCTGAGAATGGAAGCACCGGAGAAGTAATCATGGATTCTCTACTAATGTAACTGGTACTTGCACTAATAATAGTTAAGCCAACAAAATTAAATATGATTTCTTTCCTAAAGCTGGTGGAACTTTAATTTTTCTAAGGGGAAAGATGGTGGAAATTTCACCATGGAGAACTTCCAAAGAACCTAAAGGGGACATCAGAAGAGTTTAACCACAGATGTCACTTTCATAGATAAAATCTGAATCAATCCACTGCATCATGATCACAAAGCATAATGTGAGTGACAAGAATTGTGCTGTCTCCTAACATAGAATTCTTTGTGGGTCTGGAATTGATTCAGCATCACAAGCGGCTATCCAATGAAAGATTTGTGATACAAAAGAAGTTGAAGTATCCAGTTGCTCAATATTATGACAACAGAAGATTTAGTCTCCATTTCATGATCATCGGATCTGCCCCTTCAAGTTGGTCTAATATAAATGTCAAGACCAACGTCCTTTATTGGGTTATTATTACATCAAGAACACATTGCATAAAACCTCAGACTAGATTCATGGAAGTAGTGAGATCTTCCACAACCAACATCTGATAAAAGCATTCTTCACTTTCAAGCATTCATCTTGAGACTATGAAACAGAACTTTGATTGACCTAACAGGGATGCAGAACATTTTTCTCTTCAAACATATTAGCACTTGTATCTCTTCTTAATGACTGCCTGCCAAGGTCTAAAATGTGCTGTCTATACAACCATCCAACCCAAATTCTTATATGGGATGGGCTTTAATCACTCCAATTCTCTTTGGGGCCTTATTGTCCACATCACCTTGGGAACATAGCCCACCAAGCCTTTGTCTTGGAGTATAGACAAGCTTAAAGTGGTTTCTAATTGATCCTTGAATTTGTAGCATCTCCATTGGCAAAGTCTCAAAATTTTTGATAGTAACAGCATTGATAGTCCAAATTTATATAAAAAAAAATCCAAATTGGGGTTTAGGCATATTTGCATAATAATAATAATAATAATAATAATAATAATAATAATAATAATAATAATAATAATAATAATAATGCCTACTCTCTAGTGATAACAAATGCAACATTTCTCTAGTCTAAGACGGTCAACATTCACTTCCGGCACTTGGCTCCATGTTCATTCGTGTGGTCAGTCAAACAGATGAGCAAGGTATTGAGCTAGATAAAGAAAGGTAGACCTACCTACCTACCTTCTCACACCTCTGAGAGAGGCTTCAACTGTGGTAGCTTTCAGCTGCTTGCATGGCTACTGAGACATGTCTTGTTCATGGGATCTCCTCCTGTGGTGAAACATTGCCACAATGAATTCTGTACAAGTGTGGATGCTTTGCTGATAAATTCCTGTTTTAATATTGAAAGAACTGTATCAAACTTGACTTACTCTCCACTTTCCTGTTCAACTTTAAAGACCTTCTTGCTAATAGCTTCATTCTGCATGATATCTCTCTCACAGATCTCTACTGACCCACTTCAAACCAGATCAAACTTTTGTATAATGATCTCAGTACAAATCCTATTTGATGAGTTTAAAGCATCGCAAGCTCTGAATACAAAAGCAAACTCAACAGAGAGAACAGATAGCACCCCCAGAGCTTTACATCCCCTTAGCACTTGAAAAGCAGGCATTGAGAAGGTTCCCCAACAAAGCTGATTGCAATCAACCACAGGAACACTGGTGATGAGGGCCACTCTCTTCCATGCCCTCAAGTGCATTGCCTCTTTCATGATTGCATCTCTTCTTTAGCCACCCACCCTTTACACACAATAATACCAAATTATCTTCACCCAACCTTTATCATTAAGCAACATTTGCTTAAACAAAACCTCTGAAGGAGAGAAGCAAAATAGTTGACAGCAAGCAGCATAATGAAACTGTTGTCCTTGTTTTGAAGGAGAATAAGAGAGAGCCAATTGTGCTCAGGCATATCCCTCAGTTAGGACCACTCCCATTTCTCTAGGCTTCCCAGTTACTATGTACGTGCCTGCAACATGATACTGCAACAAAATACAAACCAGTTCAGCTGTTGCTCAAGAACATGTATGAATTTTAAAGTGCTTCAACCTCTACGGAAGAGAAAAAAAAAAAAGACCGAATCCTTTTCTTTTGTTGATTGAGTTCAATTATTAAGTCATCAACTGATCTAGTAGGTGTTTTATCCTGGCCTCCTCACTCTGGTTTGCTAGGATAAACGATGAATTGCCACACTGTAGTGATAGAATGGTTCTGTGCAACTATGAAGAGAATAATTCCAGCATTGACTGATAAATACTCTTCTTTAGTGATTGTGAAGTTGCAAATGATTCTTGATGTAGGAATTGTTCATTGTGTGTTCTTGGTTTCAGGATGAATAATCATCCTTCAATTGTTGAAATGAGATATAAGGATTGTACTTCAATTTAGAGAGAGAATTAGTTCAAAAGATCTGTAATTTGTCTTTTTTATAGTGTGCACTTGTAGATTATTTGAGTAAAAAGGCAAGAATCTTAGAAAGTGGCTATTATAATGACTCACAATTAATTACTCCCCACTCCAACCAACCAAGCCACCAGCACAATTTACTTGAACCATAAGGTTGCTTGTTCTAGTCATACATAGTTAAGAAAAGAACACTCTTCAGCTGAATGAGCGAACAATTGCATGCAGATGAATGTGAGAAAGGAAACAAAGAAAACTGTGAAGCTTAACTTTGATCTTAAAGATCATGCATGCATCATTAGTTGGTAGGTAGGTAGGGTTTTTAATTGGATGATGAATCAAGTGTTATGGCCAACAACACGTATTAAACTTGGGATCCAAAAAGCTACTGCCCCCTACTCCCACAAAAAGAGGTGAGCCCTCACCCCGTGATGGCCAGCCAAAAGCAAAATGAGGAGAGAAAGTAATAAAGGTGTAGAGAGACTAAAATAAGAACCAAAGGAACAGAGCAAAGCTGGCACACCACTCCCATTTAATCCACCCTTCACCTCCTCTAACATGCCGTAGCAAACTGCAGAGCTAGGAGATGGAAAGAAACTAGGGGGAGAGAAAGAGAGATGAAGCGAAGAGTGGGAGGAAGTGGAGGAAGGAATGGAGGAGCTCCGACAGACCTTCTTGTCTGCTTTCCATCCCGAGCACACCTGACATTGATGCCGAAGCCGATATGTAGTCCCTCTCGGACAGCCGACGCCGGAAAGCGCCACCAGGCGAGGTCTGGAACTCGTGGCCAGGTGAGCCCCCTCTTCAGGACCAAGAGCAAGAGCATGAGCTCGGAGATCGCGGAGCCGACGTCCCCCAAGGTCACATGCGCTGGCCAGATCAAGGTGAGGCCCAAGTGCAGGACAAGGCCGTCTCCGAGTGGTGGCAGAGACAAGAATTGGCTCTCGGTGGTGGAGCAGATCGAGAGGCTGCACAAGCAAAGGAAGAGGGCTCATTGGCTAGACACGGGTAGCCTCAAAAAGGACATCATGCACGTCATCGGCGCCCTCCGGGGCCTCCGCTTCAACATGCGGTGCTTCGGCGCATTCCAAGGCCCGGTGGATTGCATAACCGATGAGGAAGACGGCGAGGGATGCGAAGAAGAGCAGGAGGAGGAGGAAGCAGAGACCAGCACTGCGTCTAGAACAGTGTTCTCAAAGTGGTTCATGCTGCTGGAAGAGAACCAAGGTACAGGATGTAAGAAAGAAGGCAAGGAAGAAGTACAAGAAGAAGAGGAGGCTGAGGAGGAACAGGAGGAGGAGGAGGAGGAAGAGAGAGATGAATGCATAGCACCACCTTCTTCTGCGCCACCTCCAAATGCGCTCCTGCTGATGAGATGCCGATCGGCACCGGCAAAAGGGTGGCTCAAGCGAAGTGGAGAAGAAGAAACAGAAGATGAAGCAGGAGAGGAGGTGACTGCAAAGATGATCAAAGAGGAGGAGAAGGACAAGGAAAGGTTGGTTCTAATGAGCTACGCTCCCGACTTCTTCAAGATCTCGACGGACATCGCAAAGGAGACTTGGGTCGTCGGAAGCATGGATCCACTGGCGAGGAGCCGCAGCTGGAGAAGATGACAGAGGCGGAAGGTGGTGGTGATGAGTTGGTTCACTTTATGCATGTGGAGACTGGTAATCTCCATGCTTCTTTCCAGTCTTCTTACTATGAAACATATCTATATATACACTTGTGCATGTGTGCTACATTTCGGTGTGGTTCTTCTTATTCTTATCTCCTTTGCTTGGGTAAAATCCAAGCTATATAGAGGTGGTTTGATTTGGAATTCTCTCAATCCCCATGTACAGTATCTTTTATAGTTACTGTCCTACTTTTGGTTCAAGATTCTTACAGGGCTACAGCAACTAAAGATTGAGCTCGGTGACAGTAAAAGTTAGCATGAATCATCTGCTTATGTAGTATTGTGCTCAAGGAAGACTCATAAAATTGTGGTGGGGACAGTGATGCGAACCTTGTCGGATTTCTTCTTTTCCGAGATGGAACGCAGCTGTATCCAATGGAGTAGCAGAAGTGGTGGTGGAGTGCCGTGTCTTCTTCTCCATGTTCTGGCTCAAACTTTTCCTGCAAAAAAGCCAAGTTGGGAAGGTTTTGAGCTATTCATCTGAAAGAGGATTTTAATCATAGACTCTGCACATTTGATTCGGAGTTCCTCACCGTAGAACAGAGCTAGTATTTATACAAGGAGAATAATGTGAAAACATGATTCACAGGTGCAAGAATCGAATGAGATTTCAATACCTCAAAAAGAGAAATTTGATGCCTGAGAGAACGGATCTTTAATCAAAACAGGAGAAGAGCTATGAAGACCTCGTCAGAACAGCAGCAGTACCAAGGCATGTAGTTGAGGAAACTCCACTGCGCTTGCTGGAGACCATGAAGAATGCTCTACTGAAGCGCTTTGCATAAGAAATTCCACTTAAAGTGAATCATGGATACAGTGATTCTACCTCCATCTTCACAAAGAAATCCAAACACTCAATTGTCATCTTCATTAGCTTCCATGTTAGAAATATCAGGATCCTGTTGGATTTGACCTACCACCGTATCGAAGGCCTTTGGTGCATTTCTTGGATCATATTGTGGAAGAGTTGCCTGAAAGGAAGTCTGCAATCAGCGCGAAAACGATTTAGATCTAGTTTATGGCAGAGAACATTATACAGATTGGAAACCTAAGGCCGGCGACAATGCAAGCGGCGAGCGAAGGTGCTCGGTCGGTCGGTGGAGAAATGGCACCGTGCGTAGACATCTCGGTGTCATAATACATACTGAGATTTGACACCAAGGGTGGACATTGGCACATGCAATCCACAAACATTTAATGTCGAACCAGGTTACGCATGGTTGATTCGTGGCATCCGATGACTGGTGGGTGTATCACACCCATTGGTGCATCATCCCTTGTCAGGTAGGGTGGAACGTGGCCATCGAAAAAAAAGCTTGATCACGCGATGCTCGGGCCATGTTCGAAGGCACATTTCTTCAAACACGTTTCGGTCGCAGATCGCCCATCGGACGTAGCGGAGAAACAAAAGTTGAACAGTCTGCTTCTCCTTTTCCTTTTTTGTTTTCTTGAGAGGAGCACATAATTCGAGCTGATTAGGCCGCAGAACTCGTCATGTAACGTAAGAGAGGAATTTTTGAGACCTAATTGTGGCTTCCTCATCATCCTCCGCTGAGCTAATAGGAAATCAGGGCACCTGGAAGAACGATAAAGAGACAGATCAGCCATCCAGCGGAAACAGGATTGGTGTGACGAGAGAGAGAGAGAGAGAGAGAGAGGGGTCGGCAGAATCCATCATCCATCCTTCTTCTATGGACGCTTGGACATCCACTGATGACGCAATCATCGCTTCCGCTAATCGATCACGTAGAAAAGGCTATCTAATTGGTGGAATATAGTGGGTCCCAGTGTTAAAGTTATATAAATGTCAAGTTAACTGATAAACAAACACTACGCGGCACTCTCGAATCTGTCTTCATGGTTTATTCTTTAAAAAAAAATCCATAAATATAATAATATAAAATATCACTTCAGGACATCAGCAATTACTATATTAACCAAACATCATCCTCGAGCCATGATCCATAATAACAACAACCCTAATATAACAGCAAAAACATTCCTTGTGTAAGTTCATCATGATCACTCTAAATATGAGTGGTCAAAACCAAACAGTACTAAACCAAGCAGATGGGGCATTCGATTAGTCCATACAAACATGTTTTGGAAATTGATTAGAAAGCCAGACTGCACTAATGCATAAGTCAGGGTAGCTAAACCAGAGCAATGCTGCTCTCACCACCAGGAGGCTTACGGACTCCACCGAAGTAGTCTCTGGAGGTAGCTTTCCCATCAGCAAAGATGTCGCTGCCGCTCATCTCTCTTAGCTTTGCCTCGCTCAGTGGCTTCTCAGCAGATCCCGGGGGTGCATCTTCCTTGAATATGTCATTGCCCGTCAGCTCTTGGAACTTCTGAGTGTGGATCTTCTTTGTCATCTTGGTGATGGTTTCCTCACTAAAAATGATATCGCTAGGACCCCCAGCCGGCTACAACACCAATTAAAAGTGTAACATGGTAAGCATTCAAAGAAAAGGTGAATGAACGACAGCATACTAATGAGAGCATTGTAGTTAATGAATAACAAAAACAAACAAGCATTCAAATGAAAGACACTTTAATGTAGAAAGATGGTGAGAATAAATATAATTGGAAGCCATGGGTAACTGATACTCTCACTTACGTTAGTTACTTTAACTGATGTATGTATGTTGCGAGGCTGCGGCAAGACGAAATCCAAGTGACCCCTCAGCTCCAAATTCCTTGCAGCTAACGGCCTGGCTGGAACCTCAGGAGGAGGACCAAAGATGTCATGCCCACTGAGCTCTTTGCTCTTCGCTTCAGACAGCTGCTTCTTGACTTTAGCATCTAACTCACTCTCAGTTGTTCCACTTAGCTCTCGTTGCTTTGCTACCTCAGCAATTGAAGTAGGCTTCTTTAGGGAAACTGTCTCTTCAGCACTGAATGAGATCTGGCTAATTGCACTAACTGTTTGCTGATGGCCAAAAATACAAATTAATTGATTTAACCTACATGCAATAATAGAAGTGACACACTCTACGCATTTGACGATCATTATACAAAGTGAAATTATTAATTATACATTACATGCATGACTTGGATTACGCAAAACCACTATTGAACGATGCATAAAATAAGAAGAATAAATTCATGTCTGATGAAGTAAATGAACTAAATAATTTAATTGCAACATTCAAAATGCCAATGATAACACTGAACTTGTTGTGTTGGTTAAGCAAATGCATAACCTTGGTCGTTGTATATCACAAATCCTAACTTTGTTAAATTAATTTCTTGGCATTTGATTGGAATACAAATAAGAAAAGATTGAAGCATCAATAGGTCACCATCAATATAAAATAATGAATGAAAAGCTGGGTCCAAACAAACTAAAAAAAGTTACCTGACAAATTCGCACACTTGTCTTACTAATAGGATTTGAAACTGCATTGCTGGATTCCAGTGGATCACTCTCACTCTCTGCTGCAAAAATACCACTTCCAGTCATCTCCCGCATTTTCGAGCTTGAACAGGGTTTCCTAGAAGATGGAAGGATTTTCAGTTTGCAACCGCACACAGACACAGAAAAGAAATTCTAGAAGACACGATACGAGGTGCGCCAATTAGCTTGGCAGACAGCAATAACAAAGACATGCAAACCTACATTAGAATGCAAGCTACACGGTACAAGGTGTGCCACTTGGCTTGGTTCACAGTACAGGCAAGGTAGGATTAGTTGGCTCTTACTTTGGGCTAAAATATAATTTGAATAACCTACTAAAGAATGCCTAAGTTATGTTCCGGTCTTAGTAATCAACCAAGGATTGAACTTTTTGGTAACTAAGATGAATATATCATATTGGCAACCCAAATTCAGTACAAGTGACACACCAATACTAATATATACCCCTCCGAACAAACTCACCCACCCGGGTGTGGAATATTTGATATTTATTTTCTTTACCTATTTCTTTATTGGTCAGTTCTGTGTTCTTTTTAGCTATTTTGTCATGAGGAAATCTATTGCATATGAATGTCTAGATTTTCTTTTTCTCTTAAGATGGATTTTATTAATAAAACATAATGACATCAATAAGGTTGGAAACTCAATTTTCACAGTCTTGGTTACAAGCCACAACATTATTGGATGCTAAAATATTGTGAGTTGAGATTGCTAACCCGATCATCATGGGAAGGGGGACAAAGAGATTCCAGTAACTATGATTTATCCTTAACAACTTTCTGAAAGGAGTCAGAAATGTGGAAATGTTAAGTACAATCAGCTTCTAATACTTAATCTGAGGTAAAATCTTTTATTATTTACTTCCTCCCCATTTGACATAAAATGAAGTGAGCGTATGATCACAAGTCAAAACATTTCAGTCAACTAAAAGTTGAGAGGTAGGTTTGCTGATCAATTCTATAGAATAATGCAATCTATACCTACCAAAAATTTCATTTGAAACAAAAGCTGAAAAAGGAAGTAGTCATAGAAAAACAGGGAGAGGGAAAGAGGGAAAAGTGCCGAGTCATCGACCAAGCAGATCATTAGCAGCCTATCAAATAGCATCCAGCAAAACATATTGTAGTAGTATTGACTGGAAGCTCACTTCCTAATTGTACAACATACATCCTAAATGCTAAGGGAAAAAACAATCTTTTGATCAGATCAAGAAAGCAGGCAAACCAAAACAGAACCTCTTCACCAGGGAATTTAAACCAAGCAAAGAGGGAAGAAGAGAAAAATAGGGAAAACCGATCTCATTGATAAATCAGGAGCACGCTAATCAAGGATCAGCTCAAAACCCTAGCCGCTGGCCCTGATCTCTCACCTCTTGTTCAAGCTCTCGGCCTCCTCGGCGGACATCTGCGCCCCGAACATCACCGGGGTGATCCCTCCCGCAGGCTGAGTCGAAACACAAGGTTAAGCCCTTGGACGCCGGAACCACCAAAGAAGAACGAGAGCAGAATGTCTTGGGACCTGCATTTACCTTGAGGGTCCGGCGGGAAGGCGGCGTCGCCTGATCAGCCGCCGTCGGCTGCGTCTCCGACCACGTGAGCAGATCGGCAGTGGAGGTGTGCGACTTCCTCACCGGAGTACTACGATCCATCTCTCCTCGTCCTCCCCGTCCTCTTCGTGCGAGCCTTAGAGCGACCTGCGGAGTAATGGCTTAGCAGTAATGGAAGCGAAGGGGGAGGTAAGCCAAAGGCAAAAGAAAAGAACACGAAAGAGAAGTCCTCTCTCTCTCTCTCTCTCTCTCTCTCTCTCTCTCTCTCCCTCCCTCTCCGTAGACCACGTGGCGTTTTTCTTGATATTTATATGTACCGTGGGTCGGGTCACCGCTATCTTGCGCAGGACGCTCGCAGTACCGCAGCTGTGAGACAAAGGGCAAGCGGTCATCCAACCGCGAGATTACATAATTTGGGCGATCCGACGTAGCCTTACCTGAACTGTTCCGAAAATGACGCTATCGGGAGGGCATGCACAATAGCTGTCTGAGATCGCTCAGGGAACCCACCAATGCGAAAATAAGTGGGATCCACAGCTCGATCGATGGCCTCAGTGGAGGCGGACCCCACTGGCACCTGTGAGAAACTAAAGCTGGACCCTGTTTAATCCGACACGGGTTACGTATGTTATTACATATCACACAAGGGGCGGAGGACTGGGGTGACGTCGCCGAGTGCGGTGACCGGATCCCCGTGGGGCCCACTCAGTGGACTTAGGACGAGCGACGCCACGTGGGAAGGTGGAGGGTGGATGTCATCACTCCCCAACTCCCCCACCTTTAGCTGATATCGACCACTATTTACAGCTTTGCCATCCCCCTTGCCGCGCTGCTAAGAATTGACCACCATTCTCAGCTCTTCTCACCGCGCAAGGAAAGTGTTTGGTTGGGTTAACCGAGTCATCCAAGCTGGTCTTCTGCCACCACCAACCTGCAGCACAACATTAATATCTTCCTCCACTTGCACCATAATGTCAATGCCAGCTCAAGTTGCAGTATCAAACACACAAACTGAAATCTAAGCCCTACTATGTAGAATTGGAATTTCGATGATCTAGAAGCACTTGCTACAAGACATTTTCCTCGTTGACTTGTGAGTTCTATGGAGAACAAGAGAAACAAATAGGTTCAAACGACTGGCATTGGTGTTTCAAGCAGAGATACAAGCTGCAGAGCACTCTGTTCCCCAACCTACACTTGTGCTTTACACTCGCAAATAATTGCAGCAAGCAATGCTTGGGTTTGCCAGCCACTGGTACCGGATGGCCGATACTGTGTGGAGGACAAGTAGCAGAGGGATCCCTTCCAGATCCGGCAATCTAGTTTTCAATCATCATGAAGAGTTCTGTCCTGTGTTGTTCAGATCAAGCTTGCATGTGGTGCCTACTAAATGATATCAGATCATGGCTTAGCCTTGAGAAAGTGTTCTTTACAGAGGAGCTGTATCAGGATGTCATATAGCTTCTAAGTTGAGCAGCAACAGATCACCTTATTCTGGCATATGCTATAATGCCTTTGATGAGAGGCTTTTTGAGCTTTTTGCTGCCTTTGAGACAGACACCACCACCTCTCAGCCATCCTGACAAAGAAAATATGATATCAGCAAGTGGGTTGAGAGATGCTCTCATTGCTTTTGTAGAAAGGAAGGAATAGAGAATAGCAGAAATGAATAGAGAAGGCAACACAAAGGGATGGTGTTGGTGAGATGGGCGCTCACATGTTATTATTTCACATGAGGAGTTTATCTGGATTGGTCTTGATGATTGATATGAATAATGTGCCAGAGACAGGTTGTTCTTTATTACTCATGTTGAAGGAATGCCACAGTGAAACTAGATTTGGTAATTAAATAAAGTTATTTTCACACTATCAATTGGTCAAATTATAATTTGCATTAAGCCACATATACTATCATCATATGAGAGTGCCAAACACATCATTATGAAATAGAACAAGTGCAATATTATGAAAAACAAAAGGTTTCTACATTTACATGCTCCTTCCATTTGATCAGTCCACTTTATGTGAGAGCAATGCCCTCTCATCATTGTCATGAGTCTCAAAATCTTCTCCTCCACATACTATATCAATCACACTTCTTTCTTCTCCACCCAATTCCATTTCAGAAAACTGAAGTCTAGAAGATTCTCCTAACATTTCATGATCATCATCCAGCTCCATCTGCTGCATCTCTGATGCTTTCAATAAATTCATTCGTGCCCTTTCCCTGTCTCTTGGATAGGTGCAGTACAAGAAGGAATATATGAAGCAACAGAGTAACATCGGAATTGCTATTGCAGTGTAAAGTGCTTTGGCCAGAGATGAAGCATTTTGTCTGTCAATCTCAACACTGGTACTTTCACTTGGTCCATAGAAAATTGGCTTGTATCCATAAACATGCTCGGCTAAAATGCCAACAATAGGGGGTGCAAACGAAGACAGCACAGACACAAAAGATCTGTCCAAAGCATAAATGCTTGTTCTTGATTTTTCAGGGACAATCTCTGCAGATATAGGGCTGCATAGAAAATAAAGAAAAAGAAATTAAACAATTAGAGTGTGAGATAATAACTCTAATAAGGAAGATTGTCAAGTTAAATGCCTTTTTTAATGACAAGAAGACTGTGATGAAGACAGCAATTAACACCTTTGACTCTTAGAAGCCTGATAGAGGGCTTCAAATTTATGTAACGTAATTTAATGACATTATCTTCTGTTTTTACACTATACAAACAGTGACTGGAATGGTTTAGATCTTACAACGATGTAATCCTTTATTGAATTATTTTAAAATGACATAGACGGTTTAGATCTTTACAGCCGAAATATCTAAATGAAAATATTTCAAAAAGCTTTAGCTTGGTAGTCAATTTCACCTTCTTTATTGAGAAATATGAGGAGAAACATAGCAAGAAAGTCTTCATTCAGTTACTAGATAGATTGGGCCACCATAAGAGGAAGATGTATCATTGGGCATTACTTGAGTTCCTTAGATCATCATTTTGTTTACATTGTTATGAGTAGGAACAACATCTCATGGGTTAATCAGTTTGGTAGGTACCACAGATAAAAATTGTAAGCGTACCTGTTTGTAGCTGGACCACTCAAAGATATGCTTAAACCCGTGACAAACATGAGAAGGGCATGTCCCATTTCTGCAGAGGGATCATCTGGTAAGAACAACATCAACAAGGCTGCAAGTGGGATTGCAGAGCCTGAAGTTATCTGGGAAAAAATTATCCTTCCAGAGTTGGGAAAATATTTAGCAAGACAATCCCCCATCTTTCCTCCTAATGGTCCTCCAAGTGAACTTGCAATGATAAACATACTCATGAGGACCCCAGTTTGATTATGAGAGTAACCAATGAGCTCTAACCACATGGGTGCAAACAATAAGGCAGACCATGGAAATGAACCAGCAACTCCTTGAGCCACAATGATCCGAAACGATGGGATTTTTATAACAGCCTTTGCTTCTTCGAGCATATACTTCACGTCTTCCCTGACAGATTTCCGTGTGAGAAACACATCAGCTGGTTTGACATCATCAGAAAAATGAGGATCCAATGCAAAGATTCGGATGAGTAGTCCAACAACCACACTTATTATTCCAACCACATGAAAAGCAACCCTCCAACCAGCAATTCCCATGAACGTAGTGGAAGCTAATAGTAGAGAGAAGCAACCACCAAGGATGGAACCGATATTGCCAGTCAGTTGTAACCATCCGAAAGCTGAACCACGAACACTATCATCAGTAGAGTCAGCAACGAGGGACTGGATGGCAGGTATCACCAAGGCTAGTCCAACACCATTGAAAGCTCTTGAGATTGCTACCTAAACAACAAGAGGAATTTCATGCATTATTCAAACAGATGTATTTTCCTTGCAATAATATCACTTAAACTGCATCCATGGGGAGTAAACTTTCTGAAGCAGAAAGCAAGAAAAAGGTACAAAACCTCTTACAGAAATGAGTCTTGACTAAAAATGACAAACCAGGGATCTTAAAGAAATTAACTTGTAAGGTCTTTAACTAGCTTAAATGAAAAATCTCTGTTAAGTACATTGGCAAATGAAATAGGATTTACAAAAAATACAACCCAAACTAGTCAATGCAAGCATGGTGGTATCGACATGGTTGCCCCATGTAAGGAAGCAACTAATGCCAATAATGATTTCGCTACTATCCGAGCAATATATGCTTGGCAATCATTAGTGACAAGTTTCTAGTTTCCCATCTGGACTTCAATCCAGCCCTGATATGAGAAGGAGAGATATAGTTGAGCATAATAAATATTTATTCGAACCATAAGCAGGAACTGATAAACAAAAGACTTTATGTCAGTAAGCCTACCCACTCATAGCCAAATGTTTTTGCACGCCGTCAGCATTAACAACATTGCAAGTTGCAAAAAACAATCAATGCATTAACCAAATGGAGATCGGCATTAGACACCAGAAATTATTACTGGAACACACAGAAAAATTGCAAATTCCAACCGGAACTCATGTAAGAAGCTCTCAACAATGGAAGCTCAATCACATTAGCATATGCGAAAACGCGAGTAATGCAAACTATAGGACCAATAAGCCGAGCCAAGATTCGATTTTCCCAGCCAAAATTGTTTCCTCACTCTCCCGCAGACATCAACTAATTGACTCAACCACAGTCCCAACAAGCATATCAAGAAAAGTCGAATCTTTAGGCACGCACCTGGAGATAGGTGTTGGATAGAGCGACAAGGAAGGTGGCTGTGGCCCAGAGGAAGGCGCCGAGGGCTATGACGTGGGTGCGATTGTGTCGGGCGGCCATGTAGGCGGCGAGGGGGTAGCAGGAGGACTGGACGATGGAGCGGAAGAGGGTGAGGGAGCCAAGCCCGGCGGGGGAGACGTGAAGCGCCGCCCCCACTTCCTTGTACACCGCCGGCAGCAGCGCCTCATCGGCGCGCTCCAAGATCGCCGCCAGGTTCACCAGAACCAACGTCCGCCGCCCGGCCGCCACAGTCCCCATACGTCCTCGCCTCTTCCTCCGCCAACACCTCCTCCCCGAAATAGGGCTATCAACAAGGTTCACAGTGGGTGCCGTTGACCGAGTGGAATCTTGTCTTTACATGCTCCTCTTCCGACTTGAAGAGAAGGATGTTATCAAGACAAGTAGTTTCACATGATGAACGGCTAATAATACCTCATTTATTTAGTTACGTTTAAGATTATAATTTATATGCTTCAAAGGCTATATTTAAATTCATAAAGTAAAATATTTAGATTTATTTATCTTAATATCATTAATTTTATTAATAAAAATAAAAAATAAAAAAATAATTTTAATATTTAGTTGATGTTGGTGGACAACGACATCATTGGAGACTACGAATGACAATTGTGGATGAGGGAAATAGTGATGAGAGGTGAGGGTTATTTTGTATCTGCCATGATATTGACATAATTGTTGAGCGATCTTTTCATCACTTTGTATCTATGTCGGTATCGACGTAGATACAAAATGGCTCTCATCTCTCACTGATGTTTTCATCATCTACAACAGTCATCCACGACCCTAGCTACCTCATCGTTCGTTATTATTAATTGAAATATTAAAATTATTTTTTTACTTTTTGTTTTCGTATTTCTATTGATAAAACTGATAACATTAAGATAAATAGATTTATATGTTTTTCTTTATAGTTATAAAGATGTCAATATAATTTTTTAAAATATAAAGATCGAAATATTAAAAGTAGTTAACTAGAGGAGTAACATGTAATTAGTCCTATGACAAATAGTATGAGTTATTAATTAATATGACAATATCTTATAATAAAATATGCTTGATTATAATTCATTTTATTTATTTTTATAAAAATATTTTAATATTCTTTAAAATTAAAAAAATAATTTATTAGATGATTTCTATGAAAAAAGCTCATCTTTTTTGAACTTTTTTTTTCTAAGAATTTGTTTGAAATAATTTTGAAAACAAAAAGAAACCAACAATAATAACAAAAATGAACCAGTAAGATTGACTAGATGAATTTTTATTGAGTTCTGCATAATACATAAGTTAAATTAAGGGTATCTAAATATATTTTATCATTGTTAATTATTTTTAATTTTATTCGTATTAAATTATTAATACTAATAGCCATCTCATAGATAATCTTATAGTAATTTATAATCTTATAGTAATTTTTAATATTTTTTTATTTGTATGACACATAATTATTCACAAGTGATTGGACAAATTTCCTATAATTTTCATTTTTTTTAAACATAGGATTTATATTTTTTTAATTTTTCATGGGGCATCTTATTTTTCTCTATTGTTAAAAACGTAATTTCTAAAAAAATCCATAGTTTTAAGTTTTCATATTGCATCCTCATTTTCAAAATATTTTTTAAAAAATATTTTTTTCCTTAAAAAATAATTTAACCCTTATCTCCACCCCATTCATCATCACCTTTGCTTTACAATTCTTACCATCATCTTTGTTTTACTTATCCCACCCCCAACACTCATAATCTCCATTGTTCTCATTATCATCTTCGTAGAGGTGGCTATAGCGTGAGGGCACATAGGCTTTCTTACCCTTCACTTGCTATTATCATAGTTTTCATCATCAATCTTGGTAGAAGGAATCATCAATAATGATAATGATGATGCACAAGTAAAGATGACGAGAATGATAAAGGAAGAAACGAGAGGAAGTAAAGACAATAATATAAGGTAGAAGCAAGACTAATAAAGCATGAGGGCAATCAAACATAGGTTGAGGTGACTTGAGACTGATGAAGATAGGGGTGTCAAACATGGTATGGCCATGGGGCAAAATTATTTTTTAGAATGAAGAGATGTTTTGTGAAAATTTTTCAAAATGGGAGTGCTCTGCAAAAAAAAAAAAAAAAAAAAAAAAAAAAAAAATCTCAAAGCTAATTTTTTTTAAAAAATTAATCCTTATAAAGATAGCTTTATATTATTTTCTACATATAGTTTGAGTGTTATTGGTATTATTGAAAAGAAATTTTGGATGCTTTCTGGGAAATTTGGAAAAGAGGGTGGTAAAAAAAAAAAGAAAAGATGGATTTTCTAAAAAAAAATTATGTATTTTTTATCCTTATTAGTATCAACAATACAAATAATAATGCTTTAGTTAATGAAAGTTCTATTTTAAAAAACCATTGAATATTTATATTGGAGAAAAAAATGAGCACTTTTTTCTCACATTAAAAAGAAAACTGAAAAATATAAGGGAGAAAAAACCTAATGACCGTTATCCCATCGGCAACGCGTCGTCACCATAGAGGGTTGAGAGAGAGAGAGAGAGAGAGAGAGAGAGAGCGAGCGAGCGAGCGAGAGAACCAGGAAGATGATAGCGCTCGGGGTCTCGTCGCCGTCGTCGGCTTCCTCAGTGCATCACGCCCTCGCTTCTCTTGGGATTTCACCTCAATTGCATTCGTGGAGGGCTTCCTCATTTCGTGGAATTCGACTGGAGACCGGCGTCCGAGCTGCGACCCCGCTGTCGTATCGCGGCGGCGCCAGCGGCGGACGGATGGTTGTGAATATGGCGAAGCGGGAGGAGGAGATGAAGGAGATTCGGACGAAGACGACGGAGGAGATCAACGAGGAGGTGATCGACCTCAAAGGGGAGCTCCTCATGCTCCGCCTCCAGAAATCTGCACGGAACGAGTTCAAATCCAGCGAGTTCGGACGCATGCGCAAAAGGGTATCCTCCTCCTTTTTTTCTCTCGATTATTGCTCATTTAAGGGTTAGCACCGCTTCTTCTTTTTCTTTTTGCTATTCTTTTTATTTCCTTCCTGATTGAGGGGAAAAATGGCTCGCATTCGAGTCCTTTCTTCTAATATGGATAAAATACTAAAATTTATACTTCTCTTTATCAATTTATCTTTTTTTAGTCTGAATCGACTGTGTTTGCCTTTTGTTTTCATCTAATTTTCAGTATACTGCATTTACTAATGGAGTTTAGATGCTTTGCACATCAAATTATTTTTTTGTAATTTCGACATTAAGAATAATCTTTTATGCTCTGGATTGCATCTTCTTGATTTTCTCTGCTCTGTTTGTAATATTTCAAGCTTTACTACCTGTTATGGAAAATAACTTTTTACCGTGACCGGGGAACGAGCGGTTGTAGTTCCGAGGTTCCGAGGTCGTCGCGTTGGATTGACCGCAACCTTTTCCCAGCGTCCTTGGTCGAGGGGATCCGTCTGTCGCCTCTATCCAGTGCCTGCACAAAGTCGGGTCGGATGGAGCTCCGCCCGACCCCTCCGACGCCCAAGTCAGTTCTTCCCGGAGGAAGATAAGTAGATAATTAGAGAATAGTCCAAATCTAGTGTTGCCAACCTCCGTTTGTTCACCTTCCTCCCCGGCTTATGTAGAGATCGGGAGAGTGAGGAGTCTCCGGTTGCGTCTGAGGATGGAATACGGACCTGACCTTGCAGGCCGAGGCTGTGATTGACCCGGGCGTGGACCTGAGGGTTGGCTCAGGAAGGTGCCGTCTGAGGCTCGAACTTTGCGACTGCAAGGAGGGATGGCTTGACGTCATCGAGGTGGAATCCGGATGCTAGCATCACGTCGCATTTAATACCCACGGCGCTACGCTGGGCGTCGGGCTCGCCACGGCTTACTGGCGGGAAGAAGGGGCACGTCGAGAGGCAGGGTCCACAGGAGCCGGCGTCACGTCACATTCAATACCCATAACACTACCAGAGGCATCTGTGTACGCTTTCACATTATTTTAATTCTAATACAAGCCTTATATTGACATTGACATAGAATCATCAAACAAAAAAACTAAACTTTTTGTACTCTTAATTATTCTGATAATTTGTTTTTTTTTAAATTAAGATATCATACAAATGCATGGTTTGTGTGTTTCTAATCCCTTTTAGATTGCTCGAATGCTGACGGTAAAAAGGGAGAGGGAGATTGAAGAGGGGATAAACAAAAGATTGTCAAGGAAGCTTGACAGAAAATGGAAAAAGAGTATTGTGGTCAGGCCACCTCCTTCCCTAAGGAAGAAGCAAGAGGAGCAGAAAGCTGCAGAAGCAGAAAAGTCATCATAGATCAACTTCATGTATCAAGTTGCCAGCATATTTCTCATGAATCCTGATGTACTCCTGCTGAATTCATTAATGCTGTCTAGGTGCTATGGTACTTGAACTCAGTTCTTTTCTTTTGCAGTGATGAATCCTGTGATTAGAAATTGTCTACCAGATTTGTCGTGATCACATCATACTATAGTGTTATTTTACCATTATTTCTCGTGTCATATGTTGTTTGTCAATTCCATAACATTTATATTCTAAAAGCTATAACAACCATCATTTTCCTTGTTAATTTTGGTCTACATGATCCTTCTTTGAAGCCTAAATTCAACCCTTGTTAACATGATAATTGTTTTATGCACATTTGAAATGTTTGTGAAGATGATTGAGCAAAAGATGCTCTTATATGGCAACACTCTGTTTTCATTTACCCTTCTTCTGCCCGTTCTTGAGCAGAACAGGGCTCATTAAAGTGTAAGACAATACAAGAAACTAAAAGCCCGAGTTTAGTTGTCAATTAGATTAGCTAGAATCTGCAATTTGGGAGTCTTGTGTCCAATTGGAATTATATATATATATATATATATATAGAACATCCATTAATAAACCTTGGAATGACGATTCTTTGAGGTTAATAGATCTTTTTTTTTTTCTTCACTTTTTCACAGCTTACACAAGCATGAGCTCTGTCCAATATTCTTTGAGTAATCTTTTTTGTGAATGTTAATTAATAGGGATAAATGTGACTAGGAAAACTCAAGAAAACACTTGATTAATATTATCCAAGTCATGTTACCAGCATTGATTGTTAAGCTTTTACTATATACGGTTATCTGTAAATGATTTTGATGTACATCCAACTGAATCACTAATTTTATCAGATGATGATGACCCAAGTTATTGCATGAAAATATATACTGTCGCTTTCTGATGTTGCTATTCTTCTACTCCTAACTAAGTTTTCCTTCTTCCAGTGACCAACTTTGTTAAGGTTGATGCCAAGATTAGTTTTCTGACAACTGACATAAGAAACTTACTGTGATCCCCAACACATGGGGCATGGATTAGGTAGTGGAAGTTTCTCTTTTGTTGCTATTTTCTAATTTCCTTGACAACCCCAGTTCAAATACGTTTGTGAAAGAGTTCAACAGAAAAATACATATGCTTGGGACAAGGAAGATAGAGTCATGACTAGTTATTTCTAATATTAGGGTTTTGTAGCTGAAATAAACTTCATTGTATATCGATCTGTTTCATTGTATATGCACTGATTCCAAATTTCTTATTTTTGAGTTTTGATGTATAATAAAATTTAGAGACATATCATAGAACTCCCAACCAATTATGTGAAGAACAGAGGAACTTTCTGTGTACATTGACAAGTGTTCAAGAACCTGTATACCATGTTGGATCAGTGCCAATTAGCAATCAGCAATGCATGCATGAGGCAGAATCTACATGGGTATCCACTTGAAATTTTTAGATGAACTCGCTCATATCATCAAGCATGATCTCAGGCCAGCAGAAAGGAGTCCCATTCCCATCGCAGCTAGTAATACTACAACCATCCCCCTGGTTGGCAACCAAGACATCAGTGAGAGGAGGAAGAGGTGATGCAAATGGTGTTCTTGGCTGCTTGTTCTCTCCCTGGTTAAACCCATTAAAGTTTGAGCATTGTTTGTTATCATTATTGCTTTCAGGTGGCTCAAAGAAGGATGGCAATTGGTTGCTGCTATCAATATTCTGAGGAGGATTGTAAGAAGGGAAAGACGGAGTCATCTGAGAGCTAAGCAGGCTTATGGTCTCCAAGTCACTACTGTTGTAGGAGTTATTTGGGGTGGCGCCGACCAACTGTATAAGGCATTGAAAATACTGGAGCTTTGCAGCCTGGATTGCCTCCAACACTTGGAGCCGTGCAGCGTGGTCGTCGTCCTGTGGGTGGCCGTTCATGAGCTGGTGGAGATGGAGCAGAGCCAACAGCTGGGGAAGGGCAGTGAAGAAGTCGGTCCTTGGGCGGTGTGTCATCGGATCGATACCCATTTGGATCAGCTTCTTCTTGAGGTGAGTGTGCCACAAGTTCTTGATCTCATTGTCGGTCCGCCCAGGAAGGTGCATTGCGATTGCAGACCACCTGAATGGATCAGAGTTCCTCTAGGTTTAGATTTGATTCAGAATGGTCATAAGAGTGCATGGAGTTAGTACAGCAAGAGAGCGGATAAGTACTTGTTGCCTAGAATGGAATGGAGGTTGAGAATGGTTTGCTCTTCTTCCGGGGAGAAGTTGCCTCTCTTGATGTCTGGCCTCAAGTAGTTGGTCCATCTGAGCCTGCAGCTCTTGCCGCATCGATTAAGTCCTGCAAGAGAGAAGAACACCAAACATACAAGGCTGTAAAACATAACAGAGAGAGAGAGAGAGGTACCTACCTGCAAGTTTTGGGAGTGCTCTCCAGCTGCCATGGCCTTGCTTTTGAATGTATCGGACCAGCTTCTGGTCTTCTTCAGGAGTCCAGGGACCCTTCTTAAGGCCATGCTCATCACAGCAAGGAGATCTCCCCATTGAAACCCTAGGAGGAGACTGGGTGGTGGGTTGGAGAGTGCACATTCCCACCAAGAGATGGCTTGCTCATATATACACTTCTGTATCTTAACCTGAGCTCACAATATTTCTGCATCGGACCAAAGTGATCTCAGCCCTTGGACCGAAGAAAACATGGTATTCTTCCATCAGTGACCACAGTGGATTTACTTCCACAGGTGATGCAAGTATCAAAAATGCTACTTTCTGTTTGGCATATAAACCTCAAAGATAGCAGCAGTGATGTGCAACGGCAGGCTCAGGCACAGTAGTTCATAAACTGGGAACTCAACCAATCGATCTACCCTCTCCTACTACTCTAACTTTGGGGATCAGGAAGTCAAAAGATTAGGTGACAAGTTGGCAATATTGCATATCCAGGTCTCTCATTAATATATCAAGGAACTCTCAGTGATCTTCTCCAAGGGTTGCCATCTCTGAAGATAGACTTCAACAAAGTACAAGGAACTTGTTTTAAGAGACATACACAGTTTGGTTTCGTGCGTGCTTCCTTGTGAGCTGACACTGTTACGTATTAATTTGCAGAAGGCACTCCATTTGTAGGAAACAAACTTGCCAAGGACTTCATTTGTAAGCCATGCAGCATCACTCACTTTGATTCTATATATCTCCAAAGGAACGAGGAATGAGATGCGGACAGAGGTATCATTTCGTTTAACTGAAGGGTTTACATGCATGCCAAGGAGATGTGGACAAAGGAAGGTACCACTCTTTTTGACCATGAAGTAGTATTAGTGATGGGGTTGGTGAAGCCAACATCAAAAACCTCCATTCTCTCTTTTCAGCATGAGCCTTTATGACAATCTTTAAAGGTGACACACTTTTTCCTCTCTCAATGACAAGGTGGGAATAGGATAATAAGAAGATTACTACCAGTGTCAATGAAATTATAGTCATCTTTTGCATGCATCTTTGCATTATCCTTGACTTGCATCATTTGGTGCTGGCAACAAGTCAAGCTATATGATAAACCCTATGGTGGACAAAATCAATAGGGCTTCTGATTTCATGAAGACTGGGTTCCTGAAGAAAGGTTCCTTGTCTGATGGACCACCTCACAAAACAGATGATTGCTTGTCCTAAATCCACTACGTCACCAATATAATTAATGGCAGAAAAAGGCAGCTTCTTTCTTGTAGACTTGGATTTCCAACAATGTCTTCCAGGTCCTGCAGCAGGTAAAGAAGTTGGGAACAGAAATCCTGGCTGGGCAGGTACTATTAGAAGATGAAACAGCACATGAATGTGCGTATAACATCCCATGCATGCATATTCTATATATATAATCTAAATAGGAGAGGGATACAAAAGAACACAAAATAAAAAACATAATTGTTTGATATTCGAATTAGGAAATTGAATATTGAATTGAATTACAATATGATAACAGATTAATAATTGCTTGTAAATTTGACAACCAAGGATATATCCTTAAATTTATTAAAAAGACATATTAAGATATCATGGAAATCAATAGATTGCCAGACTAATTTATAAAATCTGATGAAATTTATATGTGTTGTCATATGACAATAAAAAGCTTGCTTTTGATAAGTTTGTTTTATCTATGCTTTGATAATAATTTGAATTTACATGTAAAAGTTGTTCTGATTTATCTGTCATTGTTACAGTTGGTACAAGACACAATGAAATCATGTGAGGGGTATGGAACAAGACATGAATTATGTATGATCGCCCATTGCTTACATGACAAAACTATAAATCTTCAATATTGTAAATACTTAAACATATTATGTTAGATAAAATTTTTGGAATAGTTGATAAAACTGAATTATATATCCAACTAGTCTCTGTTTTTGACGTAGGTAAGAAATATGATATCTTTAAGTAGGATGACTCTTCTCTAGTGTTTCGGTCTAAGAGGGATCTGCAGAATTTGTTGTTATATTGCTTGATTAAGATTAGTTATCATCAATATGCTTGATCATCGCATAGATAACAATATCGTGGAAAAAAAATTCATTGAGGCACCATCAATGTTTTTTATAGATTAATTTCGGAGTATTTCTCTTTAGTTGGCACTCATCCAAGATTATTATGAACATCATAAGCGTACAAAACTTTACAATGGAAGTATGAGAATCTAATATTTTCTTAGAAAAAGAATCCTAAATTTTTAAAATTAATAAAAATAAAGGAAAAATATTTTATTTTCATTTCTTATATTTGAAAACCTAAGGAAATTCTGAAAATTTATTGATAACATTCAAATACATCAAAAATATATAAAGCATGACATTAGGCAAATAAGACAATCCTGGTTTGCAATTCGAGCTGGTTGGATCGGACTAGGCAATTCTGGAACATACCCTCGTGATCCAACTCAACCCGACCCACTATTAAGCCCTCCGATCTGAGCCGAATCGAGGTTTGGGTCACGTCGGATCAATTAAGTTGGCGTCAAATTTAGCTCTATAAGCTTCGACCCGGTTTGGGTCAGGTTAATTGACGCCAAATCCCGAACTCAACTCGAGTCGAGCTTCTACTAAGGCTTTCGGAGTTGGGTTCGAGTAACCCAAGACGGAGAAGAGTCGAACCCGAGACTATAAGCTCTGGGGCTGTTAACAGGCTTATATTCTTCAAGGCCAACCCGTTGGCCGTGCCCATACCGTTGGCACATCATCCATCGAGAATGCCACCACCAACTCTCCGTTCTCGGAAACACGAGAGAGATGAATGTTAAGAACATAAATTAGATCACATGAAGCGAAGCTGCTAAAAAAACACTCAAGAAAAAAAATATATGAAAAATATGAAGCGAGGCTGTTCACTTTGGTTCGTCAAGGATCATTGATGAGCCTGAAAAGGACCAAAAAAAAAAAAGAAAAAAGAAATAATAGTGTCTGTCACACACGCTGCACAATATGACCGAAGAGGGGCTTCTTCCGAGGCGGATCCCTAAGTTTATAATAATCTTAGAGATCACATCTATTTCTCGTGCGATCTAACATACGGCACTTGGAGAAACCGTTTGTATCGTTTCAAAACAAAAGATCAACCTTTCAGCTGTGCCTTGGAATTCTGCCCAAAATACCTGCCAATTCAACATCAGCAATGGAAACGCCTCGCCTAATGGAATTGACCGATGTCACCATCATGAAAGATATGTTTTAAGAGCTGCCTGCTTGAGTAATATCGTCTTATATATGGAGATGTTGATGTCCACTTGACCAAGTCTTTGAAGAAATATTTCCTTGACCGTAGTTGCGGGTCAAAGAAGACAACAATGTCATTATATATATATATATATATATATATATATATATATATATATATATATAATATGTGTGTGCTTCCTTTGAAAAGATATTTGATAATATCATTAAACTGGTCCCAAGCCCCGATTCATTGATATGAATCTTAATCATTTTTATTATCGATTCAGATCCTCATCTAAAATAACACTTTACTAAAATATATATTTAAAGATTTTAATGTTCTTAATCAAATTAGGGATATTATTTTGTAAGACTTAACTATAAAAAAAATTATTTAATAACCACTCTTGAACATTTGAGATATTATTATTTTTAATTATAGATGATGATATAATATTTTTAGAAAATTTATTACAGACTAGGTTGAAATTATTTAAATCTTGAGGTACTCTTGTGTTATCTATTCGCAAAAGTTTAATTTAATTATAACCTCACTCAAGTCCCAAAGAACTTATAAAAAAATAAATTGATTAGTTTAAAAATGAGTAACAAATAAATCAACGTCTTACGAATAAAAAGACAACATTATAAGTAATTTAATAAATAAATAATTTGTAAGAGAAAAAAAGAGGAATAACAAATACAAAATTTAGAATGTAACGAATAATTGTAAATCTGCAAATGACTACTCACGAAGTATCGAACTCGTTGGCAAGTTCTCATAGGCTTAACGTGCGAGCTTATAATTCTAATTAATACCTAACACTACCTCAAACTCCAATCCAGCTAGGTACCACCAAGGGGTTCTGAGATAACTAATATTTTTTTTCACATAGCCTATATGGCATATGAAAATATATTATTTTAGGATAGTTTTATCGAATTTGGCGAGTGATTACATTGTAGCTCTGTAAATTATTTTTGTTTATAATTTTTAAATAAAAATATATAAAATAAGGCAAAACACATTGTCAATTATATGTAAAGCAAATAAAATTGATGAATAATCCGTTGACAAAGGTGTTATGGGTAAGCGATAAATTATTAAAGACGTAATAACATGATCAATATCCCAACGTAAGGTGATTAATACTTCGGTGGCAAATGACCAACACTTGTGCCCCAAGTGGTCAATAACTGTCTTACCATCATTCAATCAATAAAATATGATATAATGTGCCATAATATTTTTATAACTAGTGTTTATTATGATATAATAGTTTCTAAATTTACTATAAAAGGTTTCCTTGAATATATTCCTAATACACAACTCTCCATCTCAAAAGCTAATTGAATATTTGAACATTTTACTAACTCAAAGTATAAGAGAGGTGTTATCGAAAATGTCCCAATGCAATTTTATAGGGATCGAGATAGATTCATTCATTATCAAAAGGATTTGACTCGAGATTGACTTAAATGAAGGATTTCAGTTTGATGTGAATCAGTTTCTAGCTCAAATAGTCGAGATCTAACTTAACAATAACTAATATCAATTACTAGATATGAGTCATTACGATATCACCTCACCTCGAGAAATTTTTTTAAAAAATATTCTTATACAATAACTCAAAAAATAGATTAGGTTGAATCAATATCGTGGAAGGAGTCGGACATCAGACGATTCTTCTGAATTGGTATTAATAGTTTAGGGTTGATCAGATTTAGATACTGTAGCAAAATTTGGTAACCAAATAACGATTGTATCAACATAGAGAATCGACGAACTTTCGATCTCTCCCATCGGATCATGAAACATAATGGAGATTGTACAATGTACATGGTTTTTTTTTCTCCCATCTTTTTCTTCATTCTGCTGGTTAAACATGTCACATGATTGATTTTAGGATTTTGAAGGACACGTGGAGGACCCAAATGTCGTACTGAATCCACAAATGAGACATTAACCCGACCCGACACATTGCCACCATCTTACCCCGGCTGCCATAATGCTTGCTCTCTCTCTCTCTCTCTCTCTCTCTCTCTCTCTCTCTCTCTCTCTCTCTCTCTCTCTCTCTCTCTCTCTCTCTTCCCTAGGAGGTTGCACTACTTGTTAGCATTTGCAAGGTTCATCATGGCCACTAACAAAACCCTAATCTTGCTCGTCAGAGGTTGTCTCATTGATTCGATGTACTTGAGCAAACATTGGATAGAGTGATAGACATTTTGATTGGATGAAATAAAATATTTTTTTTATTTTAAGTTTATAATATAGATCGCCAAATGAAGAATCCAATCAAAGCTTTGACATCTTATTAAGTATGTTGAGAAGTTCAATAAAATATTTTTATTTCCATCTCCATTTATGCTTCCCTTCTTGATTTTAGACATTAGGTTAGCAATATCTTGTTATAATTAAAAACTTTAATTGTAGTAAAAAAATATATTTACAATATATAATTATTACCATCTATTATGATTCGAGAATTGAAACGGGAATCTTGTGGAATCGATTCGATTTTGATACTATTTTTTCTATAAAATCAAAATAATTAATTTTGAAACTGAAATTATCATTTCACAATCCCATTTTGTCCCTCTCATACCTTTATCTTTATAATATATATATGTATAATATTATTCTAGGCTCATCTTTTCTGAAATAGATAATATCTTTTTTTTCATTCCTGATTCGCTTAAAAATAAATTATAAAAAATATTTATTGCACTATTGATGTATGCATATGCATTAATTGTATTTATAGAGTAGAGTTTCATGAGGTGTTATCATCCTCGTTTGATCCTATCCAATTTACGAAATTAAAGCGGTTCAAAAATGACTCGATCTGATCAAATCGAACCGGTGCACCGTGGCGGCGAGTTGCGACTACAATCGTGTCGAACCGGGTCGCGGCCAGATTGGCCGAGTCGGATTGGTCCGATTAGTTCGAACCTGTGCTCCGCAGACCCGGTCGAAATCGACCAACACGTCACTCACGCGTTAATGAGCTGTATTATCTTCCCTATTTTTTATTAAGCTTCAAGTAAAAGACACGCGTATGGTCTTTGACGTGGCTTTTGGGTTGCCTCTGTCGCCGCTCTTCATCCCAAGCGTCAAAGCAATCGAAGTCAACGGTAGCGGCCGAGGTCTCGTTCGTGTCCCTGTTTGCAGCCAACCTTAGCGTGTTGATTTGTTGAGTACCCTCTCTCTCTCTCTCCGCCTGTAGCCACTGCTGACGAACTCGTTTGTCACCGAACGCGTAATTCCCCAGTTCCACTTCCCTCACAAGAAGCAAACTTGTGGTCAGACTCTTCCTTGAATTTCTCTCCTCTTTCCTTGGTCACCTGGAACGAGGAGGTTGGTCGCTCCGGTAAGCAGATTTCTGAAAATTTTAACCTTTTTCTTTTGCTCCTGTGGCCGGCTTTTTGTGGATTGGATTTGGTTCTTCGACTGGTGGATTTTCGCAGCAAAGTTGAGATTTTGTGAATCGAGCTTGGCTAAAATGGTATCTTGGCATCCTAGGGGAGCGGAGATTGGGGATTGCCCGGCGACAACCGCTGGGAGCGATGACTTCTTTCTTTCTCTTTCGGGATTGTTGTAGATGATTGGTGTTTGGGTTTTTGAGGTGCAGGCTGTTGGCTCCGGCAAAAAAGATTGAGGTTTTTGCGTTTTGGGTTTTGTCAAAATTTAGGAATCGCCAGTGAGGTGTGCGGATTTTGATGGATAAGATCGGCTGTCTGAGGTCCTGCTGTTCTCGGGTAACAATTTGTCTCATCTGAGCCCTGATTTTGCCCTTCTTTTCTGTTAATTAAGATCCTAGAATTCTATTTTGCCTTTGTTTAATTTGGCTTATCATTCTTTCACTGCTGAGAAATAGGGAAATATTATGTTTAAAGTTATAATTGGGCATCTAATAATATTTTGCTTGGGTATGGAACATTTTAGATTAGAGTTTAGGCACTTGTCCTTGTCCAAAGTGTTGGTTCTACAAGTCTCTTGGTTGATTTGTGGGTAGAGACTTGGTTTTCTCTTCTCTTGATATATTTCTTCTTGATTAATCTATTGAATTATAAATTTTTCGTGGAGTATGTTTATAGGACTAGATTTTCAGATTCTCATTTGAGTATCTGTCGGTCTTGTTTGAAGGAGATATCTTAGTTTTCCAAAATCTTGTTTTGAATAAGTCACCAGTTCACTTTGATCATGCATTTCTATTAGCTGAAAATTTAATAAATGATTGAATAGACAAAAGATTGTCTCATGAATTTTTTACCTAACTATTTTTGGCTGACACTGGCCATGCTATTCAGTTTGCAGGTCCCTCACTAACTGTTGGTAAAGGTAAAAATTCCCAAGCTCACATCAGGATTACTTATGGGTTTAGCTTACTAAAAGGAACAGCAGATCATCCTATTGAGGATTATCATGTGGCTAAATTTGTTCGCATGAGAGATCAGGAACTTGGTCTGTTTGCTGTGTTTGATGGCCATTTGGGTGATACTGTGGCATCATACTTACAGAAGCATTTATTTACCAATATTGTAAAGGAGGTAACTTTTAGCTTATTTATGTAGGATGGAATTAAAACTCATGGATGCACATGGAATAATGCAATATGTGTTGCTTCTTTCTAGGAAGATTTCTGGACCAATCCTGATGTAGCCATCAGAAGGGCCTATGAGAAGACTGACAATGAGATACTCTCTCATAGTCGTGATTTGGGGCGTGGTGGATCCACTGCTGTTACTGCAATTCTTGTAAATGGCAGCAAATTGTGGGTGGCTAATGTTGGTGATTCACGAGCTGTTCTGGCCACGCGTCGAGAGGTGATACAGATGACAACGGATCATGAACCGAATTCTGAACGTGAGCGTATTGAAACGAGAGGTGGATTTGTTCTTAACATGCCAGGTTAGTCAGGCACCATTCTCTTTTAGTTATGTTTTGTGGAATAACAGTAGAAAATATGGAGTAATGAAATGCCAGTGGGTCGTTGCTTTGGTTTTCTTTTTATGATGAAAACCAAAATTTATGCAATCTTACTCTGTTCAAATTCGTTGTTGTTTCGTAAGTCCTTTGGGTGCTTACCAGTTACAAGTACTTGTAGAAGGCTTTATTAATTTAATGAATCATTTAAGTGAAGGTCTTCAACATTTTCTAAAGATTATACCTTTTGAATGAAATGGTCTCTCTATGATTTTTCAGTTTTTTTATCTGTAACTATTCTTGTATATGTGTTGTTTCATCAGTTGGCGAATAGAATTGTTCCTTGTAATAGATTGATGAGCTAACTCTTTTACCCTGTCTCAGAAATAGCCTATACAGGATAGTCAATTATTGAAGGTAATTGAGTTGATATAGAGAAAAAGAAACTTGTAAGTAGTAACCCACATAAACCAACAATTTGAACTAATCCTAACACCAGGGAAAGCTGAATAAAATGCATAGGTCAATGCATCCTCATAAGGATTTCATGTGAAGTTTGATATATCAGCTGCTTCCCTTTTCAACTCCAATCAAAGATTCATTCAGGTTAGACGGAACTGGTGAGCTACATATGTAGTTAATATGCATATGTTTATGCATCTTTGCTAAGTAGTTTAAATCATAAGGAGCAATCCAAGTTATAAGGTTGTCCCAAACTACATTGCTCTTGCTTTGAAACCTTGACTGTATGTGTCACAAAATGAAACATACTAATAAACTGTTTAAAGTTCTGCATCTCTTGTATATATTGGTTTCTGTTTGCAAGAAAAGCATGTCATACTAACCAAATCTTTTGAAATTGATGTTACCTATTATTCCTTGAACTTAATCATAATTGTTATAGACAACTTTCACTAGCTTGACATTTTTTTTCTTTGACCAAATCATGATAGAAGGTTCTTTTTCAATAGTGCAATTTGCTCTTGCCATCCTATAGGACATTCAAGGAACATAAAAAATTCCTTTTTGTTTAGTTTAATACTAGTGAACTTTCAGGGGATGTCGCAAGAGTTAATGGGCAATTAGCTGTTTCGCGGGCTTTCGGAGACAAGTGCCTCAAGCCACATTTAGGTTCAGATCCTGATATACAAGTTCAAGACACAAACTCAGAAGCAGAGCTGCTCATCCTTGCAAGTGACGGCCTCTGGAAGGTTGTTTACCATAAGTTCTGGCATTCACTACTCATTTAAGTTCACCACATACTTACAGTAACTTTTCACCAGGTGATGAACAATGAGGAGGCTGTTGATCTTGCAAGAAAATTCAAGAATCCACTATCAGCAGCCAAGCGGCTGACTCTGGAAGCCTTCAACCGAGATAGTAAAGATGACATATCGTGCATTGTTGTTCGATTCAAGCGGTAGGACTCAGTCATAAACCTCATAAGATGGTCATCAAGAGCTTCATTACTTTACAGATGCTTATATGACTTACTACTCGTCCTGTTTTCTTGTAAATGCTTCTATCAGTTCATGTATATCAGGTTCTTTTCTGTACAAGCCAACCATATTTTCTCTAGTGCATATATGGAGACTGCAAAACAGTGATAAATCTGATTTTTTTTTTTCAGATGGTGATGAGAAGGGTCATGTAGTGTCCTGCTGTTTATTAAGAATAGAGATTGGTATTATGCTTGCATATAAATTGAACTGATTTGGATTTTTCTTTATCATTTTTTGGTGGTTTCTTTACTTTTGCATGCCAAATTGTCCAGTAAATATATTGAGAAAAGGTTCTGTCATCTAATATACCTCATGATTTTATTGAGAGCGAAACATTATGCGGGCAGTGGCTTGCAAAGAAAAGGCCCTCATGTAATAAGCCTGGTTGTAAGTTGAAAACATGAAATAGCAGTCACATGCTGGTTGGAGGACAAAGTTCAGATGAAGGTGTTTGGATGAGAACAATCAGATCCAGCTGTCCTCATCAATCACAATTCTTACTTTTAGACTAATCAGGAAAATATTACTTACTGATAGCAAAACAGATGATACATAAAAGAAACCATCAGTCTGTCATCCTCTGACAAATCAGATCTATTCTTTCCTTTTTTTTGTCTTCCTCTTATTTTTCCCTCTTAAAACTAATAACCATGGAGTTTCCAGGTTGCAGCTTGGATGAATAGTCTTAAAAATGAGATGTACAAAAAGAAAGAGAAAGTGTTGCTTCAAAGAAGAAGATTAGTAAGAAAAAAAAAGAATAGTTTTTTGCTGGCTCTCTGCCTTCAACCATCTATATTACAGCAGTCATTCCTTAACCAGTATAATTCTTAGCAACATAAATTTTTAGGCTGCTTCTTCATATCTTTACGCCAAACATGGCAAACTTGACCTACCCTATGCTCTCTGATGCAAATTTATTGCCTAATTACATAGCCCATGCGAACCTTGCGGTTCCGCATGAGTGCAACATAACATTGGTTGTTGAAGAATCTTCGCCTCACCACTCTGTTCTTGCTTCTGATTCTACCTTTTGCATGATGAGAAATTTATGGAAACCACCGTCCACATATGACCAATGATTTATCCTATGCCAAGCTGTTGTAATTGTATGAGTTACTGCTGCTTCCTAAAGAACGGCTTCTGACAAACCAGGAGCTTTTTGTCACTGCTACTGTCGAGCTCCACCATGCGGGCATCCCATCTCAGCTGTGTTGTCATTGATCTAGCAGCTTCAACAAGATGTGTCGCATCGCGGATTATCACCCAACCCTACAATTGTGCCAGCACCAATATTGGATCAAGTACTTCGCGACCACATTAACTGAATGAATATAGTTCAATATTGTAATGAACTAGGTACAAACATGTTGTGAAGTTGCCAAGGACTTTATGATTTCATCTCCTGATAGTTATTCCGCTCAGAAGAATGCATCAATGCTGACTAGCATATAAAAGAAGTTCCACATGAAGAAGAAACTGTAACGTACCTCAGGTCGTAGAATGCGATCAATCTCTAAGAAGATGTCAAGCATGGAACACCTATGCTTTTGGCGAGTCTCGAGAGACAGCAATCCATCAGCATGCACCATATCATAAGTTCTTGGATACGTTGGAAATGCTTCACACCTAATGAAATATGTCTCAATTAGATTACCAAACCCCTATAAAACGATATAGTATCTAGAAGAGCTACATTTAATATTAATACCAGGGTTCTTATCAACTATTCCAATACCCCTTGAACATGATGACAGGAAAAAGGCTTTTGGATATTTATGTATCATTACAGGTCAAATCAAGGAAAAATATACAGGTATGAGGCTGCAACATATGAAGAAAAAAAAAAAAGAAGTGGTTTTAGTGGCTCATACCAATCATGTTGAACACCAATAAACCCCCTGTCGAAAATCAGTGGGAGATAGTTCGGGCCACTTGTAGGCACAACATTCATCACCCACACCGATTTTCCGGCATCCAACAAAGCAGCATTAAAACCACCAAAATGAGCATTCATATCAAGAACATTTCTAAGCATGTTAAATGGCGGGGATGGGTCCTCGTCACCAGGTCTCTTTGGATGATCAGAAAATATAAGAGGTGAAAGAAGTGACCAAAAATTATGATTCACCGAATTCCAATTTGCAGCATCCTCAGCAAAGTCCTCAGGGTGTACTCCTGATCAGACGAAATGTTAAACAAGGATTTGCATATTATAAAACAGGGAAACTTCATCAGCTGAATCTTGTATTTACCATGTATATCAAGTTCAGTTGAATTCAGACTAGCTCGAGAAGGCCAGGGTGTATGACACTCGATGGGAATCCACCGCCGACTTCTTGTCCCTGCTATACAGGGATTGAGTGGTTGGTAATATGGAGATTCAACATCATGGTTTCTACCACAAACTGCAGGTCCAGCCTTCCTGTAAAAATTAAACACGTAGCATTATGAATAATTGGGAGTCATTAGGCATTTCTGTTGTTGCATTAAAGGACCACAGTTAGATTTTCCCCATGACGGAAAAATATGAGCAATATAACAAAAAATTTGGAGGAGTCAATACCTAGAACTGTAGCATTTCCTTCTGCTAGTCTTCTTCCAGACAATTGTTTCATCTTGCTGTGACAACATATCCCAGCAAAGATTTTCAGCAAAGTCACGAATCATTGACCACTTCTTTTGATTTTCTTTTTCACGTTGGGATCTATGAGTATTCATTTGTGAAGTCCAGACAAAGTATCCCCCAGGTCTCAAAAGTCTGTCGACTTCAACTAGGAAAATACCATCTGCCCTGATATCAACATTTTAGAAACCAAAGCCCAATACATAGAGGATAGACTAACATACAATTACAATATGCGAAAGAGGAAGAAGAAAAAGTGGTAAAAGTACTCGATTTTACAATCAGGAAAGAAAAAAAAAGGTACTTTCATCCATCCACCTTTTACTCATCCTTTGAGATGTTTAACAACGAAGATGCAAGGTTATAATACCACGATTTTATGTAAACATGTTAATTTTCTGCAGATCATATGGCACTTCTTTATATTAGTATACACTGACAATAATTTTTGTTGATATAAATTGTACTCAGTTTGTCAGCACGACAGAAGAAAATATATGACAGAAGAAAACATATGACAAGTTCCCCCTAATTCTAAATTAAGAAAAAAATAATAAACGAACACTAACCATTTTTCTCCCACTCAATCTCACATCTTGCACAGTGCAGCATATCAAAAGAAAGGTACGGATATGGCAACTGTCTTGATGAAAATGAACCGATCATGGCAGGAATGCCTCTCTCAAGTGTTAGTTGAACTTGACTACCCGATGCCTCATAATTTGCGATGCACATGGTCAAGAGCTGCTTTGAGAAGAGATGCGCTCCAAAGCTTCCAAAACCACACCCTATATCTAGAACAGTTCTTATCTGGAACATTAGTCAACACTAATATGTCAACGATATCTATATAGAGAATTACAAAAGCAATAATAGATGCTACCATAATGATAAACAAGAAGCTTAGTATGGAGAATTACAAAAGCGACAACAAATGCTACCATAAAGATAAACAAAAAAACCTAACTAGCATTACAAACATTTTTAATATCAAATGCAGATGAAAGTTGAAGACAATTACTAATTAAAATTATTTTAAGAATAATTTGACTGAAAGCTAAGCCAGACAGATGAAGATTGACAAAGGAGGCTTTTTCTTAAGGATCCATGAAAATCGACAAAGAAAGTGAAGATGATCAACTTATTCTATAGAAAACCTAAAACATCAACTACATGTTAAGTTAGACAGATGCCAGAAAAGCTCACGAGAATATGCTTATAACAGGTTAATGTATTTTGTGAGTGAGAAACAACAACAACTTATTAACTCGTTGGTGTGACTGATGCAGCAAAATAATGACCTTATGTACACTGTATTCAACTTTTGTTGTCTCCTATATTTAAAGTTTCTTCCCTTGATCTGCAAAAGCTTAATTCAAATAAACAAACAGATAGCTCTCATACAGTGAAAAGAATGGCACTTACCCCAGATTCGATGAAGTTAGATTCGTTCGGTAACCCAATCATCTCTGCTATTTGATGAGTATAATCTTCTACACCATCAACCATGAGGGAGCCAGAACGGAAAGAGATCTGTTCTTCCTCCACCATCATCCTACCAAGGCACAGCTTATCAGTCACATATATTATATAAGTAATGATCAAAACAATGTACAGAAAAAGAAAATAAGAATATCCACTCTACCTCTTGGTTAAGCTCCCAGAGGAGAATTCGTGTCCGGTGATCTTGACATTCTCCTTCCAAATGATGTCCCTCCCACCTGGCCACCTCAGTGGAATTCTGTAGTTCCTTGGAGGAAGAATCAAACAACCCTTCTTGGCATCAGGAACACAGTTTCTTTCATACTCAATTGGCACCAGGGGATCCACCAAATCAAAATCCTCGGAGACATTGTTATAACAAGGTGCATAGTTCTCATACTCAGGTGGGCAGAATTCCAACTCTTTCAGCCGTGCAATTCCAAGCGAGAGCTCTCCGATCTCTGTGAGATCAGCGACAACCTGTTCCTGGAGGCGCCGGTAGCCGCGGTGGATGTTGCCCCCAGAGGAGGTGGAGATGGAGATGGCCCAATAGAGGGAGCTGGAGAGCGAAAGTACGATAAAGACGACTAGACCCAGCTTAAGGAAGGTAAAAATGAGACTTTGCCGGCTTCGATTTGTTCCAGCGGGGCTCATGAGCTCGTGGCCGAATCCATTCTCCCCTAAATCCTTTGCTTGATAGCTCACGTCAAAGAAGTCATGGCCGGCGCCGCCACTGCCCCTTCCGCCACCGGAGAACCCACGGTACAGCGGCCTCGACATCGCCTTCTTCCCTGCTCCAAGTGCAATTCAACAGAAACTCAAATTAAGGTTTCATCAGAAGGAAAACACACAAAGATCAACAAAAATATAACTCCTTTCCACCTAAAAGCAGAACAATGTGACTGTGAACGGGAACCGTAAGCACCGGAGAAGAGGGAAGTGAGAGATTGGAAGGCCATGCTTCCCAGAACAACATTAAAAGCCATGGAATGGCACCAACTACCTCATAAATACCGCAAAACATGGCGAAAAAGAGGAACTTTTCTAAAGGGGGAATTCCCCTACCTCAGTTCCGGTTCAGTAAAGCACGCAAGATTGCGCCTCGACTTCTATCTTCTATTGTTCAATGGAGCCCAACGTTGATTCCGATACCACGGGAACGCAAACCCGAAGGCATGAAGCAATTCAAGGAGCAAACTTTACACAGGGGTTGCCGACTGAACGGAAGAGAGCGCCAGAAAAATCCCAGCTTTTTTCAGAATGGAGATCTCAAGAGCTCTGCCCCCGCAAGCATCTCACCATCCCCGAAGAACCTTTATCTTGGGATTCTCTTTCCCCCTAATTTCTTCGCCGCCCTCGCCCTCGCCAACCAAATGCATAGAAGAGGACACGGGAGATCGGTCCGCCTTCCTTTCCTCTCTCTCTCTCTCTCTCTCTCTCTCTCTCCCACTCCCACTGCTGTTCTCCTGGCTCTCCTTCACGAGCCTCCCTTATGTCACTCTGTCCCGAGCAACGCTAATATAATAATGAGAATAGCATTCAGTTCTCAACAGTAAATAGGATTTCATGGAGTCCAGCAACACAAGTAAAGTTCGGTTCTTGAGAGGACGGTGAGTTACCTCAGTGCTAAAAGATCTCGTTAAAGTTTTGTGTTTTTTCTCGGAAAGAAAATTCATGGCTCCATCACAATATAATAAACCAATAAAACAGATATAATCATTGCAGATCAAAGAAGGGTTACACTCCTACGGGTTTTTGCATCTGCATTGCAGAAAGGTGGATTTATGTATGCAGGATATGGCTTCGGGAAAAGGATTTTGGGAAATCTGGCATCGAAACAACCGTGGTCTCCACTTAAATTTGCAGACAATAAAGTAGATTTAGCAGAGCTATAAGAAAATGAGGCATCTGAAGCAACATTTTGAGATGGCACCACCACCACACCATAAATTATACTGGCCATCTTATCAAGAAGTGACAAGCACCTCAAGATCATTCAAGATGGCTCAAAACTGGCACTCCCAGTGGAAAAATGAGCAATTAATTCCTCTCTCAGAATGATCTCAAACAGTTTTATGAGCAAACACAAATGAGCAAAATTGAAAAACTACCTTCTATTTTCATGTCACAATCCACCCAGAAAACAGAAAGGTTGGACTCGTCAATGAATCCACATTTTTTGTGGCATGAACTCATTTAATTAGCGCGCTCACACACCTCTTTAAGAGGCAGCACACGGTTCAACAATGGAGGTGGTGAGATGGGCACTACCATGCTTCTTAATGGAGGCGGTGCGAGTGCAGCAGACGCAATACCGCTCTTCTATGTGGAGGCGGTGCGACCACGACGGTTGACCTGAGAGGCACCTGTGGGTCCCGGGTCCCACGGGATGGGTGGGTGAGGTGGGTTGTCGACCGGGATCGGTGTAGGGACCGTTTCGTCTTCGTCGTGACGGGCGAGTTATGAACGCGCGACGCCGATACCGCTCCCGTTACGACAAACCGCGTCGGGCAGTGTCGGGGGCCCACCTTACGCCGCCGAAGCGCCTGCGTGGCGCTATGGTCACCCCGTGATTGGGGTCTTTACCACGAAATGGCTGATTTACCCCAAAACTCGATACAAAATTACGAGAAGGCCAGCCTGCCTCGGTGGCGATTCCGCGACGTGATTGGCCTCGAGTCGTGGGATTCCAGGGCGTCACGGAAACCGCGTAAATTCCACCTCGGAGACGGTGAAACCCGTACCTTTGCCAAACAGCGCACACGAAATCTCGCGCATGAGCACCCATTCTTGACGTCATAATACAATACGAGACGTCATCATTGCGGTGTGGCGAGCCCGTTCCCTTCTCGGCGACGGATAGCGAAAGTTGCAGGGCGGAGACTGTACGCTCGTGAACGTATACATCACATCCTCTCTTCAGCTCGCATATACTCCCGTGTACTTTGAAGAATAAAACATGGTATACTGCATTACTATACGATTCTTCCACTAAATTCCACATGACGCTGAAGTTAAAGTCTCTCCCTTCGCAGATGTCATCCTTCCATGTCCCGAGACAATAATGAAGGAGGAGGTTCCGCGGCTCGTAGCCCTCCGAAGGCCGAAACGTAGGAGAACGGACAAAGGACATATTACACCCTCGGTCCCTTTCTCAAGGAAACAGCGTGCATGTCATGGATTCCCTCGCCCACAACTTGGCTCTTTGGTCCCCTTAGCGTCCGTATATTTCCAAGAAAACCTACCGACACTTCGTCCACGAGCCTAAGCTTATTTCTCTAATGGAGCGTCTGAAGGAAGGGGGGAGTAGATAATGAGTCTCTAGGGTTTGCACTAAGGTTTTACCATTCATCATTAAGAATTAGAGGTGAGTATCGTAAGTACGATGATGGTCACCATCACATCACACTAGTGGAACGCATGAATGAGAAGCTATGGGGGGGATGCATATCTTCTTTCTACACACTAAGTTGGCCAAATAATTAAGCATTATCATAGCAGTTACTACTCCAAAAGAATGAAGAGGGTGATTTAAGGAGGCAATAGTGGGGAGGTAGACTTCCACAGCAGACGGTGGGGTCACATCACTGGCTGGATTTGACAGCATGATCAATGTCAACAGTTGGGGCATTTCTTTGTCTTAGAATGAGTTGTGGCATCCCCACTAGTGACATTTTGATCATTATGATTAAGATATGCTTGGCTTTGAGGCAAGTGACTGAGGACCCAATTGTTAGAAACAAGTATTTAATTACCTGTTCTTAGTGTAGAACAATTATATTCATTTTCTAATGGTTTTGGAACATCAGCTTGTTGCCTTTGCTTGCATTATTATTATCTAAATAATAGCCAAAAAAATATTTAAAATAACTAGAGAAATAAGAAATAGTGAGATTAATCTTTGTCAGACAATGTGAAATGATTAGGAGTAATAATGTGAGAAGATATAAAAGAGAAACCTTATGTATATGAATTGATTTCCCCCTTTGACATAACAACTTGTAGCTCATGAGTAGGGGGGAAAAAAGACTTTAAAAAGAGACCTATACTATGATTATAATCAAATACCTTGTGACACCCATCTGTATAGCTGTAGGGTTATAATACATTCTTAAGAAACTATACTACTTGAGGACAATTATTTTAGTCAAATGTTCTGTAGAGATATGCTACTAATTGATGATCTTGCAGACGGTGGCTATTTGTTAAGGGGAAATCAGTAATCCAGAATAGTAGATAGCACTAAATCAATAACAAATAGATTGTTGACATGTTAAAGCGGTGTTAGTTTCTGTGATGGACGCAGCATGAGCTCCATATAGTGGAAGAGAAAGAGAATGAGTAGAGGTTTGGACACTGTCAATGGATCGGTAGAAATGTGGAAGATATTGTTTGGTGAAATAACAACTCATGTTGTTCGATGCAAGTCAAAGATGCTATGTGAGCAGCCCTCCACGGAGAGATGGGGGTCACACAAATGGCAGGCTGCTTGGCTGTTGTTGTTGACTAGTGTTTTGTCTGTGAGGCAAAGTGCAGCCTACCCTAACAAGGATTTGTGTTAGGGAGGCACTTTTGATGTGGATTTCTTGCTGAATGATATTTCTACTTGCATGAAAGATTTTGAGGCCACTTTCTTTAAGTTTCTGGAGGTAATTGTTATGGTAATTATGACATGGGTAAAGAACTCATAGGTACATCATGAGTTCAGTGCCTACCTTGTCTGTGGATCCAACAACATGTACCATTTATCATAGAGAATACTATTATCTTGTTTTTCCTTGACATGGTACAATAATATTTTAATACTTTTACTGGACACTGAGAGACAAAAAAAAAAAATCATCAGTTCTTGAGATATAATATATGTGCATAATTTAAATTTAGAGAGATAAATTTGAAAAACCACTTATTTGGGAAGGATATACAGATGTAGTCTTGCCAAAGTTCAGATTGTGGATAAGAGGAATAAAAGATGAAGATTAATTTGTGGATATTTGATAGATTTTAGTAACCAATGCTAAAGAATTTTGATTAGATAAAGAGAAGTGGACCTGTGACAAGGACTAATGTCACACCATTCCAGGCTGTTGGATGATGGTTAGGCTTGATGGGTACATCAATGCCACGGCTATAACTAATCAATGATTAAGATGACCCACTAATTCACCTGTTCTTTTAGTCCTCTTGCATGTCTTATGATTTCCATTGAGATGTACTGCCAGCCTATGAAATTTGTGTCCTCAAAATTGATGTCGCAGCATGTTTTATTGTTTGTTCTCATTTTATTTCTCCTCATTGTTTTATTTCTTTCCCTGAACCAAGAGAGTTGTGTTCCGCTTCTGATCTCTCTATGTTCATGTTGGGACTTGTGATTTGACTCTTAAAAGAGCAGATTTGTCAGGAAACTACTGCACATTCTTATATTATATCGAACACCAGAATCTGTCAACAGAGACCTTCAGATCAATTTTACAGTTCCACAGATCACACACATTGACTAAGGAAGATGAAAAGATCATTGCAATTCCTACATTTTTATTGTATATTACACACTCAAAGCAAACTGCAGGAGGAAGATGTGGAGGATACACACAGACATGAACAGTTCCGTGAGAAATTTTAGAACGAAAGCATGGTAATTACAGATACGCAGTCATGCAAAAGCCAAATGAGGTGTTTAAGATTCCATACGTAGCGATCTCAACTTCCTACTTGGAAGGGCTTGCAGGCAAGAACAGTTCATGAATAGGTATTGTGATTTAAGAGAGAGGTGCCAAAATAAGGACAAGTCGTCCTTGGAACGCAGAGCCCAGTAATGATGGACTGTTCTGCCGCCTCACCTATGGAGATTCTGCTGCATCCTTACCAAAGCAGACAGCTGTAGATACTGTGAGCTACTCGTGGGAGAAAATTAAGTGTGCAGTAAATTCCTGGACACCAAGAAATTTGACTTTCTAATGGTTTGTTTGAGTTGAACTCAATGAACAAGCGACTGCTGAGCGCTTCTTCATGCCGAACAGAACAAGAGTACATCAAGTAGATGTCCGTTCCGGCATTTAAAGGGAATGCATGGATAAGAATGCTCATAAAGCTATCCATGATATAGGACAGGCCCATCCGAAATGAAATAAAAGTGTTGCATTAACATTCTTCCAACTTGGAACTTCAACCAACTGCCCCCACATAATATAAGGGGGGAAAATAAGAGAAAAACAAAGGTATATTGGCCTATTGGTAAATATGAACAGGTAACCATGAGCCGGGATTGGCAATGGAAGTAGCCGGCTGAAATTGACGAAGAAATCAGACAGATTCATCTAGCCAGAAGCAACAAGAGCACTTTGAAGTAACGATTTAAGGTCCTCAAGCCTGCAACGACCGAAAAGCTTCAGACAGCCGAATCCTAATGAAATTGCATTCACAAACAACACAGACACATACCTGACGTTACTCAAATCGGGGTACGTCGCAATTGCATCACTGAAGTCCTATATTAACAAAGAAGCTATAAATCCTTACAAACTCAATGTCCTATGATTAAGAGATATAAATCTGGTACGAGAGCAAAGATCACCTGGTTGGCGGTAGAAGATGTATATGTAATTATACATGACATTCCAGCCCCATTTGCTGCCTGATAAATGAGAAGTTCTGGTCAAAATCTATAGTAACAGTTTTTTTTGCATGTAAAGTGGAAAACTTGCCTGAAGTCCAATAACACTATCCTCTATGACCAAACAGTTCCTTGCTTGCAAACCTAGTTTCTGGGCATTAATAAGAAGCTTTTTTGTTCAATACAATTAGTAGACCAAGTTCTAGATTCTTTGGTAAAATCCACTTAACAAGACTGTAAACTACCATTCTATGGAATTACCTTTAAAGCCGTAATATATATCAATGGATCAGGTTTTTTGGCTTTGACATCATCACCTGCAAAAACAATTTTTTTGTCAAGGAAAATGCAGTATGTACCTCAGCTTATATGATATAGCGATTATTCTGATTCATTTCAATGAAAATAGTAAGAATCATAAGCAAAATTGTTACATCCATGCGTTTGTGATGGACTCATTGGAAGTTGGAACTCATGACCTGTACGTGTTTGAGGATCAATCTCAATATCCTTCTTTCACTGGTGGCATAACGTTTCTTCCACTAATGGCAGGTTTGCTGAGTGAAAACATGGCATTATTTGTACAAATCCATTTGTGCATCTAAATGGGTAGAAATGTGGCCAGATCCTAATCTGGGCACCCATAGTGTTCTAGATCTGGATACAGATCGAAAACTTTGATCCAAATATGGAACAAGTTGGACGATTGAATTGGAAGAAAGAGATGCCATTAGGGACATTCTATACAAATCCTCCTTTTCTCTTCCTTTCTCTTTCGAGCCTCCTAATCTCGTTTTGTTGTTTTAATTGTCATATAGTGTCTCACTGAAATTAATACAACATTACGTGGGTGAACTATATTTTACATAATATTCAAATGATCTATTTAGTGATATAATGCATAAAGCTTATAACTGAAAATTGAGTATGCAACGAATTGGATTGGTAGCATATGATCATGTAGGTATTTGTGTCTGCTTAGGGAGAAAACATAAAAGGAAACCAAAACTTCCCAGAGGAGTATTTATATTCATTAACCATAGGTGAATAAGGCAAGCTTATGGTGAGAACCAGAGCCGCAAAACCTATCACGATGTGAACTAATTGTATCAATCTTGAGCTGACACAAACAACTTTTAATTCCATATAGTGTTGAATATTGAAATGAAAGTACCTGCAAGGAAGCAGTCAAGTCCTTGGAATCTCTCCTACAAGAACCACAAAAAGGTGATGTTACAGGATAAACATATACGGTGCACACTAGATATAGAAAAATGATAAAGTTTTAGAAGAAAGGGTTACTAGTCCAAGAAGATTCTCTAAGCTCAGAATAACTGAACTCTTAGTTGCTGCAGAGCAAACAGCAACCTTAATACCCTGCATTTTCAGAAGTCATGCACCATAATTTAATGTCTGATAATCATTAAAACACATTACAACATCTTGATGGATGATACACAACATGATGATGGCCAACAGTCAAAAGTAGATATGCAGTTAGTTATCGCTTTGTGTCTGCAAAGTTTATTACCGCACCCTTGGCATCATCCATTAATTGCAAAACACCAGGTCGAGGCTCGACCTATTCACAGAAACAAAGCTATGGTAATTGTGATGTATTTTTGAATCTTAACATCATCAGCAAATTTATTGTCATAAAGACTTGTTAGCAGTGATGAGAGACTGATACTTACAGAGCCAGATCTAATTATTTCTTTGTACCTTTCGGTCTTCCAATCCTGCAAAAACAATGATCCAATTGTCTAGTAATAAACATGTTTCCAAGCGATCAAAACAACATCAAAAGTATCAAACAGTTATGCATTGAAATGACATGGATCAGCTCAACTAAAACGTATATGGTGGTCATCTATGCCTCCTCATAGTTCTCTTGGGCAGTGTAGTGGTGCTAAATTGCCGAAAGATTTGTATGTGGGTTATCTAACCGGTTTCAAGCAAAAGAATGTAGTACATGGACCATTAAAGGCACTAACCTTATTCTATTACTTGCACTTTTCCCAATCCATCGAACTCAATAATTCAGTAAAATCAATCATCAATTACCAACTTGTCAAATCCTCTTTTTGGTTTCAGAAAAAAATAAATTCAGTGGGAATGTACCACAAACAACAGCCAAAAGACACGCAAAGATGTTGATTTCACTCGCCTGGAGGACGTCGACCAACTTTTCCCTGTCTGAATCACTGGCTGGAGGTGTCTCAAAGATCGAAGAAGAAGGCCACCCATTCTCACCGAAGTACCTGCGATCCCGATCCCCACCCAGATTTAGGTTATCAATTTGCCATCAAGAAACAAAACTGGACGAAGAGGTAACGGAAATAAATCGACGAGAAGAGGAGTAAGTGCGAGGACCATCTCATCTTGGGCTTGCCACCGCCGATGCGGTTCTGGAGCTCGTCGTAGAACTCGGAACCCCAGTAAAGAGGCTGGGAGGAGGACGGGGGGCAACGGACGGCGAAGTGTTCGAAGGCATCGTTGTAGGCCTGGCGATGGAGGTGCTCCGATTCGAGGATGACGCCGTCGCAGTCGAAGATGAGGGCTTGGAGGGGAGGGGAGGAGGAGGCGGCGACGGCCAACGGACGAGGGGAGCGAAGACGGGGGCTTTGGGGCAGGCGAACAGGCAAAAGGGCGAGGCGGTGAGGAGAAGCGAGACGGCGAGAGAGTGGGGAAGGGGAGGGGATAAGAAGGGAAGCGGAGGCCATGCGGTCGCTACGGATGCTTCTATCCGATGCGGTTTCGTCCTCTTATTTGAAACGGGAGGCAAAAGGAGAAGAAACCAACGACCAACGGAAAGGTGAAGGAACGGCGGGGCAGATCGGAGATGAGGCGTTCGTGGCTTTGAATCGACGGATCAACAACTCGAACCCAACGGCTATCGCCTTTGGATGCGTGGCATACACACATATGTACATACATATGTGTATATATACCTCGCATTCGTCTCGGTCGCATGATGTTTGGTCCGAACGTAGCGTTCAGGTCTAACTCAACCAAATTCTCTAGAGGGATAGATTGGATCCACATCAAACATTTCTTTTCTTGCTATTGTTGTTTGATACGGAAAAATTCCACACCAAATCAACGTTCAGTTCAGTCAATCCTATGCGATGGAATCAGCTTGATTTATATGCATCTCGGACAACCAGAATCTGCGTCTCGAACACCCAAAATCAACGTTATTGATCCATACACGTCCCACAACCAAAATCTTAAACGCCTTAGGCCAAAAATAGCTTTGATAATATTTTTGACACAAACAAACATCGTAATCAGGATCCTCATGCACTAACAGTACGACATGGGATGATACCCACAAAACAGATCGGTATCCGAACTCAAGACAGTAGGCGCAAACAACACTCCTCTGAGTTGCTTGGATTTAATCATGAGAAAACTTCTGCCGAATGATATGTTGTGCTTCCTCGACCAATGACTTCACCACTTCACCAGCGGGAAGGATTTCCTTGATGAGACCAACACCTTCACCAGCATACATGGCCATGCATTCAACATCACCCGTTGTTGTTGGATTTGGAACAGTACCAGCGAACCGACGTACCTCCTTTGGCTGAGAAAGAAAGATTATTTAGCTTTGAAGTACCATTTTCCGGTGCTCGTTAGTATTTGCTATGAGAGTGTAAGATCGAGACTCTCATAAGCACATAATTTCACGGCTAATGTATCGAGCCAGAACAAATACGAATATTGGAAAGGTGATCTGAAGAACATGTAATCCAACTGTTCCAAAGGAACTGCCACATGTGCATGAATATCTTCTAACCTAATTGCTTTTGGAAAATGGTGTTTTTGCATGACAATATTCAAAGCAAAAAAAAAAAATCATATATCGATCTCTATAGCACTCAATTGAAGGCAAATTGTTGAAAACATAGAATTCTATGTATCATGCAAAAGCATACAGTAAAAGCAAAGTAAATATAAATCCACAAGATGCAGTGTCCGAAAGCTAAAGAATAAATGTTTCCTAGCTAGCAACTAACGCATGTGCTCATTATATCATGGTGGGCCATGATTTTGAAGAATCATTTTGTCACACACAGCATTCACATAAAACAACGCATATTAAATGTCATATATGAAAAGATGATACAACCCAATGGATCTCTATTTATCATCCAGGAAGAAAGTTCATCAGGAATTTTGATAGAGAGTCATGCAAGTTTCAGCATTCATACTTGAGATTCTACGAGTTCATCTACAATGAGAAAGTGACTCACCACACCATGAATTACTGAGAGACCAATGACAGGTTGATTTTCCTCATTTTCGTGTTCTGGTAGATGCCTCCATTCATTGAAAAAAGGCGTTTGTAGCACACGCTGTGGTGCACCAGGCCATCTTGAACGGCCAAATATATTTGTAAACTCTGTTTTGTCAGATTCAATCAGCTTTTGCTTATAATGAGGGTGTGCAAAGCTTTCAAGAGTAGCAAGAAACCTATTATTGTTAAACATGTGAGCATAAGGAGATGAAGGAATGTAAAATCATATGCTTGGAGATATAGAACATCAAGTAGATTGCAGACCTAGTTCCAAGGCAAACACCTCGAGCACCAAGAACCAGTGCAGCTACATAACCACGAGCATCTACAATGCCACCTGCAGCAATGACTGGAATATCACAATCTGACACCAAGTCCACTACTCTCGGCAATAAAGAGATCAATCCATCCTGCATAAAGAACAAAAATTAAGATCAACTATATAGTTTCTATTTTCAAACACCGGAGAACATGCTCCTCCTTGAGATCATATTTATAAGTATGTGACGTTTTGATATGGTTCTTATGTCTAAAAACCCCATCCTTGATGGTAACTATAAAGCTGAGCATAGTCGTGGAAATGAAACATATACAAGATGATACAGACATGTTGACATGGCTAATCTTCGTAATATAGGACACCAAATGGCATAGACACAACAATTAGAAAATTCTCAGATTGTATATGTTGCAAATATAATAAGAAACCTAAAAGATAGTCATGAATTGCCTTAAATCCATATGCAAAACACTAGGAGATATTCAGCCACAGAAAGTTCAATATTAAATATACCAACACGGTATCCATTTTCGACATATCTATTAAGCCTTATTTGGATGGTATATGTCCTACAGTTATCAATTATGCCATATAGAAATATTAACAGATGTAGATGATGCAGATATTTTGATATTTTTGAAGTATTGGACATGTGTCCAGAAGTTTCTTCCATGTAAAGTAAATAGACGTGGCAGATCTTTTGAAATATCTCTGCTTTATAGCTATAAACTAAGAATACTACAATGAAATCACTGAACTGATTGTAAGAGGAGCATAAATATAATATTTGGAGTTAGCAATACATTGCTAATAATACCAATACCTGACCAAGTACATGTCCACCTGCTTCATGACCTTGAACAACAATTGCATCCACACCAGCACATTTCGCTTTGTTGGCATCTTCAATGCAACCAACCTATACAAGGGCATAAAATACTTGGCCAAACAATAAGCCCAAAACACAAGAAAAGAAATTGAGGAGTAGTCCTCATTCTGCAGGTTCTAAGCAGTAGTTTCTTTTTAGAAAAAACAATTACACAACCCTGTAACATTAATGCTATAAAGGTAGCTTAAATCTACTTGTAAGTTGTAGAATGGACATCAAGGACATATCTGGCTCAAAACCCAATCTGGTTAGAACACAACTTGACTGAGGACATGACTGCCTCTTGTTTCGAAAATAAGTACAGAATCATTTTGAGTACCCTATAATAGTCCATATAGAGCTGCTTTAACAAATGCCACGCAGAGGTGATATTAGTGAAATTAGGTGTCAAACATTTGAGATCAATTTTTTATTTTATTTTCTCTAAAACCACCAATTTAAAATTTTTGATCATTACATCCAGTCCCTTCACATTCTGACTATTCCATCTAGTTTCATGGACAGGATTTCTGCCACATAGCCCTTGAGGTGCTCTACTATCTGGCTTGGGACTAAGACCAACATTATACAGCTTGACTTGCCTCAAAATTTGTTCTCCAAGATCAGATTGCAAGTGAATCAAGTCCTCATTTGTTGCATATGTTAATTACAATTCAGATATAGGAAGACATGACATCAATCGCATAAGATGCCAACAAAAAACAAGGACACCTTACTTGAGGCTTCATAAAAGAAACCAAGCTGATGTCAAATTACAATGCAGGTTAAAGAAAAGTTAATATATGTTGTGCAAATTTTCCATTCTGGAACCAAATATACAAGATCAACCAATGGAAAAAGAAAAAAAAAATGCTTCCAAGTTTTGCTGCAACTTTAAAAGAACAAATTTAACATGCTGAGAAATGTGTAGACAAGTAGATAGGTTCTGCATTCCCTAATAAAATCTTAGGCTAATGCATGTTCCCGTTAGATGCCCAAATGCTACAATGGCTTTGGAGAATTGAGACAGCTAAATCGATCCATGATACTTACTTGGTGAATGACCTTGACACCCGCACGATGAGCTTCAGAAACAAGCTCTTTTGGGAAGTCTCCCCATGAAACTTGCAATACTGCAACCTTTTCATCCAACACAGCTTTCAAATTTTCTTTGTGTGGAAATGATAGAACAATGCCAACCCCAAATTGTTTGTCTGTCAGGGCTCTAGTTTCCCGTATCAACTCCCTTAGATGGTCAGGTGCCTCCTGGAAAAATTAAAGATGTAACCTGATTTAAATTGCTAAAAGAACTTGAAAAGAAACTACAAAATCTCTTCAAAGTAATTGCGCTACCAGGAATATATATATATATATATGTATATGTATATTTATACATATATGTATATATACACATATACATGTATGTATGTATGTATACATAAATATACATATATACATACATACATATGTATATGTGTGTATATATATATATATATATATATATATATATATATATAATATTTATATGTATCAACAAATTAGAGAGGGCTTGCAATTCACGAGGAGGAGCTAATTCTCCTTTAACTTCTTGACGGTGTCAGAAAGCAGATTTGGTCTTCATGCCAACAATCAGAAGCCCAAAACATCTACTATTACTCTTCTATTTTCTATGGTTCCAACATACAGAAGCAAACTAGCATGAAGACATCTTAAATTCGCAGTAACGTGCAATTTCTGTTCCAAGAATTACCCATTCCTGTCTTCCTGGACAATCAAATTGCGGTAACAAAAGCATCGATTACAGTAAGAAAAGAGGCGATTTTGGTGATAAGTTCAAGAACTTTTTCCACATAATCAACATGCAAATATGCGATTTTAGGATGAACGTTTAGAGAAGAGGGGAGGAGGTACCCAATCGGGGGCTCGGAGGATGCCGATGGCCCCGGCGTTAGCGACGGCAGCTACGAGTTCCGGACCGGAGACGTCGGGGCCGAGGGGTCCCTGCACGACGCCGTAATCGAAGCCGAGTATGCCTTTCCACCCCATCGAAACCAGCGTGAGTCGGAGAACGGCGAACACGAGGGGAGACGTGACATTGTGAACAGCTATTAGGGTTGGAGACGGCGATGGAAGGGTGACGCGGCGAACGTAAGCAACGATGTCATTAGCCGGCGGCGCCGCCTCGTATTACTTCTTTTCGATTGATAATGTCCCAACAAAATTAATGAGTCACTTACTATTGGGGTGGAAGAATATTTGTTTATTTTTTAATCAATAATTTCAAGGATAATTAGATAAAGAATTCAATAACAGACTTCCCTATGAATAAAAATTATTATTAATTGTTACGGTCCTTTATGTGGCGACTTGAGAATCAATATGATTTGGTTCGAGCTCAATCGCAAGCATTCACATAGTCACTCGAAAAGATGAATAGAGAGGAAATGAAGGGCCGAGGCTAGTGGCCTCTGTGGCCGACTCGAAGTGGAGCTGAGGTTATCTCCGACGTCGAGTTCCTGCACAACGGGTTGATAGGATTCTCGATTTGATTCTTTCGAAACTTAAATTAATTTTTTTATAATAGTGATTAATTGTTGAAAGTTAGTCGTATATGAACTGTTCCAAGCGATCGATTCGTCTGCTTTGAAAGGCATGGGTTGAATATTTCAATATCGCAAGGCTATCTCACTCGATTTTAGGTGCCGCTTTGTATGGTCTCGAGCCGCACGATTTCGAGATACGATCGATTACATTGCTTTTAGATACGTGTGTTATGTCGATTTAGAGGTGTCACGTTAGTTTTGAGGTGGCTATTGATATTCATTATGAGGTGATACCAAAATATCCCCTAATTAAGGTTCAAACTCAAGTTCTTGGTTTAAGATGATGTTAGAAAAGAAAATTCTTAAATTTATTTGAGGATTGATAGGTAAAGAATGATATGATAAACATAATAGACTGATGGATCGATCACTGAAGGCTACATTGATCACACATAATCAAGTCAGATCAAGACAGATATGTAAACGTTACATGATAATACGTGATCGATTAATCAATCTTTTGAACCTCGTGATTAGCACATCCTAAACTAAGCCACCAATGATTCAGTCCTCGTATGTTTCCCTTCGGTCATCGATTCTTGATAATAATAGTCTCTAAGATCATATATACTAGGGATTATCCAAGGGATATTTATTGAAAACATTCTTGATTTAGGTTTTACAAATTTAATATTTTTAGTACACTATGATCCAAACTAAATTAGACTTGAAATAGACTTCAGTTAAATTCATCAATATAAGAATAATATGTGTATCAATTTTAAAATTATTATTATTTTGTATATGATTATTTCCTTTAGTTGCCATTCTAAAATAAAAAAACGTTTTTTTTTGAAATTTTTGCGTGTTTATTTTATAAAATTAGGCGTTATTGTCGATGTCAAGAGCCCCTCAAATTTGCCATGAATTCATTAATACTGTACAAATAAAAAAAATCACAAACACCCAAATTATAAGCCAAGCCGGTATCTTTCTCTCAAGTCAATGTCTGCCACCACTCGTGCACCAAATTTGAAGGTCCCACGTCAGAAAACCGGGGCGCCCATGAGACACGCTCCGCTCTCACAACGGCCACCCAGCTAGCTAAGCCCTTCCATGGCGACAGCATTAGAACCTCATCTACTCCATTATCACAAACAAACAGTGTCCGGAAGAAGACAGCAGAGCTAAACGACGAAGCACAAGTAATGCCGCTGCGGCACCAAACGTTCCCGTATGCAATAAACAGGGAGGGATACTTGAATTTGAAGTCATCGCATCGCTCATCTATGGAAACTCATCGACCTTCATGGAAACCTTGCTGCCTTCATAAATGTACTCCGTGAGAAGAGTGGCGTACTCCGGCGGGCCCACGGCGACATGTCCGAGTCACGATCGTCATCATCATCCGCCGCGCGGGCGCCAGCTATCGGTGGACGCGCGCTCGGCGCCCGATGGCGACACGGGCGGCTCCAGCCTGGCCTGGACTCCCAACTCCCCGTCCCCTCCTAACGTTCCACTCCCCCTTCGTCCTCCTCTCGCTTTCTTGCGTCTTCTTCTTCCGCCCTCCTTTAAACGCCTCGAGAAGCGCTCTCCCTCCGCTGCCCCTCGCGCCCGGCTGCGCTTTGGCTTTGCACGGACCCCACTGCCAACGTTCGAGTGAGGGCATTCTGGGGAATGCGGGAGCTTCTGCAGTGCTACAGCTGGGAACAACACGTCGAATCCAGCTGTCTCCCAGGTGACCGTTGCCAGGCTCGCCTCACCACGCTTCTTTATCGGTACTAAAGCATCCAATGTGGGCCCACCGGTCTTGTCTCTTGCTAACTCTCACCTATCCCCGTTCGAAACCACTCGAGCGCTGCGGCTCGGTTGCGGCCTCCATATATACCCCACTCGCTCCCCTCGCCACTCCCACACCCTCCTCTCTTCTCCTCAAAGAGAGAGCAGCAGCACGCCCATCACCTATTCGATCGATGGCTTCCTCTGCCATTACACTTGTGTTACTGCTGTCAACAGCCTCGGTTCTGTTCCAGTGCTCCCATGGAGGCAGAACTCTCGCTGCCTTGGTGGAGCAGCAGCCGCTCGCTATGACCTACCACAAGGGAGCCCTGCTCACTGGAAACATCTCCGTCAACCTTATCTTTTATGGCAAGTTCACTGCCTCCCAAAGAGCTATCATCTCTGACTTCGTTGCCTCCCTCTCCTCGCTTCCCCACCAGAAGGACTCCCTGGAGCCCTCCGTGGCCACCTGGTGGAAGACCCTCGCCAAGTACTTCTCCACGTCGAGGACACCGCTGCCCAAACTCAGCCTCGGGAAACTGCTCCTCGACGAGGAGTGTTCCCTCGGCAGGTCCCTACGGGAGGCCGACCTAGAGACGCTGGCGGCCAAGGGGGCGCCGCGGAACGCCGTCAACGTGGTGCTCACGGCGGAGGACGTGGCGGTGGAGCGGTTCTGCATGAGCCGGTGCGGCACGCACGGGGCTTCCGGCAGGTCCAAGGCCGGGGGGAGGTTCGCCTACGTCTGGGTGGGGAACTCGGAAACGCAGTGCCCCGGCCAGTGCGCTTGGCCCTTCCATCAGCCGATTTACGGGCCCCAGGCGCCGCCGCTGGTGGCGCCCAACGGCGACGTGGGGGTCGATGGCATGATCATCAACCTGGCCAGCCTGCTCGCCGGCACCGCGACCAACCCGTTCGGCAATGGCTTCTTCCAGGGGCCGAAGGAGGCGCCACTGGAGGTGGCGACAGCGTGCCCGGGGGTGTACGGGAAGGGGGCTTACCCGGGGTACGCCGGAGAACTACTGACGGACCACACGACGGGGGCCAGCTACAACGCGCATGGGGCCCGCGGGAGGAAGTACCTGCTCCCGGCTCTCTTCGACCCGGCCACCTCGTCCTGCTCCACCTTGGTGTAGTGTTGTGGGTATGGCTCGTTCCGGGCCAAGTTCTGATGCTGTAAGATGAACTCGTCGACGCACGCATACGGCATACGACCAGATGCCGATGCAGGACGAAGCATACTCTGGCTTTTAGCGCCTATATATAAATATGATGATGTCTGTAATAATTCTTTCATTTGTTCAATGAAACTTTTAGTGATCTCGATATCTGTAGTTTAAGATGATGAATGATGCATCGGCGTGCGCGTTGTTCGTAAAATAGACACACGAATATTTCGGGACTTGAAACAAAGAGCACGATCTTACATCTTCCTTTCTTTATTGGTAACATTAATAGACCAAGTGGCCAATCTGAAGAGAGAGCACTCGATTTTTTCTTTATAAACTAAATTTTAATAGATTAAATTAATTGTTTAAATCAATTAACTATACACGTAACAATTTTTATTTTGTTGAGATGTGATAAACCAGAAGGACGCACAATGTTCACATGAACACTGTCCCAGATTCGACTAAGATATGGCTAAAGTGATCAGTACTTAAACATACCGAACGAGGTGTTATACTATTACTGCGAGGGCGGTCTTCAAAATTCACATTATATATACACACGGGTGCATGCACACACGCAGCTATTTATGCGTCCGTATACAGGTCTTGTCGTCGCAAGGTTAAACCAAGGTGGAGCACGCGGACGTCGACGGGTCAAACAGCGCTGGGACCAGATACTTCCTCCCACGGGCCCCGTGGGCGTTGTAGCTGGCTCTCGTAGCGGGGTCCACCAAAAGATCACCGGGGTAGCCCGGATATGAGCCCTTCGCGTACACTCCGGGGCACGCCGTCGCGGCCTCCAGCGGCGCCTCCCTTGGCCCTTGGAAGAAGCCGTCACCGAAGGGGTTGGTGGCAGCGCCCGCCAGCATGCTCGCCAGGTTGATCACCATGCCGTCGGCACCGACGTCACCGTTTGGCGCCACCAGCGGCGGCGTCTGCGGCCCGTACATGGGCTGGTGGAAGGGCCACGCGCACTGGCCCGGGCACTGCGCAGCCGAGTTCCCCACCCAGATGTAGGCGAACCTGGGGCCAGTCTCGGAGAGGGACGACGACCCGTGGGACCCGCACCGGCTCATGCAGAACCTGTCCACCGCCACGTCCTCCGCCGTGAGCACCACGCTGATGGCGTCCCGCGCCGCCCCCCTGGCGGCCAGTTTGGCGAGGTCGGCATCGCGCAGCGATTTGCCGAGGGAGCACGTCTCGTCGAGTATCTGTAAGCCGAGGACGGGTTTAGGGAGCGGCGCCTTGGACGTGGCGTAGTACTTGGCCAGGGTCGTCCACCAGGTGGCCACCGACGGCTCCAGAGAATGCTTCTGGCGCGGCAGAGGGGAAAGGGAGGCGACGAAGTCAGAGATGATGGCTCTCTGGGAGGCAGTGAACTTGCCATAGAAGACGAGGTTAACGGAGACGTTTCCGGTGATCAGGGCTCCCATGTGGTAGGTCATGGCGAGCGGCTGCTGCTCCACCAAGGCAGCGAGAGTTCTGCCTCCATAGGAGCACCGGAACAGCAAAGCAACCAAGAGAAGTCTAACAAGAACAGAGCAGTGAGCATTTGTAGTGAGGAAGGAAGAAGCCATAGTAGCCTTCGGTGTTCCAGTAGGAGAAGAGGAGAAGATGGTGCGAGCGATGGGTGTATCCTACCGATCTGATGTTGGGGAATTTATACTGCGGCAGTAGCATCTTGGTTCGTGAATGAAAGCATTAAAATAAGGTGGGTGTGGGAAGGCGAGGCGAAGGCTGGAAGCGAGCATAAAGAGGGCGCGAGTTTGACGCGCCCGCCCCCATCCGTCGGCGAACGCGACAATGGCTTAGCTGGACTGCGTGCCTCCCTTCTTGACAAAAACGCCACTCAAACAACGTGCCTTTTGCTCTTTTCATGAAGGCCGCTGTAGTCATTTCAAGAACATAATAAACGAGTGGCCCCACTCCACGAGAAAGAGAAAAGATAAGGAGAGATAAAAAAGAAAGGCAAAGTTTGGGATGAGAACGAATCCAACAAACGAGGTAAGAGGGAAACAACGCACAGAGGCAGAAGCTCGTCTCTTCACCATCAGAGGAAATCGCACGGAATGGATGTGCCTTTGGCAGGTGCTCGGTCTCCGTCACGACGAGCTTGTGAAGGGAAACAACTCGCGCCTGCATGGCCGCACGTGACGGCGCTCTTCTACCACTTCGTCGTCGCCATCTCTTCGAGAGCACGGGTTAGAGAGAGAGGGAGAGAGGGGGTGTTCGATGACTGTCTGGGCTCCTCTCGGCAGACAAAAGCAGACTAAATCTTTTATTTCAATGCACGCGTCCCTTCCGGACTACTCTTGCTTCGCCTCCTCGGTTCTCTGGAAAGGGAACTGCGTGTAGTTTAGCTCGGTTGAAGCGAAGCTGTCACGTTGAATACACGCATGGGAATTGGACGGGCGGGCAGCGTGTCTGGCGGAGGCTGGACCCGCGGTGGAGCCTGTAAACATGGTGAAGTCTGGCTACCCATAACCATGACTTCCAGACGGCTACAATTATTGATGCAGATCAAAGCTAGTAGTCATGGCATCCTGTGTCGGCTGACAGTATTCTTATTTAATCCCACCACTATACATCTAGCTACCTCCTTCCTTAACCTAGTCGTAGATGTTTATGCAAAAGATGGCCAAGCTTTTGAGTGCCTAAACCAAGAGTTGGATCTTCAATCATTCCTATAGTTGATAGGAACCTTCCACCTTCACATGCAAGTCTTATCCAGCCGGCCACCATAAATCGGCGGCGGAATCTACGTGACCGGCCTCCCCAGTTTAACTCCCTTCTGACTTCTTGAACATTTTTATATGCTGTGAATGCTGCAAGCAGACTCTATGGACTAGAATGCATGTCTCCCAGTTGTCTCCTCCCAATAATACTGCAGGAAGCTGAGATGAACCTTCCTCGTTACCATGCAGCTGGTCTCGTTAACCTATATAAACTTCTCCGGCCGAGAGATCCACTCATCACACAAGTGGTCTATCTTCCACTTCCTCCCAAAGATTTGCTATATCTTCTCCAAAATGGCTTCTTTCCTGGTCTCCAAAACATGCATTGTGGTGCTAGTTTTAGTGAGCTTGGCACATGTACCATGGGCTCAAGGAAACTTGCCAGCTTGGTGCAACAGGCATCCGATCTCCTCACGTACCACAGCGGTGAAGTGATGCAAGGCGACATCCCCATCTCGATCACCCGGAACAGGACGTTCTCCCCAACCCAGAAGTCCATCATCTCAGACTTCCTCCTCTCCCTCACACCGAGCTCCCAAACCCAACCACAGCCATCAACGCCTTCTGTCCCCCATTGGTGGAACATCATCGACCGGGTTTACTTGGAGACAGCTGGGAAGCGGAAGAAGAAGACTAACGTTGCATTGACCAACCAAGTGTCGGACGACAAGTGTTCCGTGGGCAAGTACCTCAAGACGTCCCAGATCCCCGGGTTGGCGGCCAAGGCCGGTCCGAAGAAGGACGGGATCGCGCTGGTGTTCACTGCCGAGGACGTCGCGGCCGAGGGTTTCTGCATGAGCCGGTGCGGCCTGCACGGTTCCGACCGGAAGACCGACTCCGTCTACATTTGGTTTGGCAATTCGGCGGTCCAGTGCCCGGGCCAGTGCGCGTAGCCCTTCCACCAGCCCGCGTACGGGCCGCAGACGCCGCCGCTGGTGGCGCCCAACGGCGACGTCAGGGCCGATGGCATCGTGATCAACCTGGCGAGCATGGTGGCCGGCGCTGTCGCCAACCCTTTTGGCGACGGCTTCTTCCAGGGGCCGAAGGAGGCGCCGCTGGAGGCGGCTACGGCGTGCCCCGGGGTGTACGGGAAGGCGACCTACCCGGGCTCAGGCGGTGACCTGCTCGTGGACCCTATCACCGGGGCCAGCTACAACACGAACGGGGTCCACGGGCGGAAGTACCTGGTGCCGGCACTGTTTGAACCGTCGACGGCCACTTGCTCCACGCTGGTTTAAGAGGATGATGATGACGTTTCGAGCGATGTGCCCTCGGATCAATGTCTATTCTCTCTCTCTCTCTCTCTCTCTCTCTCTCTCTCTCTTCCTTCGGAAAGCTCGACAATGTGAAATAAATAGCATCATAAGCAATGAATAATTTGTGTGGGTTTTGATTGAGATGAAGTAACCTGAACTGGACCTAACCTTCCTCAAGCATCAAGAACTTTAAACCCGAGTCGCCGTACTCAAGTTGGGATAGACGGGAGTTCGTTCGGCTAAACCTCATCATGAAGGAAACGAAGGCTCGACTCGACATGATCCAAGTCCCCAACACAAAAAGTGTGTTTGGCCCATACCAATGAGTCATATCAACAAATTTACCTGAGAATTTAGCTCAATATCTCTCATATTTAGAGAGAACAATAGAATTTGCTTTCCTTCTCAGTAGCCTTAAGTCTTCTGACCTCTCCTACAACTCTGTTTCGACTCTGCTGCTGCGTGTTCCATGCAGCTGTTGGCCAGTCTTCCCAGGCGCCATAGGAACACCATTAATGCCGATATGGACCACGCAGCGTCCCCGTAATGATGGCAGGGCCGAGCTGAAACTGAAACCGATCACTTTACCTCTCTTGCAGCCTATCTCCTCTTCTGCTTAACAGCAGAAGACAACCATAAAAGAGAACAGTAAAGATGACCTGTAGGTTCTTCGTGCAGTCACGTTTGTCTTCGATGTTCTTTGCCGTCTCTTCTTCATTAATTCCATGTCCACCAAGCTTTTGATTCGCTAGGCTGCGAAGCAGCACATGTTACAGTGATGCACGTCGTCTCGCTGTTTATTTCTGTGTCTATATGTAATTGTTTATTATATATGGCGATATTGTTTTCAACGTCTTCGTCAAGACAAGTGGGGGAGAGAGAGAGAGCATCACAGCCATGTACAGGGATCAGATCGAAGGTGTGTTGGTAAAAGGTTTGCAGAACGAAACCACTGTGGCCAGCTTCACGTTGGCTTCCTCGTCACACTTGGTTCTTCTCTCTCTTGCGGCTCAGGAAATCCATTTCCAGGTTAGGGTCAGACTGGCACTTCCCGTTCTCCGAGGAGGAAATGGATATGGTCCTGCAAAGCTTGTGAAGAAAGCCAATATTTTATTTAAACCAGGGAGGGAGAGAGAGAGAGAGAGAGAGAGATCTTAAACCCCAGTTGTAGGTCGAGTTAACATTATATCTGCACAAGCTAGAATGATCTACGACTGTTTAAGATTAGTCATATTTATACTTGAGAATGATATTGAGATTTTACGAACGGCTTATTTTTTGTTTATATAAATTGTATCCAGAAAACAAATTCAATGAACCCTAAATTCTATGGTTTGTAGGCTCGGATAGGTAACAATTAAGAATCAGACATTTTCTTCAGAAAGATTTAGACCTCATTTGCAGCTCAAGTTTGGATTCATTCCGTGTAAGCTTCAAGAGAAGTACACAAAAAGCTTCCAAACAGGAGAAGCAAAGTCTAAGTTTTTCTTTGAGTGCATTTTGGTCTTTGCCTATTTATGGTAAAATTACCACTATTTTTCGTGCCAAATTAATTTTCATCAAAACTATTGCTCAGTAGTTTGCCACCGAAGAATTACATGAGCATATCTATCCAATTTTTTCCAGCTGTTCATATGAATAGTAGGACAAGTGAATCCAGCCATTTTGACTCACCTTAATTTCTACAGATTTTGACCCGTCAACCGGTTGACTCACAAACAACATGCCCAAACCATTCCACACGGCTCGCTCACAGTACCTCTCTGTGCACAACCTGTCCGCCACTGCGTATTATTTCTTTTCTTGTCCTGTCTCTGTTTTCCGTTCTCTTTCTTGTATTGCTTGATGATTCCAGTGTGCCATCTTCTAATGGTCAATTCAGCTTTAATCTCCAAGACGTGCCCACCACAGCTTTGATCTCTGTCTGAGCTCTCCCTTGCTATCCCTTTATGCAGAGTGTTATAAAGCTGCATCGTTCGCTGCACTCTCCCACGCAAACCCGAGGCTAGGGAAGACTCATCCGACACATCGACTCTCTTCGAAGGGCCTCTCCATGGCTTTCTCTCCTCCTCCTCCCCTCCTCCTCTCCCTCCTCTCTCTTCTAGTGTTGCAGTCTTCCGCGGTCATCCCCCGCATGCTCTTCCTGGTGCCGCAGCAGCCACTTGTGCTCAAGTACCACAAGGGCCCCCTGCTGAAGGGCAACTACACCGTCAACGTCCTCTTCTACGGCCGCTTCACCCCCGCGCAGCGCGCCATCGTCGTCGACTTCGTCCGGTCCCTCTCCGCCCCTGCCAGGTCCTCGCGGCCGCCCTCTGTCGCTTCCTGGTGGGGCACCACCGCCCTGTACGGTCCCGGCGGCGCCACCCGCCTGTCCCTCGGCCGCGTGCTCCTCGACGACCGCTGCTCCCTCAGCAAGTCCCTCACCGATTCGGACCTCCTGACGCTGTCCTCCCGCGCGCCCCACCGTGCCGCCATCACCGTCGTGCTCACCGCCCCGGACGTTCTCGTCGACGGCTTCTGCATGAGCCGGTGCGGCTTCCACGACTCCGGCCGCGGGGGGAAGCACGGTAAGTCCCGGTACACGTACCTGTGGGTGGGCAACCCGGCCACGCAGTGCCCCGGGGAGTGCGCGTGGCCCTTCGCCCAGCCCACCTACGGGCCGCAAACGCCACCGCTACTGCCGCCCAACGGTGACGTCGGCGTCGACGGCCTCATCATCAGCCTGGCGACCCTGCTGGCCGACACGGTGACCAACCCCTACGGCGACGGCTTCTTCCAGGGTCCGCCAACGCTTCCCCTGGAGGCGGTCACCGCCTGCACCGGCATCTTCGGCAACGGGGCCTTCCCGGGCTACCCAGGGAACCTGCTCGTGGATCCCACCAGCGGGGCCAGCTACAACGCGCGCGGATCGGCCGGGAGGGAGTACCTGCTGCCTGCAATGTGGGACCCGAAGACGAAACAGTGTAAAGCACTCGTTTAGAGTTGCACAATGCAAATAATGAGACCTTAAATTCTCTCTCCTAAAACTTCTTATATTGCGCATTTTTACTTTGGATTTTTGTTGATAGGAACTAAGGTGGATCTGTTCATCTACTTCTTGTTGTGTTCATGTCTATGTACCCATTGAATTGTGATCACTCATGGAATGTATATGTTTGTCACGAAGTTATCCGAGCGACGGCAACTGATAAAGATGAGGACAAGCTGTCCACAACCCTTGACATTTCCTTCCCTATGTAACATTCCACGGATGTATGCTCCATAGAAGCTGATATAGGTGGTCACATTTGCATCACATCCGCAAGTGGTCAAGCAATGATCGTCACGTAGTGCATGAAATTAGGCTTTTAAGCAACGTAATGTAGCATTAATACATGCTTCAAAGTGCACTCATGGTGGTGGTGCCTTATCTAAATTATTACCTTGATTGATTGAGCATCTATTATAGATGCTCGAGATCACTGCACATCATCTATATCTATCGTACATCATCTTGATGCGCTTCAATGATTTATAGAAAAAAACAAAGGAAAAGAAACTCCATGGAAAAGCCACGCAATATTTTATTTAATTGTTCATCAAACTCACCACCAAACAAGATCATGATTGAAGTTTGTCGCAATGATGCTTGGAGCTCCGATGTGCCCAAACAAGAGATAAATATATTCTCATGTAGTCTAAGTGGCTCACAGTTGTAGCAACACATCCTAACACACACATACTATAATGACAATTATATATGTAGGTTTTGATGAGATGCATGCCAGCTACCAAATTAAAGAGGTAAAGAAGATTGAGGTTTTTGTACTTTGTCTTGTGCCCCGTCATACATTGTTCTATTATTGAGCCAACAATGAATCATTAGGGCATTCTATCTATTTGTTTGCTCATATTCCCTTCCCACTTGCTTCTCATGCCTATCAATAATCACTTTGCATTTAAAGGAACTCTTTCCGGATCTTAGATTGATGGGAGATGCATGTGGTTTAGAGAATTAGAAAGCTGTCTCGTTGCAATCATTAGGAGGCCCAATTGATGTATGATCACATAGCTTAGGGCACCACTTTATCCACAAATTATTGTCTCGTTGTAATCATTAGTATTTATTTATTATCACATTTAGCATCCCAATCTACCTTAGGAGGAGTTAATATCTTATATCTTTAATGTGGCTCATGTGACATGAAGCCCGTGAATGGGCCAACTCCAATTCCGGGCTCATTAATGGGCCGAATATTAGCTTTGGCCCATTATAGAGCCCAATTTAATTGACGCCCATGTCAAGGCGTCCGCCTTTTCCGTGAGAACCGCTCGCCAGTCCTTCGATTCCACTCGCCCCACCGGGAACAAGAATGACCGACTCCGATCCGTCCGCCGCCTCTCCTCCCGTCTCTTCCTCCTCCGCCACCGACACGCCGTCGCCGCCCATGTTATGCGCCGCCTGCGCCGGGGCCACCGCTTCCTGGTCTTCCCCCGCCGTGGTCCGACTCCTCCCCTCCCCCTGCCTACCGCCCCATCCGCGCCCCGGCCATCAACGCCCCCACCGCCACCGCCTCGATCGTCCTCGCTCCCGTCCCCCAGCCCCTCCCCGTCCCGCCAGCCGAGCCCCCCTACCGCTTCGAGATCCCGTCCAAGCGCATCTCCTCCCCCGACGACATCCGCCGCTTCCACTCCTCCGAAGCCGGCCGTCATTTCGTCGGCTTCGTCGCCACCCTCTCCCGCTCCGTCCGCGGCCGCAAGCTCTCCGATCCGGTCCCCTCTCCGCTCCCCGCTCCCCTCTCCGGCCTCCTCTCGCTCATCCACACCCTCGCCCGCTGGATCGACGAGATTCCCCCTCTCCCCCACGCGTCCCGCTACGGCAACCCCGCCTATCGGTCCTGGCACGCCCGCCTCACCGACGAGGGCCACGGCCTTGTCGTCGCCCTTTTCCCCCCCTCAGTCGAGCTCCACCCCGCCGCCGATGAGTTCCTCCCCTACCTTCTTGACTCCTTTGGCAACGCCTACCGCATCGACTACGGCACCGGCCACGAGACCAACTTCGCCGCCTTCCTCTATTGCCTCGCCCGCCTCGGCCTCATCAAGGAGGACGACTACCCGGCCCTTGTGCTTAGGGTGTTCGCTACCTACCTCGACCTCATGCGGAGGCTTCAGATCACCTACTCCCTCGAGCCAGCCGGGTCGCACGGCGTGTGGGGGCTTGATGATTACCACTTCCTTCCCTTCATCTTTGGCTCGGCCCAGCTGATCGATCACAAGTACATGAAGCCCAAGTCAATCCACAACCAGGACATTCTTGACAACTTCTCCAACGATTACATGTATTTGGCATGCGTGGGCTTCGTGAAGAAGGTGAAGAAGGGGGTGTTCGCGGAGCACTCGCCCATGCTCGATGACATCAGTGGGGTGCCCAACTGGAGCAAGGTGAACAGCGGGATGCTGAAGATGTACAAGGCTGAGGTCCTCGAGAAGGTGCCTATCATGCAACATTTCCTCTTTGGATCGCTCATCAAATGGTATGTCCATATTCATCCCTTTGGCATGGTGGTATATAAAATGTCAGAACTCTCTTTTCATCTGGTTCATTCATAAACTTCATTTAAAATTGGTGTGTGATTTAGATTTCTATTGCTGTAGCAATATTTGATTCCTTCATGTTCTACACTCTGATTCACAACCCTGAATAATCTAACTGGAAGATCAAGGGTTTTAGGAATATAAAAAGGGAATATTGGAAATTTAAAGACCATGAGGATACCTAATCAATTAATTCAAAAATCCCCATTAAAGTCATAAAGTACTGTAGAAGAAGGCATGAGGATGAAACTGTAAGAAATTTCACAGTGATTTCTCCAACCTGTAAGGTTTTCTGTGCCAATTAAAAGCTTCATAGATTTGTATATTATTAATGTCAAAAATAATTTATGCTTTATGTGAATATTTTGAAATCTATTACAAACTTTTGGCTGAATTTGTGTCACATCTTAGAGTTTAACCGAACATTCGATTTGTATATTTGATAAAATGGGCAATGGAGTGAGAAATTTTGCAACACTTATTTCCTGGGTTTTCTTGGTAAATAGAAAGTGGTGATGGGTGGGTTTTGATTATACGCCATTGCGATGAGTCTTTATCAGCCAGACTATTTGATAAAATGGACAATGGAGTGAGAAATTTTGCAACACTTATTTCCCTGGTATTTTTTGGTAAAGAGAAAGTGGTGAAGGTGGGTTTTGATTATACGCCATTGCGATGAGTCTTTACCAGCTAAGCTATTTAATAAAATGGGCAATGGAGTGAGAAATTTTGCAACACTTAATTTGGTTTTTTCGGTAAACAGAAAGTGGTGAAGGCGGGTTTTCATTCTGGGTCATTGCGATGAGTCTTTACCGGCCAAGATAGGAAGCACCTTAAAAAAAAACACAATGCAGTAAAAGGATTTGAAACCTCAAGCTTAAAGCCTGCTTAGGCCTTTCATTGTTATTGATATAAGAGACTACTTATGTCTACCTCTGCATTCCATATCGAAACTTCAAGCTTTCACCCATCTAGCGGAAGATGACAACAAATCAGTCTTCTCTTTTTGTTGCGGCTCCTTCAATGTCGACCGCTTTGTGTGACTTTTGCTATGTACCGTAAGAAGTTGATATGCCAACGGTAGGTGGTTCTCAGCTTAAGTGTGATCTCTATGCCTAGGCAAAACTCTGTGTCGTAAATATATCTGGTTTCTTGTTAATGAGCAATATACTATCATAACTCTGATCTGTGATGCTTTTTTATCCATCTGCCAACTTTCCAGGGAGTGAAGTCATCATCTTCACGAGGCTTAAAATTTGTAGGTTGACGTCCCTTGGTTTTCCTGGCAAGCAATAGCATTTATGTAAGTTGATCGTTTGACTTGTTGCTTTCAAGCATCCAGTAATTTTGTTTTCCTTTTATTGATTTCATTTGCTGCTGCTCTTTTGTTTGGATCACGTATGAAAAGGGATATATTTATGTAAAATATCCATATCTATTTTGGTCTACCTTTTTAATCTCTTACTGCTTCACCCTTGTTCGTCCCTTTTGTTATTCTAACAGCTTAAGGTAATCTTTTTCTTAATAGCAGGGTGAGGGAATGCGAAATACTGCACATTAGTATTTTTATTTTTATTTTTATCATGGCCACATCTGTAGAACAACACTTTTAACTTCTCTCTGCAAGGTGGTGTCTGGCTTTGTAATAATCAAACCCAGGCTGTTCTCGAGCCCAAGAACAATTCAACAGTACTTTCGTGTCTTGTTTGATGGGTTCTGTCTCCCGCTGCTATACATCGTGACACCAAATCTCGGTTCAGTTTTGAGTGCCGGCGTTCTTGCTACTATTTGGTCTCTGAAGCACCGCATTTTGGGACGGAGCCATGGATAAGGTTCAGCTTCAAGTTTTGGAAGCTAAATGGCCTGCCAGGGTTTTATGCACTTATGACCCTGCAAAACTCAAAAACTTAATCAATCCTCATCGATTGACCATCAAGTAGTGATGTTAGAATCTTCAATTGACATTGTCCACATACATATCACTCTTAAATTAGTAATTCTTATATTTGCTCATTTAAATTTAAATTTAGAAAATAAAAAGTTCAATCACTGTTATACAAAGCCAACCTCGAGTCAAGTTCAAATCAATAGAAAATCTTTCAAAACTAAATAGAAGGCATGCTCCATGAATCCTTGGTTAAAGTAGTAAGGAGGAAGTAAAGATGATGCAGGATACATGGGGTCCAGAGAGAGCTTATCTGAGCCAACGCACATAATACTTTTTGTGGATAAACCCTGATACTAAGTGGGGAGTCAACTCACGCCGTAGGTTTGTAGGGCGTTTACTCGGAGGTAGAATCGCCCGAACCATCGAACATTGCAATTGCATCATCATGCTAGCCCTGTGGTGTTCAGGATGTCCATGTATGATAAGAGTCAAAATTTTTACAAAATTTGGTATTTGCATGAATGCCGCTCACAGTCGCATCCAAAGAATCCTGCCCGCCCCCCCGCTGCCAACCTGCACGAAAGAATCATCAGCATGGATTTTGATCTAAATTGGTAAAGTTTCCAGGCGAGAGGATTGAGTGTAAGCCCCAAGAAATAAAAGTTTGACATCAACAGAGGAAGTTTTCTGTTGCTGAGTAGCAGCAGCAGCATCCATGTTCTTGACATGCTTTTGCACGCCGCGGCAAGCAAATCAACGAACTATATGTGACAGTGGCATCTTGGTTTTACCTTTCCATTCTGAAGGATTCCTCATCACCGATTACTGGAGGTATATTCCATGTACCAAATGCATGTCCAGAAGTCGCCCCTCCTATGGATAAAAAAAGGTTTATATTGACATTGCCTTAGTGCAAACTCCACAAGATCTATAATTAGTAGCATTGAAGCAGGACAACAGAAAAACAAAAAAAGTTACCTTCTCTTGTAGCTTCTTCACATCTTCTCCTGTAACTTGATGACAATTCAGGATCCAAAGTCCTTACGAGGTGCTCATATTTTTCTTCGGCTTCGACGATACATTTTGCCTGGTAAAAGAAGTTGGAATAGTGTGTAAAATGCTACAAGTGACTTTTTTCAGTTTATGGTGATCATTATCAACATTCTTTTGAGTGCACACATCTCTAGTGCTGACCTAGGAGAACTTGCTTATTCTTACAGAAAAGGAACCTACTCCTGATAATATGATGAAGACAATTTTCACATATGAGATGCCATGGGAACTTATAGTCTATGCTACAAGATGCACCTTTATACCACTGGAGCTGTAATTGGCTTTAAAGCAAGTGCTATACTCACCAGCATACTCGGTGCTGTTGAAGCTCCATAAATCCCCACAAACATACGCAATATGTTGAAGCTATTTTCTACGACATCATCCTATATATGCAACAAGCGTGCAACCAAATGTCATCATCATAACATGTTGATGTGCTTCAAATACAATCTGGTGAATGGAAACGCACCTCATAGTCATACCTACAACATATTGAATTTGTCATTGGTCACCAGTGTGGTGTCTCATGATAAAGTAAGAAAAATGACTGCTGTTAGGAATTAAGAAAGTTTAGTTTCTGAGTGACACTTGGAATCATTGTAGGTGCACATAACCAAATAAGATAACAGCGTTAAGCAAGCAAGTAAAATCCCAATTTAGATTAAAATATTTCAATATCCTGCTCAGAGTAATGACGAGTAGTTTGAGAATGAGATTGGAAGCTAGATGCTTATATAAAGAGTGCCTCTTACACATTGCAATCATCAGTTCCACAAATTGCACAAATTTGACACAGATATGCTTACCCCTACAATCATCTCCATGCATGCATCCTTCTGTTCACAAAGAAGAATGAGGGTGACTGAGAGAAACATCTAATGAGGTGTAAGACCTGACCTCTAGTTCACCTAAAGATACAAATATATTTAGTTTGGTTTCAATCAGCTTCAATAACTGCCATAGTTGCCGAGTGGGCTAATTATAGGCTGCCTTTAGCATCCCAATCCCTACAAGCTAAAAAGTTACATTGACATCCCTATAGTTACAAAAGTGAAATATCTAGATCCATTTATCCTAACGTCGTCAGTTTTATCAATAGAAATACGAAAACAAAAGGCAAAAAGATAATTTTAATGTTCTAATTGATGGTGGCTGATGGCGTCGGTGGTGGCAAACAACAACGTCGCTAGGGGCCGCGAGTAGCTATTGTGGATGATGAGAGTGACAGTGAGAGGTAAGGGCCACTCTGCATCTGTGTCAGCAGAGCGACACCACTCGGCATTTACATCGGTGACCCTTTCATCGCTCGGCAATTACGTTGGCATCGACGCAATTGCTAAGCGGCGCTCACCTCTCGCTGTGGCCCTCATCTACAACAGCCACTTGTGGTATTTAGCGACACCGCCACCCACCACCACCAACGCTATTAGCCACCACCAACTGAAATATTAAAATTACTTTTTTGCTTTTTGTTTTCGTATTTCTATTGATAAAGCCGATGGCATTAGAGTAAAAGGATCTAGATGTTTCATTTTCATAACTATAGTGTAATTTCTTAAAGTATAGGGATTAGAATGCTAAAGGTAACTAACTACATAGGACATTCTGTAATTAACCCTTGTCGAGTTCATGTGAGCTTTGGGAAGGTGAACCAAGTGTAGGCACCAATGGAACTTCAGTAACTGAAAAATTATTAAATAGTCATCATAGTGGAAATATAATGCACCAACATCCAATTAGCTATTGTAGCATTAATACTTAAGGCATAGGCAGCAATAAATGGGTCATCTAGGGAAATAATGTGCAACTTCACTGTAGCCTATGCAGCATTAAGAGAAGGCATCAAATGCATGTGACTAGGCTAACAACAATTAGCTTTGCCAATTCCTCAACATTTTAAATTGCCATTTTGGACAAGTGATCAGAAAAATAATCCAACAGATCAGACTTACAAGGCTGGTTGATGTACTTAACAAAACTTATACTTACAAGTCATCTGCGATCTCAACTAGAAACTCTGAAACTGATAGAAACTCCATTTGTAGCTCATTAACCTTAAAAAATGATAAAGGCAGTCATTTTAGTGTGGGAGTGAACAAGAAATGTGCAGATCGATTTCTTATATGACAACAAAAGAAGAACCACTACTTGTAATATATTTGATGAATCAGAAAGCAGTGAAATCTTCTAAGCAGAAGAATAAGAGTGGTCAATTTTAGAGATAATACCAATTTATAGCGGCTTACATAAAAAAACGAAAAAGAAAAATCATCCCTAAAAGCTCTCCCCAATTTACATGACAATGAACATGTTAAGAATTCATTATATTAAAGCGCTACACAACCAATAAATTTGTTTATTTTGTCAACCAGCCTAATGTAGGTTACTGAAAACTACAAAAATCCACTAGAAAGGTAAAACATATTTTACTATCGTTTCTATTTCTGAGCAATGTAACATTTTATAACAAATTTCCAACAATATTTCCTATAAAAGATATTAATCTAACTAGGTAATCATTTTAGACAAAGTTCAGAGAAATTCTCAAAGCCATAGCTCTTTTGCCATGATTTAAGCTCGGTACAAACAGTACCTACCACACTGCTGGACAAAGAATAGGGTGAATCCAAGCTCTCCTGCCATAGTGGTCATGTCAAAATTCCAAGTCTTAATGTGTGAGTGCCCGTGGAGTACTTCACAGCTATAAGTAACTTGAAATGGGTGCCTTTATTAGACTTTTCATTCATGAGTGGCCCAAATAAATTCAAATGTTAGCTTCTATAAGGAGATACAAGATAGCAATGTCCTTTGTTCATCCATTTTGATATCAAACATCTACATATGCTGTCGAGCTCCTGTTTATTCCTCTTTGATCCAAATAACAATCAGATTTATCCATTCTTCTCATATTCTGACAGGTTGTTACAGGAAAATAAACCAGGAAAGAAAAACAAATTGCCAAATGTGAATGTTATGATAAAATAAAAACATGAAACTACAGTTACAAGTTTAATCACTTGAACCAAAGTGCAGAGCAGCAAAAACAAAGTTAATTATGCACTAGGAATTGTAAAGAAATCTACCTCTTGGCCTCTCAATTGGTACAACAAAAGGTTCAGTACTCGATAATCGAAGGATTTTAGGTGAATTGCTTTCATAATATCTTCCATTAGTATCTGAAGAACAAAATTCTATTAATAAGTTAGGCTGACAGGTACAGATACTATAACAAAAAAGATGAGACAAATAAATGGCACTCAAATTATAAAGATTTTATTCAAAATTCATAAATGTTGAAAAGCATAAGATACAAATGCAAGAGATAAAGAGTAAACCTAATGCACAAGGCCCCAACTAATGCAGATTTTTGGATCTGGCCAATGCACATAGCATTATTAGTATGTATTTTTCGGATTTCCACCTAAGAAATAATCATGATCGAGCTTGTAGATTTTTTGTTCTAAAAGATTTCTAATCCCTAGAATGATTATATCATCGACCGATGAGTTGTGCTCAATTCAATAAACAACAAAAATGATGAACATGAAAATGAATAAAAGATGACACAACCTTCTTTTTTCCTGACAATGCATGACATAGCTTCCTTTCAAGTGCCCAGTACTCGATACCTGAATTAAGTTCTTTTCTTATCCTATATAAACAAGATTTAGTCAGAAAATTTTGATTTTAAACATAAATTACATTTAAGAAGAGTCGTGCAAGACAAGGTAACGAACCGCTCACTTAAAAGCCCTTCACACTGTAGAAGGCGAATAAGAGGATCAGCACAGCAAAATTCGTTTGCATTGTTTCTCACAGTATGATATGTAACCTACACAGATGGGCATTGGACAAGTCCCATACTAGCAGTGAAGAGTCTAAAATAGTAAAATGGCAAATAAACAAGCATACTCTCCCAAAACATCAAATTAGATGTGCTGGTACATACATCATTACACAGATGGGTCAAATTATTCAACTCGGTTGTTGGTGATGTTGCAACCTTAGATGATAAATGCAAAGCCTTCTCGTTCAAAGTGTCTAACTGCAGAAAGAGAATGGAACTTTTTATGAATTCATCATTTCAACATAGTAAATGCTCATATCTTCTACAAGGTTATCCCTATACCTGATATATGTAGCTCTCAGTGAAGGAAAGAATGGGAAGGTATTTAAATATCTCCCTTGGTTTGCTAGCATCCAATCCATGAAACATAAAATAAGACCGGCACTGTAATTTTACCAATAAGTTTATTAGGTTGATATCAACAACATTTTATGTATGAAAGTGTATGAATAAGAATACAAGGAACATATCCAAAAGCACTTTTTCTTGAAACCAACAGCAAATCATACCATGTACAAAATTTCTACAATAATACAACTTTCCTCTTGATTCAGGTAATTTTTGCCACGAACAAGGACTTTCAGACATTAGCATACTCTATGAAGGCAAGAATGCAAGTCATGCTATTAAGACCAGACCAGTGATCTAACTAAATTATTTTAAACAGAAAACCTTTTTTCTCAAAGTTTCAAAATTTGTAAGCTAATTTATAAAACTGTATCAGGACAACCTATAAAAAATAAAATTAAGTTTTTATAGTAAATAAAGCTTTTCTGAAAATACAGAAAAATTTTACAGATGAAGGCTGCAAAAACAATACTAAGACTATGTATTTTTGTAGCTCTAGCACTAAACGTGTCAAAATTATGGCCTAAAACAAAAATTTTGAGTACTATCTTGGCACACAACAGGTCCACTGAGAGTACCAAAAACTTGTCCCGAAATAAAAAGAATGCACCATTATCAACATGGCACCCATATCATCAATAGTTCCGATTTTAAATTATGCTGTTTAGTGGCTGTAGCTTGACACGTTGTCAGATTGAAATTGGCAAAAATTTGAGATGCAGATAGGATTCAAGCAAACCTACTTGGTCTGGTTAGGTTTTACTCGAATTGGTTTTTGTTGAATCAACTTCTATTGGTAAGATTGACCAGATAGAGATTGGTCTCTTTTAATTATGATGCTTAAATCTGTCAATATCACCTTCTTTTTTTCTTTTGCATTTCTTCGGGGCAAATAAAAAGCAGCTAAAGAAGGTAACTATCTTCAGATTCTATTATTCATGAGTGACCAGTAGCCCAAGTGAACAGCAGATACAAATGGTGTAGTGCCTCATTTAGATAAATTGGACATATACTGAGAAATATCATGGACTTTCTAAATTGTAATCATATTCTTCCTTTTTTTCTGTGTTCTCATCCTACATCTGATCTCTTTCTTCCTGCCATATCTTCTTTCTCCCCACATCCTATGTCTTCATCAGAAGTCACATAAGTTTGTTTATCAGAGCAGACAGCCACCATCTTCCAGCATGATGGCCAGTTCGGTAAAGATCAGAGGAATTTAAGGTAACAAACAACTTACAAAATCCTCCAGGGTGGAATTGGCTCGTTTCATTGCATCCAGCCCAATCATAGGTGTTTCTTCGATTTTTGATAAATGAATATCCATGTCTTTTTCCACAGAAGACTGCAACGAAGGCCCAGTATGAATCTGTTGGCAATCTGAACAAATAATTAGATTTTATCATATGAACACATCATGCAACTAAGACACATTGTGAAACTACATCAAGAGTATTAAAAAAGATTTTCCAATTAAATAAAGAATGCTTCTCAAGGCTCAGCGGTAGATCCATATGGGGATCTTCACAAAGTCAAAAATAATAATTGTTTTATGAATTGTCATTTTGCGAAATTCATTAAGTGCTGCCAAAAACAACAAGATTAAACATCAAGTTTTTTAACATCCTAACTAATAGTTCTGAGACAACATATAATCAACCAAACCCAAGTGAATCATAAAGAAATTTTGACATAATTAGGGGCACATTTCCATTTTTCTGGTCAAGTACTCTGGAATGTCAATGTAGAAGTGGTTAAAAACAAAGAAAATATACTTCCATCTTCTTGGTTAAAGCACATTATCTTCATAATGTAGAATTAAAAGGCATGCACAGAATCAGTACTTATCATACTATTAGTAGGTAATTACTAAGCAAAACAGTAATTTCCTAGTTAATTCAGTAGGCAGGAATGACTTCATTGCAGACACTATCAAGATATGGAAGCAGTACAAAAAAAATACAAGCAGTCCAGTTTAAGTTAAAAATCATAGTGAGAAAACTAACGGAATTTCAGATCGTATCCAATGTTTTCTTTCTTTTCTATGTCTTCCTTATTGGCAAAGATAAAAGCTTCTTCAAGAACCTCAGATGAAGTCTGCTAAATAAAAATAATGGTTGAGAACAGTAGAAAACATTATCTCAAAGAACTAAACCTGAAACTTCAAAGCAAATTCAACCTTTGGTAAAAAGTCAGAAATTATTCTGCATCTGTCCTCCACGGTGAGAGTCCCGCATGGTTGCACCTGCGTGAACTCATCATAACGTAAATACATACTATCAGACAAGCCTACAAGATGATAGTTTATGAATGATAGTATACGAAACACTATGACAAGAACAGTTAAGCTTGAATAAACTGCAAATCTGATGCAGCTACATGATGCCACGTTGTTCAAATGCATGCCACATTGTTCAAATGCAAGAATTGGCATTATGTTTTCCAGAAAATCTCATTTGTGATTGCTGTTTATCAACATAAAACCATCATTCACAATAATAACTTATAAAGGATATCCACATTTGCGTAAAGCTTAAAAAACTGTTTATGAGTACAAGTCTAGTGTACCTGCTATTGTTCCATTATGTTCCAAGAAATATATGCCATTCAACAAGCACTTGACGGTTGCCTATAGTTATCATACTGAAAAGAGTTGCAAAAGTGAACACTCAATTGGATTATTAAAGTTTGTGATTGACACATTTTTTTCACCAAATACAAAACAAGAAGTTCTGAAGGTCCATCACCGATCTTAGACATGACACTAGAACCAATAAATTTGACAAGGAAAAGAAATAGCAAGTTGAACAAAGTAACAGAAAAAAAGAATACCCATTCACTAAATGACCAATTAAAAGTGATGGCCAGGAATATGCCAATGAATCCCAGTCCTCAAGTAGTGCGACCCAAGGTCCAACAAAGAATAACTCAGACTATCTGTACAGAGTAGAAACATGACTGACAAGTAATTTCTGAAAGTATGTTATTTCTCAAAGCTAATTCCATATGCAATGTCCAATACAGGCAGGCACAGAACAGAATTTAGCAGAACCAATCAATCAATTCATATGCAGCATGAAGTACCCATCCAAATCACTTTTGGATCACTTGTAATCACCAGACATGATACGGTAAGCTAAGTTCTCGGCTTAGCTCATATCAGTGATTGAGATCAAACACCAAACTAAAATTCTAATCTAACCCCAGAGACAAGCTAGAATTTCTGCACACAGCCATGCATTCGACAGCAATTACTCCCCAAAAACCAACATTAAACCCTTCCAAGAAAGGAACCAGCATAAAGAAATTATGCTTTTCAGTCACCGGATCAATAAGCAAGCCCGAGCCAAAAAAAAAAAAAACCTATTTTTCCCTTACTATTACCAGCTTTTAGGTTTTGCAAGACACAGAAAAAAAGATTCAGTCAGATAGTCTTCTGTTATTTGTGGAGGTTTTCCAATCACTAGTTCACTCAGCAACCAAGAATGTGCATGCGAAACAACCACTTCGGAGAAAATCTTCCGTAACATCAATAAGGGGGGAAAAGAGAATCAAATATGAACCTTCTCTACAAAGTTCTTCTTTTGTCGATTGCATCAGAAAACACTTTCACGGACGATTGGTGGAGAGAATAACGAACGACACAGGTTCGCGATCCGAGACGACGACCCAAATCAAGGGCACGAAGAAGGGGAACGGGGAGAAAGAAAGACAGAGCGGGGTGGGGAATGCAAAGGCACCAACCAGAAAAAGAATAAAGTCGGCGAGGAAGCGATCGGCGTCTCGATGGCTTGAGGAGAGGCCTCGAGCCTCCATCAATGACAGCAAGCTTTGAACCCTTTCCAGTTTCTGCAGGGTTTCCATCACTCCTCCCTCTTCGAGCGAACGAGATATGTCGACGGCGGCGTTTCTCGGAACAAAATGTTAACGATGCAAAATTTAATATATATCCCTCCAAAATTAACATTTTATATATTTACTCTTTTTAATTTAACTTTATCGTTCGTATAATGACTTAAATTCCATTTCCAAAAATATTAGAAAATTTTGATATCTCAAATAAATTAATAAATATATTATATAATATTAAAATTGGAGAGGGATAAATATGATAAATATTAGAAGGAAAGACATGTAAAACTCCTTAACAAAATAATAAATTTCACCAAAATCCCGATAAACCACACAACTCTACACAAGAATAAATCCCTTTGACCTTCAAATTTTCTTTGTATATTCCTCTAACAAATAAACCACTATCAAATTTGCTATTATTTTTAAAAATTTTAGGATTAATCCACTATTTAGTTGATTGATAGGGATATATATGACTAGTTATGATGAACAAAATTCATATTTGGTGAAGATGTGAGTTAATTGTAATGATAAAGATTTTGATAGTTTATCGTATTATCTTAGGTTCGGATTCTTTGAGAAAAAACACATATTTGATAGATTTTGCTGCATCCAAAATATAATATTTCTGTGCTACCAAAATTCATATGTATCATCATGAAATTATTATTTGACGATATATAAGATTCCTCAGTCAATTGTTTCCTTCACCCTCTTGTCTCCGGGGAGTCCCAAGATATGTAATGCATCAATAAAGAGCCAAAATGTTCCATCCTTAAAGGCAGGACAAAAAAATACACACAAAAAAGCGCTGGATTTTTACTTGTGTTTGGCACTTTTCAATCCAACTCAGCATCGCCTATAGGAGATGCATAATGACCTCAATCTTTTGATAGACCTTTATAACTCTATCCCTTGGAGTGAAAATCCAGGAGTTTGAACAGATGTGATGCATATCAAGATTCTTCTGATTGGTATTTAGATATGCATGCGCTCACATCTTTACAGGAAATCATTTTAGTTTTCTCCAATGCGATGTTAAGAAAACATGTCTCCCTGAAGCCGTTACAAAAGAAAATCCGGGTGTGCGGCACTTAGGCTGTCATTGCCTTCCCCAGCATGTCTTTCCGACTGCAACTCTGGCTGGCTCTTTTGTTCTTTCTTTTCAGGAACTGAGCTATTAGTTGCCGCTCTACCTTGTCCTACGAAGTCGCTCTTGCGATCTAATAATCTCCCAGCCTTCCCGATTGCAAGGATCAATTCGAGCTGCTTTTGTTGTTGTTCCTATAGCACAGCACAACATGAAAACAAGTTAGGGGCAAGAACGCAAGATAACTATCATGGGTGTCAACATGAATTTATCAAAGCAACACTAGTAGCATTCAATCTGCATTGTTCTAACATGTGCTGAAAATCCGATCCTAAATTAGTCACCAACTTGTCCAGCCAAATGTTAAGTTTGGGTTACATGCAATGGCGACAGCAATAACAAGATGGGATAGTGACATAAAGCAAATTGCTAAATGTTATGCATAAAACTGTGAATGAAACCATGACCTTGAAACCATAATAAATGTGGTCTGGTCTGGTCTGTCTTTTATGTTCTTAATAAATACTACATGTTATATAATGCCAGGTTGACTCTGCCAAATTGAGAAAAAAGAAAAAAATTATGAAAAAAAAATTCAATGATGGTCTAATATCACAGAAGAACAAATGTTCAAAAGCCACCTCCCAAAAGCATGCATATGCAATTGCACAACAGCATGCACTTGGATCAGCAGACTAACGCCATATATAGCAGCATATACGGTGACAGATTAATGGGTATATGGGATTCTTGCGAGTCATTGTTTTTCTTTCGGTTTTGGATGGAAGAATTTTATCGGGCTCAATCTATAGCATAGTTAACTGCTACCTCATATCAATGTCACTAACCATGAGGCAGTAATTTCAAATTTATGTTATACTGATAGTTAGTAGTGCTACCTCATATCAATGCCAAAGGCACAAAAACTGACTCCAATTGTTGACTATAGGAAAAAGCAATTATCTAAATAGCACAACATCAAAACTTCAAATATTCTACAGTTGGGAGGAACAGTAACCCATTTGGTTGGATGACTTAATTATGAGAACATAAAATTTCTCGCTCTCATAGCTTACTGCTATTTCTATTTTTTCTATTCAGTGCTGCAAAATCAACAGAACTAACATTTAAAAGTTTTCTTAGAGGAGACTCACCTGCATGGCCAACAAGACCTTCTGAATTTCACTAAGCTCCTTCTCAAGAATATCTTCTTGCATTGCTAGCGCCCGAGTAGCTTCGGAGTTCTTTTGTGATAGAGCTGCAGTCTGCAGCATAACATTACACAAAATTAGTGAAGTAACACTACATATCACAATAGATTAAATGTTTTAATCTACTGGAGTTGTTTAAAATTCTTGAACCACAAGATTAACAAGATGAGTGTCTGAAAGCCAATCAATTTTGTTTCGTTTCTTTTGATATTCCCAGAAAAGCTACTGGTACAAGATATATTTGAAGTCGTATTCTAAGTGAGTCAACCCACTGTAAATATTATTCTTCACCCCCTTTCATAACCCTTGTCCATGAAGTAGCATAGCTATTCTTGTCACAATTTTACTAAATTCAGATATCTCTTACGGTTGCTTTTTCACTATTTTAAACCACATGTGAAATTTAGATTGAAGCTGATAAACTTCAAAAGAGCAAACAAATGATAATGCTTTTACTTATTCCAATGGCTTCTCAACCAACACTAACCCTATGTCATCTTTCCCCATCTTAAAATAATCCAGAAGCTAGCAAAACAACTAAGAAATGTAATCTAGTGCACATGGTCTTCAATTCTTTCACATCTATGATTCCTGGCATGCCAAGCAAACCATCCTTGATAAAGGCAGAGCAGATTGGCTAAAAGTTACAACATAACAAATATGTATAAGAAACATGTCCTTGCATTTTCCCTTATTACAGCGTATATAGATCATGAAAACAAGGGACTAATGGTCAGTGAAACTAAGAAACACCTTAAACCTTGATTAGATCGGATTTGTTTCTGATGTTGAGATGGTCTTAAGCACCAAATATACATGAAAGAGCCAAATATCAGAAGACAATAATGCTATAGAGTTCAATTATCTTTCCAAGATAAAATCAGGATAAGGTTCAAACTCAGATAACAAGAAACAAGTAAGAAAAATAAGAACTGCAGCTGAAATCAGAGAACAAGCATACCTCAGCAATTGGCTCTTTCAAGGTCTTCCTAGTGACCCTAAACTTAATTCCTAGCTTTTCAAGCTGCCTGGACAGCACTCTAATTATTGTGACCGAGCTCCGCAGATCCTCCTCCACCTTTTCAATCCTCCTAATCAAATCAAAACCTATTCCAGTCTCATTCCCCATATAAATCCTCTGCCATTGCCTCCAACGAATCAAACTACCAATCGCCACCGCCACAACCAACAAAATGTACTGAAAAACAGGAACTTTGCTAGCCAGGATCACTTGGAATGGCTTGGACGCACCTGGAAGGACGGAACTCACAAGACACCAGATCGAAAATACAGCGGAAGGTGCAACGCAGAGCACTTCAGCAGCCCAAAGAATGTGATCCAAGCTCGGCTGTCCCGAGACCTCCCTGTCTGGACGCCGATGAACACCTTCACCTGAAAAAAAATCAAATAAGCTTAGCCCGATTTGAACTTTCCGCAAGAAACAGTTGAGACGGAGAATTTCTTATTACCAGACAAGGATGCCGCAGTCCGCCACCGAGATGCATCTGATGAGGCATTCGCGGCCTTGTGCGGCGGAGAAAGTTCCCAAGAAGTGGGAGAAACAGCGAAACGAGCGAACTTTACGCGATTTGCGCAAACGAGACTCTGGTGAGCTCGACGAGGACGAAGAGCTCGCAATGGACTTGGACCACACGCAGCGGTGGCAGCAATCGGCATCCTTCCCTGCGGAGATATCGATCGGTTGCCCTACCTTCAGAGCCGGTGGGACATGCAAGGGGCACGCATCGGATCGTCGTCGTCGTCGTCGGTGATGCGAACTCGAGCTAGGGTTTCGGGACGGATTGAGGAGTGGACGCCGTCACAAGGTGCGTCGCAAGATGCATCAGAAAGGGAGGCTTAGATACGCTAGAATACTACCAAGACTGCTTTCAGGGTTTTCGACCCTTGTGGACCACAGCGATGACATCGAGGATTGTGGATGAGACGGCCTCAAACCGATTCTATGATCCTTTGAGAGGCGGAGGATCGTCAATGTTCCAAAGACTCGACAAGCGCATGAATCGCTTGACAATATAAAATAATATTCTCGGTTACATTTAAAATATATTAATTCTGTATTTAGAATTTTTAGTAAGTCTTTGGGATCTCCTTCTGTCACTCCTCCATCGGGTCTCACAATTAGCATAAAAGCTCCTCATAAGGCAAGCCTGGATAGCATGTTTCAAGAATCCAAGATCACACCAAGGTCAATGCTGGCTGCAAAACTCCCCAAGAAGCAGAGTGCAGTTTGACTTGAGCACTCGATGCAGTTCAAGGACTGATATGAAATATATAGAACCTGAAGAAATGCACAACTCAGTGGATTGCAGAACATAAGATGGAGCTAACCACTTCCAACACTTGCTGAAAGCTCAATTCTGACGAACAAAACTCTGCATTGGCAACTAAAGAGTTGAAAGACATCGTAATAGAGAAACTCAGGTTTTAGTCATCCTGTTTGTTTGAAGTCCCAACAGAGGTATCCAGAAATCCGAGTTATGCAGAATTCTATTTTCTTGTGCTGTTGATTTCAGATGAAAACAAATATAAGGTTATCAGGTCAAATGTGGCAGATCATTTATGCATGATGTTATCACAGAAAAATTGGAAGCACCAAAAACACACGCAACTCCAAAAATGTGTTTATCCACCAAAAATAGCATATACAAGTCATCGGCATTATAAGTATCCAGAAAATGTTAATCCTGCAAGATGATCTCTTAAAGAACATGAGTGGCTCATAAGACAAATGAAAAATGATCTGAGACAGGATACCCAATTATCATAACAAAGTCAGATGATCCGAAGTACAGCGTTTGTACACATTTAAACACCTGAAATATCGAGAAATATCGAGCCAGATTATTTCCATTCTCCAAGGAGGAAGACAACCATAGGCGAAAACTTGTTCCAGGCAAACCAACCTATCAGAACCTATCATATAGCCTAAGCAAAACTGCATTGCCTTGCAGCCTACCGTCAAACTATCAACAAGAGGAACAATTTTACATAGAAATCTCCTTGCGAACATGCAAGATGAAAACATAAAAAAACACCTAGTTCAGTAACTACGAATGAAAACATAATACACCCACTATCAGCCAATTCTTATCCATCGATTGGTTGATCAAATCATAAGATCATAACTTTTGAATCTGACAACTGATAATAACAGTTTGAAGAACAGGACATTATATATTGAATAACTTGTTCTTGCCTGTCCCATGATAGATTTCTTCCATTTGTCGAGTATATTCCTGCTTCCTCAGAACTTGAGTCACTAATGTAAAAGATTCAACTTAAGGCAAAAAACTCAGTTTTCTTTAAAGTATTCCAATGAACTTTCAGAAGAGTTACCATGTCTAAAATTTTGGTTACCAGTTAGGAGTGTGTAGATATAAAACAAAAGGATAGTCAATGATTCTAGTCCAAAAAATTCCTTTCCCACATGATGAATCATTGGCACCAGTCCTACATTCTTGTCTCTCTAGACTTACCATGAAAGGAACGGGTAGAGTGTCATACCATGAGAAAAGCAATGAGGACAACTTACTCTATCAGGAGAAATTTTAATCAATCAAGCCAGAAAAGGTTATTGGGCTCTCTCTTTGGCTCTAGATCTCTTTGTTTTTAGTGGTAGAAGTGTAACTCATTCTAATAACAACTTAAATAGATCAGTGGCCTTCCAAATTTCTTTTCTATAACCAAATAAGGAAATATATATTTCCTCAAATGGTTAATCCTTTACCCCTTCCTTACATGATTAGGAAAATGAGACTGACCAGCCTGTAACACGTCTTCTGTACATAACATACTGATAAACAACACCTTCAAGCAAGATAATCACTCAAGTGAGATTTCAGAAATGACACTTCTAAACCATCATTGCATTCAGTTCCCTGTTAAAAGACAAAACAGGAAATAATCTTTCCTTCGGGAATGAGTACATGTCCTGATAGCAGACAACAAAGCATGTGAAAAGAGGGCTCTATTTTAGCCAAGCAATGTAAAATGCCACACATCTATATTGGTCACCTTGTGATCAACAGCTCTCGTTCTGAATTGTTGTTGCCAAAAGAATGGAAAAGACATTGGAAACAAAAAGAACAATTGAAATAGATAGGACGATTTCTCTAGAAAATACTCATATTTTAAGTATTTCCCAAGTAATCATCACTGTAGGTATCAATGGCTGACCTAAAGTTTCACAGTAAATTATTAAGTGTATGATACTGATGTGCACATGCTAAATGAAACTAGCATTAGTAAAGAAGACAGCATCTTTACAAGTGCCCTCAGTAAAGATCAAATCCCTGTGGTGAAACCAGGAAAGCATATATTACCCCATTTCTACAGCTCCATCCTACGGATGTGTATAAAATGAGAAATAAAAGGTAGAAGAAAAAAGCCATAAGGGCGTCAATAAACAAAATAAAGAGGAAAAAGCCCAGTAGCTCGCCAAAATCTGGTCATTTTTAATGGTGATAGAAACAACAAGGACAAGGGCGTGAGGTTGCATGACCTTTTGTCGCGGCCTATAGATTATGAGACTTCTTGGGCTTCTTGGCCGATGGGAAAGCACCGGCGATCTTCTCCAGGAGGCACCGCTGCGATTCCATCAGCATCTCCGCTCTCTTAGTCTCCATCTCCATCCAATCCCTCTTCATCTCCCGCATCAGCTCCCTTCTCCTCTTATCCATCCGCACCAAGCGGTCGCCGAATCCCCTCACCACGGCCGCCATCTGCGACAAGGCTTCCGCTTCACCTGCGCCCTCCGCTGCCTCCTCCTCTGATTCAACTTCGTCGTTTTCCTCCTCCTCCTCAGCCACCATCTCAAAACCTCTCCTTTTGGGAGGTACGAGGCTCCTCCCAACCCTAGAGGAATTCCAGCTGGAATCCCGAAGAATCCCGTTGATGCTTCGGGTGTTGCTCCGCTCGTCCACATCCTCGTCCTCATGGTCGTCGTCCTCGCCGTCGTCCTCCTCGTCGGTGGACTGGGCGGCGGGAGGAGGCGGTGGGGGCCGAAAGGTGATAGGGAGGGGCCCGCGCTCCATGCGGTCCATGCGGTTAAAGAAAGGCCAGGCGGAGGGGACGGGGCGGAGGCGCTCGGCGCGGTAGCGCTTGCGGAGCTTCTCAACCTTGTGGCGACACTGGGTGCCGGTCTTGGATGGCTCGTCGAGACCGCAGCGTCCGGAAACTGCGGCGGCGACGTCCTCCCACTGCTGGGCCTTGAGCTGGCCGCGCTTCAGGGCGTACCACCGCTCCTCGTAGGCGTCGATCAGGTGGGCGGTCTCGATGTGGGACCAGGGCTGGCCGGGGGCGGACTTCCGCGACGCCAGCGCCGGATGGCCGGGGCGGCGCTCTGCCGATCCGGCGGCGGTGGCCATTGTTTCAGCGGCGTAGAGAAGGATGGGCTGGAAAAGGTTAGGGTTACAATTTAGGGAGGAGGGAGTCGGTGTTGTGAGATGGGGTGGGGAAATAGGAAGACGTTGGGGAGCGAGTCGGGCGGTGCTCGAGGGGCGGTGGCGATGGTGGGGGATAAGGCTTCGGTGGGCCTGCGAAGGTGAGTGGAGGACCGGCCCGATTTTTTACTTTGGACCGGACCGTTCAAGTTGGGATAAATAGACGCTGTGGAACTGAAGACAGCTCGGATATTTGCTTCTAAAAATCCTACGGGTATATTATCCTCTATATTTCTAGTAGTATTATAATTTTTATATTTAAAATAATTATATTGAGATCTTTATACTGAAAATAAAATAAATAATTTTATTTATTTTAATATTATTAGTTGTATTAATGAAAAACATAATACGTGGCACCACACGTTGGATCAATACGAAAATAATGGATAAAAAAATAATTTCAATATCCTGATTGTTGATAATATCGTTGAAACAAAATGGATATTGAAATTATCTTTTTATCTATCATTTTTGTATTGATCTGTGATTATATGTTGTATTTTTTGTTAATGTTATTGACGGCATTAATACAAATGAATTATTTATTTAATTTTTAAAATTATAAAAAATTTAATATAAATTTTTTAAGTATAAAAATTACAATGCTAATAGGATCTAAAGACAAAAAAATATATATGTAATTAGTTCACTTTTTAAATTGTAATCAGTTTGTGAAAATTAGAGACATCTTTCCTGAACAAACTTGATGATTATGAAAAAAAATGAATAAAATAGGGAGGACAAAGGATCAGACAAAATAAAATTATTTTTTCAGAGTCCTATCGTTGAGTTTCTTTGAGTTATATGTAGAGATGATCTCATCGATACAATATCTATATAAGAAGAAGTGATAGATGGAGAAGAGAAATGACAAGGAGAGAGCAAGATCACATTAAAGCAGACAGCCAGGGAGCCATTAGACAGACTAAACCGCCTTTAGAGAACAGCTCCAATTGAAAAGAACTTCAGACAATCAATCAACATTCAGCTTCTCCATTCAGAATTTGTCAAACAGATCTTTATAATTTATTTTTCAATCCTCATGCCAAGAACAAACAATTATCTTTGGCGTACATAGGTAGCACAAATAGTAGGGAAGAACCACAAGATAACACCGTTATGAAGCTCATATCCGATTACCCAGAGCACAAACACATCCGGAAAGGAAAGAATAATTCTGGACCTTCGAGCATTTTTTTGGGATACTAGTCTCCTTCAAAGACCCAGGGTGGGCAAGGAGTTGAGCTGACCGAAGGATGTCGATGCGATCCTTCTCTTTCTTAGCCGCTCGGCGATGATGAAGGCCAGCTCAAGAGACTGGGAGGCATTGAGCCTGGGGTCACAGTGGGTGTGGTAGCGCGAAGACAGGTCATCGAATGTGACGGTCCGCGATCCACCGATGCACTCTGTCACGTTCTGGCCGGTCATCTCCAGGTGCACACCTCCTGGATGGCTTCCTTCTTGCTCATGGACATCAAAGAATGCTCGAACCTCAGCCTAAGGAATCGGTAAAACTTTGATTAGTGCTACTGAAAGCGATGAGTACCCAAAATAATGCAGCTACAGCTGTTGAAAATGATTCAAGACACTCTTATTTTATACATCACAGGCCCCACTAACATTGCACATTGAACGAAGATTGGACTCACCAACTACTCTTATGACTTTTCATCAAACTATAAAAGAAGAAAGCAGTTCAGTAGGCAATAGAAAAATGCACTTGATAAGCACTTGACCCTTTAACCCAACTTAATCCCAACTATTATTGCAGAGCAGAGGATGTATTGGAGATTGGCATGGCAAAGCAGTTGATTTTCCTCATTTATGTTCAACTTTCAATAAAACGAGTATGTCAAGTTTTTGGTGCAGCCACTTTATGTGTAGTCCATGGAATATGAACATTCCTGACTAAAAGGATTGGCATCATCACAAGTGGAGAATAGAATAGAAGGAGATAAAGAAAATATACCAGAATTGAGTCGAAAGGTCGAGTCTTGAGACCACAAGGGGCTTTGATGGTATTCCCGTGCATCGGATCACTGACCCAGGTTACGATCTGTCCAGCTCCCCGGACTGCCCGAATCAGATGAGGGAGTTTCACTCTCATCTTGTCTGCCCCCATCCTTGCTATAATGGTGATCCTCCCTGGCTTGTTTTGAGGGTTTAAGATCTCAATCAGCTTCACAAGCTCCTTGGGGTCCATCTTGTCACTCACCTATATCAATTGAACAATCGATCATGAGCTAGATATGTAAAATATGATCCTGGCATTCTCGAGTTTGAGCTTTTGTAACTCTTTTTTGAGCTTTACTAGTAGCAAAACAATCCAGTTGCCGCACAAGAACATGGATTTTAACTTTCCAACAGATGAATGTTTGACTGGTGTCATCAATCTGAAATGCACTGGAGAGAATGGACTCCTCATCTATAACGAGAAGATCAAATAAATATTATTCTTACCTTGATGCCAAGAGGGTTGGCAACGCCACGAAGAAACTCGACATGGGCACCATCAAGTTGGCGTGTCCGCTCTCCGACCCAGAGGAAATGGGCAGAGCAATCATAGTAGAGGCCAGAGGTAGAGTCCTCACGAGTGAGAGATTGCTCATAGGGGAGGAGCAGGCACTCATGGGAGGTCCAGAACTCAGTGGTGGTCATGATAGGATGGTCCATGGTAAGCCCAGCAGCAGCCATGAACCCCAGGGCCTCGTCCACCCGGTGGGCCAGCTCCTGGTACCTGTTAGTGACATAACAACAACCACCATGACAACTTCAGCTCCAACCACACTAAATCCACCAAAGAAGAGTTGGTGATATTATACAATTGACGGGTAGACTTCTCAAAGATTTGTTTTCCGCCCAAAGAAAGTGGAAACAATCAAAGGATTGACCGACTTCTATGTGATAGATGAGAGAAAGATGAACGAAATTGTCATGAGAAAGAAGAAAGCATTTTTTATATATAAACGTGAACACATGTCGATTCATACCATCGATACACACACAAGAAAAAAAAAAGTGCAATAGACAATTCTACATCAAAGTATGCAACAATCAAATTTAACATTTATGTCTAATTTTCTAATACTCTAAAAAAGGTACAGGAAGAGAAAAGGCACAAGGGATGGAATCAACAAAAAGTACATAAAAGATCAAGCTTTATAACAAGGAAAACATAGCAAAAGTTCTTCTGGAATAATTTGTCAAAAGTCCAAATGGGAAGGCATTGAAAAAAGGAACAAAGTACAAGCAAGTGTATATACATCAAAAATATCAAATCTACAGGAGGCAGCATAGCCAAAGAAAAAAAAGCAGATCATAAATCGAACGATTTAGTCAAAATTCGTGAGAATTATGTTCATATACCATGGAAAAATGAGATTTTTTTCCTCAACAGAATGAGCAAAAATATAGCGGCATAGCCATAAATTGATGAGAAAAAAAGGGTTCGATGGTCGCTTACCTGTCTCCCTGCTCACTGTGCTCGGTGAAGTCCAGGTTCCACTGCGTGACGCGCTGCATAGCGGCGTAGCCACCTGTGGCGAATGCGCGGAGCAGGTTGAGCGTCGCCGCCGCCTGGCAGTAGGCACGGATCATCCTCTGCGGGTCGGGAATCCGCGACTTCTCGTTGAACGCGTCACCGTTGATGTTGTCCCCTCTGTAGCTAGGCAGCTTCACCCCATCCTTCTCCTCAAACGGATCCGACCTCGGCTTCGCGAACTGCCCCGCCATTCTCCCCACCTATCGAATGAAATCAAACAAAAACCCCCAAATCGAGATCGTTATTTCAGTCGCCAGATCTGGCGGGATCGGAGGCGATCTTAAAGGTAGGATCTTGATGTTACCTTGATGACGGGCATCTGTCCACCGAACATGAGGACGGCGCCCATCTGGAGGAGGATTCGGAAGGTGTCCCGAATGTTGTTGGCGTTGAACTCCTTGAAGCTCTCGGCGCAATCGCCCCCTTGGAGGAGGAACGCCTTGCCGAGCGCGGCGTCTGCGAGGCGCTCCTCCAGGTGGCGGGCCTCGCCGGCGAACACGATCGGGGGGAAGTCCTCGATCGTCCGCAGCACCGAATCCAGCTCCGCCTTGTCCGGGTACTCCGGCAGCTGGAGCGCCTTCTTGGCCTTCCAACTTTCCACCGACCACTTCCCCGGCTTCGCCTCCGCTGTCGGCGCCGGTTCCTTGATCTTGATCGGGTTCTTAGCAGGCTCCGCGGCGTGAACAGCGGAGATGGGGCGAGCGAAGGCCCTTCTCCGGCCGGCGCGGACAAGAGACGGTAGGTAAGCCTGGGCGGCCTCGGAGGAACAGGGAAGGGGCTGGTGTCGGGGGAGGAGGGAGGTGTTGCTCGCAAGGGCCATGGCTCTAGCTCTTCTCTATCCCCGGCTGGAATGAGAGGCTTAGAGAGAGAAGAGGCTAGGTTAGAGCAACACTACCTAAGGAGCGAGGAAGAGGGCGGTAGATTTATAGCACGCGAAAGGGCGCGGGGTTGGTGCGAGATGGAGCCGATCAGAAGTCGCAGTAGGGCATTTTGGGAACTTCGCAAAAATATAATGTCTCAATTAACGTAAGCTAATTTAGAAACTCTAAGTACATTCACATAAATTTCTACCTGAACAATAATTGGAAATTGTTCACAGGGACCCCATGTAGTTCCAATCACCAGATTGATAGACTTAAGTATGCGAGTACCGCTCAAGAGTCAGTCTGATCCGTTAATTGACATTCTGCAAAATAATTAAGTTACCCGTTTTGTGAGTGGCGATTGATGCGGGGCCCACGTGATAAGAGTTGCATTTAGTGGAAATTTGAAGTCGACTGGAAAAGCTTATCAACTTAAATGACTCATTTGCCCCTGTTTAGAATCCTAAACATTGGTCATTAAAAAAAGGCCAAAACACCAATCCTGGTACGACCCACCATACACGTACCAGCTTTTCACGACCCGCTCGTTGACCACTTCGAAAGTGCGGTGGTCCCCAGCGAGCTCGTATAGTGACGGACGGCAAAGGGTTCCGTGGGTAGGTGACGGCGGTGATGAGGGTAGGTAAGGACACGGGCACAGCACGTGATGATTGACCGCGAGGTGACTACGGGTTTGTCTTGGCGTAAAAAGAAGCCACATTGTCTCCCCCCCAACGTAGGCGTGGCGTGCTTTCCATGGCACTGAATGGTGGTTGGTGGCTGACCTGACTCAGTGCACCTTGTCGATTACAATCCACCAAGTTGGACCAATCAAAAATAATAATCACATGATAAATCAACCATCCCAAATTATGATTGGACAGATTCAGGGGATGATCTTTTACACTATTCAGCGAATCAGCCGTAGTGGTGAGGAAACTCAAAGTCTTAGTCATGCTTAACATGGTCTTAATTGAACAGCAGAGACTCACTTTGTGAAGTTGAAGAATATTTATTAGAAAAATAGGCCCTGATATGATTTTTATTTTAATTTCATACAAACACCAAAAAAATCTATGATATTTATTGATTTCTTTGTTCCTAAAAAATAAAGTGAAAAAGAACCCCATGTGTGATGGCCAGCCAGCATGAAAGAATGGTGGACCAATTCATGCAATCAGGTATACCAAAGTCCCACCTACCACATATCAAAATTATTTCACCTACTGAGTGGTTGATCAACGGCCACATCTGATGACTCCAATGCCTATGAATCCGGTGTTTTTCTATCATTTGTGAACCTATAGGCAAAATATGTCCAGAGGAGGTGCGAATTAAATCAGGAAATGATCTTCTTGAACGTTTTGATGATGGATACATGAAATTGACGTACAACTCGTGGAACAAAATCCCTTCATGTGAAGGAATAAGACGAATCCCAACCGAGCAGCGTGAATTGCGTGGTGGCAGCGACATAATTGGAGTGCATGTGACGTGTACGAGCTTAAAAGATTCAATCAGTGCGTATGCCGTACCAATAATGCGTCAACAGTTGAACTATTCCTGTGGCCCCTCATGCATGCCACGTGTATCGGAATATTCTCTTCAGTTGATCACCTTTTTTTTTCCTTTTTCCCGTTATTATTATGTTTGTTGTTCAACCATTTATGGAGATGGCTTTTCATGGTCAAGCCATGGATTTGACCTTCTCCAGAATCTTTACGGTGACCAAGAACATTAACCTGTAGAGCACAACCATGCCAAGCAAGATGGCAAGATCGATCCACTTGGAGTGGCCCATCTCGACTTGCCATATGTCTCTCAAGATCTCTTCTCCGGTGACGGTGGGCGGCCCTCTGGCTTGGTCATTGGGAAAGGTCAACCCCAAGAACTCGTTCTTGTAGAACCCCTGGTTGGCGTACTTGTGGAAGGCAACGTAGTACATGGGGTAGCGCCATACCGGGCCGGGCAGGTCGCGGGGCAGCCGGAAGAAGCCCCCGTTGAGCATCATTACCCCTTGGATCCCTGCTCCGGTTATAATGCCCATGAGGAAGTCCGGGACGACGCTCGCCACCATCATCATCAGCCCCTCCACCAGCATCATGCACATGAACAGCACGAGAGCGAAGTAGATGAAGTGGTCCGCCGCCCTCTGCAAGCCGACCAAGTAGTAGGCCATGGCCCCTGGGATCACGGAGATGAGAGCCAAGTACGGGGTGGCGGAGAGCGCGTTCGCAATGGTGAAGGCAGTCACGCCGTAGTGCCCGTTCAGCCTTTCTCTTCCAAAGATCTTGTTTGAATCCCAAAGGAACCAAGCGTGAGCACTGTGATCTCAAGGCTGAGTGGTTTGGAGAGGAAGGATTTGAACCAACCTTCATGTCTTCTACGAAAGAGGGGAAGCCTCCAATTGCCATGAAGGTTAGGAAAGCAGCTGTGAACATGAGCATGGACCCTCTCGCCTGCAACATGTATGAGGGAATGACCATGAGCTTGTAGGTTCTTAAAGACGCTTGTCGAGGAGTGGACATTACTTGAATCGAGCCAAAACCGTGGCCAACATCATAGTATATTGTGCCCACGCAGAGGCAAAGCGCGATGTAGATGGCAAATCGCAGCCAGTAGTAGCCCAAGTCCCTGTACATGTTCACGAAGGATCGTCTCGTGAGCACAAGCGTTTGAACCAGGAAGCTCGCTTGGTTCCTCTTCTTCACCGAGGCTCCTCCCTGCAAGCAAAAGCCATGGAGTTCACATTCTCTGCAAATCTGACATGAGGTTTAATCAACTTCTCAATTACCAAATCATGTATCCCTGCCATTTCTCGTGTGACACGCTGTAGGGTATCCGAAGAGCTGTATGACTTCACGAGGATCTCGATCGCTTCGGCAGTGCTGGTTCTCGTCTTGGATTCAGGATCTTGTTCGAGGTCCTGTAGGGATCTTCTTGTTTTGTCATGGGGGAAAAATGGCAGATGAAAGGAAGAGGAAAAACATGGTACTGACCGTGTCGAAATCTTTGTTGATCGTCCTAAGATAGTGATCGGAAGGATTTGTCAGCGGAGGACAGGGGAAGCCGTGCACAGCAAAGAACTGGAACAACATAGTGCGATGTTACATCACTGATTTGTTCGCTTTAAGCTCACGAACTCGACATTGAACTGGCTTGCTGATGCTACCTCACTAGCAGAGGAAGCTGGGCCGAAGAAGACGGTCTCGCCGTAGGCCAGGAGGCAGAGGCCACGGAAGAGGTCGAACACCTCGCTGCTCGGCTGGTGAACGGCCGCCACCACCGTCATAATCTCGCGTCGAGCGAGCCTCGCGATGCGGCTCATGACATGGTACGACGCAGCGCTATCGAGCCCGCTCGTGGGCTCGTCGAGGTACAGCAGCTGGGGCCGCGTCAGGAGCTCGATGCAGATGCTGACTCTCCTCTTCTGGCCACCGCTGATGCCCTTGAGGGCCCATCCTCCGATTCTCGTGTCCGCGGCGTCCCCCAGCCCCATCTCCCGCATCGTCGCCTCTGCTCTCTCCCTCTTCTCGGACCTCGTCATGGAGTCCGGCAGCTGCAGCTGCGCGGAGTAGTACACGGCCTCTCTTACCGTTAGCGTGGTCATGAGCACATCTTCTTGGGTGACATAAGCCTGAGGGAGGAACAGCACTTCACCGGAATGGTCTAAGAAGTGAGATGGAAGAACGAAGGACATAAGGCTTCGATGAAAGCTCTGTACCGAGGCCCCGAAGGCAAGTTTCTGCTTCTGGGCATTGATCAAGATTTCTCCTTTTTGACTCACTCCAGATCCCAATCGTCCTGCGAGTTGATTCCGCGTACGAATTAGATGCAGATACGCTAAATCTAAGAATCAATCAGCAATCTATAAGTTACCTGCTAATGCATCGAGAAGGGTGGACTTGCCGCAGCCGGAAGGTCCCATTATGGCCAAGACCTCGCCAGGACGGGCGTACCCGGTGATCCCACGAAGGATCGAAGCACGCCTCCCTTTGCGATCCGACGCCGATACCCATAGATCTTCCCAGGTGAGGAAAACGCCTTCTTTGCTCTCGCCGGCGTCACGGATAACCTCGTGGCCCACAAGGCTTCCGCTTCCTACCTCCTCTGTTACGTGGTGGACGTGGTGACGAGGACTCCGGTTCACCGGAGGTGGTGGAGTGGGAATGCCGCTGAACGGAAAGAGCACATCGTCGCCGCCGGAGCTGAAGCCATCGTCGGCGGTGGCTCGCGGCCGGCCTGGGTTTGGCCTTGGAGTCCATCTGGGCACGCTCGAAGGAGAAGCCATGAAAGCTCAACCACGAGCCGTGTGGCAGGGCGGTGGTGGGAGACGCTGAAACCAATAAAATAGCCATGAACGCTGCATGGTCTCTACGTCGGAATGCTTCTACCCGAACCCGAAATTTCAACGTCAGTTAACTAGTAATGGCGGCTGGAGTCGGCAAGTACGGATCCATCGTTTTCCCACGGCGCTTAGGATCGAGCAAGTGGTGGTAGGGAGGAGGAAGAGGAGGGGAAGGTAGTCTACTTGCGTTAGCGGCGGCCCGAGTGAGAACGTAAGCTGCATGAGGTCCCCTTCGATCAAGAATGTTGTCAGGGTAGAAGAACTTGAGGCTGGTTTTTAATTCGGAATACAGCACAGCGTTGCTCGCCAAATGAGTTGCAAGTCAAAATTGGAATTGATATCTTCGTATTCCTCTCGCACGTCACCACTTTTCTAATGTCACATCTCTTTTTTCTGTGAACACAGATCAGCATCATCCCAATTGTATACGTAGAACATATCAATAATTGTAGCGAAGGTTGCTATGCATTTGAGGCATTTAGTTTTTGGTTATATTTGTGACGGATTTGGTCAAATTTGATCGTCGTGATCTCAAGATATTGAATTTGAACTCACATGCTTCGCTTCTTCCGAATAAGATGCGTCGGGCTGCAAGGAGGCCTTAACCGAGGTGGGTTGTTCTGAGATCGTTGACATGAGATGCCTTCTCGGATTGATCGATGGAAAGACTATTGACCAATAAGTGGGCATCCTTCGTGTAAATAGAATGCTTCTTTTTATTATCTTAAATCTTATTTACCATGTTCGGATGGTCGATCCTAATGGAATTCAAATGATCGTAGACATTATTGAGGTTCCAGAATTATCGATTTCAATTTTCAAAACTGTGGATTCCTGTTCTGATTCTAGAACTATGACCGAGTCTATCAAGAAGGATAGTGCCGACTCAAGCATAAGGATAGACGAGCAACAAGGAGGGTGGAGAACAAGTAGTGTGTAGAGAAGGAGAGGTACTTGAGATAGTTACGAACGATTACAACACAAGGAAGATATACAACAACAAAGATAAGGATGGACATTATCTAGGAACGTAAAGAGGGGAGGGCACCAATAAAAGTGACAATGGTGGCAAAGAAGAGATATAAGATGAAAAGACTAAAGAGGATGTTAAGGGATTGAAAAAAAAAATGAAAAGTCAGAATAAGAGGAATTATATGGTATAGCAAGACTAGACAATCTTCGATGAAAGCGAATAAAGGAGGAAGGGGGCAAAGCCACGGAGGAGGAGAGGATAAGAAAAATAAGAAGAATAAAAAAGTAATCTTCGATGAAATGAAAGAAGGGAGTCTCGAAATTTAATAATATTTGACATTTGACTAGCTTATTGGGAGTCCTATATCTGTGGAAGCCACAAACAGAAGAATCTTTCTTTTTTTCTCTATTTATGTGAATTGAATAAATTATAATTTAATACTAAATATTTTTTAAAATAATTTAACAATGTAGACCAATCAAATAAGTGATAAATTACCAAGTAAATTATGAGATAAGATTTTTGTAAAAAAAAAACCCCCCTTCAGCATAAGAAAAAAATTACAGGCAAAGCAGATCAAACCTCCATTATAAAATATTAAAATAATAAGATTATAAAGTTCACTCTATGTGAATCAACTAAAAAGATATCAAATATCATATAAAAATTAAATACTTAGATGAGTTTCAAGAAGAAAAACTGAACATAAGAAGAATCTTAAAAATCTATACCGATCAATTCAAAGACAAAAAAATCACTAACCAATTATTGAATCTTTTCTCTTCTCAAATGAAAGGTTTTTTTTTTTTTCTTCTTTTCTATGTACAAGGAGAAGACAATTTGACCCGTAAACTCTATCCTGTTCAACAAAAGGCAAGTATTCAATAGAAGCGATAATCTATTTTATTTTTCTCATCTAACTCATATAAAATTAAATTCAAATTTTAAATTAATAGTACGATTCCCACCACTTAAGTCATGGTTGGACCACCAAACTTTGGTTCCAACCATGGTCAGGGCTTGGTGATTGGTGTAAAATATCTATATTAATTAGTGTTATATATATATATGCCATCAAACACCTTATGAAAGAAATCATTATTAGGGTATTGGTCGAAATCACTACAAAGCACATGACAAAGTCAGAGAACGTACCCTCTGTTGACTGACAAACAAAGTAAAAAAAAAAAAAAAAAGGTCATCAACTTGAAATTGAAATTAAAGCACCAACTCTTTTGGACTTTTTTGCTCTTCCAACAATAGACGACCATTTAGAACAGTAGATTATGCGTGCTCAGTAAGTTCATATTTCTTTGGAGTGGTTGGAATGCTTCGCTTTAAGTAAGGACTCATAAAAAAAATACAAAAACAAAAAAATCGGATGTGATGTATAATGTGAATGTTGGCATATAAGACCAACAACTAATCATTCCACAAATGTTCTTTAATTATCGATGTCACTTACAAGAGTTTGCATGCAATACCCGACTTGCTTCTAAGAATTTCTTCGTCCATAAAATGGAGACAAGTTCAAGTACGAGTTTTCTCCATGATAATAACACAAATGGTTAGATTTGCATTGAATGATCTAATTCAACGGGATCATTGGGCAGCTTAGATTCAAGGATTGATCTTCTCGTTTTTATTGACTTGGATGCATGTTTTATGTTTTATAGGCGTTGAGTGGGGATATTAATCATATTAGAAAGAATGTGTCCATTAGTGATTATATATTATAATTGACGATATCTATGTTTTGAGTTCCACAATGACACTAATTATGCACCATAAATTATTGATTCTAAAGTACTTAATATCCAAAACATGTCTTTTATTTTAGAGTCTTGACATAAAAATTTGCTTGTATGGCATTAATATTGTCGAATAGTTTGTCACTTAGAGATTTTATGGACCAATACGAGGATAAAGTTTCATATTAAGTTTTATGAGTCATTCGTTTTTGGAGAGAAAAAAAAAGAATTTAAAATAAAAAAAATCTGAAAATTAACAAATAATACATTAGAAAGTCGATGCGATTCAATAATTTCCTACCTACATCCACGAAGAAAATCAAATATTTTCTTATATAAGGTTAATTACAAGATCCCTAATTAAGTTATTCTCACTTAAATACAAATAATCAAGTTTACACTATCACATAAAACTCGAATAATTTACATATTTTTCTCAATTTTTCTATAAACCATCTTCAGATATCATATCGAGAAGTCAAAAAATACTCAAAATATTCTTTACATCTTATTCTTCTTACTAAGATATTGATATCAAGAATCTAAAAATATTTATCAATTTTTTCACTCCAAAATAACATACGATTTATTTTATATATATAATATATATATATATATATATACACATGTATGTGGAGGAGGTATTAAAAAATGAGAAAGACATCATTGTGTCATGAGTTTTCACCCAGCTGAAAACTTCATCATGCTTTGGTATCGTCATGAACTCCTTAAACCGCGGACGAGATGGCAACACGGCTTGGTCCAAACTCTGACACGTATAATCGTTCATGGAGCTGACGAATATTGGCCTTTGTCGGATCAAAGCAAGGACCGTTTCGTCACCAAATCCCTATAAAATAGATCGAGGTCAGGAGTGGATGGGTTCTCGATCTGACCTCTTTGAAGGTTAAATTAGTGTCAAGTGGAGTTCTTGGAATTCCTCTCTCATCTTATGCCGATCAATGGGCCATTATACCGAGAAGTGAGGATCGGTCATACGTGATCTAATAATAGCGACTCGCTCTTTAGGCCATTGTCTTGTACTGTTGTGCGAGCGTCGATCGACCTACACAGAACAATGTAGCGCGACGTCATTCCAAGCTTTTCGAAATGACTTCGTCCTGCACTACATTACCTCGTATGGCTCTGGATGGCATAGGAAGGGGCTGTTATTCTCTGAGTTTGAGGTTATGCATCTGGTGCAACGCTTCATCTCGATCTTGGGGTTCCACGTTCGCGCTGACATAGTCGTTGACTGTTGGTGAACTGATACGGCCATCGATCAATGTGGCGGTTTAGCCTAGTCCAGTCGCTAATGCTTCGGAGTATCTCCTGGCTCAATTTGCGCCAAACACGTCTACGCAACTCCTCGGACGTCCAATACATGCATGATGGTAGGAGTCGGGTTTAGTCCCCAACTTGGCCCCTTCGACAATCAAGTTAATGGTGGATTTGGTTTTTGAATCACCGCCCCTTTTTTTAAGTCAGGCGGGGGCTTTATGCTGATGCTCGGGGTCGACCGTATGCGATTGATCGGCAGCGGCTTATCCTTTGGGTGGCAGGCATGTACCTTGGTCCGGATGTCGATCGGCTTGTACGGGAGGACACCGTGCGGTGTCGTTCCGAGCTTTCAAGGAGGGGTTGCTTCGTGTGACTCCGGGCAACGTGGGACAGTTATCGTGCTCCACCCGAGGTGGCGCATTGGACATGACATCCTGCGTCAAACTGAGGGTTATCTCCGTGCTGATGTGTTTGTTGGCTACCTTCACGTGAGCGGTACCAAAATGTCTCCTATCAGTAATTGCGTCCATGGGGCGATATCTGAATATACCCTATCACCTATCTATTAAATAATTTATTTTATGATCATAAGCATAGAAGAAATTTTATTGATCAAATCTCTGATGTGAGTTTTACGGATCAAATGATTGACTCTTCAACTATCCCACATCCCAACTCAATCTGATCTTGTCTTATTATTGTGATTAATTCTATTATATTGATTGATACAATAGACAATCAAATTTGGAATTAATATTTTCATATCACTAGTATTTTTTATTATTTTATTGTTTTATCTAAAAACTTAAGGTGAATAAAGCATGATTTATGATGTTATATTTTTAACAAAAAATCAAAATTTAGAATCAAATACAATACCTATGATTGCATCTCAAATCTATTAAAATATATCTAAACAAGTTCAAGCCAACTCAAATACCCAAAAACTTTTTTGACAACCAAAAAAAAGAATATATTCATTCTTTTCCATTGCAATTTTAAAGATCGAATAGGATATTAATGTGATAGGTAATAGTTTTGATTCTTGATTTCGGAACTACAAAACTTCTTTGAAAAAATAAATACAATATCTAGAAAAATGAACATCGAAAACCATAAGATTACAACGTTTCATATCTCAATTAACTTATTTTTTAAAATTAAATAAATTACATATATCCGTCGGTCTGCCTCAGTTTTTATTAACCTAAAAATGTTCGCTGTTTCTTCTCACCCGAATAGTCTACCTGGCATTTGATCGAAGGTGGCGACGCCGCGCGACCGTGTCTCTCATTAGGGCCCCACATGCCAATCGCACCTGTAATCGTCACCGGCGTTGATTAATTCTATCAAGTCTCTCTCTTAATAATTGAACATAATATTAGAAGAAATTAATTTAAGTGAAATGCTTCATCTACCAATTCTTGAAACCCGATTAAAATACTAATGATCGACATCGTCAATTTCTTACGAACAGCAAACTTGCGAAGTTATCTCTGCACGTTTGGAACGGGTATTGTTTTGGGTCTTTTTTCCGATGTCCAAAGAAATGCTGCTAGTTTAAACACCCTTGTCGGCTTCCTCTCTTTTTATACGTCGCCCTCTTTGTTCGCTCAAGGCCGTTTCAGATTTCCAACTCCTTTCCGGCGGGCGACGGTGACTTCCTATGGCGTCGGCAAGAGAGGCGAACGTGTACATGGCGAAGCTGGCGGAGCAAGCGGAGCGGTACGAGGAGATGGTGGAGTTCATGGAGAAGGTCGCCGGCGCGGCGGCTGCGGGCGAGGAGCTCACGGTGGAGGAGCGCAACCTCCTCTCCGTCGCGTACAAGAACGTCATCGGCGCCCGCCGTGCCTCGTGGCGGATCGTCTCATCCATCGAGCAGAAGGAGGAGGGCCGCGGCAATCACGACCACGTCGCCGCCATCGGCGCCTACCGTGGCCGGATCGAGGCTGAGCTGTCCTCCATCTGTGCCGGGATACTCCGCCTTCTCGAAGACCGGCTCATCCCTGCCGCTGCTGCGGCGGACTCCAAGGTCTTCTACCTCAAGATGAAGGGCGACTACCATCGCTACCTCGCCGAGTTCAGGACCGGATCCGAGCGCAAGGACGCCGCCGAGAACACCCTCACTGCCTACAAGGCCGCTCAGGTTCCATTCGTTCTCCCTATATATCGGTCCCATCGATTTCATATTCTGTTGGAGCAAATTGGGGTAGATCTGCAGCGTAGATAACTTCATTACCTAGCATTAGGGTTTGGAGCTTTGACTTGTATCAAGCCGATGAATTGATCTCGCAGGACATTTCGCTGGCGGAGTTGGCACCAACACATCCTATCAGGCTGGGGTTAGCATTGAACTTCTCAGTGTTCTACTACGAGATCTTGAATTCACCAGACAGAGCTTGCTCTCTCGCAAAGCAGGTGAGCCAGTGAGATCCTTTTTGCTTCTTATTTTTGTTGCATCAATAATTTTGACGCCTTAAGTGCATAAATTTGCATCACATAGATGAATTTGTTGCATTATCTTGTAGCTCTACATTTGGGTTTTGATCTGCGGGGTTTGATTGGTTTCATGATGGTCAAGTAGGTATAACATCTTGGAAATTCTTTGGGATTCGTGACAAGTTAATGGTTTTACTGCTTTCCAATATTTGTGTTCTTATTTCTGAAAGTCATAATAATTAAGAACATGATCTAATTGAGAATTTGAAAAAAAAAATTATGATTGGTCACATTTACGAGATGAAAATTTAAGGATGCCTGATAGGCTGAGTGAGTAGATGATGTTTAAATTCATTTGTTTATCCATAGTTTTCCTGGTTGGGTTTGAAACCTTATTGAATTGAGGAAGTATTCTTCATAGGTAGTTTAAGTTATTCCAAACTTCAAGCCGATATATCTGCTTGATCTTTTTGATTATCTCTTCCTTTCATAGTTTTTGTTCCGCCTTAATCAACAGATGCTATTACCATCACATGTCATTCCTTATTATCCAGGCACCTATAGAATAAATGTTCCATAATGTTTTCCTGGCAGTTTGCATTAATAGACCTTCTGCCTTCTCTTTCACAGTCATTGCCTGTATTAACTTTTATTTTTCAGAACATGTCCCCTTTCTTAGCTCTTCATTTTCAGTGGCACCCTGCCCCATCCCCATCGGAATTTTACCATGTTGTACTCTAGCTTTCTTGTTGTTGAAGCTCTCTCCATCAAACTGGTCATTCATACCACACTTCCAACTCTCGTGGTACCTACAAAACAAGGAGTTCATAAACTATGGCTTATTTTAAGGTGTGTTGCTCTTTCTTTTTTTCTCTGACTTTACTTATTTTCATGAGATGCATTTTCAGTTGGGACATTTTGACCTGTTGCTGGTGGTGTTTAGCATTTTTTTTATGAGGTAAAACAATATATTTTTCTCCTATTTGCAGCATTCTCTTTGGAGAATGGCTGTGTTGAGGTCTTCCTAATGTGAGTGTGTGAGTGTTTTTGTGCATCTTATACTTTTGTATTAGCAGATGTCTATGATTTGAGCTTGAACGAAACTTCTGACAAATTGGTCTCTTCATGTTATCTTTGACCCTGTGTCTCGTTCTGAGCTGATTATTCTTCCGTCTTTTTTGACAATTTTTGAAGGTAATCTTATTTTGAAATACAGAAGACTCCAATTATCACGATTTGTGTTTCGAACAATCGAGTGTTTCTGGTTGCCCCCTCTCCACATTTGTAAACCTTTGTAAAGGCCTAGATGATCAATTGCTATGACTCTCGTGGTCTCATGGTCCTTTAGGCATTGAATCCATGTCATCATCTTTTAGGCTTTCGATGAAGCAATTGCAGAGCTTGATACTCTTGGAGAGGAATCGTACAAGGACAGCACTTTGATTATGCAGCTTCTACGTGACAACCTTACCTTGTGGACCTCAGATATGCAGGTTTTTTGTTTGCTTTAATGAAAATTTCTCGAGTTCATCTAAATGACATTTCATTTTCAGATTTGACCACACCACAAATAACATATTGCTACTTGTTTAATCGTAGGATGATGGCACGGACGAGATCAAAGAAGCAAGCAAGCTCGACGACGAGTAGTAGCTGAAAAGGATCGGCAGTAGCTGCTGCATGTGTAATTTTAACGTGTTCCAGCTTGCAAATTGACTAGGTTTGTGGCACCTTGTGCTATTTTCTTTTTCTTTGTTTTCTTTTGCTCAGGGTTTTTCTACATCCTTCTTTCGCCTGTTTCCTTTTTCTGGTTTGTTGTCCCTCTTTTACCAGTATGTCTTAGTTTGCTGCAGCTGTGTTTGCATTTGAGTAGTGCTTAAAGTCAGATAATGTTTGGGCTTTAAGTTCCTTTATTTTATGGGACACCATGACTGCATTCTATATGCAATGTCAAAACCCACTCTGGGTTTTCAGATCCATGAAACAGTCATGGATCTGCTCATGCCTTCTGTTGGTCATTTTGTTTTGCCACTTCTTGTGGGGTATGTTCATGCGGAATGTCTGCCAAGTCATGATGTAAAGAATGTTTCTTGTTCATAAATCATGTTGCTTGCTTGCTGAAGAAAGTGATAGGTAAGTTTATAAAGTAAAATAGAATCAATCATGGTAAGAATGTTCCTCTAGAAAGGAGAGTCTCTCCCACAAACCTTGACATTTTGGGATAACTCCACCTGATTCTGGACTCAAATAATGATGAAACGAAATCATGTCTGGAAGAAGAAGCTGTGCTAGAAATCCCCACACTCTGGTGGAGCAAAGGCTGCATGGAGTAGAACCAGCAATAATACATGGATATACTTCGCTTATTTTTTTATTCATTTATTTCCCAACAGTCATTTTGGAAGCACAATCGTATCATGTTCCAGCAAAGTAAAGAAAAGCTTGAATGCTTGTCATCATTGTCTTACCATCTTTTGGGCGAAGTAATCCATGCCCTTGAGCGGCATATGTATGTATATACGCACTCTAATGGTCCGTCAGCGGGATTTAATTACAAGGGAATGGATATACTTTTTTTAATATTTGTCAAACATATATGTGCTGAGTTTACATTTTTGAGGGATATATTTGTAATTTTGCTAAGAAAACGAGAACAGAAACGAAGGAACGTTTGACACTCCAAGTGGATCATCAGTCGTTCAATCTGATCAAGCGGCCCGACAAGCCGCAACGTCGGGGGAGTACAATAATCCAACGCATTGATGACTCGTTCCCTCTCTCTCTCGCACTCACGCCGTTTCTTCGCTCCCTCTCTCACTTTCCAGTCTCCGTCTCTCCTCTTCGTGGATCCACTGGCGACGTGTAGAATAAGACGACGCGGAGCCGACGAAGACGACGCTTTATGAGATGCTCGACTTCAAAGTATGCCGCTTTAGACGTAGTCGTGGAAGAGCTCGCCCGATCCCGGAGGAACGCCCGCAAGTTTTGATTCCAGGTGTGATACATACGCCCACCCTTTAATTCTTCGTTCCAATAAATGGTTTCCTCTGTTCTCAAATCCGGTCTTTTGGATCTTTTCAAAGGGAGACAGAGGCTTAGGGGGTCACGGCGTCTCGATTCCTTGCAAGATGCCATTTTTGAATCTTTCGTTGCCGTGAAAGCGCCGCTTTCTTCTTTGGTCTCCGTCCATGACGAGTTCTTCACCTCGGACTCGCTTCTCGTTCGATTTCTACATCGTTCCTCTTTGGATTTTTCTGGTTCTGTTTCTTTCTTCTGGATGAGTGATTAATTTGCCTCTTGGATGTTGCCCAACAAGTCCCGGTACCCTAAAGTCCTCACTTTTCCCCCTGTTTTTGACCGATTGCTCTGGTTTTGAGATCATTTTAGTTGGTTTTGAGTTTCTTTGGATCATTTCTCATCGAGTACCTATTTCTTGATTCCTTTCTGAGATTTGAACTCTTTTAGTTTGCTTCCGAGTCCTGGATTTCTAAAAGTTCCACCTTTCTCGCTGAAGACTGGTTTCTACTTTTTTTTATTTGAGAAGATTGGAGAGGAGAGAAAAGAAAGGAGACAACGTTAAAATCTTAAGAAGAAACAGAGAAAAAGATCTGTTATCTTTTCCAATCCTGTTTTGCCTTCTGTGATAGAGGAAGTTCAAGAGGAGGAGTTTTATGTGATTCTTGTATTGCCCTCATTCTGTTCTTTATCTGATCAAGTCAAGAACTGGAATTCTTATCTTCTTATCTATTTCCTCCTCCTCCTCCTCTCTCCCCTCGCCTCTCTCTAAATTTAAGCTTTTTTTGTCTTTTTTGATGTGTACTAGTTTGTGGCACCATCTGCGTCAAGGCCTGCCTCCACCAAGATGGCGCATAAGAACTCTCCTTTAAGTCCTAGCGGAAAAGCTATGCGATCCAAGTCAACCAAGGGCTCGCCTGCCTCGTTGGATTCTTCGGATTCAAGATCGCTGAAGATTTTGCCCTTTGCCAAGACAGCACCGTCGCCTGAGGTAAATTTCCTGTTTCATTATATAAGTCGTTGTCTCTGAATGTAATCTTTCTTCTTGTTTTGATGTTTGGTTTCTTCCAGAAACAAAATGCACGAGTTTCTGATGTGCAACAACAGTTAAGCAAGCTTCGGGAAGAGCTGAACAAGGAGAAAGAGGAGAAGTCCCGAGCAATCGAAGAGCTCACTGATATGAAAAGAAATGTCGCTTCTCAAAGAAATGGAGGCGAAAACAAGTTGAAGATCGAAGCTTTAGAGAAAGAAGTACAGAAAGCGAAGGAATCGGAAAGGAAACTGCTCGAATCGCTTGTGTCTCAGACGAAACTGCTTGAGCAGACAAAGGTATCTCTCGAAGAAGCCAAACTCGAGAACAGATCCCTCCGAGAGAGCAACCGAAGCTTGGAGAGTTCCGTAAACTTAGGTAGTCGAAGCAGTAGGAAGTCGGAGAAGCATTGGTTGGGGAATGATCCTTTGCCTATGGTTCATGCAGAAGAGGAGATTAGGGTGCTCAAAAATGAGCTCAAGTTAGCCACGGAAGCAGAGGAGAAAAGCAAGATAGCCATGGATGGTTTAGCAATCGCCCTGAAAGAAGTAACAACTGAGAACAATCACCTCAAGAGAACACTCAGCATAGCCCAATCCGAGTTAGAAGAAGTAAGAGCAGAAGCAGAGCAATTGAAGTCTTTGCTAAGGAGCATGGAGGAAAAGTTTCAAGCAGCATCAGCAGAATCCGAGAGACTGCAGTTTGAGCTTGAGGAATCTGTTGCTGCTTGGAACGAGAAAGAGAGTAGCTTCATAAACTGTGTTAAGATGTCTGAAGAGGAGATCACCAATGCAAAGGCAGAGAACGATAAGTTGTTCGAATCGCAAAGAGTGGTCAGGGAAGAGAATGCCAATTTGAGGGACATACTAAAGCAAGCTGTGAATGAAGCAAGCGTTGTAAAAGAATCCCTGGAGATTGCCAGGAAGGAGAATTCTCAGCTAAAGGATCTGTTAGCTGAGAAGGAAAGTAACTTGCAGAGCTTAAAGCAAGAATATGAGTGCCTCAAGGTGAGTGAAGCTGCAGCCACTGATAGTGTTCAGGGGTTGAAGAGCTTGTTTGCTGCAACATCTACAATGGACTCGGGTAAATTAGTCTCTTCGCTTGAGAATGAATCGATCATGGTAAGTGACAGTAAAGCCAGTCAATTTTCATCGGAACGTTGGAGTGATGGTAATCCACGGACTCAAAAGGGGCGTAGGCATTCGATCGGAGAACCAGGAAAGTTTAAGGGATCTGTGTACGGAGGAGGAGGAGGCTCACCAGAGCAGAATGGTGTGATATGTGCATCACTCAGTAATATGTCTGACCTCAGGGATGCTTCCTCCATTGTGGCCTACGACGAGGAAACGCTGATCTCTGCTGGTTTCGATCACACGGATGCAAAACTGAAAAAGAAAAAGACAATTCTTCGGAGATTTGGAGATATGCTGAGACGAAAACACTCTTACAAACAGAACTCATCATCTCTTTTATTTTAATTACATGAACTTATAGGGATTATATTGCTGGTATCATCGTGTTTCCTTCTTAGTTTTGTCTTACGAAAGTAACAACAGCACTGCAGCATGATTTGGCACTTTGTGACTGGTAGATACGTTGATTTGAATGAACAATTCTACGGTCAATAAACAGTTGGAAACCGAGTTACTTGCGAAACTTTTGTTGCAGACAAAAACATGGTCAAGAACATTATTGTGGTGTTGGTTTGTAGTTAGCTATCCTCCATAGATTTTGATATATAAGCTTACGACACATATCAAATGCTCATTTTGGGAGCAGGTTTGAACATTATTGTTGTCGTAGGTACCATTCTCAAGTTTTCGAGGACAAACATTTACAAAACTCACCATCCTTTATCTTGTCTGAAACCTATGGCATCTGTATTTGTAGTAGTAAAAGAACAAATGAATGACTGTACCCAATGATTAATGTAAGGTGAGATTCCATGTACAACAATGGTGGTAGCAGAAGAGGTTTCTTTTGCAGTAGAGTATTACTCCATGGATCATTCAGGAACTAGTTGTCGAAGCACGATTTAGTTCATTACATTCGGTGATCACAGATGACTACACTTCTAAACATGAAACAAAAAACAACTCTTCATGGATGGCTTGTTACAATGTGAAGAACTTTCAGCTGTATCCACTGTTTTACAGCAACAATAAGATGTTACAGTGCCAAAAATTAACACAACAACACGATTCACCAACGACTTACAAATCCCTAAAGAAATCTAGAATAACCTGCAACCTCATACATTTCCAGATTTTTTTTTCCTGGGTGATCCACTCAACATGATGTCCACAAGAAAAAAGTTGGCGATCCCGCAAAAAACAATCGATAAATTGTTGGGTGCTATTTACTATGTTTCTATCTACAGATGATTATACAGTATTCTCCTTAATCACCTGCTCTGAACAGAGTCCTCGATGGCATCTAGAAAGTGAAAATGGTTCGAGACACCTAATCTTTCTGCAAGATGATGGATATGGATCTGTGTTACAGCAGATTCCGGAGAGAGAGACTCGGGAAGTTTAGGGACACATTCAGGTAGGTGCACGGCAGTGTCCGATGGAGAACAAAAGAGAGAAAGCACGGTTCGGCAGAATATAAACCTGGTCAGAAAATGACAAGAGAGCATAATAAAAACCCCAAGGTATACTCGAGTTCAGATGAGCAAAGCAATACACAGGACCTTTAAACAAATATCATCAACCATATGCAAACTAGCAGTGGTCTTCTGTTAAGTGTATATAGTGAATCTCCCATTTCCACATTATCAAATCCAGAATCATGTTATCCATCATGCTATTCTTTTATATTTTATGATGCAAGTAATTCACCCTGATGGTTGTTTCCTCAGAAATTTAATGTGTGCCATGCAATTACTAGCCCCCTCCAGTTGTGGGTGGCTCTAACTTTAAAGCCATTGGTGTAACAATGAAAGGAAGGCTAAGATCTGTGTCAATAGTCCCCCATATATTAGATGTCTACGTGAACAGAACTATAGATGGAAGTTGTGTGACATAAACTCACAAAAAAATGCCATAAAAATTTGATAATGCAAACTCTGAGAATTTTCATTTCATACCCCATATCCTTTGTTGACCACAGCTCAAGAATACATGTTTAACAAGGAAAGAATATCTTATATCACATTGAGCTGGTCCACTGTACTGTGAAGTATGAAGAGACACTTAACTTTTGCTAACTCAGGTATTAATTTCTTTGGTGCAAAAAGATTGCTAATTATTTAAATTTTGACAGTAAGAGGTTCTTTGTCTCATGAAGAATGGCTAAAGATAGAAAAAAAATACTTTACCTTAGAATCAGCCGTCGTAGAAATGGATCAGTTAACACCTGAGCCCATACCCGATCAAGGGACTTAGATGTACAGAGTGTAACTTCCCATTCAGCTAAAGCAGAAGAAAGCAGACTCTCAGCGTTGCTGTATATATCCTGAAAATGCATATAAGCATGTCGGATGTGATACCTTCAGATAGATATATCATGAAGCATCAAGGCAACTTACAGCTTCTACATCAGAAGAAAGGCCTACTAACTGGCAAAAGGCCTGTAACGGGGCAGTTAGGAAATATGTAAATTGGCTTCCACTAGATGTTAGATCAGTATCAGATACTGACATTGGTTTCTCATGTGAAAGAAGCAAGGCAGATGCTTCTCCTCTTTCTGCACCATGTATAGTCTGCACATTTGACAAGAAGCAAACAAGAGATGAGCCCCGGAATAACGTGAAGGAAATGTGACCTATACTTTCTTTTACTAAATTAGTGGACTAGGTGATATGCTAAAGGATGAGTGACCCAGTGGATGAGATTCCCGCCTATGCTAGATCCAAGAAAGATCAATGTATAAAGCCTCATACTTGCAAACAAGGGGGGTTGTATTTTATGTCATTACTATGGGACCAAGGGTCTTCCTCACTCACATCCCAAAGAATCACTAAAGAAAAAGCAAATAGTACAAGAAGCAAAAAAAATAAAAGACAAAGATACATTTTTAATGTGCACACGACACTCCAGGCTAGGCTCAAGATATTTCACTTATACAATATATAAAATTATTGAACAATCTTATCATATATAAAATTAGTACAAGATAATTTTATCTGTGACCTAATTTATGTTTGATACTTGAAAAAAAAAAATACAAACATGGTCTAGTATTTTTCATGGCTTAATATGACACTTTTTATTTTAACTAAAACTGGCATCATTTTGTAAGTACATAGGCTTTCTTCCTATAAATTCGGTATTAAGACCTGTCATGTGAAATGGTCTTATCTACGATGGCAGCTGACAGCTGCAAACAAGTTCCCGAACTGTGGTTTAGTTCATGTTGCTATTACTTGGCCTTTAAATTGGTTCCTAGACGTGAATGCCAATAGATATGTCAAAAGCACATACGAGCCCTCTATTCCTAATCCTAATATGTGCGTAATAATGTAAGCACCAATATCAAAACATACTATCTATTTTCATATGCTCAAATGAATTTTCCAATAAAGTTACATTATCCCAGACCAATCTTTTTTGACATGAACTGAATTTAATTAAACTTTTTAATGACAGAAAGTCATCATCAAACATTGCATGTGAATCTTATCTGTATTAGTGTTTTTGTATGTATCACTGATTAGAAAGTCCAGAACAAGTTTTAACAAACTTGCCTTGAATGCTCGGCTACTATCACTGTCAATAATAAGAAAAAGTGGCTTTCGTGTAAATGGAACCAAATCGTCAGGATAGAGGTTGTTAGAACCTGATATAAGGAAACAAAGTTAAAAGTATACACCCACACATGCATCCAAAATAAATGAACTTCTAAGCCTGTGTAGTTCCAATAATAGTAAATATTTATCTGAGACAAAAGTTAGCTCCGGTACCTTGAGCACCAAGGCATAAATAACTCCCGGGATTTGTACTTGAGCATAGCTTATCATCAATGGCAGGTTGAGACGTTGAGCTGTCCCTTTTCCAAGAAGCCTCTGGAGCATGATTTGCTTTTGAGGAGTTTGTTGACTTTCCATTAACATTTTTGTGAGAAGCAACACTACAATCTGTCTTTCCTGCACATTTTTCATTTGGAGTTATAAAATGGGATGGTCTAGGCAAACAGACAACAAACATAATAGCAGAAGCACAAGAGAGACCTGAAGCTGATATATAGATCAGCAAAATGCTGTCTGAAGACAACTCTTCACATATTGTAGCAGTTACCTGCAAAGCAAGTGTTACTCCATAAAAAAATCCTTAACATCCAACTAATTTGTAGAAAACAGAACTTTAGAACAGAGCATTGGTTGTGATATGGGTACGTGACTTGATATACTCAGCAGAAACAAATAGAAATGCAATTATAATTGAAAGTCATGAAATAGATGCAAGTAATAATTTATTAAACCAAAAACCCTTCAGTCAGGCTACCAACATAACCACCTCCCCACTTCTCCCTTGACTTCACCTAGAGCATCTATGCATACAACCATGTATGCACTTTGATTTATCTGAAATCCATTGTTCATCTAGCGAAAACTGGTATGGCATAAAAGGAAAAATGGCATCACAAAGAACACCAGAATACTGGAGAAATTAAATGGCAAAGTGACAAGTCTTGAAATGTGAAAATTGTACTATTGTTCCACAGTTCCAAATTTCCAATCTGGAAATTAGTATATGTGAAGACTGGAAAACTTGTTATTTGTCACAAAAACATTAATACATCGGAAGGTTGGTCATACCGCAGTGTACTGCTCAGTACGAGCGGTATGTACCAGTCCAACAGGGGACTGGTACGGGCAGTATATCAGTACATCTCCATATACCATGTGTCAGTATGCTCGGTATGGCTTAATATGTATCATACTTGCAGTTAATCAGTACACCGATACGGAACGATAAGGCAAACCATGCATCAGATCTGAACACCAGAAGCTAATAATTATAGCACCCTTAACAGTTAACACTGACATAAAGCAATTGGCATTCTGAAGTAAATGTTATCTGAAAGACAAATTAATGTAATAGATGTGGAACAGAAAATGAGAAATACAACACCCTTAATACTCACCGCAAGAAATTGTGAGACGGAAGGGTGATAAATAACTGCTTTACGTGGATTTGGAGGCAGATCTGGATCCATCAGATCAGCAGCAAGGTTTATGTCAATCAATCCAGAGGCTCCACTCTGGTCACTGAAAGCACCATTTTCGTATGGTTCTTTTCTAAAAAGCTGGTAGGAGGATCCACTGGGTTCCCATTCCAAACACTGTACCATTCTGTAAGTGTCAAGGCTAAGTTCTGCAAACTTGATCTGAAAGCATGGGCAAGGCAGTTTACACTCGTAAGTAACAGAGTTCTAAAGATCCACAAGTACTTTGCATTAAAATGGAAGGTTTAGTTGTTGACCCCAATAAATAATTATAAGAATCTGTTCACTAAATTGGCAAAGTGAACACTTATTCATTCTACTGAACAATAAAAATCAACAAACCTCATTCCGGTGATAGCTTGCCAGCAAAGCATCTCGGAGTCTCAACACTCTATTAGCATGAAATCGTGCAATATAGGGGAAGGAAGATGGATGAGCATCAAACAAGACATTGTATCTCAAGGGCCTGGAAATTTTAGAAGATACATCAGCTTTTAAAAACCTGGAAATTTCTTGCGCTACTTGCTTCCATTCCTTAAAGTTAGTCGCCTGAGAAATTTTTTAGAAAAAGTCACTCGTATACTTTGTAGGCAAATGAATGCTATCACTAAATAAACAAATGGAACAACTCAAAATTAGATTAAATGGCTGTATCTTGTACAATTTGAATCAAGAACATTATTTAATACACCAACATGTAAAGCAATTCTAGTAATGAATAAATGCCATATGTACTAATGTTCCATTTTCATCATTTTCGAAGAAAAGAAAGCCTCAAACATCTATCGTTTGGAAGAACATGTGTTTAAGCAGGTTTGGCACCAAGAACACTAAGCTTCTTTCATAAAATGAGTATGTCCAGTTTTTTTGTGTGAAGATTGTCATCATACCATTTCTTTAACATATAAAGTTCAGCATGCACTGTACGAACCATAACCATGGATCAAATTTGCATAGACATTCAGCTAAGTCACATCCAAGCTTTTGGTTTTAAATTCCGCACTGAGATGTAACAAATGGTATTCTCGTGTGGAACTATTTCTCCCTCACTAGAGAAGACATGAGGAGATATTTGTCCCAAAAGCATTAAGACAGTATACAAAATGAGAGATGAAAATTCAAATTGATCTTCGAAGTTCCCCGAAAAGATGCCAACGGCAACTCAATGGTAAGTTTGCATATCCCTGCATTAATGTCTAATTGAGGAGTAAATTATCCATTTCTTGCTCATGTTTTCGGGAAAATAACACCTCTTCTTCAGAATTCATCTGGGCATGAAATCACGAACCTCAAGAACATCTTTTAATAATTTAAATTAGCTTCCACAACAAAAGAAAAAAAGAAATGAAAATGAAACCATTCAGCAACAACATAGCCAAAAATTCTCCCCACAAAAAGAAACTCAAATACAATAGTTCGGCCACAAGAATGACAAACATGATCAGCCAAGGTTGGATCATCTTGATTTCCGTTATTTTCTTTTATTTATTACACATTGATGAATATACATACTATACAGCACTGTCTGAAAGAGGCAATTTTCCATTTGGAAAATCAAGGAGAACTTTTCCATTTGGAAAAAAAAAATTAAATACTGTCTGAAAAGGCACCACAAAGTCAAATTTCAGAGACTGGGGAGCTGAAGGCACTGAATTATCAGCTGATATGATTTAATCAACTGAACAATTCAATACAAACACTTGGTTGTTTCTATAGCAACACTGAAGATTGCTCACTACAAATTTTTTTCATAATTCCTTAGTCATTTGTAGTGGTCCATTGAAGTTAAAATTTTAAGTTTCTCGTGCGCCCATAAATTGTAAATTTGGAAGCAAAATTCAACAGTTACACACATGGAGAGCAGAAAGAACAGTAGAAAGAATAAATCTTTAGAGTACCGGGAAGGCGGCCTTTGACTCCTCCACCAGAGCTCTAAACCGGTCGGCGAGCTGCCTCACCTCATCAGTCCGATTCAGCAACAATGCGACGATGAAGAACCGTGCTTGGAACCTCAGCTCCTTGTACCTGAGCTTGAGATCAGGCGCCGCAGACGCCCTCGCTGCCTCGAAGTACCCCCTACTCACGATCGCCTCGTAGAAGACGTAGGCCTCGAGGAGGAAGCGGACCTCGCTGGTCCGCTGGTACTGGCCGTAGTAGAGCTGCCCGATCCGGGAAGCGATGTCACCAATCTCCCAGCGGCGGAGGCCTCCAGCGACGAGCTCGCGCCGTCGCTGCTGCTGAAACTGCCAGAGCCGGGTGTAAGCCTTGAAGGCCTTGCGGCAGTGGAGGAGGTGGAGGGCCCCGCGGGCGGTAGGCGGGAGGTCGCGGACGCGGGCGAACTTCCGGTCGGCGACCTCCACCAGCGAGTGGAACCGAGCGAGGATCTCGGAGGCCGCCTCTCCCCTCTCTTCGTCCGCCATGGCGGCGACTTGGGGAGGAAGAGGAGGAAGAAGAAGAAGAAAGCCTTCTCGTGCAGTCCTTTTTAGAGGCGTTATGAAAGAGGGGCGTCATAAAAAGACGGCAGATGAGGAAAGAGAAAACCCTGTTCCGGTGCCCCGCGATTCGTTGTAAGCTAAGTAGGACATCGTCCCGGACCCACATGCGGGCCCACTATTTACCCCACGAACCAATCAGGTACTCACACGAGCCATTGCAGGCGGGTAGATAAAGTATTGTTTTTGTTTAATAGGGAACTCTATGTGTCAATTAGACCAACGCGTCCGTTGAACAACAAATACTTTTTCACCTGTTCGTCTTACCTGTCTCACTTACTCGTCTCATAAAAAGGAAGATAAAACCATGGGGCCCATTTCTTGGGCCCTGCTTTGTCTAATTGTCAATCGGGTAAGAAAGAAGGGGTGGTGGGGTGCAGTTCGACGCCACCTCAGTTAATCGATGCTTGCAATAAACTAACAGAGTCCAAAGGCATTACAGAAATGCAATCATAGAATTCAGGTGACGAATTAAGTACACGATTACTGTGAGGATGCAATCATCGGACTTCAGCTCATTTAATTAAGTGCATAATCATGTCTCTGCTTTGTTAATGAGAAAGAAATTGTTAATTGGTGTTACATAATCAACAAATTTAAAGAATTAATTAGAGCAATTCATGTGGTTGCCAGCTACAAACCACGTACGCACATGACATGAGAGCTTGTTATTAATACTAATCAATGATTGTTTGGAAAAAGCCAAACAATTCCTTTCGTTGTGATGGTACAGAAGCAGATATATAATTGACCCAAATAATTAACAACTCAGCGTACAAATGGCATCGAAACAGTGCATGGGAAAACTTGCGATTAATTTAACCACATCATGAAGATGATCGAGATGAACGGCTCTTCGCAACCTGTCGGTGCCCTGAAATATTAGCCAATCCTATAAAAGAGGGGGGAAATGCTCAGGTACATGTCTCCATCTTCTCTTGCAAAATGTATCTCATCTCTTACATGTTTTAGAAAAAAATGGATAATCTTTGTATGCATAAAATATACAAGTTCATCGTTTATAAATATGATCAAGGTTAAATGTGTATAATAAGATATTGTGTGTACATATATATATAGTTTATGACTTGGCCTGTAGGCGTAAGAAGGAACCGCTGGGGAAATGGAAGATTGCAGCATATGGACGGTGAGATGCTTCCAACGGAGTGGACATCTTTATCGGAGTCTGTGATGATTCGGAATCTTCTTCACTTCACTTACCTTTTTACCTTTGACTTCGACCTCTATATCTTACCTCCCCACTCTCATCCGTACGCTCTCGTACGTATATTTTGCCAGTCGATTTCTTCTTCCCCTCCTTCCGACGCCGTCGTCGTGAACGAGACCGGAGCGCGGAAGACGATGGCCCGGGGATTGTCGGGTTAGATCCGCCTATGACCCGAATCCGAGTCCGATAAAGGAGCGTAGGATCTCTGACACGAGTCAACTCGGATGTGAAGCAGATGATGCAGTAATTAGCGAAGCTCAACTCTGCACGCCCCTCGATTTTAGGCAATTTAGTGTGTCAATCACATCAGGTTGCAGACGTCAAATCATGGATTCAAGTCCATTTGTATGGATTCATTATTTCGTCCTATATATATATATATATATATATATATATATATATATATATATATATATATATTCATCTGCAATGTTGGCATAAAAATAAAGAAGGAAAAGAAAGATAAAGCGGGGAGGGCCTCCATCTGATGAGGATCTGACGGCAATGATGAAGGGAATAAAACAACCGACAGCTTTAGCGCCTGCCCCGCTGCTTTACTCCATGCCTGGGTTAGCAAGGACAGGCCGACAGGGGCCTTAGGTGGTTCCAGCGGACCACCACAAGTATTGCTCTGGTTTTCTCCTCGAAACGAAACGTGCTTCATCCAATTATGATGCAAAGCATGTAGAAGAGACTCCAGGATAAAAAATCTTGTGAAGTTTCTTCGTGTTATAATATGTTTGCAAGTCAATTGCACGCGAAGAGAGAAACAGAGATCAAAAGAAATCTCGGAATCTGCACAACGAAGAGGGATTAGCTGATTGCTCAAAGGCATGTCATTTGCTATGATTCTTCATGGATCCAAACATGGGTTTACTTTGGAAAAGGATGGATGTATCAATTAAGTTGGTGGACGACAGTGGGGTGGAGCGAACGCACCACAAAGTGCCGGAGACACAGGATGTCTGTGCAAAACGCAGCAAAAGCAGACCTCGCCACCCGATAAAAGAGGGCACTTTGGGACCTGGAGAAGCTTCGATCTCCCATGCCTCCTTTGGCAAGTCAAAAGATGATGAAAGAGATCTCATCAAAGCGAATCATGGCCGTGGAAGCGGCTCAGCTCCGGTGGACTTGTTGCTGGTGAGCGTGGGTGATGTGTAGGCTCACACTTCATCCGATGGAAGACGGCAATACCATGAGATAGAGAATTTGAAGGATAATTCAGCCCTGCTAATATAACTTCAACAAGTTCCAAAGGCATTAACAAGAACACAACGGATAATTTCATCTCGACTGAAATATATGTATATGACTCCTTGAAGAACAATGTTTTGTCAAATTTATTCACAGATTTCTAACGATGATAATTTACGCAGCAATTCTACGTGTGAAAAATCTCGACCTAACCCTTACCAAACAATCTTATAAAAGAAAAATCAAACTTGTACGATAGTGAAGAAATTAAAATAAATGAGTTGGGACCATTGATACTTCTAGGAAACTCACCTGATGTGGACTGAATTGAATTCGACCGCAAGCGGGTTTCGTGGAAGCTCTCTGTTGCCGCCTCTGCGAGATTGTATTCATCGATGAGGCTGACCGGTGGATCAATTCCAGCTGGGGTCCGCGGTGTCCCATACAGAGCTGGTGTATCGTCAGGTAATGTACGGTGGTAGCTCATCACATAAATTTGGGAGCTTATTTTGGTTATTATTACTTGTCACCATCGTCCTTTCATTTGGTTCATAATGCTCAATTCCGATGTTGATTGGCCTGTATTGATCTCTTGCTTTCTTCTGTTTGTAGCCAAAGAAACACTCTCCCTTGTTGATATGTATTTGTACAATGAATTAAGGAACAGTTCTCAGGAAACATGAACTCAAACTACCACCACAAGAACAAAGGAATCGAATGCTTCTGCTAGGCAAACAAGACCAACTTCGGAGAAGGCTTCTCCTTGAAGGTGTGGGAGTGCAGCAAGGCGCCACCAGCCATTCTTTTCTTCGGGCTCCCGTTCGACCCGCTCAGCAGCTTCGACCAAAACCTCGATTTCTTCTTCTTCGTCTTCTCCTTCTCTTTCCCTTTATGATCTGCCATTATCTTCTGCTCTTTCTCGTCCTCTTCGTGGCTTCGGACGACGAAGACCAGGGACAGGCTCTTGGTTAGCTTACCTCCTCGCTCTGGGACACGTGGTTTGGGGAGAAGCCATCCCTTGGGTCTCTTCACGTCACAGTGGCGCGGGGGAGTGGAAGCATAAGAAGAGAGGTCCGAGTCGGAGGTGCTGTAGGGCGACGAAGAGGCCGAGGAAGAAGAAAGATAGACAGCGGAGGAGGAGGAGGAGGAGGAGGAGTGGGTGAGGTGAGAGAGCCTCTCGCGGAGGCAGAAGGGGCAGACTCCGATCGACTGCCGGTGCTTCGGATGCCGCTTGCATCGGCTTTCGTCTTTCGCCGGCCTCCCCATTCCTCTTCTCTCTGATCCAACAAAGGCTTTTTATGTGTATATTTGTGGCACTTCTACTGCATTGCATTGCATGGGGGTGAAGAGTGGAGCAATATATATATTGAGTTTAGGAGGGGAGGTTGGAGACTTTCTTGGATACTTCTTTGACTTGGACAAGTTGACGTGGGTCGGGGTTGGTCTGGCGTTGGCTTCGGCAGTGGTTTGGTGTAGGTTACCTGGTTGGACTTTGCTGAGGCCCGCCCGCCCGCAGGAATTCCACGTCGGTGAGCGGCACAAAAGCTGGCGTCTTAATCGCCAGAGTTCGTCGGTGGGGACTCAGAGAAAAGCTGTTCCAGACGTTGAATCACCGATAGAGTTAATAATTAATCATTTCGAACACAACTGAGCTAATAAAATGATAATATAGATTAAATGGGTTATAAGGCACGTATACCGGTATGATTAATCTTGGTCCATGTTAGATTTTGAGTTTATCACAAGATGTTAGAAATTGATTTAATTCGATAAAAAAATCTTATAAAAATTACATCATGAACATGTCCGAAAGGAAAATTTCAAAGTATTTTTGTGTTATAGTTGATTTTAGTGATAGACTAAGTAGTAAACTAATGTATGAAAATAAGGTTAATTAGATATTACTTTCATAATTAGTAACATTTAACATCTCAATTTTTATATTTTAAAAAATTATATTGACATCCTTATAATTATGAAAGTAAAATATTTAGATCTATTTATCCAAATATCATCCATCTTATCAATTATAAATATAAAAATAAAAATAAAATTATAATTTTAACATTTCTGATGGTGCTGAATCTCGTATTTTGATAATAAAATCAATTGATGAAATTATGGGCTAATAAGCGTTTGAGATAAGTAACGCAAGAAAAACTTTAATTGTGGAAAGACAAATTGGTAAATCAGAAGAATCAGACATTGGGCCAGAATACATCGTGTCATGAGTTTGGGCATTAAGCTGAAAAGATTGAGTATTGCACCAAGAAGGTTAGATGTTGTGGAAAATCAACATGCCAACAGATCGGGCAATACGTCGAAGGGTCGAACGAAGTGCTGGATGAACAAATGATATGTCGAACAACATAGGCTTCATGATTGTAATTGTTAAGTCTTGATTGAAGTCATTTAGAGTCTAATTGCGTTAGTTTTGAGGTATAATCATGTCAACTTGATTAGGAGTCCACTAGGCTTGAACCAAGGTTGAATTGGGTATGTTGGAAGGCCGATTTAGTGACTTGAGATTGGGTTGGGCGGTGGTATTGTAAGGCCCCATGTTACGAACCGTTGTCGTATACTTACAATAACTTCGTTTAACGAATCATTTGTCACTTTTGCATACTTATACAGATGCTTGATAGTATATTTTGTCTTAGTTTTGATGTGTTTTGCTTGTAAAAATATAAGCAATAATAGTTCGCAGCACTGTAGTGTGATCGCTTGCCACACCGGGCAAAATGACTCCGTTTTCACGTGCCATGACTTATTTTCTGTAGACCGTAGCTGCAAATGAAACATCAACCATCTCAACACCCTGAAACTCCCCCGATGGCACCAGAGGGGATGGGTCTTCGGGATAGTGTCAGGCGTTGAACACTTTTCACAAGTTTGCATGTCAACTTGATAGGAACTTGCCTTTGCGCCCAACACCCGAGGACTTACAACAATTCATTCAACCTTTTAAAGTCATTATTTTCCTTATTCTTCTCTTTTCTCTTATGCATTCAAGATATTTGCTGAATTACTTATAAAGCTTTCCTTTTCGGGAGACGTCAGAACTTGTCTATCGCTCATTTCTAATCTAATCAATTTTTTATTTAATAGGTATTTCAGGACCTGTACAAGATTGTAAATAGACTGACCTTTTGTGGACGCATATGTCGTAAAGGCACTTCATGACTTGGACAATCCTAGTTAAGTTTAAAAAGTTGGTGCACGGGTGCTTCACGACTTAGGTAACTTCAGTTAAGTCTATGACTTTGCCGCAAGGGTGCCTCATGATTTAGGCAATTCAAGCTAAGTTTATGACACCCAAGCAGTGATACCACCTATGAGCTAGAAAGTACGGATTATACTTTTTCGAAAATCCCGACGATAGTACTACCTAGGTAGGCGGTGTGGTGGTACTGTCAGAGCCCAGGTTCCCAAGCTATGTCAGGCAATAGTACCACCCAAGCAAGTGGTGGTACCATGAGAGCCCAAGTTCCTAGGCTTTGTCAAATTGTAGTGCCGATAGTACCCAAAAAACCTAGGGATTTAAATTTTTAGTTTTATTTTTGAAGTCATTTGGGGTCTATAAATACTCCACTCATGCTTGCTTGGTGATAGAACGAAACCTTATGACTTGAAGTGTGTAAACTCTCTTGAGAAGAATTGAGTCTTATTTAGAGGTCATTTTAAGGGAGGGTTAATATTTTTTTTGTAAAAGAGATGTGTGAAGGTTCTCTTTTAAAAGAATAAAAGAGTTGTAACAACGATATTTGATCATTGCTCATTGAAAAGAAGATCAGTAGGAAAAGCTGATGGCTTCAAGAGAAGAGGAATCGAAAGTTGATGTAGGTTGGACGACCGAACCACTATAAATCTGGTTTGTATTTCTCCTTATGCTTTTCCTTATTATTACTAACTAAATTTAGTTACTCACTATCTTTCCTCATATTATAAGTTAAACATATTTCTGATATATATTTTTTGATTAAAAAATTTTAAATCGAAACTTTATTTCGAAAATACTAATTCACCCCCTCATCTTAATGTCTTTACGATCCTAACAAGTGGAGGATGATAATACCATTATGAACCGTGAGTGATTATTGTGGATGAGAGTGATACTAATAGATAAAGGCCAATCTACATCTAGCCCTTTTGTTACTGTGTATTTATGTCGATGTCGACACATTTACTAAGCAGCATTGCTCTGCATTTGTGTCAGCATCAACGTAGATACAAATCGACTCTTACCTCTCATCGTCGCTATTATTACTATCCACAATAATCATCCATGGTCTCGAGTGGCATCCTCATCCGTCACCACCAACTGGAACATTAAGGATATTAATATAATTTTTTAATATTTTTTCAATATATAAGGATAGAAATGTTAAAAATAATTAATTACAAGGGATAATCTATAATTAATCTAAAAATAAAATCATTTGAAATATTAAATATTGAAATTAGCAACATTGTAATAGTGGATCACTCTCACTATCAAGAAGTTTGAACAAGTGTAAAATTAACATTAACATTATATGTAAATATTCACATGTCAAATTCATATATCATATATCAAATTTTTTGTTGAGCCCGCACATGAAATGCTCATATAATCCAAATTATTTGATAATCCTAAAGACAGGTGCGGATAAGATAACTTTCTCTTTTAATAGTAAAAAAAACTCTAATATATAGTTTGATGGTAAGTCCTATGCAAGAGATTCTATCCTCCTAAACACAAGTAGTTGAGTGTTCTGTAATTTAAATAAAAATGGTATAAACAAGCAAAAAATGGTCATAATTAACAAGCGATATTGAATCCGTAATACATTACTTGTTATTTATAATTTTTATTACTTTTCCTGTGGTTTTCGTTGAATCAATTTTATCCACGCTCGGACTCGTTGGATGGTGGCCTTTTTTACGTTAATTTATCATGTGATTGTGGTGTAATTATAAAAGTCATTCGGTTTCTCGCACGTTTTCTTCATTGCTGCACATGTGCTACGTACATGACAGTCAAGGTCAGTAGTCCGTGCCACATCTTTTCCCACCCTCCTCCGCCTTTCCCCGGTGATTAGAGGTCCGAATGGGCCCCACAGAAGGCCCCCGTCGAACGGCCGTCGAAGCATCCAATCAATGAGTAGGTAGGTTACGCGACTAGTCCGACTAGAGTTACGGAGACCTAGTTCTTACATACGACATGTTACATACTAGCTCAAACCGGGTCCTCGATCCGGTCAACAATTGAAATGTTCGGTCAAAATCGGATCCAAGTCCAGCCTAATCGGATCGTAGTCCGGCACTAATCGGGCGGAAAATCCATTTTAGGAGCGTCGTTCCGTTTCCCGCCGCCCTCGCTGGCCCCCTCGTTTGCTTCGTTCGGCGAACAAGAAGCAATGACCGGGCCGGACGATGTCGAAGACGAGCAGCAGCAAATTGGAGCCTTCGCCCGCTTCCTCATCTCCCACCACGCTCCCCTTCTCCGCTCCATCGTCCTCTCCCCCGATCCCAATCTCCATTACCCCCTCCTCGTCGAGTAAGCCCTCGTTTCTGCCCTCTCACACTGTATAAGCATTGTTCAACCCCTCATTTGTCTCCCTTCTCCCAGCTTCGCGGAGCTACTGGATTTCGACCCTTCTCTCGCCCACCTCCTCTTCTCCCGCCCGTCCCATCTCCTCCCGCTCTTCGACGAAGCTGCTCGCCGCTGCCAGGTTTTCTTACATTTCTTGTTTTCCGCTTCGATGCAGTGTGTTGTATCTCTTTCTTTCTTACTTTCGCTTTGAATTGTGCGCCGCAGGATATCATTCTCGAGAATCCTGACGATCTGGGCCATAAAGCAAGCAAGAAGTATCACGTTCATGTCAGGATCAACGTCGGTGGCTCTCCCTTGGAATCCCCCGGTTTGATCTTTGCCATAGCCTTGTTTATTTGATTTTTCTTAGTTGTTGGGAAGAGAAAAAGAAAAGAGAAAAAAAGCCAAAAGAAAAAAGATGGATGTGCTGATGGTGTGGTAATGGTGTTTTGGGGGTTGGTTCCGTTCAGAGACATTTCCAAGCATTGGGCGGATTAGGGTGAAACATCGTGGGATCCTTCTCACGCTTAAGGGGACTGTCATCCGATCAGGGGCCATAAAGATGATCGAATGGGAGCAGATTTATGAGTGCAGGCGGTGCAAGCATAGGCAAGGAAATTTCAACTCACATATATAACGTGTTTGATGGTTCATAACATACATGTATATTCATAATTTTTTGAATTCTTCTTGTTTCTTTATTGAACAAATTTATCTGATATTTTTGGTAGTAATATAATGTAACGTACCTTGACTCATTAGCCTTTTCATCATGTCTCTAAGATATCCATGTTCAGTAATTTATTAGGTTATGCAAACAACCTAAATGGTCTCCATTAGTGAAACATGGAGCAGAATCTAACAGTAACACATACCTTTTAGTCTATTCCAAATAGATATTGGTGAACTTGTGCCTCTTAACATAATATGTTGCCATCTAGTTTGAAAGTGTTTGACGGTAGCATGGCACAATGATAACTACGGTTGAACTCAAGGCTCAAACTGATTTATTAGATTGATATATATGTTTACCAAACTATTGAACAGTACAACTTTGTATGTAATATGTATTGCTATGTTTTTTCCTTTTTAGGTCTTGTGGCTGGTTGGTATGTTTCATAATTCCCCAAGTTATCAAATATTTCAACATAAGCTTGATAAGCAGTTTCTTTTTCCCACTGACAATTTTTTCCTAAGTGGATGTTTCAAATATCTAAGTATGGCCTTTTTGAGTAAGTGTTTAGGTATGAAGGAGTAGAGTTGCTCATGTCAACTTCTATAATGAACTCTTTTAGATTGTGCTGGTCTTCTTTAAATATCATGAGTTCTCATTGGCAAAGATGGATTCGATACCTGTAAGCAATTAGTCTTGAGTTGTATCTACCACCCTAGAATGTCATCTAAAGTGGGCAATTACATTGTTACAGCAAAGCTAGATCTGTGACGTACAGCTGATGAGGAGCTGTTAGTTTCCTCTCTGTCAAACTTCTCACAGCAGTAGACTGGATACTTTCTATGATTTTTTCTGTTGCTGGAGTATTATAAAGTCATCTTACTATCTTTATCGATCTTTGATTTATCTGAGCAACTACTAGTCATTGTTCTCATTGATATCTGTAATTAGGTTCAAAGTTCATCCTGAGCTGGAAGCTGGAAAGTCCATAAAACCTCCTACCTCTTGCCCTTCTAGGGTATGCTTCTTTAAGTTGTATTTAATTGTTTCTATCTAGTATTCTGTTTTTTTTTCTTTTGTTTTTGTCTTGGTTACATTTGTTTTTGTCATGCTTGTGCCAGCTCAATTCATATACAAGGCATGATTTACATATTAACAACCATGTACAGCATTCTACACTTGTTATCCTTTAGGATTTCACTGGTAAATGTTCTATCTATCTGTCCATGGTGAAGATACCTGAAAAATATTTAACTTAATTTTTTACAGGGGTCTAAAACTTGTGAGGGAACATACTTTGTGCCTATAGAAGACAGTAAAGTATGTCACGATTACCAGGAGATCAAAATCCAAGAAAGCACACAACTGCTGGGTGTTGGGTCTATTCCTCGTTCAATTCCAGTTATTCTAATGAATGACCTGGTTGATACGGTCAAGGCTGGAGGTACCACGATCTGTGAAGCCCTGATTTGACTTTCAACTGTTGCATTTACGCATCTAACTTGACCATTTGTGGTATTTGTCAGATTGTTCTATGCTAGCTGACTACACTGAAATATTCTTTAATTTATTATAATATCTGGCATGTGACCAACTGATGCAGGACAAACCATGATGGCCTATTATGTATGGTTAAAACATTACTCAAGTGCACTAAAGTTAAAATGAGATATACTACTTGACAAGGACCAGAAGCTGAAAATTTCAATTTGAAGTCAGCCTAGCAAGTAGCGACCACATACAGCATGAGCAGCAGGTGATTGACCAAGAGATAGCTGATAATTGAAGTGTACTGGATTTAGAATAGTATCAGTAGCACTTAACAAATAATTGACCAGTATGTATAAACATAACAGTATGATTGGCATATGGTTGATGCTCAACGCACTCATTTCATTTTCAGATTATATATAGAAATTGTATTATTTATTCTTTGATTATGTAGAATGATCCAAAGAATATTCAGCAAAAAGTATGCATTTATGGTTAGCTTTAATCTCTTTCTCTGCTCATTTGATCATGTTGAGGACGTATCCTCCATTTGCACTTAAGATACTTCTTGATGTTTTCCTTGTGCTTCAGATGATGTCATTATTACTGGGGTTCTATCAGCAAAGTGGTCTTCAGATTTAAAGGATGTGCGCTGCGACCTTGATCCCATCTTAATTGCTAACTATGTGAGGTAAATAGTTATATTTTTGTTGTTGAAAACCTGGAACAAGATATACTCAAGTTTCAATATCACCTATGTAGTTACCATAGATTAACAAGTATAATTCTTATTCAATTTTTTGAACTTGAGCTACAATCTCTGGAAGATAAAAATGTGTTTCTTGATTTAGTTGTTCTAGATTTTGTTCTTTTTGGTGCATATATTCGCTCTCTTATATTCTACCTGACCAAACACATTAGTTGATGAGGCTAAAGAATCAACCTTTTTCATAATTTGTAGTTCTGGAACCTTGGGACAAATAGGACAGCTTTGATTAGCTTGTTTTCTTGACTACATATGCATATTTAAACATATAACTTCCCATCACTCTGCAAACTTCCATGTTCCTCAGGCTTAGAGTACAATTATTTTATTAAACGTTTCTACAGAGACATTCATGCACAACTATTGGAAAACACATTCTTGTCCCTTGGAATGTTCTACAGAGAGATGTTTAGGTACATTTATGAAGACACATTCAACAATTGTTACATCTGATCAACACAAAACCAATTATTTGAATAAACATATGTACTCTATCAAGGAATTTGTAGTATTAAGGCCCTAACTCTTACATTAATTTGCTCATCCTATTTTTTCAAATAATTTAAAACTTCTCTATTGTTGGTTCTCTTCTTTTATCTCTCTTTTACTTGGATACACAGCTAGATCAATGATTTCTCTTTGTTTTGATCTGTTCTTAATTTTAAAGTTAAGCACAAGAAAGAGTCTGAAAGCTTTTTGTTAGCGATGTCTATGTTTGCAGTTTTATGAAACTGCATTGTTTTCATTCAGCAAGATAAAATCTTGACGGAATGACAGTGAAAGACATCTGCATTTCTCACAAGTTGGGTTATGAACAGCTTCAGTAGTGTATGCTCTCTCTTAGGTTTCTTGTCTGTACATATGCTCTCTCTCTCCCCCTTCTGCCACCCCTCTTTAAATTCATAGTAAAATTTTCCTGTTGCAGGAGAACCAACCAGCTGAAGTCTGAAATTGGCATTCCAGATGACGTTATTAAGAAATTTGAGCAATTTTGGTTACACTACAAGACGGCCCCACTAAGAGGTGCTTTCCGCCATGAAAGTTATTACATGCTATAGTGTTTTGATAAATGCATATCAATATATATCCTAATGTTTAATAAGTGACTAAAGCATGAAACAGAGCTACTATCAGTATGTCTACCTAATTGATTATTCAAGCACCTTCTATGAACCCCATTTTGTGACTTTTCTTGAGAACATAGTTCATGATATCAGCCAATTCTGATAGATACACTTAATTATCTGCTAACAATGATATAATTTTGGCCAATATCTCAACCATATAGCTAGAATCTGGTTGAAATGAGCTAGAATCAGTCCAACCATACTAGAGTTGGTTAATTATGACCAACTTTAGCCAATTTAGTAGCATTAAAAGAAGAAAAAGAACGGGGAGGAGGAACAGGAGGAGGAGAACAAGAAGAGAGGAGTCGAGATAAAAGGAAAGACCAATACTGCTATTACAATGTAACAAAGGATACATTGTGACTGTTGCAGATGCTATTTGCCACAAGTATCACATTTGCTACCAACTCCATAATTATGATATTTGTTGCCATGTAAGACAGAGGAAAGAAAACAGGAAGAAAAACAGGGAAGGTAGAAGATAGTCAACTTTGAAGGAAATGAGAATTATAGTACAGCAAAGGACATGCCATGGTATTTAGGATTTATTCCAAATCAAGTTGGCACTCTCTTTATATAAGTTTTTACTTTATTTGTCCTTACATGTGGCTTGTAAAATGGTTAGCGAAGCATGGAGGCCAAAATAGGGTTTATTACTTCAAAAATATTTGAATTAAATCTTAATATGGATTTAATTTAATATTAATATATATATATATATATATAATTATTTTATTGGGCCAATCCTACTTACTCTCTTTTATACAACTTTTGTATCTTATGTTTGGCTTTAGTATTTGCAAAGTTCCATATATGTCAAATTCAAAGGTAAAGAAATGTTTTGATTTCTCAACTTTTATTTATTTTTTATTTTAAAATTTTCTCGACCAATCTTGATCCTATCATCTCTAACCATTCCTGACTACAATTCTGATCTTCAAATGATACTTGAGAAGATAGTCTTTCAATAGAGAGACATGTAAATTATTATGATTGAACTAGTTCAAACTTCATTTATTGAGGGTGAAGAAACTATTCTTTTTTCTTTAGCCTTCATTCTAAGTTATTTCTTAATAAAAAGTTTATTCTTGCTTTTTTAGTATATGATATGATTCTTCGTCTTCAGTCTTATAAATTCACAATCATTACAGGAAGAAATGCTATTCTACAAGGAATTTGCCCTCAGGTTTTTGGTCTCTTCACTGTGAAGCTTGCAGGTAGGGAACCCCTTTTATTTCCAAAATCCAACAGTACATGTTGGAATGAAAAAAAAAAACAAAAAAAGGAAAAAGAAAAAGATTGCTGCCCACCTTTAATTTAGTATAAAGGCCTATGTCACTTTTCCCCGTTTGAACAAGTAGGAATCTGTTTCATCTTTAACATTTCCATTTTCTTTGGTACTCAATTAACTGTTTTCACACTTATGAAAGCACAGTTGCTTTGACACTTATTGGAGGAGTCCAACATGTTGATGCTTCTGGAACAAAGATTCGTGGAGAATCTCACTTGCTTCTTGTTGGTGACCCAGGTATCACCTGCTGCATGGTTGGTAACTTTCATCAGATAGAACCTTTGTTGTATCACATTTCCAATGAGGTCATTATTCTATTTGTCTGTATCAAATTGATATCTTGGTATACAAAATAAAAGTCATGAAAGGGCCATAATATTATGCCTATATGATTTTGTAAGCAAAGGTGATAGAGCATGTTTTGCTTAACTTTCTCCTCTTTTCTTTAATATTGTTGCACGTTTTTACCCATCTTGTTGAATATAATGTACCTATCTAACTTTATCATTTGTTTACTTTAGGCAAAAAATATTGCATGCCTCATCTTATTTTCTCCATGCCTTTTCTGCATGGATGAGAGCATTTTTTTAATACTCCAGTCTCCACATCCACCTTGTTCTTTTAGATACTTCTCTCTGTCTCTATATCATGGCTACCATTTTTAGGAAAGTGCTCATGGTATATCTTGACAACCTTTGCCTGAACCTGATTCTGATTCATTTATCTGCTTAATTAGGTTCATCTGATTTAATTTTATATTCCAGAACTTTTCATTGTAATTCTGAATATGCTTTTTATAGACTTATTTTTGTCAAATAAAGCTAGGTTAGATTCAAATAGTGCATGATGGAACATTCTTCAAATACTATGCCTGAAGTTCATATACGAGGGCTATATATATATATATATATATATATATATATATATATATATTTATATATACATATACATATGTATATATACATATGTATATACATATATATACATATACATATGTATATATACATATACATATGTATATATATACATATGTATATACATATGTATACATATACATATGTATATATATATATATATATATATATATATATATATATATATATATAAGTTGTGTTTATTTGTGACATTTTCTTGCTTCTCGTTACTGTTTCTTATTTTCCTTTCTCCTGTATAAACTGTATAAATGTGCTTAACAATTACACACACTTCAAAATTTTCCTCTATTCCTGCTAAATGACTGACTTGCTGGGACATGCTTTCTGCAATTTAATCCATGTGTAGTTTTTTTTGCTCTTCTTGAATGTTCTTTCTATTATAAGGTTAAAAGTTATGTTGGATCTAACTGAAATGCAGAGAAATCAGCTCTACTATTTTCATTTTTTGCCTTAGCACTTTTTGTCTTTCTACACTTTGTGTCTTTCTTGAACAACTTGAAATTGTGGTTTTGAATTTAAATTGAATAGTTACTTGTGCTACATTGTGTAGCATTTCTAGTCTTATGAGTCAACACTATGACAATTGAGTAAATGTTTTTCCTTATGCATATACATCTATGTCACATGGTAAATCAATTTATTTACTTTTCCTTATGAATATTTAAGTGTCACAATAAAAGGCAGCTGGTAGTAAAAAGTTGAGCCATTGGTTGATAGTTGACTTTTTTCCTGTATCTGTCAAAGACAGCTAAATAGTTTCTTATTAATCAAATTGTAGGTACTGGTAAGTCTCAGTTTTTAAAGTTTGCTGCAAAGCTAAGCAACCGATCTGTGATCACTACTGGGTTGGGAAGCACCAGTGCTGGCTTAACTGTTACTGCTGTCAAGGATGGAGGTCTCTTATGCTTTGCTTGTGTCTTATTCCCTTTTAAACACTGCTTAATATTTAAATATTGAAGTTTTTGCACTCCTATATATTTTTCTTAATAAATAATTTTTTTATGCCTTATGGTCAATCTAAACTTGCAGACTAGTGGCAAATTATTTTTGTTATAGTGCCATCAAGTACTCAAGCTTAAAAGTTTCAGTGATTTAAACACAAAAATTAGTCTGAAATGTTTCCCAACCATTAATTATTGGAAAAATTGAGCCTTACTTTCTAGTATGCTTGGCACTGGAGTTTTTTGTTGAATCTGACTTAGACCTTTCTCTGGAGGATTGTGTCATGGCAGCATATCTGACCTGCTTAAAAGATAATGACAATTCATCTTTACTTCTTTCTTTATAATTTTCTTTATAAATTTGTATTTTGTTTTACTTCTTTTTACTTCTTTATCTCTTTCTTGTACGTCCATATTATCGTCTCACTCATCAGTTTCCTATTTTGTGAGCTTTGCATGGGAGACCGAAATACTGAACAACAAAATTTTTATGCCCAAGTTAAATAAGTTTTAAGGCATATGTCTTAAGGGATTTTGGACATTGGAGATCCTCTTTGATGTTGTTAAGATATTGTGAAGATTAGTTCTTTCTTCTTTTCTTCGGTCTAGTCCCAATAGGTCTTAAGTAATAACCTATATTGTTTAGTTTCTCTGTGCTCATACAAACAAGTAAAGCACATCTTCCATGAAGAAATTTAAAATATCAATGTTACTTATAATAGTTTTGAGATTGCAGCCACCATTTGCATGAAGGTGATTTTCTCATTGGTCTTCTTGCTATGAATTTTTCTGGTAATATGCTGTTTGGGATCTAGTGGTGCCTTTTGTTTTGTGATTCTTATTATATTATTAATGTCTAGTGTAATGCTTGAGAAAGTAAGGATGATGGCTTTGAGATGAATAATTAGATCCTAATTGTGTTGGAAAATGGAGGAATAATAACTCGTATATTCAGAACCAAATGGAGCATGAGCCTTGAAATCATGGTAAGATTGCTCATTTGTGATTTAGGTATGACCAGGGTTTAAATCACATATATAACCTTTTTGGTTTCAGGGATAAGGCTAAATACATGCCTTACACGGGCAAGAGCCTAGTACATTAGGCTGCCCTTTTGAACACAAATTTGAGTAATGGGATTATTGTAAGTTTATGAGTTTCAAATTGGTACCTAATAATGGAAGATGCATGCTTCTCATCTTAATTTTGAAACTATGCTATTTTTTCATGTGATTATTTACTTGTATCTCGTGTGCCATCTCTCATATATTCTTATCAACAGGGGAATGGATGCTAGAGGCTGGGGCACTTGTTTTGGCTGATGGGGGACTTTGTTGCATAGATGAATTTGACAGGTTTGTTGTTTCCTTTATTTCAATACTTCTCTTTTTGGTATATTATTGCTTCCAAGATCTTCTCTTTAATGGAGGGTTTCTCATAATGGCTATAGATTAATTACTTTCATACTCTACCATGTCATGTACTTTATGGTGATAATGCACTACTAAGGAGATATCGAGTTAGGTTTATTTTGATTAGGGATGATCAAGCAAAGTTCGAGCCAAACTCCAATTCAGTCTAATCGGAGTTTGAACTGAACCCTAATTTGATCCCAATCAAATCAAGCAGAGACCAAACCCAATAAAAAATGGTTACTTGTTGTAAAGGAGACGACATACTTAATACATATAGTATCAAAGATTTTATTTCGAATTGATGTCATTTTCTATAGCTGCACAACTGCTTAAGCCCTAACCATAAGAGCTTTTGGCTCATCCCAAGTGACCTAGTTCTTAAGAACTCTATTTGTGTTAGTATATCTTTGAAAACATTGAACAACATTGCCTTCCTTGCTGGTGATTTTTTTTAAGTAGAAAATATTTGATATTGGGTGGGTAATATTATTGTAAAATATGGTCGCATTTGAGACTATATTTCAGCACTTTGTGGAGTTGTATGTACTTCCTTCGGTGTATCAGTTTGGCATGCATGTACATGGTAGACCAGTAATCTGTGATACTAGTTTCTCTTGGTTCTTAAGTTCTTATGTAATGCTATATTTTTTTAATCTTTTGAGCAATTATTGTGAATGTTTTGACAGAGAAAACTAAAATGTACTTGTTCTGGACTCTAGTATATGCTGCAAAAAATACATAGTGGAGTTTTAATATGCTTAGTTACACTTCTTACATACCATCCGTCATTAAAATTTTATCAGTTATCTTATTGTTTTGTGAGATTCAGGATAAACCTTGGACTGACAATTCCTCTGTGCATATATATATGTAGCATGCGAGCACATGATAGAGCAACCATACATGAAGCAATGGAGCAACAAACTATCAGTGTTGCAAAGGTGTCTTTTGTTTATTTTTTTGTTAGCTATATTTAGTACCAGTAATCTTTTTCAATATTACTTTGATGCAGTTTCTTGGATATGAATTTCTTTTTTTGCTTTGAAAAGTATTTAAGTGATATCTTAGCGATATTTCTAGGAATCCGTTCAAGCTATTTATGTAAATAATTGTCTATATTAACCAAATTACAACTAAGACATGCACAATTTTCAGTTTGGTTTCAATTAAAAATATGTATTTTTAATCATTGATACTATTATTGATTAGGTTATTGATCTTACTGATACTTCATGATGTTCATTCTTTACTTGGGTGGACAGTTTGGAGAACAAAATTATTGCTTTAATTTGTCCTAAGTTATTATTATGTTTTTTTCATATATTTTGTCAATAATCAACAATATTTATTTAGATAAACTGACAATTTACCCATTTAGTGCATTAATTATTCTTTGATAGAAGTGTTGTGAACTCAAGTTAATTATTATTTTAAATTTCAGGCCGGCCTGGTGACTACTCTCAGTACCAGAACAATCGTGTTTGGTGCAACTAATCCAAAGGGACAATATGATCCTAATCAAAGTACTTCATTCTTTTGAAAATTGAACCGCTTTTTCTGTTGAATTACAAAACTTTGGTAAAGTTAAGCCCAAACGTAAATATTTGACTTTTTATTGTCCACAAATCAGTGAGCTTTTTGACATCTGATAGACATCAAGATGCTTATTGTAATCTTAAAATCTAAAATGAATAGTTGGTTTCTTTTGATGTGTCAAGTATAAAAAATGAATGCTGTCGAAAATATTCCTGGAAAATAAAATCAGACAGTTAGTACTTCGATTAGCAGTTTAACTTCTAATTTTATCTGAGGATAAGTGAGCATAAGCAGTAACAAAGCCTCACGTTTGCTCTTGGTATTTGCTATATGTTGCTACATATCTCTTGATTTGGAAATTCTTCATAGACAATTGCATTTAAGTTCCTATCTCATTGTTCCTTGGCATTAAAATCATCAACATCCTACTATGGCAAACTCTTGACATTTCATCTTTGCTTGTCCGTTCAGACTTGTTCATTATGTTCATGTACCTTCAACATAAAATAAAAATGTCATGCATTTAACTCAAAATTGTTGTATGTTTATGTTATATGGACACATGCAAGATAAATGTTACTTGACTAATTGATGCTTCAGTAGAAGATTTTTTATACATTTTTTTCGACTTGTGACACAAATTCTCTTTGCAATTTTCAGCTTTATCTGTGAACACAACTCTTTCTGGGCCACTTTTGAGCAGATTTGATATAGTTCTTGTTCTCTTGGATACCAAAAATCCTGAATGGGATGCCATTGTTTCATCTCATATTCTAGCAATGGTAAATATCCATGCTTACCTATTATAATGGTGAAATAACTCTCTTATGTCTTAACCAATTGCTACGAATTAATTCATCTGATATGAAAATTTCCATATGATTGATATAAAGTTTTAAGATGAAATTTTAGTTGAATTTATCATTTGACTTTCCAGAATGGAGAACAGGGAAGCAAAAATGATGAGTTCATAGATAATATTTGGTCCGTAGTGATGCTTAGAAGGTAAGCCTTAAAGTTCCCTTGTGCTTCTGTTGTCTTCAGATGTTTCTTTATATTTCACAAAAAAATATTTTTGCACCACTCTGTTTAGTTGATGTTAATTTTTAGAATATTTTTTTCTTTTGACTTGGAGACATGATGAAAGAGAGAATTGCTTGTCGTAATGGGGACACTAATGCTTCAGATTGCACTAATTTATTTTCTATAGCAACACTATGAAATTTATCGATATATCATCTCTGTTCAAAGTTTGACTTTGACTCATAGTGGGTCAAATTTAAAGCATTCTTGTAAGTGGAAAATGAGCTGACAGCGCACAACTTGTCATGCTAAAAGCAATAATAATAAGACGTTTAGGCTAACTTGAAGCATGTGCAAATTGAAATTCAAGGAGGCTGCAAGTTTTAGAAAAATAAGGGTAGAAAACATGTGTTATGCAAACACACACATACAGTGAATATGTATTTTATCAAATGCAAAACAACTGTGCTTTCTGAGAAAAAGAAAATTCAAAAAAGGTACCTAATAATCTATTTGATCTATATAATGCTCATGGTAAGTTTATGAGATTAGTGGAGTCCATAAATCACATCATGAGTGCTGAAGAAAGGATTTGGTACAATATCGACAGATCACAAAAGAGAAAAACAAAGGATACAACGTTTTATTGGTCTTACTAGAACTTTGTATCTGTGGAAAGTAGTTCTGTACGATTTTATTATACTTTTCCGGCCTCTGGATTTCTTCTTGGAAGCAATTAAATAAATGATTGAGTTAACAAGAAAATCTTCTTTCTGCACATGGGGAACATATCTGACAGCACCTCAAAATTTATGGAGTGCTCTGTCAAATACTTGCCAATCCATATAATTATTACTACTGTTGCTAGTTAGATAATGAAACATTTTAATTTAAGTTTTTGGAGGAGGGGCATGTTCAATAACATCCAAATAATGTTTGAATTTGATTTAGTTTGTTGGCTGGAGTGGAGAGATGTCCTTTTACCTTCTGAAGTTCAATATGCAGGTATATTCACTATGTAAAGCAACATTTTAAACCTGTGCTTACAAAGGAGTCTGAAAGAGTTATTTCAAGTTATTATCAACTCCAGCGAAGATCAGCAATACATAATGCAGGTTAGTATGGAAATGTTATCATAAGATAAAGCTTGCTGTGTCTCAGGAAGATATATTCATGCAGCAAGAACCACTGTGCGAATGCTCGAAAGTTTGATAAGACTGGCGCAAGGTATGCTGTGCAAGCATAGAGTCAGCCGCCGAGGCTCCTCATTACTTGATTATATAATTCAACTGCCTTTCGCTTGCAGCACATGCAAGACTCATGTTCAGGAATGAGGTCACACAGCTTGATGCTATTGCTGCAGTTTTGTGCATCGAATCATCAATGACAACATCTGCCATTGTGGACAGTGTTGGGAGTGCTTTACACTCCAATTTTACCGATAATCCTGATGAGGAATGTATCCTGTGAGATCACCGAATTTCATCGCATAGTCATCGATTTACATCACAAGCATGTAGGTATCCTAGTGGTGCAATACGGTCCATTGCTCATGAGAAGAAGAGTCTCAGTGGCATGTCCCGTCTTTAAAATGGCCAGTTCTTAGATTTCTGAACATATTTTCTTTTTCATAAATTAGGGTTATGTCATTTTGTTTATAACATGGTAGTTTACCTAGTTGTTTAACATGGCAAGCAACAAGGTTTACTGAATGTTACCTATGGGGTGGCTAATAGCGTCACCTTTATCCACATACAGTCGAGCATATGCACATCCATCTTTCGTTGCAATCGTTTGAAAGTCTTGACATGCCACACATAGATGCCAAGCAAGAAAAGTTGATCCTCGAGAGGCTTCAAGCGATTGAAGAGTTCCAATAAGAGCAAAGAGCTTGCAACTACCGCACTACATGAGAAAGACTGGGAAAACTCTCGTTGGTGGAGCTCGTACTATCTTGAAAGCAAGAGCTTGTACGTCCTATGACAATGATAAGTGTCCGCATGTCTTTGAGTGCATATTTATATCTAGTAAGTAGGATCTCTTTGGTTATTTTTTGACATCGTGTCATCACTCTATGTATGTAACCCACAACACAACCTTCAGAAGCTTCGTCTGTAGGAGAAATGTGCTGTATGGGTTCGATACGAAATTTGATTGCTTCTTACGATCTCTAAAATCTCATAGTCTGAGATGCACACTAGTTGAAGTGATGTCAACTGTAGTTAGATTAAAACTAATGAAGGAACACCGGTACTTGATGGGCCGGGACGGCCCTGTTTGATAACGCTGTTACCACATCATTATGGCGACTATGATTGGATTCGCCATTAAACTGTTGAAATCGATCCGTAAAACTCGTTTGGAATTGTTCACTCCTGCTGTCACGTTTTCGGACTCTTTCCACCGCAACAAGATGAGTTGAAAGAATCGAGGTAGGTACCCTCGGGACGTATAAAAGATTAGATCTATCTCCTTGGCGGCGATAGGCCCGACGACAGCGCATTCCCTACGACACATTCATAGAAAGGCGCACCATCCTTTCTTTCATCAAATCTTGCGCAAAATACGAGGTATCGCTGGGATCCACCACACCCCATGAAAGCTAACCCGTTTCCGACTCCGTGTACAGTTGGCTCGCAAGTCCAAGCCGATGTGTATATATATAAAGATCCCGCATAGGTCTCACATCATCTGAGTGCAATGGCAGCGTCGGTACGACGGTCACAAAGTTTTCACGGCGATGCCTTACACTAACATTACGATCCCACACGAAAAAGACCACCGCGAACAGACGGCGTGGGGACGCCAACTCTGATGCCGCGGAGGGGCGGTGGAGGGGGAGGCGTTTGGCGTAACCGAGAAGCCGTGCTACGATGGTAGCCCTCTCCTGTCGCGTCCTCGCGGTGCGTGTCTCGTTGCTTTCCGCCAGCTTTCTTCGCCTGTTCGGGGGTTCGTGGAAGGGGGGGATCCACCGTTCTGTGTCCCTGCAACCCCCTTTCCCACTTTTGCCAGGATCTCCTGTCTCGGATCAGCCAGGACCATCGTCGCTCGAGCCAATGAGCGTGCTCAAAACCACGGAGCCTGTCGGGACTCGGACCGATAAGGACGCCTCATTGGTACAGAGAGCGGACCGGCTCAACGAGGGGTTGCTAAGGTCCACCTGCCGCTGGACCACAGTGCTTTTGTCTCCCATTACAAACTGCTCATATGGCTTTCAGCGATCCCCCCCACCCCTCCCAGCCTTCGCTGTCCTTGCTTGCTTTCTAGGCTTTTGTTGCGTGGGGGACGGCCCACTCTGGACCACATAGGATGGGACGGAAGGATTAGATTAGAGCGGGGCGGGTCGTGAGCGGTGGTTCTCTCCTCCAAGCAAGCCATCACTGGCCGTCCGTCTGTTGCTGACTTTTTCTTGGGCGTCGGATCAACTCCGCATACTACTAGTGGATTGGGTTGTGGCAGAAAGAAAGAAGGCGAAGAGGAAAAGAAAAAAAGGTGTGCTCTTCACTGGCCGGTGATGAGAGAGAGAGAGAGAGAGAGAGAGAGAGAAAGAAAAAGATGGCTAGAAGCCATGCCGAGCAACAAGACGGCAGCTGCATGGATGGGAGATAAAAATGGGAGTTGCGGGAGGTGAAGGATGTTAATTCGACCCTCCATTTCTTCCACCACTGTTCTTTTTCCCAAGCGTGGATCGTCTGATCATAAACCCAAGAAGCCCTCATCGTGGCTCATTGTCTAAGCTCGCCAGTGTTGGCATGCGTGAGACGTACGTGCATGCACACGTCGGAGCCTTCCACCTTCACGCCTTTGCCCTTCCGACTTCTCCTGCGAGATGAGATTATACCGACACGAGCCGCATACATACGTCGAAATAAACATTGAAAGTTCTATCCATTGACTCCTGTGGTCAAGGCGGAAAACCCTACTGCACCTTCAGATTTCATTCACACGTATCGTTGCCTGCAGCAATATATGATACAGATGCCCGATAAAGATTCCATCTAGAAGACTGCAGAAGTAATTACATTCTCACTAAATGTTGTTTCAAGTTGATCCTTAAACTCTTCTGTATTCTTATTGGATCCTCAAACCATTTAACTCCAAGCAACAATTCCTTCCCTCATCACCAGTCAATATTTTGTTCCTTTGGATTTACCTTAGAGAGAGAGAGAGAGAGAGAGAGAGAGAGAGAGAGAGAGAGAGAGAGGTGGGCATAGAGATTGAACTTATTGGGAATCAAATCCAGCAGCTGAGAGTGATCTGATGGCATAACATTGTGGTCCAAGTTCTCTTGTGCCACTCAAAATGGACTTCTGCCACACCATTAATTTGTCAAAGAAATCAACAGTTAAAATGAGGACCGCATCAAAATTTTCCATTAAATTTTTTATTTTAAAAAAAATAAAAAAATTCATTATTATTAAATAACGTATAGGATGTGGACTCGAACCTGACAACCATTACTTGTGCAACAATGCATCAATCGTCTCAAAAGAGATTATTTTCTTTAATCAACTATTTAATTATTCTCAGATGTTTGTGCCAATTAATCCATGCATGAGACACATGAATTCCAAGAATAACTTAGTCTTCATCTCAACACAAAGAAATTTGTTAGGTAGAAGATGAGTCTGTGATCTCAACATAAAGAAAAATGACATGTTTATGTTCCACCAATCCCTCTCTCTCTCTCTCTCTCTCTCTCTGCAACCTAATATCTCTCGCTGGATGGCTCAAAACCAGTCGTTGAATAGGAATTACTCAGAACTCATCACCACACTGACTAAAAGTTGATAGAAGAATGAAGTTTTTTGTAGTGCTAACCAAATCAGTTTGATTGCAACATCTCCTATTTGGAGGAACCTTCGAAGTTGTTCATGGTGGGAATCTTCTTCTATTCCAAGTATCATCAAGATGGTGTAAACATGGCATTGATTATGACTGCAGGCATTGTGTGTTTATTAAGGTGACGAAACACAGAAGAAGGAAACCAAATGTAAATATTCTTAACCTGTAATTGGAGGAAGAAAACATTGGTGGTGTGTTGGATAATACAATAATTATAATTGAGCTCAAATAAAGGGGTTCACATGAACATATCTAGCAAAGCCTGTTGGAACAATAAATACGCAACTCATGATTTTTTTCTTCCAATTACAATTGCTGCTCACTTAATTTCTACTGATGATAGAAAGAGATCAAAGTCTTTCTCCTCCTCCTCTTACAACAGCTAAAGCATTTCCTTTTCGATTCTTATTGCAATAATGCACAGTGGAACATTGAGAAAGCTTACATACAAAAATTTCCATAAAGCTCCTTCCGTTTCAACCCATTCATCATCTTCATCATGGCTTTTAGCTCTAGTAGAACCAGTTGGGTGATGCAGTTTGGTCGTCAGAGAAGAAGCCACTGCATGGCTCGACCACACCAAGAAGCTCTTCCATCTTCATGGCATGGTTCTGATGATTAAGTCCTCCGATGGGTTTCAGCGTCCTAAAATCCAAGTTTAGCAACGGCGACGGAGAAGCCGGGAAGGAAGAGAAGGTGCCGTATCCGATCGCTGCCATCGACAGGATATTGGGGGCCGACGCCGACGACGACAGCCCTCGAGGGCTGTCGTCGTCGTTGAGGATGGCATCGTTGAGGACGGCGCTCGAGTCGCTGTCCGAAGACCCGTCCTTGCAGATCAGAGCCGGTGGCTCCTGCGGGGCCGTGGCTTTTTGCTCGGCATCGGACGCCACCGGATCCTCCTTGCCGAGGCAGAAGCTTAGACTCCCGTCGTCGGCCAACTTGGCCCTCAGCTCCTTGATCTGTACCACCGCAGAATCGGATCCATGTACGAGCAATTGGACTTAAACTTGGATCAAGCTCGGTAGCTCACCTCTGCGAGCAGGGACTCCTTGTCACGGCGGAGGGCGTCGCAGTCGAGGCGGAGCTGGTCGTAGCTGGCCTTGAGGGCCGCGTAGTCGTGCTCCAGTTGCTTGGTCTTCCACCGAGCCCGGCGGTTCTGGAACCAGACGGCCACCTGCCGGGGCTGGAGGCCGAGCTCCTGCGCCAGCCTCACCTTCCGCTCCGGCTCCAACTTGTTGTCCACCTCGAAGTTCTTCTCCAGCGCTCTCACCTGGTCCGCGCTCAGCCGGCGCTTCTTGGCCCCCCGGGGACCGCCGCTGCACATCTCCTCGTCCATGAACTCATCGTCCTCCACCCCATCCACGAAGGGCTGGAACATGCTTCTCTCTTCTCCTACACCAATTCCAAATCAGAGACCGAGTAATTACTCTGTAACTACAGCAAAGAATTCCGATCAAAACACGCATGTCGAGTACCAGCGGGGATCAGATGATCCGAGTAACCGAGCGGCCTCTTCATGCTCTCCCAGCTGCACGATGGTTTCAGAAGAAGTTGTGATGTCCAAGAAGCATGCGACACCCGTCACACTCTAAAGGAAGTAGGGAAGTAAGGTTACACACAGCAGCAGTGGGAGCAGCTGTGTGGAGGATAGAGAAAGAGCAGAAGAGGCGGGGGAGGATGGTCTCTTCCATATCCCCTCTTCTTTCTCCTTCTGGCCCATCTCCTCTGCTTCAGAACCCATCAACGGCGAGACATCACCCTGTGGTCTGAATCTATAGGAGTTCTCATAGACCAGCGAGAGAGAGAAAGGAACGGAAGGGGGAAGAGAGAGAGAGAGAGAGAGAGAGAGAGAGAGAGAGAGAGGTGATGGAGCTGAAAGGGATAGCGGGGAAGGTGGCAGAACAGAAAGCAATAGATTCCCAGCCCCCATAAATAGAAGAGGTCCAGTGGGGGGGGTTGAAACCCTGGGGTTGAGTTTAGGGTGACCGGGGGTGGGATTAGAGGCTGACTTGCGTTAGGAGTCGAATGTGAAATGAGAAGCCAAATGAAACTCGTCCCAAATGCGTATTCCCTTCCTATTCTATTCTGACCCCAACTCGATGCCGCCTTAGACATTTAATTATCACGACACAACTCATCTCATTAATACGAGTCTACACGTAAGGATTATAACATTTATCGATTTGATGAATACCACTATAAACAAATACCGATTGATAATTTTACAAATTGGTCTTACGGATTAACTCTCACATAGCTTTAACACTTATCTAAACTTTCTATGAAAAGATTCCAAGTATGCTTTTTGGGCTCTCGAATATTTTAATATAAAATATATTTTGTTTTTTTTAATTGATCAGGTATCAGAAAGATCCTTTTCGAACACATCTCGATAGTTTTTGTATGATTCTTCACCAAACCTTTTTGTCTTTCGATACCAAACTCGCAATCAACTGAAACGCCAGACTTGGATTGACACCAAAATTTTGACATATTGGATAATCAAAGTGTATATTAAAGGTTTATCTCGATAATTATATATATATCTATATCAAAATTAATATTCTCGTTAACAAGAGACTAATCTAATCATCAATCCTTCACCAGACTCATTCTTAAATTAATATTTAAGCAATTTTTTCTTGGATTCATGCAGATCCAAGAAATGATCGAGTCCCTAAAAAAGAAGCTTTCTCAAGAAAGCTTGATCGATGTCAAATGTCGATTTCACATTTACCGTGAGTATTATTACTGGTGCCAAGTTTCTTTTCTTGAACTACAATGCCAGCAAACAAATCCCGAGTTTCCACAGTGACGTGCGACATCGACCATTTCAGCAGTACGCAGAAAAGGTGCGCGTTCCATCGAATTCAATCTTTTAATACCCGCCGGTCCCACCGGTACCCATCGCGGGTCCACCGCGGTGATGGGTGTCTTTTTGGTCATTGCCAGGCGTCCCGTGTCAGACTTCACCGCCACACGCGAGCCTGCCTCCCCCGTGGCCATTGGCCCCGCCCTCCCCACCTCCCACGGCCTGCACAGATAAAGGAAGGGGAAGAAGGAGGAGGAGGCATGCCGCATGGCTACTACCTGTCCAGAGTCCAAGTCAATCATTTTCCGGCAGCTTCTTGTACTGTTCCCCACCGAGGACCTGATGCAATGCACGAGGTCCCAACACCTCCTCCTCCACCCCCCACCCTTTCATGGACGACATAGGTTTGGAAGAGGCGAGATGAGAGGGAGTGCTGCAGGCGCTGCGTTGGAATGGAGAAACAAAACACCTATCGCCACCGAGACAAACACACACCTCAAGACATGAAGATTTTTGGATGTTTATGGGGGAGACAACTGGTGATGGCCATCTTTGCCCTGGCTTTTGGCCACAGTTGTGGTGACACCTCCTCGATCCTATCCGCTTCCCATGACTTGGAATCTAAAAAAGCGAAAAGAAAAGGAACAAATATTGTGTGAGCATTTCTTTTCGTTCTCTTTGAATAAAGGTGGAAGGCCTACATATACCCTGTTGCTGTCTAAGATACGTATGTGCAAGTGTCCAATACACAGAAATAGAGGCATCTTTAGAGGGTTTCATACGTAGAAAAATCATCTAAGAGCTACTAAAAACTATCAAAAGAACATATAGGAAACAGAAGTGCAATGACCGCTGCCAATGTGAGATATTCTACACATCATGGGCATGGAAATGCATTGCTGTCCACTTGTCACGACACAGACGAGGCAATATTAATACGAATATTGTAAGAAAAGTAGTCATCGGAAACACTATGTATATATTGAGATGATGGAGACCATAACAAAAGTTAATCTTCAACTACACATTAATTACTCTCGAGGATTCGGACGTTGTCAGCGTATCAGAGCGACGACAGGAGGAAGAGGAAGAAAGAGAATTGCAATTAATTAAGTGATTTATATTGTTTGATTAGAAGGGATTAGCACTAACCATACGTAGTTTCCATGGCTTCCATTAGTTTAATTATAATGGTAAAGCTCTAGAAGATGACTGGCCACCCGTGGACGTGAACATGTGGCTCAGAAGCTGACATGTTGACGGTGGCATGCATACATTTTCTTCTTGGTTTCACATGGGAATCGGTCCAGGCACATTTTATTAGAATAAACATGCACTTACGTGGCTCATTTGTCTGTGTATAACCTCGTATAAGCTAAGTCTTGATCTTTTCCTTTAGCATGTATAGCCGTGATATCATGTTGTCATGATCTCATGTTTATGAGGCACATCCTTGCCTCTTAGCTCAAGGTTAAAGATTGGATTCGTATGAGACTGAACATTTATTCATCCTGTGGTGATCTATATCTATGAGGGTTGTATATAATTTGACATGCATGCACATCCTTGATCTGTGCATGAACATTTCTATAGTTCCTCCAACAACAACCCTACTATGCTTAGAAAACATTGATAATTATTTCAAGATAAAAGATAAAAAATACTGTAACTTGGTGAAAAGAATTTGGCATGAATCCTCGAAACAGCAACCGGAAAAGAAAGTTGGATGAGAAGGAAATATGTGGTTCCTTTTTCACAGGAAAGGATTGGTTGTGATGTTTGCCTAAAGAGAATAATTCCAGCTTTTGGGGCATGCTTTTCCATTGTATGTTCAAAGTGAGAAGGGATTCCAAGGTGATGAAAAGGAGCTGCGAGTAGGTGGGACATCACCACCATGCAACTCCATCTGCCCATAAGAACCAATGAAGCCCTTCCATGTGTTCTCCATTTTTACCAAGCCTAAAACCAGTTTCTTGGTTGAATTTTATTACTATGATATGTTGAATTAGGGATCAGCCAAGTCTAATTTAAGAGTTTCACACACATGACATATGCCATGGAGAGGTCATCAACATAAAGATGAAGACTTTTTGGTTTTAGATGGATGAATCCTTCTGAATGGCTAATTCTAATCTGCTCGCAGGGATTTCTTTTCTTTCTTTCCTTAATGTAGACAATCTTAAGGTATGAAAGTGAGAGCCACATGTTTGAAGCTAGCTTCATAACCATTACTTGGAATTAGAACTCTTGTCCTCTGGAATAATATTAACGCTATTCTACCAAGGAAGAAAAATGATTATGGGTAGGTTAAGTTTTGCCAAAAGGCATCCACAAAATTAGCAGTTTCAATGTTAAGTTATCACAGAGATGATGATATATATATCCTTTTATACAAGTGAGCATATAATGTCATTAAATATATGACATGGCATTAAACTATAATGCACACTAATAATATTTTCTAACAAAACATAGCATGGACATACAACTAGTAGTCTACCATTACTATCTCCACCACATTGGCCACTCCAATTCTCTGATGTCTTCTAATCATGCTTTGATTGCAACATGTATCCATATTTTCTTTATTCCTCAGTTCTAGTACAACTCTACCAAATGCTATATATCACATCATTTTTGAAACATGGAATCTTAATTTAAGTTATTTATTTTCCTATCCAGAGTAGATATTCTGAAACCAAACAAGACAAACCACTGCTATAATTGCAACTCCCACCCACCGTCTTGTACTGCTTTAACATTCATCCACACAATACACAAACCACTGCTTCTATTGCAGCTTTAGTTGTCATCAAAACAGAAGACCTGCAAATATAGATTCTATAGTTTAAGGTGCTATGGATCTTCATCTGCTTCTAATGGGGAAGACTCTACGATGACATGATCTCAAGGGCCCACTACTGGTACCCCTTCTCGTTGATAGTAGCTCTTCATTGCGTGGGCAAAGTGAAGCTTGAGTCAACTTACTATTTGATCTCTGATCCCACACATTGTTCCATCAAAAGGATGTCTCTTAAGTATTTTAATGTCCATCAGTGCTACCGTCAGCTCCTGCTCCACTTTCTGCCATTAGACACAGGTACAGGGTTGTTGGACCCTAAACCAAGAAGTGCTACTAGTAAATCAATTCCTATCCTGTAGGAGACCCACATCAAGTTGACAATTTTCACATGCCCATATAGTGAATTATCTTTAAGGTCCAATACATAATGATGAATGTTGACATAAATACTTAATACTTATTGCCTTGGTGGATTCACTACCGACGATCATATGGCTAAAAGGACTGTATGTTCTACATCATAAACGGATCAAGATAAAACTTGTTTATATAATCGAGTATCATGCTTTACTTCATGGGCAACAGTTAATAGTGATGTCCAGTATTGATTGCTAAAACTTATCTGCGCAGGTCTTGCTTTGGCTGCTCTTATCAAATGTATAAAAAGCTGCTATAGCATATACTATCTTTTAACGCCAACTCAAGAGTGATGAACTTTGAATAAATACTTATTGCAGTGCTACATGGACAGTCCAGTCATATGGCTGGAAAAAACTATCTGTTGTATGTATATCATAATGCATCGAGATAAACTTGTTTATATCATCTAATGTGATACAAGCCTTCCAATTTAGAAAGTAACATGCTTCATTTCATGGACCACAACTAACAGTGACATCCAATATTGATTCTTAAAAAAATTATTTGCGTAGGATAAGACCTCTTAGTGGTGGAGGAGGAGGTCTTGTTTTAGCAGCTTTGGTCAGATGTACAAAAATCTAGTTCTTTGCTTGGCATCAGAAATAATGAGACTTGGTGTCTCTCAGTTTGAATATTTTTCTATGGTTATGTTTTGTTCAAAGCAATATTATTATTAAAGCTGCCAAATCTCTTTTAGTTTTTCTATTTTTATTCTTATGTGTTCTGCTTCTTCTCGTCCCACTAATCCTAACATATTTATTTTATCTAATGCATTTGCCAATTTCCTTTAACATTTCATGTAATCTTGAATCTTTCTTTTTCTATCTTTGCCGGGATATATTAATTGGTCATTAATATGGATTTTTTTTCTCATAGCCCTGCAAATCTATTTCCATGTCCTTTTTTTCCAACAGTATCAATTCCTGTCTAAATTTCCTCACCATCTAACATTCCACACCCATGAAATATAGTTAGATATGATTCTTCTGCCAATCCAATTCTTAGTCAAGTAAACAAATTGTATTGCACTGACTCTGTGTATAAATGTTCTATATTTCTTGTATTTAGGGGAATACAATGTTCCTGAATAATGTCTTCCTTCATTTTTACTGAACAATAGATACAAGCTATCTAACATATTCACTTTTATTTATTTATGTTCGACAAAAGGCTACTCTCAATCCTTCTTTTGGGTAATCCTGAATTCATATGCAATCAATCCTGGGTTTAGGTGGTCCAAAACCCTCATTAACATTTTGCCTCCCTCGTCGAAATTTAAGATTAATCTCAGCTAAACTCACATCAATTAATAATATGATCAACATAAAAAAAAAATGAAGATTTCATGGAAGAGAATAACCGAGAGGAAAATGCACATTTCTCTCATACTCACGGCTCTTCAAGATGGCGACCAAAGGGAGCAAAGTTGACGTGCACAAACGATTCGCAAGCAATCAATTGCAGTCAAGTCCTTCCCAATATCTAAAGCAAGTGTAGGAAAGCGACGTGTCTTTTTTGCTTACCTTTTGGTAGAGCCTATGGGGGGAGCACCCAACCTAGTCGGCTCCTGCACAAAAGGAAAAGCCAGGCAAATTAGATAAAGAAGGAAAGATAAAGCAGGGAGGTGGTGTGCTGTTTTGAGTCATGACCTTAAAGCCCAAAAAAAGAGGTGGATATTTGGGGCTATCTTTCATTTCAAAACTCGCATATGTCATGATTCACATAAAGTAGCATGCTAAAGGTTTCCTGAGTGCTGAAAACTTTAGGAAAAGCTTAGGCAATATAATAAGGTGTGCTAGGAAGTAGAATCCCATCGTGTCTTCCAGGGTTACGCCGACCCTTCATATTTTTAGTATCTTAACCCCTCCTTTGGAATGGTACAGATGATCAATCATAGATAAGTTACCATGCAGATACCAAATGAAACCCACTAACCTTAGTTATCTTTTGCAGAGATTCAGCACAATCGCCTTTAAATGCCTGGGACAAGAACAATCATAGTACTCACCTGGATAAAGAGAAAATTTCTGAATACTGGCTTACAGAAAATCTAGACAATACAGTTCATGATGAATCTTTGGACGTTTCATAAAGATGAGCAGGCTTTAACAATGTCTAAATGTTATGATGAATCATGAATTATGTAACAAAGTTCTTGGCACAGAAAACTGTAGAAAACCTGCAGCCATTCTGAGCAGTTTGTGCAAACTTGATATACAAGGATTAATTTAAAACATGTGACAACTGCCTGTGACAGTGTAATTGAAAACTTGCAGCAGGAACAAATGAAACAACAAAATGGTAATAATAATCATCATGAGATGATAAAATTTATGGTGAAAATCATGATAATTTTTACCTATGGTAATGATTAGTTCATCATATGTGACCTTTAGGGCAATTGGAAAGAAGAGAAGGATGAAGCTTATTATATATCAAAGTGAGACAGAGAACAACAGTTTATGAATTTAAAGGCTATGATTCAAATTACCAGCATTTGCAACCACAAAAAAAATGTCTCTCTGATCTGATCTTTCCATGACCAATTGCATTGCTGAAAAATAAATGTTCCATCATGCCGATAAAGTCATCTAGTTGAACATTGACTTCAACTTCAGTATTGACTTACAACTTCACGGATAGTTTGTGATATAGGGATATGACAGAAACATTAAAATGTCTAAAAGTGCAAAGAAGTTGTGAGATCCTTTCAATTATCAAAACTTTGGGACCAGAAATGCCAATAAGAAAGAATGGAAAAAGATTCTCCAGAACGATTTAAGACAAGGAGAGATGTCTATGCTTGGTGCAACAGGAAACACTTTCTTGACTTGCAGCCTACTAGCCTCAGTAAAGTCTTAAAAACTTCCACCAGAAGGTACCAACAACTCCCCACATGAGGGCATTGATCAAAGCTACAATGAAGCCCAGCCTGAATATGTCGGGAAGCTCAACGTAACCCGCTGTAGAGAAAAGGCAAAAGAAAGCACTAACTTAAACAACTTATTGACATGGAAATGAACTTTCGTATGAATATTATTACATACTGAATCAGATAGTACCTAATCATTATCAGGGGATTCAAACAAAAACACAAAAGAAAAAGCTAGAGTACCCGTTCTCTGCCGCTAAGTCAAAATATATACTTTGTTAAACATTCATCTCATGAGATTTACCAACGAAACTGTTTTTGCATTCATTTTCTATTCCAGTTTTGTGACATTTTTCAAAATAGTTTTTCTACTGTTTGGGCAATTCTGTTACAGCTTTGGATTTCAGTATTTATTTTAAAAGAGAAAAAAAGTCAAATAACATAACTGCAGAGATTTATACAGGGAGAAAGAAGAAAGTACCTCCATAGTAGACAGCAGCCTGACCACTGCTGTAATGTGTCAATGCACCAAAAAGATTTGTATTGTATGCCAAAGCAAGTGCTGCCAACACACCAGGAACACCAGCTGCCAAATGCATGGCAAGAAATGCAGAGTATAGGGCTCCTACATGACCGGTCTGACTTGCAAATAAGTAATGGATCAAGAAGTAGGATGCTTGAAGAACACAGAGAGCTGCAGGCCAGCTCAGTGAGAAAGACTGAAGTAACTTGGCCACACAGTTTGACATCCATGTCACTATCCCCAGATTGGTCAGCTGACCTGCCATTCCAACTAGAACTGCAAACCAAGCCAAGGTGTCCCATGCAGACTTTTCACTTAAGCAATCATCCCAATTCAGCACACCCAATAGCAAAAGGATGGATAGTCCAAGCATTGCTGCAACAACACTTGGTATTCCAAGGGCATCTCTGCACACCAACCATTTACTTAAAAATGAGAATCATAGTAAAGTAATGCAGCAAAGTAACATAAAACTAATGATCACAAGCTAAAACATGCATGGAAGATACTGCATGCCGCTAAAGTTGATTGCAGGATCTGTGAGGAAGCTTAAATTTAAAATAAACTGAATGAAAAGACATCAAGTGAGAAAATTATCATTGAGTTTTCCAGTTCCATTTTTCCTGATAATCCTCAATATTTTCACTTATCCATTTGGTTTGTATCATTATACATTTTCCAATTTCAGAATCAATGAAGTATCTCCAGGTCTTCATATAAAAGTGCATACATGTAATTTGTGTTTATCCACACATTTTTCTAACACTAGTTTTGTGACATAGTAAGTGCCCTAGATCTGATCTTAGTGGGAGAAACATGCATAGAGAAAGAAGCTTGGGACTATAAACATCTCATCAAAACCTTGGACACAGATATGTTAAAATCTCAGAGACAACAAAAGAAAAGAAGTTGGCAAGACAACCCTAAAAATGAACATCCTCAGCTTCCAAATTACTTGTTTCAGCATCAGCAGCTAGAAAATGGACACTTCTTATTCATCCAAAGAGGCAACAATTTTTATAAAGCAGGAAAAACATGAAAAAAATTTTAAAGGTAAAACATGAAATTTAAAGTAATAGATAAAAAAACAATCTACATGTGTCAAGTCAAATCATCTTCGTAAACTAATCATTCTTTGTGGCAGCTGAACAACTTAATTATTTATGTTTGCATAAGTTAACAGAATTAGTTTGGACTCAGAATATCATTGTGTGTGATTATATACAACATCTTCCATTTCAACTAAGGAAAGCCAGTGAGGGTCATTAGTAAATCATTCACATTCATGTAAAATTGATTTAGGCACCAAAAAGAATATGTGTCCCCTTTTGAGAAGATTTATGTGAACTAAAAAAATACTAGGGAATGGCAGTGATCGGATCCCTGAACTGAAGCGAACTAAAGTTTTCCAATTTTATAAGCCTAAATGAGGCAATAGCAGGGAAAATTAAAGTCTATATTTTGTTTTCCATAGAATTTTAGTTACTTACTGTCTCTTTATCCACTATTTTTTTTAATCTCCTTTCCCTCTCCTATCTCTTTCTTTTTAATCATATCATCATTATAGCTGTCCATGCTTCCCTTGTACCTATAATTTGGACACTGAAAACACTGAATGTACGCAGATTATGTTTACCTGTATGTAAGCATAGGACCAGCGGAACCAAAATCATTCAAATGCTACAGCACTCGAGCCTCTAACTTTACATTTTTTATCAAGAACATTTCTAGGTAACCATTTCAAGGCATTACATTGACAAATCCCAGTTGCACTTGAGTCTCTAACTTTACATTTTTTATCAAGAACATTTCTAGGTAACCATTTCAAGGCATCACATGGACAAATCCCAGTTGCATTTGGACAAGTTCTATGCACATATAAAGTCAAACAGTATGCATTATGTGCTTAAAAATGGTCACCAACACATGAGCTCGCCAACAGAGACGAGCAAATTTCTTGTAGAAATAAAATGAAAACTTCATAAGCAAAGCACTGATATAAGTTGCTTACCCAAAGACCCACAATGAAACTGCAAGAACCATGGTAACGACCATCGCCCATTCATTTGTTGTGACAGGTCCCATTTGTTCCAGCTTTTTTGTGGCCAAAGCCGGTGCATCTGGTGTATCCTTTACTTGTGGGGGAAAAAGTTTATATAGGATAAGGGGAGTAGCTAGAAGAGAAACAATAGCAGGTAAGCTTGCAGCCTTAAACCATGACACCCACGGACTAGAAATCCTAACGCCAAGTTCCTCGGCTAATTTAAGACACAACAAATTTTGAGCTGCAGAAGTTAGGAAGAGGGCACTTGAGTTACCAGCTGACTGTATGCACCAGAAAAGCCAGGTGAGTCATTATACTTATAAGATAAGATGAAAGAAAGATAAAAAGTGAGTTGACTATGTTTTAGTTGTTTAGGGTATTAAAAACTACGATAGAGAACAATAAGGAAGAATGATGATGCTAAGATGAGTATAATTAATCGATACGGTGCTAACATGGAATAAAAGAATGTGATTATCAGATGCATTTATCAAATGGAATATATCCTCCTAGTGCTGGTAAAAAACAGACCCATGCTTGAAGCTCCCACTGATATAGAGACTGGGAAAGGAGCAGATCAATGGAAAAAAAGTTCAATTTGCATATGCTGTTTAGAACATAATCTCCAGTTCCGAAGATTGGTTTATTTATTTCCTTGGTTCCAAAATAAACGTAGGCTTTTCTGTATCAAGCATGCAGCCCTATTTATAGATTTAACATGATCAAGGAAGTATTAATATCACTAAATAGATCAACTAATATTTCGGGCAGAGCGAAGCTCCAGTTTATTAAACTCTGTATATCAAAGATTGAGGAAAAAATGTTCTTCAGTGACCAGAAATCATGAAAGCACTATATTTTCAAGGAATTTATCTGAAAAATATTGACAAAATAATAAAAATAGTTTTTGTTTTATTTTTTGTTGTCAACAAGTTTCCCCATACCCAATAAAATTAAGAAACTAAGGAACTAACTGTTGTTAAGAATATCAGAAACATTTGAATAGCTAATGCGTGAAAACAGTCAATTTCTTCGTGTTTGACTTTCAAGTCGACCTTCTATACTCTGTACGTTCTGATCTCTTTAGACGCTAGAACAAGAAAAATATACGAACTAATAACATATTTGTGCAAGATTTCTTTAACACGCAAGAGGCTGTTGTTAGCAAATATTTGGCCACAGTTTAAGTTTTCCGTTAAAAAACAGATAAATCACCACTACCATATTCCACAATAAGAGAGGGAAAATGGGGAGGAAACACCGAACAAAGAAGAGACCCAAACCTGGAGCTGTGACATGATTAGGTAGGACCCCAGCTTTCCAGCCGATTGATCCCCGGGTTTACTCCCGGATTGGAGGGACAAGGACTTGATGATAGGCACGAAAACCCCGCCGGCTCTCGCAGTGGTGCTGGGCATTGCGGGGGCAATGAAAGCCTCGCTGATGGTAAGCCCATAAGACAGCCCCAGTGTACTTCTCCCTAGCCATTTAACAAAGTACGTCGCGATCCGGTCTCCGAGGCCGGTCTTGACAAAACCCCTTGCGAAGAAGAAAGAGATCACGATCAACCATATCACCTCATTCGTGAACGCCCCGAAGGCCGCCGAGAAGGTTAGGGTCTTGGTGATTATCGAGGCGGTGAGACCGATGAAGGCCCAGGCACCAACCGGCAGAGGACTAAGCACCAGGCCGGCGATGGTTGACAGGAAGATGGCCAGCAGCTGCCACGCCTGCGGCGTAACCTCGACGGGCCTCGGGACGAGGAACCGCAAGGCGAGACCAATGGCAACGGAGATCGCGAAGGGGACGGGCTTCGCCCCCTGAGTTGGCTGCGGCGACGCCGACGGAGAAGCTGCCGGGTTTAGGGCAGCGCTAGAAGGCGAGGAGGACGCTCGAATGGGGGAATGGCGGCGTTTTACAGGGCGGAGGCGGAGGGGATTGGGTGAGAGGGGGCGGACGATGAAGGAGAGGGCGGCCGCGGAGGGAAGCGGGGTGGATAGGAGGGCGGAGACGGGGCGGTGGCGAAGGATGCGAGTGGAGCGGATGGAGAGAGGGGAGGTGACGGGGCGGGAAAGAGCGGAGCTCTCCATGCGCGAGGGAGCTCAGCGAGAACGAAGCAGATACTAAACGGGGGGTGAGGAAAAACGGAAAGATACACAGCGAGATCTGGTCACCGCGTAATCGAGCCGAACGTGAATCGGTTATTGCATTCGGATCACACGTTGGCATGGCGAACAAATGTAGATTAAAGGACTCATCTGAGCCGTCGCACGATTCCGTAGGTAGAATCTCAACCAACCACGACACCTGGTGTTCTATTATTGGATCTCGAAACTTCTGCTTCAGGCAATCCAAACACCTGATCCGTATTGCTCACATCGGAAGACAAGATGAACATAGCCAACCAATTGTTGATCGACAGCTCAGCCGACGGCGGGCGGTGGAGTCGTGAGGAAACGTTGTTTGTGGCAATGCTCTATTGATCGCGTGCGTTCGGAAAGGCCGTCGCGCGTAATGGACTGACGCCAGAGCTGAGCGGAAGGAATCGGTGGGCTGAGGAAATAGACGGTGTAGATGTTTGCACGTCACCTATTTGTTTTTACTGTGCCTCCAATATGCTGCAACTCAGTACGTACAATTGTATGTACATTACGTATTTATCGTTTATAATTATAATTAAGATAAAAATATTATGATCGGTTCACACCTGATCTGATGATTTACGTTTTCAAGGGTCCCTAATCCGTTACTAAATCGAACTCAGATTTGCGTCGGATGTGTTTTATCGGATCCTTGGATACGGATTACCCATTAATCACGGTTGCGGTCAAGCACCAGCGGCCGCCCTATATTGACCGCGTGGAGAATTCCAACTTCTCCACCGCCAACTGGCGAACCGTCGATCGGATTGATCCGCCTTGCGAAATGAGGCCGTCAAAGCCACCGATGTCGGCAATTGTCACCACATTGTCTTTTACTCGCACCGTCTACCCGCCCTCTGATTCGGAAGAGTCATGGAAATTTCTCGGGCCCACTAACGTTAGGTTTCTATGACCACTAAACAGACACGTATATTTCGCGAAAGATGAAATATCAGGTAGCGAAGTAGCGTTTCTCTAGACATGACGAAATGGCACGTGACAGGCGTATGGTATCGATCTTGGTTCTACTCATCTTCCTCCTCCGCCTCAGCGTCAACCCTCCCCCGATGTATATATAATGCTGGTGCCATTTTTGAACACCGTCATAACTTGCCTCCCTCTCTTGCAAGCCTTGGGTTCTTGATCGCCGGCAGCTCCCTGCGGTCGGAAACTAGGTACAGTGCCGCCGGGTTCTTGTGCGATCTATGTATAGATTGTATTGGTAGGGTTAGAGATGTTTAGGTCTTTGAGTCTTTGGGGGTTTGCTTCTGATTTGATCGGAATTTGTAAAGATTTTTAACGGATTGTGAATGTGAATCTTTGAATTTGGTTTCCAGGCTGAAGATCGGGGCGAACGCTTTAGCCAGCCATTGGTTGGACGAGGTGACGGTGGAAAATGGCTTCTCTCGCATCGTCTTCTTCTATCACCCAGTTTTGTCGCTCTCAGTAAGATCTTTATCCTCTCTACCTTTGTTGTATCTCGATTTCTGTTTCCTTCTTGATTTGTTATTGCATTTAACTCAAATCTTGCGTGAATTGGCGAGAAATTCCACGGACAAGCGGCCCCTCTACCGTTGTTCCCTCTCGATTGCTGTTTCTTTTTTGGTTTGTTATTGCATGTAATTCAAATCATGCGTGATTTCGTAAGAAATTCCATGGACAGGAGGCCCCTCTACCTTTGTAGTCTCTCGATTTCCGTTTCTTTTTTGGTTTGTTATTGCATTTAACTCAAATCTTGGGTGATTTCGTAAGAAATTCCATGGACAAGAGGCCCCTCTACCTTTGTGGTCCCTCGATTTCTGTGTTTTTTTGGTTTGTTATTGCATTTAACTCAAATCTTGCATGGTTTCGTGATAAATTCCATGGACAAGAGGCCCCTCTACCTTTGTGGTCTCTCGATTTCTGTGTTTTTTTGGTTTGTTATTGCATTTAACTCAAATCTTGCATGATTTCGTGATAAATTCCATGGACAGAGGCCCCTCTACCTTTGTTGTCTCTCGATTTCTGTTTCTTGTTTGGTTTGTTATTGCATTGAACTCAAATCTTGCATGATTTCGTAAGAAACTCCATAGTCAAGAGGCTCCTTTTGTAATATTCTTGTGGGTAATCATGGAAGAGAGTAACTTTGACCAACGACTGTCTACTTTGTTGGTTATGTATTTATGTAACAACCTTAATTTGAATCGTTGAAAAACGATTAAGGCGTGTGGGCAGAATAATAAAGATATTTTAATTCAGGTTATTGAAACTTGAAAGTGCTTCTAACTTTTGAGATTCTGCGCTTCATACTCTTCTTGGCTTCTTACATGTAACTTTGTGTTTTATCTAAAACTTGTGGACAAGTCATGCCAGAAAAGTGAATGTGTTCACAATTTAGACATACCTTATGTACACCTTTCTGAATTTTTTGACTCATGAATCCATTTTTAAAGCTATTTCATTTGTTTTGGATCCAAAATTACTTGCACTTAGGGTTTAGAATGTTGTGCAGCAAATCCATGGCGTGTGTCTCTAATGTTGAGGAAACTTGCTCTTGATACCAACAAAAAAAGTGTAACAGGAACCAGAATAGGACAAAAAATTTAGTGTGGAGATTATAGCATATGAGATCAAATTGCAAAAGCAATTAGACATGGTATTAGAAGCAATGGGTCACTTGAATTCTCTTCTTGAAATTCTCTTGTTATATGCTTGGATGATTTCAAAGTTTGAATGACAGAATTCATGAATTAAAACAATGAGAGAGAATTCTCATAGCAGTTCACAAGCCTTTAATTTTTCACTATTAACAGGGTGCACTGTACTCCAAGAGGATCCAGCTGTTTCAAAAAGCTTGGAAGGTTGTACCATAATGCCTTTGCAGTAAATCAGGGGACCTCAGATCTTACATCAACAGGTTTTAGGAAAGCTGCATGCTATGCTTTGAAAACAGATGGTGAATTTACAACTGTTCCAATTTCTAGTGAGGGTGCAATGCTGCCAGATATTGACCAGGATAATGCGATTGTTACTTCCATGCTTCAATCAGATGCCGCAACCCTTGGAACGATTGCCGCTGATAAGGCTCCAGTTACTGATGATTTTTCTATTGGCAATGGTGAACTTGATTTAGATTGCCCTACTGAAGGGTTTTCATCTATTTCAGAGGCCATTGAGGACATCCGCCAAGGCAAGGTCTGTCTTCTAGTTAGATCAGATTGTTGATCAGATTGATCGTCTTTTTTCATTTTGGCTACAGCTTGTTCTTTCCATTGCACTTCATGCTCAGTGTTGGTTACTTCCTGCAGTTTGTGATTGTTGTCGATGATGAAGATAGAGAAAATGAGGGAGATCTTATAATGGCTGCACCTTTGGTAAATCCAGAGGCCATGGCTTTTATAGTCAAGCACGGGACAGGGATTGTTTGTGTGAGCATGAAAGCAGAAGACCTTGACAGATTAGAGCTTCCTCTCATGGTATCAAATAAAGAAAATGAGGAGAAGCTCTGCACAGCTTTCACTGTCTCAGTGGTATGTTATTGATCTTGATTTTGATAGTTAATGGTGCTTTTCATCAATAAGAGTGAAATATAGATAAGAAGCAACATCTCACAGAAACAAACTACTAATTGAAACTTGCTAAGAGGTCCTCATCTTTGACATTATGGGGCATACTTTAGTGGCTTTGAAGTTTGAACTATTCTCTTCTCTCACTCTGTCTAGCTGGCAAGGTTGCATAATCTATACATCACTTCCTTGTTCATAGCATAAAACATGTTGGATTATTATCTTATAGTTTTATTCTAAGATCTTTAATTTTTATTTGTTTATCTTATCTTCAAATCATTGGATTAGCCTAACTCCATCAACCAAGGTTCTGTATAACCATCTGATTTAGGTTTCTAAGATAACCTGTTTGGACAAGTTATAGATTGTGTTCATACTTTAAACATGCTAATGCCTGCAGTCAACTATTCTGACTTTCTTTTATTGGTTGACTCTAACTATAAGTTCCAATTATTTATTCTCATGCTGTGATCATTAGAAGTTTGAAGTCTGATTGAACTTGTTATTTTCAGGATGCAAAAGAAGGTACAACAACTGGTGTATCTGCTAGTGATAGGGCAAAGACAGTTACGATGCTTGCATCACCAGACTCAAAGCCTGAAGACTTCAATCGCCCTGGTCATATTTTTCCATTAAAATACAGGGAGGGTGGTGTTTTAAAAAGAGCTGGACATACAGAAGCATCAGTTGATCTGGCTATGCTGGCTGGATTACCCCCTGTTGGAGTTCTATGTGAAATTGTTGATGAAGATGATGGTTCTATGGCTCGTCTACCAAAGCTACGTGAATTTGCCAAGAAAGAGAATTTAAAGATAATCACAATTGCTGATTTGATCAGGTATGTCTCTGCTTGTCTCATGCAAGATATCATCATTATTACCAAGAGAATTGCACTTGCTGGAACATTTCAATTACATAGATTACTATGTTTGCATTTTAGGTCAATGGTGGTTATGAATTGGCATTCATACTATGCTGTCATGCTGTGCAGGCACATGCCATACCGATCCATATTGCCTATTATGTATCATCATGGCCTATTGCTTACTGGCCATGACGTGCCCCAAAATTTTGCCCATCCAATAGCATAAATTTCTGTAGTCTTTACGCTCTAGAACAGATTGGAGATGAATTGGCATGTTTGATTACTGTAACCATTTGTGTTTGTAATGTGACTGCAGTTGCTTCAACATTCTTTATTTTCCTCATTTTATTTTTTTATATTAGGTCCTGTGATTTACTTTTAGTTCTAACCATGAGATAGTATCACAGATATAGGAGAAAAAGAGACAAGTTGGTTGAACGTGCTTCTGTTGCACGCTTACCTTTAAAGTGGGGCTCTGTTCAGGCGTACTGCTATCGGTCACTGCTTGATGGAATGGAGCATATTGCCATGGTTAAAGTAAGAATTCTTTGTGAAAACACCTTAGCACTGTATACTATTATGCCTCTTGCTGCTTTTTGATCATTCAAATGGATTAATTATGAACCTCTTGAGTATTCAGATCATACTGAACTGTCTAGCTGCTTGTAAAACATAATGTTTCCAACATTAGTTTTGGTATTCAAATACTTCTTTTCCAATTTAAACAGGGGGATATTGGGGATGGCCAAGAAATCCTTGTGAGGGTGCATTCTGAGTGTCTCACTGGCGACATATTTGGATCAGCTAGATGTGACTGTGGTGATCAGCTTGCATTGGCTATGAAAATGATTGAAAAGGCTGGCAGGGGTGTGCTTGTTTACCTTCGTGGACATGAAGGAAGGGGTATTGGCCTTGGTCACAAGCTTCGCGCTTACAACCTACAAGATGATGGACGGGACACTGTGGAAGCTAATGAGGAGCTAGGATTGCCCGTAGATTCACGGGAATATGGTATTGGTGCACAGGTGAGATGTAGAAACTGGGCCAAGCCTTCCTGCTGTGACAGTATTTTTGATGGTAACATCGATCATAACAATCTGGAAAAGGCAATAGTGGTTTAGTTACATGCCACATTGATTACTTCACAATTACTACATAAGTTCTACCGTACATAAGTGATATGCTATGATTGCATGGGCAGCATGTGCATTCCTTGCATTCTTCTTACATTGTTAAAGGATGCTTGAATCTATGAATAAATACATTATGATTCTTAACTTCTATTATTTGTCATGTCTTTTGTTTGTGTTTTAAAATATTGCATACACCCATCTCTGCTCTTTAATTCGCCTTCTGTCTTTTACATCTTTCAACATTTAGGTTTAGGTGTACACTATATAAATGGCCGATTCCCAATGATGATAATGATCTATAATACTGATTTCATGCTCTTTGGTTTTCAACTTACACATTCGTTTCTGCAGATATTAAGAGACCTGGGTGTTCGATCAATGAAATTGATGACGAACAACCCTGCCAAGTATGGTGGACTCAAAGGTTATGGATTGAGCATTGCGGGCAGAGTCCCCTTGCTTACACCAATCACCAAGGAGAACAAGAGATACTTGGAGACAAAAAGAGCAAAAATGGGGCACATTTATGGATCTGCTGAATTCAATGGTCATCTAACTAGTTCCAGCATAAATGGAACTGGCAAACAGCATCAGGCCATTTGATGCAGGAGTTGGTAGTGAATTTTGAGTCACAAGTTCAGGCTCAGACTCAAATTATAGTTTGCAACTGTCATTGATGCAGCTCACCGAGGCATCTGCTTCTGAGCTATTCTTTTATCCTCTCCCTGGCAGTCTGATGTACTAAAATGTTTTGCATTTGAGATTCAATAAGAAAATATTTTGTTTTCTCATTTCTTGATATCCTGAATAGCAGTCGTCGTTCTGTAAATGCAGGCAGGTGAACCAATGCGAAACCCTTGCCACTGCCCAAGTGAAGAAATTCCACATGCAGGTGAAATAGCAACATAAACTCATTCTGTAATCATATGATTCAAAAAGAAGGTGAAAGCAACACTGGAAACTATAATTTTCTACTGAAGCAGCGCACCGGTACAATACCTATCGTATTACTTTTAGCTAATCCTGATCTTAGGGAGCAGAGCAGAGCAGGTAGAGATGTCAATACCAGCAACCTCCATCGCAAACCCATTCTTAGGGAACTGTAAGAAATTGAATGCAAATTAATCTAAAATCCTCTAAAGAACAGACATTAAGACCATTAAGATTGGTCATAATTTAAAAATTATTTGGTTTGTAGCAAAAAAGCAAACCCGCACACCTAAAAAAGCCCTGCACAAACCTGTAGAGGGAGAATATAAAAAATCATTAGATATCAATATAGCTATTTTGGTGTAAAAAAAACATAATTCTAGGTAAATTAAGAATTAAATTAGACATTATTAAAAATACAAAATCACCAGGTATATCCTTTGATAAGATCTGGGCAGCCCATTGCATGAGGCTTCTGCCAATGAAGGATTCGCAGAGCGTCAATATATACATATAATACTCTTGCACGTAGAGATGTAATTTTCATAACCTGAACCTTTGTCACTCCAATTGTTAAGAAACAATCTTGCGGTGGCATGCGTTGGGTGGACTTTATGTTTTTGTTGTTTTATGTTGTGTCATGCTGTGGTAGCCAGGTTCAAGTGGCATGGGGACTTTATGTTTTTGTTGTTTTATGTTGTGTCATGCTGTGGTAGCCAGGTTCAAGTGGTATGATAGATAATTTTAACAAATGTATACAGGCAAACGAAGAATACTCAGCATTAACAAAGTTTATGAAAATGTTGACTGCTTCAGAGACACAATATAGAATAATCAGCATTAACATTAATTTTATGAATATTTAGTAGGCTAACCTCAGGAAAAAGAGCTGCGATGAAACAAGCAGTCCGCAGGTGAGTGGGCTACATATAGAGGAGCACAACAAATATATGTTTGAAGCATTTTACTGTAGATTACACCTAGGAATGGAATAGCTGGAAAAAAATTATAAAATTCCTGCAGAATACAATGTAGAAAGAGTGAAATTTGAACCTTGAGTTCCAACAGGCATAAAAAAGTGGTGTTTAGCAAACAAAGTGAGGAAGCGTTAATCATGCTGCACGGGCTCTGTTGAATTTTCCTATCACCTGGAATACAGAATATTCATCGAAGGGCCAGTATCAAGAAAACACACAGGCAATGAGACTCCATATTTAATAATAAATCAACAGAAGAGAATATGCCAGCAGAAAAAAGAGTGCAACATAGGATTTCGAATAGTTTTCTGTCCTCTAGGTTCATAGAATTGAAATGCATCACTTCTACTGTTACCTTTTTTTTTTTTTTTGTAATAGTTAGTTCCAAACTCAAACGCTGTATGAAACAACCATTTTCACCCAAAAGAGTAACATTATGCCCATATCATCGTCATTCATTATAGAAGAAGAAATTGGTAGAAGATCATAAAGAATCAAATACAACAGAGAGGTGATTCCATACCTCAAACTGAAGTGCCATTTTCAGAAAACACGCACCAAAAGGGCTTCACCCTGCAAATAGAACTCGATGTAGTTAGCTCATATGGATGCATCCAGAGGAGCAGCTTATTGTTACAGTATAAAAGAAAAACAAAACAAGAAAAACCAAATACGAAACAACATGTCATCGTACTTGTTTCAGCCACCAAGAAGAACAGGCAGATTAAGATTTACTTTAGTTGGCATTGTGGATGTAGAACAAAGGATGCAAATACACCAACATCCCACTGCCGAAAAGAACAAGAGAAACAGAGTTTTGAATTACTTCTTTACATCTTTTATCAAGAATGTCAATTCACAGCTACGGACACAATTACGGACCAATCAAGAATCAAAATAGGGAAGAAAACCTAAAGTCCTAGCGCCAGACATCTTTGAATCATTTTCTTGAAACATCATCAAGAAGAAAAGCATCTAATTCGACTATTTGAGAGAGAGAGAGAGAGAGAGAGAGAGAGAGAGAGAGAGAGAGAGAGAGAGAGAGAGAGAGAGAGAGAGAGAGAGAGAGAGAGAGAGAGAACCAAAACCTAGAGCGCAATCTCCGCCCTCGTCGACAATGAGGGAGTCGGACGCCGAAATGCCCCAGGTGGCTATCTCCCCGTCCCCATACACGGAAGGGCTTTGGACTTCCGGAGTTGCTTGTGACGTGCAAGGCGAGGAGGTAATGTTGTCGAGACCGCGGCTCACTTTATTCACAGAATGACCTGATCTTGGCCGTTCACGTGGTCGGCGTACCAATATCTGGCAGTTGTCACCATTCGTCTTAAGATGAACGGTTTTGATGGAGTCGCTTGCGGCGCCTAAGGCGCAACGAGTCGATGTCTGGCTCCCACTGTATTCATGGAATGAATGATGTGATCTTAGCCGTTCACATGGTCGGCGGACCCATATACGACAGTTGATACCGTCCGTCTTATGATGAGCGGTTATGATTGACGGTTCAGAACTCCACGCATGGGCCGGACCACGGTGGATTGAAATATTACTTTGTTACGACAGTGTGTGGGCCCACTCGACTTACGAATGGCCCCATACATACACAGCGTGGAACAAAAAAAAGGTGGTACGATGGTGCTAAGTTTGAACGTAAGGATGCTGGTGGAACGTCGGATGAATAATATATCCTGACAGGGCTTACCGGTGATGCAAAGACTTCTCGGAGGGCGTCGTCGAGCACGCACGCTCTGCAGCTTCTTCACGTCGGATCGGAAGCTCCTCGGCAGTCAGAAGACCTCCGAGCCCAAGCTGTTGACGTCGGGAAGGGGGGCACAACACGGCGGCGTCACTTCTGCGCGCGGTTGCTTGACGCAACACAAAGCTCGATGACGGAACCACCCTTCATGCGCAAATGCTCGATGGAGTGAGGCGGATGGATCCGACTCCGTCTCTGCACCTTCACGTCGCAAAGTTATGGAAAGTAATTAAAACACAGTGGTCGTCGAGAAACTTGCATGGATGAGTTGTCAGTCGACTTGATTTGCCTCAATTACTCTCTCGTCGGATCAATCGAATTGTGCGGCTAATTTGTAGATACATTGGATGAAGGAAAAGGATCGGTCAAGATAGGAAAGAAAATTATCCCTGTCAGTATTATTATGATAAGAGTCCCAAGAGAAAATATTTTGTTTATGCTGTAGGATATTATTCTGAGCCTAATCTACTATAAAATTTATTAATTTATTATTATCAAGATTAATTACTATTTACCCATGACTTTACTTTTTCATCTTAGTTCTAACTTCAACACTTTAGAAATATAATCCAGCATTCCACTAGATCTCTTGCAAACATGGTAGATAATCAAATCAAACTGATCCATATGTCATCGATATGGATTTTGTAAAGGACTTATAGACTATAATAAGACACCACTAATAAATAAATATAAAAATAATATAAATTATATTTTAGGATCCTCTAAACGAACTCTCTTGAGTTGTAAAGATACAGTGTAACATTATTAGGAAAATAATTAAAATGGGTTTCCTTAATCATGTGGATAAGTTAAGAATTTAATAAATCAATTAAATAAACCAAATTAGTAATTAATTTATTTTCTAATAAGTGATGCGATTTTTAAGAAATAATTATTTCGAATTTCATTTTTATGAGTGAATCATAAAAAAATTTAAATATTATAATTCTATTTTTATATTAAAAATAATATAATATAATATAATATATATAAATTAATTTATTACTTACCTTTTGAAGAGGGCTTATCTTTTCCTATATAAAGATGGCTCCCTCTCCCTTATTCTTCACCTATGCTGACAGCAGATTAAGGAAAGGATCCTTAGCAAGCGGAGGATTCTTGAGGAAAAGTAAGTTTCTTTATTTTTTCAATAATTCTAATTTATATTTTAAAACTTTAGTATTAGCATAATTATATTTTTTATGGTACATATTTTGATTTTAAAATAATTATCATGAAAATTCATATTGATAATATTGAGTTGTAATTGTCGTTTAAACTTAAATGAATTTTAAGATTGATTTAATTATTTAATTTTTATTTTTAAATTAAATTATTAGTTTTAATTCATTTAATTAGATATGTCTTTGTTTCAAGGATTTATAAGTAAATTTTTATGATTTAATTAGTTTTAAATTTGAGATCATGAATTTATTGGATTGTTTAATCCATGATAAATAGATTTAGAAATCTAAAAGTTTTAATGAACTATTTATTATGATAATTTATTTAACTTTAATTGTTATTCTATAATATTTTATAATCTTTCTTTAAAAAAAAGAGAGAGAATTGAAATCTAATAAAAGAGGCTAAACTTAGGTCTAACCTAAGTCAAGTTGATCAACTAGATTAAGTCAGCTGAACCCATATGACAAGGTGTAACCTAGCCCATATAATTAAGGACAACCTAACTCATGAGTCATGCATGACTTGGCCGATGGATCATTCACTTAACCCATGTCATAGCTCCTTTGCTCAACTCGTTGCTTCTCAGCCTAGCTTATTATTTGAGATAGACATGTGTGACATATGTAATCGATTCAAGGCTTAAATAGGTTGGTCTAGTCTGAGCTAACATTGTGCAGCCTAACCCAATTCCTACTTCCTTAACTTGAGCACATTAGTTGATTGAGCCATACCAATTTAATTAGTTCAAATCCATTTAGGATGATTTCATAATAATTTGATCAATTAAAGCTCATTTGATCTAATTAAAATTAATTAAATATAAATTAGGTTAGTTTAGTGTGATTCCAAACTAGTTTAAAAAGGTTCAGTCAAATCCTAATTAAATAAAATCTAATTAAAATCAATTGAACTATTCAATTATGTTTAGGTCAATTATGGAATGCTAAGAGATTGATACCTCATGTTTTTTATGATTTAATAAACTTAAAATTTTATTTGAATGTGTGATTCAAAAAGGATTTAGTAGTTTTTTATTTTTTTTAGATTAAGTTGATGATATCGATTGTTACCATATTGTATATATAGCTATGATGAGTGGTTTACATAGAAAGTGCACACTATGAAGAGGTATAGACCTATAAATGACATAGTTTAGTTGGTCATAAACCAAACAAGATCTCCTATGAATGAATTAACGAGCCGATACATGTGGTTGCTAAACGGTTTGTTTATCTACTATTTAGAGAAATGTGTATGATATGATATGAATTATGATATGAATTATTTTCATAACTTCAAGAGTATGATATGAATTATTTTCATATATTGTTGAAAGGAATCCATCATATGGAATACCTCATAATTTGCTGATGAGAGTGTATAATCGGATGTGATGTATATTTTTGTTATTTGATTATTATGTATCTCATCGAGATGTACTATATGATTTTATTTAAGAAGTATCATTATTTATTTGATATATGAGTTTCGCAATAAATTACTATATTATAGTTGAATTGTTAATATTTTAATATGTTTCACGAGTATTAAATATAAATTTTATGATTTTTTCAAAGGTTTCTACTATATGTATGATTGCTAATATATTTTTATTTTATATTATTTTTAGAGTGAAATAGTAATTTGTAATAGATTTGGACGGAGGAGACTTTTTGTTTTGTCATTTATGACATTCACAATAAGTTGTAACCTTTTTTTTTTCTTTCTAGAATTGAAAACATTTGGTATCATAAAATAGAAATTTTGAATTCAAAAAAATCTTTTTGTAAATTATTGATTTTGAAATGATAATTTGATTTTAATAAATATGAGGTGTGACACAATTCATGCAGTGAACACGTTCAGAATTTAGTCATTGCTTATGCACACCTTTCTAAATCTTTTGACTCACGAATCCGTTTCTAAAGGTATGTCTTTTGTTTTGGATCCAAAAAATTACTTGCACTTAGGGTTTAGATTGTTGGACAGCAAATCCAAGACGTGTCTCCAATGTTGAGGAAATTTGCTCCAGTTGCTGCTGACACGGCTCCAGTTGCTGATGATCTTTCTATCGACAATGGTGAACTCGATTCAGATTGCCCTACCGAAGGGTTCTCCTCCATTTCAGAGGCCATCGAGGACATCCGCCATGGCAAGGTCTGTCGTCTTGTCAGATCAGATTGATCTTCCTTTTTCCATTTGGCCACAGCTTTTTTCTGTCCATTTGCGCTTCATGCTCGACGTTGGTTACTTCTTGCAGTTTGTGATTGTTGTCGATGATGAAAACGGTGAAAGCGAGGGAATTCTTATGATGGCTGCTCCGTTGGTAAATCCAGAGGCTATGGCTTTTATAGTCAAGCACGGGACAGGAATCGTCTGTGTGAGCATGAAAGCAGAAGACCTCGAAAGATTAGAGCTTCCTCTCATGGTATCAAACAAAGAAAATGAGGAGAAGCTGCGCACGGCTTTCACTGTCTCGGTGGTATGCTATCGATCTTGGTTTTGATAGTTAATGGTGCCTTTCATCCAAAAGAATGACATATAGATAAGAAGCAAACTAGTTGAAGCTTGCTAAGAGGTCCCTCCTCTTTGACATCATGGGGTATACATTAGTAACTCAGGTTGCATAATCTATGCATCACGTCCAATTCCATAGCATAAAACTTGTTGTATTATTATCTGATAGCCTCAAGTCTAAGATCTTTAAAGTTCATCTGTTTATATTGTCTTAAAATCAATTGATCGGATGAGGTTCTGTAATAACTTGTCTGATTTGGGTGTCTAAAACAGACTGTTCATACTTCAAACATGCTAATACCTGCAGTCAACTATTCTGACTTGCTTTTATTGGTTGACTCTAATTATAAGTTCCAATTATCTATTCTCATGCTGTGATTATTAGAAGTTTGAAGTCTGATGGAACTTATTACTTTCAGGATGCCAAAGAAGGCACAACAACTGGTGCATCTGCTAGAGATAGAGCAAAGACGGTTCTGAAGCTTGCATCACCGGATTCAAAGCCTGGAGACTTCAATCGCCCTGGTCATATTTTCCCATTGAAATACCGAGAGGGTGGTGTTCTAAAAAGAGCTGGGCATGCAGAAGCATCGGTTGATCTGGCTGTGCTGGCTGGATTACCCCCCGTTGGAGTTCTATGCGAGATCGTCGACGAAGATGATGGTTCCATGGCTCGTCTACCCAAGCTACGTGAATTCGCCAAGAAACAGGATTTAAAGATGATCACGATCGCAGATTTGATCCGGTATGTATCTGCTTGTCTCTTGCAAGACATCATCATTATTACCGAGGGATTTGACCATGCGATAGTATCACAGATACAGGAGAAAAAGAGACAAGCTGGTCGAGCGTGCTTCCGTCGCACGCTTACCGTTGAAGTGGGGCTCCGTTCAGGGGCACTGCTATCGGTCGCTGCGTGATGGAATAGAGCATATTGCCATGGTTAAAGTAAGCATTCTTGGACTGTGTAGCTGCTTGCGAAACAAAATGTTTCCGACATCAGTTTTGGCAGTCAGATACTTCTATTCCAATCTAAACAGGGGGATATCGGGGATGGCCGAGACATCCTCGTGAGGGTGCACTCCGAGTGCCTCACCGGCGACATATTTGGATCAGCTAAATGCGACTGTGGCGATCAGCTGGCGCTGGCTATGGAAATGATCGAAAAGGCTGGCAGGGGGGTGGTGGTTTACCTTCGTGGGCACGAAGGAAGGGGTATCGGCCTTGGCAACAAGCTTCGTGCTTACAACCTGCAAGATGACGGACGGGACACTGTGGAAGCTAACGAGGAACTTGGATTGCCGGTGGATTCACGGGAATACGACGTTGGCGCTCAGGTGAGATGTGGAAACTGGGCAAGCCTTCCTGCTGTGAGAGCAACTTTTGATGGTAACATGGATCATAACAATCTGGAAAAGACAGTAGTGAGTGGTTTAGTTAAGTTACAAACCATATTGATCACCTCACAATTACTACCACGTAAGTTCTGCCTTATTCCATGAGATCAATAAATGCCTATGGAGTTCATATTATTCCCTCATTTGTGACAAATATAATACTTACAATTATAGAGTGTGCATTCTTTGCATTGTTCTTACATCGTAAAATGAGAATATTTCTTCCTACTCATAGGTTCCAACTTCTGACTTCTATTACTTGTCATGTCTTTTATTTGTTTCTAAAAACTTTGCATGTACCCATCTCCGATTTCATGTTTCGTGGTTTTCAACTTGTCTTCCAAAATCTAATTCAGTCGTTTCTGCAGATATTAAGAGACTTGGGCGTTCGATCAATAAGACTGATGACAAACAATCCTGCCAAGTGTGATGGACTTCAAGATTATGGATTGAGCATTGTCGGCAGAGTTCCCTTGCTTACACCAATCAAGGAGGAGAATAAGAAATACTTGGAGACAAAAAGAGCAAAAATGGGGCACATTTATGGATATGAATTCAATGGACATCTAACTGGTATCATTCAAAGGATTAAAGAAACTATATAAAAGGGAATCTTATATCTTTTAATATAATCATCTTTTTTTAATCTTATTAAATAAGAGAGAATTTTCTTTCACCCTATCTATAATTAGTTTATAAATAGGGTTATAATGTATCCATCATTTTTTTTCTTATATAAGGATGAATAATGGTAAATTAGAACTTCAATTAAAATGTTTTTTTTCTTATGTTATCCCTTAGAGGTAAAGGGCTTTGAAATCTTGTGCCGAAAAAATCATAAAATTGAGATATATAAGAATGTTAATTTTTTTTTATGAATATGTGTTATTACGGAAGGAAAAGGAGGAGGTTGCATAAGATGTATAATCGATTATATAAGAAGTTTTGATTTCAAAATCATCCTTCATACTTGAAGAACATATCGTTACTTCTACATCTACAAAAGATAGAAAACATGACGAGGAATCACAACCAGCTGAAGAGGAGCATCCCTATTGCATTGCTCTCGATCGATCATGTCATAAACCATATCCGAACTCGAACATCTTAACCTAAACACTAGTCGTTGCTGAGAAGTTACAGAAAGAGTCAACTCCATACAAGGAGGCTCTTAATAGTCCACACTCAAAGAAATGGCATCAGACGATGACAGAATAGTTTCATTCATTGTTGAAGAACTATATTTGAGAATTAGTAAAGCCTTCACTTAATAAGAAATTGGTTGGGTACAAGTAGATCTTTAAGATCAATAAAGTTGATAGCTACAAGACTCATTTTGTGGCTAATAGATATAGCCAAATAACAGGTATCGATTATAAAGATATTTTTTCTTCATTTGTTAAATCTTTAAGATCAAGGAATGAGTAGCTACAAGGCTCACTTGGTAGCTAATGGTTATAACTGGATAGCAGGTATCGATTAGAATTATTTTTTTCTTCATTTGTTAAATATACTTCTGTTGGAGTCTTACTAACTTTGATGGCAATATTCGATTAGGAGTTAGAGTAGCTATATACAAAGATGATATTTTTTTTCATGAAGTGTTAAGAGAAGAGATCACATTGAGCAACTAGAGGGGTTTGAGGAAAAACACAATGAGAAATATATCTGCTTGCTGAACAAGTTCATTTATGGCCTTAAATAGTCTTCAAAACAATGGTAAAAATGATTTGATCAAGAATCATTTATGGCCTTAAAGAGTCTTCAAAACTTATGTTTAATTCTGAATATAGTAGATCAAGAATCTACTTAAGGGGGGTTTTTGAAATGGACTTATGGGTGACAAAAAGATTCCTGGCACAGAGATTTGTCATGAGAGATCTACTAAGAAGTTGTACTTATCCTAGAAACGTACATTAAAAAAAAATTGATAGAATGATTTGGCATGTAATCTTCAAAGATCATTAATAATCCATTAGCCGTACACTTTCGATTGTTAAGTCCTTGTGTCTCCAAGATGTGAAAGAAGCATAAGAAATGAAAAAAATTCCTTATGTAAGTGCAATGGACAGTCTTATGTATGTACAGTCAGTACATATCTTGATCTTGCTCATGTAGTCAATGCAGTGAGTCGATATATGACAAATGGATTCTTCGATACCTTCTGAGAACCCAAAAAATTATAATATTTGAGGGAACTAAAATCTCGTTTATGGGATTTTTTAAATTCAAATTATATTGAGGATCTCGATAAAAAGAGATCTATTACTATTTACTGTCTTCACTATAGGTGGTACTATAGTGAGTTGGAAAGTAGAGTTTTGATATACCATTACGATTTCAACCAGGAAGAATACATCACAAAAACTGAAACTATGAAAAAAGCACTGCAGCTAAGATTTGGTAAAAAATAAAAATAAAAATCAAAGAGTAAATGTCGTCATGCACAGTGATAGTTGGGCATAATTTTTCGGTTCAACGATCAGATGTATCATGACAGAACAGATATCAGGTATCATTTTACATCTATGAAGTAATCACTAAAAGGAAAGTTCGTAAAATTGATATAGTTCACAACCCGACGAACATGTTGACGAAGTCGTTTCCATTGGCTAAATTCGAACACCGTTCGAAGACAGATCTGATCCAGCACGAGAACGGAGTCGGAAGCTAGTCCGACGACGACGATGATGACATCTCAACTTCCCCTGCTTCTTTGATTTCGGATCGCTGCAAGTTCTTTTTTTTCTTCTTCTTCTTCCCACTCCACTGCAGTTTCCAATCGCTGCCTGATCAGAACATCCAACGATCAGATTCTCGCCGCCAACGAAGCGAGCTGTCGCTCGCTCCCTGTTTGCTTGATTCCCTGATTTCACCGCGGCCACATCCTTCGCCACCGTTCAAGCAAGCTGCCTTCTCTCACCGTAGGTTGTGACCGCTGCAGGCCATTATCGGCGGCGGCACCTGCTTGAGCAGATCTTCCTCACACATATCTGATCTGCTTGAGCAGATCCGTCTTTCCAGCCCGCTCACGCTGACCTTCACACGATGATGATCTTCGCTCATGTCTCATCTGCTACAAATCACATATCATATCAAGCACAATCCTCCGTCTTCGTTACTGAGCACAATCAAGACCTTATATAATCAACTCACTGCACATTTAGTTTCTTAATTTTCAATCTTAAACTAAGTTCTACTAAACCATCTTAAGTTTATAGAAACACGTTAATACTAGATCTCGTATCCCATGATCACCATATATTGTCCTTAGTTCTTATAAGTTAGCATCCTTAATCATAGGTTATGGTGCGCCTAGGATAAAGGATCAGTAAGGTTTACTCTTCTTTCTCTTTTCTAGTCTAACTGGAAGTAATGTAAGCAGCAAACAGGATCAGGCCTCACGCAGCTGTTATTGATCTTGATCAGCGAATTTTGAGTCGTAGGTCTGGCCCAAATTAGGTTGCAACTGTTACCGATGAAACTCACCGAGGCATGCAAGTATCTGCTTCTGAGCTATTCGTTTAGCCGCATTAAGTTGGGCAATATGAAATCCTCTCTTCTTGTCTGATGTAATAAAATATTTTATACTTGATTCAACCAGAAATTGATGATCATACCAACTCAGAAAATATTTTATTTTCCCGATACACCAACTTTTTAATGTAACGTTTGAAAATTTTGCCCCTCGAAAATCACAGACGAAATATTTCTAGCAGTCGTAGTTGTATTTGCTAACAGTCGTGGTGCTCCATTTGTCTCATGAAACAAGTTAGCTTGTTCAACCACGATTTGGTGAAATCACAATATAAACTGAGAAATTGACTTGGATTCATACGATTCAAAAGAGGGTGTGGCAACACTAGAACAACAGGATTGCCAATGGTACAAAACTTCAAGGATGCTAATTTTATACTCGAGCAGCATACTGTTACAAAACTTATGCTGCAACCTAAATAATCTTGGTGTGACAATTCATGTATATTGATGAATGTCTTAAGTTGCATACGAGACTAATTTGTTTTGTTAAGCTTCTCATCTATCATATTCCTTTTAGCTAATCCTCTGTTATTACGGAGCACAGCAGGTGGAGATGTCAATACCAGCAACCTCCATTGCATTGCAAACCCACTCTGGGATATCACCCCTAGGGAACTGTAGGAAATTGAATGCAAATTAATCTAAAACCCCTCTAAATAACAGACACTAAGACCATTAAGATTGGTCATAATTTAAAAATTATTTGGTTTGTAGCAAAAAACAAACCTGCACACGTAAAAAACCCTGTACAAACCTGTAGAGGATAACATTAAAAAAAATCATTAAATATCGATATAGTGTTTTGGTGCAAAAAACTTAATTCTAGGTTAATTAAGAATAAATTAGACATATAATTAAAAATATAAAATCACCATACTCTGGAAACCGCCCCTCGACTATTGATGTGTGAAGGTCCTTGCTTAGCTGCAGAAAGATTGATTACAAGATAATAATTGCTGGCAACTAACTTCAAAAAGGATAAATGCAGATAAACCTGGTAATTCTTTTAATGCGATAAATATTCATATATGATCATAAGCATATGTCAGCTTCGAGACAAGCTAGTGATTTTACCCTCATCATATATGACAAATTATGATAAGACACTAGCTGGGAACCCATTGGATCTTTCGTGACAATGCAGTGTAAGTAGGCTCGTGTATAATTTTTACAAACCTGCAAAGAACGGTACAACTTTCAGCAGTCAATTCTGTTGTGTAATCGTTTTTGCTGTTAAATGTCATGGTGAGGTAAAGCCTTACCATACACAAACAAGTCGGATCAATAGGTCGTTCATCATTTGCCATGGCCTGATTTTTCAACTTCAAGAGACCCTGAACAGGGAAAAAGACTCTAGTTAACAACTATTAAAGACCATGATAATTGGATCATCTTTTTGAAGCTAACCCATACATTTAGCTTCTAAGATACCTTGAATTTTAACACTACAGCTTTAAATTCAGGAGTCAAAGCACAATCCCAGTGTCGTGTGCTTTTTTACCCATTATATCCTTTAATAAGATCTGGGCAGCCCATTGCATGAGGCTTCTACCAATGAAGCATTTGCAAAGGGTCAATATATACAGCTTTAAATTCATAATCTGAACCTTTGTCACTCAAATTGATAAGAAATAATCTTATAGTGGCACCAAGGCCCGCCCTTTGATCGTCTCCAGTTTTTCAGGTTCATGTGTTGGGTGGACTGTGTTTTTGTTGTTTTATGTTGTGTCATGTTGTGATAGTCAGGTTCAGATGGTAAAAGATAATTTGAACACACGTATATAGGTAGATGAAGAATACTCAGTGCCCCAAAAAATGAGTGATTTCTGTCTTGAATGAAATTTCCTAGTCCATATATAATTTGGCCTTAACATGTACTCTAATCTTCTAGTTTCTGGATCTTAAAGCAAATATAAATATAATCCTTAAAAGAAATTTTAAAAAATCAAGTTTTTGAGGTTTTAAAATACTTCAGACACAGTATACAATAATCAGCTTTAACATTAATTTTATGGATACTTAGTCGGCTAACCTCAGGAATAAGAGCTGTGCCGAAGCGAGCAGTTCGTGTAGGATATACACAATCATACATGTCTGCACCTAAAGCACTGCAAACTACAATATCAAGTGGATATCCAACACCCTACAGAGTATTTGCATGTCGAAAAAAATATATCAGGTAGAAATATTAGGAATGTACAAAACAACAAATAAATTTAGAAATCTACAGACACATCAGATATATGTAAATAAAACAAATACTTATCTTTATACACTTAGCATACAAAGTATTTCTATCAAGAAACAGATCTTTAAAACCCATGCACATAATCTATCTTCGTGCATGTGAAGGAAGGGTTTCAATCACATATAATCAAAAAGAGATCCAATATATGGAAATCTAAATTTGTGACCAACCATTCAACTAATCTATATCCTTCTAGATCTCAAAGTCACAACTGAAACTCCTGAAGAATCAACTTGTTGCAAAAATATGTGGTGCTCCAAAACACATCTCAAAAGATATAATTTAATATCCAGGACACTGATTATGATATAAGCATCTTGCATAAACATGAAGCACGGTTCTGTTTTGATGTTAAAGATCTTCAAACATTTCAGATCAACGGTCTATATCACGATTTTAGTAAACCATATAAGAACTCATCCATGGATCCTTGAGTCTGAAGACCAAACTCAATCGAATAGAGTTGTATTGAATAGAAACAGAACTGCTATCAATAATACTAGTAAAAAATAATAGCACATGATGTAAAAGCTGTACCATCACATATCGGGGTTTATCTTCTGGTAATGCAGCAGTACACTGTGCGACAACACGCCAAAAGGAGTCTTTATCTTCACCGCCTGAAAGACCACCAATAGCATAGCTGTCACAGTAGAAAGTGAGTTCAACTATCCAACATGAGATGATAATTCATCTATGAAGCTAGAGAAAAGTAGATAATTACTGTACACGTTTTTAAGCCACTACAAGTTTGTAAACTTGTAGAACATTTCTATATGATCGCCAAACAGTGAAAGCAATTGTTATGAGATAAATGCAGAGATCCACTAATTGAACCAATAACTAATTACCCACCTGCTGTGGATTATCCTCGACGATCATCCTATTGGACAAGACACATGCATAAATCCCACCTTAAGAGGGAAATGCAACCATACTCTATTTGATAACTAATTACACACCTGTAACAACGACAATCCTTAGAAGTCATCTTATTGGCCAAGATGTATCAATCTTGAGAGGGAAATGGTCGAAATGAGTCCGATGCATTCTATAAAACCTAAAGGAAAATATTATCCTTCCCAAGAGCATGCAAGAAACACGAAGTTGGTGAATTATTTACATATTGGCCAGCAAGACTTATCCGACCACACTGACAGGCTGCAGATGGTCAATTTTGCAACTGATTAAGGGCAGACTTAGACCTGTTAAATCCTTGATAACTAACTCCAAAGTGTAAACTGCATCTTAGAAAGAAATTTACGAGATTGGGTGAATGTTTGGCTACTTTTTAGAAAATATCAAGTGTCCATTTGTGAATGAGAAAAGCAAAACTGTCAACTTTGGAGTGCAAGTGTAGGAAGCGTAAGGACAGGTACAATGTTGCCAGAGTAGTTGTTGCGGTGATTCCAGATCCTGATCCTAAATAAATAGTGAATTTTCCTTTTCAAAGAGGCAACAAATATTCATCAACAAAAATCATGAAACTCATGTAGCATAGAAAGAACGGACATTTCATCTGAACATAAAGTAAGAACCATAAACATGGTAGCTATGACCCATAAGCTTCGGTGTAACAAGGAGATGGTAGATATGGTCATGAAGCAACTGCTTTCTTGTAGACCACCTTACACTTATGGTCACCCTTCAAACAAATCTGGCACTAATAGCTTCTCCAAGCTCATGGAACTATTATGGCACATGAACTTCTTTTCACTTTCTCTCTCTTTTGTTTTATGGTCAAAGTAGCAAGTACCACAACGCATTAATCCTTGCTTTTAATATGTAGTTAGTTGACAAATTACATGGCATAAAGGGTGGCCAGGAGCATGAGGCTCTTGCTTATGCAGAGTCTGGAAAAGGTTTAATGCATGCAGTCTTACCGCTTTACACTGCAAGCATTTACTAATTTTGCTTTCAAAAATTTAAGAAGAGGGTTATAGAATATTTCATATAAAAACAAAAAACTAACACAAAGATCACTAACTATGAGGGTGAAATTTGGAAAATGAAACAATTGCAAGCTATTATAACAAAAGGCACATATCTTCCAACACAATATTAAATGACATGGAACAGAGTTTATACCTTTCGAAGTTGAACCTGGTTGGGTTGGAATTTTTATGAATTTGGATGAATTCTGAATTGATAAATTTCAACCAGAGTCAAGTTCAGATGTGTCAGGCTGTATCTAAAATTAAATATCTGCACTTGCCTTTCCCATTTCTTTACAATATTATTACATCTGAGGAAACTTTGTGACAACACCCCTCACTCTCCTAGAGCTTTGTTCCCTCCTTGAACAAGCTTAGCTCAGTGATTATAGTTCAATTGTAACCTACTTTGACTGCTGTGTTGTGCCTCCCTTGTACAGTAATAGATTTTGTATTATGTCATATCAGTCTCACTAGGCAATATTTGTTGCTCCACACCCAGACTAGGTTATGAACCACATATAATATGTTTTCTTCCAAAAAGGGTAAAAATTATATTAATTTAAAAAGTGACTATGGCTTCTGCTCTGCTCATCAAAGCACAAAGAGATTTCAACTCTGTTGGCCAAGTATCCCACCAGAGCTGAGAAAGGACAAAATTCTTAGTTTGATAAGCTAACCAGTTGGCACAACTATTACATTCTCTAAACTCATGGGACACCTTACATTCCTCAAAATCAGCTAATATATACAAGGTGTTCCTAACACATTTCATAAACCCACATATATCATTGCTCTAGAATAACCTTAAAACTGATCTTAATTCTTTTGGGTGGGACCACTTCAATAATTGAACTAGTCTCCTGCCAACCCCACCACATATTCTGCAAGAATCCCTCTTTCTTACACAAACAGACGATCAGATGGAGATCCCCTGCTTCCTACTCCATTCTCTTTATCCAAAAATCATAAATTTCCTAATATCTATAATACACCATCACACAACCACCCTTGTCATTGTTTCAACTTTCAAACCATTCTTTTCATCTACTAATCTTGTAACTTTGGGCAGGGCAACAGAACCCAACAAGTAGATTGGTACAGGTCTAGATAGAGATACTGGGCCATGCTTGAAGTCTTGAACTAACTCAAACCAACTGCATGGATTACTTCAACCCTACTAGAGTTGTTGTCATCTAAGTTAGAAAGGAAAGACTTGAACGAAATGTGAGTCATATATTTGATATTGAAAAGCAGTACCACTTCATGTAGCAGAAACTTGAAGGATCTTAAAAATAAAGATTAACACATAATAATATACAAGAACTTAAAATGGTTGACAGACAGCCTACCCTGGTAAATTGCGATCCACCATACCCCTGACACATATATCTCTGGAAATAATAGCTTTTATTAGTATTGCATTGACTCTACATGACAGGAGAAAAAACTGTTTTACTTTAAGTTTTGTTGCATGCCATGTTTCAAGGCACAAAACATATGGCTCACCTCAGAACTGGATCTAGTCCTCCTTGAACAATTCCAAATAAGTTTTGTTCATCCGGTCTCTTGTGAGCTGTCCTTGAATGTGCCCAAGATATCACAAGGAAAATAACAAATATAGTAACTAAAAAGAGTATATCATGAAAGGAAGTGTTATGCTTTTAGAAAATGTCCAAATGCAAGGATAGATTAATACCTATTAAATTTATTATTGTTCACATTGAAAGGCACAAGGTATGACATCTATGCCTATATTTGTTACCAAAGTAAATAAGAATAACTCAAATTAATATACAGGATAATTTTTTATGATATATTGAGAGCATATATCTGTATGATTACTGAAATAATAAGTAACTCCTGCTATTTACTATTTTCTTTAATAAAGGCAGCAAGTTCATACCACAATCAAATAACATAAAGATTATATGAATGTTTATCACATTTCTAACGAAATCAAGGAGAACAAGAAGAAGCAATCAAAAAGTTTAAGTACATGACTACATGTTATACTTAACTGACAGACATTTTGTGTATAATATCATTTTGAAAAATGAGGGACATTGGGATTGCTTCAGGAATATTATGAAAAAATATTGTTTTTTTTCTACGACATAGAAATTGGTTTAACAACCATGAAAAATGAGAAGGAAGAGAACTTCTTCAGAAATGTTACAAAAGAAACATTTTTAATTTTTATTACATACAATTGGCTTAACAACCATGATAACATCTACAGCACCGACTGGGTGTTGAATGTATGTTCAACAGATATATTACAAGTCAACTAGAGGTACATACAATGTGATGATAGTTTAACAATTTCTGAGATTCATTAAATGTTGGGAGATTATTGTCCAACGAAGGGTAAGAAACAGAAGGTTTGATGGAACTTGCAAGTACTAGCTGAACTAAAATCAAACCAATTATTTGCTCCAGTGAAGAAAATTCTTTCAATAAATGTTACAACGGAATTTGACAAGAAGAAAATAATATGCAAGTTTTTTTTTTCTAAAGCAGTGACTTCACATACTCAGATTTTTGCAAGGTAGTGCAACATAACCAGTTCTCGGAGTTCAATGTTTTAAGAAATAACTCAATGCATTTGGTAAATATATCAAAAATGTTGTAAATAAGTAATTGAAGATAAGATATTGTAAATGTTTCCAATCAAAGTTCATATAAGTGTGACATAACTCAATGCATTACCTATGTTCTGTTTATAGAAAACACGAAATATGATGAGTAATGGAGAGTTATATGAAGGTGGCCTGTTCAATCATAGGTAATTAACTCTCCATTAGTAATTAAATCTGCAACTTTATAACTCTCCATTACTCATCATCTTTCATGTGTTCTATAAACAGAACATAGGTAATTAACTCTTACTAATACTTTTTGTATTTGGTTCTGCCTCTTTGTTAACAATCAACCAATTGTCTTTGAGAAGGCATTATCTGTATTGCACAGCACTTGACTAAATATTTACTTACATTATCTGCTATCTCTATTTCTTTTTCATTTTAATAGTCCATTTCACTGAATATTATAGAACTATCTGACCGCACACTTACCAACTACACCAATCTTATTTAAAGTTAGCACCAAAATTACTCTTGCAGTCTGCATATACAAATTAAGATTAAATAGCATTCTAATCTTCTCCATTCCTTTGGTGCTTGTGACCTGTGCTTTCACGAGGAGTATACATCTTGTTAAACAATACAACAAATGAGCTAAATACATTACACAACCACACACTAATTAGAAGCATTTCATCAAACGTCATAACATATATGCATGATACTTATGCAATCACTTTGTAAGTTGAGCATACCAGCTATACATCTATCGATCCAACGAAGAGTACGGTACATAGCTTCTTCAATGCGTGGTCCAGTAATGGTTGTCTTCACGACATCATCAAGCGCCATGATGATATCAGCTCCAATCTTATTCTGCACATATTTTTCACAATGCATAATATATGATAAAAGAATCCATTAAGATGATAAGGTCGGAAGTGCTAAGTATTTGTGGACATGAAAGCAAGAAAGAGGATATGAAGGTGACAATACTTGATTAATTCAACCACTAGCAACACAATTTTAGGTAATTTAATTTAAACATTGTGAAGCAACACTTGGTAGTGATAACACTTGGTTACAAATGAAGCCACTCCCTCTAGGTGAGAGTGTCAGAAGCATGGATGTAGTCAACAACTACACACTGGATACCATATATGCATAAACAAGATTTAAAGAACATGCAAGTGCACAGTTAGCATGCATACGCTGGAGTGCTTGACATAAAAATGTTCATAATACAATGCCTAACCAATGGTCTACATATGTGCGCCATGCATACACTCAGTTTGTCATCTTGTAATAACAAAAATCACAATAACAACAACAACAACAGGTCGTAATGTACAAAATATTTGGGGTCGGGTACATGCACCAAAAATTCTAGAGCGAGATGACTGATTACCCATTCACTAATTTGAACAAATCTTCTATAGAGAGTGAATGCTTGATAAAGATCCAATGCATGTTATCATACAACAAAGTCATACTGTTTTTATAGTAAATGGAAAACTTATTCAGGCAAAAACAGTTCTCCTTAGTATAGATATGGTGTGCTATGCCTTATACCAACACTCTTATGGGGCTAGGCAAACACTGACTGGGTTTCTTGTAGTCTTAACCTTTAAGAATAAAATAGTTTCATTTTCTGAAACTATATTATTTACCCACTTAGGCATTATGCCAGGCTAGAGCAACTTTAGCGAAACAATATAACAAGGTTGGGTCAAATATTGTCTAACCGAAGATCAAGTTGAACTTAAAAATATGCTCTGCAACCAAGCCAACCTGACTGACCAGGACCAACAAATTGTTCATTAGTTATCCATTCAGAAGAAACCTATGAATAACTACACCAGTAACCATCTCACTCTACATATATATCCATATATCATTGCCACAAACATGCCTAATGGGGGCAACACAAAACTCCCTGCTCTCCTTCACTAGACCCAAAACCTTAATGCTTGTTTCCTAAAATCCTAACAAACCTAAAAAAGCAAAAAAAAAATTAATATTATCCTAATCAAATCTGAGGTTCCATACTTCACCCAAGATCTAAACCAAATTGGCAAAATCAGTTTCTTGGGATTTCAACATAAATAATAGATGACAGATGCAGATTATCTGTAAGCATACAGTGCCAACAATCAAGAAAATCAAATGGAACATAAAAGAACATCAAACTGATGCAGCTACAAAGGCCAATATTACTGAACAAGGAAAAAGGTTTGTGCAAAGTTTTACCTACTTGTATTTGAATTGACTCTTCAGGTGTCAGAAGCATGGGCTTTGCGTCAACAGGAGACTGACACAGAGAACAAAAGGTAAAATGAAGAGGAATCTAAGACGAAATGACATATAGAGTACTATACATGAATACCATAAGTTCACCTTAGTTGAAGATATATGAACAAGTCTACGGATGCCTGATTCTATCATGAGAAGCAATGGGGAAAGCCTCACTATTTCAAACAGAGAAATTCAAAGCTTTTGAAAGAGACATATAACAATTAATGTGATTTATAAATCTCAATTGGTTGAGAAATTTCAAATCCTGAGATTCATCAGAAGTTTTGAGTGGGAATTTTCCATGTTTCAGATAAGGACCGAGTTGTGTATGGTTGGGAGTTCCAAAGCATTGAACATCTATGCGTTTGTAAATCCTAAGATTTAAAAGCTCCATAGACAACTTTCAGAATGAAATACTAGAATTTGGAAGGTGGGTTTTGTTAGTGTTTGGTGCAGATATTTATTAAATCCCAATGGCACGAACGGTTTTCGCATTTTCAGTCCTGGATCTTTGGGGGAAATATTTGCATAACGAAATTCTAAGGGCAGAATGACAGATATTATTAGGTGGGACTTTAAAGATTTTTGGCTAAAAAACATACTGAAGAGATTTAAATGTATCTGTAAAAACAGAAGCAACATAAGAAGCCCCCCCAACTCTTTCATAATGATCGAGAGCACAACCAACACTGTTGCTTCATTTTTTGCAAAGTCTTTCCTATAATCAACTTACAAGCTATACATGCTTAATAATAAGAAGTTCTGAACTGCATTAATCATGACAATAATTTTATGCTGGATTAAGAATCACTCTCCAGATAGACATTGCATCAAAGAATCAATAATATGGTTACTAAATAACTTTCAATCCTTACCTGGAATGTCACACCCTGCTCAGTAATGTCAGCCAAATGCAATAAAGAAACCTGCAAAGCAGTATGCCATAAGCTCAAAGATCAAACCCAACAAAACTTAGCAAACTAAAGTATGTTGTGTAGTAAAAGCAAACCAAAATTCCTTTTCATTATAGAGGTTTATAGTCAGCACTTGTTTTCAACTTTGATAAAATACGATAGAAATTCTACTGGAGAAAAGTACAACTCGAGCAGGTAGGTGAAATGTTTAACCAAGCAAAACTGCATGACATGTTGTAGCATGTCTTACATATAGAGATAAAATTCGATACAGAACAACTTGCAATTATACCTCTGATAAAATCAGGACAAGCCTAATTCCTGTCCAGAAAGTAACAATAACTTGGGTTAGTTACTATACAGAGCATTGGATCAGTACAGACTTCCATGAAATTCTTAAATACTCAAGTACTCAATGTTAAAGGCTACAGATTCAAGTTGGCACCTAGGAATATCTTAAGCTTCTAATCAATGGTCCATTAGTTTATACTTATAGAAGTGACTCATCCACAACTCCAAGCAACTTGAGACAACTTTCCTACTTCAAGAACTGTATGTTCAGCAATCACTGCCACCACACTGTGAAATTATGGTACCACGCTGCACTGGTCACTTGCAAGGCCGAATGCAAATGCTATATGAGTTGCTTTTCCATCAATCCTACAAGAAAATTTATCTTAATTTACAGCCAATCTTCCAAGATCTAAATTCACTTAAATTCAGGTGATTCTGGATATTGTTAAGATCTCAGGCCGCTACATTTGATATTAAATATGCTAAACACATCTGATAATACACGAAAAATGGGCTTAAGCTTCACCAGCACTGACTGCTTCGTCCTGTTCAAATCAAGTATGTGAGTCCTCCTAAAATATACTCACAAAAAGAACTAGTTTCTCAGTTAGCCAGAACAAGCTAGATTTAGATTGATTTGTAGTAATAATAAGATAACAAAACATTTAGATCAGATGTCCTCCAACAACAGTAATATTAAAAGAAGCATATAAGCGTAACATTATATATATAACATAGCTAAATAAAAGAAGTGATGGAAAAATGGATTCAGGGAACCGAATAGGGCATTTTAATATGCAAATATTGTTCCAAGAGTTTAACAACCATTTGAAAGCCGCCCGAGTCGGTAAGCAGGGCTCTCTTCCAGTTCATGAATTTATGAAGACCACCCAAGTCATCAATCAACTCAGCACCAGGTCGAAGAGCAAGGTGATAGGTATTACCAAGTATTATTTGGCAGCCAATCTCCTCCAACTGATTATTAGTTAGACCTTTTATTGTACCTACCAAACAAACAATCAAAAGGTTAGTTAAATATATGATTCCGATTACAAAGGGTTCATAATATTACAGCACAAATGACAGTCAGGGAGCTCAAAGTTGACCCACAGACAGATGATGTACTTTCTATGCTCAGTGCTTGTAGGCAGAAGCACAGACCTATGAAATATGATGTTTGGTCATTACCAGTGCACCTCATGTTGGCAAAACCAAATTTCTTGTATTATTAGGAAGTTTCTACTGTTATGCTTTCTTAGTACAAAATCAAACCACAGCAAACTTTAAAGTGATATAAGTTGCTGAGGTAGTATCAATTTTTATCTCAGTGAACTTTTTGGGCTCCAAATACAATATATTTTGTTTTTATCCTAAATAATATAGTTAAATAATGAATTTAAACCAATTTATTCAACTTTTAAATTCAGTCAAATATGCTACACATAAAATCCATACTCAATGAACTAAGACAACGGTTATATATTCAAATATAGTCATTCTTGAGAGTACACGACTGATGATGGACAATTATCCAATCCTTCCTCAAAAAGAAACAAGTATATACATAACAATAAAAAATTAGAGCATTAATAGTATCTTCATCACAAATATGTGGAACATAATGTAAGTTTTCTCGGCTAATAGTTTTAAATTCTCAGTATTTTTTGGTCAAACAGTGGCTGGGCAATTCTACATTTCTAGGAGAGTTTAATCAATCTGCTATAATAGGGTGGTTAGATAATTTTCCATGCCAGAAGTGTTCCTAAGGTCCAGACAAAATAAAAAGAAAATTGTCCAGCACCGCCACCAAAGATTTGCAGGGAGGTTTCATGTGACAGTTCCATACCCTCCATTACCAAACTAGCTTCTGATGCATCAATTTACATAGACAAAAAAAATCTCTTTCAGGATTTAAGCATAATCTATGAACTTATATATGAAAATGAACTTGCATGAAAAGGCACACAAAGATCATAATGCATTTGCATATCTGAAGCACAAACTCTTCAATTAAGAGATCATAATGCATTTGCATGAAAAAGCACACAAAGAGTCTACCATATAATACTAGCATAATTAAGGTTCGTAATTTCGTACCGTACCAAAGTTTTGAGCTCAGTTCGGTACGATACGGTATAAATATATCGAGCAGTACATTTTGATATAACACTCTGCCTACGTGAGGAGGAGGAGGATTCCTTCTCCTCCATGCCAAAAAAAAAAAAAAGAAAAAAAAAAAAAAAGGTTCAGTTTCTACCTGCATGGGGTTTCTTCTCCCTGCAAAAAAAAAAAAAAAAAGAGAAAGGTGACATCGCTCTGTTTCCCCACACGAAAAAGAAAAAAGGGAAAACTCTGTTTCCCCTGCAAAAAAAAAAAAAAAAAAAAAAAAAAAAGGGTGACAGGAAAGGGTCCCCGCGAAAAAAAAAAAAAAAAGGAAAAGGCGACGTCTCTTGGTTTCCCCAACGACATCTCCTGGTTTCCCCGTGCGGAAAAAAAAAAGGGAAAGGCAACGTCACTCGGTTTCCCCACGCGAAAAAGAAAAAAAAAGGAAAAGCAACGTCGTCGAGGCTTAGCGACGTCGCCTGGTTTCTGCCCGCGTGAGGAGAAGAAACTGTTTCCTTCTCCTCACATGAAAAAAAAGAAAAAAAAGCGATGTCGCTCGACACCGAGACCTCGTTGCCTCAGACGAGGAGGCAACATCATTTGTGGCGTTAGGCGAGAGAGGGTGGCGACAGATCGAGATCGTTGAGGGAGAGCAACGCTGAATCTCCAGGTTTTCTCTTTTCTTCTTCCTCTTCTTTCTTCTCCCTCGGCTAATATCATCCAGTAACGAGCGGCGACGGTTGAAATCGATCGTCACCGATCGATTTAGGGTGGTAACGGAGCAAAAACAGCCTCAATCAATGCTACCATTCGATAGCGGGCGGTCCACATACCAGTCTACTGACGGACCGGTATGTATCGCCCGGTACGAGCGATATTATTCGAAATTAAAATCCTTGAGCATAATAATAGAAAAATGATAGAACAATTAAAAGTTAGACAGGAGCACAACATATATGTTTAAAGCATGTTACTCTAAATTATATCTAGGCAAGTGATAGCTGAAAAAGAACTATAAAATTCCTGCAGGATACAATGTAGAAAGAGTGAAATTTGAACCTTGAGTTCCAACAGGCATAAAAAGTGGTGTTTGGCAAACAAAGTGAGGAAGTGCTAATCGTGCAGCACGGGCTCTGTTGAATTTTCCTAGCACCTGGAATACAGAATATTCAATGAAGGGCCAGTATCAAGAGAACACACAGGCAATGAGACTAAATTTGCAGGCAGACTCATTTTTAATAATAAATCAACAAAAGAGAATATGCTGGAAAAAGAGTGGGCCATAGGCTTTCAAATAATCTTCTGTCCTCTAGGTTCATATAATTTAAATGCATTAGTTCTGCTGCTACTTTTTTTTTGTAATAGTTAGTTCCAATATTAGGAACTTTAATTTTTTTTTTCCTGTAATCTTCAAATAGCTAAAAGGATAGGCCAACACATAAGGACTCCCACCATTCTAAGAAATATCCGCTAGCACAGATACAGATCAACCCTGTTGAATCTACCATCGAAAACATGACTAGTTATTTCTCACATGTCAATTATACAGCCCAAGATTTCAAATATTGGTAGGATCGACATGTACCAGTCAGACTGGTATTATCAATCCGACCAAGGACCAAAGCAGAATAATATTGCCTGGCACCAAATGTCAAATAACCATCAACAAGATTAACAGGAGATTCGACCTTTTGAAAAAAAGAAAAGAAACTGTAGATTCGACCTCTATGCAATCAAAAATTTAGACTCAAACGCTGTATGAAACAACCTCTTCCAGATGAGCTACATTACGCCCACATCATCATTATCCATTACAAAAAAGGAATTGGTAGAAGATCATAAAGAAACAAATATAACAAATAGATGGTTCTCTACCTCGAATTTAAGCGCCATTTTCAGAAAAGACACGGAAAAGGCTTCGCCCTGCAAACAGAACTCAATGTAGTTAGCTCATATAGATGCATCCAGAGGAGCAGCTTATTGTTGCAGTATAAAAGAAAAACAAAACAAGAAAAACCAAATACGAAACAACATTTCATCGTATTTGTTCACATTTTGAACCAACCTTTTTCATTTAAAGAAGTCACCACGGCCAGAATTAAGGCGATTTGTTTCAGCGACCAAGAAGAACGGGCGATTCAGATATCTTTTTAGTTGTCATTGCTAAGGGAGAACAAGAGGATACAAATATAACAACACCCCATTGCCGCAAAGAAGCAAAAGAAGCAGGGTATTGGATTACTTCTTGAATTACTTCTTTACATCTTTGGTCAAGAATGTCAATTCACCGCGCGCAGACGCTACGGACACTAATTACGAACCAATCAAGAATCAAAATGGCGAAGGAAACCTAAAGTCATAACGAAAAACATCTTTGAATCATTTTCTTGAAACATCAAGGAACGAAGCGTCTACTTCGACAATTAGAGAGGATGGAGAGAGAGAAAGGGAATCAAAACCTAGAGCGCGATCTCCGCCCTCCTTGACGATGAGGGAGTAAGACGCTGAAATGCCCCAAGCGGCTACCTCCCCGTCTCCATCCACGGGAGGACTTCGGAGTCGCTTGCGGCGTCCAAGGGGAGGGGGGGATGTATTTGAGCCGGGGACACCCTTTATTCGTAGAATGACGTGATCTTGGCCGTTCAAATGTTGGCGTACCTACTGTACCGTTCGTCTTAAGATGAACGGTTTTGATCGTGTCGCTTGTGGCGACTGAGGCGAAAGAGTAGATGTGTTCGAGACAGCGACCACCTCTCCGTTCACGGAATGACTTGATCTTGGCCGTTCAAAACGCCGGCGTACCTATATACGGCAGTTCATACCGTCCGTCTTAAGATGAGCGGTTATGATTGACGGTTCATAATCCTACACGTGGGCCGGACTTGTCGAGTCGTCAAAGCTTCGGTGGATTGAAATATTTTTTTCTTAGGACAGTGTATGGGCCCACCCGACGTATGAATGGGCCCACACAGCGCAGTGTAGAAAAAACGTGGTACGATGATGCTAAGTTTGAACGTAACGATTCTGGAGGAACGTCGGATCATTAATAGATCCTGACAGGGCTTACCGGTGATACAAAGACTTCTCGGAGGACGTCGTCGAGCACGCACACTCTGCAGCGTCTTCACGCGGGGTCGGAAGCTCCTCAGTAGTCATGAAGACCTCGGAGCCCAACTTGTTGACTTCAGGAAGGGGGAGACAACACGGCGGCGTCACTCCCGCGCGCTGTTGCTTGACGCAACACAAAGCTCGATGCCGGAACCACCTTTAATGCGCGAGTGCTCGATGAAGTGACGCACCACAAAGATTTGACTTGACAAATATGTTCTATTGATGTAGGGATCATTTGTACTACTCCCGATTTAATTTTACAACAGAAGTGGCACAAAGCTTTGAATTGGTATATATTAACTATACACGCGTACTATAATTAATTCATACTTAACTATTTTTATCGGTTATCCTACTAAAATAATAATGTTAAATTAACTAATTATTAGAAATATAAAAAATCCCACTGAGATCCTCGTAGGTTGAATCGAATAAAATAATATAATATAGTTTGAGTCATTCTTTCTTTCGATGCGTAGTTATATCCTATGATGGTTAGATTCAAATTAAAATTGAATCGATCAATGATAGTTTGACGGTTTCAAATCATGCTGCGATTGGGTTGTAGTAATTTAATTCGAAATCAAAAAACTTAAATACCTGCACAAATGCGGAATCTATTTCTCATTCTAATTTGAAATTGAAATTAGAAACAAAACTGAAACTACGGATTTTTTTTAATCGAAATCAAAATCATGTGGAATCGGTTTGACTTCCGATTTCAAATCCAATTGAATCAGAATCGCCCATTCTCGCTAAAATCAAATCAGGAGTATGCACAGCTATGCTAAAAGCGAATAAAAAATATTTATTTTTTATTTATAAAGATCGATAGTTACAATTTTTTCTGGTGCTTTTAGGCGAGTCGGAAACCTCTCGCATCTCATCCCCGGTCATGTGTGAGCCCCACCCGTTTTGAGGGCTGAACGAATTCCATCCGTTTACGTCATCTCATCCCTTGAGCAGTTGGGATAAGATGGAGAGAGAGAGAGAGAGAGAGAGAGAGAGAGAGAGAGAGAGAGAGAGAGAGAGAGAGAGAGGCGGGATCCGAACAGCCTTTCAACCCCGCTTCGGTTAACGGCGGCGCCTATGGAACAGCCCATCTTCCATCTCGGCGACTTTGACCGGCACGGAACCTTCCACCACAAGCCAACGGGATTGAGGCGGCGTCCAACCATCAGCAGCCAATGTGAATCGAGTCCATCGGATGGAATCTAATGCCATTTTAGGACCCGTTCATTGGTTACATGACAAGTCGATTTCATTCATTCTCGTTATTCCGAATTGGATGCCTACGTTTCTCTCAGGAATCAGAATCGATTCCTAGTTCGACACTCATAATCACTTCAGCCACTTACTTCTTTCGAAATAAAAATAATTAATATAGATTATAATAGACACCATAAAAATAAATAAATATAATAATAATAGGATAAACTTTTGAAAAAAATAAATTTAAAATTTTTATGTGGAACGCCATAACTTTTAAAAATTTTAAGATGATATTATTTTTTTAAATAATTATTCTACTCCTATCAATCATCATCCTACTTCCCTTTGCATACCCATAAGTCAATCTTATCAGTTGCTATCTCTCTCTTGGTTGCTTGTGCTTTCGTGCATGTGTTAGTCTAGTTAATTATTCTTTAAGTCAAATTAGAATTGGCATAAGTGCTCGCATCACACACCTTTAAGGTTCGATAAAAAAAAAAATATAAGGGTGATGGTAGAGACAATACAAGGAGGATGAATATAAGTTTAACAAAAATAAAAGATTATTAAGTATAATAAGTTTATAAGATTAATGATAAAACGGGGTAACGGTCCAAGAGGGTTCAACAAAGATAAAAGTAAGACAATCTTTTCACATGACCGATGGCCTATAAAATTTTTTATTAGTATAAATTATAAATTAAGGTTTTTTATAATTCATCCAAAATAATATAAGTTGTAATTTCAATTCCACTATATTTGCCATATGCTAAGCAAATTCCATTAAACACGCCGATGCACGTGCGTCATCCCCGACGCCCAGGTGCGCTTATCCTTCCGGCTCACCCGAGTCCAGACAAACATACTTGTTCTACCCCTTTTGAACTTTTGTCTCACACCGAATTCTGGGGTCCATGTTATCAGGAATTACGAAGCAGGTAGCGAATCGGGTTCTTTAGAGTGGGAAAAGTAAAGCTTTAGTATTGAATCCGCTCGAGTCGTAGAGATACAGCAGTCTGCCCTGACCGCATGTGGCTTCTTCCCCCTTTCCTCTGCTTCTTTGCGTCCTTATAATCCCTCCTGGTTCATTGACGACATCGTCGTCTCATTTCTCGTGCTGCGTCCTCGATGGCCGCCAAGTTCCACCGCCGTCCGATCGTCGGGTCGCTAATGGCGGCCCTCATTTCCCTGCTCGCGCTGCTTCTCCTCACTCCCCGGTGCGCCCTCGCTCAGCCCTCACCTTCCTCCGACGGCAGCAGCGACAGCGCCAACAACTACAACTATTACGGCAAGTTCAACCCCACGATGGCCATCGTCATCGTCGTGATGATAAGTCTTTTCTTCCTCCTGGGGTTCTTTTCCCTTTACGTCCGCAACTGCAGCGGCAACGACGAGGACTTAAGCGGTTCCTTCCGCCGACGTGCCGCGGGCGGCACAGCCCGCTCTCGGCGGCAGCAGGGGCTGAGCTCCGAGGTCCTCGAGACGTTCCCCACGTTGGTGTACGCTGAGGTTAAGGGGCTGAAGGTGGGGAAGGGGGCGCTCGAATGTGCGGTGTGCCTCAGCGAGTTCGAGGACGACGAGGAGCTCCGCCTCCTCCCTCGCTGCAGCCACGTCTTCCACTCGGACTGCATTGACGCCTGGCTCGCCTCCCACGTCACTTGCCCCGTCTGCCGCGCCAACCTCGCCGAGCAAGCCGCCGACGACAGCCTCGACCTGCTACCTGTAGCCACCCCTGCTGCAGACGCGGCGGGCCTACAGCCCGAAACCTCTGCCCCGGCACCGGATCATGTCGCCATCGTCGTGGACCCTACAGCGGTGGCTGCGGAAGAGGAGGAGCGGAAGGGGGCAGCCACGGAATTGGCGCGGATCGGAAGCCAGAGGCGGGCGGCCCGATCGCGATCCGGGCGGCGGCCGGCGAAGCTCCCGCGGTCTCATTCAACCGGACATTCCGAGGTCCGGCCAGTGGAGGACGTCGACCGGTACACCCTCCGCTTGCCGGAGCACATACGGAAGGAGATCTTGGCCGCCCGGAAGCTCCACCGTTCCACAAGCTGCGTCGCGTTCCCGACCGCCGGGGAGGGGAGCTCCAGGCGGGGGCCACGCGGCGGTGGCTGGGAGGGGAGCAGCCGCGGGTGGCGGAGCTTTCGTCTTCGGAAGTCGGACCGGTGGCCCTCGTTCTTCCTCCGGACGCTCTCGCTGAAGGTCCCGGCGTGGGCCGCAGGAAGGAGAGGGGATGGCGAGGGCTCGATAAAGAAAGGGGAAGGAGAGGCCTCGGCGAGGGGGAGAATCGCGAATGTGATAGCGCCTCTGGAGTGCCTCGGAGGGGGCGGCGGCGGCGGCGAGCAGTCATCCTCCGCCCACTCCCTCGCACGGCAAGTTTGACCGAGTCGAGCTGTTCGTATCCGTTCCGGTTGACTTCGTTTCGTTCCAATTCTTTATTTTATATAAACATATAAAAATGATGGTGGGGAATTAAACGTGTAGTAAACGGAGTGTGGGGGTCCGTAAGACTCAAAAGAAATGTACATATCGTCGGATAGTGTGAGGAGCATTGAAATGGTGGGTTGCAGGTTTGGACCCATTCATTTGTAGATTAATAAGAGGATTCAATTGTTCCATTGTTGAAGTATTAAAAGGCTTAGTCTTTATTGAAAGCTCACGGGAGCTTGTTCCTATGGAAGCGTTAAAAAGCTAAACACCTTCGCCAATGTATCCGGCATCAGTTCAGATTGCATTTATATTGGAATTTTGCGGTCGAGAAAAGTTATTGGATATGAGTGCATCATTGTTCATGGAATCGAAGTAGAAGTAGATGAATCAATGGGGATTGAAAGACATTTATGGGTTTGCAGTACATCATCACCATCCTACCACGTGAACCATTAAAGTTAGGTGGCCGTAGTTGTCTTAAATGTTCAACCACCCTGAGGCGGAGGCTTATCCATCGCGATCAAAGTTAGGCAGCCTTTGTTGTCTTGCATGTTAGAATCATGAATTGGCAACTTAAATAGAAGTTGGCATATTAGTCAGTCAGAGTTTGAAAAGATATAACCATTAAAAGCTAACATGGGATCAATAATGATGATTAGAGTCTACATACGTAGTATACAAAATCAATTCAAAATACTTTTAAGTATAGTATAGTATAGTATAGTATATATATATATATATATTATAAAAATAATTTTGATTAATTATTTCAAAGGATTATAAAAAAAAATTCTAGTGCGAGAGCATAACAAAAAGCTCAATTCAGAGGCACTTTCCTCTAAAGAAAACTAAAGACTTAGCATATCTGACTAACTAATTTGTCATCTTATTTTTTGTACTTAGAAGAAGTTTTGTACATCAAAACAGTAAAAAAATATATTTTTATTAAAAAATATTTTTTTTTTATTGAAATCGTGAGAACATAACAAGAGAGTTAGACTATATGCCTAGGTCGTCCAATTTACAAAAATGTGAGAAATCAAAGATTTTGTTCGTAAAAGCTAACTGATATGCTTTACAATTTAAAGATATAGCTACATAGCTGAGAGCAAAAAAAGTGAAAAATTGTCCAATCATAGATTTGATATCTACGATGATAGCTCTAAGGTAACAAGGCCCAAATGTGAAAAACAGCATTTTTAATGAATCATGGAGCAAGATAACTATGCAGCAAAATACCAATAAGTATTAATGAATCTGATTCCACATGTGCTTATCGAAATCCCTCCATCAAAACAGTTTGAAGTCCCATCAGAATTGCCATAGCCTCATAGTATATATAGCACATCCACCTCCATCAAAAATCTACATCCAGCAAAAATAGAATTAACACCCTCGTTATTAAGTAAAATAATGCCAACACCTCACCTCCCCTATGATCTCGTCCCTCTCAAGGAAGCATCCGCTTTTCTGCTTCGTCACGGTTTCAGAATTAGATATTCGATGTGCAAGATGGGAGGTTGAGCGATACCATGTTGAATGGGGTTGAAACGGATAAACTCGTTTGCCACCGACAAACCATTGTAGTTCTGCTGAAAGCAGGAATTCTCTGCTACAGTTTGAAGTCGAGGAATGAGCTGCGATGACCACCACTAGAGCAATTTAGTTAACCAAACAAAAGAGAAGGACACGAGTATAACTAGTCAAAAAATACCTGCAACATTTCTTCATACTAACATTTGAGAAATATGCCCAAACGCCAGCCAGAAGCTTTAGTTTCATAAGCATTGTAATATGATGTACCAAAGAAGAAGAAAAAAACGAGTCTATACTTTTGGCTAATTAGTGATTAATTCTAATGTGTGTCCTCAGCATCAGTGCAATTATAAACAATGGTGCAAGGAAAAATGAATTACAGTAAGAGAGAGCATCCAACACTGAGGTCCTACCCTTTGGAGCTACAGCCAGGAGCTCAATCGTGCGATTGTAGTCAGATGACCTCGGTTGATCATTTTCAATTTGATCACCCAAGAATGAAGACTGTGATGGGTGCGGAACGATCGCCAATTCCGTCATTGGATCATCTGGTGCTTGGAAAAATTGAGGTATCTTGATTTGCCTCCTCCCACTGCTTAACCCAAGGACTGTTCCGAATTTTCAGATGTTGGAGAGTGGATGACAATCTCTCTGTCGGAGGGAACTGTAGATATGGACAATCATCTATGGTCAAAGAATGCAAGGAGGTGAGGTTGGTAAGTCCCGTCACAGACGTTAACTTTGGGCACCGTGATATCTCCAGCTCCTTGAGCGATGGTAGATCCATATCAATACTAAAGCCGTGAAAGCCTCGAAATGATAAATACCGAGGCCCAAGGGATGGGGGGTAGGAAGAAACACTCGTGTCGCCGTCAAATGAAATGAAGGGAGCATCGTGGGAGATGTCACCAAAATGAGTTAATTCTAATTTCCTCAGCGAGAAAAATAGGTGCTGAGGAAAAATCCTCAATTTAGGACAATCATCGATTCTAAGTCGGAGAAGACGAGGAAAGTCGCCAGCCTCCACTCCATCCCACTGTTCCCAACTTTCCATATCTAAGAATGTCAAGGTCTCCAAAGACGGGAACCCCTTTATCGCACTACCAATACCACAAAACTCACGCCCAATGCGTTGGAGATCAGAGAAATATTTTATAGCAAGAACTCTAAGAGAAGGCAGCTGACCCAACGGTGGAAGCAGATTGCATTTCAAGCATACAACTATCTCTAAATTCACTAGTTTGGAGAAGGATGAATCCCCCAACCATGTTGCAAATCTGGCACCACCGTAAGCGTGTATCAAAAACCGTTCTACGTTAGGATGTGGGCGGAAGCATTCGAGAACCTGCTTTGCCGTGTCCTCGTCCGTGTCTTCGTCTTCACAAACGCCGCCTTCATACCAATCCAGTGTCAAAAACTGGATACGATCTTTTGTCTTCAGAGGTGTTTCTGTTGGAGCAACATACTTATCCACATACCTAAGATTTTCAATGATGAGTTTTCCTCTCAGATTCACTAAACCCTTCAATTCCTCCATTCGGTCACGCCAGCTAGTCGGGCGCAATGCAAAGCAGTCGAGTGTTTGCAAGTTAGTCAAGTTTCCAAGGCCACGAGGGATAGCGATACCAGTATGACTTAGCATGAGATGCCTTATATTTGGCAAGTTTACTATGCCGCTGGGTAGTTCCCGAAGACCCAACGTGCCGGTCAAATTCAGAATCTGCAAATTGTAGAGGCTGCATATGGATTCTGGAAGACTCTGGATCTCGATACCTTCGATGGAGAGGTAGCGCAGTAGTTTGAGGTCGCCGATTGAATCAGGCAGCCCTGCGATGTCGGTGCGGCTAAAGTTCAAAGCTCGTAGGTATTTGAAGCTGTGGAACAATTCATCAATGAATTCATAACAGCACTTTTTATTAAAACGTGATCCGTTGGTTATCAGTGTCCGGAGACGTTTCAGCTTCAGCAAAGCCTTGACGTCTCTGGGTGCCATCGGGTGGTAAAAATCCAGATATAAGTGGCGAACCTTGTGACCTTTGTCGCCGTCCCGCTGAAGTATGCTTGCGAGTTTGTCAGCTGCTATGCTCAGGCATTCCCCCTGCGCAACAGACTGCGCTAGGTCGTGAACGAGATCATGCAGTACTAACCCTTTCTCTTCCTCGGGGTCAAGATAAATGGGTCCAGGTATCACCTTCATCTGCAAAATTGACCTATCCACCAAGTTTCTGACGTAACCACTGCCTATGTCCTCTGCTTGCTTGCTTCTTGAAGGCCGAAGAAGACCTTGCGACATCCATAATTGGACAATTTTTGTCTCGTATAGAACCGTGCCTTTGGGAAACAAGGACACGTACTGGAAGCACCTTTTCAGTTCTACTGGCAAGCAATCGTAGCTTAATTTAAGAGCCGGAAAGATCTCAGAGTTTGCATCGACCGATTCCCACAGCTCACTTTCCAAGATATCCGTCCATTCGTCTTCATCGTCTTCGTAACTGAGAGCACGTGCAATTACCTTCACTGCCAACGGCAAGCCTTTGCACTTCTCCACAATCCGCCGACCGATGTCCACCAGATTGTTATGCCTGCTGTTGGAATCTACGCCTTCCAAGGCAAGCTTCTCGAACAACATCCAACATTTGTCGAATGGTAAGATGTTCAAGTTCAGAGGCTCCATCGTCTGCATGATTCTGGCCACACATTCATTCCGAGTAGTCACTATGACTTTACCCACTCCAGCCTCCAGTAAAGGGACTTTCAACAACTCCCAAAGGCCAGGTTTCTCATTCCAAACATCATCCAAAACAAGCAAAAACTTCTTTCCCTGCAAATTTTCTTTTAGTTCTTGTTGAAGCTCATTTAATTCTGTGTAATCAACTTTCTGTTTGAAAAGGGACACCAAGATCTTTCGTGTTAAACCTACAACATCAAAATCCTCAGAAACACAGACCCATCCCATCGTATCGAAGTAGTTGCACACCCGGCGGTCATTATATACAAGCTGAGCTAGTGTCGTCTTACCGACTCCACCCATGCCAATTATGGGAATCAATGACACCGTACCTCCTCTGCCAGCAACATCATCAGCCTCCGAAAGCAGCAGCTCGATTAACTTGTGCTTTTCGTCTTCTCTTCCGAAAACAATGGATTCATCGAAGCAAGAACTCGTCTGTCGACAGTTACCCGAATCATCTCTTCGTCTCTTTACATGTTGCTTTCCCATTAGGAGGGCTTTCCGGTCACTGGTGATCTCATCAAACCTGTCCCTTATCTCCTTGACTTTACTTGCTAAATCATCTGGAAATGAAATCCCTAAAGGAGCAGAGATGGAGCAGTCACATACCTCCACATGCTTCCCGTTGTGGCAGCTGTCATCTCTTGATCTGCTTTCTGCTTCGGCGCGCAGCACTTCGTATTCGTACTCCTCCACCGCGTCTTGAGCGTCATAAGCGACATCCTTGAGCTCACTCAACCATATACTTATAGATTTATCTCTTATATCCTGCTCCTCCGAGTCATCAAGCTCGGCTTGGATCCTCAACATCGTCCTCTGCAGCTTCCTTAGCTCCTCTTCAACATCCTTCCGAGGCTCCGCCGATGACGAAGCTGCTGTTGTTGCCAAGGCACGCAGCTTGTCCACCGTCCACTTGATAATAGAAGAAGCGATACCTCCGGCCATTCTTCTTCCTTGCACCTTACTCTGCCTATTCACTCTTTCTGATGGGTTTCTAGTCTATGCGTGATGTTATCACATTCCAAGGTCAAGATCGGAGGCGGTAAAGTATGCACACCACAATCATCTGGGAGATATGTTGAAATTTGCCACCACAATAAAATTAATACCAATACCAAAGCCTACACACAGAAGTCGGAACGGTGGCCCTCGTTCTTCCTCGGGACGCTCTCGCTGAAGGTCCTGGCGTGGGCCGCAGGAAGGAGAGGGGATGGCGAGGGTTCGATAAAGAATGGGGAAGGGGAGGCCACGGCGAGGGGGAGAATCGCGACCGTGATAGCGCCTCTGGAGTGCCTCGACTCCACCCGCTCCCTCGTACGGCAAGTTTGACGGAGTGGAGCTCTTCGTATCAGTTCCTTTTGACTTCGTTTCGTTCCCATTCTTTATTTTATATAAACATACAAAAATGATGGTGGGGGATTAGACATACATTAAACGGAGTGTGGGGTCCGTGCGACTCAGACGAACTGTAAATATGGCCGGATAGTGTGAGGAGCATTGAAATGGTGGTTTGCTGGTTTGGACCCAGTCATTTGTAGGTTATTAAAAAACTTTATTGCAGATTGCATTTATATTGGAATTTCGCTATCGAAAAGTCATTGGATATGAGTGCGTAATTGTTCATCGAAGTAAAAGTAGATGAATCAACGGGGAGTCGAAGAAGGCAGCACATAATCATCCTACCCTGCGCTGTAAATTTGAAGCTGAGTTCGAATGAAATTAACGACTGCATCAATTACCACTCTTCACGTGAAAGCTTCGACCACCCTGAGGTGGAGGCTGATATCCGTCGTGATCAAAGTTATCTAGCCTTTGTTGTCTCACATGCTAGATTCATGAATTGGTAACTTGAATAGGAGTTGGCATATTGGTCAGAGCTTGGATAGATTTTAACCATTAAAAATTAACATAAGATCAATAATGATGATAAGAATCTGCATTCATGATATACAAATTAAAAGATTATAGAAAATATTTCTAGTATCGAAGCATATCAAAACACTTAATAATTGAAAACTAAAGAATACTGAAACATATCTGACTAAATATTTGATCACCTCATTTTTCTCCCTATGCATATAAGAAAGACGATGTACATCAAAACAATAAAAGATTTCTTTTTTAAAAGAAGACAACTTTTGTTGAAATAAATAAAAAACACAGTAAGAGAATTGGACGATATGTCTAGATTCTCCTATTTTCAAAAATATAAGAATATAGAGATTCTATTAAAAAAAACCAATTGATGTGCTTTGTAGTTTAAGAATCTAGTTACATGACTAAGAGCAAAAAAAAAAAAAAAAGGTGAAGATTAACCTTCATAGATCTGATATTTGTGATGATAGCTCTAAAGGTAACAAGGCCAAAATGTAAAGAACAACATTTCTAGAAGACCATGGAATAGAATAACTATGCAGCAATACATTATATAAGTGAATTTGATTCCACATGCACTCGTCGCAATCCCTGGCCCAAATCCCACCAGGATTGTCCTAGCCTTGTATATATAGCACATCCTCCTCTTCCAAAAATCTGCATCCAACAAATATATATATATATATATATATATATATATATATATATATATATATATATATATATATATATATAATTAGCACCCTCGTTACCATATAACAAAATTAATATTTTCGTATTGTCCCCTCCCCCTAAATCATTATGATTCAATTTAACTCCGTTGGAAATCATCGAAGCTACTGAAAACCCTTCTCCTGCATATTATCATCAAGTAATTTGATCATAACATATTGACTCACAACAAAAATAAAAAATATTAAAATCAATAATTTATAATTGTTATACAAAATCTCATTATGCTCTCTTAACTCTATGGTAATCTCTTACAAGAAAACCAATATAACATGAATAATTTAGAATTGTTGTAGTATGGATTGCTATATAAACCACTGTATAACAAATCAATATCATGAATAAAATTTCTGAAACAAGACACTAAAGTAGAAAAAAGACAAATCATGCATTGAAGCCATGAAAGATAGCTAACCCTCATATATATACCAAGTACTAACCACATGCAAAAGCTGCTAAAATTGCTTTCATAGCTTTGATGGTCACAACCACAAGCATATAGGAAATATGGATTTGTGCACTCGATGGCCATAACCACAGGCATAGGTTGTTGCTTCTATTGCTTAAACAAAGCGGACCCGATGGCATCAAATTTGCAAATAAATGTCCATGGCATTAGGAGTAGCCTACTAAGTATGTTCATTAAGATGAGACCCCAAAAAATAAAAAAAAAGCATAATTCGTCTTTAGACTCGATCAGTGTGAAAGCACTTGGTTGGTATCAAATGATTTGAGTGGGAAATAGAGAATACAAAATCAAACACTTGATTCTGTAATGTAAATCCAACACTTGGAACCATCGATACTCGAAACCCCAGCATCGATGGATGATTGAGTCTGCACCTTTTGGAGTTGAAGCAAGCATCCGCTTTCCTGCCTCGTCACGATTTCAGAATTAGACATGGTACCGTGTTGAATGGTGTTGCTGGTATTCATAATTTATCTTTGGACTCAATCGGTATATCAAATGACAATCACTTGGTTGGTATCAAATGATTTGAGAGGAAAATGGAGAATACAAAATCAAACACTTGATTCTGTAATGTAAATCCAGTACTTAGAACCATCGACACTCAAAACCCCAGCATCGATGGATGATTTGGTCTGCACCTTTTGGAGTTGAAGCAAGCATCCGCTTTCCTGTCTCGTCATGGTTTCAGAACCGGACACTTGATATTCAACATCGGAGGCCGAGTTGAATGGTGTTGTTGGGGATGATGGGTTGAAGCAGAGAAACTCGTTTGCCACCAACAAACAATTGTGGTTCTGTCGAAAGCCGGAATTCTCTTCTACAGTTTGAAGTCAAGGAATGAGCTGCAATGACTACCACTAGAGTAATTTAGTTAACCAAACCAAAGAGAAGGACACGAGTATAACTAGTCGAAATGACTTGCAACATTTCTTTATACTAACATTAGAGAAATATGCCCAAACGCCAACCAGAAACTATAGCTTCATAAGCACTGTAATGATGTATCAAAGAAAAAAAAAAAAGTCTATACTGTCGGCGAATTATCGATTAATTCTAACGCGTGTCATCAGCATCAGAGCGTTTATAAATAATGTCACAAGGAAAAAGACTATCAGTAAGAGAAAACGTCCAACAAATAGCATTCCTATATGGCAATTGGTAAGAAAGATGGGAGAAAAATGACCTGTACCTGCAGGTGTCATCCCTTGGTACGAACTGCTTTTGGCATCTCTTTTCAACCCCAGGGCTAGAACCAGTTTGCGCTTGTAAATTGGAAAGAGAGAGTTCGAGAGACAAAGAGCAGAGTGTTGCAGGAGGCTCTGGTTCATTTGGAGCTTGAGCCGGGGGCTCAATCGTGCGATTGTTGTCAGGCGACCTGGGTTGATCATTATCAATTTGGTCACCCAAGAATGAAGACTGTGATGGGTGCGCAAAGAGCTGCAATTCCGTCATTGGATCATCTGGAGTACGAGAAAATTGATGTATCTCGATTTGCCTTTCGCACCACTGCATAACCCAACGACAGTTCCTAATTTCTAGATGTTGGAGAGTGGATGGTAACCTCTGTGTCGGAGGGAACCGTAGATAATGACAATCACACATAGTCAAAGAATGCAAGGAGGTGAGGTTGGTAAGTCCCGTAACAGACGTTAAATCTGAGCAGTCTGATAACTCCAACTCCTCGAGTGAAGGTAGATCCATATCAATACTAAAGCCGCGAAAGCCGCGAAATGATAAATACTGAGGCCCTTGGGGAGGGGGGGAGGGAGAAACATCCGTGTCGTCGACCAATGAAGTACCAGGACTCCTTAATTCTAATTTCCTCAGCGAGAAAAATGGGTGCCGAGGAAAAAACCTCAATTTAGGACAACCATCGATTCTAAGTCGGAGAAGACGAGGAAAGTCGCCAGCCTCCACACCATCCCACTCTTCCCAATTCTCCATTCGTGAGAATTTCAAGTTCTCCAAATGCGGGAAACCCTTTATGGCACTACCAATGCCACAGAACTCACGCCCAATACGTTGGAGACGGGGAAATCCATGTATAACAAGAACTTTAAGAGATGGCAGTTGACCCAATGGTGGAAGCAGATTGCCTTTCGAGCATCCATGTAGCACTAAATCCACTAGTTTGGCGAAGGATGAATCCCCCAACCATGATGCAAATCTGGCACCACGGTAACGGTATATTTTAAGCCCTTTTAGGTTAGGATGTGGGCGGAAACATTCGAGAACCTGCTGTGTCGTGTCGTCGTCCATGTCTTCGTGTTCATAAGGAGCGTCTTCACACCAGTCCAGTGTCAAAAACTCCATACGATCTTTTGTCTTCAGAGGTGTTTCTGTCTGAGCAACACACTTGTCCCCATGACTAGGATTTTCAATGATGAGTTTTCCTCTCAGATTCACTAAACCCTTCAGTTCCTCTATCTGGTCATGCCAACTAGTCGGGCCCAATGAAATGCAGTCGAGTGTTTGCAAGTTGGTCAACTTGCCAAGGCCACGTGGGATAACGATACCACTACCACGTAGCTTGAGATGCCTTATATTTGGCAAGTTTACTGTGCCGCTTGGTAGTTCCCGAAGACCCAACGTATCAGTCAAATTCAGAATCTGCAAATTGTAGAGGCTGCATATGGATTCTGGAAGACTGGAGATTTCCACACCTTCGATGGAGAGGTAGCGAAGTAGTTTGTGGCCGCCGATTGACTCAGGCAGCCCTCCGATGTTGGTGCGGCTTAACTCCAAAGCTCGTAGGTATTTGAAGTTCGGGATCGATTCATTTAAGAATTCAGTAGGATTGTCTGGCCACCCACGTGGTGCGTGAACTATCAATGTCCGGAGACGTTTCAGCTTCAGCAAAGCCTCGGCGTCTCTGGATGTCATCCGGTCATCAACACCCAGATGTAAGTGGCGAACCTTGTGAAATTTGTCTCCATCCCGCTGAAATATGCTTGCGAGTTGGTTAGCTGCTATGCTCAGGCATTCCCCCTGCGCAACAGACTGTGCTAGATCGTGAACGAGATCATGCATTACGAATTTTTTCTCTTCCTCGGGGTCAAGGTAAATGCGTCCAGTTATCACCATCTGCAAAATTGACCTATCCACCAAGTTTCCGACGTAACCACTGCCTATATCCTCTGCTTGCTTGCTTCTTGAAGGCCGAAGAAGACCTTGCGACATCCACAAATGGACAATTTTTGTCTCATATAGAACCGTGTCTTTGGGAAACATGGACAGGTACGGGAAGCACCTTTTCAGATCTATTGGCAAGCAATCATAGCTTACTTTAAGAGCCGGAAAAATCTCCGAGTTTGCATCATCTGATTCCCACAGCTCACTTTCCAAGATATCCGTCCATTTGTCTTCATCATCTTCGTAACTGAGAGCACGTGCAATTACCTTCACCGCCAGCGGCAAGCCTTTGCACTTCTCCACAATCTGCCGACCGATGTCCACCAAATTGTTATGCCTGCTGCTGGAATCTAAGCCTCCCAAGGCAAGCTTCTCGAACAACATCCAACATTTGTCGAATGGTAAGATGTTCAAGTTCAGAGGCTCCATCGTCTGCATGATTCTGGCAACACATTCATTCCGAGTAGTCACTATGACTTTACCCACTCCAGCCTCCAGTAAAGGGACTTTCAGCAACTCCCAAAGTCTAGGTTTCTCATTCCAAACATCATCCAAAACAAGCAAAAACTTCTTTCCCTGCAAATTTTTTTTTAGTTCTTGTTGAAGCTCATTTAATTCTGTGTAATCATCTTTCGGTTTGAAAAGGGACACCAAGATCTTTCGTGTTAAACCTACAACATCAAAATCCTCAGAGACACAGACCCATCCCCTCGTATCGAAGTAGTTGCACACCCTGCGGTCATTATATACAAGCTGAGCTAGTGTCGTCTTGCCGACTCCACCCATGCCAATTATGGGAATTGATGACACCGTACCTCCTCTGCCAGCAACATCATCAGCCTCCGAAAGCAGCAGCTCGATTAACTTGTGCTTTTCGTCTTCTCTTCCGAAAACAATGGATTCATCGAAGCAAGAACTCGTCTGTCGACAGTTACCCGACTCATCTCTTCGTCTCTTTCCATGTTTCTTTCCCATTCGGAGGGCTTTCCAATCACTGGTGATCTCATCAAACCTGTCCCTTATCTCCTTGACTTTACTTGCTAGATCATCTGGAAATGACATCCTTAAAGGAGCAGAGATGGAGCAGTCACGTACCTCCACATGTTTGCCTTTCTGGCAGCTGTCATCTTTTGATCTGCTTTCTGCTTCGGCGCGCAGCACTTCGTATTCGTACTCCTCCACCGCGTCTTGAGCGTCATAAGCGACATCCTTGAGTTCACTCAACCATAGCCTTACAGACTCATCTCTTATATCCTGTTCCTCCGATTCATCAAGTTTGGCTTGGATCCTCAACATCGTCCTCCGCAGCTTCTTTAGCTCTTCTTCCACATCCTTCTGGGGCTCCGCCGGTGATGAAGCTAGCCTTGTCAACAACGCACTCAATTTGCCCAGCGCCGACGTGATAGGGAAAGAAATCCAACCTCCGGCCATTCTTCTCCCTTGCACCTTCCTCTGCCTATTCACTCTTTCTGATGGGTTTCTAGTCTATGCGTGATCTTATCACATTCCGAGGTCAAGATCGGAGGGGGTAAAGTATGCACACCACAATCATCTGGGAGATATGTTGAAATTTGCCACCACAACAAAATTAATACCAATATCCAAGCCTACACGGGGTAGAAAAACAAAGGAAGTCGGACCGGTGGCCCTCGTTCTTCCTCCGGACGCTCTCACTGAAGGTCCCGGCGTGGGCCGCAGGAAGGAGAGGGGATGGCGAGGGCTCGATCAAGAAAGGGGAAGGGGAGGCCTCGGCGAGGGGGAGAATCGCGACCGTGATAGCGCCTCTGGAGTGCCTCGAAGGGGGCGGCACTGGCGAGCGGTCTTCCTCCACCTGCTCCCTCGCACGGCAAGTTTGAGTGGAGCTCTTCGTATCCGGTCCGGTTGACTTCGTTTCTCTTTATTTTATATAAACATATAAAAATGATGGTGGGGCATTAAACATACATTAAACGGAGTGTGGGGTCCGTAAGTCTCAAAAGAAATGTACATATGGTGGGATAGCGTGAGGAGCAATGAAATGGTCGTTTGCAGGTTTGGACCCATTAATTTGTAGGTTAATAAGAGGATTCAATTGTTACATAGTTGAAGTATTAAAAAACTTTAATTCAGATTGCATTTATATTGGAATTTCGCTATCGAAAAGTCATTGGATATGAGTGCCTAATTGTTCATCGAAAGTAAAAGTAGATGAATCAACCGGGAGTCGAAGAAGGCAGTGCATAATCATCCTATCATGTGCTATAAAATTGAAGTTGAGTTTGAATGAAATTAGCGACGGCATCAATTGCCACTCTTCACGTGAAAGCTTCAACCACCTTGAGGTAAAGGCTGGTATCCGTCGTGATCAAAGTTAGGTAGTCTTAGTTGTTTTACATGTTAGAATCATGAATTGACAACTTCGAATAGAAGTAAGCATATTAGTCAGAGATTGGATAGATTTTAACCATTAAAAATTAACATAAGATGAATAATGATGATAAGAATCTGCATACATGATATACAAAATCAATTCAATTTAAAAGCACGTTCAAGCATATTAAATATATATTTTTCTTTCAAAAAGATAAATTTGATTAGTTGTATTAAAAGATTATAGAAAATATTTCTAGTATCGAAGCATATCAAAAAACTTAATAATTGAAAACCAAAGAAAACTGAAACATATCTGACTAAATAATTGATCACCTCATTTTTCTCCCTATGCATATGAGAAAGATGATGTACATCAAAACAATAAAAGATTTTTTTTTAAAAAAAGAAAGACAACTTTTGTTGAAATAAAAAAAAACACAGCAAGAGAATTGGACGATATGTCTAGATTCTCCTATTTTCAAAAATATAAGAATCTAGAGATTCTATTAAAAAAAACTAATTGATGTGCTTTGTAGTTTAAGAATCTAGTTACATGACTAAGAGCAAAAAAGAAAAGAAAAAAAAAGTGAAGATTAACCATCATAGATCTGATATTTGTGATGATAGCTCTAAGTAACAAGGTCAAAATGTAAATAACAATATTTCTAGAAGACCATGGAATAGAATATGCAGCAATACATTATATAAGTGAATTTGATTCCACATGCACTCGTCGCAATCCCTGGCCCAAATCCCACCAGGATTGTCCTAGCCTTGTATATATAGCACATCCTCCTCTTCCAAAAATCTGCATCCAACAAAAAAAAAAAATATATAATTAGCACCCTCGTTACCGTATAACAAAATTAATATTTTCCTATTGTCGCCTCCCCCTAAATCATTATGATTCAATTTAACTCGTTGGAAATCATCGAAGCTACTGAAAACCCTTCTCCTGTATATTATCATCAAGTAATTTGGTCATAACATATTGACTCACAACAAAAATAAAAAATATTAAAATCAATAATTTATAATTGTTATACAAAATCTCATTATGCTCTCTTAACTCTATGGTAATCTCTTACAAGAAAACCAATATAACATGAATAATTTAGAATTGTTGTAGTATGGATTGCTATATAAACCACTGTAATAACAAATCAATATCATGAATAAAATTTCTGAAACAAGACACAAAAGTAGAAAAAAGACAAATCGTGCATTGAAGTCCATGAAAGATAGCTAACCCTCGTATATACACAAAGTACTAACCACATGCAAAAGCTGCTAAAATTGCTTTCATAGGTTTGATGGTCACAACCACAAGCATATAGGAAATATGGATTTGTGAACTCGATGGCCATAACCACAGGCATAGGTTGTTGCTTCTATTGCTTAAACAAAGCGGACTCGATGGCATCAAATTTGCAAATAAATATCCATGACATTAGGAGTAACCTTCTAGGTATGTTTATTAAGACGAGACCCAAAAAAAATAAAAATTCATAATTCGTCTTTAGACTCGATCAGCGTAAAAGCACTTGGTTGGTATCAAATGATTTAAGTAGAAAATTGAGAACACAAAATCAAACACTTCGTACTTCGAATCATCGATACTCGAAACCCCAGCATCGATGGATGATTTGGTCTGCACATTTCGGAGTTGAAGCAGGCATCCGCTTTCCTGCCTCGTCACGGTTTCAGAATTACACATTCTGATATGCAAGATTGGAGGCTGAGTGTTGAATAGGGTTGCTGGGGATGGGTTGAAGCAGATGAACTCGTTTGCCACTGACAAATAATTGTAGTTCTGCCGAAAACTGGAATTCTCTTCTACGATTTGAGGAATCAGCTGCAATGACGTAATTTAGTTAACCAAACCACATAGAACGACACGAGTAAAAACAGTTGAAAAGACTTTCAACATTTCTTCATACTAACTTTTGAGAAATATGCCCAAACGCCAGCCAGAAACTAAGTTTCATAAGCATTGGAATGATGCACTAAAGAAAGAAAAAACAGAGTCTATACCGTTGGCCAATTAGTGATTAATTCTAATGTGTGTCGTCAGCATCAGTGCAATTATAAATAATGGCGCAAGGAAAAATGACTAACAGTAAGAGAAACCCTTCAGAGGTAGAGCCAAGGGCTCAATCGTGCGATTGTAGTAAGGCGACCTCGGTTGATCATTTTCAATTTGATCACCAAAACATGAAGACTGTGATGGGTGCGGAAAGAGCGCCGATTCCGTCATTCGATCCATCTGGTGTTTGGAAAAATTGAGGTATCTTGATTTGCCTCCTCCCACTGCTTAACCCAAGGACTGTTCCGAATTTTCACATGTTGGAGAGTGGATGACAAAGTCTCTGCCGGAAAAAACCGTAGATATGGACAATCATCTATCATCAAAGAATGCAGGGAGGTGAGGTTGGTAAGTCCCGCAACAAACGTTAACTTTGAGCACTGTGACATCTTCAACTCCATGAGGGAAGGCAGATCCATGTCAATGCTAAAGCTGTGAAAGCCTCGAAATGATAAATACCGAGGCACTAGGAGTGGAGGGTGGGAAGAAACACGCGTGTCGTCGTCAGATGAAATGAAGGGAGCATCGTCGGAGATATCACCAAACTGACTTAATTCTAATTTCCTCAGCGAGGAAAATGGGTGCTGCGGAAAAATCCTCAATTTAGGACAACGATCGATTGTAAGTTGGAGAAGACGAGGAAAGTCATCAGCCTCCACTCCATCCCACTCTTCACAATTGGATATGCATGAGAACGTCAAGGTCTCCAGAGAGGGGAACCCCCTTGTCGCACTACCAATACCACAAAACTCACGCCCAATACGTCGGAGACCAGGGAAATCATATATAGAAAGAACTCTAAGAGAAGGCAGTTGACCCAACGGTGGAAGCAGATTGCATTTCCAGCATATAGCCATCTATAAATTCACTAGTTTGGAGAAGGATGAATCCCCCAACCATCTTGCAAATCTGGCGCCACCGTAGGCGTATATTATGAGCTGTTTTAGGTTAGGATGTGGGCGGAAGCATTCGAAAACCTGCTGTGTCGTGTCGTCGTCCATGTCTTCGTGTTCACAAGGGGCGTCTTCATACCAGTGCAGTGTCAAAAACTCGATCCGATCTCTTGTCTTCAGAGGTGTTTCTGTTTGAGCAACATACTTATCTACATACCTAAGATTGTAAATGATGAGTTTTCCTCTATGATTCACTAAACCCTTCAATTCCTCTATCTGGTAACGCCAACCAGTCGGGCCCAATGCAATGCAATCTAGTGTTTGCAAGTTCGTCAACTTTCCAAGGCCACGTGGGATAGCGGCACCACTTTCATTTAGCATGAGATGCCTTATATTTGGCAAGTTTACTATGCCGCTTGGTAGTTCCTCCAGATCAAATGTAGCAGTCAAATTCAGAATCTGCAAATTGAAGAGGCTGCATATGGATTCTGGAAGACTGTCAGTCTCATTACCTTCGATGGAGAGGTAGCGTAGTAGTTTGAGGTCGCCGATTGAATCAGGCAGCCCTGCTATGTTGGTGTGGCTTAAGTCCAAAGCTCGTAGGTATTTGAAGTTGTGGAACAATTCATCAATGAATTCACAAGTATACGCTTCCATAAAATGTGGTCGGGCAGTTATCAGTGTCCGGAGACGTTTTAGTTCCAGCAAAGCCTCCAAGTCTTTGGATGTCATCCGGTCGTGAACCAGATACAAGTGGCGAACCTTGTGAAATTTGTCGCCATCCCGCTGAAATATGCTTGCGAGTTTGTTAGCTGCTATGCTTAGGGATTCCCCCTGCGCAACAGACTGTGCTAGATCGTGAACAAGATCATGCATTACTAAGTCTTTCTCTTCCTCGGGGTCCAAGGCATGTCCCAAACGTATCCCCTTAATCTGCAAAATTGACCTTTCCACCAAGTTTCTGACGGCATCACTGCCTATATCCTCTGCTTGCTTGCCTCTTGGGGGCCGAAGAAGACCTTGCGACATCCATAATTGGACAATGTATCTCTCGAGTAAAACCGTGTCTTTGGGAAACAAGGACAGGTACTGGAAGCACCTTTTTAGATCTGTTGGCAAGCAATCATAGCTTATTTTAATAGCCGGTAAGATCTCAAAGTTTGCATCGACTAATTCCCACCTCTCGCTTTCCAAGATATTCATCCATTTGTCTTCATCATCTTCGTAACGGAGAGCACATGCAATTACCTTCACTGCCAACGGCAAGCCTTTGCACTTCTCCACAATCTTCCGACCGATATCCACCAAATCGTTATGCCTGCTGCTGGAATCTACGCCTTCCAAGGCAAGCTTCTCAAACAACATCCAGCATTTGTCGAATGGCAAGATGTTCAACTTCAAAGGCTCCATCGTCCGCATGATTCTGGCGACACATTCATTCCGAGTAGTCACTATGACTTTGACCAACTCCCAAAGCCTAGGTTTCTCGTTCCAAACATCATCCAAAACAAGCAAAAACTTCTTTCCCTGCAAATTTTCTTTTAGTTCTTGTTGAAGCTCATTTAATTCTGTGTAATCGACTGTGGTTTTGAAGAAGGACACCAAGATCTTTCGTGTTAAACCCACAACATCAAATTCTTCGGAGACACAGACCCATCCCCTTGTATCGAAGTAGTTGCACACCCTGGGATCATTGTACACAAGCTGAGCTAGTGTCGTTTTACCGACTCCACCCATGCCAATTATGGGAATTAATGACACCGTACCTCTACTTCCACCAATATCATCAACCTCCGAAAGCAGCAACTCGATTAACTTCTGCTTTTCGTCTTCTCTTCCGAAAACAATTGATTCATCGAAGCAAGAACTCGTCTGTCTACAGTAACCCGACTCATCTCTTCGTCTCTTTCCATGTTTCTTTCCCATTCGGAGGGCTTTCCATTCTCTGGAGATCTCATCAAACCTCTCCCTTATCTCCTTGACTTTACTTGCTGAATCATCTGGAAATGAAATCCTTGAAGGAGCAGAGATGGAGTAGTCGCATACCTCCTCCACATGCTTGCCTTTGCGGCGGCCGCCATCTCTCGATCTGCTTTCTGCCTCGGTGCGCAGCACTTCGTATTCGTACTCCTCCACCGCGTCTTGAGCGTCATAAGCGACATCCTTGAGTTCACTCAACCACAGCCTTACAGACTCATCTCTTATATCCTGCTCCTCCGATTCATCAAGTTTGGCTTGGATCCTCAACATCGTCCTCCGCAGCTTCTTTAGCTCTTCTTCGACATCCTTCTGGGTCTCCGCCGGTGACGAAGCTGGCGTTGCCGCCAAGGCAAGCAGCTTCTCCACCGTCCACTTGATGATGGAAGAAACGATACCTCCGCCCATTCTTCTACTCTGTACCCTTCTCCGTTCAGTATGTTTAGTTGGTACATACCATCAAGGCAACCCAGAAGTTGAGGCCAGCCGCGTTACGCCTTCCGCACGCTCCACGGGATCCGCTTGTTCAAATATCATTGTACGAATAAAACATTATGTCAGCGAAATTAACCATTGACCTTCGCTATCAGGGTTAATTGTTATCTCGTATCGCATCCATGACAATATGAATTGACTCTATACAAGGAAATTTTACGTTCTATTACTATCTTTCTCTTCCTCTTACATGTTGTAACATTATTTGGTATTCCTAGATGTTCCTAAAAATATTATGTTTGATCCAAGATTTGAAAAATGATAGTTTAAGGTATATTACTATTTAATTACTCTTCCTCGCCATACGTACACGAAATTTTAATAGAAAGCCGTCGTGATAATTGGAATCGTTGGTGACACAGATTACATGATTGCATGAATTGTTTGTCAACGGTCGGTCAAAATTTCTCTTCTTGTCTCGGTGCAAGACTTCTGAAGCTTAACGTTGGGGTACATCTATCACCGATCGAGCGTTCGATCGACACGGTCTCTCTCTCTCTCTCTCTCTCTCTCTCTCTCTCTCTCTCTCTCTCTCTCTCTCTCTCTCTCTGAAAACGACATCTAGCTAACAAGCTGCTTCCCAACAATTGGTCTGCAAGGTGTTTAATGCAATTCGCCATCATCAGTCGTGTCATGTAGAGAGTTTTTCCAACTTCAAGCAACACGGCTGCTATTTAGTGGTGTGGTCTCCAACTCTAGAAATATCTTCTGTTCAAATAGGGCAGCTGCTTGTCTTATGGGGTGGACATGGAAATATATAGGCAGACATAACTTTTGTGTTGGTTAATCGAAAATGATCCATCCATATGTTGTCGACAACAGAAATACAGGTCCCATAAAGTCGATCCATAAGCTTGTTTCGACGTATATTTGATGTGACGGTCTCCCCCTCTCTTTTTCTAGTTGAATCTTTCTCTCTCCTTGCTAATTGAGTTATGTGCTCAGTTCTTGTGAAATAAACTATTGATCTCTACGAATAGTATCACTGCAACCAGTACTCTTTCACTGGCATTTTGGATGGCAAAATTAGTGACGGCGTCTACTGTATCATGTCTGGGGGACAATGCAAAACACATACATGCGATCTCTCACGGGTTTTAATGCACGCATGCCCATGTACGTGACGATTCCATCATTTTTTGAATTAAATTTTTGACGATTTTCTGAAAAAGTTTTTTCAGACTGTATGCATGCATCTAAAATCTCGTAAATGCACGCATGTAAGTTTTTTTTTCTTATTGTATTATTAACATGCATGCTTGTTTTTTTTAGATGTTTATTTATTTTTCTATAATCTCAAAAATGTTCTTCCTTGTTGTTTATCATCCATCGTATCTACCCCATTGTCATCGCGTATTGTTTGCCTACTTGCTCGATCTCTCTTTCTCTCAGTAAGTTCAATTATAGATACCACATGCGAGGAGGAATTGCTCGACACTAGTTTCTAGAGAAGTTGATGGGTCCACAAGTACGGGTGAGAGATGCTGGGAATCGACAAACGATGACATAAGTAAGTCAGAGATCATGAGACAAGAGATCAACTAGGATTGTTGTAGGGTGGTGGAGAGGCTTTCGTTGAGGTCAATAACGAGTGGGGTCAAACGGATCTCATTAGTTATTGAGGTGATAACGACAACAAGATCCATCAAAGATGAGGGTGGCGACCATAGGGAGATATCTGTCAGCAATCTTGGGGTAGAGGCCTTCCATGATGGAGGTAGTAGTAGCACTCAAGGGGGTAAAGTGATGGGTGGGTTCATGATAAAAGATAAGTTCGAATGATTTAATGACTGACATGATAAAAGATGATAGGATAGAGGTGATAAAAGATGATAGGATAGAGGTGATAAACAGTGACAAAAGATATTTATGGGATTAAAAATTATAGAACACTATAAAAAAAATTCTTAAAGAGAATTTGAAGCCCCACTAATATTGTCATAGCCTCGTAGTATATCACATCCTTCTCCAAAAATCTTAATCTAACAAAAATAGAATTAGCACCCTTATTACACCAACTCCTTCGCTATGATCCCTTCCCCTTGAACCATTAGGATTCAATTTAACTAGCATGAGAGGAGGAGACAATCGAAGTTACCGAGAACCCTTCTCTCGCATATTGTCATCAGGTTTGGTCCTATTATATTGACCACACCAAAGTAAAAAGAACTATTAAAATTTATAATTTATAATTGTTATACAAAACTCATTGTGTGCCCTTAAATCCATCCTAATCCCTCGGAAGAAAACCAATATATCATGAATAATTTAGAATTATTATAGCAAGGATTTCTATAAAAACCAGAATATAACAAATCAATATCATGAATAAAATTTCCGAAACAAGACACAAAAGTAGAAAAATACAAATCGTGCACTGTAGTCCATGAAAGATAGCTAACCCTCATCTATATATCAATTAGTAGTCACATGCAAAAGCTGCTAAAATTGCTTTCATAGCTTTTGATGGTCACAACCAATAGCATATAGGAAATATGGATTTGTGCCCTCGATGGCCATAACCACAGGCATAGGTTGCTTCTATCGCTTAAACAAAGCGGACTCGATAGCATCAAATTTGCAAATAGATGGTCATGGCATTATGAGTAGCCTACTGGATATGTTTATTAAGACGAAGAAAAAAAAATCACAATTCGTCTTTGGACTCGATCTGTGTAGAAGCACTTGGTTGGTATCAAATGATTTGAGTGGAAAATAGAGAATACAAAATCAAACACTTGATTCTGTAATGTAAATCCAGTACTTGGAACCATCGACACTCGAAACCCCAGCATCGATGGATGATTTGGTCTGCACCTTTTGGCGTTGAAGCAAGCATCCGCTTTCCTGCCTCGTCACGATTTCAGAATTAGACATTTGATATGCAAGATCGAAGGCAGAGCGATACCGTGTTGAATGGTATTGCTGGTAATGGGTTGAAGCAGAGAAACTCGTTCGCCACTAGCAAACAATTATAGTTCTGCCGAAAGCTGGAATTCTCTTATAGAGCAATGACCACCACTAGAGCAATTTAGTTAAGTAAACCAGAGAGAAGGACACGAGTATAAATAGTCGAAAACACTTGCAACATTTCTTTATGCTTACATTTGAGAAATATGCCCAAACGCCAGCCAGAAACTATAGTTTCATAAGCATTGAAATGATGTACCAAAGATTCAGAAAAAAAAAAAAAGAGTCTATGCTGTTGGCTAATAAGTGATTAATTCTAAGGTGTGTCATCGGCATCAGAGCAGCAATTACAAACAATGTCACAAGGAAAAAGACTAACGGTAAGAAAAAGCGTCCAAAAAATAGCATTCCTATGGACAATTGATTGGTAAGAAAGATTGAAGAAAAAGGACCTGCAACTGCTTTTGGGCATCACTCGTCAACCCCAGGGTTAGAACCAGCTTGCTCCCGTAATTTGGAAAGAGAGAGTTCCAGAGACAAAGTGCAGAGTGTTGCAGGAGGCTCTGGTTCTTCTGGAGCTTGAGCCGGGGGCTCAATCGTGCGATTGTTGTCAGGTGACCTGGGTTGATCGGTATCAATTTGGTCACCCAAGAATGAAGACAGTGATGGGTGCGGAAAGAGCTGCAATTCCGTCATTGGATCATCTTGTTTTTGGCTTTCGTACCACTGCTGAATCCAAGGACTGTCCGAAATTCTCGGAGGTCGGAGAGCGGATGGTAACCTCTCTGTCGGAGGGAATCGTAGATGTGGACAGCAATCTATGATCAAAGAGTGCAGGGAGGTGAGGTTGGTAAGTCCCGCAACAGACGTCAACTTTAAGCACTGTGATATCTCCAATTCCTTGAGTGAAGGTAGATCCATATCAACGCTAAAGCCGCGAAAGCCACGAAATGATAAATACTGAGGCCCCGGGGGTGGGGCGGCGGAAGAAACATACGTGTTGCCGTCAAATGAAGTGAAGGGATCGGGAGCCACGAAAGCATCGATGTGAGTTAATTTCAGTTTCCTCAACGAAGAAATTGGGTGCCGAGTAAAAAACCTCAAGTCAGGACAATTGTCGATTTCAAGTTGGCGAAGACGAGGAAAGTCACCAGCCTCCACTCCATCCCACTCTTTCCAATTTTTTATATCAGAGAATGTCAATGTCTCCAAAGACGGGAACCCCTTTGTCACACTACCAATGCCACAAAACTCATGCCCAATACGTTGGAGACCAAAGAACATCTTCATAACAAGAACTTTAAGAGAAGGCAGTTGACCCAATGGTGGACACAGAGTGCATTTCCAGCATCCATCTAGCACCAAATCCACTAGCTTGGAGAAGGATGAATCCCCCAACCATCTCGCAAATGTGACATCATCGTAATTGGTTATTCTAAGCCGCTTTAGGTTAGGATGTGGGCGGAAGCATTCCAGAACCTGCTTTGCCGTGTCGTCGACCATGTCTCCGGGTACGTAAGCCCAATCAGACCAATTCAGTTCCAAAAACTCGATACGATCTTTTGTCTTCAGAGGTGTATCTGTTGGAGAAACATACCTGAGATTGTGAACGGTAAGTTTTCCTCTCAGATTCACTAAACCCTTCAATTCCTCTATCTGGCTCCGCCAACTAGTCGGGCCCAATGAAATGCAGTCGAGTGTTTGCAAGTTAGTCAACTTTCCAAGGCCACGTGGGATTGCGATGCCGCTACCACGTAGCATGAGATGCCTTATATTTGGCAAGTTTAATATGCCGCTTGGTAGTTCCCAAAGACCATATGTAGCAGCCACATTCAGAATCTGCAAATTGTAGAGGGTGCATATGGATTCTGGAAGACTGAAGATTTCCAAACCTTCGATGGAGAGGTAGCGTAGTAGTTTGAGGTCGCCGATTGACTCAGGCAGCTCTTTGATGTTGGTGTGGCTTAAGTCCAAAGCTCGTAGGTATTTGAAGTTCGGAACGATTCATTTAAGAATTTAGTAGGATGGTATCGCCACCTATCTGGTGTGTGAACTATCAGTGTCCGTAGACGTTTTAGCTTCAGCAAAGCCTCGGCGTCTCTGGATGTCATCCGGTAGTCAAAACCCAGATGTAAGTGGCGAACCTTGTGAAATTTGTCGCCATCCCGCTGAAATATGCTTGCGAGTAGGTTAGCTGCTATGCTCAGGCATTCCCCCTGCGCAACAGACTGTGCTAGGTCGTGAACGAGATCATGCATTACGAATTGTTTCTCTTCCTCGGGGTCAAGGTAAATGCGTCCAGGTATCACCTTCATCTGCAAAATTGATCTATCCACCAAGTTTCTGACGTAATCTCTGCCTATATCCTCTGCTTGCTTGCTTCTTAAAGGCCGAAGAAGACCTTGCGACATCCATAGTGGGACAATTTTTCTCTCGTATAAAACCATGTCTTTGGGAAACAAGGACAGGTACTGGAAGCACCTTTTCAGATCTATTGGCAAGCAATCATAGCTTACTTTAAGAGCCGGAAAAATCTCCGAGTTTGCATCATCTGATTCCCACAGCTCACTTTCCAAGATATCCGTCCATTTGTCTTCATCATCTTCGTAACTGAGAGCACGTGCAATTACCTTCACTGCCAACGGCAAGCCTTTGCACTTCTCCACAATCTGCCGACCGATGTCCACCAAATTGTTATGCCTGCTGCTGGAATCTACGCCTTCCAAGGCAAGCTTCTTGAACAACGTCCAACATTTCTCGAATGGTAAGACGTTCAAGTTCAGAGGCTCCGTCGTCTGCATGATTCTGGCAACACATTCGTTCCGCGTAGTCACTATGACTTTACCCACTCCAGCCTCCAGTAAAGGGACTTTCAGCTTCTCCCATTCACTAGGTTTCTCGTTCCAAACATCATCCAAAACAAGCAAATACTTCTTTCTCTGCAAATTTTCTTTTAGTTCTTGTTGAAGCTCATTTAATTCTGTGAAATCGACTGTCTTTTTGGAAAAGGACACCAAGATCTTTCGTGTTAAACCTACGACATCAAAATCCTCAGAGACACAGACCCATCCCATCGTATCGAAGTAGTTGCACACCCTGCGATCATTATATACAAGCTGAGCGAGTGTCGTTTTACCGACTCCGCCCATGCCAATTATGGGAATTAATGACACAGTACCTCCACTGCCATCAATATCATCAGCCTCCGAAAGCAGCAACTCGATTAACTTCTCCTTTTCGGCTTCTCTTCCGAAAACAATTGATTCATCGAAGCAAGAACTCGTCTGTCTACAGTTACCCGACTCATCTCTTCGTCTCTTTCCATGTTTCTTTCCCAATCGAAGGGCTTTCCATTCTGTGGTGATCTCATCAAACCTGTCCCTTATCTCCTTGACTTTACTTGCTAAATCATCTGGAAATGAAATCCTTAAAGGCGTAGAGATGGAGTGGTCACATACCTCCACATGCTTGCCTTTGTGGCAGCTGCCACCTCTCGATCTGCTTTCTATTTCGGCGCGCAGCCCTTCGTATTCGTACTCCTCCACCACGTCTTGAGCGTCATAAGCGACATCCTTGAGCTCACTCAACCATAGCCTTACAGACTCATCTCTTATATACTGTTCCTCCGATCCATCAAGTTTGGCTTGGATCCTCAACGTCGTCCTCCGCAGCTTCTTTAGCTCTTCTTCGACAGCCTTCTGGGGCTCCGCCGGTGATGAAGCTGGCCTTGTCAACAAGGCACTCAATTTGTCCAGCGCCGACGTGATGATGAAAGAACTCCAACCTCCGGCCATTCTTCTTCCTTGCACCTTACTCGCCTATTCACTCTTTCCGATGCGTTTCTCGTCTATGCGTGATCGTATCACATTCCAAGGTCAAGATCGGAGGCGGTAAAGTATGCACACCACAATCATTTTGGCGATATGCTGAAATTTACCACCACTTAATGACAATAAAATTAAAACCAATACCCATGCAGTCACTCACGGAGTAGAAAAAGAAAGACTGTTTTGAGAGGAACCCATGCGACGTACCGGGCGGTACGTATCGGTCCGACGGTCGGTATGATTTTTTTATTTTTTCAATAAAAAATTAATTTTTTGGTTTTTTTTTAAGCTCGGCGACGTCACCGAGGCTCAGGCGACGTCGCCGAAGCCTCGGCATCGTCCCCGAGGCCTCAGGCGACGTTGCCGAAGCCTCGGGCGACGTCGCCGAGGCTTCGATTTTTTAATAAGCGACGTCGCCCGTTGAAATCGCGGGCGACGTTGCGTCGAGAGAATATATATATATATATATATATATATATATATATATATATATATATATATATATATATATATAATGATGATAAAAAGATATCGTTCGATATCCGTGTCATATTAAAAAATATCATAACTCCAATACAATACGAAATTACAAATCATATGCCAAGTATCAATAATCATCATTATTATAAAATAATATATCAGATAAATTATCAACAAAAACATTATAACTTTAGTGACTAAAATGTTTACATACTCAAAATTTTTGATTATTTTCTCCAAAAAGAAGAGCCTAGCAATTGAGGAGATCGTACAAAAGGCATTCATACTTGCTCCTCATCGTAGGTAGAGAGGAATCTCTTGATACAGAATTGGTAAGCTGCAAGATACCGATGATAGCGATTACAACAACACTTTGCCACTAATGAAGCCCACATTACGTCTACTTCACGTCTTATCAGTAATGTAAGAGAATCTTCTTACATTACATTATATTTTTTGGTTCCTGTAATACCAACGATTGTCTTTATTTTCATTATATTAAAGAAAATTTTAAATTTTTTTATTTGTAAAAAATAAGTAATGTAAGAGAATCTTTTTATCCGGTCCGCTTGTAGCTCAACTCATCCACTTGTTATAATATCATAGCATGAATAAAATAATAACGCTCAATTTGTGATCCACCTCGAGTCAGCAAAATTAACCATTGACTTTCACTATCAGTGTTATTTGTTATTACGTAATATAAATACGAATTGTTTCTGTCCATGGAAATTTTACATTCTATTACTATCTTACTCTTCTTTTTACATGTTATATCATTCTTTCGTATTCTTAGATGTTCCTACAAATAATATGTTTGATTCAAGATAAAAATAATAATAATAATAATTTATGGTATATGATTATAAACACTATATCATTATATACTCTTACTCGCAATACTAATAGAAAGCGTATCTAATAATTAGTGGTGTGGGCTCTTTCAACTCTAGAAATATCCTCTGTTCAAATAGGGCGGTTGCTTGTCTCGTGGGATGGGCATGGAAATATATAGACAGATATAACTTTTGCGTTGGTCATCGAAAATGATCCATCCATATGGTGTCGACAAGAAAAATACAGGTCCCATAAAATCGATCCATAAGCTTGTTTTATTGTATATTTGATATGACGGTCTCCGAAATGCACTATTGATCTCTAGAAGTAGTACCACCATAGCCAGTACTCTTTCACTGGCATTTTGGGTGGCAACATTAGTGACGACGTGTGTGCTTTATGGGGACAATGCAAAACACAAACATGTGGTCTCTCACGGGTTTTAATGCATGCATGCACCTATAGGTGACGATTCCTTTATTTTTTTTTTAATGAACTTTGGGCAATTTCCTGAAAAGTTCCCCTTTTTTTTGAACTTTTTATGGAAGATGCACTATTTTTATATTTTCAAATGATGTTTCTACTTTCTATAATTTTATAAATCCCCCCTCACTATCATTGGTCACTTGTCGCTTCTCCCTCCTGTCTTGCACCTGTTCACTTACTCTCAGTCTCAACTTGCTCAACCATATATGCCACAGGAGGGAAGGAGTTGCCCAATGCTAGTCTCGCTAGAGAAGTTGATGGTAGGTTTGTGGGTAAGGGTGAGCGAAGCGTGGAAGTGACAAGCAAGGGCGTGAGGGTTGAGTAAGAAATGATGGAATCATGAGCGAGACATTTATGGGATCAAAGAAAATATTAGACATCATTTGAGAAAAATAAAAAAAGATACACCCAAAGAGAGGAGCTTTTTCATAAAATCGTCTTGGAACTTTTAATGGGATTCACTCAATAAATATTATTTTTTTAACTCAAGCTTGGAAGGGACAGCGAGGGCATGAGGGTTGAGTAAGAAATGGTGAGATCAGAGGTGAGGCATTTATGAGATCTGAGAAAATATTGGGCAACATTTAAGAAAAATAAAAATAGATGCATCCGAAGATTTTTTTTATAAAATCGTCTTAGAACTTTTAATAGGATTCACTCAATAAATATTTTTCTTAACCAAAATGAAGGAGCTTAAGTAGATAATAAAAAAATAAAATTAAAAAGATTCATTTCAAGCCAATTGAAAATTAAATTGCAGAAATCGTTAATCATATTGATCAAGGAACATGAATGAACGAAGCATTCCATTTAATAATCACTTTTTCGTCTCACACTAGTTGATTTATTTATAAAAATAAAAATAAAAGAATGTATTATGTTGTGTCATCTCTTTTTATTCTTCTCGCCACAATAGCCTGCTAACTTTTCCTTGAAATGGTCCATTTCTCCATTCGTGCACTTGCCTTCAGCGCCTAACAACAAACAATATATGTATAAACATTATACACATGATATAAATAAAAAGAGAAATTCTCTAATCCAATATATAAGCAGGATGTTACCTCCTTATCCCAATCACATCTCACAGTGAGATAGATCAACACTACCGTTTGTACTGCAGTTCCACCTATCATTCCAGCCCAAACGCCCTGCAATGTGCATTCCATTTGATTAATAATGAACAAAACATGTTTTGCATGATTCCCACAAATCAACATAAGTTAATCTTCTTTGATTACTTCGAGATCCCAATATGGTAGATTGTAATGTGGAAACAGTGAGAAGCAAGAACAAAACTAGTGTGTTTATGCTTTTCTTTTTCAAGGAGAATCTATTATATCATGATGAAAACCAGTGTGTATGTTACTGTTGATCTAAAATGATCTTTTGTTTTGTATAACTTCAATCACGAGTGTATGTTGGTGATACAATCTTCTGGAGTTGCATTAGGAGAGAAACTATGAATGACTCGATAACATGATTTCAAAGTGATATCAATTGATGCATCAGTATAACATTTCTAAAGATATAGATATCACATACTCGAATGCCAAGGTGGAATACCCATCCCATGATAACCCCGACAGGGATACCGATGAGGTAGTACGATCCAACGTTTACGAAAGCTACCGTTGCTTGCCACCCTGCGCCCACGGCTACACCTGTAGATCATATCCCACAGGCAGTGAAATGGCATGTTCATTCTTGATAACAGGAGCACATGATCCTTCAAGATGTTGCACGAAGAGAAGCAGTTACCAGAAAGGATAGGTTGGATGCCGTTGAGTAGAATAGCGATGGCCAGGAGAAGAGAGAGCTTGTCCACAGCGTCGAGCACCACTGTGCTCGAGGAGAAGATGAGAGAAAACTTGTCGAGGAAAACCACGATAACACAGCAGTTGAAGAGGCCAATTACGGTGGAGGTGACTACTGAAACAACTGTGGCAAATTTGGCTCCCCTGCTGTTACCTGCGCCGAGCTCATTAGCCACTCGCACCCTTTGGATCAAAGCAAACAAATACAATGTTTAATCAGCTTCATGCAGAATGAAGACTCATTTGGTTGAGCAATTTAGGTATCTAGTTCTTGCAGGTCACCAGCATACCCAGTGCCAGCGAAGAATGCCAGAGGAATCATCAGCTCCCAATTGTTAATGTTCATGCTGTTCCAGAAAGAAAAGTACCAAGTCAGAGCTAAAGCTAGAACTCAACATCATACTCTGTTCCGGCCGATTATGAAATCGGAGAAGTAGCTCTTACCAGATAGAGATAGCATCCACTGCGATTTCAGCATTCTTCAGGCTCCCAGTGAGCAAGATGAGTACTCTGTAATACCAGTTCTCCAAGCTGTACACGCTCCCCGAGATAAGCAAGTTAAGGAGATTATTGGATTACAAGATATTTAACTCTTCATTATATTTTTATGTTGTCCTCTTTTCTCGTCGTCATTTGCTCTATGCCACCCTCTCTCACCACTATCCTCTCTTTCTTTCCCTTTTTTGATTCTTCTATTTTCGGCCACATCTTGTTCTTTGTTATCATCATCTTCTCTCATGATTCCTGTCTCACAATCACTCTCTCTCTCGCTCATTGTTATGCTCTTTCATGTTTGCCCTACTATAAAAATAGCATAAGTTATTTTTCTGTTTTATTTGCATTGATGTGGTACGATGATTAGTGACTTGATATCAATGGCATTGAATTTGCCATTGCGGAGTCAATAGATATCTTTATCCAATGGCAGAGATGGAGATGCATAGCAAGATAGAGGTTTACATGCTGACCAAATCAACGGAAAATTGCTTGTCAACATTCTTAATGGATCCCGTGAATAATATACAGATCGATCTAGTCTATTTGGAACTGGTTGTTCAAGCTTGTTCTTGGGACAAATGATGACTATTTGTTGTCAAAGAGAACTTGGTAATTGCTTTGGCTGGTACACTGTGTATATCCTATAGAGTCACCCACCAATCTTGGATTATGCCAAAGGCTAAGCTATCACCCAATCATGGTTGGACTTTCGGGTGCAATGCCTATCAACCATGGCTCCTAAAGTTGTATGATGATGCTTTGCACGACCTAGTGACATCCATGCACGACTTTAACTCGTGTTCGAAGATGGGAACTGCAGCTGTGGGATGCAGGTTCAGTCAATGGTGCCCGTGGTTTAGGAAGCAGTGGGGTCATCTAGCTTTCAATGCTGATGGCTGGATGAATGAGTTTTCCTGAAACCGGCATCCTCTAGTCAACTAAGGATCTCTTTGAACTCAGCTAAGGTTATCCTCTCTTTTGCTAACTGCGGATTTCTGTGTGCTCAATTAGGGTTTAGGTTTTTGACCTCGTTGTGACAAACATAATTATCCATGAGCTATGTGAAACCATGTGAACCAGCGAGCAGTGATTCATGGTACTGTGCTTTTACTATAGAGGACGCAGAAATGGAAGGCATCTGCAACCCTCTCCACTTCGATCTCTCATATCAATGCTTGGTGATCTTCATGTATTAATTCGTACAAGAAAACAAGGAAAGAATAAGAGACAGACAGACGTACCAGAGCATGACACCAGAAGCAGCCGATAACTTGACGAACTCCCACAATTCCAAGAAGGCGTCCATGGAGAAGCCCTTCCAAGTCTGCGGACACCCCCCGCAGACCACGTAGGTGAACTGGCCCAGCACCTGGAGCCACCATGAGAAGCATAGCGTGAGCGAGGCACCCCGAATGCCTTGATCCAACTTGTACACCACCAGCCAGCTGAGGAAGATGTGAACGGCGAGCACCAATCCGGATGCGACGGCCGAGACAGAGTTCTTGAGCTGGCTCTGAAAGAACCGGTTGAGGGGGAAGAGGAAGGCGAAGGAGAGGTGCATGGGGATGAACCAGATGCACACGCGGCCCGCCTCTCGAGCTAGCTCGGCCGGCTCCCCCACCAGCTCCAGCAACGGGGTGGCCTGGATGTATACTGGGAGGAGGAGCACGGCGCATCCCAAGAGGACGATCCACGAGCGCTGCAGGTAGACTCCCAACATGTGGTGCTTCTTCGCACCGTAGGCTTGGCCGCAGAGGGTCTCCAGGGCGCTCGCCATGCCAAGCTGAACGATAAGGATTACACGCAGTAAAACTCTATACAATTCTCTGGCTTGGATTCTCCATATCGACGAGAATGAGAATGATCATGATCAAGGAAGAATAAAGACATGCCATGAGACCAAAGCTGAAGCCGGAGAAGGTAGCGGCGACGGACATGGCGGCGAGCTCAAGATCGCCGAGGTGACCGGCGAAGGACTGCGTGACCAAGTTCATGGAGTAGGACGTCGTCCTGAGAAATATAGCAGGGCCAACGATCCTCCATAGCTTCTTGCTTTCGTTCCATACTCTCCTTGGCAGTCCGGGCTCCAAAGCCTCACCGACTTCTCTATTCGTCAGAAGTGGAACCGCCTTCTCCTCTGTTATCATAGCTCTTTCTCCTCAAAGACGTTCCAAAGCGCAGGGAAGACGAAAGTGTTTGACTGGGTAATAAAATGAGGGGTGAGATTACAAAATGAGCGAATTCTAAAATAAAAAAAATCTCTCTTTTTAGAATTTTTAAGAAAATACTCTCATATTCATAATTAGCCGACGTTTTTTTTGTTTTTCTAATAACTATAATATCCTCATCTACTTACCTCTTTTCTCTCTTTTCCTATCGATTGATATATCGAGATGAATTAGTTTAGTTACAATATTTTTACTATCTTATGAAATTTTAATAATATAATGTAATGCAAAAACAAACTGTTACAACTGTTTCTGTACTATAAAAAAAATACATAGTGTTTTACATTACTTTTACACTATAAAAAAACAATATGTTTGTATAGGACAACATTATGATGTTGGCCTAATTTTGTTTTCTTATATGGCTTTATTTTTAAGGCTACAACCTATCTGTCCTTATTAATCAAATGTCCTCCTCGAGTTTCACGCTAAGGAAAATAAATCACTCGACATAAAATATCTAATGTTTTAGGATCTAAAGCCGTCTTTGATTTTGGTGACATGTAACACGAGATTGAAGGATCAATGACCGTTTACTGTGCCATAAATTGCAAGCAAAAGAGACATCATTCCCCTTAAAAGAAAAAGTCGATCATTCCAAAAACAAGACCTTATCTTACATGCTTAAGTAGGTCCTAATGATATATATATTTTTAGTTTGGTTAAATTTAACATGTAATTGAGTGACTAAGGACCATTTACAGTACCACAAATTGCAAATTAAAAAGCCATCAATTCCCTTAGCCGCACAAACAAATTAATTATGAGATATCTTACGTTTTAAGTACTTTCTACACACAGTGATAGCATTTCACACTATAACTTTTTTATTAATAGAAGGTGTTAGCTAACTTATTTAATGAAGATTTTGATAGCTTATCGTTTAGTTCTGAGTTCATATTTCACTTTTATCAATATTTTTTAAACATCAATGAGACTACTCGAAACTAATATTCATGATGTTGGCTACGCACGAAACTTGGAATTTTAATTGATTTAATTAAGTTGATCAATTATTTTTTTAATCTTCATCTCACGCATAAATATTCACTTAATCGACGCTACAAACTTCGTCAAACCCTCTACGGCTCTGCGAAGAATGCTGAAGTGGTCTTTATTAATTATGCTCAATTGCTTGTACCTGAACACCCATTTCTCTACATATCCAGACATGAGTTGCTTGGAAAACATACCTTGTGCTTACATCTGCAATCCATTCTGAATCTAATCTTTTGTCTCAGCATCTACAGGTCTCCACGGTGACCTCCATTGCTACTTTTCATGAGAGAGCAGTTGTGCTTCATGTCGTATTAATGTACATATTGATTACCCACTTGTTACTAACTTTGCGCTCTTTAGTTATGCTTCATTGACCTCCATTACTATTTTCCAAAAGAGAACAATTGTTTTTAATGTTGTATTAATAACTGGAACATGCGGTCGTACATATTGATCACCCGCTTATTATGCTGATATTGATATGCTACCAACTTCGTTGGTACAGTCAGACAGGTATTATCTCGTTATTATTTTCTTTGCACATAGAAACTAATAGGCCTGATAGTGATTCTGACATCGACAGTTTCTGAATTGTGAGTTTCGATTCTAAGCGATTTCGAGTATTGAATCATCGATTTCAATTATTGTAATTATGTAATCATGAGTACCGATTCGAACCATCGATTTCAATTAATAAAAAAAATATTCAAGATTCAAACTCAAGTCATTAAACTTTTGAGTTTAAAGTGTTAACCATTATACTATAAAATCTGTCTTAATTTTTATTTCTTCAGTTATTTTAGAATCGAATTAGAACTGAAATCGGTTTATAATTATTAGAATCGATTTGGTTCGCAAACATCTAAGTGCTATGAATAACGTCCCACCCAGTTGGTGTTGTGTTCTTGAATTAGTTGCTTTTGGAACGGTGATGAACGACTTATACTGACTTATAATTCCAATGGTACGGTCGCAATCATCCATAGGAAACAGTGGACCTCGAACCGTGTTTTGCTGCTGTATTCAATCAACATCCGACCTGCAATGATTCTTGGATGACAATACCTTGAATGGTTGCCATGTCAGAAAGGACGAATGATGCACTATTGATGGATCCTTTGTCTTCGGATGATCTCTACCATCAAGTGTCTTTTTTTTTTTTTATCTATAACCTTTGACTTTTATGCTTCGGCTTTGTTATTTCTTTTTCCAAGTTCGTATGCGTGAGTGCGTCGGTGTAGCTTTTTCCTTTTACTTCAACACATTTTTAATTAGGGATGATAATTTTGTAATGATATAAATTTCAAAAATCAGTAGAATAGGAGAAATTATTATTCGATTATCTCCACTCCAAAGCTCCTTCAAATCTATTATAGGATCCAATGACTTCTGCATAATGTATTCACATCATGTGAGGAAAACGATGGGATTGGTTTTTTATGGATGGAGATCGCATCACATTAAAATTTAGATATGGATGCGTAGAAGATAAGACAATTTCTGCATAATGAGAAAAGAACATTTCGAGAAAAAAAATAATTCCCATCATTTTATTTTTTTTATCAATAAAAATTCATCATGTAATGCGGATATATCACAACAATGCAAAATCAAAAAGATTTGCATTGTTCCAAAAGAGATTAAATAAAAAATAAACATTTGAGAATAATGGGAAAATGATATTTTGAGAGAAAAAACATCCTCATCATTATATTTTTCTACCAATGAAAACTCATCAATGTAACGGTGATAAATGACAGTCATGTAAGATTAAAAGGATTTACATTGTTCGAAAGAGATTGAATGGAATATAAGCATTTGAGCATAATACGAAAAGGATAATTTGAAAGAAAAATCATTCTCATCATTTTATTTTTCTACTACTTAAAGTTTATCGCGTAACAGAAATAGATGACAGTAAAAGATTTGCATTGTTCTAAAAGAGATTGAATGGAATATAAGCATTTGAGCATATTGGAAAAAGGATAATTTGAGAAAAAAATTATCCTCATCATTTTTTTTTCTTGTCGATGAAAGTTTATCATGTGATGGGGATCGATGACAGCCATGCAAGACTAGAAAGATTTAAATTATTTCAAAAGAGATTGAATGGAATATAAGCATTTGAGCATAATGGGAAAAGGATAATTTGAGAGAATAAATATCCTCATCATTCTATTTTTCTACCAATGAAAGCTCATTATGTAATACCCATTATGGCAATATGCTGAAATTTACCACCAGTTAATGACAATCAAATTAAAATCAATACCCATGCATTCACGGACTAGAGAAAGAATGACTGTTTTGAGAGGAACCCATACGGAGTATCAATAATCATCATTATTATAAAACATCGTAATGATAAATTATCAAGAAGAACAAAAGTTATAACTTTAGCGACTAAAATGTTTACATGCTCACGATTTATGTAATGAAATTTTCTTTATTTTCATTATATTAAAGTAAATTTTAATTTTTTTTCTATAAAAAATAAGTAATGTAAGAGAAAGAAGAACCTAGTTACAATATCATAACATGGATAGAAGATTGTACAAAAGCCATTCATGCATGCTCCTCATCACAGATGCAGAAGAAGGAATCTCTTGATTCATTCGATAAAAATTGCTGAAAGTTTAAGTAGATAAAAAATTAAAATTGGGATCAAACATTTGAAAATTAAATTGCAGAAATAATCATATTGATCAAGGAACATGAACGAATCATTCCATTTATTGAGCACTTTTTCTTCTCACACTAGTTGATTTATTTATAAAAATGAAAATAAAAGAATAGCCTGCTAATGAAATGGCCCATTTCTCCATTCGCGCACTTGCCTTGGCGCCTAACAACAAACAATATATGTATAAACATTATACACATGATATAAATAAAAGAGAATCTTCTTATGTGACACTATATCACATTTTTGGTTCTATGATGCCAGTATCGATCATTATTATCTTTATTTTCATTATATTAAAGTAAATTTTAATTTCTTTTATCTAGAAAAATAAGTAATGTAAGAGAATCTTCTTATCAAGCAGAGAGAATCTCTTGATACTGAAATTGCTAAATTGTAGGATACCGAGCGATAGTGATAACAACATCACCTTGCCACTAATAAAGCATCTTAGCTCAACTCATCCACTTGTTACAATATCATAACATGGATAAAACAATAATGCTCAACTGAATTTGTTATCATAACATGGATAAAACAATAATCTGAAGTCAACGAAATTAACCATTGACTTTCGCATCATTTGAGAAAAAAATAAAAACAGATGCACCTGAAGAGAGGAGCTTTTTCATAAAATCGTCTTAGAACTTTTAATAGGATTCATTCGATAAATATTATTTTTCTTAACCAAAATGAAGGAGTTTAAGTAGATAATAAAAAATTAAAATTAAAAACAATCATTTCAAACATTTGAAAATTAAATTGCAGAAATCGTTAATCATATTGATCAAGGAACATGAACGAATCATTCCATTTATTGAGCACTTTTTCTTCTCACACTAGTTGATTTATTTATAAAAATGAAAATAAAAGAATAGCCTGCTAACTTTTCCTTGAAATGGCCCATTTCTCCATTCGCGCACTTGCCTTCAGCGCCTAACAACAAACAATATATGTATAAACATTATACACATGATATAAATAAAAAGAGAAAAACTCTAATCCAATATATATGGAGGATGTTACCTCCTTATCCCAATCACATCTCATAGTGAGATAGATCAACACCACCGTTTGTACTGCAGTTCCACCTATCATTCCAGCCCAAACGCCCTGCAATGTGCATTCCATTTGATTAATAATGAACAAAACATGTTTTGCATGATTCCCACAAGTCAACATAAGTTAATCTTCTTTGATTACTTCGAGATCCCAATATTGTAGATTGTAATGTGGAAACAGTGAGAAGCAAGAACAAAACTAGTGTGTGTTTATGCTTTTCTTTTTCAAGGAGAATCTATTATATTAATGACGAAAACCAGTGTGTATGTTACTGTTGATCTAAAATGATCTTTTGTTTTGAGTAACTTCAATCACGAGCGTATGTTGGTGATACAATCTTCTGGAATTGCATTAAGAGAGAAACTATGAATGACTCGACAACATGATTTCATAGTGATACCGATTGATGCATCAGTATAAAAGTTCTAAAGATGTAGATATCACATACTCGAACGCCAAGGTGGAATACCCATCCCATGATAACCCCGACAGGGATCCCGATGAGGTAGTACGATCCAACGTTTACGTAAGCCACCGTTGCTTGCCACCCTGCGCCCACGGCTACACCTGTAGATCATATCCCACAGGCAGTGAAATGACATGTTCATTCTTCATAGCAGGAGCATATCTTCAAGATGTTGCACGAAGAGCAGCAGTTACCAGAAAGGATAGGTTGGATGCTGTTGAGTAGAATAGTGATGGCCAGGAGAAGAGAGAGCTTGTCCACAGCGTCGAGCACGACTGTGCTCGAGGAGAAGATGAGAGCAACCGTGTCGTGGAAAACCACGATAACACAGCAGTTGAAGAGGCCAATTACGGTGGAGGTGACTACTGAAACAACTGTGGCAAATTTGGCTCCCCTGCTGTTACCTGCGCCGAGCTCATTAGCCACTCGCACCCTTTGGATCAAAGCAAACAAATACCATGTTAAATCAGCTTCATGCAGGATGAAGACTCATTTGGTTGAGCAATTTAGCTATCTAGTTCTTGGAGGTCACCAGCATACCCAATGCCAGCGAAGAATGCCAGAGGAATCATCAGCTCCCAATTGTTAATGTTCATGCTGTTCCAGAAAGAAAAGTACAAGTCAGAGCTAAAGCTAGAACTCAACATCATACTCTGTTTCGGCCGATAATGAAAGCAGAGAAGTAGCTCATACCAGATAGAGATAGCATCCACTGCGATTTCAGCATTCTTCAGGCTCCCAGTGAGCAAGATGAGTACTACGTAATACCAGTTCTCCAAGCTGTACACGCTCCCACAGATAACAAAGTTAAGGAGATTATTGTATTACAAGATATTTAAGTCTTCATTCTATTTTTATATTGTCCTCTTTTATCGCCGTCATTTGTTTTATGCCAGCCTCTCTCACCACAATCCTCTCTTTCTTTCCCTTCTTTGATTCTTCTATTTCCGGCTTCATCTTGCTCTGTGTTATCATTATCTTCTCTCATGATTGCTGTGTCTCACAATCTCTCTCTCTCTTTCGCTCATTGTTATGCGCTTTCATGTTTGCCTTACTATAAAAATAGCGCAAGTAGATTATTTTTCTCTTTTATTTACATTGATGTGGTACAATTATAAGTGACTTGATATCAATGGCATTGAATTTGCCATTACGGAGTCAATAGAGATTTTTATCCAATGGCAGAGATGGAGATGCAGGCCAAATCAACGGAAAATTGCTTATCAACATTCTTAATGGATCCCGTGAATAACATACAGATCGATCTAGTCTATTTGGAACTGGTTGTTCAAGCTTGTTCTTGGGACAAATGATGACTATTTGTTGTCAAAGAGAACTTGGTAATTGCTGAGGCTGGTCCACTGTCTATATCCTACAGAGTCACCCACCAATCTTGGATTATGCCAAAGGCTAAGCTATAACCCGTCAAGGTTGGACTTTCTGGTGCAATGCCTATCAACCATGTCTCCTAAAGTTGCATGATGATGCTTTGCACGACCTAGTGACATCCATGAACGACTTTAACTCGTATTCGAAGATGGGGAACTGCAGCTGTGGGATGCAGGTTCAGTCGATGGTGCCCGTGGTTTAGGAAGCAGTGGGGTCGGCGAGCTTTCATTGCTGATGGCTGGATGAATGAGTTTTCCTGAAACCGGTATCCTCTAGTCAACTAAGGATCTCTTTGAGCTCAGCTAAGGTTATCCTTTCTTTTGCTAACTGCGTATCTCTGTGTGCTCAATTAGGGTTTAGGTTTTTGGCCTCGTTGTGACAAACATAATTATCCATGAACTATGTGAAACCACGTGAGCCAGCAAGCAGTGATTCATGGCACTGTGCTTTTACTACAGAGGACGCAGAGATGGAAGGCATCTGCAACCCTCTCCACTTCGATCTCTCATATCAATGCTTGGTGATCTTCATGTATTAATTCATACAAGAAAACAAGGAAAGAGTAAGAGAGAGACAGACGTACCAGAGCATGACACCAGAAGCAGCCGATAACTTGACGAACTCCCACAATTCCAAGAAGGCGTCCATGGAGAAGCCCTTCCAAGTCTGCGGACACCCCCCGCAGACCACGTAGGCGAACTGGCCCAGCACCTGGAGCCACCATGAGAAGCATAGCGTGAGCGCGGCACCCCGAAGGCCTTGATCCAACTTGTACACCACCAGCCAGCTGAGGAAGATGTGAACGGCGAGCACCAATCCGGATGCGACGGCCGAGACAGAGTTCTTGAGCTGGCTCTGAAAGAACCGGTTGAGGGGGAAGAGGAAGGCGAAGGAAAGGTGCATGGGGATGAACCAGATGCACACGCGGCCCGCCTCTCGAGCTAGCTCGGCCGGCTCCCCCACCAGCTCCAGCAACGGGGTGGCCTGGATGTATACTGGGAGGAGGAGCACGGCGCATCCGAAGAGGACGATCCACGAGCGCTGCAGGTAGACTCCCAACATGTGGTGCTTCTTCGCACCGTAGGCTTGGCCGCAGAGGGTCTCCAGGGCGCTCGCCATGCCAAGCTGAACGATCAGGATTACACGCAGTAAAACTCTATACAATTCTCTGGCTTGGATTCTCCATATCGACGAGAATGAGAATGATCATGATCAAGGAAGAATAAAGACATGCCATGAGGCCAAAGCTGAAGCTGGAGAAGGTAAAGGCGACGGACATGGCGGCGAGCTCGAGATCGCCGAGGTGACCGGCGAAGGCCTGCGTGATCAAGATCATTGAGTAGGACGTCGTCCTGAGAAATATAGCAGGGCCAACGATCCTCCATAGCTTCTTGCTTTCGTTCCATACTCTGCTTAGCAGTCCGGGCTCCGAAGCCTCACCGACTTCTCTATTCCGCAGAAGTGGAACCTCCTTCTCCTCTGTTATCATAGCTCTTTCTCCTTCTCAATGACGTTCCAAAGCGCAGGGAAGACGAAAGTGTTTGACTGGCTAATAAAATGAGGGGTGGGATTATAAAATGAGCGAATTCTCAAACAAAAAAAAAACTCTCTTTTAGGATTTTTAAGAAAAAACTCTCACATTCATAATTAGCCAACAGCGTCTTTTTGTTTTCTAATGATAGATATATGAATTAGTTCGGTTACAATATTTTTACTATCTTATGAAATTTTAATAATATAATGTAATGCAAAAACATAATGTTACAACTGTTTTTGTACTACAAAAAAATACATAGTGTTTTACATTACTTATACATTAAATAGTGTAACACGAGATTGAAGGACAAATGACCGTTTACCGTGCCGTAAATTGCAAGCAAAAGAGACATCGATCCCCTTTAAAAAAGGTCGATCATTCGAAAAACAAGACCTTATCTTACATGCTTAAGTAGGTTCTAATGATATTTTTTTTAGTTTGTTTAAATTTAACATGTTATTGAGTGACTTAGGACCATTTACACTACCACAAATTGCAAATTAAAAAGCCATCAATTTCCTTAGCCACACAAGCAAATTAGTTACGAGATATCTTACGTTTTAAGTAAAGCATTTCACACTATAATTTTTTTTATTAATAGAAGGTGTTTGCTAACTTAGTTAATAAAGAATTTGACGGCTTATCATAAAGTTCTGAGTTCATATTTCACTTTTATCATTTATTTTTATAAAAAAAATATTTTTTAAAAAAATCAATGAGTCTGGTCGAAACTAATATGCATGATGTTGACTACCCACGAAACCTGGAATTTTAATTGATTTAATTAAGTCTATCAATCATTTTTTTAATCCTCGTCTCACGCATAAATATTCACTTAACCGACGGTACGAACTTCTTCAAACCCTCCACAGCTCTGTGAAGAATGCTGAAGTGGTCTTTATTAATTATGCTCAATTGCTTGTACCTGAACACCCATTTCTCTACATATCCAGTCATGAGTTGTCTGGAAAAATAGAACTATAATCGGATCGATTCTAAGCGATTTCAATTATGGAATCGCCAATTTTAATTTTGTAATCAAGAGTTCTGATTCGAACCGTCAATTTTAATTAATAAAAAAATTTATCAAGATTCAAACTCAGGTCATTAAACTTTGAGTTTAAAGTGTTAACCATTATACTATAAAATCTGTCTTAATTTTTATTTTTTTAGTTATTTTAGATTCGAATTAGAACTGAAATCGGTTTATAATTATTAGAATCGATTTGGTTCGCAAACATCTAAGTGCTATGAATAACGTCCCACCCAGTTGGTGTTGTGTTACATTCATATATTTATCGACACGTGGCCAAGACGGTCGTATCCCACCCCGTAGTTTTGGTATTCTATCACTCGGGCTGCCTGCCGAGCTAAACACCAAATAGAAAAGCTTCCACAGGCATCCTCTTGCATCTCTCACTTGCTCCTGATCAATACATCATTTAATAGTCCTCCTCATGCATCTCCATATCTCGCCTTTCCTCCATCATCACGCGCACACACAGTCTCTCTCTTTTTCTTGCCTTAAGAAAGAGATGAGGAAACGGTCCAATATTTTCGTTTCTTGAACCCGAGAATGGTCCGAGGAGTTCAGGTAACTTCAGTTCTTCCTTTCTTGTAAGAAACATATCGTTGTTGCTTGGTGAATTTTGTTTGAGGACTTCGACTGTTGCATTCATTGGGTTTTCGTGTTTCACAAACACCATTTTGATCTCCCCTTTAGCTAGATGTTGAAAAATGATGGGGAGGATGATAGAATTCAATGATGTGTAGAGAAGAAATATAGAGAAAAGCACGAGGCATTGAACTATAAGATACGGTCTAAATATTGATTCCCAATTCACAAAAAGATAACGAAGTGTTCAAATTTTAATTTATTATTTCCAAAAGCAAAGTTCTTAAGAGTATGATTGCAGATGGTTGATTGGCTTTTTTCATATCAGTCTATCAGATTTCCTCTCGACATCAACTAATTCAGCCACAAAATTTCTGCCTCCTGTTTGATTCTTGAATTAGTTGCTTTTGGAACGAATTATACTGACTTATAATTCCAATGATACGGTCGCAATCATCCATAGGAAACAGTGGACCTCGAACCGTGCTTGGCTGCTGTATTCAATCAACATCCAACATGCAATGATTCACGGATGACAATACCTTGGACGGTTGCGATGACAGAAAGGACGAATGATGCACTGTTGATGGATCCTTGGTCTTCAGATGATCTCTAACATCAAGTGTCTTTTTTTTTTCTCTATAACTTTTGACTTTTATGCTTCGTCTTCGTTATTTCTTTTTCCAAGTTCGTATGCGTGAGTGCGTCAGTGTAGCTTTTTCCTTTTACTTCAACACGTTTTTAATTAGGGATGATAATTTTACATTGATATAAATTTCAAAAGTCAGTAGAATAGGAGAAATTATTATTCAATTATCTCCATTCCAAAGCTCCTTTTGCGAAATCACTCTTTCAAGTCTATTATAGGATCCAATGACTTCTGCATAATGCATTCACATCGTGTGAGGAAAACGACGGAATTCGATTTTTATGGGTGGAGATCACATCACGTTAAAGTTTAGATATGGATGCGTGGAACATAAGACATAATTTCTGCATAATGAGAAAAAAATAATTTGAGAAAAAAAATCATCCTCATCAGTCTATTTTTTACGAATGAAAATTTATGGGTGGAGATCACATCACAGTAATGCAAAATCGCAAAAAGATGTACATTGTTTCAAAAGATATTAAATAAAAAATAAATATTTGAGCATAATGGGAAAAAGATACTTTGAGAGAAAAATCATCCTCATCATTATATTTTTCTACCAATGAAAACTCATCAATGTAATGGGGATAATTGACAATCATGCAAGATCATAATAGGAAAAGGATAATTTGAAAGGAAAATCATTCTCATCATTTTATTTTTCTACTAATAAAAGTTTATCGTATAACAGAAATAGATGACAGCCACCGAAAAGATTTGCATTGTTCTAAAATAGATTGAATGGAATATAAGCATTTGAGCATAATGAGAAAAAGGATAATTGGAGAGAAAAATTATCTTCATCATTTTATTTTTCTATTGATGAAAGTTTATCATGTGACGGGGATCGGATCGATGATAACTATGTAAGATTGAAAAGATTTAAATTATTTCAAAAGAGATTGAATAGAATATAAGCATTTGAGCACAATGGGAAGAAGGATAATTTGAGAGAAAAATTATCCTCATCATTTTATTTTTCTATCTCATTATGTAACAGGGATAGATGACAACCATGCAAGATTGAAAAGATTTATATTATTCTAAAAGAAATTGAATAAAATATAAGCATTTGAGCATAATTTGGAAAGGATAATTTGAGAGAAAAATCATCCTCATTATTCTATTTTTCTACCAATGAAAACTCATCATGTAACGGGGATAGATGATAGCCATGCAGGATTAAAAAGATTTATATTATTCTAACAAAAATTGAATGAAATATAAACATTTGAGGGAAAGAACAATTTGGGAGAAATATCATCCTCATCATTCTATTTTTGTACTGATGAAATTTTATCATATAACGAAGATGGATGATAGTCATGCAAAGATCGAGAAGATTTATATTATTTATCATGTAACAATGATAGATGGCAGTCATGTAAGATCAGAAAGATTTACATTGTTGCAAAAAGGATTGAATGGAATGTAACCATTCGAGCAATAGGTATGAGAAGATTGTTCGACAACACAAACCATGTGCAACTCAAATACCAATGGTGAGTGTCAAAAGCTATATAGATGAATTCGGATGTTGATTTGCTTATCACGCTTGTGGTACAAGTGTTTGTAAGGGAACTCTTCCGTTTTCGAGCGTGTCATAGACTTCCATGCCACAATGATTTATGTCCTTAGTATAAAATTCTCTTTGTTATTGTTGCTGTTATTGCTAATGTTTAGACTTTATTTTTATCGATATACTCGGATTGATTAATATATTATCGTATAAGTAAGAGTTCTCATATGAATGCCATATATGTTATTTGATGTCATAAAATACATTTTATCTTTTTTTAATGTCTAAATTCCAAGCCCAAAGTCACTGGCGAAAGTGAATGTGATGTCAGGAAACCTGTTTGTATGTTGTATGTTATGTAGCATTAATTATTTGTGAGATACTAATGTAACGAGAAACTAACATGAGTTATATTTTATATAAAGTGATATTTTGCTTATTTTTATATTTATTTATATGATTATTTTTTATTTATTATATATTTGATCCATAAGAAATTTTTTTATCAGATTACATTTATTTATTAAAATAAAAATATATTTATTTATTTTAAATAAATGTTAAAAATATTAAAAGGATAAATTTATTATAATATATTCAGTAAAATTTTAAAATATAATTTTACCAAACAATACTTATATCAATATATATTTTATTTTATTTTTATCAAACAGCATCTTACAGCTATATATTCACTAAAAAAAACTACTCATTAAAAATAGAAACGATAGAGAGAGAGAGAGAGAGAGAGAGAGAGAGAGAGAGAGAGAGAGAGAGAGAGAGAGAGAGAGAGAGAGAGAGAGAGAGAGAGCATTATTAGCTGGTGCTTCCCTCAGTTCCCATAGCAAACTCCATGGATGTGGAAGGCCAAAACTCCAATCACCAGAACCAGGATGCCACTCCCCTGATGAGCAAAGGCCTGAGGAGGGTCCTCATCGCCCTCAACTGCGTCCTCATGGCGCTCGGCAACACCGGCGGCCCGCTCCTCCTCCGCCTCTACTACCGCAGCGGCGGGAAGCGTCAGTGGCTTTCGAGCTGGCTCTTGACAGGCGGATGGCCCCTCATCTTCCTCCCTCTCCTCATCACCTACCTCAACCGTCGCCGCCGCTGCCAACTCCGCCCCGGCAACCGCCACCCCGCCAAGCTCTTCTTCATCACCCTGCGACTCTTCCTCGCTTGCGCCTTCCTCGGCCTCCTCACCGGCCTCGACGACTTCCTCTACGCCTACGGGCTGCCTTTTCTCCCCGTCTCCACCTCGTCTCTCCTCATCTCCACCCAGCTGGCCTTCACGGCTTTCTTCGCCTTCCTCATAGTGAAGCAGAAGTTCACCCCGTACTCGATCAACTCTGTGGCATTGCTGACGGTCGGGGCGGCGATCTTGGGACTCCACGCAAGCTCCGACCGGCCGGACAACCTGACCAAGAGTGAGTACTACATGGGGTTCATCCTGACGCTGGGCTCGGCGGCGCTGTATGCGCTGATCCTGCCGCTGGTGGAGCTGATGTACTCCAAAGCGAAGCAGGCGATCACCTACACGCTGGTGATGGAGATGCAGTTGGTGATGGGGTTCTTCGCGACCGCTTTCTGCACTGTGGGGATGCTAGCGAACAAGGACTTCCAGGTGACCTTCGCTCTCCGCCTTGGGTTTCACGACTGCCAAGTCGATTCCTCCGACCGAGTCTTTTCGCATGTTAGATTCTCCGGGACGATATGATTAGGGAGAAGCTGATGACAAAAGCAATCACTCTGCAACTTCTCCCCTGTTTACTACTTTAATATCACAGGGAAAGTGATCCTCTGCACTTTGTTTCATTAGAAAACTCCACCAAAGTGACCCATAGTGCATAATTTAATTCGTCCCTATATTCATTACCCATCATTGACTGACCTATTTAGATCCAATTTCACTTGCTTTTCGTATAAGAAAGTACGGGCAATCTTTGTGTCGTGATTCCACCATCTCATTGAGTTGAACATGTTTCAGGCGATCCCACGAGAAGCAAGGCACTCCGACGGGGGGGAGTCCAGATACTACGTGATACTTGTTTGGAACGCCGTGGTCTGGCAATCCTTCTTCTTGGGCACAGTGGGTGTCATCTTCTGCGTGAACACGCTGCTCGCCGCCGTCCTCATCTCGGTGTTCATCCCGGTGACCGAGGTGTTGGCTGTCGTCTTCTTCAAAGAAAACTTCAGCAGCGAGAAGGGCGTCGCTCTCGCCCTCTCACTCTGGGGTTTGGCCTCCTACTGCTATGGAGAATACAGGCAAGAAAAGGCTAAGAAGGACAAAGCAGCTCCCAGTGATCAGGTCGCTTGAACTGCTGTACTATTTGTGATCAAAGAGAAATATTAATGGCTTGCTGCGTATTGATTAGAGATTGTTGATGGTGTGTATGTATATGGATCTGGACAGGATAAGAACTTGTCCATGAAACCTTTGAGAGCTTCCAATGGACTTTTGGAATCATATTAGCAATTACATGCGAATCTGCTCTTTTTGGGAACACTTGCAAAGAAATCAGCAGCAAAAGCAATTAAGCATATCACAATTACGTTAATCATTGTGTTTCCCCTTTCCTTTCAACATGTGAATCATTCTGTAATGTCTTCAGGCGTCATCATCATCATCACCACATAATGGTGGTGCTATTGTCAAAACTAGAATAGTTCATAGTGCTTTGTTTACCTGCACAGTAAGCTTGACTCTGTACTGAAAAACTATATATATATATATATATATGATTGACCACTTTTTTGTTTGACGTGAAAAGCCGACAAAGAGATGTTTTCAATTGCTCACATATCAACAGAACCCTTGACCCTCGGCTAACTTATCATCATCAATTCGTATCGACGACCACTAAATGGGCATCTTATTTTAAATTAACATGATAAGCAATGATTGAAACCAAATACCGATGTTTTGGGAAAAATCATGTAAATACGGAATAATACTTTTCCCTCTTTAGGTATCAAAATAAGTTTCTCATCAAAAATACCAACTTGATATTAAAAGCAAGTAACAACCAGAACAATATCAATAGCAGAACAATTGATCAATTAGACCGAATTTTTAACGTGAAAAACCCAATGCGGAAAAAATCACGAGACCGTAGTCCACTTCAAACTTCCACTATCACCAATAATGATAACAGGTTTATAATCTGTTATTCTCTCAAATAACAAGAGAATCACAATAACATTATCTTGACTGAATTATCATCTTAATAGGAAACTTAGATCTCATCAAGTAAACTTAGCAGGAAAGCACTTTAGAAAGGATAAACCGTAGATCAGTACCGTTAGGATTGTAGAGTTTACTGCAATGATTCTCCACGTCAAATCTGGGCCAAAACCGACGAAATTTGGTCACCGATCGTCAAGCAGAAAACTCAGAAAACCTAGTTTCTCTCTCTCCTCTTTCTTTCTCTCGCTGCCGCACGCTGCCGTTCGCACGCCGCTCGCTCCTTTCTCTTTTTCCTGCACAGTAACCTCGATAGAAACCCTTGGTTTCTATTTAATCAATTTTATCTGGTGCAAGCCCACATATGGGCTGGACCCAATAATTCTCCCCCTCTAGCTCATATGGTGGGTTGTACTAAGCCCGCTCTTTGCCTACAAGCTTCAAGCTTCTCCTTAGGCAAAGAGTTTACCAAGCTATAGATATGGTTCTCAAGCAAGGATCTCATCTCTTCTTGCATGACTTTAACTCATTCACTCTTGTGCTCATGTAGAATAGTTTCCTGGTAAGTTTCTGGCTCTCCCCCATCAGTAAACATAACATACTCATGTAGAGGATATCTAGTAGATGGTTGTCGCTCTCTTGTGGATCTTCTCAATGGAATCTCAACTGGTGGTGGTGGAGGTGTTTGCTCAGTTGGTTCAACTTTATCAACTGTAGGAGTATCATCACTAACATTCTCACCACATTCTTCTTCATCATTATCATCTCCCCCATGATCATCATGAACTATAGATGGAGGGCGAACCCAAACTCCAAGGAATATAAACAGAGGTTTCTGGCTTCTCAACAGTATCACCATTATTAAACAATTGGTCTTCAAGAAACACAACATCCCTGCTTCTAACAATCTTCTTGTTCACTGGATCCCATAATCTATACCCAAACTCTTCATGACCGTATCCCAAGAAAATATATGTCTTTGCCTTATTATCAAGCTTAGATCTCTTATCTTTGGGAATATGTACAAATGCTTTACACCCAAAGACTCTCAAATGATCATAAGATACATCTTTCCCTTTCCATACTCTCTCTGGAATATCACCTTGCAGAGGAACTGATGGAGAAAGATTTATTAAGTCAACTATAGTTCTCATATCCTCCCCCCAAAATGACTTAGATAACTTGGCGTAAGAAAGCATACACCTAATCCTTTCTTCAATTGTTCTGTTCATCCTTTCTGCCACACCGTTTTGTTGAGGAGTTTTTGGAACTGTCTTCTCAAGCCTGATACCATGAAACCTACAATAATTCTCAAAAGGACCCCTGTACTCGCCACCATTATCTGCTCGAACACTCTTCAGCTTTCTGCCAGTTTCTCTTTCAACACTAACATGAAATTCTTTGAAGACATCAAGTACCTGGTCTTTAGATTTCAAAGCAAAAGCCCAAACTTTTCTAGAATGATCATCAATAAATGTAACAAAATAAAGAGCTCCTCCAAGAGTTCTAGTTTGCATAGTACAGACATCAGTATGAACTAAATCAATAATATTTGATCTTCTAGATGACGGATAAGTATGAAATGCAACTCTATGTGTTTTTCCAACTAAGCAATGATCACAAGATTTAAGAGATGTACCTTGCAACTCTGGTAGGCGCTTTCTAGCAAGAGTTTGAAGTCCCTTCTCGCTGATATGACCAAGCCTCTTATGCCAAAGATCTATGCTTTCACCCTTTTGAATTGCATTAATCTCTCCTTTGTGTAGCTTAGCTTCCATAATATAAAAAGAGTTCAACTTCTTTCCTCTCGCCACAACTAGAGAACCTTTAGTGAGCTTCCATTTGCTTTCACCAAAATAATGTGTAAATCCCTCATCATCAAGTCTGCCTGTAGATATCAAATTCAGACGAATATCCGGAACATATCGACATCTCGAGTATTAATTTGCTCCCAAGATCTTGGTCTCTAAGCAAATATCTCCAATACCCACAATCTTGGATGTACCATTGTTTCCCATTCTAACATTGCCAAAATCACCAAGCAGTGTAGGATCTGAATAAATCATCATGAGAAGTAACATGAAATGAAGCACGAGTCAATTACCCGATTCTTGTCTGGTGCAAGACTAACACATCCATCATCACTACTTGATAATGATATCACTTTCAACAAAGAAGTATTGGTCTCTTTCTCATTTTTCTTCCTTTCATTCTGTTCTTGCTTCTAAAACTTACACTCTTTCTTCATATGACCTGGCCTGTTGCAGTGGAAACACCTGATATCTCTTCTAGACTTGGATCTTCCTCTGTAATTATGTGGATTTCTACTATGACTTCTTCCACGTCTTTCCTGTTTTTCAGTAACAAATGCACCAGAAGAAGATTCTCCCTGTTCTTTCCTTCTGGCATCCTCATTCGATGGCTGTCTTTAACCATGTCTATAGTTAGAGTTCCCTCTGGCGTGGAGTTACAAATTTGTCACCACATACGTTTTCCAACTTTCTGGTAAAGAGCTGAGAAGTAGCAATCCCTGCATTTCATGATCAATATTCATTTTCATAGCAACCAACTTGTTTGCAAGACTCTGAAATAGGCTTATGTGCTCAACAATGTTGTCACCATCTTTATACTTCAAATTAACAAGCCTTCTAAGGAGAGAAATTTTATTTCCCACTGTCTTTTTCGCAAACAGATTTTCTAGCCTTTGCCAAACAATATCAGCTCTAATTTCATCAGAAATATGCTCATGCAGATTTATATTCATCCATCTTCTAATATAAGCAATAGCTTTCCTGTGCTGGACTTCCCATTCTTCCTCATTCATAGTAGAGGGTTTTTCTTTAACTTTGATGGGCTTATACAAATCTTTGCAATAGAGCAAGTCTTCCATCATACGCCTCCAAGTGGAATAATTTGATGAGTTCAATTTAATCATACCATCTGATTCTTCTATTTCAATCACACAAGAAAATACTAGTAGCAAATAACAACCTACTGCTCTGATACCACTTGTTGGGAAAAAACCTGTAAATATGGAATAATACTTTTCCCTCTTTATGTATCAAAATAAGTTCCTCATCAAAAATACCAACTTGATATTAAAAGCAAGTAACAACCAGAACAATATCAATAGCAGAACAATTGATCAATCACAGGTGAGACCGAATTTTTAACGTGAAAAACCCAATGCGGGAAAAATCACGGGACCGTAATCCACTTCAAACTTCCACTATCACCAATAATGATAACATGTTTATAATATGTTCTTCTCTTAAATAACAAGAGGATCACAATAACATCAACATCAGATATCAAGATCATATATCTTAGAGATAGATCTCTTCTAAGAAAGGATTTAGATCTTACCAAGTAAACTTAGCAGGAAAGCACCTTAGAAAGGATAAACCGTAGATCAGTACCGTTAGGATTGTAGAGTTTACTGCAAAGATTCTCCACGTCAAATCTGGGCCAAAACCGACGAAGTTTGGTCACCGATCGTCAAGCAGAAAACTCAAAAAACCTAGTTCCTCTCTCTCTCCTCTTTCTCTCACTGCCGTTCGCACGCCGTCGCTCCTTTTTCTTTTTCCTGCACAGTAATCTCGATAGAAACCCTTGGTTCCTATTTAATCAATTGAATTGGGCTTAAGCCCAATTATCTGGTCCAAGCCTATGGGCTGGACCCAACATGATGTGACAGTTGGAAGTCTATGATTCTCCAACATTAAGATTTTTAATTCATTCGAAGCACTAATATTAGGCTGCCATGATCCAGGATGATTTTTGTTGAGTAAATACTATTAAATATTTAAATAAATAAATAAGTTATTAAAAAAACTAATTTTTTACTTTTTCTCTCTCATGGAGCATTTTATTTTTATTTTATTCTTATATAACACCTTTTATTATTAAAAAGATTGAGATTATCTTTATTACAACCTCTGCCCTGTATGTTGTCAGTTATCTCCTTTGTGTTTCGAGAATCAATCCCCATAGTGATATTGTTGTTATATTGACCTTCATTCCACTAAACGATGACTCCTAAGATTACAAGCCTCTCACCCCTGACTTCCTCAATAGAGGCATGGATAAGGACAAGCCCATGAATGAAGGAAAGCGATGCTATAGCAATCATTGCGAAAGATGCGACAAGGAGGAGAGAGAAAGAGGGTGTTAAGGGATCAATGAATAGGGTGTCGAGGGTTTAATAGCTATAGTAAGTATGGCTATCTAGGGTGACAATAAGGGATCAATAGAGGTGAAAGTTGACATGGAAGAGATCATCGAGATGACTCTTATTGCACTAATCGAGGAATCTATCGATCTTTTTGGAGACAAGACAAATGACAATAAACTTCTTCACCATCACGATATGGCCGTTGTCCGTCTTCACGAAGAAGTAAGAAGTACACACATAAAAAATATCACCCCTTAGGCCACCACCTACTTCTCCTTTGATGAGTCAACTCCATCGTACAATGGGATGAAAACAATCATAAGAGTAATACTATTATTTAGAAAATAAGGAATGTACTATCAAAATAAAAGAAAAAGGAGGTCCTCCGATGAAAGAAAAAAGGAAAAATTTAAGATTTTTCTTTGAAATTTGTCGTAAATAAATTATCAGATCGTTGTCACATCAAATTAGCTTCCTTGCGCATGTTGGTCTGATCATTTTCCATACTATCGGTGTGCACTACACATTCCCACGATTCTCTCAAAAATGGCTTTTGTCATGTCACTGGGAATCAGTGGAAATGAACACAGCCTCGGATCTGTCCATTTCTACCTCCTCCTTTTTATATTCTTCTCCAATCAGTTAGTGCACTGATTTCTATCTCAAAATCATCCATTATCCAAGTATTCCTCTTCGTTTCTCTGTCATGTAAATGTGACTCTTATTGCGACATATCAATTATGTTTGGAATCTTGGTATGGTTTTGAATAATCTGACCATATTACCACCTTGAGCGTGCGTTGCACCTGGGACGGTTGAGACGACACACAGGATGAACGATGCACTGTCGATGGATCCTTTGTCTTCAGATGATCTCTAACATAAAGTGTCATTTTTTTTTGTCTATAGCTTTTGACTTTTATGCTTAGGCTTTGTTATTTCTTTTTCCAAGTTCATGTGCATGAGTACGTCGGTGTAGCTTTTTCCTTTTACTTCATCAACACATTCCTGATTGGGGATGATAATTTTATATTGATATAAATTTCAAAAATCAGTGGAATAGGAGAAATTATTATTCAATTATCTCCACTCCAAAGCTCGTTTTGCGCCATGAAATCACTCTTTCAAGTCTATTATAGGATCCATATGACTTTTCTACATAATATATTCACGTCGTGTGAAGAAAGCAGCGGGATTGGTTTTTGTGAGCGGAGATCATATCACATTAAAGTTAGATATGGATGTATAGGAGATAAGGTGCGTTTCTGTATAATGGGAAAAACTTCATCACATAACACGCAAGATTGAAAAGATTTGCTTTGTTCCAAAAGTGTTTGAATGGAATATAATAAACATTTGAACGACAGGTGTGAGAAGAGCGTTTGACCCACACACCCTATGTGCAACTCCAAAACCAATGGCGAGTGTCGAAAGCTATACAGATGAATTGGGATGTTGATTTGCCTATGACACTCACGGGATAAGTGTTTGTTACGGAACTGAGTGTTTGCAAGGCAACTCTTCCATCTTCGAGCCTGTCATAGACTTCCATAATGCAATAGTTTGTGTCATGTCATGTAAATAACAAAATTTAGCAGCATAAAACTCTTCTTGTTGTTGTTGTTAATGTATAGATTTTTTTTTTATCTTTATCGAAAAATTCAGTCTTAAGTTTAAATTCATGTATAAAGGTCATATATGTCATTTCATATCATAAAATTTGTTCTAATTTTTTTTAATGTCAAGATTCTAAGCCCAAACCCACCAGTGGAAGTGACTGTGATGTCATGATTTTTTTTTTATAAAATGTTTATATTCTTTGATATGGCCACCAGTGGAAGTGAATGAAGGATGCATTTACAAATATATTTGAAATATCATATAAATTGATGTTTGGTTTTTTTTTAATTATATCTAGCTTGTATGTTAATGCTACCTCAACATCTCATCATTTTCGAAATATTAATATGATTTTTTAGATTTTGAAATACCTTATGATTTATCTAAAATTATAACATTGTCAAAGTGATGAAGTGAAAAGTAACATGATTTATATTTTCTATAAAGTGAAATTTTATTTATTTATTTTTATAAATTATTTTATATTTATTTATTATATATTTGGTCCAGAAGAATTTTTTTATAAAATTCATACATTCATTTGTTTATTTTTATTTATTTACTTATTAATTTAAATAAACATATATATATATATATATTTGAATAAATATAAAAAAGATAAATTTATCATAAAATATTTAATTATATCTTAAAATATAATTTTACCAAATAATACTTATATTAATTAATTTATTATTTACTAAACGCACAAAGCATTTCACAATTGCGCATTCATTCAAATTCCTTTCTTCAATTAACCATTAAAAATACAAATATATTCTCATACTAAGCATATATATTATTTATTTATCTACATTTATATTTGTATACACACACACATTATCTGGTGCTTCGCTCAGTTCCTTCGGCAAACTCCATGGATGTGGAAGGCCAAACCTCCAATCACCAGAACCAGGATGCCGCTCCTCTGACGAGCAAAGGCCTGAGGAGGGTCCTCATCGTCCTCAACTGCGTCCTCTTGGCGCTCGGCAACACCGGCGGCCCGCTCCTCCTCCGCCTCTACTTCCGCAGCGGCGGGAGCGTCAGTGGCTCTCGAGCTGGCTCGTGACCGGCGGATGGCCTATCATCTTCCTCCCTCTCCTCATCACCTACCTCCACCGCCGCCGCCGCCAAATCCGCCCCGGACACATCCACCCCACCAAGCTCTTCTTCATCACCCCGCGACTCTTCGTCGCTTGCGCCTTCATCGGCGTCTTCACCGGCCTCGACGACTTCCTCTACGCCTACGGGCTGGCTTTCCTCCCCGTCTCCACCTCGGCTCTCCTCCTGTCCACCCATCTGGCCTTCACGGCCTTCTTCGCCTTCCTCATAGTGAAGCAGAAGTTCACCCCGTTCTCAATCAACTCGGTGGCATTGCTGACGGTCGGGGTGGCGATCTTGGGACTCCACGTAAGCTCCGACCGGCCGGACAACGTGACCAAGAGTGAGTACTACATGGGGTTCATCCTGACGCTTGGCTCGGCGGCGCTGTATGCGCTGATCCTGCCGCTGGTGCAGATGATGTACGCCAAATCGAAGCAGGCGATCACCTACACGCTGGTGATGGAGATGCAGTTGGTGATGGGGTGCTTTGCGACGGCTTTCTGCACCGTTGGGATGCTGGTGAGCAAGGACTTCCAGGTGACCTTCTTTCACGACAGCCTGGCCGATTCCTCCGACCGAGTCTTTACTTATGTTAGATATGATTTAGAGAGAAGCTGATGACGAAAGCCAACACTGCAACTTCTCCCCTGTTTACTACTTGTTGTATCACATGGAAAGTGATCCTCTGCACTTTATTACAGTTGAAAACTCCACCAAGTGATCCATAATGCATAATTTAATTCGTCACTATGTTCACCACTCATCAGTGATTGACGTATTTAGATGCATTTCACTTGCTTTTCGTATAAGAAAGTACAGGCAATCTTTGTGTTGTGATTTCACCATCTTATTGAGTTCAACATGTCGCAGGCGATTCCACGTGAAGCAAGGCACTCCGAAGGGGGGGAGTCTAGATACTACGTGATACTTGTTTGGAGCGCCGTCTTCTGGCAATTCTTCTTCTTGGGCGCAGTGGGTGTCATCTTCTGCGTGAACACGCTGCTCGCCGCCATCGTCATCGCCGTGTTCATCCCGGTGACCGGGGTGTTGGGTGTCGTCTTCTTCGAGGAAAAATTCAGCAGCGAGAAGGGCGTCGCCCTCGTCCTCGCACTCTGGGGTTTGGCCTCCTACTGCTATGGAGAGTACAGGCAAGAAAAGGATAAGAAAGACGAAGCAACACCCAGTAATCAGGTTGTTTGAACTGCGGTACTTTTGCGATCAAAGAGAAATATTAATGGATTGAAGATTGATGACGGTGTGGATATGAATTTGGATAGAGGATAAGAACTTGTCCATGAAACCTTTGAGAGTTTCCCGTGTGCTTTTGGAATCATCTTAGCAATTACATGGGAATCACCTCTTTTGGGGAACACTTGCAGGGGAATCAGCAACTAAATGGCTGCTTGAACTTGCAATTAAGCACCTCACAGTCACCTGAATCATTCTGTCTTGCTTTCCTTCCAACATTTGAAGCTTCCTTGCGTATGCTGGTTTGATCATTTTCCATACCATCGTTGTGCACTACACATTCCCACGATTCGCTCTAAAATGGCCTTTGTCTTATCACTGGGAATCAGTGGAAATGAACACTACCTCCTCCTTTTCTATTCTTCTCCAATTAGTTAGTGCAGTGATTTCTACCTCAGAATCATCCTCAATGTGATTCTTATTGCGATATTTCAATTATATTTGGAATCTCGGCATGGTTTTGAATAATCTGACCATATTGCTACCTTGATCATGTGTTGCTGCTTGTTCCTGTATTGTACACTGGTCATCTCCATGATTCCGGGCACCTGCTTTGAGTCCTCTATACTCTCGAGTCCAAGTTGTAGAATCTGTCAAAGTCCAATTTTATAGATTCTGATCGATTGTCCAATGTGGAAGACGATTTGGAACCATCGCAAGTTGAGACATTGGGAGTTAAAAAGGTGATTTTGGCCGACCTTATAAAAGTATATCGAAAACGTTCGGACAATGCCTCTGACGTTTAAGTTCAAGAAAAGGTAACTTGTTTGATAGAGCCAGAAGAGGAGGCCGCCGCCACCAAGGGCGATCTCCGGAGCCGCGTTTTTTGTCTCCCATTACCCAAGCGACCTTTATTTATGCTCAAATGCTTGGTCCTGAGCAACTATTTCTCTGTATTCCCAGTCATGAGCCTTTGGATCTTCTCTTTAGCCAGATGTTGAATGAGCTGTGGAGAAGTAAGAGGCATTGAACTATAAACATATCTGAACTCATTACTAATTCCCAATGAAAAAAGATAATGAACTGATCAAATTTTATTTTATTTTTTCCAAAAGCAAAGTTCTTAGAGCATGATTGCGGATGGTTGATTGGTTTTTTTTCTTATCAAAGTCTATGAGATTTTTTTGGACATCAACTAATTAAGCCGCTAAATTTTCGTCTCCTGTTTGATTCTGGAATTAGTTGCTTTGGAATGATGCTACTTGTACTGACTTACAAATCCAATGATGCGGGCCCAATCATCTCTTGGAATCGGTGACCTCGAAAAATGTTCTATCGCTGTATTCAAACAACGCCCAACATGCAATGATTACCGGATGACGATTCCTTGGAACATCATTCAATGAACACTGAGGATTGAGGCCTGATAATATGCATCAGAACTGTGAAAAAGAAAATGGAAATTTTACATTCGTGGTGTTATTAAATTTTTGAATTGGATATGAATCAAGATTAGCACCACCAAATGATTAGGATTTAGACTCCGGTTTTTTTTTTTTTTCAGATTATGTCCTACAATTTTTTATTTTTCTCGAATAGTATTTTTTTTATTTTATAAATATCATTCCTCCTTATGATGTCCTTCCTCGCTTTCACCTTTGCCCTGTCATAAGGCGATGCTGCCCACTCATCACCGTCTTTATTTATTTTCTTTTGTTTCTCCATCAATCCTTTTCTTTCTTTTTAGAGATGATGTGATCTCATGATGAGAGCATGGGACAGAGATAACAGAGACAACTAGGGGTAGGGGATAAAATATTTACTTACCTTATATAGGAAAAATAAAAAATGAGTACCATATTGAAAAAAATAAAAAAGAGATTTTTTTCAGATAAATTGGTCATTAGGATTTAACAAATTTTAGTCTATCTAAATCAAACTAAAAATTTAATTCCTCAAATTATCTATTGTTTACTCCAATCCTAAAGAGTATTCAGATTCGATTTAAGTAGATCATGGGAAACTGAACACTTAATGTTAAACCGGCAACTCCGATGTCCATATGCTTCCTACATTCTTCTTTTCGCGCACGTCGATGTTCTCAGATCTGCGTGATTGCTGAAGGAAGCTGCTGCATGCTGTGTATTTGTCAGAAAGCGCAAAATTCTTGTACCATAACAACATAGGCACTAAGGCAAATAATTGGCGATCTTTCTCTTCTTGATGCTGTTGTTATTGCTGCTACTTTGCTTCGTTCACCTCAATGGCAAACCTAATCAATCAACACTGCTAAGCACACAGTTTCACCCTCAGGCGCAGACATAAGCATCCAAAACAAGAACAGTGTGCTAATTGAAATCTGAAACCAAGGCCACTGATTGGGGATGTTGGATTGGAGGTAGTCTTCATCTAGAAAGGCAAAAACTTGTAACCTTAGCCATCTGTCAGATCAGCCTTTATATGATGCATCGTTGATGGATGCTTTTTCTTCATCTGATCTATAAAAAAATAAATTGGAGTTTTTTTTTTCTTCCGGAAAGTACATTTTATTTTTAGAATTCTTTAACTTTATTTTTTTCTAATATATAAAATGTTTTTTATGTTTCCTTTTCAGATAGGTTCATAAGGTGACCTGGTCTAGTTATAAATTTTTACATTATATTATAGTATTTCAATAATACTCAAAAAAAATAATGGTAAAAAACACTATAACACGATGTGTCTGCATAAATTACGTAAAAATATTATGTTACAATGGAAATATTAGAAAAAAATATTATAACATAAAAATGAGAGAAAAAAAGAAAGAAAAAAGAGGGTGGATTGTTGCGATGGTTATATCAGATCACCTTATACGGGTCCATAGGAGAGTAGATAAGAGGAGGGAAAACGGGTCAGTGGTTGGGAGTATTTCATGTCAAAAATAAAAAAAATAAAAAAAAGAGTGGTGTTAAGAATTTTTGAAAAAACGAGGATATTTCTTGAAAAAAATAAAAAGATTTTTTTTAAAAAAATCGCTCATAATTTTATATTGATATAAAATTCAGTAGAATAGGAGAAATTATGATTCAATTATCTCCACTCCAAAGCTCATGAAACCACTGTATGAAGTCTATTATAGAATCCATAGAACTGTTCTATATAATGCATTCAAATCATGTGAGGATAACGATGGGATTCGTTTCTGTGGGCGGAGATCATATCGTGTGTTGGAGACAAGAATGGAGAAAGTACAAATTGACAGAAAAGTCATTCTCATCATCCTATAGCATCCACCCAGCTGGCCTTCACGGCCTTCTTCGCCTTCCTCATAGTGAAGCAGAAGTTCTCCCCGTACTCGATCAACTCGGTGGCGTTGCTGACGATCGGGGCGGTGATCCTAGGATTCCACGTGAGCTCCGACCGGCCGGACAACGTGACGAGAGGTGAGTACTACTTGGGGTTCATCCTGACGCTGGGAGCAGCAGCTCTGTATGGGCTGTTCCTGCCGCTGGTGGAGCTGATGTACTCCAAAGCGAAGCAGGCGATCACCTACACGCTGGTGATGGAGATGCAGTTGGTGATGGGGTTCTTCGCGACCGCTTTCTGCACCGTGGGGATGCTGGTGAACAAGGACTTCCAGGTGACCTTCTTTCTCTGCCTTGGGTTTCACGACCGCCAAGTCGATTCCTCCGGCCGAGTCTTGTCGCATGTTTGATTCTGCGAGACGATATGATTAGGGAGAAGCTGATGACGAAAGCAATGACTCTGCAAAGTCTCCCCTGTTCACACCACTCATTGGACCACTCCGCACTTTGGGACGGTGGAAAACTCCACCAAGCATTGTTTCCTACCACTATGCTCTTGATGACTCAGAATGCATAATTTAATTCGTCACTACATTCATTGCTCATCATCGATTGACCTATTTAGATCCATTTCATTGCTCTCCATATTATTAAGTACAGGCAATCTTTGTGTTGTGATTTCATCATCTCATCGAGTCGAACATGTTGCAGGCGATTCCACGTGAGGCAAGGCACTTCGAACTGGGGGAGTTTAGATACTACGTGGTACTTGTTTGGAACGCCGTCTTCTGGCAATTCTTCTTCCTGGGCACAGTGGGCGTCATTTTCTGCGTCAACACGCTGCTCGCCGGCATCCTCATCGCGGTGTTCATCCCGGTGACCGAGGTGTTGGGTGTCGTTTTCTTCAAGGAAAACTTCAGCAGCGAGAAGGGCGTCGCTCTCGGCCTCTCACTCTGGGGGTTGGCCTCCTACTCCTATGGAGAGTACAGGCAAGAAAAGGATAAGAAAGACAAAGCAACACCCAGTGATCAGGGTGCTTGAACTGCCGTACTTTTGTGAGCAAAGAGAAATATTAATGGCTTGCTACCTATTGATTAAAGATTGATGATGGTGTGGATATGAATTTGGATAGAGGATAAGAACTTGTCCATGAAACCTTTTGGAATCACATTGGCAACTCCATGGGAATCACCTCTTTTGGGGAACACTTGCAATGGAATCAGCAGCAAAAAGGCTGCTTGAACTTGCAATTAAGCATCTCAGTCACCTGAATCATTCTGTCTTGCTTTCCTTCCGACACTGGAAGCTTCCTTGCGCATGCTGGTTTGATCATTTTCCATACCATCGATGTGCACTACACATTCCCACCAGTCGCTCTAAAATGGCCTTTCTCATATCACTGGGAATCAGTGGAAATGAACACAGCCTCAGATCTCTCCATTTCTACCTCCTCCTTTTCTATTCATCTCCAATTAGTTAGTGAAGTGATTTCTATCTCAGAATCATCCATTATCCAAGTATTCCTCTTCGTTTCTCTATCATGTAAATGTGATTCTTATTGCGATATTTCAATTATCTTTGGAATCTTGGTATGGTTTTGAATAATCTGACTATATTACTACCTTGATCGTGTGTTGCTACTTGTTCCTGTATTGTACACTGGTCTTCTCCATGATTCGGGGCACCTGCTTTGAGTCCTCTACACTCGAGTCCAAGTTTTAGAATCTGTCAAGTCCAATTTGATAGATTCTGATTGATTGTCCGATGTGGAAGACAATTTGGAACCATCGCAAGTTGAGACATTGGGAGTCAATTTGGAACCATCGATGTGGAAATAGCAGTTCGATTCAGCAAAAAAATGAAATCGAAACTGAACCGTTTCATGAGGTTTCGATTTCAATTCTAGAATCACCAATTTTGATTTTAGGATGTCTTTCACAATATTATCGAGACTCATCCAAACATATCTATCTCCTCGTACCATTACCAAGACCGTGATGAAGGATGAGGAAGAGGGGAAACGAGACAATAGAAAACCATAGCCTATCTACGTGGCTTTAGAAAACCATAGCCTTAGATTAATATATTACTATGGAATTTTAAAACTACGGTAAAGATATAACATAATACACCATTTCATAAAATTATGACTGCTAATCGTTTATAACACCGCCAGTTGTGTGCAGCCTAAACTCACAATTGTTACAGTGCGTTTTAGTTGCGTCTTTCTTGTAAGAAAAATATTCTTGTTTTTGTTTGGTGAATTTGTTTGAAGACTAAACTATTGCATCCAGTGGGTTTTCATATTTCACAAACACCATCTTGGTCTTCTCTTTAGCCAGATGTTGACTGATCTGCAGACAAGTAAGAGGCATTGAACTACGAGATATGGTTTAACCTACACTTAATCTGAACTCAACATTAATTCCCAATAAAAAAAAGGATGATGAACAGATCAAATTTTAATTCATTATTTCCAAAAGCAAAGTTCTTAGAGCATGATCGCAGATGGTTGATTGGTTTTTTTCTTATCAAAGTCTATGGGATTTCCTAAATTTCTGTCTCTTGTTTGATTCTGGAATTAGTTTGCTTTAGGAATGGTGCCACTTATACTGATTTATAATTCCAATGATACGGGCCCAATCATCCCTTGGTATCAGTGACCTCCAAAAGGGTTCTGCTGCTGCATTCAATCAACGCCCAACAAGCAAGCATTATCCGATGGCAATTCCTTGGAACATCATTCGATGAATACTCGATGGAGATGATGGCTTGTAGGAGAGACAGTAGAATTATGCGAGGATTGAGGCTTCATAATATACATTAGAACGGTGAAAAAGAAAACAGATGCAACTTTCCATTTGTAGGAATTTTACATTATTTTTTTTTCAGATGATGTCCTTCATTTTTGTTTTTCTTGAATAATGTTCTTCCTCTTTTTGATACCCTTCCCCGCTCTCACCTCCACCCCACCATGTGGTGGTGACGCCCGCCCTTCGTGGCCTCCATCGATCCTTTCCTTCCTCTTTAGAGACGACAAGATTTCGTGGTGGGAGCACAGGACAAAGGCAATGGAAGGTGGGTGGCATCACCTTACGATGGGATGGAGGCGACTAGGAGAATGAGATAGGGCATTTACCAACATTCATTATATAGGAAAAACGAAAAATGAGTACCATATCCCAAAAAATGAAAAAGGGACTTTTTAGATAAATCGGCCATTAGGATTTAACAAAGTTTCTATAATTTTATAAATCCCCCCTCACTATCATTGGTCACTTGTCACTTCTCCTTCCGCACCTGTTCACTTGCTATCAGTCGCAACTTGCTCAACCATATATGCCACAGGAGGGAAGGAGTTGCCCAATGCTAGCCTCGCTAGAGAAGTTGGTGGTAGGTTTGTGGGTGAGGGTGAGCGAAGCGTGGAAGTGGCAAGCAAGGGCATGAGGGTTGAGTAAGAAATGATGGAATCATGAGCGAGACATTTATGAGATCAAAGAAAATATTAAACATCATTTGAGAAAAATAAAAATAGATACACCCAAAGAGAGGAGCTTTTTCATAAAATCGTCTTGGAACTTTTAATCGGATTCACTCAATAAATATTATTTTTTTAACTCAAGCTTGGAAGTGACAAGCGAGGGCATGAGGGTTGAGTAAGAAATGGTGAGATCAGAGGTGAGGCATTTATGAGATCTGAGAAAATATTGGGCAACATTTAAGAAAAATAAAAATAGATGCATCCGGAGATTTTTTTTATAAAATCGTCTTAGAACTTTTAATAGGATTCACTCAATAAGTATTATTTTTCTTAACCAAAATGAAGGAGTTTAAGTAGATAATAAAAAAAATAAAATTAAAAAGAATCATTTCAAGCCAATTGAAAATTAAATTTCAGAAATCGTTAATCATATTGATCAAGGAACATGAACGAAGCATTCCATTTATTAATCACTTTTTCGTCGCACACTAGTTGATTTATTTATAAAAATAAAAATAAAAGAATGTATTATGTTGTGTCATCTCTTTTTCTTCTTCTCGCCACAATAGCCTGCTAACTTTTCCTTGAAATGGCCCATTTCTCCATTCGTGCACTTGCCTTCAGCGCCTAACAACAAACAATAAATGTATAAACATTATACACATGATATAAATAAAAAGAGAAATTCTCTAATCCAATATATAAGCAGGATGTTACCTCCTTTTCCCAATCACATCTCACAGTGAGATAGATCAACACTACCGTTTGTACTGCAGTTCCACCTATCATTCCAGCCCAAACGCCCTGCAATGTGCATTCCATTTGATTAATAATGAACAAAACATGTTTTGCATGATTCCCACAAATCAACATAAGTTAATCTTCTTTGATTACTTCGAGATCCCAATATGGTAGATTGTAATGTGGAAACAGTGAGGAGCAAGAACAAAACTAGTGTGTTTATGCTTTTCTTTTTCAAGGAGAATCTATTATATTACGATGAAAACCAGTGTGTATGTTACTGTTGATCTAAAATGATCTTTTGTTTTGTATAACTTCAATCACGAGTGTATGTTGGTGATACAATCTTCTGGAGTTGCATTAGGAGAGAAACTATGAATGACTCGATAACATGATTTCAAAGTGATATCAATTGATGCATCAGTATAACATTTCTAAAGATATAGATATCACATACTCGAATGCCAAGGTGGAATACCCATCCCATGATAACCCCGACAGGGATACCGATGAGGTAGTACGATCCAACGTTTACGAAAGCTACCGTTGCTTGCCACCCTGCGCCCACGGCTACACCTGTAGATCATATCCCACAGGCAGTGAAATGGCATGTTCATTCTTGATAACAGGAGCACATGATCCTTCAAGATGTTGCACGAAGAGAAGCAGTTACCAGAAAGGATAGGTTGGATGCCGTTGAGTAGAATAGCGATGGCCAGGAGAAGAGAGAGCTTGTCCACAGCGTCGAGCACGACTGTGCTCGAGGAGAAGATGAGAGCCAACTTGTCGAGGAAAACCACGATAACACAGCAGTTGAAGAGGCCAATTACGGTGGAGGTGACTACTGAAACAACTGTGGCAAATTTGGCTCCCCTGCTGTTACCTGCGCCGAGCTCATTAGCCACTCGCACCCTTTGGATCAAAGCAAACAAATACCATGTTTAATCAGCTTCATGCAGAATGAAGACTCATTTGGTTGAGCAATTTAGCTATCTAGTTCTTGCAGGTCACCAGCATACCCAGTGCCAGCGAAGAATGCCAGAGGAATCATCAGCTCCCAATTGTTAATGTTCATGCTGTTCCAGAAAGAAAAGTACAAGTCAGAGCTAAAGCTAGAACTCAACATCATACTCTGTTTCGGCCGATAATGAAAGCGGAGAAGTAGCTCATACCAGATAGAGATAGCATCCACTGCGATTTCAGCATTCTTCAGGCTCCCAGTGAGCAAGATGAGTACTCTGTAATACCAGTTCTCCAAGCTGTACACGCCCCGAGATAAGCAAGTTAAGGAGATTATTGGATTACAAGATATTTAACTCTTCATTATATTTTTATGTTGTCCTCTTTTCTCGTCGTCATTTGCTCTATGCCACCCTCTCTCACCACTATCCTCTCTTTCTTTCCCTTTTTTGATTCTTCTATTTTCGGCTACATCTTGTTCTCTGTTATCATCATCTTCTCTCATGATTCCTGTCTCACAATCACTCTCTCTCTCGCTCATTGTTATGCTCTTTCATGTTTGCCCTACTATAAAAATAGCATAAGTTATTTTTCTGTTTTATTTGCATTGATGTGGTACAATGATTAGTGACTTGATATCAATGGCATTGAATTTGCCATTGCGGAGTCAATAGATATCTTTATCCAATGGCAGAGATGGAGATGCATAGCAAGATAGAGGTTTACTTGCTGACCAAATCAACGGAAAATTGCTTGTCAACATTCTTAATGGATCCCGTGAATAATATACAGATCGATCTAGTCTATTTGGAACTGGTTGTTCAAGCTTGTTCTTGGGATAAATGATGACTATTTGTTGTCAAAGAGAACTTGGTAATTGCTTTGGCTAGTACACTCTCTATATCCTATAGAGCCACCCACCAATCTTGGATTATGCCAAAGGCTAAGCTGTCACCCAATCATGGTTGGACTTTCGGGTGCAATGCCTATCAACCATGGCTCCTAAAGTTGCATGATGATGCTTTGCACGACCTAGTGACATCCACGCATGACTTTAACTCGTGTTCGTAGATGGGAACTGCAGCTGTGGGATGCAGGTTCAGTCGATGGTGCCCGTGGTTTAGGAAGCAGTGGGGTCAGCGAGCTTTCATTGCTGATGGCTGGATGAATGAGTTTTCCTGAAACCGGCATCCTCTAGTCAACTAAGGATCTCTTTGAACTCAGCTAAGGTTATCCTCTCTTTTGCTAACTGCGGATTTCTGTGTGCTCAATTAGGGCTTAGGTTTTTGACCTCGTTGTGACAAACATAATTACCCATGAGCTATGTGAAACCAGCGAGCAGTGATTCATGGTACTGTGCTTTTACTATAGAGGACGCAGAAATGGAAGGCATCTGCAACCCTCTCCACTTCAATCTCTCATATCAATGCTTGGTGATCTTCATGTATTAATTCATACAAGAAAACAAGGAAAGAGTAAGAGAGAGACAGACGTACCAGAGCATGACACCAGAAGCAGCCGATAACTTGACGAACTCCCACAATTCCAAGAAGGCGTCCATGGAGAAGCCCTTCCAAGTCTGCGGACACCCCCCGCAGACCACGTAGGCGAACTGGCCCAGCACCTGGAGCCACCATGAGAAGCATAGCGTGAGCGAGGCACCCCGAAGGCCTTGATCCAACTTGTACACCACCAGCCAGCTGAGGAAGATGTGAACGGCGAGCACCAATCCGGATGCGACGGCCGAGACCGAGTTCTTGAGCTGGCTCTGAAAGAACCGGTTGAGGGGGAAGAGGAAGGCGAAGGAAAAGTGTATGGGGATGAACCAGATGCACACGCGGCCCGCCTTTCGAGCTAAATCGGCCGGTTCCCCCACCAGCTCCAGCAACGGGGTGGCCTGGATGTATACTGGGAGGAGGAGCACGGCGCATCCGAAGAGGACGATCCACGAGCGCTGCAGGTAGACTCCCAACATGTGGTGCTTCTTCGCACCGTAGGCTTGGCCGCAGAGGGTCTCCAGGGCGCTCGCCATGCCAAGCTGAGCGATGAGGATTACACGCTGTAAAACTCTATACAATTCTCTGGCTTGGATTCTCCATATCGACGAGAATGAGAATGATCATGATCAAGGAAGAATAAAGACATGCCATGAGACCAAAGCTGAAGCCGGAGAAGGTAGCGGCGACGGACATGGCGGCGAGCTCAAGATCGCCGAGGTGACCGGCGAAGGACTGCGTGACCAAGTTCATGGAGTAGGACGTCGTCCTGAGAAATATAGCAGGGCCAACGATCCTCCATAGCTTCTTGCTTTCGTTCCATACTCTCCTTGGCAGTCCGGGCTCCAAAGCCTCACCGACTTCTCTATTCGTCAGAAGTGGAACCGCCTTCTCCTCTGTTATCATAGCTCTTTCTCCTCAAAGACGTTCCAAAGCGCAGGGAAGACGAAAGTGTTTGACTGGGTAATAAAATGAGGGTGAGATTACAAAATGAGCGAATTCTAAAATTAAAAAAACTCTCTTTTAGAATTTTTAAGAAAATACTCTCATATTCATAATTAGCCGACGTTTTTTTGTTTTTCTAATAACTATAATATCCTCATCTACTTACCTCTTTTCTCTCTTTTCCTATCGATTGATATATCGAGATGAATTAGTTTAGTTACAATATTTTTACTATCTTATGAAATTTTAATAATATAATGTAATGCAAAAACAAAATGTTACAACTGTTTCTGTACTATAAGAAAAATACATAGTGTTTTACATTACTTTTACACTATAAAAAAACAATATGTTTGTATAGGACAACATTATGATGTTGGCCTAATTTTGTTTTCTTATATGGCTTTATTTTTAAGGCTACAACCTATCTGTCCTTATTAATCAAATGTCCTCCTCGAGTTTCACGCTAAGGAAAATAAATCACTCAACATAAAATATCTAATGTTTTAGGATCTAAAGCCGTCTTTGATTTTGGTGACATGTAACACGAGATTGAAGGATCAATGACCGTTTACTGTGCCATAAATTGCAAGCAAAAGAGACATCATTCCCCTTAAAAGAAAAAGTCGATCATTCCAAAAACAAGACCTTATCTTACATGCTTAAGTAGGTCCTAATGATATATATATTTTTAGTTTGGTTAAATTTAACATGTAATTGAGTGACTAAGGACCATTTACAGTACCACAAATTGCAAATTAAAAGCCATCAATTCCCTTAGCCGCACAAACAAATTAATTATGAGATATCTTACGTTTTAAGTACTTTCTACACACAGTGATAGCATTTCACACTATAACTTTTTTATTAATAGAAGGTGTTAGCTAACTTATTTAATGAAGATTTTGATAGCTTATCGTTTAGTTCTGAGTTCATATTTCACTTTTATCAATATTTTTTAAACATCAATGAGACTAGTCGAAACTAATATTCATGATGTTGGCTACGCACGAAACTTGGAATTTTAATTGATTTAATTAAGTTGATCAATTATTTTTTTAATCTTCATCTCACGCATAAATATTCACTTAATCGACGCTACAAACTTCGTCAAACCCTCTACGGCTCTGCGAAGAATGCTGAAGTGGTCTTTATTAATTATGCTCAATTGCTTGTACCTGAACACCCATTTCTCTACATATCCAGACATGAGTTGCTTGGAAAACATACCTTGTGCTTACATCTGCAATCCATTCTGAATCTAATCTTTGTCTCAGCATCTACAGGTCTCCACGGTGACCTCCATTGCTACTTTTCATGAGAGAGCAGTTGTGCTTCATGTCGTATTAATGTACATATTGATTACCCACTTGTTACTAACTTTGCGCTCTTTAGTTATGCTTCATTGACCTCCATTACTATTTTCCAAAAGAGAACAATTGTTTTTAATGTTGTATTAATAACTGGAACATGCGGTCGTACATATTGATCACCCGCTTATTATGCTGATATTGATATGCTACCAACTTCGTTGGTACAGTCAGACAGGTATTATCTCGTTATTATTTTCTTTGCACATAGAAACTAATAGGCCTGATAGTGATTCTGACATCGACAGTTTCTGAATTGTGAGTTTCGATTCTAAGCGATTTCGAGTATTGAATCATCAGTTGTAATTATTGTAATTATGTAATCATGAGTACCGATTCGAACCATCGATTTCAATTAATAAAAAAAATATTCAAGATTCAAACTCAAGTCATTAAACTTTTGAGTTTAAAGTGTTAACCATTATATTATAAAATCTGTCTTAATTTTTATTTTTTTTCAGTTGTTTTAGAATCGAATTAGAACTGAAATCGGTTTATAATTATTAGAATCGATTTGGTTTGCAAACATCTAAGTGCTATGAATAACGTCCCACCCAGATGGTGTTGTGTTCTTGAATTAGTTGCTTTTGGAACGGTGATGAACGACTTATACTGACTTATAATTCCAATGGTACGGTCGCAATCATCCATAGGAAACAGTGGACCTCGAACCGTGTTTTGCTGCTGTATTCAATCAACATCCAACCTGCAATGATTCTTGGATGACAATACCTTGGATGGTTGCCATGTCAGAAAGGACGAATGATGCACTGTTGATGGATCCTTTGTCTTCGGATGATCTCTACCATCAAGTGTCTTCTTTTTTTTTTTTATCTATAACCTTTGACTTTTATGCTGCGGCTTTGTTATTTCTTTTTCCAAGTTCGTATGCGTGAGTGCGTCGGTGTAGCTTTTTCCTTTTACTTCAACACATTTTTAATTAGGGATGATAATTTTGTAATGATATAAATTTCAAAAATCAGTAGAATAGGAGAAATTATTATTCGATTATCTCCACTCCAAAGCTCCTTCAAATCTATTATAGGATCCAATGACTTCTGCATAATGTATTCACATCATGTGAGGAAAACGACGGGATTGGTTTTTTATGGATGGAGATCACATCACATTAAAATTTAGATATGGATGCGTAGAAGATAAAACAATTTCTGCATAATGAGAAAAGAACATTTCGAGAAAAAAAATAATTCCCATCATTTTATTTTTTTTATCAATAAAAATTCATCATGTAATGCGGATATATCACAACAATGCAAAATCAAAAAGATTTGCATTGTTCCAAAAGAGATTAAATAAAAAAATAAACATTTGAGAATAATGGGAAAATGATATTTTGAGAGAAAAAACATCCTCATCATTATATTTTTCTACCAATGAAAACTCATCAATGTAACGGTGATAAATGACAGTCATGTAAGATTAAAAGGATTTACATTGTTCGAAAGAGTTTGAATGGAATATAAGCATTTGAGCATAATACGAAAAGGATAATTTGAAAGAAAAATCATTCTCATCATTTTATATTTCTACTACTGAAAGTTTATCACATAACAGAAATAGATGACAGCAAAAGATTTGCATTGTTCTAAAAGATATTGAATGGAATATAAGCATTTGAGCATATTGAAAAAAGGATAATTTGAGAAAGAAATTATCCTCATCATTTTTTTTTCTTGTCGATGAAAGTTTATCATGTGACGGGGATCGATGACAGCCATGCAAGACTAGAAAGATTTAAATTATTTCAAAAGAGATTGAATGGAATATAAGCATTTGAGCATAATGGGAAAAGGATAATTTGAGAGAATAAATATCCTCATCATTCTATTTTTCTACCAATGAAAGCTCATTATGTAATACCCATTATGGCGATATGCTGAAATTTACCACCAGTTAATGACAATCAAATTAAAATCAATACCCATGCATTCACGGACTAGAGAAAGAATGACTGTTTTGAGAGGAACCCATACGAGAGTATCAATAATCATCATTATTATAAAACATCGCATCAGATAAATTATCAACAAAAAAGTTATAACTTTAGCGACTAAAATGTTTACATGCTCACGATTTATGTAATGAAATTTTCTTTTCTTTTTTTCTTCAGAAAGAAGAACCTAGCAACTGAGAAGATTGTACAAAAGCCATTCATGCATGCTCCTCATCACAGGCAGAAAGGAATCTCTTGATACGAAATTGCTAAGCTGTGGGATACCGACGATAGCGATAATAACAGCACCTTACCACTAATAAAGCCCACGTTAATGTAAGAGAATCTTCTTATGTGACACTATATTTTTTGGTTCTATGATGCCAACGATCGTCTTTATTTTCATTATATTAAAGTAAATTTTAATTTCTTTTATCTATAAAAAATAAGTAATGTAAGAGAATCTTCTTATCCGGTCTGCATATAGCTCAACTCATCCACTTGTTACAATATCATAACATGGATAAAACAATAATGCTGAATTTGTTATCCAGCTCGAGTCAACGAAATTAACCATTGACTTTCGCATCATTTGAGAAAAAAATAAAAACAGATGCACCTGAAGAGAGGAGCTTTTTCATAAAATCGTCTTAGAACTTTTAATAGGATTCATTCGATAAATATTATTTTTCTTAACCAAAATGAAGGAGTTTAAGTAGATAATAAAAAATTAAAATTAAAAACAATCATTTCAAACATTTGAAAATTAAATTGCAGAAATCGTTAATCATATTGATCAAGGAACATGAACGAATCATTCCATTTATTGAGCACTTTTTCTTCTCACACTAGTTGATTTATTTATAAAAATGAAAATAAAAGAATAGCCTGCTAACTTTTCCTTGAAATGGCCCATTTCTCCATTCGCGCACTTGCCTTCAGCGCCTAACAACAAACAATATATGTATAAACATTATACACATGATATAAATAAAAAGAGAAAAACTCTAATCCAATATATATGGAGGATGTTACCTCCTTATCCCAATCACATCTCATAGTGAGATAGATCAACACCACCGTTTTGTACTGCAGTTCCACCTATCATTCCAGCCCAAACGCCCTGCAATGTGCATTCCATTTGATTAATAATGAACAAAACATGTTTTGCATGATTCCCACAAGTCAACATAAGTTAATCTTCTTTGATTACTTGAGATCCCAATATTGTAGATTGTAATGTGGAAACAGTGAGAAGCAAGAACAAAACTAGTGTGTGTTTATGCTTTTCTTTTCAAGGAGAATCTATTATATTAATGACGAAAACCAGTGTGTATGTTACTGTTGATCTAAAATGATCTTTTGTTTTGAGTAACTTCAATCACGAGCGTATGTTGGTGATACAATCTTCTGGAATTGCATTAAGAGAGAAACTATGAATGACTCGACAACATGATTTCATAGTGATACCGATTGATGCATCAGTATAAAAGTTCTAAAGATGTAGATATCACATACTCGAACGCCAAGGTGGAATACCCATCCCATGATAACCCCGACAGGGATCCCGATGAGGTAGTACGATCCAACGTTTACGTAAGCCACCGTTGCTTGCCACCCTGCGCCCACGGCTACACCTGTAGATCATATCCCACAGGCAGTGAAATGGCATGTTCATTCTTCATAGCAGGAGCATATCTTCAAGATGTTGCACGAAGAGCAGCAGTTACCAGAAAGGATAGGTTGGATGCTGTTGAGTAGAATAGTGATGGCCAGGAGAAGAGAGAGCTGTGTTCACAGCGTCGAGCACGACTGTGCTCGAGGAGAAGATGAGAGCAACCGTGTCGTGGAAAACCACGATAACACAGCAGTTGAAGAGGCCAATTACGGTGGAGGTGACTACTGAAACAACTGTGGCAAATTTGGCTCCCTGCTGTTACCTGCGCCGAGCTCATTAGCCACTCGCACCCTTTGGATCAAAGCAAACAAATACCATGTTAAATCAGCTTCATGCAGGATGAAGACTCATTTGGTTGAGCAATTTAGCTATCTAGTTCTTGGAGGTCACCAGCATACCCAATGCCAGCGAAGAATGCCAGAGGAATCATCAGCTCCCAATTGTTAATGTTCATGCTGTTCCAGAAAGAAAAGTACAAGTCAGAGCTAAAGCTAGAACTCAACATCATACTCTGTTTCGGCCGATAATGAAAGCAGAGAAGTAGATCATACCAGATAGAGATAGCATCCACTGCGATTTCAGCATTCTTCAGGCTCCCAGTGAGCAAGATGAGTACTACGTAATACCAGTTCTCCAAGCTGTTCACGCTCCCACAGATAACAAAGTTAAGGAGATTATTGTATTACAAGATATTTAAGTCTTCATTCTATTTTTATATTGTCCTCTTTTATCGCCGTCATTTGTTTTATGCCAGCCTCTCTCACCACAATCCTCTCTTTCTTTCCCTTCTTTGATTCTTCTATTTCCGGCTTCATCTTGCTCTGTGTTATCATTATCTTCTCTCATGATTGCTGTGTCTCACAATCTCTCTCTCTCTTTCGCTCATTGTTATGCGCTTTCATGTTTGCCTTACTATAAAAATAGCGCAAGTAGATTATTTTTCTCTTTTATTTACATTGATGTGGTACAATTATAAGTGACTTGAAATCAATGGCATTGAATTTGCCATTACGGAGTCAATAGAGATTTTTATCCAATGGCAGAGATGGAGATGCAGGCCAAATCAACGGAAAATTGCTTATCAACATTCTTAATGGATCCCGTGAATAACATACAGATCGATCTAGTCTATTTGGAACTGGTTGTTCAAGCTTGTTCTTGGGACAAATGATGACTATTTGTTGTCAAAGAGAACTTGGTAATTGCTGAGGCTGGGCCACTGTCTATATCCTACAGAGTCACCCACCGATCTTGGCTTATGCCAAAGGCTAAGCTATAACCCGTCAAGGTTGGACTTTCTGGTGCAATGCCTATCAACCATGTCTCCTAAAGTTGCATGATGATGCTTTGCACGACCTAGTGACATCCATGAACGACTTTAACTCGTGTTCGAAGATGGGAACTGCAGCTGTGGGATGCAGGTTCAGTCGATGGTGCCCGTGGTTTAGGAAGCACTGGGGTCAGCGTGCTTTCATTGCTGATGGCTGGATGAATGAGTTTTCCTGAAACCGGTATCCTCTAGTCAACTAAGGATCTCTTTGAGCTCAGCTAAGGTTATCCTTTCTTTTGCTAACTGCGTATCTCTGTGTGCTCAATTAGGGGTTAGGTTTTTGGCCTCGTTGTGACAAACATAATTATCCATGAACCAGCAAGCAGTGATTCATGGCACTGTGCTTTTACTACAGAGGACGCAGAGATGGAAGGCATCTGCAACCCTCTCCACTTCGATCTCTCATATCAATGCTTGGTGATCTTCATGTATTAATTCATACAAGAAAACAAGGAAAGAGTAAGAGATAGAGACAGACGTACCAGAGCATGACACCAGAAGCAGCCGATAACTTGACGAACTCCCACAATTCCAAGAAGGCGTCCATGGAGAAGCCCTTCCAAGTCTGCGGACACCCCCCGCAGACCACGTAGGCGAACTGGCCCAGCACCTGGAGCCACCATGAGAAGCATAGCGTTAGCGCGGCACCCCGAAGGCCTTGATCCAACTTGTACACCACCAGCCAGCTGAGGAAGATGTGAACGGCGAGCACCAATCCGGATGCGACGGCCGAGACCGAGTTCTTGAGCTGGCTCTGAAAGAACCGGTTGAGGGGGAAGAGGAAGGCGAAGGAAAGGTGCATGGGGATGAACCAGATGCACACGCGGCCCGCCTCTCGAGCGAGCTCGGCCGGCTCCCCCACCAGCTCCAGCAACGGGGTGGCCTGGATGTATACTGGGAGGAGGAGCACGGCGCATCCGAAGAGGACGATCCACGAGCGCTGCAGGTAGACTCCCAACATGTGGTGCTTCTTCGCACCGTAGGCTTGGCCGCAGAGGGTCTCCAGGGCGCTCGCCATGCCAAGCTGAACGATAAGGATTACACGCAGTAAAACTCTATACAATTCTCTGGCTTGGATTCTCCATATCGACGAGAATGAGAATGATCATGATCAAGGAAGAATAAAGACATGCCATGAGGCCAAAGCTGAAGCTGGAGAAGGTAAATGCGACGGACATGGCGGCGAGCTCGAGATCGCCGAGGTGACCGGCGAAGGCCTGCGTGATCAAGATCATTGAGTAGGACGTCGTCCTGAGAAATATAGCAGGGCCAACGATCCTCCATAGCTTCGTGCTTTCGTTCCATACTCTGCTTAGCAGTCCGGGCTCCGAAGCCTCACCGACTTCTCTATTCCGCAGAAGTGGAACCTCCTTCTCCTCTGTTATCATAGCTCTTTCTCCTTCTCAATGACGTTCCAAAGCGCAGGGAAGACGAAAGTGTTTGAGTGGCTAATAAAATGAGCGAATTCTATATTAAAAAAAAACTCTCTTTTTAGGATTTTTAAGAAAAAACTCTCATATTCATAATTAGCCAACAACGTCTTTTTGTTTTTCTAATGATAGATATATGAATTAGTTCGGTTACAATATTTTTACTATCTTATGAAATTTTAATAATATAATGTAATGCAAAAACATAATGTTACAACTGTTTTTGAACTATAAAAAAATACATAGTGTTTTACATTACTTATACATTAAATAATGTAACACGAGATTGAAGGACAAATGACCGTTTACCGTGCCGTAAATTGCAAGCAAAAGAGACATAGATCCCCTTAAAAAAAGGTCGATCATTCGAAAAACAAGACCTTATCTTACATGCTTAAGTAGGTTCTAATGATATTTTTTTTTAGTTTGTTTAAATTTAACATGTTATTGAGTGACTTAGGACCATTTACACTACCACAAATTGCAAATTAAAAAGCCATCAATTTCCTTAGCCACACAAGCAAATTAGTTACGAGATATCTTACGTTTTAAGTACTTTCTACACGCAGTGATAGCATTTCACACTATAAATTTTTTTTATTAATAGAAGGTGTTAGCTAACTTAGTTAATAAAGATTTTGACGGCTTATAATAAAGTTCTGAGTGCATATTTCACTTTTATCATTTATTCTTATAAAAAAATATTTTTTAAAAAAAATCAATGAGTCTGGTCGAAACTAATATGCATGATGTTGACTACCCACGAAACCTGGAATTTTAATTGATTTAATTAAGTCTATCAATCATTTTTTTAATCTTCATCTCACGCATAAATATTTACTTAATCGGCGCTACAAACTTCTTCAAACCCTCTACGGCTCTGCGAAGAATGCTGAAGTGGTCTTTATTAATTATGCTCAATTGCTTGTACCTGAACACCCATTTCTCTACATATCCAGTCATGAGTTGTCTGGAAAAATAGAACTATAATCGGATCGATTCTAAGCGATTTCAATTATGGAATCGCCAATTTTAATTTTGTAATCATGAGTTCTGATTCGAACCGTCAATTTTAATTAATAAATTTTTTTATCAAGATTCAAACTCAGGTCATTAAACTTTGAGTTTAAAGTGTTAACCATTATACTATAAAATCTGTCTTAATTTTTATTTTTTTAGTTATTTTAGAATCGAATTAGAACTGAAATCGGTTTATAATTATTAGAATCGATTTGGTTCGCAAACATCTAAGTGCTATGAATAACGTCCCACCCAGTTGGTGTTGTGTTACATTCATATATTTATCGACACGTGGCCAAGACGGTCGTATCCCACCCCGTAGTTTTGGTATTCTATCACTCGGGCTGCCTGCCGAGCTAAACACCAAATAGAAAAGCTTCCACAGGCATCCTCTTGCATCTCTCACTTGCTCCTGATCAATACATCATTTAATAGTCCTCCTCATGCATCTCCATATCTCGCCTTTCCTCCATCATCACGCGCGCACACACAGTCTCTCTCTTTTTCTTGCCTTAAGAAAGAGATGAGGAAACGGTCCAATATTTTCGTTTCTTGAACCGAGAATGGTCCGAGGAGTTCAGGTAACTTCAGTTCTTCCTTTCTTGTAAGAAACATATCGTTGTTGCTTGGTGAATTTTGTTTGAGGACTTCGAATGTTGCATTCATTGGGTTTTCGTGTTTCACAAACACCATTTTGATCTCCCCTTTAGCTAGATGTTGAAAAATGATGGGGAGGATGATAGAATTCAATGATGTGTAGAGAAGAAATATAGAGAAAAGCACGAGGCATTGAACTATAAGATACGGTCTAAATATTGATTCCCAATTCACAAAAAGATAACGAAGTGTTCAAATTTTAATTTATTATTTCCAAAAGCAAAGTTCTTAAGAGTATGATTGCAGATGGTTGATTGGCTTTTTTCATATCAGTCTGTCAGATTTCCTCTCGACATCAACTAATTCAGCCACAAAATTTCTGCCTCCTGTTTGATTCTTGAATTAGTTGCTTTTGGAACGAATTATACTGACTTATAATCCCAATGATACGGTCGCAATCATCCATAGGAAACAGTGGACCTCGAACTGTGTTTGGCTGCTGTATTCAATCAACATCCAACATGCAATGATTCTCGGATGACAATACCTTGGACGGTTGCGATGACAGAAAGGACGAATGATGCACTGTTGATGGATCCTTGGTCTTCAGATGATCTCTAACATCAAGTGTCTTTTTTTTTCTCAATAACTTTTGACTTTTATGCTTCGGCTTCGTTATTTCTTTTTCCAAGTTCGTATGCGTGAGTGCGTCAGTGTAGCTTTTTCCTTTTACTTCAACACATTTTTAATTAGGGATGATAATTGTATATTGATATAAATTTCAAAAGTCAGTAGAATAGGAGAAATTATTATTCAATTATCTCCATTCCAAAGCTCCTTTTGCGAAATCACTCTTTCAAGTCTACTATAGGATCCAATGACTTCTGCATATTGCATTCACATCGTGTGAGGAAAACGACGGAATTGGTTTTTTATGGGTGGAGATCACATCACGTTAAAGTTTAGATATGGATGCGTGGAACATAAGACATAATTTCTGCATAATGAGAAAAAAATAATTTGAGAAAAAAAATCATCCTCATCATTCTATTTTTTACGAATGAAAATTTATGGGTGGAGATCACATCACAGTAATGCAAAATCGAAAAGATGTACATTGTTTCAAAAATATTAAATAAAAAATAAATATTTGAGCATAATGGGAAAAAGATACTTTGTGAGAAAAATCATCCTCATCATTATATTTTTCTACCAATGAAAACTCATCAATGTAATGGGGATAATTGACAATCATGCAAGATCATAATAGGAAAAGGATAATTTGAAAGGAAAATCATTCTCATCATTTTATTTTTCTACTAATAAAAGTTTATCATATAACAGAAATAGATGACAGCCACCGAAAAGATTTGCATTGTTCTAAAAGAGATTGAATCGAATATAAGCATTTGAGCATAATGAGAAAAAGGATAATTGGAGAGAAAAATTATCTTCATCATTTTATTTTTCTATTGATGAAAGTTTATCATGTGACGGGGATCGGATCGATGATAACTATGTAAGATTGAAAAGATTTAAATTATTTCAAAAGAGATTGAATAGAATATAAGCATTTGAGCACAATGGGAAAAAGGATAATTTGAGAGAAAAATCATTTTATTTTTCTATCTCATTATGTAACAGGGATAGATTACAACCATGCAAGATTGAAAAGATTTATATTATTCTAAAAGAAATTAAATAAAATATAAGCATTTGAGCATAATGAGGAAAGGATAATTTGAGAGAAAAATCATCCTCATCAGTCTATTTTTCTACCAATGAAAACTCATCATGTAACGGCGATAGATGACAGCCATGCAGGATTAAAAAGATTTACATTATTGTAACAAAAATTGAATGAAATATAAACATTTGAGGGAAAGAACAATTTGGGAGAAATATCATCCTCATCATTCTATTTTTGTACTGATGAAATTTTATCATATAACGAAGATGGATGATAGTCATGCAAAGATCGAGAAGATTTATATTATTTCTCATGTAACAATGATAGATGGCAGTCATGTAAGATCAGAAAGATTTACATTGTTGCAAAAAGGATTGAATGGAATGTAATCATTCGAGCAATAGGTATGAGAAGATTGTTCGACAACACAAACCATGTGCAACTCAAATACCAATGGTGAGTGTCAAAAGCTATATAGATGAATTCGGATGTTGATTTGCTTATCACACTTGTGGTACAAGTGTTTGTAAGGGAACTCTTTCGTTTTCGAGCGTGTCATAGACTTCCATGCCACAATGATTTATGTCCTTAGTATAAAATTCTCTTTGTTATTGTTGCTGTTATTGCTAATGTTTAGACATTATTTTTATCGATATACTCGGATTGATTAATATATTATCATATAAGTAAGAGTTCTCATATGAATGCCATATATGTTATTTGATGTCATAAAATACATTTTATCTTTTTTTAATGTCTAAATTCCAAGCCCAAAGTCACTGGCGAAAGTGAATGTGATGTCAGGAAACCCGTTTGTATGTTGTATGTTATGTAGCATTAATTATTTGTGAGATACTAATGTAACGAGAAACTAACATGATTTATATTTTATATAAAGTGATATTTTGCTTATTTTTATATTTATTTATATGATTATTTTTTATTTATTATATATTTGATCCATAAGAAATTTTTTATCAGATTACATTTATTTATTAAAATAAAAATATATTTATTTATTTTAAATAAATGTTAAAAATATTAAAAGGATAAATTTATTATAATATATTCAGTAAAATTTTAAAATATAATTTTACCAAACAATACTTATATCAATATATATTTTATTTTATTTTATTTTTATCAAACACATGAAGCATCTTACAACTATATATTAACTCAAAAAAAAATTAACTACTCATTAAAAATAGAAACGAGAGAGAGAGAGAGAGAGAGAGAGAGAGAGAGAGAGAGAGAGAGAGAGCATTAGCTGGTGCTTCTCTCAGTTCCCATAGCAAACTCCATGGATATGGAAGGCCAAAACTCCAATCACCAGAACCAGGATGCCACTCCCCTGATAAGCAAAGGCCTGAGGAGGGTCCTCATCGTCCTCAACTGCGTCCTCATGGCGCTCGGCAACACCGGCGGCCCGCTCCTCCTCCGCCTCTACTACCGCAGCGGCGGGAAGCGTCAGTGGCTTTCGAGCTGGCTCTTGACAGGCGGATGGCCCCTCATCTTCCTCCCTCTCCTCATCACCTACCTCCACCGTCGCCGCCGCTGCCAACTCCGCCCCGGCAACCGTCACCCCACCAAGCTCTTCTTCATCACCCTGCGACTCTTCCTCGCTTGCGCCTTCCTCGGCCTCCTCACCGGCCTCGACGACTTCCTCTACGCCTACGGGCTGTCTTTTCTCCCCGTCTCCACCTCGTCTCTCCTCATCTCCACCCAGCTGGCCTTCACGGCTTTCTTCGCCTTCCTCATAGTGAAGCAGAAGTTCACCCCGTACTCGATCAACTCGGTGGCATTGCTGACGGTCGGGGCGGCGATCTTGGGACTCCACGCAAGCTCCGACCGGCCGGACAACGTGACCAAGAGTGAGTACTACATGGGGTTCATCCTGACGCTGGGGGCGGCGGTGCTGTATGCGCTGATCCTGCCGCTGGTGGAGCTGATGTACTCCAAAGCGAAGCAGGCGATCACCTACACGCTGGTGATGGAGATGCAGTTGGTGATGGGGTTCTTCGCGACCGCTTTCTGCACTGTGGGGATGCTAGCGAACAAGGACTTCCAGGTGACCTTCGCTCTCCGCCTTGGGTTTCACGACTGCCAAGTCGATTCCTCCGACCGAGTCTTTTCGCATGTTAGATTCTCCGGGACGATATGATTAGGGAGAAGCTGATGACAAAAGCAATCACTCTGCAACTTCTCCCCTGTTTACTACTTTAATATCACAGGGAAAGTGATCCTCTGCACTTTGTTTCATTAGAAAACTCCACCAAAGTGACCCATAGTGCATAATTTAATTCGTCCCTATATTCATTACCCATCATTGACTGACCTATTTAGATCCAATTTCACTTGCTTTTCGTATAAGAAAGTACGGGCAATCTTTGTGTCGTGATTCCACCATCTCATTGAGTTGAACATGTTTCAGGCGATCCCACGAGAAGCAAGGCACTCCGACGGGGGGGAGTCCAGATACTACGTGATACTTGTTTGGAACGCCGTGGTCTGGCAATCCTTCTTCTTGGGCACAGTGGGTGTCATCTTCTGCGTGAACACGCTGCTCGCCGCCGTCCTCATCTCGGTGTTCATCCCGGTGACCGAGGTGTTGGCTGTCGTCTTCTTCAAAGAAAACTTCAGCAGCGAGAAGGGCGTCGCTCTCGCCCTCTCACTCTGGGGTTTGGCCTCCTACTGCTATGGAGAATACAGGCAAGAAAAGGCTAAGAAGGACAAAGCAGCTCCCAGTGATCAGGTCGCTTGAACTGCTGTACTATTTGTGATCAAAGAGAAATATTAATGGCTTGCTGCGTATTGATTAGAGATTGTTGATGGTGTGTATGTATATGGATCTGGACAGGATAAGAACTTGTCCATGAAACCTTTGAGAGCTTCCAATGGACTTTTGGAATCATATTAGCAATTACATGCGAATCAGCTCTTTTTGGGAACACTTGCAAAGAAATCAGCAGCAAAAGCAATTAAGCATATCACAATTACGTTAATCATTGTGTTTCCCCTTTCCTTTCAACATGTGAATCATTCTGTAATGTCTTCAGGCGTCATCATCATCATCACCACATAATGGTGGTGCTATTGTCAAAACTAGAATAGTTCATAGTGCTTTGTTTACCTGCACAGTAAGCTTGACTCTGTACTGAAAAACTATATATATATATATATGATTGACCACTTTTTTGTTTGACGTGAAAAGCCGACAAAGAGATGTTTTCAATTGCTCACATATCAACAGAACCCTTGACCCTCGGCTAACTTATCATCATCAATTCGTATCGACGACCACTAAATGGGCATCTTAATTTTAATTAACATGATAAGCAATGATTGAAACCAAATACCAGTCGCGATGTGACTATTGGAAGTCTATGATTCTCCAACATTAAGATTTTTAATTTATTCGAAGCACTAATATTAGGCTGCCATGATCCATGATCTAGGATGTTTTTTGTTGAGTAAATACTATTAAATATTTAAATAAATAAATAAGTTATTAAAAAAACTAAATTTTTACTTTTTCTCTCTCATGGAGCGTTTTATTTTTATTTTATTCTTATATAACACCTTTTATTATTTAAAAGATTGAGATTATCTTTATTACAATCTCTGCCCTGTATGTTGTCATAGATATTTCCATTGTGTTTTGAGAATCAATCCCTATAGTGATATTGTTGTTACATTGACCTTCATTTTACCCCCAAGATCACAAGCCTCTCACCCCTGACTTCCTCAATAGTGAATAAGGACAAGCCCATGAATGAAGGAAAGCGATGCGACAAGGAGGAGAGAGAAAGAGGGTGTTAGGGGATCAATGAATAGGGTGTCGAGGGTTTAATAGCAATAGTACGTATGGCTATCTAGGATGACAATAAGGGATCAATAGAGGTGAAAGTTGGCATGAGAGAGATCATCGAGATGACTCTTATTGCACTAATCGAGGATGAGGAATCTATCGATCTTTTTTGAGACAATACAAATGACAATATACTTCTCCACCATCATGATACGGCCATTGTCCGTCTTCACTTCATAAAAAATATCACCCCTTAGGCCACCACCTACTTCTCCTTTGATGAGTCAACTCCATCGTACAATGGGATGAAAACAATCATAAGAGTAATATTATTATTTAGAAAATAAAAAATGTACTATCAAAATAAAAGAAAAAGGAGGTCCTCCGATGAAAGAAAAAAGTAAAAATTTAAGATTTTTCTTTGAAATTTGTCGTAAATAAATTATCAGATCGTTGTCACATCAAATTAGCTTTCTTGCGCATGTTGGTCTGATCATTTTCCATACTATCGGTGTGCACTACACATTCCCACGATTCTCTCAAAAATGGCTTTTGGGAATCAGTGGAAATGAACACAGCCTCGGATCTGTCCATTTCTACCTCCTCCTTTTTATATTCTTCTCCAATCAGTTAGTGCACTGATTTCTATCTCAAAATCATCCATTATCCAAGTATTCCTCTTCGTTTCTCTGTCATGTAAATGTGACTCTTATTGCGACATATCAATTATGTTTGGAATCTTGATATGGTTTTGAATAATCTGACCATATTACCACCTTGAGCGTGCGTTGCACCTGGGACGGTTGAGATGACACACAGGATGAACGATGCACTGTCGATGGATCCTTTGTCTTCAGATGATCTCTAACATAAAGTGTCATTTTTTTGTGTCTATAGCTTTTGACTTTTATGCTTAGGCTTTGTTATTTCTTTTTCCAAGTTCATGTGCATGAGTACGTCGGTGTAGCTTTTTCCTTTTACTTCATCAACACATTCCTGATTGGGGATGATAATTTTATATTGATATAAATTTCAAAAATCAGTGGAATAGGATAAATTATTATTCAATTATCTCCACTCCAAAGCTCGTTTTGCGCCATGAAATCACTCTTTCAAGTCTATTATAGGATCCATATGACTTTTCTACATAATGTATTCACGTCGTGTGAAGAAAACGACGGGATTGGTTTTTTGTGAGCGGAGATCATATCACATTAAAGTTAGATATGGATGTATAGGAGATAAGGTGCGTTTCTGTATAATGGGAAAAACTTCATCACATAACACGCAAGATTGAAAAGATTTGCTTTGTTCCAAAAGTGTTTGAATGGAATATAATAAACATTTGAACGACAGGTGTGAGAAGAGCGTTTGACCCACACACCCTATGTGCAACTCCAAAACCAATGGCGAGTGTCGAAAGCTATACAGATGAATTGGGATGTTGATTTGCCTATGACACTCACGGGATAAGTGTTTGTTACGGAACTGAGTGTTTGCAAGGCAACTCTTCCATCTTCGAGCCTGTCATAGACTTCCATAATGCAATAGTTTGTGTCATGTCATGTAAATAACAAAATTTAGCAGCATAAAACTCTTGTTGTTGTTGTTGTTAATGTATAGATTTTTTTTAATCTTTATCGAAAAATTCAGTCTTAAGTTTAAATTCATGTATTAAGGTCATATATGTCATTTCATATCATAAAATTTGTTCTAATTTTTTTTAATGTCAAGATTCTAAGCCCAAACCCACCAGTGGAAGTGACTGTGATGTCATGAATCTTTTTTTATAAAATGTTTATATTCTTTGATATGGCTACCAGTGGAAGTGAATGAAGGATGCATTTATAAATATATTTGAAATATCATATAAATTGATGTTTGGTTTTTTTTTAATTATATCTAGCTTGTATGTTAATGCTACCTCAACATCTCATCATTTTCGAAATATTAATATGATTTTTTAGATTTTGAAATACCTTATGATTTATCTAAAATTATAACATTGTCAAAATGATGAAGTGAAAAGTAACATGATTTATATTTTCTATAAAGTGAAATTTTATTTATTTATTTTTATAAATTATTTTATATTTATTTATTATATATTTGGTCCAGAAGAATTTTTTTATAAAATTCATACATTCATTTGTTTATTTTTATTTATTTACTTATTAATTTAAATAAACATATATATATTTGAATAAATATAAAAAGATAAATTTATCATAAAATATTTAGTTATATTTTAAAATATAATTTTACCAAATAATACTTATATTAATTTATTTATTATTTACTAAACACACAAAGCATTTCACAATTGCGCATTCATTCAAATTCCTTTCTTCAATTATCCATTAAAAATACAAATATATTCTCATACTAAGCATATATATTATTTATTTATCTACATTTATGTTTATATACACACACACATTAGCTGGTGCTTCGCTCAGTTCCTTCGGCAAACTCCATGGATGTGGAAGGCCAAACCTCCAATCACCAGAACCAGGATGCCGCTCCTCTGACGAGCAAAGGCCTGAGGAGGGTCCTCATCGTCCTCAACTGCGTCCTCTTGGCGCTCGGCAACACCGGCGGCCCGCTCCTCCTCCGCCTCTACTTCCGCAGCGGCGGGAAGCGTCAGTGGCTCTCGAGCTGGCTCGTGACCGGCGGATGGCCTATCATCTTCCTCCCTCTCCTCATCACCTACCTCCACCGCCGCCGCCGCCAAATCCGCCCCGGACACATCCACCCCACCAAGCTCTTCTTCATCACCCCGCGACTCTTCGTCGCTTGCGCCTTCATCGGCGTCTTCACCGGCCTCGACGACTTCCTCTACGCCTACGGGCTGGCTTTCCTCCCCGTCTCCACCTCGGCTCTCCTCCTGTCCACCCATCTGGCCTTCACGGCCTTCTTCGCCTTCCTCATAGTGAAGCAGAAGTTCACCCCGTACTCAATCAACTCGGTGGCATTGCTGACGGTCGGGGCGGCGATCTTGGGACTCCACGTAAGCTCCGACCGGCCGGGCAACGTGACCAAGAGTGAATACTACATGGGGTTCATCCTGACGCTTGGCTCGGCGGCGCTGTATGCGCTGATCCTGCCGCTGGTGCAGCTGATGTACGCCAAATCGAAACAGGCGATCACCTACACGCTGGTGATGGAGATGCAGTTGGTGATGGGGTGCTTTGCGACGGCTTTCTGCACCGTTGGGATGCTGGTGAGCAAGGATTTCCAGGTGACCTTCTTTCACGGCAGCCTGGTCGATTCCTCCGACCGAGTCTTTACTCATGTTAGATATGATTTAGAGGGAAGCTGATGACGAAAGCAAACACTCTGCAACTTCTCCCGTTTACTACTTGTTGTATCACATGGAAAGTGATCCTCTGCACTTTATTACAGTTGAAAACTCCACCAAGTGATCCATAATGCATAATTTAATTCGTCACTATGTTCACCACTCATCAGTGATTGACGTATTTAGATGCATTTCACTTGCTTTTCGTATAAGAAAGTACAGGCAATCTTTGTGTTGTGATTTCACCATCTTATTGAGTTCAACATGTTGCAGGCGATTCCACGTGAAGCAAGGCACTCCGAAGGGGGGGAGTCTAGATACTACGTGATACTTGTTTGGAGCGCCGTCTTCTGGCAATTCTTCTTCTTGGGCGCAGTGGGTGTCATCTTCTGCGTGAACACGATGCTCGCCGCCATCGTCATCGCCGTGTTCATCCCGGTGACCGGGGTGTTGGGTGTCGTCTTCTTCGAGGAAAAATTCAGCAGCGAGAAGGGCGTCGCCCTCGTCCTCGCACTCTGGGGTTTGGCCTCCTACTGCTATGGAGAGTACAGGCAAGAAAAGGATAAGAAAGACGAAGCAACACCCAGTAATCAGGTTGTTTGAACTGCGGTACTTTTGCGATCAAAGAGAAATATTAATGGATTGCTACCGATCGATTGAAGATTGATGACGGTGTGGATATGAATTTGGATAGAGGATAAGAACTTGTCCGTGAAACCTTTGAGAGTTTCCCGTCTGCTTTTGGAATCATCTTAGCAATTACATGGGAATCACCTCTTTTGGGGAACACTTACAGAGGAATCAGCAGCTAAAAGGCTGCTTGAACTTGCAATTAAGCACCTCAGAGTCACCTGAATCATTCTGTCTTGCTTTCCTTCCAACATTTGAAGTTTCCTTGCGCATGCTGGTTTGATCATTTTCCATACCATCGTTGTGCACCACACATTCCCACGATTCGCTCTAAAATGGCCTTTGTCGTATCACTAGGAATCAGTGGAAATGAACACTACCTCCTCCTTTTTCTATTCTTCTCCAATTAGTTAGTGCAGTGATTTCTACCTCAGAATCATCCTAAATGTGATTCTTATTGCGATATTTCAATTATATTTGGAATCTCGGCATGGTTTTGAATAATCTGACCATACTGCTACCTTGATCGTGTGTTGCTGCTTGTTCCTGTATTGTACACTGGTCATCTCCATGATTCCGGGCACCTGCTTTGAGTCCTCTGTACTCTCGAGTCCAAGTTGTAGAATCTGTCAAAGTCCAATTTTATAGATTCTGATTGATTGTCCAATGTGGAAGACGATTTGGAACCATCGCAAGTTGAGACATTGGGAGTTAAAAGGTGATTTTGGCCGAACCCTATAAAAGTATATCGAAAACGTTCGGACAATGCCTCTGAGGTTTAAGTTCAAGAAAAGGTAACTTGCTTGATAGAGCCAGAAGAGGAGGCCGCCGCCACCGAGGGCGATCTCCGGAGCCGCGTTTTTTGTCTCCCATTACCCAAGCGACCTTTATTCATGCTCAAATGCTTGGTCCTGAGCAACTATTTCTCTGTATTCCCAGTCATGAGCCTTTGGATCTTCTCTTTAGCCAGATGTTGAATGAGCTGTGGAGAAGTAAGAGGCATTGAACTATAAACGTATCTGAACTCATTACTAATTCCCTATGAAAAAAGATAATGAACTGATCAAATTTTAGTTTATTTTTTCCAAAAGCAAAGTTCTTAGAGCATGATTGTGGATGGTTGATTGGTTCTTTTTCTTATCAAAGTCTATGAGATTTTTTTGGACATCAACTAATTAAGCCGCTAAATTTTCGTCTCCTGTTTGATTCTGGAATTAGTTGCTTTGGAATGATGCTACTTGTACTGACTTACAAATCCAATGATGCGGCCCCAATCATCTCTTGGAATCAGTGACCTCGAAAAATGTTCTATCGCTGTATTCAAACAACGCCCAACATGCAATGATTACCCGATGACGATTCCTTGGAACATCATTCAATGAACACTAAGGATTGAGGCCTGATAATATGCATCAGAACTGTGAAAAAGAAAATGGAAATTTTACATTCGTGGTGTTATTAAATTTTTGAATTGGATATGAATCAAGATTAGCACCACCAAATGATTAGGATTTAGACTCCGGTTTTTTTTTTTTTCAGATTATGTCCTACAACTTTTTATTTTTCTCGAATAGTATTTTTTTATTTTATAAATATCATTCCTCCTCGTGATGTCCTTCCTCGCTTTCACCTCTGCCCCGTCATAAGGCGATGCTGTCCACTCATCACCGTCTCTACTTATTTTCTTTTGTTTCTCCATCAATCCTTTTCTTTCTTTTTAGAGATGATGTGATCTCATGATGAGAGCATGGGATAGAGATAACGGAGAGTGGGCATCATTATCTTGTAATGGGACAGAGACAACTAGGGGTAAGGGATAAAATATTTACTGACCTTATATAGGAAAAATAAAAAATGAGTACCATAATGAAAAAAATAAAAAAGAGATTTTTTTTCAGATAAATTGGTCATTAGGATTTAACAAATTTTAGTCTATCTAAATCAAACTAAAAATTTAATTCCTCAAATTATCTATTGTTTACCCCAATCCTAAAGAGTATTCAGATTCGATTTACGTAGATCATGTGAAACTGCACACTTCCTTAATGTTAAACCGGCAACTCCGATGTCCATATGCTTCCTACATTCTTCTTTTCGCGCACGTCGATGTTCTCAGATCTGCGTGATTGCTGAAGGAAGCTGCTGCATGCTGTGTATTTGTCAGAAAGCGCAAAATTCTTGTACCATAACAACATAGGCACTAAGGCAAATAATTGGCGATCTTTCTCTTCTTGATGCTGTTGTTATTGCTGCTACTTTGCTTCGTTCACCTCAATGGCAAACCTAATCAATCAACACTGCTAAGCACACAGTTTCACCCTCAGGCGCAGACATAAGCATCCAAAACAAGAACAGTGTGCTAATTGAAATCTGAAACCAAGGCCACTGATCGGGGATGCTGGATTGGAGGTAGTCTTCATCTAGAAAGGAAAAACTTGTCACCTTAGCCATCTGTCAGATCAGCCTTTATATGATGCATCATTGATGGATGCTTTTTCTTCATCTGATCTATAAAAAAAATAAATTGGAGCTTTTTCTTCCTGAAAGTACATTTTATTTTTAGAATTCTTTAACTTTATTTTTTTTCTAATATATAAAATGTTTTTTATCTTTCCTTTTCAGATAGGTTCATAAGGTGAACTGGTCTAGTTATAAATTTTTACATTATATTATAGTATTTCAATAATACTCAAAAAAATAATGGTAAAAAACACGATGTGTCTGCATGAATTGCGTAAAAATATTATGTTACAATGGAAATATTAAAAAAAATGTTATAACATAAAAATGAGAGAAAAAAAGAAAGAAAAAAAAGGGTGGATTGTTGGGATGATTAGATGAGATTATCTTATACGGGTCCATAGGAGAGTAGATAAGAGGAGGGAATACAGGTCGATGGTTGGGAGTGTTTCATGTCAAAAAAAATAAAAAAAAAGAGTGGTGTTAAGAATTTTTGAAAAAACGAGGATATTTCTTGAAAAAAATAAAAATATTTTTTTAAAAAAAAATCGCTCATAATTTTATATTGATATAAAATTCAGTAGAATAGGAGAAATTATGATTCAATTATCTCCGCTCCAAAGCTCATGAAACCACTGTATGAAGTCTGTTATAGAATCCATAGAACTGTTCTATATAATGCATTCAAATCATGTGAGGATAACGATGGGATTCGTTTCTGTGGGCGGAGATCATATCATGTGTTGGAGACAAGAATGGAGAAAGTACAAATTGACAGAAAAATCATTCTCATCATCCTATTTTCGATCACTGAAATTTATCATACGAGGAGATTTGATGACAGCCATGCGAGACCGGAAGTTTTGCATTATTCCAAAAAAGCATGACTGGTGGATAAGCATTTGAATTATTGGTGTGAGAAAATGGCCAGCGTCGAAAGCCATACATTGTTCATTTGCCAACCACAGCTCATGTTACAAGGCAACTCTTCCATATTGGACGTGCCATGGAATTCCATGCTTCGATAAATCTGTGCCATGTCATGTAAATAACACAATTTAGCAGCATAAAACTCTCTTTGGTGGTGGTGTTAGTGTCTAAATTCTTTGATATGGCCACTAGCGGAGGTGATTATTGAAGTCCCTCTTCTAATATATATATATATATATATATCGTGGCACTGGCTGGTGCTTCTCCAAGTTCCCATAGCAAACGCCATGGATTTGGAAGGCCAAAACTCCAATCACCAGAACCAGGATGCCGCTCCCCAGATGAGCAAAGGCCTGAGGAGGGCCCTCATCGTCCTCAACTGCGTCCTCATTGCTCTCGGAAACACCGGCAGCCCGCTCCTCCTCCGCCTCTACTTCCGTAGCGGCGGGAAGCGTCAGTGGCTCTCGAGCTGGCTCGAGACCGGCGGATGGCCCTTCATCTTCGTCCCTCTCCTCATCACCTACCTCCACCGCCGCCGCCACCAAATCCGCCCCGGCCACATCCACCCCATTAAGCTCTTCTTCATCACCCCGCGACTCTTCCTCGCTTGCGCCTTCCTCGGCCTCCTCATCGGCCTCGACGACTTCCTCTACGCCTACGGGCTGTCTTTCCTCCCCGTCTCCACCTCGTCTCTCCTCGTATCCACCCAGCTGGCCTTCACGGCCTTCTTCGCCTTCCTCATAGTGAAGCAGAATTTCACCCCGTACTCGATCAACTCGGTGGCGTTGTTGACGGTCGGGGCGGTGATCCTAGGACTCCACGTGAGCTCCGACCGGCCGGACAACGTGACGAGGGGTCAGTACTACTTGGGGTTCATCCTGACGCTGGGGGCAGCAGCTCTGTATGGGCTGATCCTGCCGCTGGTGGAGCTGATGTACTCCAAAGCGAAGCAGGCGATCACCTACACGCTGGTGATGGAGATGCAGTTGGTGATGGGGTTCTTCGCGACGGCTTTCTGCACCGTGGGGATGCTGGTGAACAAGGACTTCCAGGTGACCTTCTTTCTCTGCCTTGGGTTTCACGACCGCCAAGTCGATTCCTCCGGCCGAGTCTTGTCGCATGTTTGCTTGATTCTGCGAGACGATGTGATTAGGGAGAAGCTGATGACGAAAGCAATCACTCTGCACAGTCGCCCCTGTTCACACTGCTCGTTGGATCACTCTGCACTTTGTCGCGGTGGAAAACTCCACCTAGCATTGTTTCCTACCACTATGCTCTTGATGACTCGTAATGCATAATTTAATTCGTCACTACATTCATTGCACATCATCGATTGACCTATTTAGATCCATTTCATTGCTTTCCATATTAGAATAAACAGGCAATCTTTGTGTTGTGATTTCACCATCTCATCGAGTCGAACATGTTGCAGGCGATTCCACGTGAGGCAAGGCACTTCGAACTGGGGGAGTTTAGATACTACGTGGTACTTGTTTGGAACGCCGTCTTCTGGCAATTCTTCTTCCTGGGCACAGTGGGCATCATCTTCTGCGTCAACACGCTGCTCGCCGGCATCCTCATCGCGGTGTTCATCCCGGTGACCGAGGTGTTGGGTGTCGTTTTCTTCAAGGAAAACTTCAGCAGCGAGAAGGGCGTCGCTCTCGGCCTCTCACTCTGGGGGTTGGCCTCCTACTCCTATGGAGAGTACAGGCAAGAAAAGGATAAGAAAGACAAAGCAACACCCAGTGATCAGGGTGCTTGAACTGCCGTACTTTTGTGAGCAAAGAGAAATATTAATGGCTTGCTACCTATTGATTAAAGATTGATGATGGTGTGGATATGAATTTGGATAGAGGATAAGAACTTGTCCATGAAACCTTTGGAATCACATTGGCAACTCCATGGGAATCACCTCTTTGGGGAACACTTGCAATGGAATCAGCAGCAAAAAGGCTGCTTGAACTTGCAATTAAGCATCTCAGTCACCTGAATCATTCTGTCTTGCTTTCCTTCCGACACTGGAAGCTTCCTTGCGCATGCTGGTTTGATCATTTTCCATACCATCGATGTGCACTACACATTCCCACCAGTCGCTCTAAAATGGCCTTTCTCATATCACTGGGAATCAGTGGAAATGAACACAGCCTCAGATCTCTCCATTTCTACCTCCTCCTTTTCTATTCATCTCCAATTAGTTAGTGAAGTGATTTCTATCTCAGAATCATCCATTATCCAAGTATTCCTCTTCGTTTCTCTATCATGTAAATGTGATTCTTATTGCGATATTTCAATTATCTTTGGAATCTTGGTATGGTTTTGAATAATCTGACTATATTACTACCTTGATCGTGTGTTGCTACTTGTTCCTGTATTGTACACTGGTCTTCTCCATGATTCGGGGCACCTGCTTTGAGTCCTCTACACTCGAGTCCAAGTTTTAGAATCTGTCAAGTCCAATTTGATAGATTCTGATTGATTGTCCGATGTGGAAGACAATTTGGAACCATCGCAAGTTGAGACATTGGGAGTCAATTTGGAACCATCGATGTGGAAATAACAGTTCGATTCAGCAAAAAAATGAAATCGAAACTGAACCGTTTCATGAGGTTTCGATTTCAATTCTAGAATCACCAATTTTGATTTTAGGATGTCTTTCACAATATTATCGAGACTCATCCAAACATATCTATCTCCTCGTACCATTACCAAGACCGTGATGAAGGATGAGGAAGAGGGGAAACGAGACAATAGAAAACCATAGCCTATCTACGTGGCTTTAGAAAACCATAGCCTTAGATTAATATATTACTATGGCATTTTAAAACTACGGTAAAGATATAACCTAATACACCATTTCATAAAATTATGACTGCTAATCATTTATAACACCGCCAGTTGTGTGCAGCCTAAACTCACAATTGTTACAGTGCGTTTTAGTTGCGTCTTTCTTGTAAGAAAAATATTCTTGTTTTTGTTTGGTGAATTTGTTTGAAGACTAAACTATTGCATCCAGTGGGTTTTCATATTTCACAAACACCATCTTGGTCTTCTCTTTAGCCAGATGTTGACTGATCTGCAGACAAGTAAGAGGCATTGAACTACGAGATATGGTTTAACCTACACTTAATCTGAACTCAACATTAATTCCCAATAAAAAAAAGGATGATGAACAGATCAAATTTTAATTCATTATTTCCAAAAGCAAAGTTCTTAGAGCATGATCGCAGATGGTTGATTGATTTTTTTCTTATCATAGTCTATGGGATTTCCTAAATTTCTGTCTCTTGTTTGATTCTGGAATTAGTTTGCTTTAGGAATGGTGCCACTTATACTGATTTATAATTCCAATGATACGGGCCCAATCATCCCTTGGTATCAGTGACCTCAAAAGGGTTCTGCTGCTGCATTCAATCAACGCCCAACAAGCAAGCATTATCTGATGGCAATTCCTTGGAACATCATTCGATGAATACTCGATGGAGATGATGGCTTGTAGGGAGAGAGACAGTAGAATTATGCGAGGATTGAGGCTTCATAATATACATTAGAACGGTGAAAAAGAAAACAGATGCAACTATCCATTTGTAGGAATTTTACATTTTTTTTTTTTCCTGATGATGTCCTTCATTTTTGTTTTTCTTGAATAATGTTCTTCCTCCTTTTGATACCCTTCCCCGCTCTCACCTCCACCCCACCATGTGGTGGTGACGCCCGCCCTTCGTGGCCTCCATCGATCCTTTCCTTCCTCTTTAGAGACGACAAGATTTCGTGGTGGGAGCACAGGACAAAGGCAATGGAAGGTGGGTGGCATCACCTTACGATGGGATGGAGGCGACTAGGAGAATGAGATAGGGCATTTACCAACATTCATTATATAGGAAAAACGAAAAATGAGTACCATATCCCAAAAAAATGAAAAATGGACTTTTTTAGATAAATCGGCCATTAGGATTTAACAAAGTTTCTATAATTTTATAAATCCCCCCTCACTATCATTGGTCACTTGTCACTTCTCCTTCCGCACCTGTTCACTTGCTATCAGTCGCAACTTGCTCAACCATATATGCCACAGGAGGGAAGGAGTTGCCCAATGCTAGCCTCGCTAGAGAAGTTGGTGGTAGGTTTGTGGGTGAGGGTGAGCGAAGCGTGGAAGTGGCAAGCAAGGGCATGAGGGTTGAGTAAGAAATGATGGAATCATGAGCGAGACATTTATGAGATCAAAGAAAATATTAAACATCATTTGAGAAAAATAAAAATAGATACACCCAAAGAGAGGAGCTTTTTCATAAAATCGTCTTGGAACTTTTAATCGGATTCACTCAATAAATATTATTTTTTTAACTCAAGCTTGGAAGTGACAAGCGAGGGCATGAGGGTTGAGTAAGAAATGGTGAGATCGAGGTGAGGCATTTATGAGATCGAGAAAATATTGGGCAACATTTAAGAAAAATAAAAATAGATGCATCCGGAGATTTTTTTTATAAAATCGTCTTAGAACTTTTAATAGGATTCACTCAATAAGTATTATTTTTCTTAACCAAAATGAAGGAGTTTAAGTAGATAATAAAAAAAAATAAAATTAAAAAGAATCATTTCAAGCCAATTGAAAATTAAATTTCAGAAATCGTTAATCATATTGATCAAGGAACATGAACGAAGCATTCCATTTATTAATCACTTTTTCGTCGCACACTAGTTGATTTATTTATAAAAATAAAAATAAAAGAATGTATTATGTTGTGTCATCTCTTTTTCTTCTTCTCGCCACAATAGCCTGCTAACTTTTCCTTGAAATGGCCCATTTCTCCATTCGTGCACTTGCCTTCAGTTACGCCTAACAACAAACAATAAATGTATAAACATTATACACATGATATAAATAAAAAGAGAAATTCTCTAATCCAATATATAAGCAGGATGTTACCTCCTTTTCCCAATCACATCTCACAGTGAGATAGATCAACACTACCGTTTGTACTGCAGTTCCACCTATCATTCCAGCCCAAACGCCCTGCAATGTGCATTCCATTTGATTAATAATGAACAAAACATGTTTTGCATGATTCCCACAAATCAACATAAGTTAATCTTCTTTGATTACTTCGAGATCCCAATATGGTAGATTGTAATGTGGAAACAGTGAGGAGCAAGAACAAAACTAGTGTGTTTATGCTTTTCTTTTTCAAGGAGAATCTATTATATTACGATGAAAACCAGTGTGTATGTTACTGTTGATCTAAAATGATCTTTTGTTTTGTATAACTTCAATCACGAGTGTATGTTGGTGATACAATCTTCTGGAGTTGCATTAGGAGAGAAACTATGAATGACTCGATAACATGATTTCAAAGTGATATCAATTGATGCATCAGTATAACATTTCTAAAGATATAGATATCACATACTCGAATGCCAAGGTGGAATACCCATCCCATGATAACCCCGACAGGGATACCGATGAGGTAGTACGATCCAACGTTTACGAAAGCTACCGTTGCTTGCCACCCTGCGCCCACGGCTACACCTGTAGATCATATCCCACAGGCAGTGAAATGGCATGTTCATTCTTGATAACAGGAGCACATGATCCTTCAAGATGTTGCACGAAGAGAAGCAGTTACCAGAAAGGATAGGTTGGATGCCGTTGAGTAGAATAGCGATGGCCAGGAGAAGAGAGAGCTTGTCCACAGCGTCGAGCACGACTGTGCTCGAGGAGAAGATGAGAGCCAACTTGTCGAGGAAAACCACGATAACACAGCAGTTGAAGAGGCCAATTACGGTGGAGGTGACTACTGAAACAACTGTGGCAAATTTGGCTCCCCTGCTGTTACCTGCGCCGAGCTCATTAGCCACTCGCACCCTTTGGATCAAAGCAAACAAATACCATGTTTAATCAGCTTCATGCAGAATGAAGACTCATTTGGTTGAGCAATTTAGCTATCTAGTTCTTGCAGGTCACCAGCATACCCAGTGCCAGCGAAGAATGCCAGAGGAATCATCAGCTCCCAATTGTTAATGTTCATGCTGTTCCAGAAAGAAAAGTACAAGTCAGAGCTAAAGCTAGAACTCAACATCATACTCTGTTTCGGCCGATAATGAAAGCGGAGAAGTAGCTCATACCAGATAGAGATAGCATCCACTGCGATTTCAGCATTCTTCAGGCTCCCAGTGAGCAAGATGAGTACTCTGTAATACCAGTTCTCCAAGCTGTACACGCTCCCCGAGATAAGCAAGTTAAGGAGATTATTGGATTACAAGATATTTAACTCTTCATTATATTTTTATGTTGTCCTCTTTTCTCGTCGTCATTTGCTCTATGCCACCCTCTCTCACCACTATCCTCTCTTTCTTTCCCTTTTTTGATTCTTCTATTTTCGGCTACATCTTGTTCTCTGTTATCATCATCTTCTCTCATGATTCCTGTCTCACAATCACTCTCTCTCTCGCTCATTGTTATGCTCTTTCATGTTTGCCCTACTATAAAAATAGCATAAGTTATTTTTCTGTTTTATTTGCATTGATGTGGTACAATGATTAGTGACTTGATATCAATGGCATTGAATTTGCCATTGCGGAGTCAATAGATATCTTTATCCAATGGCAGAGATGGAGATGCATAGCAAGATAGAGGTTTACTTGCTGACCAAATCAACGGAAAATTGCTTGTCAACATTCTTAATGGATCCCGTGAATAATATACAGATCGATCTAGTCTATTTGGAACTGGTTGTTCAAGCTTGTTCTTGGGATAAATGATGACTATTTGTTGTCAAAGAGAACTTGGTAATTGCTTTGGCTGGTACACTCTCTATATCCTATAGAGCCACCCACCAATCTTGGATTATGCCAAAGGCTAAGCTGTCACCCAATCATGGTTGGACTTTCGGGTGCAATGCCTATCAACCATGGCTCCTAAAGTTGCATGATGATGCTTTGCACGACCTAGTGACATCCACGCATGACTTTAACTCGTGTTCGTAGATGGGAACTGCAGCTGTGGGATGCAGGTTCAGTCAATGGTGCCCGTGGTTTAGGAAGCAGTGGGGTCATCTAGCTTTCAATGCCGATGGCTGGATGAATGAGTTTTCCTGAAACCGGCATCCTCTAGTCAACTAAGGATCTCTTTGAACTCAGCTAAGGTTATCCTCTCTTTTGCTAACTGCGGATTTCTGTGTGCTCAATTAGGGCTTAGGTTTTTGACCTCGTTGTGACAAACATAATTACCCATGAGCTATGTGAAACCATGTGAACCAGCGAGCAGTGATTCATGGTACTGTGCTTTTACTATAGAGGACGCAGAAATGGAAGGCATCTGCAACCCTCTCCACTTCAATCTCTCATATCAATGCTTGGTGATCTTCATGTATTAATTCATACAAGAAAACAAGGAAAGAGTAAGAGAGAGACAGACGTACCAGAGCATGACACCAGAAGCAGCCGATAACTTGACGAACTCCCACAATTCCAAGAAGGCGTCCATGGAGAAGCCCTTCCAAGTCTGCGGACACCCCCCGCAGACCACGTAGGCGAACTGGCCCAGCACCTGGAGCCACCATGAGAAGCATAGCGTGAGCGAGGCACCCCGAAGGCCTTGATCCAACTTGTACACCACCAGCCAGCTGAGGAAGATGTGAACGGCGAGCACCAATCCGGATGCGACGGCCGAGACCGAGTTCTTGAGCTGGCTCTGAAAGAACCGGTTGATGGGGAAGAGGAAGGCGAAGGAAAAGTGTATGGGGATGAACCAGATGCACACGCGGCCCGCCTTTCGAGCTAAATCGGCCGGTTCCCCCACCAGCTCCAGCAACGGGGTGGCCTGGATGTATACTGGGAGGAGGAGCACGGCGCATCCGAAGAGGACGATCCACGAGCGCTGCAGGTAGACTCCCAACATGTGGTGCTTCTTCGCACCGTAGGCTTGGCCGCAGAGGGTCTCCAGGGCGCTCGCCATGCCAAGCTGAGCGATGAGGATTACACGCAGTAAAACTCTATACAATTCTCTGGCTTGGATTCTCCATATCGACGAGAATGAGAATGATCATGATCAAGGAAGAATAAAGACATGCCATGAGACCAAAGCTGAAGCCGGAGAAGGTAGCGGCGACGGACATGGCGGCGAGCTCAAGATCGCCGAGGTGACCGGCGAAGGCCTGCGTGACCAAGTTCATGGAGTAGGACGTCGTCCTGAGGAATATAGCAGGGCCAACGATCCTCCATAGCTTCTTGCTTTCGTTCCATACTCTCCTTGGCAGTCCGGGCTCCAAAGCCTCACCGACTTCTCTATTCGTCAGAAGTGGAACCGCCTTCTCCTCTGTTATCATAGCTCTTTCTCCTCAAAGACGTTCCAAAGCGCAGGGAAGACGAAAGTGTTTGACTGGGTAATAAAATGAGGGGTGAGATTACAAAATGAGCGAATTCTAAAATAAAAAAAATCTCTCTTTTTAGAATTTTTAAGAAAATACTCTCATATTCATAATTAGCCGACGTTTTTTTTGTTTTTCTAATAACTATAATATCCTCATCTACTTACCTCTTTTCTCTCTTTTCCTATCGATTGATATATCGAGATGAATTAGTTTAGTTACAATATTTTTACTATCTTATGAAATTTTAATAATATAATGTAATGCAAAAACAAAATGTTACAACTGTTTCTGTACTATAAGAAAAATACATAGTGTTTTACATTACTTTTACACTATAAAAAAACAATATGTTTGTATAGGACAACATTATGATGTTGGCCTAATTTTGTTTTCTTATATGGCTTTATTTTTAAGGCTACAACCTATCTGTCCTTATTAATCAAATGTCCTCCTCGAGTTTCACGCTAAGGAAAATAAATCACTCAACATAAAATATCTAATGTTTTAGGATCTAAAGCCGTCTTTGATTTTGGTGACATGTAACACGAGATTGAAGGATCAATGACCGTTTACTGTGCCATAAATTGCAAGCAAAAGAGACATCATTCCCCTTAAAAGAAAAAGTCGATCATTCCAAAAACAAGACCTTATCTTACATGCTTAAGTAGGTCCTAATGATATATTTTTTTAGTTTGGTTAAATTTAACATGTAATTGAGTGACTAAGGACCATTTACAGTACCACAAATTGCAAATTAAAAAGCCATCAATTCCCTTAGCCGCACAAAAAAAATAATTATGAGATATCTTACGTTTTAAGTACTTTCTACACACAGTGATAGCATTTCACACTATAACTTTTTTATTAATAGAAGGTGTTAGCTAACTTATTTAATGAAGATTTTGATAGCTTATCGTTTAGTTCTGAGTTCATATTTCACTTTTATCAATATTTTTTAAACATCAATGAGACTAGTCGAAACTAATATTCATGATGTTGGCTACGCACGAAACTTGGAATTTTAATTGATTTAATTAAGTTGATCAATTATTTTTTTAATCTTCATCTCACGCATAAATATTCACTTAATCGACGCTACAAACTTCGTCAAACCCTCTACGGCTCTGCGAAGAATGCTGAAGTGGTCTTTATTAATTATGCTCAATTGCTTGTACCTGAACACCCATTTCTCTACATATCCAGACATGAGTTGCTTGGAAAACATACCTTGTGCTTACATCTGCAATCCATTCTGAATCTAATCTTTTGTCCCAGCATCTACAGGTCTCCACGGTGACCTCCATTGCTACTTTTCATGAGAGAGCAGTTGTGCTTCATGTCGTATTAATGTACATATTGATTACCCACTTGTTACTAACTTTGCGCTCTTTAGTTATGCTTCATTGACCTCCATTACTATTTTCCAAAAGAGAACAATTGTTTTTAATGTTGTATTAATAACTGGAACATGCGGTCGTACATATTGATCACCCGCTTATTATGCTGATATTGATATGCTACCAACTTCGTTGGTACAGTCAGACAGGTATTATCTCGTTATTATTTTCTTTGCACATAGAAACTAATAGGCCTGATAGTGATTCTGACATCGACAGTTTCTGAATTGTGAGTTTCGATTCTAAGCGATTTCGAGTATTGAATCATCAGTTGTAATTATTGTAATTATGTAATCATGAGTACCGATTCGAACCATCGATTTCAATTAATAAAAAAAATATTCAAGATTCAAACTCAAGTCATTAAACTTTTGAGTTTAAAGTGTTAACCATTATATTATAAAATCTGTCTTAATTTTTATTTTTTTTCAGTTGTTTTAGAATCGAATTAGAACTGAAATCGGTTTATAATTATTAGAATCGATTTGGTTTGCAAACATCTAAGTGCTATGAATAACGTCCCACCCAGTTGGTGTTGTGTTCTTGAATTAGTTGCTTTTGGAACGGTGATGAACGACTTATACTGACTTATAATTCCAATGGTACGGTCGCAATCATCCATAGGAAACAGTGGACCTCGAACCGTGTTTTGCTGCTGTATTCAATCAACATCCAACCTGCAATGATTCTTGGATGACAATACCTTGGATGGTTGCCATGTCAGAAAGGACGAATGATGCACTGTTGATGGATCCTTTGTCTTCGGATGATCTCTACCATCAAGTGTCTTCTTTTTTTTTTTATCTATAACCTTTGACTTTTATGCTGCAGCTTTGTTATTTCTTTTTCCAAGTTCGTATGCGTGAGTGCGTCGGTGTAGCTTTTTCCTTTTACTTCAACACATTTTTAATTAGGGATGATAATTTTGTAATGATATAAATTTCAAAAATCAGTAGAATAGGAGAAATTATTATTCGATTATCTCCACTCCAAAGCTCCTTTAAATCTATTATAGGATCCAATGACTTCTGCATAATGTATTCACATCATGTGAGAAAACGACGGGATTGGTTTTTATGGATGGAGATCACATCACATTAAAATTTAGATATGGATGCGTAGAAGATAAAACAATTTCTGCATAATGAGAAAAGAACATTTGAGAAAAAAATAATTCCCATCATTTTATTTTTTTATCAATAAAAATTCATCATGTAATGCGGATATATCACAACAATGCAAAATCAAAAGATTTGCATTGTTCCAAAAAGATTAAATAAAAAATAAACATTTGAGAATAATGGGAAAAATGATATTTTGAGAGAAAAAACATCCTCATCATTATATTTTTCTACCAATGAAAACTCATCAATGTAACGGTGATAAATGACAATCATGTAAGATTAAAAGGATTTACATTGTTGAAAGAGTTTGAATGGAATATAAGCATTTGAGCATAATACTAAAAGGATAATTTGAAAGAAAAATCATTCTCATCATTTTATATTTCTACTAATGAAAGTTTATCACATAACAGAAATAGATGACAGCAAAAGATTTGCATTGTTCTAAAAGATATTGAATGGAATATAAGCATTTGAGCATATTGAAAAAAGGATAATTTGAGAAAGAAATTATCCTCATCATTTTTTTTTCTTATCGATGAAAGTTTATCATGTGACGGGGGATCGATGATGACCATGCAAGACTAGAAAGATTTAAATTATTTCAAAAGAGATTGAATGGAATATAAGCATTTGAGCATAATGGGAAAAGGATAATTTGAGAGAATAAATATCCTCATCATTCTATTTTTCTACCAATGAAAGCTCATTATGTAATACCCATTATGGCGATATGCTGAAATTTACCACCAGTTAATGACAATCAAATTAAAATCAGTACCCATGCATTCACGGACTAGAGAAAGAATGACTGTTTTGAGAGGAACCCATGCGAGAGTATCAATAATCATCATTATTATAAAACATCGCATCAGATAAATTATCGACAAAAAATTTATAACTTTAGCGACTAAAATGTTTACATGCTCACGATTTGTGTAATGAAAATTTCATTTTTTTTTGTTCTTCAGAAAGAAGAACCTAGCAACTAAGAAGATTGTGCAAAAGCCATTCATGTATGCTCCTTATCACAGACAGAGAGGAATCTCTTGATACGAAATTGCTAAGCTGTAGGATACCGACGATAGTGATAACAACAGCACCTTGCCACTAATAAAGCCCATGTTAACGTAAGAGAATCTTCTTATGTGACACTATATTTTTTGGTTCTATGATGCCAACGATCGTCTTTATTTTCATTATATTAAAGTAAATTTTAATTTCTTTTATCTATAAAAAATAAGTAATGTAAGAGAATCTTCTTATCCGGTCTGCATATAGCTCAACTCATCCACTTGTTACAATATCATAACATGGATAAAACAATAATGCTGAATTTGTTATCCAGCTCGAGTCAACGAAATTAACCATTGACTTTCGCATCATTTGAGAAAAAAATAAAAGCAGATGCACTTTGAAGAGGAGCTTTTTCATAAAATCGTCTTAGAACTTTTAATAGGATTCATTCGATAAATATTATTTTTCTTAACCAAAATGAAGGAGTTTAAGTAGATAATAAAAAATTAAAATTAAAAACAATCATTTCAAACATTTGAAAATTAAATTGCAGAAATCGTTAATCATATTGATCAAGGAACATGAACGAATCATTCCATTTATTGAGCACTTTTTCTTCTCACACTAGTTGATTTATTTATAAAAATGAAAATAAAAGAATAGCCTGCTAACTTTTCCTTGAAATGGCCCATTTCTCCATTTACTTGCCTTCAGCGCCTAACAACAAACAATATATGTATAAACATTATACACATGATATAAATAAAAAGAGAAAAACTCTAATCCAATATATATGGAGGATGTTACCTCCTTATCCCAATCACATCTCATAGTGAGATAGATCAACACCACCGTTTGCTGCAGTTCCACCTATCATTCCAGCCCAAACGCCTGCAATGTGCATTCCATTTGATTAATAATGAACAAAACATGTTTTGCATGATTCCCACAAGTCAACATAAGTTAATCTTCTTTGATTACTTCGAGATCCCAATATTGTAGATTGTAATGTGGAAACAGTGAGAAGCAAGAACAAAACTAGTGTGTGTTTATGCTTTTCTTTTTCAAGGAGAATCTATTATATTAATGACGAAAACCAGTGTGTATGTTACTGTTGATCTAAAATGATCTTTTGTTTTGAGTAACTTCAATCACGAGCGTATGTTGGTGATACAATCTTCTGGAATTGCATTAAGAGAGAAACTATGAATGACTCGACAACATGATTTCATAGTGATACCGATTGATGCATCAGTATAAAAGTTCTAAAGATGTAGATATCACATACTCGAACGCCAAGGTGGAATACCCATCCCATGATAACCCCGACAGGGATCCCGATGAGGTAGTACGATCCAACGTTTACGTAAGCCACCGTTGCTTGCCACCCTGCGCCCACGGCTACACCTGTAGATCATATCCCACAGGCAGTGAAATGACATGTTCATTCTTCATAGCAGGAGCATATCTTCAAGATGTTGCACGAAGAGCAGCAGTTACCAGAAAGGATAGGTTGGATGCTGTTGAGTAGAATAGTGATGGCCAGGAGAAGAGAGAGCTTGTCCACAGCGTCGAGCACGACTGTGCTCGAGGAGAAGATGAGAGCAACCGTGTCGTGGAAAACCACGATAACACAGCAGTTGAAGAGGCCAATTACGGTGGAGGTGACTACTGAAACAACTGTGGCAAATTTGGCTCCCCTGCTGTTACCTGCGCCGAGCTCATTAGCCACTCGCACCCTTTGGATCAAAGCAAACAAATACCATGTTAAATCAGCTTCATGCAGGATGAAGACTCATTTGGTTGAGCAATTTAGCTATCTAGTTCTTGAGGTCACCAGCATACCCAATGCCAGCGAAGAATGCCAGAGGAATCATCAGCTCCCAATTGTTAATGTTCATGCTGTTCCAGAAAGAAAAGTACAAGTCAGAGCTAAAGCTAGAACTCAACATCATACTCTGTTTCGGCCGATAATGAAAGCAGAGAAGTAGCTCATACCAGATAGAGATAGCATCCACTGCGATTTCAGCATTCTTCAGGCTCCCAGTGAGCAAGATGAGTACTACGTAATACCAGTTCTCCAAGCTGTACACGCTCCCACAGATAACAAAGTTAAGGAGATTATTGTATTACAAGATATTTAAGTCTTCATTCTATTTTTATATTGTCCTCTTTTATCGCCGTCATTTGTTTTATGCCAGCCTCTCT